>CM040118.1:244202757-245533469 GCA_022559845.1 Amorphophallus konjac
CATCGAAGACATCCTGTAAGGAGCTATTGAAACGGGTGCCACTCCAGGTTTGAGTTCAATGGAGAAGTTTACTTCCCTTTCGGGCGGTAACCCATGTAGTTCGGATGGAAAGACGTAAGGGAACACTCGGACAATGGGGATTTCTCCTAGAATGATTTCCTTAGACTCGGTAATGACTACGGAAGTAAGAAAAGTTTCACAACCTTATGAGATGAGGTTACAAGAATGAAGAGAAGAGATAAGGATAGGATGCTTCCTATACTTGATACCGAGGAAAGAAAATCATGGAAGATCCAATTTACGAAAAGAAATCCTTCTATTGTGACAATTTATATAGGCACAGTGATCAACAAGCCAATCTACGCCTAAGATACCATCGTAGCCTTTCATATCAAGGGATACGAGGTTAGCAGGGAGATTATGACCTTCTATAATTACCTCACTATCTGGGTAGTGGGTTATAAGTTTAGTTCTGGGACCTAAAGGTGTAGTGATAGCTAGGTCCGAAGGTAGAGGAACAGATGAAATTGCCAAAGCTTTTGCAAAGGCAGTAGATATACAAGTGTGAGAGGTACCAGTATCAAATAACACAAATGCAGGATGCGAATAAATTTGAACGGTACCTTCCATTAGCCCATCATCCTTGGGTACTTCATCATCCATTACGGCATTAAGATAAGTTTGTCGCTTGCGTCAACCGCTAGAAGATTGAGACTTCATGAGGGGGCACTCGAGCATCCGATGCTCCCGACTTCCACAACGCAGACAAGCGCCAAGGCGCTTCCAGCATTCCTCAGCCGAGTGGCCAAACTTCTCGCAAAATGAATAAGCCACCATGACTTGCTTATCTTCCTCCTTGGCCTTTTTGTTCTTGCTATTCCCATTACCATTCCTACTCCAAGATCTCTTTTTATTATCATGGGATTTATAGGGTTCCGTGATGCTGAACTTTTCTTCTTTCTTGTCTCGCCGATCGAACTTCCGGCTCGACTCCTCTTTCTTACCTCTAAACTTCTCGACCTTCTCCAAGGTCCTTTCGCAAAGATGTGCTCATTAGACCATCTCCGTATAGGTCCAAATATTTTGAGGCCCAAGTTGTTGAATGAAGCTGGACCTTAAACCATCTATAAAGCCATTTGCCTTTAAGATATCCATGCTCACTAGGTGTGCAGCATAAGGGGTCAGGCGAGAAAATTGGAGCTCATACTCCACTACAGACACCATGCCTTGGTGAAGAGAAGCGAATTTAGCAGCCTTTCTATCCTTGACGTGCTCAGAGAAGTATTTTGCATGGAATAGTTGAAGAAATTCCGCCTAAGTGAGTTGTCGATTTTGGAGAGGGGCTGATGTTACTTTCCACCATGTGCGTGTGTCTTTATGAAGTTGGAAGGTGGCCAGAAGGACCTTCTCCCAGTCCATGCATTGCATGACATTAAAATTTTGATCCATTTCATCCATCCAACTCTCAACTTCATCAGGGTTAGAGGATCCTGAGAATCGCGGAGGGTTTAAACTCCGGAAGTTTCGATGTAAATCACCACCGCCTTCCCTCGTGCTGGCCTGGGCCACGGTCTGCATGGCCTGGGTGAGACCCGCAATGGTTTGTTGCATCTCATCCCAATTAACACGGTGAGCCATTGTGAGAAAAAGTACCTGACAAGAGGAACTGTAACACCCAAGAATTTTCTAGAAATTTTCTAGGAATTTTCTGGGATTAAATATAATTATTAAGCAATTAAAAAGGCTTAATGAGATATTAAGAGAATTATAGGATAATTAAATCAATTTAAAAGCCCTATATTAACCGAAGGGCTAATCCCAACTTAAATAGGCCCAAAGACCCAATTCCAAGACCTTTAGGCCCAAGCCCAATTATAGAAACATAATTGGGGCTATTTTCAGATTTAAATGAGATAAATAAACCAATTAGGGGATAAATAGTTGATAAAATCAAAAATCAAAAAATTTTAGAATGAACTACCTAAACGCGGTCTATCGCGAGACTGCCTTCATACAATAGTGGTCTCGAGGCGACTGCTACTATGCTCCGTGAATGGAAGTGCTAGAAGCGTGGAAAAATCTAATTTTTTCCATCCCAATCTTTATGATTCGAAGCTACCTGGCATGGAAACCTACTCTAGAACTCTTTAAGGATCGATGGTGAGGACACCAGAGCCAGAGTACGGCTCGACTCAGCGAGCCGCCGGTACCGGACACGTAGCACGACTCGGTCGACACCGACCTCTTTGTGGCTGGGGGACAGTCTGGAGTCTCCACCGGAGCTTTGATACTTTAGTACGTATTTTTATACATATTTGTATTTTATACATATTTGGTCGTATTTGGTGTGTATTTGGTGTGTATTTGGGTTGTATTTTGGTTTGTATTATTTTGGATTTTATATTGGGTCAATGATATAATATTGACCAAGTATTTTGTATTTTTGATTTATTTTGGTCCAAGGGGGGATTAATATGGTCCAAGGGGATTAAAATAACAAAGCCCCTTATTTTGACTTGGAGAGAGGGGCGCCGCCCCCTCTTTTGTCTCCATATGGAGAATTATTTAAGCTTTGTTTATCTCACTTCCCCATTATACCCCCTTGACCAAGGGCATCTTAGGTCATTAGCCAAGGTCTAGGGTTTGAGTATAAGACCTCTCTTGTGGCATTTTATGCAAAAATTAATGAAGAATTTATGTGAAAATATGCCATGGGCGCACCCCCCTCTCTCCCTCTTGCTAGTTCTTCCTCTTCCTCTCCCTTGCTGCCTCAGATCTAGGGCTGAAACCCTACTATTTCTGAGTGATCTTCATCTCCTTCTCTTCCTCTGTCTGCTGCAATCAATCACCATCGTTGCCGCCGCCGTTTGTGCCGCCATGAAGCCACCACAACCCAGCTTCCACGTGCTGCCCTGAATTTCGGGATTCCTGGACAACATCTCGGTAAAAAGGCTGATACGAGAGATCCAATCGTCTGATCGTGATGAGGTTTTGAGGGTAGGTTCCTCCCATCGTCCACCATGCCCAGTTTAACTTTCATACAGATCAGAGTCCGATTAGGTCAGTTCCCAGTCATTTTTTTCTCCCCCTCACAGTCTGCCTATGTGCAGATCTGCGAGCTAGCCCGTGGTAGTTGATTTTTCCCACCCCCAAACGTTGTCATAAAAATACAAAAAAATTATGTGCGTGACCACCACCCTCCCCCCTCTCTCCACAAAAATCCCCAATCCCTAGATCCTCCACTTGATTTTCGGTCAAACCCCATAAACAGGCAGATCCCATTCTACCCTGGCTGTTTTGTGTTCCGGGGTAGAAGTCATAGTCAGTTTGCAGTAGTTTTCATTTCCAATCTAGCCGTAGTTTTCATTTCATTTCCAATCCAGTATGTCGAAGCCCTTTGAGTCCTCTTTCCAATGGCGCTAGTCTCGCCCCGATCCGACTTCGGATCTGGTTGTGCCGGTCAAATTCGTGGAGGCACACATTTCTGCTCCGAGACTGGCCAGCAAAAAAGGGGTTGCCGGATAAATCCCAAAGAAATATGCCGGGGTAGCTTCAGCGACCGTCGCTCCCGGGGGTCGACCAGGGACCCTCCGCCACCGTCCTGGTGCACTGCCACCTTCAGAAGATCCCAGGAGACCGATGTCCCTTTGGATGCCCGTGCTTGTTGTCCTGTCGGCCTGAAATTGCAGATTCGGAACCGCAGCCCGCAACCGCCCGACACGCCGCCAACACGCTGCACGTCAACCCCGGAACGGTGCTCCCGGACCGCTTTTGTGGCCTGTTACGTCCCTGCGTGGAGTGGGCCGTAATTTTCATGCTATAATTAATTTACTTATTGTACCGGGAGTGACAGTTCTAGGTCGGGAAAGTCTTCCCCACGCCCCGAGCGTGGAGGTACACTCGCCACCCACTTGTCTTACTTGCTTAGCTAGTATAAGTTTTACTGCCGCTGCATGTGAGTTAATTATTTCCTAGCTAGTCAAAGTTAATCACCGCTGTGAGTTGTGAGTGCGATACCCGTCCCGTGACTCAGTCCGAGCGCAAAAGTGAGCTGACCACTCGAGACTCAAAGTCGGTTACTCAACCGTGCAGATCGTCGTGTTTCCCTCGCTGGGGATGACTGTGAGTTAGCGCTTCTTATTTGGGGCATGTTTGCCTCTTCTGGAGCTCTTTAGGTGCCGCGTTGTAGTGCTGTTGCTAGTCACGTCGTCTCTTTAGTCACGTCATCCTATAGAGTCCAAGGTCGCAACAAGTCTGAGTCGATTCTCATTGTCATCCCGCATCAATCGATCCTACCCTAATTTGGGACTCAAAGTTTGATCTAATCCCCAAACCCTAGGCAAACCTTATAAATAGGGTTCAGGCTCGACCTCCGCGAACCCTTGTTTTGGAGCGCGTAGTTCGACATTAAGGAGACCTCATCTTAGGTTGGTTCTTTAGAACTTTATGTTCTCCTTAATTTTATCTAACTCACCTCCAATTTTTATGCTAGAAGACCCAGTCGTTGCAGAGTTAGAGCGTCTGCAAGTCTCTGGTTCATTGTTGGTTGCAGAGCAAACAGCGCACTATTCCAGTGAAGATTAGGAAATTTGAACCCCTAAATGAGGTTAGTTCGAGTTGAGTCTTTAGAACTTTTTGTTCCCCTTCATATCTTCTACGTACCCTCCAAATTTCATGGATTTTTGTCAAGAGGATCAAGAGATAGAGGGATGAGAAGTTACTGATTTAGCACAGTACGTGCAGAAACTAGGGTCGACCTCTAGTCAGAAATTGAAAGTTTAGGGACTGAATCAAAGGTATGTTATCTCATGAAAAGGCTAAATTGACAAGTTAGGAATAAAAGCCCTCTTGTTTCATGTGATTTTATGCTCTATATGTAACGAATTTCAAGTTTTATTTATACTACGCAGTTAACTTATTTTTGCATGCATGAACCATGTCCTTAATAAGAAAAGTTAACGATTTTGGTTTAATTCATGCTACCCATGCATCCCCATGAGCTATCTCATCTTATCTCACTGTCTAGCATGTTTTCATGAGGTTCATTGCCTTAGAATAGGCTTTAGTTACTTTACTTTTACCCTTCGGACTGACAGGATAGAAACGGTAACACAGAGACCGCCAAGTTTCTTTTAGCGGTCCCTGACTGACCACGTACACATAGAAGTGGTTCTGGTAAGAGTGCTACTATTAGAAACGGTCCTGAGTAGACCGCTTTTATGTTTCAGTTTTTTGCATGCTGTTAACCCGAAACAGATTGTAGAACATCCCCATTTATCATATGTTAGGCCTAGATAATTAGGGTGTACTCCTGATTATGATGTTGTATTCATAACTTTGGTTATGTTAACTACCCATCTTGATAGATTTCATGTTCTTTATGCATTTTAAACCTATTTTAAGCTTATGCTACTTTCATGCCAAAACATATACTATTGTATTAATGATCATATTTTCATGCGATTTATGGACTTTTTTTGTGATGATTTGATCGCTGTTTTACCACGATCCTTTCTCATCTATAGTATGTTCTTAAGTATATGGCACGTATTCCAGTACGATGTCATTAGTTACACTTTGCACTTTATAGGCATACAATCTTGAACTTGTGACCCTGTCCGTTGGATATTCCTTCCACCGGACTAGGTGATCTTGTTTCAAGGCCTCCGTAAGCCTCCGCGAGCCTGGGATTCCAACTAGGTCATCGAGCTGGTTGTACCCTCAAAGCCTAATTGTCTAGAATACTCACAAGATCTCTATTTTTCTTTGTCCTAGATTATAGCGGCCCTCAGGCGACCACTACTATCAAGTAGCGGTTATCTAGTAACCACGTTACTCCAGATTTCTTCACTGTGTCGACACTTTCTTTCTTCATGCATCGACTCTATGTAGAAACGGTCCTGACCTGACCGCCAAATTCACTTTAGCGGTCCAGCCTTGACCGCCTTTGTCCTGAAATGGTCCAGTAATGACCGCTTCTACCCAGTTTCTGTTGAACCCGAGGTTTGACCCAAGGGTTGATTTTTCTAAGTTCCTAGATGGTCTATTGATTATCTAGAACCTAATACCTTATTCAAAAGCTACCTAATGAATTATGAAAGTTAAGGAATATGCCGTTATGCTGCCGAATTTCTTCCGTAGCATGACCTTGTCATTAAATCATCCTTGACCACCTAATTTCTATTTTTATACGTTCTCACCTTCATTTTTGTTATCATGAAACTATAGTTGAACTTGTACATTATTGGCCTACTTTATTTCTCGTGGAAGTAACTTGATTTATAACTTGAAGATGCTAGAGCGGCCACGGACAGTGTCCAAGGGCTCCACGCTAGCCCCCTCGACAGATAGCTGGAAACGTACTATAAACCATGGGGTTTGATGCTTACTGGCGTCGCATTGCGCTGGGAGTACTTTTTTATAAATGGGTGAAAATCATGAGGTAATCTTGTGAAATTTACATGCTTACTAGTACATTCTTTTACATGACTTTCTAGTGCATAGCCTTTATGGTTATGAAAAGTACATTCTAGTTCATGAAAGGCTACTTTATCTTATATCTTGCTTGATCTTGTTCTATTATCCCTTCACATTCTTCATATCTCTATGATCTATATCTCGTTATTAATGTTACTTGGATTTTATTCGTATGGTTTACCGCATTCCTTTTATCTTATTTTCTAGAGCTAAGATGTTAATTACTTAAACATTGCCTTCATGTTGATACGAAGATACCTACTGGGAAAGTGTGCTCATTACCCTACTTTTCAAATCTTCTCAGGAAACTCTAGTGGATTAGATTCTGAGTATTCCGATGATGGGTCCGAGAGTGATGATTGAAGACTCAAGAGAAGACTTAGCATGTTATGAGTCCTTATGTTAGTCTGGAGTCAAATGATGTAATTTTTATTTTATTGAGTCATCCTATGTACTTTTCATTTTTATTGAGTCTAGTTAGTCATAGAGTCAATAGTCAATATCATGTACTTGATTGTTTTTCAATAAAAGTAAAGGTTTTGTTCAATTATTGTGCATTCATACTTATATGTGGATGTGTTAGCACTCTGAATATATTGCTTGCTTGTGGCGTACTTGCCGACTATTCACATTCCCGAATATATTCCGCTGTACTTATATCTCGAGGCGTGACAGTTAAAGTGGTATCAGAGCCAAGGCATAAGTATGTCCAAGGAAAATGTCATGTCATAGGCTAAGTCCAAAGATTAAGGACCCACACCTATGAACTAAGGAAAGAAATTTTCCACCTATGAGAGATGGGGTAGAGCCAGGGATGAGATAGTTAATTAGAAATTACATCTAGGTTAATTTCTATCGATTTTATAGGAGTTAAAAAGTTATTCTTCTTCTTAGATACCATCCCAAAATGGCTCACCATGTCAACTGGGACGAGATGCAACAAACTGTTGCTGGTTACACCCAAGCTCTCCAAATCATGGCCCAAGCTGGCGCTTGGGTAGGTGCGAGAAACTTACACGGGAATTTTCAGAGCTTAAATCCTCCCGATTCTTAGGATCCGCCAATCTCGACGAAGCAAAAAATTGGATGGACGAGATGAAACGTATATTTGAGGTCATGCAATGCACCGATCAAGAGAAAGTCCATCTCGCCACCTTCCAGTTGAACAATGATGCACGTACATGGTGGAAAGGACAACCATAAAATGCACAGCTTATGTGGCTGGAATTTCTTACACTCTTCTGTGCAAAGTACTTCTCCGAGCACGTCAAAGAAAGAAAGGCTGTTAAATTCGCCTCTCTTTGCCAAGGCAAGATGTCCGTGGCAGAGTATGAACTTCAGTTCTCTCGTCTTGCTCTATATGCTCCTCACCTGGTTAGCACCAATCTATTGAAGGCTAACTGATTTATAGATGGCTTAATGCCCATTTTTATTACTCAACTTGGACCCTAAAATATCCGTACTTATGCGGAGATGGTCCAAGGGGTGCATTTATGTGAAAGGACCTTGGAAAAGGTTGGAAAATTTAAGGGCAAGGAAGAGGAGTCTAGCTGGATGTTCGATCGGCGAGGAAGGAAAGGTGAGAGATTCAGTGTCACGGAACCCTACAAGTCCCGTGACAATAAGAAGCGATCTCGTAATGGCAACGAGAGTGGAAACGGTAAAGGCAAGAAGATCAAGGAGGAAGAAAAAGATGTCACAACTGCTTGCACATTTTGCGAGAAGTTCAGCCATTTGACTGAAGAATGTTGGAAGCACCTTGGCGCTTGTTTATGATGTGGAAGTCAGGAGCACCGTATGCCTGATTTCCCTCTTATGAAGGAACAACCCTCTAATGGCGGACGTAGGCACCAAGCTCGCCTCAATGCCGTGATGGATGAAGAAATGCCCAAGGATGATGGGCTAATGGAAGGTATCTTTCAAATTTATTCGCATCCTGCATTTGTGTTATTTGATACTGGTGCCTCTCATTCTTTTATATCTACTACCTTTACAAAAACTTTACCAATTTCACCTATTTTTCTACCATCGGACCTAGCAATCACAACACCTAAAGGTCCCAGAACAAAACTTACAACCCACTATCCAGATAGTGAGGTAATGGTAGAAGGCCATAATCTCCCTGTAAACCTCATATGCCTTGACATGGAAGGCTACGATGGCATCCTAGGTATAGATTGGCTTGTTGACCATGATGCCTATATAAATTATCGCAATAGGAGAATTTCTTTTCGAAAACTAGGTCTCCCATGATTCTCTTTCCTTGGCATCAAGTATAGGAAGCACCCTACCATCATCTCTTCTGTTTATGCTTGCAAACTCATTTCGCAAGGATGTGAAGCTTTTCTTGCTTCCGTGATTGTCACCGAGTCGAAGGAAATCTCCATAGAAGAAATTCCTATTGTCAAAGAGTTCCCGGATGTATTTCCATCTGATCTATCCGGTTTACCACCCGAAAGGGAAGTAAACTTCTCCATTGAACTCATTCTTGGAGCAGCACTTGTTTCAATAACTCCCTACAGGATGTCCCCTATAGAACTCAAGGAACTGAAGAGGCAACTTCAGGAGTTCCTAGATAAGGGCTTCATTCGACCCACCGTGCGCCAGTCTTATTCGTCAAAAAGAAAGATGGATCCCTCAGGCTATGTATCGATTACTGGCGACTAAATCAACTCACCATCAAGAACAAATATCCATTGCCGCGTATCGGCAAATTGTTTGATCAAATTTTTGGAGCAGCATATTTCTCCATGATCGACCTCAGGTCGGGCTACCATCAGCTAAGGATCAAAGATGAAGAAATCTACAGGTCTACTTTCTGAAGCAGATATGGGCATTATGAGTTCGTGGTGATGTCATTTGGGTTAACAAATGCCCCGGCAGTATTTATGAAACTTATGAACAATGTGTTTAGACCCTATCTCGATCGATTTGTGATCATATTCATTGATGATATCTCATCTATTCTAAAATAAAGGAAGAACATGAAGAACATCTAAAAATAGCTTTGCAAACTCTAAGAGAGCATCAACTCTACGCAAAGCTCAGGAAGTGTGAGTTTTGGCTAAAGAATGTTTCTTTCCTTGGCCATATTATTTCAAAAGAAGGTATCGTTGTTGATCCTTGAAAGGTAGAAGCTGTCAAGAATTGGAGCCGACCAACGACCGTATCCGAAGTTAGAAGCTTTATCGGTTTGGCTAGCTATTATAGGCGATTCGTTAAGGATTTCTCCAAAATCGTCATTCCCTTGACTAGGCTTATAACAAAGGAAAACTCCTTCATATGGACGAAGGATTGCAAAGAGAGTTTTCTAACCGTTAAAGATCATTGAACCATTGCCCCTGTCTTGGCACTACCTGTTGAAGGTGGTGGATTTGAAGTCTACACGGATGCATCTGGCATTGGCCTCGAGTGCGTCCTTATGCAACATAGCAAGGTGATATGTTATGCCTCGAGGCAATTGAAGCGTCATGAAGAGAACTACCCCGTCCATGATCTGGAATTGGCTGCTGTTATCTTCGCCTCAAAAATATGGCGACATTACCTTTATGGAGAGAAATTCACTATATTTTTGGACCACAAAAGTCTAAAATACCTTTTTACCCAAAAGGAACATAACATGAGACAAATAAGATGGTAGGAGTACCTTGAGGACTTCGACTTCTCTATTTAGTACCATTCAGGCAAAGCAAATGCTGTAGCTGACGCTCTTAGCAGAAGACCAATGGCAACTCTAGAAAGTCTAGGGAAAGGTATGACTTATCTTGTGGAGGATTTTACTCATTTGAATCTAGATGTGGATGCAGAAGAAGAAAATGGTATTATTGCCAATATCCGCTCACAACCTACACTGATTGAAGATCTAGTCAAATTATAAGAAAATGACCCCACATTAATGGAGATCAAAGCTAATATTGATCAAAGGCTGGAGTTCTCTATCTCAACCAATGGAAGGTTGTTATTTAAAGATCGAATCTGTGTACCGGATCATGCCGACACTAAGAAACTAATCATGGAAGAAGCTCATAAATCAAGGTATGCTATTCACCCTGGTGCTACTAAGATGTACCAAGACCTAAAAAGGAAATTTTGGTGGCCCAACATGAAGAGAGAGATAGCAGACTTTGTATCTCGCTGTCTCACTTGTCAGCAAGTTAAGGCGGAACATCAAAGGCCCGCTGGTAAACTGCATCCCTTGAAAATTCCCGAGTGGAAGTGGGAAAGCATAAGGATGTATTTCATCATGGGTTTACCTAAGACAAGAGGTGGACATGATGGTATATGGGTAATCATAGACCAATTGACTAAAGCTGCACACTTTCTACCTATAAAAAGTCGATGGACTGTGGATATTCTAGCAGCCTTATACATGAAGGAGATTATCAGATTACACGGTGTCCCTGTGACCATTATCGCCGATGGAGAGCCTCGATTCACATCTCAATTTTGGAAGGGTCTGTAACACTCATTGGGGACCCGACTCAATTTCAGCACTACTTTCCATCCACAAACTGATGGTTAAATTGATTTTCGGAGATATTTGAATGTAAGTACACTCTCCTTAACAATCACATGTATTGAATTTGGGGACCAAATTCCTTTAAGTGGGGGAGGGTGTAACGCCCGAGAATTTTTTAGGAATTTTCTGGGATTAAATATAATTATTAAGTAATTAAAAAGGCTTAATGAGCTATTAAGAGAATTATAGGATAATTAAATCAATTAAAAACTTCTATATTAACCAAAGGACTAAGCCAAACTTAAATAGGCCCAAAGACTCAATTTTAAGACCTTTAGGCCCAAGCCTAATTACAAAAATGTAATTGGGGCTATTTTCAGATTTAAATGGGATAAATAAACCAATTAGGGGATAAATAGTTGATAAAATCAAAAATCCAAATTTTTTGGATTAAACCGCTTAAACGCAGTCTATCGCAAGACCACCTTCATACAATAGCGGTCTCGAGGCGACTGCTACTATGCTCTGTGAATGGAAGTGCTAGAAGTGTGGAAAAATCTAATTTTTCCCATCCCAATCTTTATGATTCGAAGCTACCTGGCATAGAAACCTACTCTAGAACTCTTTAAGGATCAATCCTACCCCAATTTAGGACTCTAAGTTCGATCTAATCCCCAAACCCTTGGCAAACCTTATAAATAGGGTTCAGGCTCGACCTACGCGAACCCTTATTTTTGAGCGCGTAGTTCGACGGTAAGGAGACCTCATCTTAGGTTGGTTCTTTAGAACTTTATGTTCTCCTTATTTTTATCTAACTCACCTCCAATTTTCATGCTAGAAGACCTATCCGTTGCAGAGTTAGAGCGTCTGCAAGTCTCTGGTTCACTGTAGCCTGCACAGGAAATAGTGCACCGATGTAGTGAAGATCATGAAATTAGAAGCCCTAAATGATGTTAGTTCGAGTTGAGTCTTTAAAACTTTTTGTTCCTGTTTATATCTTCTACCTAGCCGCCAATTTTATGGATTTTGGTCAAGAGGATCAGAAGATGGAGGGATGAGAAGTTGCTGGTTTAGCATAGGACGTGTAGAAACTAGGGTCGACTTCCAGTCAGAAATTCAAAGTTTAGGGACCGAATCAAAGGTAGGTTATCTCATGAAAAGGCTAAATTGACAAGTTAAGAATAAAAGTCCTCTTGTTTCATGTGATTTCATGCTCTATATGTGACAAATTTCATGTTTTATGTATACTGCGTAGTTAACTTATTTTTGTATGCATGAACCATGTCCTTAATAAAAAAAGTTAACGATTTTGATTTAATTCATGCTACCCATGCATCCCCATTAGTATCCTATTTTATCTCAATGTATAGCATATTTTCATGAGGTTTATTCCCTTAGAATAGGCTTTAGTTGCTTTATTTTTACCCTTCGGGCTGACAGGATAGAAACGGTCACACAGAGACCGCCAAGTTTCTTTTAGCGGTCCCCGACTGACCGCGTACCCATAGAAGCGGTTCTGGCAAGACTACTACTATCAGAAACGGTCCTGAGTAGATCGCTTTTATGTTTCAGTTTTTTGCATGCTGTTAACCCGAAACAGATTGTAGAACAGCCATATTTATCTTATATTAGGCCTAGATAATTAGGTTCTACTCCTGATTATGATGTTGTATTCATAACTTTGGTTATGTTAACTACCCATGTTGATAGATTTCATGTTCTTTATGCGTTTTAAACCAATTTTAAGCTTATGCTACTTTCATGCCAAAACATATACTCTTGTATTAATGATCATGTTTTCATGCGATTTTATGGACATGTTTTGTGACGATTTTGTTGTGTCCTTGTGATTTTGATGATGTCAACTACTAATTCTCATTATATATATATATATATATATATAACCTTGATGCATTTATTAATGACGTCATCATATATATCCTCGATGAATATCAATCTGGAAGTTTGCAAATTGGAAGCACCAAGAGTTCTACCTCGACGCATCTGATGCAGCTGAAGAGCTTCAAGCTGATCGATCGATGCAGCAGTGCGACTACTGCCAGATAAGGTTCTGAAGATGACTCAAAAAGTCATGAAACGACAATCACTACTGTTAAGTGTAGATATATATTCCTTCCTTCCGCTCTCTCACCGATGGTCAAAGCGCATCAAATGTATGGAACAACGTGCGATGAGCAAACCACGAGAGCGAGGGAAAGAAAATAAGACAGAGAGCAACGAAAAGGACCGTGATCGCCACCAAGATGCCGTACGTGATAGTCACGACGTACCTTGGAAAGGAAGGGGAGACACTCGCCTTGCTGCAGCACTGGGAAGACACGCGGTCGACGTAGCACCGCCTTAACAGACGCGCGGCCCTACGATAGACCGTTTGAGGGTGCTGCCGAACACGCGGGAGAAGAACTCCTGGAGGACGGACGGCATTAATGGGACCGCCTAAAGATGAAGAGCAGTGCAGAGAGGGCCGCTCGTATCCTTGAACGGGCCTACAAGAACCGCACTAGTCCGCCACGCTAAGAGTTACAAAAGGGCTCACCTCCACCCTCTCCAGCCGGCTAGAGGGGATGGGCCTCGTGCTGATGAAGTGCTGACCTGCGAAACAGTACGAAGACACAGAAGGAACACCCAGATTAGAGCTAAATGACGTAGTACGCGTTCATGTGAGAAGAATGAAGCATAATCAAATGGAAAGGGGGATACCTGGGGGGTTTTAAACCCCTAGGGTGACAAAAACGTAGGTGGGTGTATGCATGGGGAGAAAAACGAGGGAAACGCAGAGAGAGAGAGAACAATGCATGCAACAGATGATGAAGAAATCGAAAAATGACGCTATGACTCGACACACAGACTACTCCCTGAACCGGAGGCTCGTAAGGACGTAGAGAGCCTCCCTCCTTGGTGCTAGGTCGTTCGAAAATGTGGCAGGGCTTCGCCGTCGACCAAAATTCCCCCCCCCCCTTTTCGAGTCTGGCCACTAGGGTCTATTTATAGAGCCTAGAAAGTCAGCCCCGAAACTAGGGTTTAGATGTATTTTTAGGTCAAATTTACAAAAGATAATTCGTAGATAATATCATTATCTCCCATCCAGACGAAACGGCATCAAAAATGGCGGATTATCCACGGAGAGATCGTTAAAACAAATCAGGGATAAAACCATGCATAAAAGGATGAAAATCTGTTAAAAAAAAACCTCCATCGAAGGGATGAACGGTCTAATGATAGACCGCTCAAGTCTTGAACGGTTATGTTCAGACCGTTCAACCTGTCGGTGGAAATTGAATTAAATCAGATAATGAGCCCAATTATCGCTCGAACAGACCGAAACGGCCGGCGTTGGACCCTGAAAGATGAACGGCGCCTTGGCGACCGCTCCAACGTAGAACGGTCCAAAACAAGCCGTTTTAACCTTGTCGGTGATAATTCAAATATTTGGATAATTGTCTGAGGAGATTAACACGCGTAGGACTCTGAGATATGGGCGGTTGGCATTCGCCCGTCCATTAGTTTGAACGGGCATGATAGGGCCGCACAAAAGCCTGCCGGTGAATATTAAGAAAATCCTCAGAAAATAGCCAAAAATGTATGAATGGTCTGTGACCAACCGCCCAAGTCCGGAACGGCTGATGTTGGACCGTTCATGCTCTTGGATGCTTGGCTTTCATAAAATACGTTCAATGAATCAAAGCCAAGGTCCAATAAGCCCTGAATTGATACGGACTTCACCAAGGAGGGAGGCTACCCATAAAATGGGCCCGGGACGTGCCACAAAAAATGGCCCAACGAATGATGGACAACTTAGGGCATCAACTAATGGGAGTAAGAGAAACAACTCAGCTTATCGGCCTAAAACGGGTGTCAGCAGATGCCCCTCCTTAATGTCCTCTTTGCAGGGGAGCGAGCGGAGGACAAGCGGAGGTGACACGGAACATGGAGACGAAGCGGAAATGCAGTGGAGTGGACCGGAAAAGCGGGCGTTAAGGTAAAACGACACCCATTTCTACCAACAAGCGATGAGAATCTTCCGGAAAACCCTAAATCGAACGTAAGGGGTAACTGACCAAAGGCGACGCCAATCTGGAGGGACTAAACTAAACGAAACGAACCGACAAGACCGACCTCATGGGGGACACAATCCCGCGGTCCAATGAGGGGGCCACAAAAGAAAATGCTAAAGCTCCAGACGGGTATCTTTTAATCAACCGGACCAAACGAATCGACCAAAGAAAACCTTCGAATTCAGAGTGGAATTAGTTCATCTTACTCGAGCATCTGAACACACAGCTGACCATCACTTGACGGGACATTTCTTAAGCAACTATGGGGCATGAAAGCTCAAAAGGATGCGTATGATGCATGCTGGGCTAAAAATAAAGGAAACTATTAAAAAAAATGCCAAGAAAGAATAAAATATAGAATATTCGAGAGTAGTATTGCTAAGCTGGGAATATTAGAGTCAAGATACCGTCCGCAACCACAGCGTGCAGATAGAACCGTCTCCTCGTGACATCCCAACTTAACGGCCTATCCGAAGGTTAGGTACATGAGCCTGGATCATCATCGTTTTTGTTGAAGGGGAACATCAGATCCTAGGACACGTAGGTAACCTGCTGGCTCTCGAAATAGTATAATATAATACCATATAATTAATGCAATAAGGGATTAGGGACAGAAGGCCATACCTGACTTACCTGTGCAGGCGAAACGGTGAGACGGGCTGAAATGATGCTGCATAAGATGGTTAAGAGATGTATTTCCAAAGAAAATATCAATATTCATGATCAAAATACACCATCCAGATAAATGGCCTTATCTCAACCGTGCAATATTCCAAACGGCTCTATGTTAACCGCTCTTACCTGACCTTCAAACAAATCTTACAGGGCCGGTTGACAGTGATGAACGGTCGGGACCGCACCGTTTTAAAGGGGAACGGCTCTATGAGAACCGCTCGGGCCTAGAATTTCAACCGACTTAAAATTAACGGTCAAGAGTGACATACGGTTATAGATGCACCGTTCAAATGATGAACGGTCTAACGATAGACCGTTCTTCTCTGCAACCTCGAAAAAAAGAAACCCCCTCGTCTCCCTCCACCGTAACCAACGGTGGAAGGGACGAAGGGGCAAAAGGCCTGAAACACCCATTCTCTCCTTCTCTCTTTCTCAACCTCCCTCCCTCTCTCGATCTCACAGCACCCCCCATGGCGAGGAGCCAGCCTCACACCGCACGGCCACCCATCACCGGCGAGGGTTCACCTTCGTTGTCGCGACCGCCACCACCGCCACCGTCCGAGGAGGAGGGTACACCCGGGGTGACGATGGAGGACTTAGCCATCATCGTCGCCGAAGAGGATGCCGCGGCCGGAGATGACGACGTCGCTGGAGCCGAGGAAAGAGGCACGCCGGCGAGGAGGGAGAAGAAACCCCGTGATGCCGAGGTAGGCCTCCCCGCCCCTCATTTTCTTTAATTTCGTTTAATGCATGCTAGCTTAGGGGCTTTTAGGGGGGAGAGACGCTTAGAGGCCGGTTTAGGGGGCCATGGAGGTCTCCCAGCCGGCTGGGGGGGGGGGGGCGTTCACCGTCGTCGGGGCGGCGACGGTAGAACGGCTCAACAGAAACCGCACGGCAAAACAATGCGGTCCGCATAGGACCGTCCCAAATTAAACACGGCTTAGGGAGCGCCTTTCAAACTCACACAGCCAACGGGTCACCAAAAACATATACGGTGAGGTTATCACCGTTCAAATAGAAAACGGACCATATAGGTCTGTTCAAACAGGCAACCAAGGCAAAACAATACGGTCCTCACAGGACCGTCCTCAATTCATACGGCCAAAGGTGGGCCGTTTCTCCTTAGGAAGACGGGCAAACAGACGGTGCATGGTAATCCGTCCAAGATGGGAACGGTTAGGGATAGCCCGTTCAAAATGGGGAACCTGAGAAACAAAATGGTTCTAAAGAGGCCGCTCAGCTGTCGAGCGGCCCGTGAGCAACCATTCTTCAAATCAAGAATTGGACTTTGAGAATTTTATTTAAATGAAACAAAATATGAAAACTAAATGACTAACATAAATGAGATGGATGAATGCAGGGGAAGTGTAGGACCCGTACCTCCTGGCTACAGGTCCGTGCAGTGTACCTGGCACTGCTGGACTTCCAGAGGGAGCGGTTGACTGCCATGGGGTTCGCCCCCTTCCTGAGTATTGAGGTGTGTAGCTTTGACGCAGCTCGCTCTACGCCCTGCACGACCGCTGGGATCCAGTGAGTCAGACGTTCCTTTTCCCGTGGGGGCACATGGTCCCTACATTGGAGGACGTGGCCAGGCTCACTGGCCTACGTGTGCACGGGTCACCGGTTAGCGGGACTACTTTTCTTGACTACCGGGGGATGGCTCGGGAGTTGCTCAGCCTACAGCTGCGGCGCCCCGAGAGGCAGTCGACCCTCCTTCCCCGGGCTGCTCTCCAGGACAGCCTGGGTCTACGACGAGCCGACGTTGCAGTGGGTGAGCAGCTGGAGGAGCACTTGGAGCGGCTCGTGGGGCTGGCAAGGCCGAGGGTTGCTGCGGGACTGGGACCTGAGGCGGACAGAGTGCTGAGACGGTTCCTGATGCTGATGTTCGGGTGGCTTCTCTTCTCCACTCGAGCGGACGTCCTCCCTTTCCTCCAGGAGCTCGAGTACGTAGGTGACTATGCTTGGAGAGCGGCGGTCCTCGCCTTCCTCTTTGACACTCTCAGTTCGACGGCGCGTCGGACGATGCTTGGGGGCTTCTCCCCTTTACTCCAGGTGCGACTCTCTTCTCTAGACTTAATTATGCGACCCTATATGCTTGCTGAATGCTGACATGACCTTGTGGTACAGGTGTGGGCCTACGTGCGCCTACGTGGGTTGGGCAGAGGCGAGGAGACACGCCCTGGGCTCCTGCCAATCGCACGGAGGTGGACAGCACCCCGAGAGATGATGGCCTTGAGGAGGCAGGTTCGGGAGCTGTAGGATGACCTGGACACTCTACCGTACACCTCGGTATGCTTCTAGACTCAGACTCTTTAATTACATGCTATTCTTTCATGATTATGATGCTGATGTAGTTTCCTATTCCTTGCAGGTACGGTGGACCCCTTACACGGAGGAGAGCCCGGAGGGCCTGCCGTGGGTGACCGAGGACTTGGCCTTCTCTGGCCGGGACGTGTGGCTTCACTGCATGAATGTGGTGGAGCCACTGTACTTCAGGTTGGTGATGAGGACCATCGGGGTCCATCAGCCGGCCGTTGAGTTCCCTGCGCCTGAGAAGGCGGGGGAATGGGTGACGAGGATGACCCGGGGACTCCGCGAGGCATTTGATTGGACAGCGAGGAACGCCGAGCAGGTCGGCGACTGGGCTGCGCGAGGGCGAGTGGTGACCGCCCGGGCAGAGAGCGGTAGCGCGTACTACACTGCGTACGCACGGCACTACCGGGACCAGGTGTTCCGAGGCGCCCACCGACCGGTACGACTTCTAAACTTAAACTTTGTCTATTATGCTTATGAATGATGCACTAACATAAGGACTTTTAAATGTAGGTCGACCCTGCAGGACGAGTGGCAGAGCTGCAGGGACTCCTGCACTCCACCATCCGAGAGAGAGACGAGGCCCGGCAGGCCCTGGCCCTACTGGTGAGTTTTCTAAACCTTAGACTCTTTAAATTATGCAGTCCTATATGATTACGATTATGCCTGTGACTGACCTGGAGTATTTGGATGCATCGCGCCGAGGGTGCTCAGAGGGCGGGACCAGACGCTCCTTCTTCCTCCTCCGTCCAGATCCCAGTAGACCGAGCCGAGCGGGATGCGGACTTCACTCGGATGGTAGAGCGGGCCAAGGCGGCCGAGGTGGCACTCGTGGAGAGGGTACGCAACTCTAAACTTCCTCTTTTACTTACTATGCTTATGAATGAAATGTTGACTAACAATGCCATGCGGATGCAGACGTCTGAGCTGACTCGCCTCCTGGCGGAGCTGGAGCGGAGCCGGGTGGCGGCTCGGGAGGAGGTAGCCCGGGTGTGAGAGGAGGCTGCGCGGAGCCGACCGGTGGACACAGTGGAGACTGCGCTCCTCCAGGCCGAGCTAGAGCGACTGCGGGCTGGCGCGGCCGAGGCGGAGCGGTGCCGGACTGAGGCGGCCGAGTTACGTGGGGAGCTGCGAGCGTATAAGGACATCAGCCGGCGCTCACGCAGCGGGACCCCGAGCATCAGCCATGGTACGCACGGTTCCGTGAGGAGTTTTTTCACGGGTTCCTCCGGTCAGCGGAGGAACGAGGAAGATGAGCGGCGCCGGCGACGTCAGCGTGACGAGGCGACCTCAGCGATGCCTCCTCCAAAGAGGCATGAGGGTGAGGGGGACAGTGACGGAGGCCAGGGAGAGGGAGCCGCTTGACTTGTTGTACGGGGCCCATCCGTTTGTACCTGATGATAGTGATGTGCATATATATATGTACATTTTGCTTCTTTTTCACTTGCTTTGTGGATGAATACATGTATGCATGAATGGATGAATGTGACTCGTCTAGTAGATAGAGTGAGACAGATGGGCGAGTTTAAGGAGTGTGCTTAGCCCGAGAGAGATGAGTGACGTATACGCCGACTTGAGTGAGATGAGTGACGCACACGCCGACTTGAGTGAGATGAGTGACGCACACGCCGACTTGAGTGAGATGAGCAACGCACACACCGACTTGAGTGAGATGAGTGACGCACACGCCGACTTGAGTGAGATGAGTGACGCACACGCCGAATTGAGTGATATGAGTGACGCACACGCCGACTTGAGTGAGATGAGAGATGCACACGCCGACTTGAGTGAGATGAGAGATGCACACGCCGACTTGAGTGAGATGAGTGACGCACACGCCGACTTGAGTGAGATGAGCGACGCACACGCCGACTTGAGTGAGATGAGTGACGCACACGCCGACTTGAGTGAGATGAGTGCGCCAAATGACTGAGACATGAGTGCAGTAGGTTGATTGGGGGGCAGAGCATATGGGCGGTTCTCCCCAAACCGTTCGTGGAGAAGAGCGGTTCTCCAAAGACCGCTTAAATTACGTTGGAACGGTTCAATATAAACTGTAATAACATTTGAGCGGCATATTCTAGGCCGCACAAGAGGCTAGACTCGGGCTTTCTTAGAGAGATGAACGGTTGATAACGGGCCGTACATGCATATGGACGGTCTATCGCAAGACCGTCCAAGTGGACCTCCTATTTGCTCGAAAGGGGACTCCCTAGAGAGTCCCCAGCCCGCAGGTAGGATGATTTGCACTTATCATAACCCTATCTTAACCCATCCTAGACTTATCCGAGCCTAATCCCAAGAGGTTTAGGCTTCCCAATGGGCCCTATAAATAGTAGGGGGCCTGAACCCGCAACTCACACATCCTCCATCCCCCAAGGCTTAAAACCTTTGATTCCTATCACCAGATCATCATGAAGAGGGCCTTCGATGGAAGTTCTGCGGAGGGAGCACCCTTTGAAGGGCCGAGACCAGCTAGAAAGGAGCGGGAGGTGATCCAACGGCTAAGCTTGATTCCTCGCCATCTCAGCACCTCCCCTATGAGAGAGGTAAGTTAAATCAGAATATATTCAATTTCTCTCAATTTCCCTTATATTTCCTTACATCCTTAGCCTTTTCCTTCTTCTCAGCTCCTCCCCGGCCCGAGACGCTTTTCTAGTTTAAAGTGGGTGGCTCCCATGGTCCGTGCGTTGCCCCTCGGGGTGACTTACCTTCTCAAATCGTGGCACCTACACTCCCTCTTAGTTCTAGGTCAGAATTACCCTAGACTTTCTTTAGACTGGCATAGTATCTCTGCTCTGATGGAGATTTGGCACCCCCCGACCCACACTTTCCTCTTCCCATCTTTTGAGGCCACCATCCTGTTAGAGGAGGTAGAGACATACTTCGGGCTCCCTAGGTCCAAGGTGGGGGAGGAAGACTTGATATGCCATACCGTTGCCCCTCTAGATCCAAAACTCATCCTAGGGGGATTTATACCTGATGGCGGGGATGTTCGCGCCTGTGTAGGTCCTCGTCACATTCACCTCCTTCCTCTGAGCCAGTGGGTAGTGGAGCATTGCCGGAATAAGTGCGGGTGGGTTGAAGCCATAGCCAAAGCTGCGTCCATCTGCCTATGCGGGGCCATCCTTTTCCCTTCAGCCGACCATGTCCTAGAGATCCCCTTACTCAGCACCATTAGCGGCCTTTGGCGGGGACTTTCCATCTCTCAGGCTGTCTTAGCTTACTTGTATGAGGGTCTTACTTCAGCAGCCTTAGGAGGTCCTCTCTTTGGTTCGATGATCCTATTGGAGTGCTGGATGGGAGTTAGGATGAAGTTTACCCTGAGGGAGGACATCACTTCAGTTAGCAGGATCTTTGGGAGCCATCCCCTTTACTTCATAGGAGGCGCCTTCAGGTTTTTTCCACAGGTCGAGTGTAGGATGGCGGAGCTGAAGACCAGGGACGAGTGGTGCCCGTACATCAACAGGCTGCCCCTGGACAGGTTCGTAATGCACCCGTACTTCCTCCACGACACCGCCATCAGGCTACCTCGGAGAGCGGGCTTGGACTTGAGGCTCGTGAGCGACACTGCCTTAGTGATGTACAGCCCACACAGATGCTACCTGCAGATTGGACTACCCCGGACGGTGCTACCTACGCTACCCCACCTTCCCGCGCTACAGGCGCGGAGGATCGGGACAGAGGAGGACGAGCAGGCGGTCAGGAGTGCACTAATTATGTGGGAGGTGAGTAGGGTGCGTACCCTACCAGCAGAGGTTGAGGAGGCTCCAGAGACTCGACAGGCTTATCTTAGGGAGTTGAGAGAGATACGTCCTCGTGGGGATGCCCAGTGGAGGATTGAGTGATTTTCTTTTGTTTTTATGATGACATGGGATGGGATTTTATATCGGGACAGCTTGACATATGAAATGAATAAGATTTGATGAGATTGAGTTTGAGCTTTGTGATTCGATTTTGATGTGATGTGATTGCATAGGCCAAAACGAGAATTGAATATTCATGTGGTCTTGAGCCAACTGCCCTTCCAACCTACCCCTGTACACATGCAAACATGGAACAGATTAAATCTATTTTAGGCTTAGCCCCTTGCCTATAGCAAGTTAGGAGATGACCCTTTCTTGATTTTTGGTCAAGGGGTTGAGCCTTATTAAATAGGCAAATATCAAAATGCGAAAAATGCAAATGAATGCAAGGGGGAAACATGTGAGTTTTTTTTTTGGGAATATTTGATTTTTTTGTTGGATTTTAAAATATTTGATCTTTTTGGGTTTTGAAATATTCGATTTTTTGGGTTTTGAAATATTTGAATTTTTTGGGTTTTGAAATATTTGAATTTTTTGGGTTTTGAAATATTTGATTTTTTTGGGGTTTCGAAATATTTGACTTTTTTTTTTGGGTTTTGAAACCAGCTCGGGTCTCAATAGTAGGGACCTTCTCATCTTGCTATGGACTTCCAAGGCTCAGCGCGTGCAGGAAGGGGGACCGCCCGTGATCGGAGTCAACTTTGCTCAACCGTGCTTCTGCTGAGGCCATACCCGGGGTGGGATTCATTCCTTGGGAAAGTAAAAAAAGATCGAGTAGGAAAGCTGACGATAGGTGTAGAGGTTTTTAGGGCTTGAGTTCTTTCCCAGGACACCCTCCCCTTTTTCAAAGAATCCGGTCTGTTGCGCCGGGGCTTTGTATCCGTTATCGAACCTTCATCCGCTCTAGGCACGCATGCGACCGGGCTCATAACGTCCCGCGGGGAAACTATACTGCCACTCTTGCCATGCCTAGTTGTATTCTTTCGGGGGTTTTGAGGGCTTCGAGCCTTATGTGCTTTCGGCCTTATCTTTTGATTTTGCCCCTTTTCTTTCTTTTTTTCTTCTTGCTTTCCTTTTCCTTCTTTCTTTTTGCGGGGTGAGGTCTTAACGGATTGCCCCTATTTGAGGCCTCTTTTAATGGGAGGATCTGGGTCGGTTCTCGCCCCCTTATTCACCGCTTGCCCCTATCTTCAACCGAGAGAGAGGAAATACAAGGATCTCCACCTTCCCCGAGCATGGCCAAAGGAGAAACGGTGTCGGGTAGCATGAGAGAATACCGAACCACGGGGTCGTGTAGTGTGTGAGATGCTGGACCTAGGTCCTCCTTTCGCAATTTGGTGGGGGTATGCCCTGCCATCGAGCCGTTTACTGGTTTTATTTTTATGGATAGAAACACTTTAAATACAGCCCATTCCACGGGTTTGGCAATTCTTCCCCCTCAGCGTTAATTAGACGATACGCATTACCCGGATAAGCTTTTTTGATTACGAAGGGCCCTTCCCAGTTGGGTTGCAGCTTAGACTTGGGGCCTACTGACCTGATGAATTTGCGTTTCAAAACCATATTACCCACTTGAAACTTCGTTTCAATGACCTTCTTTTGAAAATATCATGAGACACGCTTTTGATATACTGAAACATGATTGGCCGCATTCAACCTCTTCTCGTCTAAAAGTTCCAGTTGGACTAGCAACGCCTCTCGACGTTCGTCAAGATTAAGTTCCTTATCCAGCTGCACCCTTAGGGAAGGGTTCAGAATTTCATATGGGAGTACCGCTTCCATTCCATAAGTGAGGGCAAAGGGAGTCTGCCCTGTGGGAGTGCGGACGGAGGTGCGATAAGCCCATAGAGCTTCTATCAATTTGTCGGCCCAATCAGCAAATTTATGTGATTCACATGTTTTCTTGATAATTTTAAGAAGGGTTTTATTCGTGGCCTCAGCCTGGCCATTACCTTGGGGGTAGTATGGTGATGAATGATGCAAAACTATATTGAATTTCTTATAGAGGTCCTGGAGTTCTTGTGAGACGAATTGAGGCCCGTTGTCGGTGACGATGTCGCTTGGCATCCCGAACCGCAAGATAATGTTCTTCATAATGAAGCGGCATACTGTGGTGGCTTTGATTTCTGCATAAGCTTCAGCTTCCGCCCACTTGGTAAAGTACTCCGTAGCCGCCAGAATGAAGGATTTCTGTTTAACAGCAGAATTTGGATCACCGAGGGGTCCGATGATATCAAATGCCCACATAGAAAATGGCCAGGGGGCCGTAATAGGATGAAGAGAAGAGGCAGGAGCGTGGATTTTGTCGGCATGGATTTGGCACTGAAGACACCTACGGACATAGGTGGAGCAATCTTCTTCTAGAGTTGGCCAGTAATAGCCCTGCCTAAGAATCTTCTTTGCCAACGCCTGTCCGTTCACATGCCCTCCACACTCGCTGGAGTGGGCTGCTTCCACAACTTTCCAAGCTTCTTCGTAATCTAGGCACCTCATTAGAACTCCATTCAGAGCCCGCCTATACAATTCACCTGCGATGATCGTGTATCTTGCGGCGACTCTTCTAATGGCGCTTCGCTGCTCAGCATTGGCCGTTTCCGGAAATGTACCATCCTTGCAGTATTGCTCGATCTCGTAAAACCACGGCAGTTCTTCCTCTTCCATGATCTCCTCGAGCTCAGTCAATGAAACTTCTTTTGTCTCCTCCCTTTCTATTTTCTTCTCTACAGACATTCTAAGATTGTCGAACCAGGGATCCTGGAGAGAAGGAACATCTAGCCTTTGGACCACAATGGTCTCAGTGGCGCGACTCAGGGGAAGTGATAGGGAAGAGGTGAGCGATGCAAGGGCATCGGCCAAGATATTCTGAGAACGAGGAGTATGAATATAGACGAGTTTCCTGAATTGCCTGGCCAAAAGCGTGACCAGATCCTGGTAGGGTTTGAGCTTAGGGTCGCGGGTGCGGTAAGTCGACAAAACTTGACGCAGCACCAGCTGAGAGTCTCCTATGATGTTAAGGTATCACGCGCCCAAGATGTAGGCGTGCTTCAGACCGGCAAGGAGAGCCTCATACTCGGCTATATTGTTGGTGGCGGGAAATGAGAGTTGATATGCCACGGGGATGGTTACCCCTTCTGGAGTAAGGAGAACGGCGCCGATTCCGCTGCCCTGGGAATTAAGAGCACCATCGAAATGAAGAGACCAGAAAGGAAGATGAGTGATCACCGCCAGTGTTCATCGGGGAATTAGTCCTGGATGGAATCAGTGCGAGGGATAGGAGAATGAGCCAGGTGCTCGGCAATAGCATATCCCTTGATTGCTTTCTGCAGGATGAAGGTGATGTCGAACAGGGAAAGAAAGCTTTGCCAGCGAGCTAGCCGGCTTGAAAGGACTGGCTTTTCCAACAGATAACAAATGGGGTCCATTCTAGAGATGAGCCTAACCTCGTGGGCAAGAAAATAGTGTTTAAGCTTCTGCGCTACCCACACTAGTGCTGCACAGGTCTTCTCCATAGCAGTGTACTTGGATTCAGCAGGATTAAATAACCTTGAGAGATAGTACGCCGCCCTTTCCCTTCCTTCATCGTCTACCTGTGCTAGAACAGCTCCTATGGAGTCCTCAATTACAGAAATGTACAGGATCAGGGGTTTCCCGGGGACGGGTGGTTGTAGAACCAGGGGATTAGAGAGGTAAACCTTGAGTTCCTCATAGGACTTCTGACATTGTTCATTCCATTCAAATTCCGCGCCTGCCTTTAGTAATTCATAAAACGGGCGGCATCTTTGCGAATGCTGAGATATGAATCTCCTGATAAATTGCAAACGCCCGATCAAACCTCGAAGCTCAGTGATGTTCTTCGGCGGCGGCATTTCCATGACGGCCTTTACCTTGTTTGGATCGATCTGAATCCCCCACTTACTAACTATAAACCCGAGCAATTTCCCTGATGCAACTCCGAACACACATTTCTTTGGATTCATCTTTAATTTGTATTCCCTAGCCCTTTGCAACACCTTGGCTAGAATGGCGGGGTGTTCTTCTTGTGACCTCGATTTGACTAAAATATCATCCACATAAGCTTCTAAATAAACGTGCATCATATCGTGGAAGATAGCCATCATCGCTCTTTGGTAGGTGGCACCTGTATTTTTCAACCCAAATGGCATAACGACGTAGCAGTATGTGCCCCAAGGTGTGGTGAACGAGGTCTTTTCTTGATCCTCTGAAGCCAGAAGGATTTGGTTATACCCCGAGTAACCATCCATGAAGGAGAGGGCTTCGTACCCAGCTGTATTATCGACCAAGACATCGATGTGAGGAAGTGGAAAATCATCTTTCGGACATGCCTTGTTTAAGTCCCTGAAGTCAATACAGATTCGAATTTTACCATCCTTCTTCATTACCGGGACTATGTTCGCCACCCATTGTGGGTACAGCACAACTCTAATGAACCTGGCCTTATGCAATTTATCGACTTCTTCCTTAATCCTCAAGGCCATCTGTGGGTGGAATCTCCTTGCTTTCTGTTTAACGGGCGTTGCCCCTGGTTTGAGAATCAGCCTTTGTTCGACCAAGGCGGGGTCAAGGCCCGGCATGTCTTCGTAGGACCAGGCGAAAGAATCGCTGTACTCCCTCAAGACTTTGACAAGCTCCTCTTCGACTTGAGGAGGGAGATTAGCGGAAATAAGTATGAGCCTGGGGTCCTCTTCTGTTCCGAGGTTAATTTCCTTGGTGGATTCATCCACTGCTATGGAAGGCTCGTCGAACTTCTTCAAGCCTTAGGCATATAGGTCGGCAGTGTCATCCATTTCATCTTCCTCATCATCTGCTGGGTCTTTCTCATTCACAATTTCATATACTCCTAATCCATCATTGCTCCATATCTCATCAATTCCCTCATCATCTTCCAAGACAATCGCGGTCTCTACAAATTCCGAACACTTTAACAGAGCATGACATCTTCCAGCCAAATCTTGTAGAAAACTATTGGGAACGGTTTTGGGAGGGCGCGTTACGGCAGGTGCCACAGACGTGGACGGGCTGACAAAACTCGAACTAGACTCTACCCTGACTGACTCGACCATCCTAGAAGACTCTGTACACTATACATCTAATCTAGGGGAGAAGAAGTCTACCGGAAAAGAAACAGGGGTCTCGTGCCCCTGGGAATCTGGGTAGAACATAGCGTAATCTTCCAAGGAGACCTCCGTTTTGAAATTGGCGTTTTTTTTTGGAGGCTGGAGGTGATCACGTAGCAGGAGGAAGAAGACGGAGGAGGAGGAAGCTGCATGGGAAACAATTCTGGGAAGATGCAATCAAAGAAAGGATCAGAAGATGAAAACCACATTTCATGGAGCTGAGCTCCTGGGGGAGGAGGAGTGAATAGGGTTGATAGATCAATGGGCGGGCAGTGCCCGCAAGCACATGGAACGAAGAAAATTTCGGGTCTCTACGCAAAACACGGGTCGACCATGAGTGGAGGGGAACGGGGAACAGAATCCAACCGTTGAAACCAGGAAGTGAGACGGGACGGTGACATAGAATAAGTAGTGGCGGAGCTTCCCATCTTTCGTGGCCCCTGGCGGGCCAATGGCATCGGAGGACGCTTTACCAGCTGCGTCTCCTTCTTCTTTGGTTCACCCTCTTTTTCATAAAACATCCTCGTAAAGCAATCAGAAAGGTCTTCCAAGTCACCGGCTAGCCCTTGCGGTGGTGGTGGCGGATCAGCGATAGCACAAGCTTCGTCTATCTTTTCTTCAAGGCTGGATGGCGAGGTCTTCAAGGTGCCGGGCTACAACGGGCCCTTCACAAAATGTTGCCGGTAATCCCAGGTCAACGGCCCAGAGTCCCCAAGCATCGACATGGAGGATTCATGGTAGCCGAGGCCCCGACGGCCCATCTTCCTTCCTTTGGGAACGGGGTTGGTTCGGCCCTGCAATTGTGCGCCGAGTCCTCGGCCTGGCTGATAGCCCAATTTTAGAATTAGGTGCCACCCTTTGGAGTCTCTCATTTTGGTCTTGACCTTCACATTGGTTGGTGCAGCGGTGGGCTTGCGTGACGCATATGCCCACGAATAGTTTAAGTCCACGACAGATAGAACAGGCCTGTTACTCGGCCACAGTGTGGGCAGAATCTTGGCGGCTATGGCGTCATCATTTTGAACCGTGGAAACACTCTTCACCTTGACCACTCGTCCTTGGAATGGGAACTTTAGACATTGATGGGCCGTCGAGGGTACGGCATTCAAACTATTCAACCATGGACGGCCCAGAATGGCTTTGAACATCGGGTCTATGTCCAGCACATAAAATTCCACATCCATAACTAAAGGCCCTAGCTCGGCCTGCACAGTCACCACTCCGTGACAAGCATGTCTGGAGTTCTCATAGGCTGCTATGGTAGTCGGCGTCGGCTTGAGCATGTCCTCTGATATATTGCAAGCACGAAGGGTACTCAATGGGCAGACATTTATTGACGCCCCCGTGTCTACAAGGGCGGATTCCACGGTTGTTTTGTTCAGAGAGATGGTGATACATAACGGCATCTGCCGTGCCTCAGGAGGTGCTAGCTCTGACTCAGCAAATGAAATAGAGGGCCCCTTTGTGATCGTGGCCAAGACCGAGGGCAGGCTATCCACTGCCACATCTTCGCTCACCATAACTTTCTGTAGGAAGGTCTTCAGGGCATCTTGGTGGAGTGGCGACCTCTTGATTAGTTCTAACACTGAGATTTTAGCCAGCAGCCGGTCTAAGTGCTGCAATAAGTCATATCTTGTGCCCGGCACAAGGTCTATCTCTTCTGGCTCAACTGTAGGGGAGGAAACTGCAGGGTTTGGTGTAGACGCGCCTGAAGAAGGAAAAATTCTTTGGAAAGGACGTCCGCTCCGAAGGGTGCATTGTGATGCTGGCACGGCCTAGAATGGACCCCCGCTTGGCCTGGTGGGGTAGGTGAATGGCGTGGAGATGGAGGTGAGGATGACTGAAGTGGGTTTAACAGGCCCTGGTGGAGGGGAAATGGGTGAAGGGTTAAGCTTAGGGGAAATGATGGGAGGTATGGCGGGTGGTGGTGAAAGTACGGACGGAGCAGAGGGGAATGTAGGGGCCTAAGAGGCGACGCGGAGGAAGTGACGAGTGGTGTAGCGGTCGGAATGGCGGGTCTAAGAATGGAGGGGATGGCAGGTGTGGGAGAGTAGTGGTGGTGGAAGGCCAAGAGATGTGCGGGGGTCTCATCATCAAACGTCCACCCAGCGTTGGGGGCTGGGCGGTGGACCATATTCACTTGTGCTGGGGCCGGCGGCTGTTGTTGTTGCGGAGGAGCGGGTTGATGTACTGGCATGGGATTTTGATGGATCCCAAGGTCTTGCTGCTGCGGTTGAGGTTGCTGTTGCTGCTGGGGTTGCTGTAGCGGGGGTGGCTGAGGTGCCGCCTGCTGCTGCCTGGCTTGCCTTTGCCTCTGTTTAATATCCTCAATTAACTGGTGCATCTGGGCCCAATCAATACTCTGGCCCTCATGCAAATCATACACCAGGTCTCTGAACTGGTAGCATCGCTCTATCGTGTGCCCGGGTTGCCGATGGAATATACAATATCGGGATTGGTCGGCAGCCGGATTCCAGTTCGGGCGTTCAGGAGGCAACTGAAGGTCACCAGTATACATTAGAGCAGAGAAAATATCTGGCAAGGTCTCCGGAAGAGGAGGGTAATGAGCCCTTTTTGGAGCTGGTCGAGCAGAGCCATAGGCGGTGGGTGGAGGAACATTATTGTACTGCGGGGGCCGCTGAGGCTGTTGAGGTGGCGGAGGTGCCTGTTGAGGGTATTGCGGGACTTGGAAGGTGGGCTGGGGAACTTGCGGAGCGACGAACTGGGGGTTGCGCTGAGGCGGTGGGAAGCGGGGTGGCACGGCTTGCTGGGGGAATTGAACGGCCTGGACTTGCTCATTAATTTGTACTCCCTCAGTGACGGGGCCTTGGGTTTTCTTGGTGGCTTTGGGCTTCTGGGCCTCGAATAAAGAATGGATGGGGGAGTCCTTGAATTGGGTTTGAATGAACCTAGCTCTGCTGTATAGCTGGTGCACGTTCGTGATATCATTCATCGCCAGAATGTTTCTGAAAGTTGGCGTAGCATTGGAAATTAACAACTTCACTTTTTCTTCTTCCGGGATCTGCCCGGGCACACGTGAGGCCATCTGCCTCCAGCGGTCTACATAGGTTGCGAAGTCTTCTTCCGGCTTCATCTTCTCCGCCACTAGGTCAGTGAAAGAGTATTCGGGTCCAACTCGATCCTGAAATCTCTGTAAAAACCTCTCCTTGACTATCTTGAAATTCTCGGCCTCCTCCATAGGCAAGATGTAGAACCATTCCAGAGCAACCCCTTCCAGAGACCGACGGAACAAATAGGCCATCAAGCGATCGTCCTGCTGGAACTGTGTCGATTCGTACAAGAACTCCCGGACGTAGACGAACGGGTTGCCATTCCCATCGTATTTGCGGTACATGGGGAGTTCAGACTGAGAAGGGAAACGAATGTCCCTGAAGTTAGGGATAGGGACATCGGCAAGAGATTGCGGGCCGACCCGCTTGTGGAGGAGATCAATTTGTTGCTGCATAGTAGCCCATTTGTTAAGAATTTCTCGTTCCCGGGAAGGAGGGGAAGGAGCAAGAGGAGTAATACCTGGATAGGTGGCCAAAGGGTAAGCTGATGAAGGGGGCAACCCGTAAGAGGGATAATGGGCTGAGGAAGGGCCCATATCCGCATGAGCCAACTGGGCCGCCCCTGACTGTAACCTAGCGAAGTCCGTCGGGACTATGGGGGCTTGAGGTGATGGAGAAATCGTGGTGTACGGATCAAGGTAAGGAACAGAGGGGAGGGGGGACTTTCCTTTATCAAGCTGTTGATGGATCGAGGTGGAAGCCTGGCCCATTTCTATATTGGGATGGCGAAGGGTCTGAGGGCGGACAGGAGTAAGGTCAATAGGAGCCACGGAGGTGGTCCCGACCACGGGGGATGTGGTGGCAGCAACGGTCGTGCTGTGAGCAGGAATTGAGGCCGGGGCATCGCCCCCTTGCAAAGCTTGTCTGATGAGATGGAGCTAGGTGGGGTCCAACTGGGCCATCATATCAAGGATCATACTGGCTGAATTCTGATTGGGCGGGTTTGAAAGAGAGGGTCGGGGACCCTCGCCAAGAACGGTCGGGAGTGAAGGGGCCGTCCCCTCTCCCCCCTGCAAATGGGTGACCCTAGGTGGGTCCTCAAGGAGACCACGAGGAAGGGAGTCCTCGTGGGCCGAAGAGAAGTCGTATGACGACATGGAAGAAGACGAATCGAACAAGGGGTTGGAGTAGGAATGGAAATAAGAGTCGACCCTAGGAGGTGATCGTAGGGGAAGAAGGCAACCCCACATACACCAAGACACCTAGGGCTAGAACCAGCAACACCAATCAATCAGATCTACCAAGCAACTAACAAGCATACAATGGAGACAGATGAGAGTAGAATCACTCAGTAATGCAATCAAGTTCTTACAATGATGCTCGTCAATTCCTTATATCTTCTTCTTCAAGCTTTAGTGGATTAATGAAAATATAAATCCGCTCAACCACTATGCGCCTAACTGGGATAGGAAATGATGAACTGTGTGACTCTATCAGGATCTCTCACTTGCGGATGCAACCCTAGACTGAGGTGGGTACGGTACAACCTGCCCGGCGTCTGTGTGGGAGTCCACGGCTCACAGGGGCTTACGGAGGTCCTCGGCAAGGTCCCTAGTCGGCTCCAAGGAATATGGAGACGAGAGGAAACCCTAGCTCGGTAGGAATGCAACTAATATGAGAAGGGGTCGATGCTCCTATGCGCACCGGAGTGCATGCACAAACTAGCCTAGCAGCTATCAATCAATGAGCAGGTATACACATGAGCAATGAAAAGCATGGTAATACAATGATGATAAGAGAGCAGGGGGGGAAATCAATGAGTAGCACCAAGCATAGCAAACCACATAGAATATGACAATCAAAGTATAACATAAACACACTGTGACACCAGATGAACGGCCCCTCTGCGGTCGCTCCTACAGTAGAACGGTTTGTGTGGAACCGTCTAAGCCTGGGAGAGAACAACACTATGGCGTAATCACAGGACCTAAGAAAAGACGAGAGAGTAATGGCAGGAGAATACCAGAAAGACGGTCACTAGTCAACCGTGTAACCTCATGAACGGCCCTCAATCAGCCGCGTACCTACAATAAGAACAGACCCAAACGTACCTGTGCTGGAAAACTGAATGGCCAGATCTAGGCCGCTCTACAATATGAACGGTGCATCTAGCACCGTGTGTAACAGGAAATACCGATGTAGCTGGCTCTGACTGCAGGGGATGGACGGTAGAGTATCAACCGCTCCCGTGGGTGGGCGGCCCAGGAAGAACCTTGTAGGCCCCCAGAGGATAGAAAACGCATTCACCCTGCAAATCACTCTAAGGAGAAAACTTGGACAACAAATTAGGAGGGTCAGCAACTCAAAGGCACGATGGGCATTAGGGGTCCCACCATGATCGCCACAAAAGGGGTGTAGATATATATTCCTTCCTTCCGCTCTCTCACCGATGGTCAAAGCGCATCAAATGTATGGAACAACGTGCGATGAGCAAACCACGAGAGCGAGGGAAAGAAAATAAGACAGAGAGCAACGAAAAGGACCGTGATCGCCACCAAGATGCCGTACGTGACAGTCACGCCGTACCTTGGAAAGGAAGGGGCGACACTCGCCTTGCTGCAGCACCGGGAAGACGCGCGGTCGACGTAGAACCGCCTTAACAGACGCGCGGCCCTACGAAAGACCGTTTGAGGGTGCTGCCGAACACGCGGGAGAAGAACTCCTGGAGGACGGACAGCTTTAATGGGACCGCCTAAAGATGAAGAGCAGCGCAGAGAGGGCCGCTCGTATCCTTGAACGGGCCTACAAGAACTGCACTAGTCCACCTTGCCAAGAGTTACAAAAGGGCTCACCTCCACCCTCTCCAGCCAGCTAGAGGGGATGGACCTCGTGCTGATGAAGTGCTGACCTGCGAAACAGTACGAAGACACAGAAGGAACACCCAGATTAGAGCTAAATGACGTAGTACGCGTTCATGTGAGAAGAATGAAGCATAATCAAATGGAAAGGGGGATACCTGGGGGGTTTTAAACCCCTAGGGTGACAAAAATGTAGGTGGGTGTATGCATGGGGAGAAAAATGAGGGAAACACAGAGAGAGGACAATGCATGCAACAGATGATGAAGAAATCGGAAAATGACGCTATGACTCGACACACAGACTACTCCCTGAACCGGAGGCTCGTAAGGACGTAGAGAGCCTCCCTCCTTGGTGCTAGGTCGTTCGGAAATGCGGCAGGGCTTCGCCGTCGACCAAAAATTTTCCCCCCCTTTTCGAGTCTGGCCACTAGGGTCTATTTATAGAGCCTAGAAAGCCAGCCCCGAAACTAGGGTTTAGAGGTATTTTCAGGTCGAATTTATAAAAGATAATTCGTAGATAATATCATTATCTCCCATCCAGATGAAACGGCATCAAAAATGGCGGATTATCCATGGAGAGATCGTTAAAACAAATCAGGGATAAAACCATGCATAAAAGGATGAAAATCTGTTTAAAAAAAAACCTCCATCGAAGGGATGAACGGTCTAACGATAGACCGCTCAAGTCTTGAACGGTTATGTTCAGACCGTTCAACCTGTAGGTGGAAATTGAATTAAATCAGATAATGAGGCCAATTATCGCTCGAACAGACCGAAACGGCCGGCGTTGGACCCTGAAAGATGAATGGCGCCTTGGCGACCGCTCCAACGTAGAACGGTCCAAAACAAGCCGTTTTAACCTTATCGGTGATAATTCAAATATTTGGATAATTGTCTGAGGAGATTAACACGCGTAGGACTCTGAGATATGGGCGGTTGGCATTCGCCCGTCCATTTGTTTGAACGGGCATGATAGGGCCGCACAAAAGCCTGTCGGTGAATATTAAGAAAATCCTCAGAAAATAGCCAAAAATGTATGAACGGTCTGTGACCAACCGCCCCAGTCCGTAACGGCTGATGTTGGATCGTTCATGCTCTTGGATGCTTGACTTTCATAAAATACGTTCAATCAATCAAAGCCAAGGTCCAATAAGCCCTGAATTGATACGGACTTCACCAAGGAGGGAGGCTACCCATAAAATGGGCCCGGGACGTGCCACAAAAAATGGCCCAACGAATGATGGACAACTTAGGGCATCAACTAATGGGAGTAAGAGAAACGACTCAGCTTATCGGCCTAAAATGGGTGTCAACATTAAGTTGAAGTGACAACAGGTCAACACTATAGTTCAAGAAGTGACAACAGGTCAACGCTAAGAAATGACAACAGGTGAATGCTACTGCTCAATTGTGAGTCAACAATTGCATTGAAAGGTTGGTGTATATACATTCTCTTTATCAGGTAAGGTAAATGCACATTTTAGTCTGATGCATATCAAGGTCGACGCATATTCAGACCATTGCATATAAAGGACGATGCATCCTGTACCTCATTGAACTTAAGGTCGATGCATGTTTGTGCTTGCACCTTGATAAGTCAATGCACATATTCGCATTGACAGTATTTGGTCAGTGCAGGTATGCATTCTAGTCTAGAAAGTCGATGCAGCAGTTGAAGTCATGTACCTTCAGGTTGGTGCACACTATATATGAAGTTTGTTAGGTTGATGCATGTTTACTTCTTTAGTCATTCAGGTCGGTGCACTAGAGGATCTTGTATTACGTGAGGTTGATGCATATTCAAGCATTCTATCTTAGAGGTCGATGCACATTTGCATGTTCGTCCAGAAGGTCGATGCACCTTATACATAGTATGCACAGTCAGGTCGGTGCACATTGAACATAGTACACACTAGTCAGGTCGATGCACATTTGCATTATGGCATGATAGGTCGACGCACATGTTACAACATGCTCAGTAAGGTCGATGCACATTACACCCTGTGTAAAGCAAGGTCGTTGCACATCCTTACATTCATTCTAGAAGGTCGACGCTCATGCAAGTATTTTGTACATCAGGTCGATGCACGTATTGCAACATGTTCCATCAGGTCGATGCACGTGTAGAGTCTTTGTCTAACAGGTCGGTGCAACTTTGTTATTCTCTGAACTCTAGTCTAAACTTCCATGCTTACTTAAGGCATCAGGTCGATGCTTAAGCTCTAGCCATCACCTTAACTAGTCCGTGCAACCCTACATGTTTTAACTCGACAGGTTTATCTGTGCTTCAGCATGGTCGGTACATTTTCATTAATTCTTATTTTCATCCATTATCTCCATGCATATAAGGTCTACCTGTGTCCTACACAGGTCAAAGCATTGTATGTTTGAATTGAAGCATATACATCATCTTATACACTTCTGACCTGAGTGTCTGACTGATATGATGTTGGCTAAGTCAGCACTTGATTATGATGATAAAGTATTTGATTAAATGCTTTATCTCTTATTGACAGGGACTCAATTAAACACTTGAAGGGCAGAGAACATTAAACACTTAAGTGATCACGTGATCCCATAATTAAGTTAAATAGATACGTGATCCAAGGCGGCCAGCTCTTCAAGAACGATGAAGCCACGTGGTTTCACTTTGTCTTCAAGATCTGACACGTGGATCAACTCTTCATCAGCTCCTAACACGTGGACTTTTGAAGTGCGCTGGAACTCTCCCAAAATCAAGATCTCATGGGACCATAGGATTCGTGCTCTAAAAAAGGCAATCTAGCGCTCGAAAATAAAAAGTGACATTGAGAAGATCGAAGGAGAAGAAATAGAGTATCTCAGCAATTGAGGGAAGATCAGAAGAAGAGGAAAGAAGAGCAGAAGAGTACGAGAGCCAGAGAGTTCGTGAGAAGAGTCAGAGTTAGAGTGCTGAGAGAGAGAGAGAGTTCGCTGAAGGAAGAAGAAGGAGAAGGAGAAAAATAGAGTATCGGAAGATTTGAAGAAGTCTGAGGGAAAAGAGAGAGTGAGCAGAGAAAGAGAAATAGAGTGAGTAAGAGAGAATAGAGAGGAAGAGTGAGCTCGAGAATCTGCATCTTTATCAGTTCCTGGATCAGATCTAGAACTATTTTGCTCCTGCATGAGCTATATCTTTTTGTGTTTCTCTTTTCGATTTCGTTATTCATTTTCCTTACCATTTCAAGCAAGCTGTGTTGCTCAGCGGGCGAGGTGTGATCCTCGGACAACAAGCTGTGATTGCTCAGCTGTAGCAAGTTGTGATGCTCAGCGGAAGCAAGCTGTGATGCTCAGCGGTGTAAGCAAGCTGTGATGCTCAGCGGTTTAAACTGTGAGTCAGCAGAAGCCTCACTCGGGTTTGAGTGGGGGATGGACGTAGGTCTGTGGTAGCAGATAGAACCATCTAAAAATTCTCTATGCCGTTGTTTGTGATTGAGAGGTTGACCAACTCCATATCTTCTATCTCCTTCACAGGATGTGTTAGCCTATTTATTGAGCACTATTTGGTTAATACTTGATTTCCTTGACTTATTGATCTGAGATAAGATTTCTGCTCTTCACTAGAATATAAATATGTCTGCACACCAATTAAGTACTGATTCATTTGCTGTAAGACTTGCTCCATTCAGTGTGATGAATTGTGTCCAACACTATATCAGTATGTGTGCATGCTAAGCATTTGGGTAAAATTATGGCTTAGTGTATGAGCTATTAATTCTGCGTCTTTTAATTGATTGTCTTTAACTTGGATGAGTTTTTGATTCCGCAATATTTTTTAACGGGGATCCATTCACCCCCCCTCTTATTCTGTGCCTTACACACCAACAATTGGTATCAGAGCGGGTCTCTGATTCATCAGATCCAACGATCTGCAGAGGATCCTACTATTTTTGGTGCATAGTTGTCTTTAATGTATTGCTTTGAAACTGTTTGTTGATTGTCTCAATGTCTCAACTTCCTGTATTCGATGGTACTAATTTCAGTACTTGGTTAGGCAGCCTATGTGTTTACATGAACTTCATTGATGTTAATTTATGGAGTCTTGTGTCTGATGGCCCATATCAACTGTCTCATGATCAGACCGAGTGGTCTAATGGGGACAGATTAAAGAACTGTGATAATATCACAGTTCTTAACATCTTAATGGCTACAGTTGATATTGACATATGCCCTTCTATCTGCAGATGCACGTCTAGAAAGGAAATATTGGATAAAGTGATTGCCATCCATAGGAAGCAAGAGGAACAATGCTTGATGGCCAACCAAAGTGATCACAGCAGTGATCAAATGAATGAAACATCATCTCAGGAAAGCTCCGGATCTGAAGAACTTTCTGTTGATGATTCTATGAAAATGTATGAAGAGCTCTATGATAGATGCAAGAAAATGAAATCTGAAAATAAAAAGTTGAAAAAGAAAATTGATTAGAATACTTCAAATTCTTCTTGTGAAAATTGTTTGAAACTAAAACAACTTCATGATATTTGCTTGTCTGATGTTCATATGTATAAGAAACAAATCTGTTTGCTGAAAAATAAAAATCAAGAATTTGTAAATAAAATTCTTGAACTGGAAGACAAATTGACGTCATTGGGTGATGATCAAATCTTAATCAATGATCTTGTTCAGAATGAAAAGATGATGAAAGAAAATGAAAATTTGAAGCAACAAAATAAAAAGCTGAAGGTATTGAATATTGTCATATCTAAAAGACTAATATCTCTTGAGAAAGAAAAATGTGTGATTTCTGACAATGTTGATAACCTGCTCACTCTTGAGAAAGAAACTAAAAATATCAAAAATGAAAATGAATCCCTGAAAGAAATGATTGTTGTCTTGGAGAAAGGAAAATTGGTCTGTATAGATGAGTCTAAAAAATTGTGCGATCTGGAATAAGAAATTGAAAATTATAAAACTACAAACAAAGTGTTGAATGAATATGTTCATTGTAGTGAACAAGACATTGCTAGTTATGAGATACTCATTGCATATTTAGAAAATGAGATTCAGGATTTAAAAAATTCTTTGTCTAAATTTGTTTATGGGTAAGAAAATTTCGACATGTTGCTAGGAGTCAAGGTTAACTTCAGAAAAGAAGGGTTGGGCTACAAGTCAATTAATAAGAAATATTTTGAAAATAAACTAAAAACATCTTTTGCCAAAGCTTCTAATATAGCCACTTCCTCAAAGGTTAAATAGCCCACAAATCAGAATGCCAAGAGGACTGATGTGAAATCCCATGCTTTAAGACAAAATAGTGCTTCATGTTTCTATTGTGGTAAGCATGGTCACTTGATGTCTAAGTGTTTTGTAATGAAAATGGATGAACTGTATGTTGATAGAGAGAATGCTAACACTTCTTATGCTAAGAATTTACATACAAGAAATTGTCAAGATTGGAAATTCCCTTCTAAACAGAAAAAGAAATTGGAATGTTTTTGATGTTGTAGATTAGGCCACATTGCTGCTCACTGTTGGTATGCTCAGGGAAGAAAATTTAATTCTGAATCTGTAAACTTCCCTTCAAATCAAAATGCTTTTGGCAGAAATAAATCTGGTTTTAAAGAAAAATCAGTTGCATGCTTTGAGTGTGGGAAGCCAAGCTATAGAGTTGCAAATTGTTGGTTGGCTGGTCATAATAGACAAAACTTTCATGTGAGAACCAGAAACACTCATGTTCATGCATACAATTCTCATGCTAATGCTCATATGTTGAGTAGTGGATAGCGGATCTAGAGGGGAGGGATGAATAGACCTGCCCCTCTTTTCACAGAACACCATCTTTAAAGTTAGATAAAGATAATAGCAGCGAAATATAACTAGCTTAACGAAGGACACAACAATTTGCTTTGGCAAGATGATTACGCAATATAGAGATTGAACCTAAGCATGCATCTAACACAAGGCAATCGCATAATCAAACCACAACACACGAGATTTAAAGGTGGTTCGGACTGAATCCCCAGTCCTACGTCCACCCCTCACCAAATCCGGTGAGAAACCACTAGTGTCACGAACTGAACCGTAAATCGGAAAGACCTCCGATTGCCTTCTTACTAACCATCGGTAGGGACGTCAACACTATAGATCGGACAACTTCCGATTGCCTTTCTACTAACCACCGGTAGGGACGATCTTTAGTTTCAAATGTTTAAAAGAAATGGAAAGAGAACAAATATGAAAACACTCAAACAAGATATAGAATATGCTCAAAGAGAAAAGATCTTGTCTGAGATTGCTAGAGCTTGAATCTGATGCTTCAATGGTATCTTCTTCCTTGTGAAAAGATCTTTCTTGGATCACCTTGAGTTGATGAAGAAGATGAAGGATGCAGATTTGATCTCCCTTGAGAATGGGCTTCTTTAGATCACCTTGAGATGATGAAGAGGATGATGGTTGCAGCTTTATCTTCACTTGGCTTGGGGTTGATCTCCTCTTGAAGTAGCTTGAATCACTTGAAGATTTGATGAATAACTTCTTCCCAGAGTACTGTTCACACCTACAGTACTCGAACTCCTCTCCCTTGAACACACCCTTGCAGCCTCCTTTGATTTCCCCTCTTAGCCTTAGGGTTTCCAACCCTTCTTGTGTGTGTTTTATAACCTTTGAATGGTCCTTGGACATCCCCCAGACCAGATCCACAATCCATGAGAGATTGGGTGACTTTGGGGTTAAACAAATACAAGGAAAGGGGCTCTTCTCGAAGTGGAAAACAAAGTCAACATTTGTTAGCTCGGGGCTAGTGGTCGACATGCAGAAGCTGGCGGTCGACCGCTACTGACAAACTTGCAGACGGATGGTCCTTGGAATTTCGGTCGATCGCTATTGGGCTGGCGATCGACCGCCACTGAGAATCGTGCAGACAGGGAGTTACTGGCAGGGGCGGTCGACCGCCCTTGGGATGGCGATCGACCGCCAGCTGGGCAGACCCCAGGTTATGTCGGGTCAGTCCGTTAACCCCTTTAGCTTCGTCGCTTGAGTCCTTTAGCAGCCCGTTCTCAACTGTGGCATCAACCTTGATAGTCTTGCAGATTTTAATTGATTATATCGCTCCTGTAATCAAAATTTTGTTCCGGGGGCTCCGCGACCTGACCGCGCAGGTCGATTCGCGTGCGAGGGCACAATCATTGAGCTTTCACTTTTGCCATCTCCACTCCATTCCTTGGCATATCTGTCATGAAAGAACATCAAGTAGTTTAGTCATATAAGAGTGGTAAAACATCAATGACTTATAGTGTTTAGCCATTATCAAAACCAAGAATATCAAATAACTCAAATGACCACAGGATGATGTTGAATGACCCAAGTGACCACAAGATGACTCAAATGACCACAGGGGCACAACATCATATGCATAAAAAGATCACAAATCTTTACACTTCATGTCATTATTATGGTAAGCATGGACACACTACTGCACATTGTTGGCATGTAAAAGAAAAGAAAATGGTTCATGATAACAATTCTGGTTATTTACAGAATTTTAGAAAACATTCTTATCAGAAACCTGTGAAAAATCTAGGATACTGTCATTACTGTGGAAAATCTGGACATTCTATGAATAATTACTTTGTAATGAAGTTTGATGATTTTTTTGTTCAGAAAATGTGGAGAGCACCCTTCAATGGTGCCACTAACATTTCAGGACCCAAGAAGTCTTGGGTACCTAAATCTGTAAAATGAGAAATTATCTTTGCAGGAGTGCCTTGGGATTGAGAAATAAAAGGGGTTCAATAAGCCAAGGCACATGAGTAGGATGAAACCCCAAACTCTTTATTTTACTAGTTTGATCATGTCAGTCTTCAATAATCTCATTCAGAAAGTTACATATCATGCTTGATTTGTTAGTCAGAATCTCGTGCATACATGTTTATATTTGCATCTGATATTTGAATTGTTTCTCATACGTCTCCCAATGCATATACTAAATTATCTGTGCATACATTAGATTAAGAATGAATTTCATATCATAGTCTGAAAATTTGAATTGCATGTGTCTAATGCTTGCATATGTCAATTGCATTTGTTTAAATGTTTGTATCTCTTACTGCACATTTTACACATTCACTGAAGATCTGTTGCATACATTCTTTATTAGCATACATATGTGCTTGATAAACTGTCAACAAAAATTGAGATGCATATAGGATTGCATTTGAAATTCATTGTCTCGAATGACCTCTATGGTATATAAATGGTGAGTTACTAAAGGGCAGATGCAATCTGTCTAGAAGTTCTTACTATGTGTGAGGTGATCTTTAGACCAAATCCTCTGCATGGTACCATAGGTCAACATTACACATGGAGCAGTGTAGACTTTCATAAACATAACTTTTTAAACTCCCTGCACAAGTTTTCATTGCATTTATTACACTTAGAATTAAGTCATACAGTGCAATAAAGTCAGGGGAAGTCAGTTAAGGTAATTCTTGTGTTACATGCATATTTGTTTAGATTAAGTCTCCTACATGATCTTCATGTCATATATCCTGGTTCAATGTATTTTGTTAGGGGGAGTTCCTGCACTTCATAGTTTACTCATGTGCATTTGTTATCATGCATGTACTAATTTCAGAATTGATTGCATATCATTCATATTGAAAATACCAAAAAGATTGATTGATTGCATGCACACTCTTAGGGGGAGTTTAGCTATGAAGTCATCAATCTCCCTACCATGTTCATTGCATGTGTTGCAATTAGAATTTTATCATTTCAATGCATAAAGAGGGGAAGCTCATCACTCTGACATATACATCGATTGCCAGCTCATGCATACACTTAGGGAGAGCATAAATCATGTCTTTGAATTTGCATGACTAACATCTGCTCTATGCCTCATAATTCTTTTACTATCTATTTCGGTCGACCAAATTGTTCACTTCGGTCAACCGATGATCCTTAATTCAATCTGTGCTGATTTCTTGGCTATGATACTTTCTAACTGATGTTCTATGCTGCAACCAGTCAGACTCAATGTTTTCTCACATGAGTCCAGCTACAGTTCAGTTACCTTTATTGAAGTTTGAGGGGTCATCTCTACTCAAGCTTCATCTGATTTTCAATCTCATCTATTATGAAATCTTGTGAGTTCATCACTCTTATGGCCTTCAAATCTATTGTCTGATGCTCCTACAGTTGCTGAGGAGAGTTTGTTGTCTTAAATCCACCTTGAGAAATAAACCTAAAGTGTCTATATTTGTCAATCCACTTGAACTCTCATTGCCATTTCATTAGAATCTATAATTGCCTAATGTATTCTTGGCCACCTTTGCTACATGCATGAACTTCAAGTGTTTCTCTAGTGGTTGTTCTTAAACTTCTTTGACCAGAGAATTGAGAAGATTTCAATTTGTATACCTTAATCATAAATCTGAAAAATAATTCATAATGGAATCTTCTATTATATAGGTTTATGAATGTTTAAAGCATTCAGCTGGTTTAAGTTTAATGTGTTCATTGTGTTTGGATATGAATATCTTGAAAATATCTGAATCATTTTTTTATAAACTTTAAACAGTTGCTTCATGTTATGTCATGTAAAATCTTCTGAACTCTGAAAACTGTGAAATCATAACTTTCTTTGGTTGAGATACATGTAGTAAGTATTATCTTTAAACATCTAAATTCTAAGAAATGTCTAAGGGTAAATTTAGTCAGAGCAATGACTTTGGTTACTGAGAAACCATGCCCAAAGGACTATGTCATGAAGTGCCATAGTTAACTCTGTTGAAAAATCATTGAAAGTTCATGGCAGAGCAATAACTAGGTTGCACCGAGAAACTGGGTCCTTCATCTAAGAAATGGAGTTAACCTATGTGATGAAATACCGTAGTTATCTATGTTCTATATGAGGCATGATTGTTAGTCACACTAAGTGTTTAGGGATATTGGCATCTAAACAATGTATATTCTCTAGTTACAAGGTGTGTATTGAACTAGATTGCTCCTAAAATTTCAAAATGAAAATTATTGCTAATCAAAAGAAAAATCCAGGAAATGATTGCAAGAGATTTTTTTTTGTGAAATCCTGGACAAAATTAGATGTATTCATGGTTGTTGAACCTCAATACTACTTCGTGTAACTCCTAAAGAGGTTATTAAACTTTAAGTGATTAAGATGAAAGAAGGTTAAACAAGATTGTTAACATGAGTGCTTGGTTCATTTTTATTAATATTTGAATTCAGATATGAGTATAGAACTTTATTGACGAACCTTGGATACATCATATTTAAACCATGCTATTCAATAAAGTTCTTTCATAAGCCCTTATAATGGAAGACTCCGAAACTCTGAAACATTTTGTTTCTAGATTTATGAAATCGGTATCTCATTGAAAACCTTCTTGAATAATCTAATCATTTGGAACTTCAGCCAAAGCTCTTGTGTTCAGATTTTGTGTTACTATCATTGAACTTGTGCACGTCTAACTCTATATGTTTGATGATTTACTTCCAGTCTAATTCCTCTGCTCTATCAAAGGGGGAGAATTGTTTCATCAGCATCTTATTAGTCATCTTGATCTGCTTAAACTTCATTGTCCCTGAGGTTTGCTGATAAATTTTCATTCCACTCCTTTTGTTTTGTCAAAAGGGGAGATTATTTGTTCAGGGGGAGTATAGTTGAAAGAGAATCATTGTGTATGATTGTAAAAAGGGGGAGATTATTTTGTCAGCATCATTTTGTAACAAGGGGGAGAATTCTTGATAGCGCATCTCACTTGTCTTAATTTGTGTGGAATTATCTCTGTGTTTTTGCTGATATATCTTTCACTTCAATACCTCTTCTTTGTCCTGGAAATAGCTTGCTTGTTCAGCTTATTGTTCCTTCCCTTTTGATGTTGTCAAAGGGGGAGAATATGTGAGTCATGAATAATTATGTCTTCTGTCAGAGGTGTTGCATGCTCTTCTATGGGGAGACTGTGTTGTGTGTTGCATGATCATTACATTTTGAATTCTGACAGAGGCTATGGTACATGCTCCTGCATCGTGATCACTTTATTAATTCTGTCAGAAGCTATGCTGCGTGTCTGACACTTTGATCATCATGATGAATTTATTGCAATGACTCATAATATTGCCATCATCAAAAAGGGGGAGATTGTAGTGTCCCTGTGGTTTTGATGATGTCAACTATTATGTCTCATTATATATATATAACCTTAATGATATAACCTTGATGCATTTGTTGATGATCTCATCATATATATCCTCGATGAATCTCAATCTGGAAGTTTGCAAACTAGAAGCACCAAAAGTTCTACCTGGACGCATCTGATGTAGCTGAAGAGCTTCATGCTGACAGGTCGATGCAGCAATGTGACTATTGCCATATAAGGTTCTGAAGATGACTCAAAAAGTCATGAAATGATAATCACTACTGTTAAGCTAAAGTGAAAATAGGTCAGCACTACTGTTCAAGAAGTGAAAATAGGTCAACGCTAAGAAGTGACAACAGGTCAACACTACTATTCAATTGTGAGTCAACAATTGCATTGAAAGGTCAGTGTATATACATTCTCTTTATCAGGTACGGTCAATGCACATTTTAGTCTGATGCATATCAAGATCGACGCATATTCAGACCATTGCATATAAAGGTCGAATCATCCTGTACCTCGTTGAACATAAGGTCGATGCATGTTTGTGCCTGCACCTTGATAGGTCGGTGCACATATTTACATTGACAGTATTAGGTTAGTGCAGGTATGCATTCTAGTCTAGAAGGTCGATGCAGCTGTTGAAGTCATGTACCTTCAGGTCGGTGCACATTGTATATGAAGTTTGTTAGGTTGATGCATGTTTACTTCTTTAGTCATTCAGGTCGGTGCACTGGAGGATCTTGTATTAAGTGAGGTCGATGCATATTCAAGCATTCTGCCTTAGAGGTCGATGCACATTTACATGTTCGTCTAGAAGGTCGATGCACCTTATACACAGTATGCACACTCAGGTCGGCGCACATTGAACATAGTACACACTAGTTAGGTCGATGCACATTTGCGTTATGGCATGATAGGTCGATGCACATTACACCCTGTGTAAAGCAAGGTCATTGCACATCCTTACATTCATTGTAGAAGGTCGACGATCATACAAGTATTATGTACATTAGGTTGATGCACGTATTGCAACATGTTCCATAAGGTCGATGCACGTGTAGAGTCTTTGTCTAACAGGTCGGTGCAACTTTGTTATTCTCTGAACTCTAGTCTAAACTTCCATGCTTACTTAAGGCATCAGGTTGGTGCTTAAGCTCTAGCCATCACCTTAACTAGTCCGTGCAACCCTACATGTTTTAGCTTGACAGGTTTATCTGTGCTTCATCATGGTCGGTACATTTTCATTAATTCTTGTCTTCATCCATTATCTCCATGCATATAAGGTCTACATGTGTCATATACAGGTCAAAGCATTGTATGTTTGAATTGAAGCATATACATCATCTTATACACTTCTGACCTGAGTGTCTGACTGATATGATGTTGGCTAAGTCAACATTTGATTATGATGATAAAGTATTTGATGAAATGCTTTATCTCTTATTGATAGGGACTCAATTAAACACTTGAAGGGCAGAGAACATCAAACACTTAAGTGATCATGTGATCCAAGAATTAAGTTAAACAAATACGTGATCCAAGGCGGCTAGCTCTTCAAGAATGATCAAGCCACGTGGTTTCACTTTGTCTTCAAGATCTGACACGCGGATCAACTCTTCATCAGCTCCTGACACGTGGACTTTCGAAGTGCGTTGGAACGTGCCCAAAATCAATAGCTCGTGGGACCACAGGACTCGTGTAATGCCATGGATTCTCATTGGATTCTTAGTAGGTCTTTTGGATCTTCTTCGGAGAGTTTCGGATCACTTTTGTGGGTCCTGAGTTGAGCTATACGATCCGTGTGGGTTTTGCTCCCGTACGAGTTACGGAACCCTACGGTGAGTTTATTTCTCAGTTCATCGACTCGTGGACACCGCAGTTGCGATGTACTTGTTGAGAGGATCATTTCAACTATTTTTGTGTATTTTTCTGAATTAGTGGATTTTCAGGTCAATTATCGAATTTTCAGAAATTAGGAAAATTCCTAATTTTCCTTCTTTTTATTTCTTCTTCCTCTCTCTTCCCTCTCATTTCTCACGACCCTGTCTCTCTCTTCATTCTCTCTCGTCTCTGGGCCATTCGACGCGGGGTGCGCGACCGTGGAGAGCTGGCCGAGGCGGGGACGTGATGCAGTGATCGGGACATAGGATGGAGCGGCCATTGGAGCGTGGCGCGGCGCGATCCCTCGGTGGATTCAAAGCCGGCATGGTTTCATTCGTGAGACGTTTTCGGTGTAGTTTAGTCGCTTCGGCGCATGGTTTCTTCAGTGGAGATAGGGAGATGGATCACCTACTTCTCTTCTGCGTTTTCCCTATAATTTCATGTTGTTCGATGCTAGAACGGGCGAGTTTGTACTCGTTTAGCGAAAACTGTAATTTTAGGAGTTCGTAGGGTTCGCCGGAAAACGGTGACCATTCTTAATATAATTAGTATCAAATGAACTGCTGGGATGTCTGGATCCCATTCCCGCAAGTTTTGTCGCCGGTAGGAGTCCGGGAACCCCGGTGACCCGATTAGGGTCGATTCGTCGAAATCGTCCCAATCTCTCGATTCGTCCATTGCATGTGGTCTTTCCGGCTTGTGGAAGGTTTTTCTTGTAGTCCTGTATCGATTCCCCTACGTTTCGACGTGAATGGGGTGTGGAACGGGCTGATTTGGTATTTTCCCTAGTTTTTATCACCGTATCGCTTTGGCGGACGTTCCAGTGACCACTACATGTCTCTGGCGGCCCCATGATAGACCGCCATATCCTTTGGCGTGTCTGTCAGTTCAAGGTTCGGTAAGGGTGGTGGCCCACCCTTGGACCTCCTCTTGCCTCTGGCGCCACTGTGCTGGTGCGTCACAGCTTCGCTGTTTCTCGATGTTATTATCTGTCGATTCGTTCTGGCGGTTCTAGCTCTGATCGCCAGAGTGTTGTGGCACGCCTTCCGTAGGCCGCCACATGATGTGTGACCGGGTCAATGTTTTGATTCAGTTGGCTCTAGCGGCCCAACCCTCATGCGTCAGAGTCGTGTAGCGCACCTCTATTAGGCCGCTATAGGTCCGTTTGTCTTAGGTTTGTATCTTAAGGAGGTTTGTGTGGCAGTTCATTCCTTGACCGCCAGGTCCGTGTAGCGCGTCTATATTAGACTACTACCGTTGTTTGACAGGGTAAGCCGGTTCGGGGTAAACTGTGTCTAGCGGCCTATTCTTTGACCGCCACAGTGTCCTGGCGACCCAACCCATGACCGCCAGAGTCCTTGTGCCTCTGTGAGTGTGGCGACTTCTTCCTTGACTACTTATGCTGTTAAGCGGGCGAGGGACAGATCGCTCATCTCCCAGAGATTGATTTACCGGTGTTTCAGTTTCTGATATGTCTTGGCTTGACCTTATGGTCTGCCCACTATCCCGTGGATGTCTCTTGACATCCTATGGGGACTAAGACTACATTAGAATGTAGCCAAGAGTTTTTCTTGCTTGATGTAGGATTCTCTTTCCTACTATAGAGTAGTCATTGTCTGGTTCCGGTCAATCCAGGGTGGCCCAGGGGTTGACAGGTAACCTTGTGTGTGTCTTGGCGGTTCTGTCCAGTTCGAGACATGGTTCTGGATGCCTTGAGGTGTTGTCTTACCTTGGTTTGTGTGTCTAGGTGTGCTGAGGGTCTTGGTGTTCCCTCATGTCCCCGTGTGTCGTTTTACGCGAGCACGTCGTTTCCTCTGGCTTTGGATTGACCGATTGGCGGCTTGTTCCGCTTTGCGCAATGATCTTGACTTTAAGTCGTGAGACTCAAGGATTGTTGTAGTAGTAGATCTAGTTGTCTTGTCCTAAGTCTATCGGTAGTTGTCATACTGCCTCGGTGCTTCGTAGTACGTACGACAGTGTTTTCTCGCCTATATGTACTATAGCACTTCTGTTTCAGAGTTCTATGTCTAGTGAGCCTCCACTAGTCGTAGCATGTCGACACGTTCCAGTGTTGGCCCACCTGGGAGTGGTGGTACGGCAATTCCCGAGATACAATTTTTAAGCTAGTTTCTGTGGGCTCCCTTGCCTGGTAGTAGCATCCTGCTAGGGGAGAAAACTAGCTAGAGGCTTGGCTCAAGGCATTGAACTTGTGTGTGCACACGTGGTGAGGGGCTTGGACTTACGCTGACGGGCGTTACCCTGTCTAGTTACTCATTACTGTAGTCCCGTTCTGGTTCTGAGCGTGTCGTAGTCTCTGTCGTGCTTCAGGCGGCATAGTAGACGAGACACTTGTAGGCGCAACATAAGACGTCAGTGGGCGCAGCTGGCTATTCTTCTAGTGAGGAGGTGCTTCCATCACGTGACACGTGACTCTCACATTTCTCGTACGCCGTGACCTTTCTGAGTTAGCCCTCTCGTGGTCTCGCCCGAGGTCAGTGTTGTGTCGTGTTCATGACGTTCTAGTCGTGTGTGTATGGTCGTGTCTAGAAGACCATGCACGGCAATCGAGTCGTGTATGCTTTAGGCCATCTCTGTCTATCTAGGTCTTTTCTAGGCTTTTTACTGTCTTTGTAGGCCCGACAGATCAGCAACTCCTGACTTTGGCAGATCAGAGTTCACCTTCCTATTGTTGTCTGGAGTAGTTTGGGAGGCCTGATAGGGTGCTAGGCCCGGATACAGAGGGGAGTGAATGTATCCCTCTACCAATAATGCCCAAATTAAAACCTAGATGCTAGACACAGTCCCAGAATAAAACTAATTCAATTGAACTCATGAACAAACACATGGAGCGCGCCTAAGCAATCATCTAGCGGAAGCAAAGCAAGGCAATCAAACCACTGCACAGATAATTTTTTAGGTGGTTCGGTCCACAGACCTACGTCCACCCCTCACTCCCAGCCAGAGTGAGGCTTCCACTAGCATAAGCTAGAAACCGCAGACTCAGTCTGCAATAGGTGCTGCCAAATAGCTTGACCAGGGGAACAACCTCCCCTCTTCCTCCAGACTGGAGGGACACCCCAAGTGACTCCCAACCACTTGGAACCAGAGACTAGGTCTCTCTTCCTCCAGACCAGGAGGGAACCCACCAGTGACTCCCCGTCACCAGCAAACCAGAGGTCATAGACCTCTCTTCCTCCAGATCAGGAGGGAACCACTAATGACACATAGTCACCAGCAAACCAGAGATCAGATCTCCCTTCTCCTGAGTCCACAGGAGGAACCCGACCTCAATCCAGAGAGTCGGAAGAACAATGAACACAATTAAAAAGAAAAACAATAAACGAAAAGTACAGCAATCAGAAAGTTGGAAAATGAAATCATAAAGTGGTTCTCGCAGGAGCTGACTGGAGTGGATCTGATCCAACTTCCAGTAGGAACGATCTTTAGGTAAGCTCCTCTTCCTCTTCTCTTCTCTCTCACTATATTTCTTTTTCTCTTAATCCTCACGAGCTCTATCTCTCTCTCTTTTTCTTTTGATGCTTCTCTCACTCTGCCACACTTTTTTTTCTTCTTCTTCTGCTTCTCTGCTGCTCTCACCTTCTTCTATCACACTATCCTCTTTTCGATCAGTCTTCTTCAGAAGAAGAAGCTTCACATTTATAGCAGCAGCAACTAGGGCTGATGCTCTGCACGATTCCCACCCTAGCTTCAGTCCATGTGGCGGCTTCTCAGCATCTTGGATCACGTGCCAGGTGCTAGCCTTGGATCACGTGCCCAGACTCTGCCGGTTTAATGAAGAGTTCAGTCGATCAGCATAATCAACACAGGCTGTACATAGTTCAATCAAGCAGCAATGTGTAGACTTAACAATGCAGTGTGCATGAAATGTACAGACTTTGCGTGCAGGCTGCCAGCGATGTATAGACTTGCTGCGTGCAGGCTGGCAACAATGTATAGACTTTGCTGCATGCTGTGGGATGTAATGTACAGACTTTGTTATGCAAGGCTATGGCATGTTGTCAAGCAATGTGCAGACTTGTGTGTGAGACATGAAGCAATCGAATGTATAGACATGCAACAAGGAAGTGTATAGACTTGATGAAAGCAATGCATGCACAATGATGCAATGTTCAGACTTTGCTGAAGGCTGCCAGTCGATGTATGGACTTGGCTGAAGGCAACGCTGAAGCAATGTTCAGACTTCATGTATGCAATGCAGTGGCTTGTACACACTTTGTGAGTGTGAAGCTATGCATGTATAGACTTCACATATGCAGTCATTATACCATGTATAGATTTAGTGTTCACGTGAGAAAATGATGTATGTAGTTGATGTATGCAGCAATAAGAATGCACATACTTTATTGCGTGCATGACAGACAATGTCTAGACTTGCTATAATGCGTGCAGCTAAAGGAGCAAACAAATGTATAGACTTTAAGTAAAGATGCATGAGCAATGTATAGACTATGCATATGCAAAGGCTGTATAGACTTAGCGTGCTATGCAAAGACTGTATAGACTTGAGCTAAGCAAGCTACAGAGTTGATGTATAGACTTGAGCTAAGCAAGCTACAGGGCCGATGTATAGACTTGAGCTAAGCAAGCTACAGGGCCGATGTATAGACTTTGCATATGTGAGACACTGTACAGACTTGAATACAGAGTGACGATGTGTAGACTTGCCCAATGTACAGACTTAGCAGTAGCATGATGGCGAGTGCTGTACAGACTTCACATGAGATAATGCAATGTGTAGACTTGATGAACAAACAAGTGAGCGATGTACTGACTTGCTAAACGATGCATGAGACACTGCCAGACTGTACAGACTTGCTAAGACAATGCATGAGACGCTGCCAGACTGTATAGACTTCGAGTGAGACGATGCATAAGACGCAGAACAATGTATAGACTTTGAAGCTTAATTGAGACGGTGGATGTACAGACTTCATGGCTCAACTGAGACGGTGGATGTACAGACTTAGTGTTGCGACACTAGGCCAATGTACAGACTTAGACCGCCTGCATGCTATGCAATGTACACACTTCGACTGCTTGCATGCTATGCAATGTATACACTTAGAATGCCTGCATGCTATGCAGTGTGTAGACTTTGAAGTGCTTGCAGCTGTGCAATGTGCAGACTTTGAAGTCTCGCATGCAATGCAGTGTGTGGACTTGTCATGCCTACACAAGGCGATGTACATACTTGCTGCGTGATGCTAATGTGCAGACTATGTAACTGCATGCAGTGTATAGACCCACTTCTGTCCAGACTATGCTGAGTGTGATGATGCATGGATGTTTAGCCTGTACTGACTTCCACAAGCAGAGTAAAGCAACTGATGTATATGTATATGAATGCTGTATACAGCAGATAACATGACTGAACATCAAATGCAATGCTTTAGATCTGATAAACTGACTGAACAGCAATGCAATGCTTTATGCTCTGATAAACTGACTGAACATCAGAATGACTAAAATGACTGAATATCACATGGTGACTCAGAGTGCTTAACTCACATCAAAACCACAGGGGCACAATAATCTCCCCCTTTTTGATGATAGCAACAATGTCAACACAGTGAGTCATTCTGATGATGTGAGTCATTCTGATGACTCAAGCTATTCTCCCCCTTTGACTTCATCAAAAAGAAAATAGTTTGAGAAGTTAAAGCATATTTATGACTAATTCAATTTCTCCCCCTTGCTATAATCAAGATGAACCATGGAGAGGTATGAATACAGAGATGCAGATGCAACAAGAAATGCAATACCTCCCCCTAAATATATGAATGCAAGGTCACAATTGATATGAACATGATTCAATATGACAAGGAAGCTCCCCCTGAATAGATACCAATTGATATGCATCTGTTGCATTTCTCCCAATTGATATGGTTGAGAGGGAGACCACAGTGGCATTCAAGGATAAGTTCAGGTCAATGAATCAAGGACAGTGAGCAGAAGAGTTTCAAATAATAGATTTTCAAATAAGCTCCAAACACAAGAAATTCAGCCAGATTTTTAAGGAGATACCAATCTCATAAATCAATAACAGAAATTTTCAAAGTCTTCCATTATAAGGGCTTATGAATGAACTTTATTGGACAGCATGGTTTAAACATGATGTATGCAAAGTTTGTCAATAAAATTCTATATTTATATCTAAAATCATAGTTTAATAAAAGTAAACCAAGCCCTCATATTTATATCTTGATTAACCTCCCTTTCTCTTACACAATCAAATTTACTGACTTCTTTAGGAATTACATTCACTAGTATTGAGATCAAGCAATTATGAAGTCATGTGAATTTGTCTAGGGTTATAGCAATTTAGCTTTTGCATCAATATTTAAATGTTACAATTTGTTCAGCAAATTTTAATTCTACATATATCCAGAGCACTCTAGTTCAGTGCACACTTTATAACTAGAGGATATACGTTGATCAAACGCCAATATCCCTAAGCACTTAGTGTGACTAACAGTCATGCTTTATATTAACAGAGATAACATTTACACCTCATGACATACCTCATTTCATTTCTTTGATGAGTGAGATGTATTTCTCAATATGCATGCCATTGCTCTGCCAGATTTAACAATCATTTTTAAGCAGAGTTAACTATGGCACCTCATGACACACTCCTTTGGACATGGTTTCTCAGTGACCAAAGTCATTGCTCTGACAATTATTTACCCTTTAGACATTTCAGAGAGCTCATTTGCTTCAAAATAATACTACTTTCATGTACTTAACCTCATAAAGCCATGTATTCAATAGTGTAGATTTCAGAAGTTTTTACAAGACTCAGCATGAAACAGTTGGTTGAAGTTAATTAAAACATGATTCAGATACTTTTTAAGAGATTTAAAGACAAACTTCAATGAATACATTAAATTTAAACCGGCTGAGTTATTTCAGACATTCATAAAATCGTATAATAGAAGATTCCTAGTTCAAGTGTTTTCATATTTATGAACGAGAGATGTCCCATTGAAATCTTCATGAATGACTGATGGAAGAGGTCTTCAAGAGTAGGTGCTTTTGAAGCTCAGTGTTTTCAGATATGATCAAGGTTTGTCAATAGAATCCATGAAAAAAAATGATATGCAGACCAAGCAAGATATCAGGAAGTCAGGCATGTTTCAGGAACTTCAAGATTAACATGTAATGAATTCTGACAAATGTATGCATTTGACAATCTGTATGCAATGCATTGACTCCCCCTGACACTATGCATTCAATTACTCTTTTTAGTATTTTTCAATGAAATGCAATACAATTAACTACATGTATGCAAAGACATGTAATATTTGCCATGAAGACTGAACATATGATAATGTGACTCATGCTCATTCAGACTACCCTACTAAGTAAAATGACCCATGGTACTAGGCGGAGCACTTGGTCTAAAAGACCACCTCACACATAGTAAGAACCTCCAGACAAGATTTTCCTGCCTTTTGGTAGCTTACTCTTTGATATACCATAGTGGTCATGCATGATAATTCAACATGGGCAGCATGCATGGATCAAATTTCAGCTTTTCAGATTTTTCAGAATGTAATTTATTTTCAGAGATTATGCATATCAAAAATTATCAAACAACTACAATTGGCATATGTATGCATCAGATGCAGACAACCCTTTTAATCTCATATTTGCACAGAACACTCAGCAAGTGCATGATCAGAAAATAATGCAAATGACAGATGATGAATGAATATGCAAAATCAGATTTAATATGCTATTCAGTAAAACTAAAAATAGGAAGTGCAAGAAATTTACCTAAAAAGTTCAGGAAGGGGTTTTCATTCTTGAGTGTCTTGGATTATTACCCCTTTTATTCCATTCCAAGACACACCTGCAACAAACACATCATTTTGATGCAACAGGTACCCAAGAAGACTTGGGTCCTGGATTAACAGTGACACCTTTGGCAGGTGTTCTAAATAATTTTCTTGCAGCATGGTCATCAGATTTCATCAAGTAGCAATTATTCATTGAATGACCAAATGTACCACAATAATAGCAAGATGCAGTAGGTTTCAGATTTGATTTATGCACATTCTTATTGGCATGATTTCTATGTGCATATGTATGAAAATTTTTGTTAACAGAATTAAAATTCAGTTTACCAAAATAAGACAGCCAACAGTCAGCAGCTCTATGGCCTGGCTTCCCACATTCAAAACATGCAGGCATCTTTTCTTTAAAAATAGATTTGTTTCTACCATAATCATTTCTGTCTACAAGGAGATTGACAGTTTTAGAATTAAATTTTCTACCCTGAGCATACCAGCATTTAATGGCCCTGTGGCCTGTCTTTTCACATTCAAAGCATGTAATGAGCTTATCTTTGAAAACAAATTTGTTCCTGTCAAAAACCATTTTGTTTATAGGAAATTTGGCAAATTTGGAGTTGAAATCTCTCCCTTGGGCATGCCAACATTGGGCTGCAATGTGGCCCATCTTGCCATAGTGAAAGCATGAATTAGAATTTCTCCTACCAGCATTCAGCCAGCATTCAAATCTCTTATGACCCAATTTTCCACAATTAAAGCATGTCATATGCTAGTTTATTGAATCAACCTTGTTCTTGTTAATAGCATGACTGTTTGCATGAAATTTAGCATGATATGAATGATATGTTTTCTTATCACTTGCAAACTAGCATTGTGTAATTGTGTGTTCTAATTTGCCACAGTGAGAACATTCAATTTTCTTTTTCTGAGATGAAGGATTTTTATCATGAAATTTCCTAGCATTCATATCATCCTTCTCCACCAATTTACACTCATGCATCAAATGACCGAATCTATGACAGTAATGACATATCATTTTCTTCTCAGATGCATGTGAGTGTGTGTGAGGACTGTGATCAACATGCACTGATGATCCCTTTTTGATTATTTTCTGTTTTCCATTCTTTTTCGGATTTTTATCCTATTTTTCTATTTTCTGAACGATGGGCTGTTTGACCTGTGATGTTGTGGCTACATTTGAAGCATTTACAAATGATGTCATTACTTTGTTCTGAAAAGTCTTTTTATTTAGATTATTGTAGCCTAACCCTTCCTTTTTTATATTGACTTTTACACCTAGTAGCTTGTCTAGGTTTTCTTGCCCACTCACAAACTTAGACAAAGAGTTCCTCAAGTCTTGGATTTCATTTTCAAGAGAGGCAATGTGTAACTCATAACTTGTAGTCTCTTGTTCACTGCAATTGACAACTTCATTCAAAACCTTGTTGGCTATTTTATATTCTTCGATCTCCTTTCTCAGATCTTCTACTTTTTCAGTTTCATTTGTAAAGATCATTTTCCCTTTCTCCAATATAAAAAGTCTTTTAGACATGGCGCTGTTTAACAATTTTAATTTTTCAACTTTTTCTTTAAGCTTATCATTTTGAACCAATTCATTTATTAGAAGCTGATCTTCTGAATTGACTTCTTGCTTTCTTCTATTTTCAAATTCCTTCATTTCTCTTTGTTGTTTTTCATCCTTTTTCTGTAACTCCATGTTTACAGATTTTATGACTTCAAATTTCTCAATCAGTAAATCATTCTCTCGTTTAGGTTTCTCTAATTTTTCTTCATTTTTTTTGGAGAATTTTCTGAGGGAATCTTTTTCAGACTTCAGCTTGTCTAAATCTGAGTTCATACTTTCAAAAATTTTCATCAATTCTTTACTCTGAACAAAATCATGACAAGTTAGGCTAAGCTTCTTCTCAAGTTCAGAGATTTCTTTTACATGATCTTGATTCTCAATTTTCAGTAATGAAATTTGTTTCTTCAACATTTGAATATCAGACATACAAGCATCATGAATATTTTTCAGTTCAGTACATTTTTTACATGGAGAATTCAAACTGTCTGATCTACTATTCTTCTTCAAATGTTTGTATTATTTTCTTAAATGTTCATGAGATTCAAGCAACTCAGCATATGCATTCTCCCAATCATCTAAAGAAAAATTCTCGAAGGGATTTACCTCTTCATCATCATCTTCTTCATTTTGGCTGCCACTTTGATTGCTTCTGTTAGCCATCATGCAGCTGTCTTCACTTCTCTTCTGAGCTCGCTTCAGCATATCTAGAATGTCTTTAGCAGAGCTGCAATCATGAAAGCAGGAATGTAAAGCCTTATTAGTAGCTGCCTTCATTAGATTCATAGCTATCTGATTCTCTTCATACATTGATCTGTGACTGTCAGTCCATTTGGACTTTTTCTTTAGTAATTTATGAGGACCGTGTGAAATTAACTTCCACAGATCAGGATTAACTGATATAGCATAATTTTTCAGACTGACAAACCATACATTAAAATTGGAGCTGTTGAAAACTGGTGGATCACCCATGGAAACAGATCAGATTTAATGCAACAGGAATATTGATGCACCAAAAGCAAATTAGCACCTAAGACTGCAGGATCAGATCTGCAGGTCGCTGGACCTTCTATACAGACACCGCTCTGATACCAATTGATAGGGTGCTAGGCCTGAATACAGAGGGGGGTGAATGTATCACTCTACCAATAATGCCCAAATTAAAACCTGGATGCTAGACACAGTCCCAGAATAAAACTAATTCAATTGAACTCATGAATAAACACATGGAGCGCGCCAAATCAATCATCTAGCGGAAGCAAAGCAAGGCAATCAAACCACTGCACAGATAATTTTTTAGGTGGTTCGGTCCACAGACCTACGTCCACCCCTCACTCCCAACCGGAGTGAGGCTTCCACTAGCACAAGCTAGAAACCGCAGACTCAGTCTGCAACAGGTGCTGCCAAACAGCTTGACTAGGGGAACAACCTCCCATCTTCCTCCAGACCGGAGGGACATCCCAAGTGACTCCCAGCCACTTGGAACCAGAGACTAGGTCTCTCTTCCTCCATACCAGGAGGGAACCCACCAGTGACTCCGCGTCACCAGCAAACCAGAGGTCACAGACCACTCTTCCTCCAAACCAGGAGGGAACCACTGATGACATACAGTCACCAGCAAATCGGAGATCAGATCTCCCTTCTCCTGAGTCCACAGGAAGAACCCGACCTCAATCCAGAGAGTCGGAAGAACAATGAACATAGTTAAAAAGAAAAATAATAAACGAAAAGTACAGCAATCAGAAAGCTGGAAAATGAAATCATAATGTGGCTCTCCCAGGAGCTGACTGGAGTGGATATGATCCAACTTCCAGTAGGAACGATCTTCAGGTAAGCTCCTCTTCCTCTTCTCTTCTCTCTCACTATCTTTCTTTTTCTCTTAATCCTCACGAGCTCTATCTCTTTCTCTTTTTCTTCTGATGCTTCTCTCACTCTGCCACACTTCTTTTTCTTCTTCTTCTTCCTCTTCTTCTGCTTCTCTGCTGCTCTCACCTTCTTCTATCACACTCTCCTCTTTTCGATCAGTCTTCCTCAGGAGAAGAAGCTTCGCATTTATAGTAGCAGCAACTAGGGCTGATGCTCTACACGATTCCCGCCCTAGCTTCAGTCCACGTGGTGACTTCTCAACATCTTGGATCACGTGCCAGGTGCCAACCTCGGATCACGTGCCCAGACTCTAGAGGTTTAATGAAGAGTTCAGTCGATCAGCAGAATCAACATAGGCTATACATAGTTCAATCAAGCAGCAATGTATAGACTTAACAATGCAGTGTGCATGCAATGTACAGACTTTGTGTGCAGGCTTCCAGCGATGTATAGACTTGCTGCGTGCAGGCTGGCAACAATGTATAGACTTTGCTGCATGCTGTGGGACGCAATGTACAGACTTTGTTATGCAAGGCTATGGCATGCTGTCAAGCAATGTGCAGACTTGTGTGTGAGACATGAAGCAATTGAATGTATAGACATGCAACAAGGAAGTGTATAGACTTGATGAAAGCAATGCATGCACAATGATGCAATGTTCAGACTTTGATGAAGGCTGCCAGTCGATGTATGGACTTGGCTGAAGGCAACGCTGAAGCAATGTTCAGACTTCATGTATGCAATGCAATGGCTTGTACACACTTTGTGAGTGTGAAGCTATGCATGTATAGACTTCACATATGCAGTCATTATACCATGTATAGACTTAGTGTTCACGTGAGAAAATGATGTATGGAGTTGATGTATGCAGCAATAAGAATGCACATACTTTATTGCGTGCATGACAGACAATGTCTAGACTTGCTATAATGCGTGCAGCTAAAGGAGCAAACAGATGTATAGACTTTAAGTAAAGATGCATGAGCAATGTATAGACTATGCATATGCAAAGGCTGTATAGACTTAGCGTGCTATGCAAAGGCTGTATAGACTTGAGCTAAGCAAGCTACAGAGCCGATGTATAGACTTGAGCTAAGCAAGCTACAGGGCCGATTTATAGACTTGAGCTAAGCAAGCTACAGGGCCGATGTATAGACTTTGCATATGTGAGACACTGTACAGACTTGAATGCAGAGTGACGATGTGTAGACTTGCCCAATGTACAGACTTAGCAGTAGCATGATGGCGAGTGCTGTACAGACTTCACATGAGACAATGCAATGTGTAGACTTGATGAACAAACAAGTGAGCGATGTACAGACTTGCTAAACGATGCATGAGACACTGCCAGACTGTACAGACTTGCTAAGACGATGCATGAGACGCTGCCAGACTGTATAGACTTCGAGTGAGACGATGCATAAGACGCAGAACAATGTGTAGACTTTGAAGCTTAATTGAGACGGTGGATGTACAGACTTCATGGCTCAACTGAGACGGTGGATGTACAGACTTAGTGTTGCGACACTAGGCCAATGTACAGACTTAGACCGCCTGCATGCTATGCAATGTACACACTTCGACCACCTGAATGCTATGCAATGTATACACTTCGAATGCCTGCATGCTATGCAGTGTGTAGACTTTGAAGTGCTTGCAGCTGTGGAATGTGCAGACTTTGAAGTCTCGCATGCAATGCAGTGTGTGGACTTGTCATGCCTACACAAGGCGATGTACATACTTGCTGCGTGATGCTAATGTGCAGACTATGTAACTGCATGCAGTGTATAGACCCACTTCTGTCCAAACTATGCTGAGTGTGATGATGCATGGATGTTTAGCCTGTACTGACTTCCACAAGCAGAGTAAAACAACTGATGTATATGTATATCAATGCTTTATGCAGCAGATAACATGACTGAACATCAAATGCAATGCTTTAGATCTGATAAACTGACTGAACAACAATGCAATGCTTTATGCTCTGATAAACTGACTGAACATCAGAATGACTAAAATGACTGAATATCACATGGTGACTCACAGTGCTTAACTCACATCAAAACCAATCATCAAAACCATAGGGGCACAACAAGGCCGATGTTAGTTCGGCAGCTGCGCTTGTTCGATACGGCTTCTTTTCTGTTTTCTTTTAGCTGCTCTACTCCTTCTGTTCCGGTTTTCTTTTACAGCTTTCTAGTGGTCATTTTCCTGCTTTACTACTACTGTTGTTTTAGTTGTTGTTCCGTGTTACTGGGTCATTTTTTAGTGGGGATCCGCGTGACCCCTACTGGGCCAGTGACACGAGGCTCACCCCTGCTTTTCAGGTGGATGGCGTCTTCTGCTTCCGTGGTTCCTGGTGAGGCGTATTCGTAGTTGCCAGTGGTACCTGCGTCGAGCTTCCCCCGACCTCAGTGTACATTCACTTTCTGTTGACTGTACTGCTTGTCTTTCCTTTGGACTGGACTCTGGTATAATTGTTAATTTGTAACTATTAATTAAAAAATAATTTTATTTCTGCTACTTTAACAAATCGATCTAATGAAATTTAATTACTTACTGTTATATCTATGTGGCTTCAATGTACTACATGACAATCCTTTTATCCCTTCGGAGCTTTACCGCTCTTGGGAGGCTTTACGAGTTCCAAGTGGTATCGGGTCTACTCAGTAGCCCTATCGGGTATATCCGGTATCCGGAGTCCGAGTCGTCACAGTTGGTATCAGAGCATTGTTGTGTGTAGTACATGGGAATCTAAGATATACAGTATCCAGAGTCCTAAAAGTCCAGTACAGTCTTCAGCTGGCATTAGGTTTCACGATTCTTGTCGTTTTGTTTTCCGCGTGTGGTCTTGTGCGTGCTGTGTTGGCACTGGCATTTGTTGAGTATTGGGGAATCTATCGGCATTTTTGCTGCTTAAGTACCCTCTACTCTGTAATGCTTTCTTAGGTGTTGTGCTCTCGGGGCATGATCATGGTCCTTGAGATGCATTTCCTGAGATTGTCATTTTCTCGTTATTGTGGGTCTATTCTTGGTGAGCTGCTCGATGCATGACTCGTCCCTTGTGGTCGTGCATTCAACTATCATCATGCCTTGATGTGACCCAGCTTGCGGTTGTGTTCCGTGGTTCTGTGTTCAGTACAGAGCCGAAACCCTACAAGTGCTGTTGTTGTTGTTGTTTTAGCACTGTTTCTCTATGATTTTGTGCATCTGTCTTGGCATTGCGTGGACCAGATCTTGTCGGTTAGCTTTGCTGTACTCTTCTCTCTTGGCAGAGTTAGCATGTGACTCGATCGGATGTAATATCTGAGTGAGGACTGACTTGATTGTATTGTGGTTCGGTGCTATCGTTGGTGTCCTGTGTGCCAGGCTTTCGTTGTTGCCTTTGGCACTGGAGCCGATGATGTTGTCGAGCTGTCAGCTACGAGGATCATGCTTCCTTGTTTAAGCTGATGCTTGTCGTGTCTGTCGTTTTGTTTTCTCGATATCTGTTGTCGTGGCATGGTCGTGTCTCATTTCCTACGAGTCATAAGCGACGTTGCCTTGTTTCGGAGATGTCAGAGTTGTGTGCACTTGTGTTGTGCTCGGTCCAGAGCGTGTACTTGTGATTATGGTCTGACTATGTCCCTCTGAATTATGTTTCTCGAGATTCGTGTTGTTTCAAGTTGTGTCTTAGGGTTATTCTTCCCTGCTTCTCCTTTGCTAGTCCTTAAATTTCGAGGGTGAACTTTCTTGAAGGAGGAGAGGATGTAATGCCATGGATCTTTATCGGATTCTTAGGAGGTCTTTCGGATCTTCTTCGGAGAGTTTCGGATCGCTTTTGTGGGTCCTGAGTTAAGTTTTACGATCCGTGTGGGTTTTACTCCCGTACGAGTTACGGAACCCTACGGTGAGTTTATTTCTCAGTTCATCGACTCGTGGACGCCGTAGTTGCATTGTACTCGTCGAGAGGATCATTTTGACTATTTTTGCATATTTTTCTGAATTAGTGGATTTTTGGGTCAATTATGGGATTTTCAGAAATTAAGAAAATTCCTAATTTTCCTTCTTTTTATTTCTTCTTCCTCTCTCCTCCCTCTCATTTCTCACGACCCTCTCTCCCTATTCGTTCTCTCTCATCTCTGGGCCGTTCGAAGCGGGGCGCGCGACCGTGGAGAGCTGGCCGAGGCGGGGACGCGATGGAGTGATCGGGACGTGGGATGGAGCGGCGGTTGGAGCGTGGCGCGGCGTGATCCCTCGGTGGATTCAAAGCCGGCACAGTTTCGTTCGTGAGACATTTTCGGTGTGGTTTAGTTGCTTCGGCGCACGGTTTCTTCGGTGGAGACAGCGAGACGAATCACCTACTTCTCCTCTACGTTTTCCCTGCAATTTCGTGTTGTTCAATGCTAGAACGGGCGAGTTTGGGCTCGTTTAGCGAAAACCGTGATTTTAGAAGTTCGTAGGGTTCACCGGAAAATGGCGACCATTCTTAGGATAATTAGTATCAAACAAACTGCTGGGATGTCTGGATCCCATTCCCGCAAGTTTTGTCGTGATTGGTCATCATTCAGGGCCGGTAGGAGTCCAGGGTCACCCGATTAGGGTCGATTTGTCAAAATCACCCCGATCTCTCGATTCGTCCGTTGCATGTGGTCCTTCCGGCTTGTGGAAGGCTTTTCATGTCGTCATGTATCGATTCCCCTACGTTTCGGCGTGAATGGGGCGTGGAACGGGCCGATTCGGCGTTTTCCCTAGTTTTCCCGCCGTGTCACTTTGGCGGCCGTTCCAGTGACCGCTACAGGTCTTTGGCGGCCCCACGATAGACCACCATATCCTTTGGCGTGTCAGTCAGTTCAAGGTTCGGTAAGGGTGGCGGCCCACCCTTGGATCGCCTCTTGCCTCTAGCGCCCCTGTGCTGGTGCGCCACAGCTTCGCTGTTTCTCGATGTTAGTGTCTGTCGGTTCGTTCTGGCAGTTCTAGCTCTGACCGCCAGAGTGTTGTGGCACGCCTTCCTTAGGACGCCACATGATGTGTGACCGGGTCAATGTTTTGAGTCGGTTAGCTCTAGCGGCCCAACCCTCATGCGTCAGAGTCGTGTAGCGCACCTCTATTAGGCCGCTACAGGTCCGTTTGTCTTAGGTTTGTATCTTAGGGCGGTTTGTGTGGCGGTTCATTCCTTGACCGCCAGGTTCGTGTAGTGCGTCTATATTAGACCGCTACGGTGGTTTGACGGGGTAAGCCGGTTCGGGGTCAACTGTGTCTAGCGGCCTATTCTTTGACCGCCACAGTGCCCTGGCGGCCAAACCCTTGACCGCCAGAGTCCTTGTGCCTCCGTGAGTGCGGCGACTTCTTCCTTGACTACTTATGCCGTTAAGCGGCCGAGGGACAGATCGCTCATCTCCAAGAGATTGATTTATCGGTGTTTCGATTTCTGATATGTCTTGGCTTGACCTTGTGCTCTGCCCACTGTCCCGTGGATGTCTCTTGACATCCTATGAGGGCTAAGACTACATTAGAAGGTAGCCAAGAGTTTTTCTTGCTTGAAGTAGGATTCTCTTTCCTACTGTAGAGTAGTCATTGTCTAGTTCCGGTCAACCCAGGGTGGCCCAGGGGTTGACATGTAACCTTGTGTGTGTCTCGGCGGTTCTGTCTAGTTCGAGACATGGTTCTGGATGACTTGAGGTGTTATCTTACCTCGGTTGGTGTGTCTAGGTGTGCTGATGGTCTTGGTGTTCCCTCATGTCCCCGTGTGTCATTTTACGCGGGCACGTCGTTTCCTCTGGCTTAGGATTAGACCGATTGGCGGCTTGTTCCGCTTTGCACAACGATCTTGACTCTGAGTCATGAGACTCAAGGATCGTTGTAGTAGTAGATCTAGTTGTCTTGTCCTAAGTCTGTCGGTAGCTGTCTTGCAGCCTCAGTGCTTCGTAGTACGTACGACAGTGTTTCCACGCCTGTCTGTACTACAACACTTCTGTTTAAGAGTTTTGTGTCTAGTGAGCCTCCACTAGTCGTAGCCTGTCGACACGTTCCAGTGTTGGCCCACCTGGGAGTGGTGGTACGGTAGTTCCCGAGATACGATTTTTAAGCTAGTTTCCGTGGGCTCCCTTGCCTTGTAGTAGCGTCCTGCTAGGGGAGAAAACTAGCTAGAGGCCTGGCTCAAGGCATTGAGCTTGTGTGTGCACATGTGGTCAGGGGCTTGGACTGACGCCGATGGGCGTTACCATGTCTAGTCACTCGTTACTGTAGTCCCGTTTTGGTTCTGAGCGTGTCGTAGTCTCTATCGTGCTTCAGGCGGCATAGTAGACGAGACACTTGTAGGCGCAGTATAAGTCGTCAGTGGATGCAGCTGGCTGTTCTTCTAGTGAGGAGGTGCTTCCGTCACATTATTGAGACCCATTTTTTGTCGATAAGTTGAGTCATTTCTTTTACTTTCATTTGTTGATGTCTTGAGTTGTCTGTTACTCGTTGGTCATTTTTCTGGCACATCTTTGGGCCTATTTTATGGGTAGCATCCCTCCCTTGCTAGGGCTACTTCAATTTAGGGCTTAATGGGCCTTGATTTTGTTTAATTACAATATTTTATGAATTTCAAGCGTCCAACACTGGTACTGACATTCTCCAGCCGTTCAGACAATGAGCGGTTGATCCTGGGCCGTCCATGTATTTCTTGGACATTTTAGTTAATTTTTTGAATTATCACCGACATACACTCATACGGCCTGTTTGTAGCCGTTCAACACGTTGAGCTGGCCAACATTAGACATTTTTTCTCCCAGAGTCTTAAGGACGTTTGTTTTTCAGATAATTATCTATTTATCTTATTTATTCTGATTTATCACCGACAAGGCCACGAATGGTTGGTTCTTGACCGCTTCAGTGTTGAACGGTCTATTTTTAGCCGTTTAATCCGTTAGAGTCCAACGCCAGTGTTTTCAGTCAGTTCGATGGATAATTTGTTTATATTTTCTATTTATTGAATTCCCACTGACAGAGATGGACGGCCTAGTGATAGACCGCCCAACCTGATGAGTGGTCTATCGTGCGACCGTTCATCTGCCCGAGTTCTGAAGGATTAAAGGTTTTTCTATCTCTTTCCTTGATTTTATCCCCAATTTCCCCCATCATTTTCTCCGTGAATATCCCACCAAGTTGGGTGCAGTTTCTTCTGGTTGGGAGATAATTTGATTATGTACAACTTATCTTTGATAATCTCGACCTAAAATTCATTAGAAACCCTAATTTCGAGGTTGGCTTTCAAGGCTCTATAAATAGACCCTAAGGCCAAGCTTGAGAGGGGGGGAGATATTTGGTCGATGGCGAAGCCCTGCCGAATCTTTGAGTGACCCAAGACCAGGGAGGGAGGCCTTCTACGTCCTTCTAGGCCTCCGGTTCAGGGAGTAACTGGTTTTTAAGTCCTTGTTTCAATTAGCCCCACCGTTGTTTTTCTTCATTGCATGCATCATTTCTCCTTGTTTCTTTCCCATTTCTCCACTCTTTCACATCATTCACACGCCTTTCTATGTTTTTGGCACCCCTAGGGGTTTAAAAACTCCCAGGTACCCCTCATTCCATGTTGGTTAGTTTGTTTCTCATGCTCTTCTATAGTTTCTACACTTCATAGTTCTGATTCTGGGTTTATTTTTGTGTTCTACACCGTGTCTTGCAGGTCAGCAGGATCCTAGCACGAGGCCCACTCTTTCTGGCCAGCCAGAAGGAGTGGAGGTTGAGCTCTTATGTTTTGGAAGGTGGTGGCGTAGAGCGGTCCCTTTCTATCCGTTTGAGGAGTAGAGCGGCTTACTCATTTCCGTTCATCTTCTTCCTGCGGCCGTCTCCAAACCGTTCTTCTGCCATCGTTCTTCATCCCGCGTTTCATCCCTGTGCTATCAGGCGGTCTATCGATAGGCCATTCAACGCCCAAGCGGTTCTTCCACAGTCGTGCCTCCCTACAGTGCTGGTTAAAGGCGAGTGTCTCCCTTCTTGTCCAAGGTACGGTGTGTTCATCGCGTTTGACATCTTGGTGGCGCTCACATAGGTTCACATACTTTTGTTCCCTCCTAACTTTCATGTATTTCTCATATTGATTTAGTAGAAGGGATAGGAGAGACTTTTAAGCCGGTAAGGAAAAACATGTCTACATCCCTCTTTTTTGATGATCACGGTGGGACCCCTAGTGCCTATCGTGTTAGTGATTTGCTGACCCTTTCTTCTGCTTTTCAAGTTCCCTTCTTTGAGCTGTTCACATGTTGCTCTCCGTGTCACGCCCCGAACCGATAGCAGCGGAACGTGTCGTTTGCTCGGAACGTGGCAGTTAAACAGTCGTGAATAATCAAGAGCAATCGCATAAGTCCAACTAATTTGGAACAACAATAAAATTTTATTTCTAATATAAGTCTCTTACAATTTAAAATTTCAGAACTTGAAGACTCAACTACATCACAATGAAAAAAAAAGGAGATTACGCTCTAACAGACTTAGACAAGATAACCAAATAAGAGACACCATGCTAGACTCAAGAAAGATAAAAGACTCGGGTTCACTAGATTTTGAAGCTCGCTTGCACACTTGTCCCTCCCATGTGAGTCTCGGTCTCTCTAGTCACCTGATTACCTGAAAAATGTTGGAACAAACTGAGTGAGCGAAAGCTCAGTAGGAATTATATCTCAAGAACAAGTAATGGGTTTAAGTAATTACATCTTTCACATGTAAATGCAGTAAGGCTATGCATGTAGAATTAACCGAGCAAGTGAAACAAAACTAGTAAGAATTTGACAATTTCTTGTAAAAACTTTCAAGCAAGAGGTATCCAAGAGTGATTTATAGAATATTGGCTATTTCACGCAAGTACTTTGCCCATTTCGGGCCACGCTAGTAAAGTCACGTAAGTCGAGTCACGCACGCAAGTCATGAGAGAAAGAGAGAGAGTGTGGAATGCCAAAGATCAAGAGAGACAAGTACTTCGGTGCAATGCTAGACACCGTGATCAATATAACTCCCATGGGCACTAGTACTTTCGGGTGCTCCTCCCAGGACCAGATCGGGCCCTATATGCACAGCATTTAAAGATAGATCTAGACATCCACGGTAGTTTATAGTCAATAAGGAGTTTCAAGATCAAGCTTTAAATAGAACGATAACGTAGAATTCACGGAATTCAAGGACAAAGCCCTTGAGTAGGGACAGACTTGCGATAAAATCCACGTGAAAGCATAGAAACTATGACATGTCGAAAAACTGGGTGGAATTGGCACCTAGATAGGTTGCCTTGAATAACTTGAATAGATGACTAGCAAGATAGTCACCAGTTCAATGGGCATGATGCAAGCTGAATAATTGGTACTTAGCAATAAGTTACCCAATTCAATGTATCACTTAGTGGAATGATCACTCATTCCACCGGCTAAGAGAATTTCTCCCATGGGCCAAGAATAGCACCATGAAAGGGCCGGGTTACCACGTTTCTCTAGAGTGACGTGGCATTAAAATGGGTACAAGGTGTTTAAGGTACAACCAGCTCAGTCGGCCTTGAGGGAATCCAAGGCTACGAGGAGACTTACAGAGGTCCCGATGACTAACTTGCTAGTCCGAAGGAACGGAATGTCCAACGGAGAGCTCGTATGTCGCCGAGAGTTGAAGTGTATAACGTGAACCAATCATGAAACAGGGACTCCATCTACGGACGTGAGATGAGAGTGCCAGAAGACCCGCGGTATGGGTCAAAATCGGGAGAAAACGGTGAGAACTTAAATGCGTTAATTATGGAATTCATGTCCATCCAATACTATAATTAACTATAATTAAATAAACTTATATTATTTGACACCCGTGGGTGGCGTCATTTATTAATTAGCGTCCTCTTGGAGGGACGTTAATTTTATGCTTTTTAACTTAATTTATTTAACAAGAATTCAGATTTATATCTATTTAATTGAATAATTTCAAAAACATATATTCAAAGACATATTTATTTATATAAAATAATTTAGAAAAATAGAATATATGATAATTAGGATAAAAATTCAATGATTCCAAAAATATATTTTTTATAATTTTATGTTACATAGTTTAATAGATATGGATTTTTAAAGATATAGTCACAAGTTATATATATATATATATATATATATAATATAATATAATATAAGAATTGACGCCTTTGCACTGTGGCGTCAAAAGCATTTGACGACATCTAGTTGGTCGTCATTTCAATAAAATGTCAAACTTCAAGCCTCCGGTTCTTGACGTACACATGTCGGAATCACGCGTTCTATATATCGAAATGACGGGCTCGAAAAACTCTACCTAACAGGATGTTCAAAATAATTTTTTGTTGAGAGATTGGGGATCTTGAGATAGGGGGTACAAAAAATGGTGCAACCACTCTCACTACCTCGGTCACCTCCCCAACAATACACTCATAAAATTTCATAGCCAAAAGACGCTCCGGCGATTAGAAACAAGTCGTCAAAAGAAAAACCTATAACTAGCATGCTACAGTAACCTTTGGAATTCGCCGGGTAACGTGATCATATATATTAAAATATTTAACTTGTTTAAACTTATAGTAAATACACCATATAAGGCATGGAAATTTAGGAATAACCATGAAGATTTTAGAAGTATATTTATCCAAAATTTTGGTGTGTGATTACTTGGGTATAAAATTTTATCATGCTGTAATTATTTAATTTATTAAGATAATTAAACGGTAAACTACACTTAATCAAGCGATGATAACAAAACATGAGTTTTAAGCATGCAAAATTAATTACTACTATCTTTGGGCTTCAATTATTGAGAAAACCTACCTTTCCGATGTGCAGAACGTGGTATAGGAAGATGAATAAGAAGAAGAGGAAGCAGTGGGATGCCGTTTTCTTCACAGCAAGAAGAAGCCCTCTTCACAGTGGGAGGAAGGTGGACGCAGCAAGGAAGCAAAGGATGAAGAACCTCCACGTTCTTCACGTACACAGCCGCAGGACGAGGACCTCGAACGTAAACAACATTAATCGAGTTGCTACGTTCGATGGGGAGATGCTTTATAGAGATGCAAGGGTTCTAGAGGGTTCGAAGGCTACTAACGGGAAGGTTTAATGACCTCCCATGGTTTGTCAAAACCCTACTATTTTAACAGCCGCTTGTCTTTGTTTTATGTACAAACCCTAAAGCTTAACGTCGAACATGCCTGTGGGTTGGCTTTTGGCTTAGTAAAAGGCCACTTGTATGGGTATATAAGAGGTTTGCCCAAAATACAAGTTACAGTAAAGGCCCATATAAGTATATATATTTATAATGGTTTGGTTATTTGAAGGTGGTTGGCCTTTTAATATATAGGCCTGGCCCATTTGGAGATATATATACATATATATAGGTTATTCATTTGCATGGTATAATATACACATTTATATCTATATGTATGGGCTTTGGGCTGTTAGGTTTTATGTATATATATGCTAAATGGGAGAAGATATTTTTATGGGTTAGGTTTGGTTTAAGTGGGCTCGTGAGTGGGTATTGCCCATATGGGTATTTAAACGGTTTAGATACATAATGGTATGTATATGGAATATATGGTTAATTGGTTGGGTTTGGGTTAACGTGAGTTTTGGTTCTGTCAATGGTAAAAGCCCATATGTGTGGCTTTGGGGTTATTGGGTTGAGTTATAACACACATATATACATTTATACACGGGTTACGTAGGTGGCTAATTGGATATATATATATATATAGTCACAAATACTCCAGCTCAAACTTGCAACGCCCATTTATGTTTATATATATACACTGGTTGTGATATTTTGGGCTAAGGTTCAATAGTTATAAGGTAACAACTTTAATAATTATTATTTTAAATTCTCAAATCAACACCCAATAGGATTCTATCTCACACTTAATTTTTTATCTATTGATAAACTAAATAGCCAACCTGATTTAATTATTTAATTTTCACCTATGAATCAAACTCTAATCGATCCAAGTGGACTCTTATAGGGGTTAGGGTCCTAATGGTCCTATTCTAATTAGCCCAATACTCGTTAGTCGAATAACTAAAAGAGATAAACGAAATAAAAGTCCATTCTAATTTATTTTAGTTTACATTGTTATGAGCATATACAAATGCAATATCTATTACTAGTATTTTCAAGCATATATATATATTATTAATATTTTCTTATCATTTTTACTATTGTAATTAAATAAGGTCCATTTAAGGTCTTATATTTATTTATTTCTATTTTAGTCTTTAAAAAAAATCTGGGGTGCTACACTCCGGTTATTCTTCTTTCTATTTTCTAGCAGTTGTGCGATTTACACAGAGCCGTCCAGGCGTTAGAGCGGCTGAGGATCGGCCGTCCTTGTATGAGTGCAATGCTGTTGGTTCTGTGAAATACGCTGCCTTCAGCGGTCTACCTTTGCCCGTCCAACTCTTCCTACGGCTGGATCTCAGCCGCCCATCTCGCTGGCTCAGGTACGCCCCTGTGGTTGCTCTGTTGGTTTTACTGACCCTCTGCGGTCGTCTCAGGTCCGTTCCAGAGCCTGAACGGCCTGTCGAGAGCCGTCTATCCAAGTACGCCTCTATTCTCTGCTGCTAAGGTCATTTCCGCATCTCGTGTCTTCTGTTAGTGTGTAACATTACTCCCTGCCAGTGAACGGTCCACCTAGGACCGTCGACCTCCCTGAACGGTCTTCCAGAGACCATTCTTGTCGTGCTACAGTGCACCCGAGCCTCCATCTTTGATTATCATTTCACATTCTTCATGATATTTTGGTGCTGATTATTGGTCTCCCCTGATTGTTCTTTTCCTTTGCATGTTTATTATTCATATTTGCCATATTTGCTTGATCATTGATTGCTAGTTTCTAGGCTAGACTCTTGCATGCACTCCGGTGCACATAGGATCATACACCTCTCTTCATTAGTAGTTGCATTCCTACCGAGGTAGGGTTTCCTATCGTCTCCATATTCCTTGGAGCTGACTAGGTGACCTTGCTGAGGGCCTCCGTAAGTCCCCGTGAGCCGTGGATTCCCACACGGACACCGGGCAGGTTGTACCGTACACACCCCAGTCTAGGGTTTGCATCCATGAGAGATAGAGTCTCTTAGAGTCAGCCAGTTCCCCATTTCCTGCCCTGGTTAGGTACATGGTGGTTGAGTGAATTCATACTTTAATTAATCCACTAAGGTCCTAGAGAGGAACTTATAAAAATTTTCGCGCATCATTTAAAAACTTGGTTGCTTAATTGGTTGATCCTTCTCTTATCTCCCCCCTCCATTGTATGCTTTTGGTTTGAATTGTTTGCTTAAATCTTGGTTAGGGCTGTTTGCGTGTTATTCCTTATAGTGATCAGTGCATGTGGAGCTGCCTCACACCCTCAGGATCATCTCCTAGGGGCAGCTCGCATTTCTATTCCTATTTTAATCCCTTGTTTGATTCATCACCCACCATGTCGTCCTACAACTTCTCTCATTCCCATGAGGATTCGCTTTCTCGGGGACTTCTGGAGGACCCGCCCAGGGTCGCTCAGGTGCAAGGGGGAGAGGGGACTGCCCCTCCTCTCCCGACCGTTGTTGTTGAGGGTGCCCAACCCTCTCTTTCTGATTCGTCCACTCACAGCTCGGCCAGTCAGGTTCTCCACATGATGGCCCAGTTGGACCCTACTCAACTCCATCTTCTGAAACAGGCTCTGCAAGGGGCAGATGTCCCGCCTTCTGTGCTCCTTTCTAGCGTGACTGCTGCCGCCACTTCTGCATCTCTGATTGATGGATTAGGGGCCACCTCTGTGGCCCCCATCGATCTCACTCCCATCTGTCCTCAGGTTCTTCGATTCTCTAATATGGAAGCGGGCCAGGCTTCTACCTCGGCCCATCAGCCACTTGACAAGGGGAAGACTGAGATCCCCTCTAGTTTGTATGTTGATCCTTACACCACTATCTCTCCAGCGCCGCAGGCCCTCGTTGCCCCGGTTGATTTCATTCGTCTGCAACCAGGGGCCGCCCAGTTGGCTCATGCGGATGTGCGCCCTTCCTTGGCTCATTATCCATCTTATGGGCTGCCACCTCAGTCAGTTTATCCTTCAGCTCCATGCTCTGGTTCTGTCTTTCCTGCTGTGTCTCCTCCTTCCCGGGAATGGGAACTTCTCGACAAGTGGGCTGCCATGCAGCAGCAGATTGACCTCCTCCACAAGCGGGTCGGCCCGCAGTCCCTAGCCGATGTCCCCATTCCTAATCTCAGGGACATTCACTTTCCTCCCTAGTCTGAGCTCCCCATATACCAGAAATATGACGGGAATGGCAACCCGTTCATTCATGTCAAGGAGTTCCTCTATGAATCGGTGCAATTCCAACACGACGACTGCCTGATGGCGTATTTGTTCTGCCGATCCTTGGACGGGGTCACCCTTGAATGGTTCTACACTTTGCCTCTGGAGGAGGCAGAGAGTTTCAAGACCGTGAAGGAAAAGTTTATCCAGAGATTCCAAGATCGGGTCGGTCCCGAGTATTCTTTCACAGACCTAGTTGCAGAAAAGATGAAAGCAGATGAGGACTTTGCTATGTATGCAGATTGATGGAGGCAGATGGCCTCACGTGTGCCCAGGTAGATCCCGAAAGAAGAAAAAGTCAAGTTGTTAATTTCTAATGCCACTCCGACATTTCAAAACATATTGGCAATGAACGATATTTCAAATATGCACCAGTTATACAGTCGGGCCCGATTCATCTAGACCCAATTCAAAGACTCCCCTATCCATTCCCTGTTTGAGGCCCATAAATCCAAAACCACAAGAAAGTCCCAGGGCCCAATTACTGAGGGAGTTCAAACCAACGAGCAGGTCCAGGCTGTTCAATTCCCTAACCAGCTCGCTCAACCCCGCTTCCAGCAACCTCCCTATAACCCCCAGTTCTTCACTCCGCAAGCTCCCCGACCTCCCTTCCAGGCTCTTCAACACTCGCAATAACAACCACCACCACCACAACAACCACAACAGCTACCCCAGTACCATAACGTTCCTCCTCCTGCTGGTTATGGGCTTGCTCGGCCCGGACCAAAGAGAGTCAACTATCCACCACTTTCAGAAACGCTCCCTAACATCTTTTCGGCCATAATGTACATTGGTGACATTCAGTTGCCTATGGAACGTCAGAACTGGAACCCAGCAGCCGACCAGTCAAGGTATTGTATATACCATCGGGACCCGGGCACACGATAGAGAGGTGTTATCAGTTCAGGGATCTAGTTTATGATTTGCACGAGGGCCAGAGGATTGATTGGTCCCAAATGCACAAGTTGATTGAAGATATAATAGAAAGGAGAAGACAGGCCAGGCTGCAGCAGTAGTTCCAGCAACCTCCCCAACAACAACCCCCACAGCAGCAGCAACAACAACAAGACCTCGGGATTCATCAGAATCCCATGCCAGAACATCCGCCCGCTCCTCAACAGCAACAACAGCCGCCGGCACCGGCTCAAGTGAATGCAGTTCACCACCCAACCCCTAATGCTGGATGGTCTTTTGATGATGAGACTCCCGCTCATCTCTTGGCCTTCCACCACACCAACCACCCCGCACCGTCTGTTCCTCCCATTCTCCGACCCACCACCATGGCCACCGCTCCACCCACTCTCCTCTCCCAATCATCTTTTGCACCCGCCACATTGCCCACCATTCCGCCAATCCTTCCACCATCACCCGCCATACCCTCCATCATCACCCCTCCGCTTAACCCTTCACCAATCACCACTCCACTAGGGCCCGTCAGGCCAGCTTCCGCCATCCTCACCCCCATTTCTATCCCTGCCACTTACCCCACCGGGCCAATCGGGAGTCCACCTGATGCCGTGTCGGCACGATAATGCGCCCTCCGGAGCGGGTGTCCATTCCACAGAAGTTACCCTTTCCCCGATGCATCTGCACCCAACCCTCAAGTTCCTTCCTCAACAGTCGAAGTAGAAGAAGTAGACCCCGCGCCTGGCATGAAATATGAATTGCTACAGCATTTGGACTGGATGCCAGCCAAAATATCAGTCCTGGAGTTAATTAAAAGGTCCACGCTACATCAGGATGCCCTAAGGGCTTTTCTGCAAAAAGTCATGGTTAGCGAAGACGTGGCGGTAGATAGTTTGCCGTCAGTGTTGGCCACTATCACGAGGTTGCCTTCCATTTCATTCTCTGAGTCAGAATTGGCACCCCCAGAGGCATGGTAGATGCCACTCTGGATTACTATTTCCTTAAACAAGGTGGCAGTTGAATCAGCTCTTGTGGACACGGGAGCATCAATAAACGTGTGTCCACTGAGTACACTGCGTGCCTGCAATATTTCAGAAGACATGCTTAGGCCAACGCCAACCACGATTGTAGCATATGATAACTCCAGACGAGCTTGCCATGGGGTCATGACAGTTCAGGCCGAGCTAGGGCCTTTAGTGATGGACGTGGAGTTTTATGTACTGGACATAGACCCAATGTTCAAGGCAATTCTGGGTCGTCCATGGATAGACAGTCTGAATGCCATGCCCTCAATTGCCCACCAATGCCTTAAGTTCCCATTCCAAGGCCAGGTGGTTAAGGTGAAGAGTATCTCCACCGTCCAATCTGTTGATGCCATTACAGACAAGATCCTTCCTACTTTGTGGCCAAGCAACAGGCCAGTTCTTTATGTTATAGACTTAAACTATTCATGGGTATATGCGTCACGCAAGCCCGCCACTGCACCGACAAATGTTAAAATTAAGTCCAAGATTAGAGATTCAAAAGGGTGGCATATGATTCTGAAACTAGGCTATCAGCCGGGCTTGGGCCTCGGCGCACAATTGCAAGGGTGAACTAAGCCCGTCCCTAAGGGCAGAAGGATGGGCTGGAGAGGCCTTGGCTATCGAGAATCGGCATTGTCTATACTGGGAGATTCTGGGCCACTGACGTGGGACTACCGTCAACACTTTGTGAAAGGCCCGTTGCAACTTGGTACTTTGAAGAAGTCGTTGCCCTATTCTGACGAGAAGACTAATGCCACTTATGTTGCTGATGACCCACCGCCGCCACTGAAGGGGCTGGTGGGTGACATGGATGATTTCTGCAGTTGTTTTGAAAAGATGTTCCACAAAGATGAAGCTTGTTCGAAAAAGATGGAGATGCAGTTGGTGAAGCATTCTCTGACTGAGCTAGTGCACCGGAGGCCGTGGGAAGTGAGGAGCTCCATCACTACCTTTTCTTTGTCCCCGTCCCGTCTTGCCTCCTTATTTCAGCAATTGGGGTTTATTCCCCGTTCCCCTCTGATTATGGTCGACCCGTACTTTACGGAAAGACCACCTGAAATTCTGTTTGTCCCTTGTGCAAGTGGGCGCTGCCCACCCATTGATCTGTCAACGTTGTTTACTCCTCCCTCCCCCACTGCCCAACTCCACGAAATGTGGTTTTCATCTTCGGACCCCTTCTTCGATTGCATCTTCCCCTCTCTGTTTCCCATGCAACTTCCTCCTCCCCCGTCCTCCTATTCTTGTTGCGTGATCTCCTCCGACTTCCAAAAAAATGCCAATTTTAAAATGGACGTTTCAATGGAGGATTACGCTATGTTCTGTCCATCTTCCTGCCAGGGGCGCGAGGCCCCTGCTTCTTTCCCTGTAGATTTCTTATCTCCTAGGTTATATGTACATTCTGCAGAATCTCCTAGGTTAGTTGAGTCAGTCGGGGTAGAGTCCAGCTCTAGTGTTGTCAGCCCGCCCATGTCTGCGGCACACCCCATGATGCGTCATTCTAAATCCGTTCCAGATAGGTTTCTGTAAGATTTAGCTAAGAGATGTCATGCCCTTCTCAAATGCCCTTAGTTTGTAAAGACCGCAATAGTTTTAGAGGATGATGAGGAAATAGAAGGGGTGTGGAGCAATGACGGATTAGATGTATATGAAATCATTGATGAGAAGGACCCAGCCGATGATGAGGAAAGTGATGTGGAGGACGCTGCCGATCTGTATGCGCAAGGTTTGAAGAGGTTTGATGAACCGACGACTGCAGTGGATGAACCCACTAAAGAGATCAACCTTGGAATGGAAGAGGACCCCAGGCCCATACTTATTTCTGCTAATCTCCCTCCTCATGTTGAAGAGGAGCTGATCAAGGTTTTGAGGGAGTATAGCAATTCTTTTGCCTAGTCCTATGAGGACATGCCGGGTCTTGACCCCACCCTAGTTGAACATCGACTTATTCTTAGACCAGGGGCAACACCCGTTAAACAAAAATCAAGAAGATTCCACCCGAAGATGGCCTTAAGGATAAAGGAGGAAGTTGATAAATTGCATAAGGCCAGGTTTATCAAAGTTATTTTATATCCACAATGGGTGGCAAACATAGTCCCGGTAATGAAAAAAGATGGAAAAATTTGGATTTGTATCGATTTAAGGGACTTAAATAAGGCATGTCCGAAAGATGACTTTCCGCTTCCTCACATTCACGTGTTGGTGGACAACACAGCTAGGTATGAGGCCCTCTCATTTATGGATGGCTATTCTAGTTATAACCAGATCCGTCTTGCTCCCGAGGACCAAGAGAAGACCTCTTTCACCACGCCCTGGGGCACGTACTGCTATGTCGTTATGCCATTCGGATTGAAGAATGTAGGTGCCACGTACCAACGGGCAATGATGGCTATCTTCCATGATATGATGCATGTGTATATGGAAGCCTACGTGGATGATATCCTGGTGAAGTCGAGGTCCAAGGAGGAGCACCCCGCCATTTTAGTCAAGGTGTTGCAAAGGGCTAGGGAGTATAAGCTGAAAATGAATCCGAAGAAATGCGTGTTTGGAGTTGCATCAGGTAAATTACTCGGGTTTATAGTTAGTAAACGGGGGATTCAGATTGATCCGAATAAAGCGAAGTCCGTTATGGAGATGCCGCCGCCTAAGAACATCACTGAACTCAGAGGTTTGATTGGGCGCTTGCAATTCATTAGAAGATTTATATCTCAACATTCGTAGAGATGCCACCCATTCTATGAATTTTTGAAGGCAGGAGCTAAGTTCGAATGGAATGAACAATGTCAGAAGGTCTATGAAGATCTTAAGGTTTACCTTCTAATCCCCCGGTTCTGCAACCACCCGTCCCTGGGAAACCCCTGATATTGTACATTCCTGTTATTGAGGACTCCGTAGGAGCTGTCCTGGCACAGGTGGATGATGAAGGAAGGGAAAGGGCAGCGTACTACCTTTCGAGGTTGTTCAATCCTGCTGAATCCAAGTATACTGCCATGGAGAAGACCTGCGCAGCATTAGTATGGGTAGCTCAGAAACTCAAACATTATTTTCTTACCCATGAGGTTAGGTTGATCTCTAGAATGGACCCAATTCGTTATCTCTTAGAAAAACATGTCCTTTCTAGCAAATTAGCTCGCTGGCAGAGCTTTCTTTCCCAATTTGATATCACCTTCATTGTCCAGAAAGCGATCAAGGGATATGCGATTGCTGAACATCTTGCTCATTCCTCTATCCCTCGCATTAATTTAATCCATGACGAATTCCCTGATGAACACTTGGCTGTACTCACTCATCTTCCCTTTTGGTGTCTTCATTTCGATGGTGCTCTCAATTCTCAGGGCCGTGGAATCGGCGCCGTTCTCCTCACTCCGGAAGGGTTAACCATCCCCATCGCTTATCAGCTTTCTTTTCCTGCCACTAATAACATAGCTGAGTATGAGGCTCTCCTTGCTGGTCTGAAGCACACCTACCTCATGGGCGTGCGATACCTTAACATCATAGGAGACTCTCAATTGGTGTTGCGTCAAGTTTTGTCTACTTACCGCACCCGTGACCCTAAACTCAAGCATTATCAAGATTTGGTCATGCTCTTGGCTAGGCAATTCCGCAAGGTCATCTACATTCATACTCCTCGCTCCCAGAATATCCTTGCTGATGCATTGGCATCACTCGCTTCCTCCTTATCCTTCCCCCTCAGTCGTTCCACTGAGACCATTATGGTCATGCGGATGGACGCTCCTTCCCTTCAGGATCCTTGGTTCGATAACCTTAGGAAGGATGTAGAGAAGAAGGCAGAGAAGGAAGATTTGAAAGAAGTTTCATTAACTAAGCTTGAGGAGATCATAGAAGAAGAGGAATTACCATGGTACCACGAGATAGAGCAATATTGCAGGGATGGTTCCCTTCCCGAGATGGCAAACGCTGAGCAGCGCAAGGCCATTAGGAGAGTCTCCGTCAGATACACGATTGTTGCTGGAGAATTGTACAGGCGGGCTCTCAATGGAGTTCTAATGAGGTGTTTAGATGACGATGAGGCTTGGAAGGTTGCTGAAGCCGCTCACTCAAGTGAGTGTGGAGGGCACGTTAATGGACAGGTGTTGGCGAAGAAGATTCTTAGGCAAGGCTATTACTGGCCAACCCTAGAAGAAGACTGTTCCATCTATGTTCGTAGGTGTCTTCAATGACAGCTTCACGCTGACAAAATCCATGCTCCGGCTTCTTCTATCCATCCTCTTTCTACTCCTTGGCCATTCTCGATGTGGGCCTTTGACATCGTTGGACCACTTGGTGACCCTAATGCTCAGGTTAAACAGAAGTCCTTCATTCTGATGGCTACGGAATACTTCACCAAGTGGACGGAAGCTGAAGCTTATGCAGAAATCAAAGCCACCACAGTATGCCGCTTCATCCCCAAGAATATCATCTCGCGGTTTGAGGTGTCAAGTGATATCGTCACCGACAACGGGCCTCAATTTGTTTCTCAGGAACTTCGAGACCTCTGTAAGAGATTTAATATTTCATTGCATCATTCATCACCATACTATGCTCAAGGTAATGGCCATGCCGAGGCCACAAATAAGAACCTTCTTAAGTTTATTAAGAAAACATGCGAGTCACATAAATTTGCTGATTGGGCTGACAAACTGATAGAAGCTCTATGGGCTTATCGCACCTCCGTCCGTACTCCCACGGGGCAAACTCCTTTTGCTCTCACCTATGGGATGGAGGCGGTACTCCCATACGAGATCTTGATCCCTTCCCTAAGAGTACAGCTAGACAAAGAACTTAATCTCGACGAGCGTCGAGAGGCGTTGCTAGTCCAATTGGAACTCTTAGATGAGAAGAGGCTTAATGCGGCCAATCACGTCTCGGTTTATCAAAAACGTATCTCGCGGTATTTTCAAAAGAAGGTTATTGAAAGAAAATTCCAAGTGGATAACATGATTTTGAAGCGCAAATTTATCAGATCAACAGGTCCTAGGTCTAAGTTGCAACCTAATTGGGAAGGGCCGTTTGTAGTTAAAGAAGCCTATCCTAGTAACGTGAACCGTTTAGTTAACGCGGAGGGTGAAGAATTGCCAAATCCGTAGAATGGGTTATATTTAAAATGTTTTTATTCATAGAGTCAAGCCAGCAGCGGCCTGACGGCAGGGTGTGCTTCTACTTGATCACGAAGGGGGATCCTCGGTACAACATTCACACACTACACGACCCCCCCTGTGGTTCGATTTTCCTCTTTTGCGCAACACCGTTTCTCCCTTGGCCATGCTTAGGGGAAAGTGAAAAATCCTTATTTTTCTCCTCTCTCGGCTGAAAATGGGGGCAAGTGGTGAATAAGGGGGCGAGAACTGATCTAGACCCCCCGATAAAAGAAGTCTCAAATAGGGGCAGTCTGTTATGACCTTATTCCGCAAATATAAGAGCAAAAAGAAAGAACAGAAATAGAGAGAAGGGGCAAAATCAAAGACAAAGCTAAAAGCTCACGCTCGAAGCTCGAAAGTCTAAATACCCTAAAAGAATGGAACTCGGCATGGCAAGAGTGGCAGTACAGTTTCCCCGCGGGACGTTATGAGCCCGGTCGTATACATGCCTAGAGCGGATGTAGGTTCGATGACGGACGTAAAGCCCCGCGCAACAGACCAAAAATTCTTTGAAAAGGGGTGTCGCGAGAAGAACTCAAACCCTAAAAACCTTTATATTTGTTGCCAACTTTTCTATCAAATTCTCTTTTATTTTTCAAAGGAATGGATCCTACCCCGGGTATAGCCTCGATCAGTAGAGGCACCGTTAAGTGAAATTGGGCCCCGGCCGTGGGCGGTCATTTATAACGCACGTTGAACTCAGGAGACCCCTAATGAAATATGAGGTTCCCCATCGTCAGGTTTGAGCTAGTTTCGAAACCAAAAATAACAAAAAAAGCAAAATAAAAAAAACAAATATTTCAAAATCCATAAAATCAAATATTTAAAATCCAAAAAAATCAAATATTTCAAAATAAAAAAAAATCAAATATTTCAAAATCCAAAAAATCAAATATTTAAAATCTCAAAAAAATCAAATATTTCAAAATCTAAAAAATCAAATATTTAAAATCCCAAAAAAATCAAATATTTTAAAATCTAAAAAAATCAAATATTTCAAAATCCAAAAAATCAAATATTTAAAATCCCAAAAAAATCAAATATTTCAAAATAAAAAAAAATCAAATATTTCAAAATCTAAAAAATCAAATATTTAAAATCTAAAAAAATCCAATATTTCAAAATCCCAAAAAATCAAATATTTCAAAATCCAACAAAAAAGTTAAATATTTCAAATCCAAAAAAACAAAAAAAATTAAATATTTCAAAACCAAACCAAAAAAAAATCATATACTTCAAAACTCCAAAAAAACCCAAATATTTTCAAAATCACAAAAAGATTTTCATCATTTGCATTTCATGGCATCCATTACATCCATCTTCATTTTTATGTGCCTATTTAATAAGGCTTACCCCCTTGACCAAAAATCAAGAATTGGTCATTTCCTAACTTGCTACACGCAAGGGGTTAAGCCTAAAATAGATTTAATTTGTTTTCTTTGTTTGTGTGTGTATGCAGGGGCAGGTTGAAGGTAAAGGTTCAGTCAGTAAACGGTCCTATGGCAACCGTCCTATTCATTTCAACGGCCACGGTCAGATCGTCCAATCATTCACACGGATTCATCCAGACCGTTCCAATCTCAAGCTCCTCAAAAGATCTACGGTCCTCACTAGACTGTTCAAAGACATGAACGGTAGACTCTTGACAGTGTAACTAGGTTTACGGCCTACAGATAAGCCGTTCAATTCCCAATTCTCAACTCTGCTGTTGATTTAATGCACGGCTCTAATAGAGCCGTTCTATTCTCAGAGTGGTCAGTTTCGAACCGTCTACTCAACTGAGCGGTCTGTGTGTGACCGTGGGAATCTTGAGGTCATGCCCAAATCCACTCAATCATATAAAAAAGGCCAAGCTTAAGTTAAACCAAGTCATCAATCTTATTTATTCATATCCCAAAGTTCCAACATCAACATCATGAAAGGAAGAAAAATCACTCAGTCCTCCGCTGGGCATCCCCACGACGACGTATCTCTCTCAGCTCTCTAACATAAGCCTAGCGTATCGCTGGAATCTCTGCAACCTCCGCTGGAAGGGTAAGCACCCTGCTCACCTCCCACATGACCAGGACACTCCTGACCGCCTACTCGTCCTCCTCTGTCTCGATCCTCCTCGCCTGCAGTGCAAGAAGGTGGGGTAGTGCTGGTAGAACGATCCTGGGTAGTCCAACCTGTAGGTAGCACCGGTGCGGGCTGTACATCGACAGTGCAGTGTCGCTCACAAGCCTCAAATCTAAGCCTGGCCTCCTAAATACCTTGACTGTGGTGTCGTGGAGGAAGTCAGGGCGCATCACGAACCAATCCAGGGGCAATCTGTTGATGTATAGCCACCACTCGTCCCTGGTCTTCTTCTCTGCTATCCTGCACTCCACCTGTGGAGAAAACCCAAAGGCGCCACCTATGAAGAAGAGGGGGTGGCTCCCAAAGATCCGACTGGCTGAAGTGACATCCTCCTTATGAATGAATTTCATCCTAACACCCATCCAACACTCTAGAAGTATCATAGAGCCAAATAATGGACCTCCTAGAGCTGCTGAACTCAGACCCTCGTACAAGTAGGCAAGGACGGCCTGGGAGATAGAAAGACCCTGCCACATGCCACTGATGGTACTAAGGATAGGAGTTTCCAGCACATGGTTGATAGAGGGGAACAGGATGGCCCCACACAGATAAATAAACGCGGCCTTGGCTATGGCCTCATCCCACCTACACATATTCCTACAATGTTCAACTACCCACTGGCTAAGAGGAAGAAGGTGGATCTGACGTGGGCCTGTGAAAGTATGGATGTCCTTGCTATCTGGTATGAATCCTCCCAAGATAAGGCTAGAGTCTACAGGGGCCACAGTGTGACACACTAGATCCTCCTCACCCACCTTGGACCTAGGAAAGGAGAAATAGGTCTCTACCTCCTCCAGTAGGATGGTGGCCTCAAAAGATGGAAATATGAACGTATGAGTCTGAGGATGCCAGATCTCTACCAGGGTCGAGATGCTATGCCAGTCTAAGGACAACATCGGGTAATTTTGGCCTAATACTAAGAGTGGGTGTAGGTGCCAGGACTTCAGGATAGATGTCACTCCTAGGGGCAATGCACGGACCATGGGAGCCATCCACTTTTAAGTGGAATAGCGCCTGGAGCCAGCGAGAAGCTGAGATGGAGGGAAAAGAAAAAGAAAAGGAGAAAGTGAGGAAAAACATGTAAGTGAATGAATAAATTGATTTGAATGAAATCATGCTAAACATATCTCTCTCAAAGGGCTCGAGCTGAGATGACGAGGGATCGTAATCAGCCGTTGGAGCACTTCACGCTCCTTCCTGGCTGGCCTTAGCCCTTCATAAGCTGCCCCCTCCATGGAACTCCCCGCGAAGGATCTTTTCATGATGGTTTGACAAAGAATAACACAAGTTTAAGGCTTAGAAAGAGGGGTGTGGTGTGAGTTGTGAATTTACGATCCACCTCTTCTTATAGAACTTGTATAAGAGCCTAAACCCATTAGGACTGAGCTAGGATACATCTAGATAGGGATAGACTAGTGTTTGGGTTGGTTTAGAACACCATACCGTGGTTTGGGACTCTCCAAGAGAGTCCCGGTCGGACTCCCAATACGTGGGATTGGACAATCTATCGATAGACCGCCCTTCCCTTGAGCGGTTGACAGAGAACCATCCATCTACTTCTAGACAGTTCGGGTGTTAGGCCTCGCATGGTCGAAAGACAACTGTTCTTATATTTGCACGGTAATTCTAGGACCATTTATCTGTCGATGCTGGTCAAGTCAAACGGCGTTAATGCGGTCACCCACGAGCTGTGCATCCTCTGGGTGGCCAATTTGTGACCGCTCATCCCCTACCACACTACCTTCTACTCTCGACGTCTCTCTCTCACTCTGAGTCGGTGTCTCTCTCTCTCTCTGAGTCAGCGTCTCTCTCTCACTCTGAGTCGGTGCCTCTCTCTCTCTGAGTTCGCATCTCTCTCTCACTCTGAGTTGGCGTCCCTCTCTCACTCTAAGTTGGCGTCCCTCTTTCTCACTCATTGTTTGGCGTCTACTCTCCCACTCTGTCGTCTCTCGCGCTCACTCTATCGTGTCTCTCACCTCTTCACTCGCTCACTCGTGTCGTCTCTCTCTCGCTCGTGTCCGTCTCACTCGTATCGAGTTAGTAATCGTAGTTAGTTAGTGTCAATCATTTGCATTCATTCATTCATACATTTATCCATAAAATCAAAACAAAAAGCACATCATATCACTATCATGACCATATGTACAAAGTCAAGTCCCAAGTCCAAAGTCAGGCATGTCCCTCTCCCTGATCCCTGTCACTGTCTCCGCCACCCTCGTGCCTCTTTGGTGGAGGCATCACTGAGGTCGCCTCATCGCGACGTCGCCGGCGCCGCTCCTCGTCCTCCTCATTCGTTCGGTGGCCGGAGGAACCCATGAAGTAACTCCTCACCGAGCCATGGGTGCCGTGAGCACTGCCGCTAGGAGTCCCGCTGCGCGCTGATTGTTGGCTCATCTCCTTGTAGGCCCGCAGCTCCCCACTCAGCCCAGACGCCTCGATCAGAGCATGGTCCCACTCCGCTCGGACCCGCACCAACTCCTCTGCTCCAGCCCGGAGTCGCTCCAGCTCGGCCTGTAGAAGTGCCGTCTCCAGCGCGTCCGCCGGTCGGCTCTGCGTCGCCTCCTCCCGAGCCGCTGCCTGGCTCTACTCAAACTCTGCCCTCAGGCGGGTCAGCTCGGTCGTCTGCATACATTTTCATGGTCAGTTAATTACATTTCATAATCATAAGCATAAATAATGGGGAAAGTGTAGTGATTGCGTACCCTCTCAGTGAGCGCCACCTCAGTCGCATTGGCCCGTGCTACCATCTGCGTGAAGTCGGCATCCCGCTCGGCTCGGTCTGCGGGAGTCTGCGAAGAAGAAGAAGGAGCGTCGACCCCCTGCCGCTGGGCTCCCTCGCTGCGCTGCATCCAAAACTCCAGGTTAGTCACATGCATAATCATAATTAAGTGCATAATTTTAGAGTCAAGGTTTAGGAAACTCACCAGTAGGGCCAGAGCCTATCGAGCCTCGTCTTGCTCCCTGATCGTAGAGTGTAGGAGCCCCTGTAGCTCCGCAAGCCGTCCCTCAGGGTCAATCTGCATTTAGAAGTCCAAATGTTAGTACGTCATCATATAGAAATCATAAGCATAATAGACAGAGTTTAAGTTTAGAAGTCGTACCGTTCGGTGGGCATCCCGGAACACCTGGACTCGGTAGTGTCTGGCGTATGCGGTGTAGTACGCCACATTGCTGTCGGCCCGGGCGATCACCACTCGCCCGAGTGTCGTCCACTCTGCAATCTGCACGGCATTCCTCACCGTCCAGTCAAAGGCAGGTCCAAGACCCCGTGTGGTCTGTGTAACACGTTCCCCTGGCTTCTCCAGCACTGGGAACTCCACCACTGGCTGAGGGACGCCAATCATCCTCATGACCAGTCGAAAGTACAGTGGCTCCACCACGTTCATGCAGTGAAGCCACACGTCTCGTCCTGACAAGGCGAGGGCCCCTACCACCCAGGGCTGGTCCTCCTGTCCCTCCTCGGCGTAAGGTGTCCACTGTACCTGCAATATAGCAACCATCATCAGCATCATCATATAGAACTACATTTAATTAAGAGTCTAAGGTTAGAATTGTACCTAGGTGTACGGTAGAGCGTCTAGGTCATCCTGCAGCTCCCGGACCTATCTTTGAAGGGCTACTATTTCTCGAGGTGCGGTCCACCTCTGGGTGATCGGCAAGAGCTCAGGGTCAGTCTCCTCACCTCTGCCTAGCCTACGTAGGCGCACGTAGGCCCACACCTGCATCATATGGTGTCATCATATACGAAGCATATAGCAATTATACAATCGAGTCTAGGGTAGAAGTCATACCTGGAGTAGAGGGGAGAAGCCCCCAAGCATGGTCCGCCTACCCGTCGAACTCAAGGTGTCGAACAAGAAAGCCAGAACTGCAGATCCCCACGCATAGTCTCCGATGTGGTCGAGGTCCTGGAGTAGTGGAAGGAAGCGGCGGTGGATCACGTCCGCGCGCGTCGAGAAGAGGAGTCGCCCGAAGAAGAGCATCAGGAACCTCCGTAGCGCTGTGTCAGCCTCTGCTCCCGGCTCCGCCGCCACTCTCGGTCTCGCCAAGTCCATCAACCTCTGGAGGTGCTGCTCCGATTGCTCCCCTGTCGTTGTCCGAGGCTGTCCTTAAGACTCACCCGGGGCAGGAGAGTAGACTGCCACTCAGGACATCACAGCTCCAAGCCCAACAGCTCCTGGGCCATCTCACGGTAGTCGGGATACGTGCTCCCGCTGACCGGAGTCCCGTGCACTCATAGGCTAGTGAGTCTGGCCACGTCCTCCAACGTAGGGACCATATGCCCCCACGGGAAGAGGAGCGTATGACTTACTGGATCCCAGCTGTCGTGCAGAGCATAAAGGAGTGCGGTATCGAACTGACACACCTCAATACTCAGGAATGGTGCAAACCCCATGGCAGCTTGCCGCTCTCGCAGAAAGTCCGGCAGTGCCAGATACACTACACGGACCTGCAACCACGAGATGCGGGTCCTACGTTTTCCCTGCATTCATTCATATAGTTGCATGCATTTAATAATAGTTTGAAGCATTTTCTTTTATTTCAATAAACAAATGAAAACAATAAAAATTGCACTTGGGTTGGATGAGCGGTTCTCCATGAACCACTCTACTCTATGGGCAGCATTTGTTCTGAACCTCTAATGTTTCGAACGGCCCATTGAAGCCCGTTCTTCTGTTATACGGTGGACCTTCCACCGTTCATACTCACATCAAGCTTCCTCGTTTTATGGCTTAGACGGCCACCCATGGGCTGTACTTAGGTTGTGCGGCTCTATGTGAGCCGCAGGTTCTTGGATGTGTGGTTTATTGAGAACCGTCTGTCCGTCGTCTCCCCCGACGACGGCGACAGTCTCCTCACTTGCGGGAGCACCCCAAATGGCCCCTAAACTGGTCCCCAGGGGTCGTATGCCCCTTGTTTTCTCCCTAGGACTAACATGTAGGTTTTAAAAATGGAAATGGCTAGGGTTAGAGGGACCTACCTCGGGGTCCCGAGCCTTCGTCCCCTTCGTCGCCGCGATCGGTGGCACTTGAGGGTCTTCTCCGGCGTCAACGGCAGTCGCTGCCACCTCCTCGTCGACCACGGGTGATGGTGTTGCCGCCGGTGCACTGGTTCCCTTGGCGGCGGACGGTGCCACCGTTTCTTCTTCCGTGGCCGCCGCCGACGGCGGTGGTGCTCCCTCTTCCCCTCCGGCCATAGGCGTGTGATGAACTTGATGTTTTTATCACATAGGCAAGAAAGATGGGGTGGGGGTTTTTGTGAGGAGGATTGAGAGGATGAGAGTGAGATTGAGAGATTGAGGGGGAGATGGGGGGGCTCAGTGAGCATTTCTCCCTCTTCCCGCCATCGGTTACGGTGGGGAGGAGGGAGACGAAGGGTTTGACATTTTAAAACCCCAGAGGATGAGCGGTCTATCGCACGGCCATTCGAGATCTACGCAGTTCCTTCCTAGCCGTTCTTTCCCCAAAGGTGTCTTGCAGGTGAACAACAACTTTATGGCCGTCCATCTCGTTGGCGGTTGAATATGGGCCATTCACTTCTTGATCCCACGTTCAAATTCTCTGCTCGTGAACGGATTGTCTAAAGCCGTGTTTGTCCTTGGGCGGTATTCTATCAGCTATTCATTTGTTGAAATAAATGGTTTGAACCATGTTGCTCCACTTCATATGTTTAATTGATAAATTTGGTTGTTTCATGATATTATTGCAAACCTTGCTAACAATCTTCCTTGCAGCATTGGCCTTCACTTGCCTTGCGACTTCGTCAGGTAAGTCAGGTAAGTATCCCGATCCCTATATCCCTTATTGCATTACTATATGGTACTAAGCTATATTATCTCGGGAACCAGTTGGTTGCTTGCATGTTCCAGGATTTGATGTTCCCCTTTATCAAAAATGGGTGATGATCTAGGTACACATGTTTAACCTCCGGATAGGCCGTTAGGTTGGGGAAATTAGGGGATGATGGTTCTATCTCGCACGCCGTGGTTGTGGATAGTGCCCTGACCCTGATTAACCCGGTCTAGCAATATTATTCTCGAGTATTTTAATATTTTATCCTTTCTTTGCATTTGTTTTAATGATTTCTTTTATTTTAGCCCAACATGCATCATGTGCATCTTTTGAGCATTCGTGACTCATGGTTTGCTTGCAAATGTCCCACCGGTGATGGATGGCTATACGTTCAGTGTTTGGGTAAGAGGAACGATTCCACTCTTAGTTGGAAGGTTCTCTCTGGTCTGTTCACTTGGTTTGGTTGAGTAAGAGTCCTCCGTCTGGAGTTTTTAGTCTATCTCTTTACTTTTCATTACTGCTTTGATTCCCTCATTGGTTGTGGATTGTGTCCCCTGATGAGGTTGCCTCCTTTTGCCCTTGTTTTTGCCTTAGTTTAGTTCCTCCAGATTGGTGTCGCTTTTGGTCTAACTATTCCTTTTGAGTGGTTCGGAGTTTTTCGGAAGATTCCTATCGCTTGTTGGCAAAACGGGTGTATTTTACCTTAACACCCACTTTTTCAGTCCACTCCGCTTCATCTCCATGTTCCATTCCGCTTTAGCTTCACCTTCGTTCGCTCCCCTGCAAAGAGGACGTTAAGGAGGGGCATCTGTTGACACTCATTTTTTGCCGATAAGTTGAGTCATTTCTTTTACTTTCATTTGTTGATGTCTCGAGTTGTCCGTTACTCGTTGGTTATTTTTCTGGCACATCTTTGAGCCTATTTTATGGATAGCTTCCCTCCCTGGCTAGGGCTCCTTCAATTTAGGGCTTAATGGGCCTTGATTTTGTTTAATTGCCATATTTTATGAATTTCAAGCGTCCAACACTGGTACTGACATTCTCCAGCCGTTCAGACAATGAGCGGTTGATCCTGGGCCGTCCATGTATTTCTTGGATATTTTAGTTAATTTTCCGAATTATCACCGACATACACTCATACGGCCTGTTTATAGCCGTTCAACACGTTGAGCTGGCCAACATTAGACATTTTTTCTCCCAGAGTCCTAAGGACGTTAGTTTTTCAGATAATTATCTATTTATCTTATTTATTCTAATTTATCATCGACAAGGCCATGAACGGTTGGTTCTGGACCGCTTCAGTGTTGAACGGTCTATTTTTAGCCGTTTAATCTGTTAGAGTCCAATGCCGGTGTCTTCGGTCAGTTCGATGGATAATTTGTTTATATTTTCTATTTATTGAATTCCCACCGACAGAGATGGACGGCCTAGTGATAGACCGCCCAACCTGATGAGTGGTCTATCGTGCGACCGTTCATCTGCCCGAGTTCTGAAGGATTAAAGGTTTTTCTCTCTCTTTCCGTGATTTTATCCCCAACTTCCCCCATCATTTTCTCCGCGAATATCCCACCAAGTTGGGTGCAGTTTCTTCTGGTTGGGAGATAATTCGATTATGTACAACTTATCTTTGATAATCTCGACCTAAAATTCATTAGAAACCCTAATTTCGAGGTTGGCTTTCAAGGCTCTATAAATAGACCCTAAGGCCAAGCTTGAGAGGGGGGGAGATATTTGATCGATGGCGAATCCCTGCCTAATCTTTGAGCGACCCAAGACCAGGGAGGGAGGCCTTCTACGTCCTTCTAGGCCTCCGGTTCAGGGAGTAACTGGTTTTTAAGTCTTTGTTTCAATTAGCCCCACCGTTGTTTTTCTTCATTACATGCATCATTTCTCCTTGTTTCTTTCCCATTTCTCCACTCTTTCACATCATTCACACGCCTTCCTATATTTTTGGCGCCCCTAGGGGTTTAAAAACTCCCAGGTACCCCCCATTACATGTTGGTTAGTTTGTTTCTCATGCTCTTCTATAGTTTCTACACTTCACAGTTCTGATTCTGGGTTTATTTTTGTGTTCTACACCATGTCTTGCAGGTCAGCAGCATCCTAGCACGAGGCCCACTCTTTCTGGCCGGCCGAAAGGAGTGGAGGTTGAGCTCCTATGTTTTGGAGGGTGGTGGCGTAGAGCGGTCCCTTTCTATCCGTTTGAGGAGCAGAGCGGATTACTCATTGCCGTTCATCTTCTTCCTGTGGCCGTCTCCAAATCATTCTTCTACCATCATTCTTCATCCCGCGTTCCATCCCTGTGCTATCAGGCGATCTATCGATAGGTCGTTCAACACCCAAGCGGTTCTTCCACAGCCGCGCCTCCCTACAGTGCTGGTTAAAGGCGAGTGTCTCCCTTCTTTTCCAAGGTGCGGCGTGTTCATCGCGTTTGGCATCTTGGTGGCGATCACACAAGTTCACATACTTCTGTTCCCTCCTACCTTTAATGTATTTCTCATATTGATTTAGTAGATGGGATAGGAGAGACTTTTAAGCCAGTAAGGAAAAACATGTCTACACACGTGACACGTGACTCTTGCGTTTCTCGTACGTCGTGACCTTTCAGGGTTAGCCCTCTCGTGGTCTCACCCGAGGTCAGTGTTGTGTCGTGTGCACGACGTTCTAGTCGTGTGTGTGTGGTCGTGTCTAGAAGAGCGTGCACGGCAATTGAGTCGTGTATGCTTTAGGCCGTCTGTGTCTATCTAGGTCTTTTCTAGGCTTTTTGCTGTCTTTGTAGGCCCGGTAGATCGGTAACTCCTGACTTTGTCAGATCAAAGTTTACCTTTCTGTTACAGTCTGGAGTAGTTTGGGAGGCTGAGGTTAGTTCGGCAAACGCGCTTGTTCGGTACGACTTCTTTTCCCTTTTCTTTTAGCTGCTCTACTCCTTCCATTCCAGTTTTCTTTTACAGCTTTCTAGTGGTAGTTTTCTTGCTTTACTACTACTGTTGTTTTAGTTATTGTTCCGTGTTACTGCGTCATTTTTCAGTGGGGATCCGCGTGACCCCTACTGGGCCAGTGACACGAGGCTCACCCCTACTTTTCAGGTGGGTAGCGTCTTCTGCTTCCGCGATTCCTGGTGAGGCATATTCGTAATTGCCAGTGGTACCTGCGTCGGTCTTCCCCCGACCTCAGTGTACGTTCTCTTTCTGTTGACTGTACTGCTTGTCTTTCCTTTGGACTAAACTCTGGTATAATTGTGAATTTGTAACTGTTAATTAAAAAAGTAATTTTATTTCTGCTACTTTAGCAAACCGATCTAATGAAATTTAATTACTTACTGTTATATCTCTGTGGCTTCAATGTTCTACATGACAATCCTTTTATCCCTTCGGAGCTTTACCACTCTTGGGAGGCTTCACGGGTTCCAAGTGATATCAGGTCTACTCGGTAGCCCTATCGGGTATATCCGGTATCCGGAGTCCGGGTCGTCATAACTTGTGCTCTATAAAAGGCAATCTAGCGCTCGAAGATAAAAAGTGACATTGAGAAGATCGAAGGAGAAGAAATATAGATCAGAAGAGAGTATCTCAGCAATTGAGGGAAGATCAGAAGAAGAGGAAAGAAGAGCAGAAAAGTACGAGAGCTAGAGAGTTCATGAGAAGAGTCAGATTTAGAGTGCTGAGAGAGAGAGAGTTCGCTGAAGGAAGAAGAAGGAGAAGGAGAAAAATAGAGTATCGGAAGATTAGAAGAAGTCTGAGGGAAAAGAGAGAGTGAGCAGAGAAAGAGAGTAAGAAAGAGAGGATAGAGAGGAAGAGTGAGCTCAAGAATCCGCGTCTTTATCAGTACCTGGATCAGATCCAGAACTATTTTGCTCCTGTGTGAGCTATATCTTTTCGTGTTTCTCTTTTCGATTTCGTTATTCATTTTCCTTACGATTTCAAGCAAGCTGTGTTACTTAGCGGGCTAGGTGTGATCCTCGGACAGCAAGCTGTGATTGCTCAGCTATAGCAAACTGTGATGCTCAGCGGAAGCAAGCTGTGATGCTTAGAGGTGTAATCAAGCTGTGATGCTCAACTGTTCAAGCTATGAGTCAGCAGAAGCCTCACTCGGGTTTGAGTGGGGGATGGACGTAGGTCTGTGGTAGCAGATAGAACCATCTAAAAATTCTTTGTTCTGTGGTCTGTGATTGTGAGATTGTCCAACTCCATATCTTCTATCTCCTTCACAGGATGTGTTAGCCTGTTTATTGAGCACTATTTGGTTAATACTTGATTTCCTTGACTCATTGATCTGAGATAAGATTTCTGCTCTTCACTAGAATATAAATATGTCTACATACCAATTAAGTACTGATTCATTTGCTATAAAACTTGCTCCATTCAGTGTGATGGATTGTGTCCAACGTTATATCAGTCTGTGTGCATGCTAAGCATTTGGGCAGAATTATGGCTTAGTGTATGAGCTATTAATTCTGCATCTTTTAATTGATTGTCTTTAACTTGGATGAGTTTTTGATTCTATAATATTTTTTAACGGGGATCCATTCACCCCCCCTCTGGATCCGTGCCTTGCACACTGACAGATTTGATCGCTGTTTTACCATGATCCTTTCTCATCTATAGTCTTTTCTTAAGTACATGGCACGTATTCCGATACGATGTCATTAGTTACACTTTCCACTTTAAAGGCACACAATCTTGGACTTATGACCCTCTCCGTTGGATATTCCTTCCATCGGACTAGGTGATCTTGTTTCAAGGCCTCCGTAATGATATGTGATCTAGAGGGGGGTGAATAGATCAATCACCTAATAAAAATTTTCTACAGTAGCTACTAGTGCGGAATTAAAACAAACTACTGTAGGACGATCCAGAAACACTCAGTTACAACCTGAATAGAACAGCTCAAGTAGATCGGCACTCAAATGTTCCTAAACATCCATCTAATGAGTGATGAAATGAAGAAATGGATGAACACAAATCACAGCACAATCACACGATAGACAACGGATTTTTAGGTGGTTCAACCTCTATCTAGAAGTCTACGTCCACCCCACACTCAAACGAGTGTGGCTTCACTGCTGACACACAGCTTGACCGCTGATCCACAGCTTCGGGGAACGGCTCCCTACAAACCGCTGAGCCTTACAGCTTCTGCTATCCAGAGGAATCCTCCTCTACCGCTGAGGTTTACAGCTTGACCTATCCAGAGAAATCCTTCTCGGTCGCTGACACACAGCTTGAGAAACAGAGTTTGAAGGCAAACGAAGAAAATAGAAAATCAAAACTTAATGAGAATGTAGCTCTTGACAAAGAGCGGAGCGGCTCTGGTTCTGAACGAAGAGACCATGACAACAATCACACCACTTCTCTTCTCAAAGCTCTCTCTATTCTCTCTCAGATCTTAGTGGCTCTACCTAGGCTGGATCGTGCATTCTTTTGCTTTCATTGCTTCTATCTTCTTCTCTCAATTTCATGCTCAAATCTTTTTCAACCATCAATCTTTTCCTGAGCGAACATCTTCTTATGTATAGGCAGGCAGTAGAGATGGGCGTGTAGTCACCACATTTCCCGCCCAAGCTTTTCGTCCAGATCTGAAGTTGTCAAGGCCACGTGGCAGCATCTGATCTTGATGGCTTTCCACGTATCATGAACATCGCTATGCTTTCATCCTTGGATCACCTGCTCTCCGTAAAGTTTATGAGCAACTGTCCTATCAATATGTCAAACACTTAGTCAACAATTTTAGTTCACAGAACAGTCAGATACATATAAGAATTGCACAGACTTCGTGTGTGCATGATGCAAAGAATGCCCTAACCCAATATGCCTTAACCTATCATGCACGGACCTTGCATGTGCAAGGAATAAAAATTGTACCGACCTTCATGGCTGTACTACAATGAAATGCATAGACTTGGTTATGCATAAGGTGAAACATGCACAGACCCTTTGTGCCTATGGAAATGTGCACAGGCTTACTCAAGCAATGTGGAAGTATGCACCGACGAGGTTGTGCATGAAACAGCATTGCACAGACTTTATGTGCAACAGTCAGTAAATTGCACCAACTTATTATGCAACCTACACACATGTATGAAAGACATGGATAGACCTTCCAAAGTGCAAGACAGAACCTACACCGACTTATGTGCGTGCAGCAACAATGGTTACACCGACCTTGTATTCTATTTGACGCAATTTTGCATCTTATCCACTGACCATGTGTCCCTTAGACACCAACATGCACAGACCTTGGTTACTTACGATGCAACATATGCACTGACTCATTACAGAATAAACTGGGTTTGCACCGACTCTATTGCAGGAACATGTTGACAGACAGATTAATGGAATGTCTTGTTTCAATGTAATGATGCAAACAACATTATTTATATGATTATCTGACATACAACAATTCTATCAAAATACATAGCATCATCATGATCAAGATGGAGTTGCCAAAGTCAACTCTGTAATCAACTAAGTCAACTTTAATGTTGCCAATCAATCAAAACACATTCAGCACAAACCGCAACACACACTGCTGATCAATCCTAGAGGAGGCCCAACATTCTCCCCCTTTTTGATGATGGCAACCCCAAAAAAAATTCAAGCAACTCCCAAAACAAATCCAAAATAAATGATGTATTTTGATAAGACATTAAGCACAGTCAGATATTAGCATTAGCGAAACTCCCCCTGAATGAGTGACTCCTCCCCCTTAATCAAAATAGCATGAAATCTTTCCCATTCTCTTCTCTCCCCCTTTGCCATCAAAATCTCTCCCCCTATAAGCACAGTCTTTCCCCCTATAATCTCAATCTCTCCCCCTTCGATCCAGAGTAGAGAAGAATAGAGAAGGAGCATGAATTACTCTCTCCCCCTTTGCCATCAGCAAACAAGGAGTGAGGGAGACAGAGGAAGATAAGAAGGGCTGCATAAAGAGGTAGGAGATAGAATAACACTCTTATACAATAGTTCAGAAAGTAAGCAGATTATTGGGTAGTTCTTCAGATGTAAGAATCAACATTATGCATTCCTGACAAAAATCTGGTTTAACAGTTATAAAAGGTAGAGTGAATTCACTGACTTTCTGAAATAGGGTTATAGTACTCGTTTATAGCATTAAACCTCAGACACATAACCATTATAGACTAGGTCTAGACAATATCTTACTAATTTCAGAATCAATGAACATCAAGGAGTGTAACAAGAGTATGTATTGAGGTTAAACAATTGACACTTAGTGAAATTTAGAACTTAAAGGGTTACAGCAAATCTTTTTCACTTTTGATTTTGAGACTGAATTTAGTGAACAGATAGGTGTCATTTATGCCTTTGACATTAAGAATACACGTGGGTTAGACGCCAGTATCCCCAGTTACTAAGCATAAACTTCCATATCTGTCTCTGATCAAAGACTATACAGATGATTTACACCTTTGACATTAAGGGTACACGTTTATCAGATGCCAGTACCCCCAGTTACTATGTGAAATCAGCCCTATCGATTTGACCATATGAACAGAGGTAACAAGAAGCACTTCAAGACATGAATTCTTCTCCATTCTTTGATGGAGTATTCAGTTTCTCAGTGCAATTCAATTATTGCTCTGCCACTTTATTCATTTGCTTTTACTAATGATTTATTGTTGCTACCCTTTTAATATTCAAAGTGACTTGTTTAAAAACAATACACTTTCTGAGTTTCTCAGCCTAGACCTCACTAATTCTATCATTTTCAGATACTATATGGAACTTGTCTGTCATAATCATGAGAGGAAGGTTGAGAGGTATAAAAGGTGTTCTACCAGCTTATTTTTTGAAGACAGTCTTTAGACTCTAAAATTTATTAAGATTAAACTAACAGTTAATTCAAGGAGCACATATGATTCTTATAGTGAAAGACTTGTAATAATTACTGCGCAAAGTAATGAACCAATTGCAAGACTGTCATCCAGGTAAGGAGATTGAAACTTAAGCACAAAGTCAGCTCATGAGGGATTTCAAGAAGTGGGTATGGCACAAAGTGATAAAAATAAATCTAGATAATGCCAATTGATGCACTTGATATCACATGATGAAAGTTTCTGATAGTGAAAAGAGAGTTTGAAATGGTTACACCCAAACCAGAATGATTAAACTTCCCCTGACATCATAATGCACCGACCTTAACATGCATAAAGCAGACAATGCACCGACTATGCATGCGTATGGTATACAAATGCACCGACATGTTATGTGTAAGACACAAGGTGCACGGACTTACATGCTGCTTAGACATAAGGTGCACTGACCTTGAGTGCTCATACTGTGCATCGACTATATACTTTGTGCAAAGCATGCAATAACTGCAGCAGGTTCAGACCTTAGTATGCATATGGCAAACTGCAATTTTTATTTAACATCTCAACTGTGCACAAAAATTATTCAGAAATCAGGAATTGTTTATTCAGAAATCAAGAACAAGCTGACACACACTTATTTTCAAATCAAGTCAAATGACAATTCAAGAATGGAATCAGAAGTCATTTTCATGCTGAAATTTACATAGCCCCAATTCACTTCGTAAGAATGTAAATCTTTCATTTCCAAGAGGTTTTGTAAATATGTCAGCAATTTATTTTTCTGTTTCAACAAAATTTAATTCAATTTCATTCTTGCTTACTGCATCTCTAAGAAAGTGGTGTTTTATTTCTATGTGCTTAGTCCTAGAGTGATGAACATGATTTTTGGTTAAGCATATAGCACTACTATTATCACATAAAATTTGAATGCATCCCAAATTTATCTGATAATCAATAAGCTGGTGCTCGATTCATAGTACCTGAGCTACACAATTCCCTGCAGCGACATACTCTGCCTCTGTAGTGGATAGTGCAACTGTGTGTTACTTCTTTGAAGCCCAAGATACTAGGCAACCACCTAAGAATTGGTAGTATCCACTAGTACTTTTCCTATCAATCCGACACCTAGCATAGTCTGCATCAGTGTATGCTAATAGATCTAGCTCACACCTTGCAGGGTACCAAAGACCTAGCTCTTGGGTGCCTGACAGATATCTGAAAATCCTTTTAACAGCACTAAAGTGTGACTCTTTAGGACTAGCCTAAAATCTAGCACATAAACACACGTCAAACTGAATATCAGGCCTAGATGCAATAAGGTAGAGAAGGGATCCAATCATACCTCTATACAGCTTGTTAGCAACTGGTTTAATTTTGAGTCATCATCAAGACTTGTTGATGTACCCATTGGTGCTGTAATCTCCTTGAGGTTTTTAAATTTGTATTTCTTCAGCATGTCCCTTATGTACTTAGACTGGGTGATGAAGGTTCCTTCTTTGGTTTGGGTCACCTGCAGTCCAAGAAACAACTTTAGCTCACCCATTGAGCTCATCTCAAATTCATGTGTCATTAAATCAAAAAATTCCTTACACATATTTGGGTTAGTTGAACCAAAAATTATATCATCCACATATATTTGAACAATGAGAATGTCTGGATGACATACCTTTGTGAACAAAGTTAGGTCAATTTCACCTCTTGAGAACTTCTTTTCTGTAAGAAATTTACTAAGCCTATCATACCAAGCTCTAGGAGCTTGTTTAAGACTATAGAGAGCTTTATTCAATTTATACACATGATTTGGAAAGTCTAAGCATTCAACTCCTGGAGGTTGTTTTACGAAGACATCCTCCTTTATTTCCCCATTCAAGAAAGTAGATTTTACATCCATCTGCTGAAGGGTGATTCCTAATGAGCAAGCATAGGCTAATAAAATCCTAATTGTCTCCAACCTAGCCACAGAGGCAAATGACTCTTCAAAGTCAATTCCAAACTCTTGATTATACCCCTGAGCTACAAGTCTGGCCTGATTCTTAATAACATTGTCATGCTCATCAGTTTTATTCCTGAACACCCATTTGGTGCCAATGATAGTCCCATGATCAAGAGGTGGAACTAGGTGTCATACCTTGTTCCTATCAAATTGATTCAATTCCTCGTGCATGGCATTGATCCAATGCACATCACTGAGGGCACTGTCGATGTTCTTGGGTTCAACATGAGAAACTAATACAAAAGCATTTAGTTCAATCTGAGCTCTAAAATAACCCATGGTCCTAGGGGGTTCTAGTAAGTTACCAATTACATTATCTACAAGATGGTCTCTAAGAAATCTCACATTGATAACTTGATTACCTTGGCCCTCATTTACCTCCCTCTGAGCACCAGGTTCTTCTGCATCTTCATTATCAGATTGGTCTGCAGAATTTCCTTCTTTCAGAATTTCTTCATCATCTTGTTCCCTGTACAGACCATTTTTAGATTTAGTCATGGTTTCATCAAAGACTACATCTGGAGACTCTTCAACTGTTATATAATTTAAATTGTATACTCTGTAGGCTCTTGTTGTTTCTGAATATCCTTGGAAGATTCCCGGATCACTTTTAGGTTCAAATTTGTCAAGGTCTCTTTTAGCATTAACATGCACAAAACATTTACATCCAAAGACCTTGAAATAAGCAAGTGAAGGTTTCTTACCCTTGAGGATTTCATAAGGTGTTTTCTGGGTAAATGGCCTTACCATAGCTTGGTTGACCACATGGCATGCAATGTTGACTGCCTCAGCCCAAAACTTCCTTGGTAGATTACCTTCCACCAGCCACGTACGAGCCATCTCCACAAGTGTCCGGTTCCTCCTCTCCACTACTCCATTTTGCTCAGGTGTCCTAGGTGAGGAGAACCGATGAGTGATGCCATTGCTCCTGCAAAAGTCATCAAACTATGAGTTTTCAAACTCACCACCATGATCAGAATAAATTTTCATTATCCTATTTTATTTTTAGATAAAACTTCTGAAATTCAGTGAATGCTTCATTCTTGTGTGTGAGGAAAAACACCCAAGTGAATCTAGAGAAGTCATCAACTAGTACAAATACATATCTTCTTCCTGATAAGATGATTGATCTTGTAGGTCCAAAAAGGTCCATATGAATCAGCTCATAAGGATTGGAAGACATGTTCTCAATTCTAGATTTGAAAGACTTCCTAGTTTGCTTAGATAGGGTGCATGCTTTACATACAACATTATTAGTTTTAAATGACATTTCAGGGAGTCCTCTAACCATGCAATGTTTATTCAGTTTATGGAGAACAGTATAACAAGCATGGCCTAATCTATGATGCCACAGATATGCCAAGTCATCTTTATTTACAGTGAGGCATAGATTAGAATGAGCTATATCATCTAGGTCAACTAGGTATATGTTATTGACTCTTTTACCAGAGAATTTAACCTTATCAGAATTAGGCTCATAAATGTTGCATCCTAAAGAGTCAAAAACTACCTTATGACCTTTGTCACAGAGTTGGCTAATACTAAACAAATTGTAAGCAAGACCCTCAACCAGCATGACTTCATCAATACAGCATGAAGTACACTTACCTACCTTACCTGAACCGACAATTTTACCCTTGGTGTTTCCTCCGAAGGTGACAAGGCCTCAATTCTTTTCAGTCAGCATGCAGAATTTTCCCATGTCCCCAGTCATATGCCTGGAGCAGCCACTGTCCAAGTACCACATGTTGTGCTTGGCTGCCAGGCATACCTGCAGTAACAATCAAGCAGAATAATTTGGAACCCAAATATGTTTGGGCTCCAAAACAGAAGTAGAGCTACTCAAACATGACAACACATTCTTAGGAATTCATATTTGTTTGAGGGTTGTTTGTTTGGTGGATTTATTTATTTTCTTTTGATTGTTGTTTTTCTTCTCAATATTAACATACTTAGTCTCTCCTCTCTTATTTTGTGTCCTGGCACCATTGTTATTAGTAGTTTGAGCTTGTTTGTGCCAGTGCCTAGGCCAATGAGCATTCAGTGTGGTGTAGCCACTGATGGTCCTAGGCTGACTGTAGTAGCTTTGGTTCCAGGAATTCCACATCCTGGATTGAGCAAACCAGTTTCTAGTCGGAGGTCTATATTTCTGAGTGGAATTGAAATGGTGTCCAGACCTCTCTTGAATTCTATCCCTTCCAGACCTATTAAACTGTTATGGCTGTGCATGGTAGTAGGTGTGATAGGTCTGAATTCTGGGATGATAAATCTGACTTCTGTGACCCCTATTTGAGTCTTGTCTCCTGTACACATTAAACCCACCTAAAGTATGCAATGGCATGGATTGGTTCTTTTTCTGAGCTTTCTGAGGAGACTTGGTGAACCTAGTCTGGGGTTTAGATATAAGTGAAGGTTGACCCCTAACCTGAACTCTCCCCTGAGGAGTGGGACGATGTGTGCTCACATGGCTCGGCTTACCAATTTTCTATTTTCCCTTCTCCTTGGCACTGGGCACTTTAGAGTTAATAGTTTTTGCAGCAAAATTTCCACTGCTCATTTTGATAAGAGGTCTCTTTTCTTTCTCAGCTACGAATGAAATTGTCTTAAGTTTGAAGCTCTTCTTAGACGTTGGATTAAATCTGAGACCCTATTTTCTAAAGTTCACCTTAGTCCCCAAAAGAGCATTCAAATTTTCAGTACCCTAGGTGATGGGGACATCGAAGCAAGACCGCTCATATTTGTTTACATTTATGTCCTTTTATATTTGTATGTATACCCTTGTGTTATATGGGTACACAATTATAAGTCTTAGTGGGTTTTTATGTAAATTGTCAGTAGGTCCAGCAAAGGGGGCCCCCATTCCTTCCCCATTAGTCCACCTAAGCCATGTGGGGCTGGTCAAATCATCCTAGGTGGCTTCTAGAAGGGTTGAAGTCAATTAAACACATGGGGGGACAAAGGGGTTAAAATTTCAAAGGGAGGCTACCTACCATGCCCCATGGTCAAGGGGGCGCCCCCCCTTTATGGATAAATTTGATTTTTGTTTAAAAAACCTATTAGAACTAATTAGTTCTATACCTTGTATACCCCTCCCAACCCTAGATCTGATGGCATTAGTGGTCATTTTCCATTTATTATATAAGGCATGTATTTTCATTTTTCATGAATTAATGTGAAGAAAATATTGGTGTAAGCCTTGGAGCTTGGTGCGCCCCTCCCCTCTCCCCCCTGGTTCCTCCTTCTTCCCTATGCATTTTAGGGTTGAGAACCCCTTATACCTGAGCCCCTCTATCTCTGATTTCATCTCTGGTGCCGCCGCCGCCGTTCGTGCCGCCATCGAGCCGCCGCGAAGCCGATTCCGAAGTGCTATCCAAGGTTCTGTTCTGCTGGACAGAGGTTCACTCCGGGATTTTTAACTCCCAACTCCGACATCATTTGGAGTTGAGATTTTCAAGGTTGGTTCCTCTCTTGATTCCCAACCTCTAGTAAAACAAATCACGTCCTTTAGACTTCATTTTCTATTTTTCTATTTTTGTGTCTTTCTGTCTTCCTGATCTGTCCCTTTTCAGAATTGTGTAGCAGAAGCTTAGTTCTTCCACCTTTCGACCTCTTTTTTGATTTTTTTTGGAACCCCCAAATTGATTGGAGGTTCTGTGCATCATCTCCATCCTTCACAAATTTTCGTCGAATTTTAAAAGCCCTCTACCTATTTTTATAAATTGTGTCTTTTCCCCAACTTCAGTTCCGTTTCTGCTATCCAGATCCGACCCCGAGTCAGTATAAAATCCCCAAAAAATTGAAACTTCCACCAAAGCTTGCATAAGATATATCTCTGTTTTCCTCTCTTCGGTCTCTAAAACTTTCATGAAGGGCCCAAAGGCTGACTCGAAGGTCTACATCATGGTCAACGCCAACTCTCAGAAAAACTTGGTTTTGCCCTGAGTTTTCAGATCCTGTGAGTCAGCAGCTTGAAAATTTGACAAAGGCCATCAACGGGAAACTCAAATTTCTTTATCTAGCCACAGATTGAACGATTTCAAGTCAGCTTTCCATCGGTACCTCTTGTACATTGATCCGACGTTGGGAGTGACCGCAGCAGTAGATCTCGCCGGGTCGCGCGCTGTAAAACAGAACTGCAAATCCGTGGCCAGCAACTCCGGCGAGCGGAGATCGGAGCCGCCCGGCCTCCGGCCGGTGAACCAGCACATCGCCGTCCCAGGGAGCGCCCCTCCAGGCGTCCCCACCACAGTGGTGCCACCCCGGGCCCACACGGCCTCTCAGACTAGCACGTGGGTCTCACGGTCATGAGTACGTGTGCCGCCGAAGCAACACAAGAAGTGGCCCGTCAACCCGAAACCGCTACTCCCAGGTCCCATTGTGTCACCCTTTACCTCCTTGCGTGGAGTGGGTAGTAATTTATCTTGCTGTAATTATTGTGTATTTACTATTCAGGGAGTACGAGATCGGCCGAGAAGTCGTCTCCACGCCAGGCGCGTGGAGGTATCGTGTTCGCTCCTTACTCGGCACTTTGCTTAGTTTGTATATACTTTATATGCCACTGTTAGAGAGCAATAGGGTAACTTAGCTCGCTATTTATTGATATTCACTACTGCTGCGAGAGAGAGCGAGACCGTCCCGTGACCCGATCTGGGCACGAATTTGTGAGTTGACCACCCTAGCTCTTTGCCAGTTTCTTAACCGCGCACGTCCGACGCTTCCCTCGTTAGGGATGATTGCGAGCTTGCTTAGAGTCCGAGGATCCCATATCCATTTGGAGTCGAGTCGCGTGTCCGTCCCGCATCACTAGGTCATGCTCTCAATGGTTTTCTGTTTGTCTTCATTATCTTTCTCTAATTTTTCAATTGATTTCTGCAATTCAGCATTGACACATACAACAGCTTCATATTTCCCATTCATAATTTTCATTTCGTTCTCATATTTCTACAATTTCAACTTCAAATCATCAATGACATTTTTAAGTGTTTCATTTTCTTCCCTTGCATCAATCAAAACATTTTTCATATCATCAATTTCAGCACATGATTTCTTTAACACATCATTCTCAGTTTGAAGATAGGCAACTCTATCAGATAAAGTAGTATCATTCATGAGAAAATTAACTTTCTTCTTTAGATGCCTATTTTCTTTTTTGATCTCATCTACTTTATCTAACAAGTCACCTTATGCATCCTTCCAATCAGCAATAGTATAATGTTCAAAAGGAGAGGATGCCTCATTAGACTCATCTTCATTGTCGCCATCTTTGGCCATCAGGCAGATTTGACCTTCCTCTCTGTCACTTTCAGAGGTGCAGCTTAAGTTGCCCTCGTCCTCGTCGCTCCATGTACTCACCATGGCTCTCCCTTTTGTATTCTTCTTCTTTGATTTCTCCTTCAGCTTTTAGAGCTCCGGGCAATCTGCCTTCATGTGACTAGCTTTCCTACAATGATAACAGACATGAGTATCAATCTTTTTACCATGGTTAGATTTATACCTTGTTTGTCTCCAGCCTCTCTGCTGTCCTCTTTTGAAATATCTTCCTTCTTTTCTCAAGAATCTTCTGAATTCTCTATTCAGCATAGCTAGCTGATCTCCTTCAAATTCTGATCCAGAAGGACTTTGATCACTGGAGGATCCACTGTGACAGGATCGACTGGAACTTGCCTTCAACGCAATAGGTTTCTTCTTCTTCTCCACCTCCTCGGTCTTTGGCAGGTTCATCTCATAAGTCATGAGTGAACCAATCAAATCATCAACCTTGGTATTCTGTAGATCCATGGACTCCTCAATAACTATTGCCTTGGTGTGCCAAATTAGAGTCAGGGATCGCAAATTCTTTCTCACTATCTCATAATCAGAATAAGTCTTTCCAAGACTTCTGAGACTGTTGGTAATGATCATGAGGCGAGCATACATCTCAGTGATTGTCTCACTTGGCTTCATTCTGAAAGCCTCATATTCCGATACAAGCAAATTCACCTTGGTCTCCCTCACTTGAGAAGTCCCTTCGTATATCACTTCTAGCTTATCCCACATCTCCTTCGTTGTTGCACATGATGAAACTCTAGAGAATTCTATGGGATGTAGAGTGCACTGGATGGCATTGATGGCGCTCCAGTTGAGAGTAGACTTACGGATCTCTTCTCTCGTCCATACATCCTCATTCGGATGCAACTCAAATGGTCCCTTGCTGACCACTTTCCAGATCTCATAATCCTTCGCCCTCAAAAACACTTGCATATGATTCTTCCAGTACGCATAGTTGGATCCATCGAAGTACGGGGGCTTGGTGGTGGAGTGTCCCTCTACTGTCATCCCTCTAGCATCCATAGCTGCTACCTCTTCAGGATGTTAGTCCCCGTAGAAGAGTTAGGCTCTGATACCAATTGGTATATGATCTAGAGGGGGGTGAATAGATCAATCACCGAATAAAAATTTTATACAGCAGCTACTAGTGTGGAATTAAAACAAACTACCGTAGGATGATCCAGAAACACTCAGTCACAACCTGAATAGAACATCTCAAGTAGATCAACACTCAAACATTCCTAAACATCCATCTAATGAGTGATGAAATGAAGACAGGGATGAACACACATCATAGCATAATCACATGATAGACAACGGATTTTTAGGTGGTTCAACCTCTATCCAGAAGTCTACGTCCACCCCACACTCAAACAAGTCTGGCTTCACTACTGACACACAGCTTGACCGTTGATCCACAGCTTCGGGGAACGACTCCCTACAAACCGCTGAGCCTTACAGCTTCTGCTATCCAGAGGAATCCTCCTCTGCCACTGAGGTTTACAGCTTGACCTGTCCAGAGAAATCCTTCTCTGCCGCTGACACACAGCTTGAGAAACAGAGTTTGAAGGCAAACGAAGAAAATAGAAAATCAAAACTTAATGAGAATGTAGCTCTTGACAAAGAGCGGAGCGGCTCTGGTTTTGAACCAAGAGACCGTGACAACAATCACACCACTTCTCTTTTCAAAGCTCTCTCTATTCTCTCTCAAATCTTGGTGGCTCTACCTAGGCTGGATCGTGCATTCTTTTGCTTTCACTACTTCTATCTTCTTCTCTCAATTTCACGCTCAAATCTTTTTCAACCATCAATCTTTTCCTGAGCGAACATCTTCTTATGTATAGGCAAGCAACAGAGATGGGCATGTAGTCACCACATTTCCCGCCCAAGCTTTTCGTCCAGATTTGAAGTTGTTAAGGCCACATGGCAGCATCTGAGCTTGATGGCTTTGAACGTATCACGAACATCGCTATGCTTTCAGCCTTGGATAACGTGCCCTCCTTCAAGTTTACGAACAATTGTCCTGTCAATATGTCAAACACTTAGTCAACAAGTTTAGTTCACAGAACAGTCAGATACATATAAGAATTGCACAGACTTCGTGTGTGCATGATGCAAAGAATGCCCTGACCCAATATGCCTTAACCTATCATGCACGGACTTTGCATATGCAAGGAAAAAAGATTGCACCAACCTTCATGGCTGTACTATAGTGAAATGCGCAGACTTGGTTATGCACATGGTGAAACATGCACAGACCCTTCGTGCCTATGGAAATGTGCACAGACTTACTCAAGCAATGTGGAAGTATGCACCAATGAGGTTGTGCACGAAACAGCATTGCACTGACTTTATGTGCAACAGTCAATAAATTGCACCGACTTATTATGCAACCTACACACATGTATGAAAGACATGCACATACCTTCCAAAGTGCAAGACAGAACCTGCACCGACTTTTATGCGTGCAGCAACAATGGTTGCACCGACCTTGTATTCCATTTGACGCAGTTCTGCATCTTATGCACCGACCATGTGTCCCTTATACACCAACATGCACAGACCTTGGTTACTTATGATGCAACATATGCACTGACTCATTACAGAATAAACTGGGTTTCCACCGACTCTATTGCAGGAACATGTTGACAGATAGATTAATGGAATGTCTTGTTTCAATGTAAAGATGCAAACAACATTATTTATATGATTATCTGACATACAACAATTCTATCAAAATACACAACATCATCATGATCAAGATGGAGTTTCCAAATTCAACTCTACAATAAACTAAGTCAACTTTGCTGTTGCCAATCAATCAAAACACATTCAGCACAAACCACAGCATACACACTGCTGATCATTCCTAGAGGAGGCCCAACACGTAAGTCTCCGCGAGCCTGGGATTCCCACTAGGACGCCGAGCTGGTTGTACCCTCAAAACCCAATTGTCTAGAATACTTATAAGAACACTATTTTTCTATGTCCTGGATTGTAGCGGCCCTCAGGCGACCGCTACTTTCAAGTAGCGGTTATCTAATGACTGCATTAGTCCAGACTTCTTCACTGCGTCGACACTTTCTTTCTTCATGCGTCGACTCTATGTAGAAACAGTCCTGGCCTGTCCGCCAAATTCACTTTAGCAGTCCAGCCTTGATCGCCTCTGTCCTGAAATGGTCCAGTAATGACCGCTTCTACCCAGTTTCTGTTTAACCCGAGGTTTGACCCAAGGGTTGATTTTCCTAATTTCTTAGATGGTCTATTGATCTTCTAGAACCTAATACCTTATTCAAAAGCTACCTAATGAATTATGAAAGTTAAGGAATATGCCGTTATGTTGTCGAATTTCTTCCGTAGCATGACCTTGTCATTAAATCATCCTTGACCTCCTGATTTCAATTTTTGTACGGTCTCACCTTGATTTTTGTTATCATGAAACTATAGTTGAACTTGTACATTATTGGCCTACTTTATTTCTCGTGAAAATAACTTGATTTATAACTTGAAGATGCAAGAGCGGCCACGGACAGTGTCCAAGGGCTCCACTCTAGCCCCCTCAGCAGATAGCCGGAAACGTACTATAAACCATGGAGTATGATGCTTACTGGCGTCACATTGCGCTAGGAGTACTTTTTTATAAATGGGTGAAAATCACGAGGTAATCTTGTGAAATTTACATGCTTGCTAGTACATTCTTGTTACATGACTTTCTAGTGCATAGCCTTTATGGTTATTAAAAGTACATTCTAGTTTATGAAAGGCTACTTTACCTTATATCTTGCTTGATCATGTTCTATTATCCCTTCACATTCTTCATATCTCTATGATCTATATCTCGTTATTAATGTTACTTGGATTTTATTCGTATGGTTTACCACATTCCTTTTATCTTATTTTCTAGAGCTAAGATGTTAATTACTTAAACATTGCCTTCATGTTGTTACGAAGATACCTACTGGGAAAGTGTGCTCATTACCCTACTTTTCAAATCTTCTCAGGAAACTCTAGTGGATAGGATTCCTAGTATTCCGATGATGGGTCCGAGAGTGATGATTGAAGACTCGAAAGAAGACTTAGCGTGTTATGAGTCCTTATGTTAGTCTAGAGTCAAATGATGTAATTTTATTTTATTGAGTCATCCTATGTACTTTTCATTTTTATTGAGTCTAGCTAGTCATAGAGTCAAGAGTCAATATCATGTAGTTGATTATTTTTCAATAAAAGTAAAGGTTTTGTTCAATTATTGTGCATTCATACTTATATGTGGATGTGTTAGTGCTCTGAATATATTGCTTGCTTGTGCCATACTAGCCGGCTGTTCACGTTTCCGAATTTCATCCGATGTCCTTATATCTCGGGGCGTGACAGGAACAAATTGTTAATTGCTACGGAATTGAAGGGCGTTATCCTAGAGATAATTTCTAAATAACTATCTCATCTTGGGCTCTACCCAATCTCACAGGGCTTAGGAATTTCTTTCTTGTTCATAGGTATGGGTTCTTAATCCTTGGAGTTAGCCTATGACATGACATTTTCCTAGGACTTACTTATGCCTAGGCTCTGATACCACTTTAACTATCACGTCCTGAGATATGCAGCGAAAACTAATGAGGTTTAATATGGCTCATGGATCATTAACGTGACGTACAGGAAGAGCGCGTTAATAGAAGAACGTGCCATATCGAGCATGCGCGTTAATAGACGCGACCCCTGTAACGACCGCAATCATCTCTCTATGAGACATAGATAATACTAGCCTTGCAGGGCTACTTCATATGGCCAATAAACAAGGAAATAATAAGAAACTAGTAGAGAAGCATGCTATCATGGAAATGGGACATGGAAACGTTTGTAAAAATCAACAAGTTATCATCTTTTAGTTAAGGTTTCATGGGCAGCATGTAGTATAAACCCTATTGCGCAGTCATGGAAAATCATGAAATACTCTACGTACAAAGCATGAAATCATGAGGTAACAGAGGGATTTTATTCCTAACTTAATATTTAAGCCGTTCTTGAGATAACCTACCTCTGGGTTAGGCTTTAAACAGAGAATTTCTGACTGGAAGTCGGTGCTGGTTACTGTGCGTTCTACATAGAAACAACAACTTCCTCGCTCTCTATCTCCTTAACCTCTTGACCTAAATTCGTGAAAATTGGAGGGTAGATAGGAGACATAAAGAGGAACAACTTATTCTAAAGATAAAACTCAAAATTACCTCGGTTAGGGTTTCTAATCCTTTGATCTTTCTAAGAGAAACCCACTCGTTCCTATGCAGTTTGTAGAGAACCAGTGACTTCCGGGGCTTCTAACTTCTCATGGGCTTGATATCCTGGCATGGGATTTAGAGGGAAGTTATACGAAATTGAAGGGAGCAAAAAGTTCCAAAGGACCAACACAAAATACCATCATCTTACCATCGAACCAGGCGAGCCAAAACGAGGGTTCACGCAGGTCAGTTTTGGACCTTATTTATAGGGTTTAGTCTAGGGTTGAGCGATTAGATCAAGTTAGGAGTCCTTATTAAGGTTAGAGTCGATCCCCAAGAGTCCTAGATAAGTTTTCATCTCAAGATAACATCAATCCATGGCCAAATCTTGGATAAAAATCCAAGCTTTCCGTGCTTTGGTACACCTCGGTTCCGTAAGACTACTGCGGTCAACAAGAGCATTGTAATATTCTTGAACGCAGCATATCGTATGGGTGTGTTCTGGTCTTCCTTATGAATTTGAATTTTATTCAAATTCTCCATTCTAGTTATCCCCTATTTATCTAATAAATTTAGAAAATTATCATAATTACGTCTCTAAAGGCGGGCTTGTGCCAAAAGGTCTTAGAAATTGGTTTTTGGTCCCTTTTTAAGTGGGATTGACCCTTTGGTTAATTTAGGGCCTTTAAATTAATTTAACTAACCCTCAATTCTTTTAATTAGCCCATTAAGTCTTTTTAAATGATTAATAATTATATTTAGTTCCAAAAAATTCATAGAAAAATCTAGGGTGCTACAATCTGGGAATTGAACATGATCAACCCTTGGGTCAGACCTTGGGTTGGGCAAAACTTAGTAGAAGATGGTCATCAGGAGACCGCCTATATGAGAAGACGGTCATGTGCATCCGCTATCTGGCTGCGTCGACTCTGAAGGATGAGCTGGGTTGACTCAAACTAGCTGAAACATGAAGGTGGTCATGGCCTGGCCGCAACCTGAAGGTGGCAGTCACGGGATGGCTGCAATCAGAATTCAGAAATCGCAGAAAATGCAAGTGCTCTCTAGACTTTTGGGCTTTAAAGGTACAACCAGCTCGGCGTCCTAGTGGGAATGCCAGGCTCGCGGAGACATACAGAGGCCTTGAAACAAGATCACCAAATATGGTAGAAGGAATATCCAACAGAGAGGTTCACCAGTACAAGCGGTGTTCTTATCAAGTGCGTGTGTATCTAATAGCTTACGTACCAGAGTACGGGCTATATACTTAACCAGGAAAGATAGGAGATGAGAGTGAATCGTGTAAAAACAACGGTCAACACGTAGGAATTCAAAGGAAAACCTTTTTACATACAATACTATATGGTTTTGGCATGAAATTAACATAAGATTTAAAATAAGTTCCTAAGACATGATGAGACATAAAACAGAACATTGGAACTCATAATACAATAGAAAACATATCTTAGTGAGCTTAGAATAATATACAGTAGGGGAGATAGCATAATCATGAATCAAAAAGGGGGTTATCTGGCTGTTATTTAGGGTGAAAAGTAGTCAGAAAGTAAGTAGCGGCCAACATAAGGCTGCCTTATGTAGATAGCGGTCAAGGGACGACCGCCGTCTGATGGTAGCAGCCTCTGGGAGGGCACCATCATCCTATCATCCGACAGAAATAAGGCCGATAGCAAGGCTTTTTCTAACGCTAATAATGATAAAAACTATGTAAAAACTCAAGTAAAAGCATAGTAACATGGATATAAATCATGGAGGAGTATGCCTTCTACCAAAGTTACTATCTTTTTGATTAACAAGGTATGGACATCATACAGAGAAAACCAACTACGCAGTCATGGGAAAACATCAAATACTCCGTCTATGCTGCATGAAATCACGAGAAAAAGGATGGCTTTTAATCCTAACATGCTTTTTGAGCCATTCATGAGATAACCTACCTTTGGTTTGATCCCTAGACTTCGAATTTCACGTCGGAAGAACACCCTTGTTCCTGCGCGTCCTATGTGGAACCAGCAACTTCCAGCCCTTCTAACTTCTCCACGGCTTGGTCTCCTAGCACGGGAATTAGCAGAGAGTTAGAAGACACTAAAGGGAACAAAAAATTCAAAAGACTTAACCTGAGATGACAGCGTCTTACCTTCGAACCACGCGATCCAAAATTAGGGTTCGTGCAGGTCTAATCTGGGCTCTATTTATAGAGTTTGGCCTAGAGCTGAGAGATTAGATCGAATTAGAGTCCTAATTGGGAGTAGAATCGATGCATGGGAGTCCTAGATAGGTTTCCATGCCAGATCACATCGATCCTTGGCATTTAGGTTGGATAAAAATCAAGATTTTCTAGGGTTTATCACTTCCCGTTTCTGATAGGAAGTGGCGGTCTAGTATGGACCGCCTTCAATAGGTGGCGGTCTTATGATAGACCGCCATTTGCCTGGCTCGCCTAAAAATTGAATTTTATTTAAATGCTAACTCTAATATTCCTATTATCACTTTATTTATCCTTTTAATTTGGGAAATTATATCTATTGCGTTTCTAGGGTTAGGCTTGGGCCTAAAGTCTTAGAATTGAGTCTATATGCCTAACTAAAGTGGGTCCATTTAGCTAATTAATAATTGGGTTTTTAAATTACTTGGTTTTGAATGGCTAAGCCCACTTAAGCCTATTTAATGCTTAATTATTTTATTCTCAAAAAATCCTAGAAAATTCTAGAAATTTCCAGGGTTGCTACAAAACCTCCTTTCCCTCCGCCTCCTTACCTCCCCGTCCTCCTTCTCCCCCTCTTCCCTCCCTCCCTCTCTTCCTCAGGCTGCCTACTATTCTTTCTCCTCTCCCCCACCGTCCTTCTCTCTCCCATCGCGATAGGGATGAAGCCACTGCGACACCACCACCGTCACCATCGCCTCACAATGGACGAAATCCTCAACAACTCTGATTCTTCCTCTTCCCCCTCCTCCGGCGGTGGCTTCTCCCCTCGCTCCTCCTCCTGTTCTCTCGCCTTGGCAGATGGAGTAGCCATCGGGTGCCTTGATCTGTCAGAAGTGGGAGGGAAGGTAGGAGAACCCCTTCCAAGGGTGATATGATTTTTGGTACCTTAGAAGAGTTTCCCGCCATTTCTACTCCAAGAAGGGTGGCCAGGGAGCTCTCCAGGTCTTCAATTTCTTCCTCCCTGGGGATCCAGAGCTCCTCCTCCTCCTTCTCGTAGCCCCATCTGTTGGCCCCTCTCTTCGGTGAGATCAGGCTAAACCCTAAACCTGGTGCAACACTCGCCGCCGCAGCTGTAGCGTGCTCCATACGTAGCCCTCATGCGGCGGCCATCTTTTCTAGAAGGGCGAGTGCTAGTTCTCTCGATAGCTAAACATTAGTACACACATACGAACTGTAGACCTTAGTGTGATCGCACAGAGGGGTCTGCCACATCCTCTCTCTCTCTCTCTATCTATCTATCTATCTGAGCCACAAGGGGCTCCACCCCCTTCTATCTGTCAAAAGCTTATTATGCTTTGTGGAATTTATACATGTTATATCATACATGATCTAACAAATTTTAGCCCTCAACTGTCAGGTTCGTGCAATTTATTTTTCTATATTTTTTTGATAGTATTGTATTTTAAATTTGACAGTCTGGATTGTTGTCCTATATTTTTTGGTAGTAAGCTTTATATGGTTAGCTTTCTATGTCAGGTTACTTTTCTATTTGAGTTTTCCTTGCACTTTCTATGATTGTTGTCCTATATTTTAAATATGGCAGTCAAGATTGGTATGAAATGCTGAAGGCTGTGCATCAACTGTGATATTCTAGACAAGGAATAGATTTGACCATCATGCTCTATTTTATTTGATTAAAATCATCTAGGCACATAGTTATAAAAGAACAAAAGAATGTGCACCATTCTTTTTCATTTGAATATTTTTAGGTTAAGTTTTTGGCTCCAGCTTGATAGAAAGGCTGCAAATAATAATTGAAGTTATTGTTGTCCATGATGATTGCTTCCAGATCACAAGAATTGAGTATGTGCACTCAAAGGATTATATGCATAGGGACATCAAGCCAAATAATTTCCTCATGAGCCTTGGACGGAAAGCCAACCAGGCAAGGACTGAAATAAGGTACAGCTTTATGGCCTTGCATCATTTCCCATGCTCATGCTATTTGAATGTGTCAATGATTTCGAGGTATATATCTGTCACGCCCCGAGGTATATGTACAACGGAAGTAATATCGAGGACATGAGCAGCCGACAAGATAAGCCTCTCGCAATCAAGATAATCAGAGCGATAACATTAACATATAAAGAGGAATGCACACTAATTGACCAATAGTCCAACTTTATTAAATAATAATCAAAAGTTTACATAAAGTTGACTCTTGACTCATTTCACATCAGCATTCTCTAGACTCAAGAAAATAGAAAATTACATCATAAGACTCGACTAGACTCATGACATTCTAGGTCTTCACTTGACCATCAATCATCGCTCTCAGACCCATAACTAGCATAGTTTTAATCCGACTCACTTAAATTTTCTGAAAAGATTAGAAAAAGTAGGGAATGAGCACACTTGCCCAGTAGGTATCTTCATATCAACATGAAGGCAAGATTTAAGTAATTAACATTTTAGCTCTAGATGATAAGAAGAAATGCGATTAAAACATGCGGTATAAACCAATGTAACAATAAGTATGGAGATAGATGTAGAGATGACAATTCATGAGAATATAATCAAGCAAGAATATCAGGTGGCCTTTCATGTAACAAGAATGTAATGAGAATGTGCTTTTCATAACCATTAAGGCTATGCACTAGAAAGTCATGTAACAAGAGTGTACTAGCAAGCATGTGTAATTTTATCATGAGCCTCGTGAATTTCACCCGTTTATAAAAAAAGTACTCCCAGCACGATGCGACGCTAGTGTTCATCATAGCCCATGGTTTACAGTATGTTTTCGGCCATCTGCCGGGGGGGTTAGTGTCGAGCCCTTGGACACCGTCCGTGCCCGCCCTTGCATCTTCAAGTTATAAATCAAGCTACTTCCACGAGATAATAAAGTCTCGGCTAATAATGTACAATTCAACAATAGTTTCATGATAATGTAACCAAGGTAAGAATGTACCAAAATGGAATCATGAAATCAAGGATGATTTAATGCCAAGATCATGCTACAGGAGGAATCTGACAGCATAACGGTACATTTATTAATTTTTATAATGTATTAATGGTTTATTGTACCAAATGTTAAGGTCTAGCTAGTCCAAGGACCATCTAGGAATAGAGTAGAACCAACCCTTGGGTCAAACCACAGGTTAGGGTAGAAATTCATTAACGCGACGCTCTTGAGGGTCACGATAATAGGTTAACACGACATACCATCTGTGGGCGTTCATCGAAGGAGTCGACGCAGGAAGAAAATTAGATCGATGTAGTGAGTGGTCTGTGGCTGAACAATAACACGAACAAAGTAACCACTGCGATAATTCATTAATGTGCATCGGATGGAGGGCGCGATCGGGACAGTTCACAGAAAATGAGGAAAACCTGAAGTGCTCTCTACTTTTGGGTTTTTAGGGTACAACCAGCTTGGCTGCCTTGAGGAAATCTGTAACGACCCGAGATCCGGATATCGGGAAGGCCCGATAACCCGAGACTCGAACCGCCGCCCACGAGCCGGGAGGGCTCGGAAGGGCTAAAAAGGAGTGTGGAGGTACAAAGAAATAGGAAATAAGACAGGACAATTCAACAATTAACAGAAATAAATGAACAACTACAACAAAGTCCAGTCCAACAAAAAGTACAATCTAAAGCAGTAAAACGTACCACATGCCAAGTGAACACTCGGCCCGGCAAGCTGGCAACTAAGAACCTCCGTACTGCACCCTCGAACCTCGAGGAAGAACCTCCGCACCTGAAACGCAGGGGTGAGTCTCCTGTCACTAGCCCAGTAGGGATCCCACGTAACCCCAACTGAGAACAACGGCGGCACAAAAAGCAATAACTACGAAAGCAGGAAAGTAACTACTGTGGCCGGTAAAACCTCGGCTCGACAGCTACTCCTACTATACCAGAAAACATGGCCTAGCCTCCCGTCGGGGGACAGCCAAGCCACACACCCGACCACCCGATTCCACGATCGGGGACTACCAGACACGAACCGCCCTAGCCACACCACTAGGAAAATGCCACGATACCTCCGTAGCGGAGGCCTGCCCTCACAAAAGGACCCGAGCCAAAACCACACAATCAGGGAACACGGTCACGACCTCACCGTCTTGAACACAACGTTGTCTGGGGAAAGGCCCTCGGTGACGCTCACCGGAAACCCCAGACCTCGACTCCGGGAACACTCCCAAAACCACTCACAAAGTCCTGTCTCGCGGACGGAAACACAACCCGGTACACGACAACTCACGTCACATGACAGGAGCACCACCCACTAGAAGAACGACCGGATGCGTCCCCTGGCGTCTTACACCGCGTCACAAGTGTCTAGCTACAACGCCCCGGGCGTGAGACACAGACACGCAACAAGTACCACAAAAAGGACTAAATGGGGTCACGCTCGTCAGCGCGTGTCCTAAGCCCCCAACTACGTGTGCACACACAGACCATCTACTCTAGCTCGGGTCCTCTAGCTGGTTTCCCCCCCCCCCACCGGACTCTGGTGGCAAAGGCAAGGGGCCCTACGGTAACCAGCCTAAAAATCGCCTCTCACCGGGTCTCGATCTCCACCACTCCCAGATGGGTCCGCACCCGCGTGCGCAGGAAGCTACGACTAGTGGATGTGTCATAGAATGTGAACACTAGAAACCACGCACGCACCCATTGCGAGTAACACGGAGTAACAGGTGGCTCAAAGCCACCTGACTCTGGACGGCCCACTAGACCTACTAAACCCAACGACCTTTGAGTCACAAGACTCAGGGTCAAGACCGTTGCACACGACAACACTGACCCGTCAATCTGGCCTAATCCCTAGGTCCAAAACAACGATGGGAAGACACACGAGACAGTTCATGACTGCCGAGACCCTTCCCTCGAGAAGGGAACTAAGAAACCTCCAGCCCCAGGCTGGGAGACTAGACTCACCGTCCAAGGCCACACGCTTGGCCCACTCAGAAGCCACCTTCCAGAGAAGCAACGACTTGTGGGGAAACCTCACCGCACTCACATCGATACACGGTGTCTCGATCTAGCAAGAGCACGGAAGCCCGGAACACCTGGGGTCACCCGGACCCACCAAGCCCACGGGCATGCTAATCGAGGTAAACGGTACCTCTAGACACCCGAAAACATGGTCACGGAACTCCACGGGGTGTCCGGGACACACACGGCCCAAGGGGAGCAGGATCAGCCGTAGACTGCCCGCCTTGGGCAGCCCGACTGATCACCCCAAGATCGCGCTATCCTCGCATAGCGCGTTCAGGACAGAACGCGCTATATACTGCTAGTGCGACCAGACAGATCGTGCTATAGACCTATAGCACGACCAGGACAGATCGCGCTAGGATCACCTAACGCGACAAGGCATAACGCGCTAGGACCCTATAGCGCGACAGGAACCACCTTACTGTTCATCTTCTCCGATGAACGCGCCCTATCGGGGCAGCGCGACCCTCAAGAACGCGCTACCTGAGACTAGCGCGTTCTCAGTCCACGCCCGAAAATGGTGGAAACCACGGAAAAACCCATTCCACGCCCCGTTCACCGCCAGGTGAAGGGGAAACAAAAGGGGAAACCTTCTCCCAAGCCCCTAGGCATGCATCTAAACCCTTGGAACGGCCAAAAACACCGTAAAAGGGGAGATCCGGCTCACACCCCCAAAACATGAGTTTTCCCCCAAATCCCTTGAATAAGCCCGCTCAGCTCACCACGGCCTACAAAACTCGCGGGAAAGGAAGTACGCGAGTTGAGGGTCCATCTCCCTACCTCCACCGAAGATTCGACGCACCGTGGACGCCGATCCACGAAGAAAACGCCGTTGAAGCCTCGCCGTTCCACGAACACATGGCCGAGCTTCACCGCGCCTCCACCGCCTCGATCCTCACCCATCCTCGCCCGTGCCTCGCCCGCGCCGTCCCCACCTCGCCCACGCTCCACCCCGTCGGCCGCCGGAGAGAGAGGGAGAGAGGAGAGAGCGTGAGAAGAGAGAGGGAGGGAAGAGAGAAATGAGAGGGGAGAGATAGAGAAGGTTTATATATATAGGAAAATCCAAAAATTCCAAAAAATACCAAAAATAGGAAAATTACGTTTCCGCGATCCTCGAAATGCACCGATCGTAACGGTACCACTCGCGCCCTGGTGAACGGCCCGGTTCACCCGCAATGAGGTTTCGAAAGAATTACCGAAACACACACCGGGAATCGGAAAACACACGCGGAAAAGCCGCGGAACGCTTCCGGGCCTCCGAAACAACTCCAGATCGTGCCGATCCGAACACGAAAGATGTCCGAAACAAAATTTCAGATAGAACGGAGTCAGACACTCAGAGAAACCAGATCCGGGACCCATGAACAAGGATCCAAAAAATCCGGGGCATTACAGCCCTCCCCCCTTAATGAAATTTCATCCTCGAAATTCAGGACTAGCACCCAGCCACAGGGGAAGAATGCATCAACCAACTGACAACGCTATTAGGGCCCCAGCATAGAAAAACCTTGATTCTCACAAAACCATGATCATGAGGGATACGGCCAGACCATAATCACGAACGACGCCTACGCTCCTGCACACCGCACACACATCCGTCACCAGAGCAGGCATAACACAAAGGAAGCAGTCTGGTATCACCTCAGACACAATGGAAACCACTCATGGCATCGCTGCCACCCTCTCGCCCACAGCGGGAACGCAATCCTTGCCACAAGAACGAATCCACCAGTCAACGCCCACGCTCGGCGGACCAACCAAACACCAGCTTCTCTGCCAGCTGACCACCACAAATTTGTCGACTCCACGCCGAGGGCCACTCCACACTCGGCAAGCCGAACGCCACAACAGCACGGGAGCAACTCTGTCAAAACTTAAACTTCGACAAAGCTCAGATCCCATCTGGGAAAACACACCTCAGAAACGGCCACCAAAAAGGCCTCGCTGGCACGCGGCTCTCTCCATTCTCGAGCCCCTACAACCAGCATCTTCTGTCCATGAAAGACCATCCACTGGTCACCAGACATTCGTCAACGAGAAACCTCCACTTGCTCAGGTTCTTCCTTCTTTCCTGGTCTTCCACCAGATCCGAAGGGAACATTCCAAACCTCGGCAAGCCATCCGTTGACTCTCGCACAAACCACCACCACATCCAGATGGATCCCCGCGCCAACTCTACCCTTCAAGGGAGCACGGCGGGACCCAAAGACTCCATCTCCCCTTGGTCTTCACGTCACTCGACTCAGACTTACGGGGAATCCTCCCTTGCTGGCCGCAGACTGAGGATCAATATCCCACGTCAACGTCTCATCAGAGACCTCCACACACAGGCATCGACCACCACCCCGTCTCATCGAATCCTATCGCATCGAAACCTCCATCTCAATTAATCCAAGAGGATGCCTGCCAATCCCGACTCCCGCTCTTATCACGGAGCCACGGGACACACAACCTCTTACAACCCACGGCACACTTCTCCAGAACACGATCTCATCCGCGAACGCAACATCCAACGCAAGAACATGGTACTCATGCGGCAATCTCGCCAGCATATTTCCCCAACTCTCCACCTGCCAATGCCATGAACCACAATATCTCAAGCAACGGCACGGCAACATATCTCACACCGCCGGAGACAACGCATATCAAGGAACCAATCCTCCGCTGCTCTGCACTTCCTCAGAAATCCACCCGCAGCAACCAACGCTACAATCCGCACACTCTGATCCACGCACACAGCCACCATAACGCCAACTCGGGATCCTCCATCCCGACAACCATCTGCAACCCTGCATACTCCGATCCTCCGCACATCGGCAACCGCAACACCAATCGCAAATCTCAAAAAAACACTGCCCAGTCGGCACTCATCCTTTTGGAACAGCGCCAACACCCTTACACATCGGGGAACGGGCAAAGCTTCTCACAGGCTACCACCTTAACCAACCACGATCTCCTCCAACTAAAGGGAAGAACTCAATACACTTCCGACCAATGGAAGGAAAACTCCACACTCGACCTGACCTCGAGCCTCGCGCATGCTGGGAACATCACCTTCCAGCACCTAGAAAACCATCACTTCCGTTAGGTCAGCTCCTCCGACCCGTTCCGTCGGACAACGATCACAACATCTCTCGATGCACCACCACTGCAATTCCTCGATTCGCAACACGCCACGCCAAGAGCCACAACACGAGCCATAATCGACAATCGTCAATGCTTATCCTCGAGCCAGAACTCGCCACGGAACCTTCACATCCCGAGCCAAATCCTGGGCAAACACAACCCATTCACATGCAGAAGCGTAGGAGCGAGAACTTACTGGGACACCACAGCCCAATCCTGCCTCAAATCTCGCAAGAATAACCGGGACCGACACATCACTTCTGACGCCACAGAGCATGACAAGGACATCGGGCTCGACAAATCAGCAGCTCAACAGAAACCTTCCGCTCACCCGAGCATAATCCTCGACTAGAGCACCCGCTCCAACACCTCAAACCACAACCTCAGTGCCTCGGGGATGGACAAAACCAACGCCAGAGTGGCCAAATGCAAGAACATCTCCCTCAGAGCACATTTACGGCCACTTAGCCACGAACACTCCGCACCAGCCACCTGACCTCGCTGAAAACACCTCGAACGCAACACCACAGCAACACACCCGCCGGCAACCTCTGCCCAATGAAACACAATTGGGGCCACCACCGATGAGGGAGAAGGGTCTCGACCTTGATCCGCAGGCCCCACGCCGGCATGAAAGCCGCAAACAGCAACCACCCTCACCGCGCCACACAGCGCACTCAAGCTCTCAAGCGAGAAACAAAGCAGAAAATATGCACGAAACCCTATGCCAGTTGCCGACTGTACTGGACCTTACGGACTATGATCACTAAAATATCTCGAATTCCCATGTACGTCCATAACCTCGCTCTGATACCAACTGTAACGACCCGAGATCCGGATACCAGGAAGGCCCGATAACCCGAGACTCGAACCGCCGCCCACGAGCCGGGTGGGCTCAGAAGGGCTAAAAAGGAGTGTGGAGGTACAAAGAAATAGGAAATAAGGCAGGATAATTCAACAATTAACAGAAATAAATGAACAACTACAATAGAGTCCAGTCCAACAGAAAGTACAGTCTAAAGCAGTAAAATGTACCACATGCCAAGTGAACACTCGGCCCGGCAAGCTGGCAACAAAGAACCTCCATACTGCACCCTCGAACCTCGAGGAAGAACCGCCGCACCTGAAACGTAGGGGTGAGCCTCCTGTCACTGGCCCAGTAGGGATCCCGCGGAACCCCAATTGAGAACAACGGTGGCACAAAAAATAGTAACTATGAAAGCAGGAAAGTAACTATGGTGACCGGAAAAACCTCGGCTCGACAGCTACTCCTACTGTACCAGAAAACACGACCTAGCCTCCCGTCAGGGGACAACCAAGCCACACACCCGACCACCCGATTCCACGATCGGGGACTACCAGACACGAACCGCCCTAGCCACGCCACTAGGAAAATGCCACGATACCTCCGTAGCGGAGGCCTGCCCTCACAAAAGGACCCAAGCCAAAACCACACGGTCAGGGAACACGGTCACGACCTCACCGGCATGAACACAACGCTGTCTGCGGAAAGGCCCTCGGTGACGCTCACCGGAAACCCCAGACCTCGACTCCGGGAACACTCCCGAAACCACTCACAAAGTCCTGTCTCACGGACGGAAACAGAATCTGGTACACGACAACTCACGTCACGTGACAGGAGCACCACCCACTAGAAGAACGACCGGATGCGTCCCCTGATGTCTTACACCGCGTCACAAGTCTCTAGCGACAATGCCCCGGGCATGAGACTCAGACACGCAACAAGTACCACAACAAGGACTAGCTGGGGTCACGCTCGTCAACACGTGTCCTAAGCCCCCAACTACGTGTGCATACACAGACCATCTGCTCTAGGTCGGGTCCTCTAGCTGGTTTTCCCCCCCACCGGACTCTGGTGGCAAAGGCAAGGGGCCCTACGGCAACCAGCCTAAAAACCGCCTCTCACCGGGTCTCACTCTCCACCACTCCCAGGTGGGTCCACACCCGCGTGCGCAGGAAGCTACGATTAGTGGACATGTCACAGAACGTGAACATTGGAAACCACGCACGCGCCCATTGCGAGTAACACGGAGTAACAGGTTGCTCAAAGCCACCTGACTCTGGACGGCCCACTAGACCTACTAAACCCAACGACCTTTGAGTCACAAGACTTGGGGTCAAGACCGTTGCACACGACAGCACTGAGCCATCAATCTGGCCTAATCCCTAAGTCCAAAACAATGATGGGAAGACTCACGAGACAGTTCACGACTGCCGAGACCCATCCCTCGAGAAGAGAACTAAGAAACCTCTAGCCCCAGGCTGGGAGACTGGACTCACCGTCCAAGGCCACACGCTTGGCCCACTCGGAAGCCACCTTCTATAGAAGCAACGACTTGCGGGGAAACCTCACCGCACTCACACCGATACACGGTGTCTCGATCTAGCAAGAACACGGAAGCCCGGAACACCTGGGGTCACCCGGACCCACCAAGCCCATGGGCATGGTAATCGAGGTAAACGATACCTCTAGACACCCCAAAACACGATCACGAAACTCCTCGGGGTGTCCGGGACACACACGGCCCAAGGGGATCACGATCAGCCGTAGACTGCCCGCCCTGGGCGGCCCGACTGATCACCCCAAGATCGCGCTATCCTCGCATAGCGCATTCAGGACAGAACGTGCTATACACTGGTAGCGCGACCAGATAGATCGCACTATAGACCTATAGCGCGACCAGGACAGATCGCGCTAGGATCACCTAGCGCGACAAGGCATAACGCGCTAGGACCCTATAGCGCGACAGTAACTACCTTACTGTTCATCTTCTCCGATGAACGCGCCCTATCGGGGCGGCGCGACCCTCAAGAACGCGCTACCTGAGACTAGCGGGTTCTCAGTCCGCGCCCGAAAACGGTGGAAACCACGGAAAAACCCATTCCACGCCCCGTTCACCCCCAGGTGAAGGGGAAACAAAAGGGGAAACCTTCCCCCAAGCCCTTAGGCATGCATCTAAACCCCTGGAACAGCCAAAAATACCGTAAAATGGGAGATCCGGGTCACACCCCGAAAACATGAGTTTTCCCCCAAATCCCTCGAATAAGCCCGCTCGGCTCACCACGGCCTAAAAAACTCGCGGGAAATGAAGTACACAAGTTGAGGGTCCGTCTCCCTACCTCCACCGAAGATTCGACGCACCGTGGACACCGATCCACGAAGAAAACGCCGTTGAAGCCTCGCCATTCCACGAACCCACGGTCGAGCTTCACCGCGTCTCCACCGCCTCGATCCTCACCCATCCTCGCCCGTGCGTCACCCGCGCCGTCCCCACCTCGCCCACGCTCCACCCCGTCGGCCTTCGGAGAGAGAGGGAGAGAGGAGAGAGCGTGAGAAGAGAGAGGGAGGGGAGAGAGAAATGAGAGGGGAGAGAGAGAAAAGGGTTATATATATAGGAAAATCCAGAAATTCTAAAAAATACCAAAAATAGGAAAATCACGTTTCCGCGATCCTCGGAACGCATCGATCGTAATGGTACCACTCGCACCCTAGTGAATGGTCTGGTTCACCCGCAACGAGGTTCCGAAAGAATTACCGAAATACACACCGGGAATCGAAAAACACACGCGAAAAAGCCGCAGAACGCTTTTGGGCCTCCGAAACAACTCCGGATCGCACCGATCCGAACACGAAAGATGTCCAAAACGAAATTTTGAACACAACGGAGTCGGACACTCCGAGAAATCAGATCCAGGACCCATGAACAAGGATCCAAAAAATCCGGGGCATTACAAAATCCAAGACTAGCGTAGACTTACGGAGGCCTTGAAATATGATCACCTAGTCCGACAGAAGGAATATCCGACGGAGAGGCTTTCAAGTCCAAGAGATGTGCCTATCATGTGCAAAGTGTAACTAATAGCCACGTACCAGAATACGCGCTATATGTGACTTATGAAACAGAAATAAGATGAGAAAGGAGCACATGAATCTCATGTAATCCATTGAAAATTCATTTATATACAAATTATATGATGGTTTGGCACAAAATTAATATATAATGAAATTAAACTTTGAAAAGCATCCTAACACTAAATATGTAGTTCTGACATGATCAAGAGGTGAAACTACTAAAATAAAACATGTATAATGGCATATATATATCATGGGAAATAACAAGGTTTGGTATGTGTCACGAAGCATTAATGCGACAGACACAACCAGCACATTCTTAAGTTAACGCGGTGTAAGTAACGGGTGCGTTATAGTTTGAATGTGACGTATCGGGCATGCGCGTTAATAGACGTGACCTCTGTTACGACAGCAATCATCCCTCTGTGAGACAAAGGCAATATCGATCTTGCAGGGCTATTTTCTATGGCCAATAAACATGAACCCAACATGAATCTAGTAAAGGAAGCATGCTATAATGGGAATAGGGCATGGAGATGCATAGATTTGCATGATTTACATCCAAGTCATCATCTTTTTATTAAAGGCAGGATTCATGCATGCTATGATAACCCTATATGCGCAGTGATAGTAAAACATGAAATTCTCCGAGTATGGTGCATGAACTCAAAATAAATCAAAGGGTTTTTATTCCTAACACGTTACTTTAGCCATTCATGAGATAACCTACCTCTAGGGATGCTCCTAAGCAGAGAATTTTTGACTGGAAGTACGCTCCTATTCCTGCGTGTCCTGCGTGGAACCAGTGACTTCCCAACCTTCTATCTCCTTAACAGCTTGACCTAAATTCCTGAAAATTGGACGGTAGGTAGAAGATATAAAGGGGAACAAATTGCTCTAAAAACTCAACATAAGATTACCTCGATTAGGGCTTCTAAACCTTGAATCTTCCCTGGACGGACTCACTCATTCCTGTGCGATCTGCAGGGAACCAGCGACTTGTAGGGCTTCTGTCTCTCCAACGGCTTGACCTCCTAGTACGAGATTTGGAGAGGAGTTAGTCAATACTAATGGGAATAAAACATTCTTAGGGACTAACAAGAAATAACTCCTCCTTACTGTCGAACCAGATGAGACCAAACTAGGGTTCGCGCAGGTTGGACATGGTTTCTATTTATAGAGAAAGTTCTAGGGTTAAGGGATTTGATCAAATTAGAGTCCTTATTTGAGGTAGATTCGATCCCCAAGAGTCCTAGGTAGGTTTCCTTTTCGAGATAACATCGATCCATGGCTGAATCATGGATAAAAATCCAAGCTTTTCGTGTTTTACCACACCTCGGTTTCGTGAGATTATCGCGGTCATCCACAGTACCACGACTATTATGAACGCGGCGTATCGTGCGACCGTGTTCTGTCCTTTACTTCGAATTTGAATTTTAATCAAACTCCCCCTTCTAATTATCCCTTACTTGCTTTATTTATCCAATCTAAATCCGAAATAAACCCTAATTACGTTTCTTTAGGTGGGCTTGGGCCTAAAAGGCTTTGGATTGGGTCCTTTGGGCCTATTTAGGTGAGCTTAACCTTTTGATTAATTTAAGGTCTTCAAAATTATTTGAATTAATTCATAATTCTATTAATAGCCCATTAAGTCTCTTTTTTTTTATTCCAGAAAAATAGGGCTACTACAATATCATTAATTTTGGACTTGCAAAGAGATAGATATTATTTTTATTTTTGAATGATTGATACAACACGAATCCCACTAGGTTTGCAAATAATCTCTTGACCCAAACTTTGCAAAAACTGTTTATGTCTTGAGATTAAAGCATCAAAATAATCTATCTGAAGTTATTTTTGGAATATTTTGGAATTTCACCTTCAAATGGAGAAATTGTGTTCCCAAAATAGAGAGTTATCCTATTAACTGTCAGAGGCATATTAATAGGATAAGCTTAATGTTATAGAAGCAATGATCTAAATATTGTTTTATTAGATTCAATGCTAGGAATCAATGAAAAATGTAATAATATGTGGACAACTCATTGACGATAAAAAAATGTGCAAGCCAACTCCAAACTGATAGGATAGGTATTGATTTACCGATCAATTATTCCTAAGCATGTCAAAATGAATATGCATTTCACCCGGAGACATACAATGAATGTGACCAGCTGCTCAAATTGAGACCAACAATCTTCTGCCATTTATCCTATTACATGAAGCAGGGGACTGCACTAGCTGAGTGCCCAATTCTGTGTAGAGATGCAATTTTGTCACGCCCCGAGCACGGAAGGAACCCGGTATACGTGACGAGTTTATATCGATCATGTCAATCAGAGCAATAAGATTTACGACACAAAGACAGAGTGCGCAAAAGACATGGTAATATAACAACAACCACAATTAAATTCCATAATATAACCACTCGACTATAATATAAGTACTTCAAATCCATAATATTGACCACCCAGAATTAAATCACCAGGCTACAAGCCTTACAAGTTTCCACAACTAGACTCAAAGAACAAAAGGTGCAAGGACATCGACTCGATTAAGAAGACATGACACGACCAGGCTTGACTCGACAATGGCTCGACGTCCAGAAGCTCTGCTCTCTTCACTCGGTCTCATTCCCATCTGTTTGGTTGCCGCTATCCAAGTTACCTGAAAAATGTTGGAATGAAACTGGGTGAGCGAATGCTTAGTAGGAATTATATCTCAAGATCTAGCCATTTTTAAGTAAATTACATGTTGCATGCAATGCAGATATAGCTATGCATGATGGACGAGCAAGATATCAAGAACTTTAGAGAAGAACATAGCATGATTTGAAGGTAACGATAAGGTACTATCAAGTGTTTAGATAATTCTCAAGAAAAGTAAGAACCATAGTTCAAGCATGAAATATCAAGTACGTGTTACTAGAATTGGCTATTTCAATCGAGTAAGTACTTGCCCATTCTGGGCCATGCAAGTCATGTCAAGCATGCAAGTAATGTCACGAGAGAGTGAGTGGAATGCCTTATATCTAGAATGACATGTACTTCGGTGTAATGCCACACCGTGATCAATATAGCTCCCATGGGCACAAGTACTTTTCGGTGCTCCTCCCAAGACCAGACCGGGCCCCATTAAGGCCAGAATTGAGTCATGTATTTATTCGACATTCACTCTAGTTTATAGCCAACATAGAATTCCAAAGGACTTAACCATTGTAGGAACATAAGATAGATCTCATGGAATAGAGTTCAAGGACAGATTATCCTGTAGGGATGAACCATGATTAAAACTTCACAAAACGCATGACATATCAGAAATCTAGGTGGAATTGGCACCTCTCTAGCTGCCACAGATTACAGAATTGGCGCCGTGGCAGAGGGCGCCCATTCTGTGAATAGGTCCATGCAGAGGAATTGGCATCCATGACAGGGGCGCCCATTCAATTGGTGACTTCTGGAAGGGTCGCCCATTCTAGAACTCAGGGAAATTTTCTCACAGAGGCCAGAAAACCTTGTGTGAGGGGCCGAATAGCCACGTTTCTTTAGAGGGACATGCCATCAAAAGGGTTTCAGGGATTTTAAGGTACAACCTGCTCGGTGCCCTTGAATGAATCCAAGGCTTTGCGTAGACTTACGGCGGTCCCAATGATGAAATCGCCAGTCCGAAAGAAGGAATATCCCGACTCAAACATCACCAAGAGTTGAGGGGTATGCGAGAAAACGTTATGAAATGTGGGACTGTATCTACGGACAGAGATATTCGTGCCAAGAGAGTCCGCAGTGTGGGCTAGAAAACTCAAGGAAAACTGTAAGGCAGGTAATTAACGCCCAGACTGGTGCCATTAATTTAAAAATAGCGCCCATACAGGTGCCATTAATTGACTAATTAGCGCCCTCTCACGGGGGAGCCCAATCCTTAAATCCATTATATATATTTATATATTAAACCCAAAAAATTGGCACCCTGAGAATTGGCGCCGACTTACAGAGGCTTATATTTATAAAATGGCACCCTAGATAGGGGCGCCCATTTTTTTTCTAATGCTACGCATCAGGCAGGTACATTATTAGATACAAAACACTATTCATAATTTTGGAATTCATATAATCAGGAAGATAAAATCATGGATGGATACAGAAAAATATCAGGATTCCAAGAACATGTTCATGCAAGAATTTTAGAGTCACATTTCATAGATATAATTTTCTAAACATGGTGTTTATTAAATACAGCAAAAAGGAATTGGTGCCCGTGTATGCAGTCACCCATTAATGCGCGCCTGCACTCTGGTCGCCCATTCAAGAATGGGCACCCATGGACTGGTCGCCCATTAATTGATGGCACTCAATTGGTCGCCATTTACACATGCAACAGAATTTTGTAAAACCACTGTAACAGGGCTATATCATGCAGAAGATGGACTTATACTAGTGCTACTCATCCATGTTACCCTATATCAACTATGAGTTCGGCCTAATCTTGATAACACCAACCTTTTTGGAGTGATTAACGACGAATACCTAATAAGGTAGTAGAGGAAGAAGATGCAGCAGCAACAGCCACTGGACGTGCAACTGCAGTAGCCTCTCACAGGAAGAAGATCAGCCAAGAAGAAGGTGGTTCTCCCTTCATCCACGACAGCAGGAAGCAATAAAACGGATGAAGAATGTCGACGGTAGGAGGACGACGACTACACAGCTCGAATGCAGCAATAGGGTTTTGCTCATTCGATGGGGCAATGTATTTATAGAGGAGAGAATCATAGTGGGTTTAGAATTGTAATGGAGGCAAGGTTCCCATGCTTTGATCCGTAAATTCCTCACCTTACCAAAACTATCGCCGCCTGCCATGCTTTGGTTTAAAACATTTAAAACCCTAACCCTATTAGGAAATTGGCACCCAATAAAGGGGCACCCATTTAAACTGTGCCCATTTGAGGGGGTGCCCATTAACTGGTTTGACCAGTCAATGGAATTGGCGCCCTTGCAAGGGGGCGCCCATTCCTTTTTGTTTGGAAAAAGCTCATACACGTGTTATCTAAATGTTGGTCTTTTAGGTTTCTTCCTGTATATGGGTTAAGGCCCATATAATGCACTTCTTTTTGGCCTTCTTATTATTTATTATTTATTATTTATTTTTGAAACTTTATCCCTTATTAATTTATCCGGGGTGCTACACCCTCTCCCACATAAAAGAATTTGGTCCCCAAATTCAATTGCATTTACGGAGACATGGAGGGTGCGGAGTACTTACGATCTAGAACAATTCAGGGAACCTCTTTCGCATGGATTCCTCGGTTTCCCACGCGGCTTCTTGTTCCAGGCACTTGTTCCATTGTACTTTCATCAAGGGGATTGTCTTATTCCTCAAAACTCAGACTTCTCGATCAAGGATCTTTATTGGCATTTACTCATAGGTAAGGTCCTTCTGCATTACCAAGTTATCATGGTCGATGACGTGGAAACATTCGTGCACATATTTCTTCAACATCAAAACATGGAATAGATTATGTACTTTAGATAGTTGTGGGGGCAAAGCAACGGGATAAGCCACCTCGCCCACTCTTTCCAACACTTCGAATAGACCAGTAAACCTTGGTGTAAGCTTACCCTTAACACCGAATCTTCTAATGTCTCGACCAGGAGAGACTTTAAGGAAAACATGATCTCTAACTTGGAACTCCATATCTCTTTATCTATTGTCAGCATATGACTTCTGCCTAGACTGAGCTATCTTGAGTCTATCCTTGATGAGCTAGACCTTCTCAGTTGTGTCTCTCACCATATCCGGGCCTAGTATTTGTCTTTCGTCGACTTCATCCCAGCATATAGGAGATCAGTAACTCCAGCCATAAAGTGCTTCGAATGGAGCCATCTGAATACTGGCCTGATAGCTTTTGTTATAAGCACATTCGGCCAGGGGCAAGTGGTCATGCTAGCTTCCAACGAAATCGATGACACATGCCCTTAACATATCTTCAACAACCTGATTTGTCCTCCCGATCTGACCATCTGTCTGGGGATGGAAGGCAGTGCTAAAGTTGAGTTTCGTCCCTATGGAGTTTTGTAGACCCTTCCAAAAATGGGAAGTGAAGCGCGAGTCTCGGTCAGACACGATCGACATAGGTACACCATGCAATCTTATAATCTCCTTGATGTATAATGTGGCTAGGACATCAACTGACCAATGGCTCTTGATACGTAGGAAATGGGCCGATTTGGTCAAATGGTCGATGATTACCTAGATGCCACCATGTCTGCCCTTAGACTTAGGCAAGCCCATGATAAAGTCTATGCCGATGTCTTCCCACTTCCACTTGGGAATATCTAGCGGGTGCAACTTTTCGGTGAGCCTTTGGTGTTCCGCCTTTACTTGTTGGCACGTGAGACAACGAGACACAAAATCCGCTACCTCCCTTTTCATATTAGGCCACCAGAAAGTCCGTTTCAAGTCTTGGTACATCTTTGTGGCTCCAGGGTGAATTGTGTACCATGCTCGGTGAGCTTCTTCTAGAATCTTCTTCTTCAATTCTAGACAATCCGGTACACATGTCCTTTCATGAAATAGCAACCTACCATCAGACGCCAATTTAAAGTCGGGTCGATCCTCTAGCTTGTCCTTTACCTCTACTAGCATCGGGTCTTCATCTTGTAACTTCTTGATCTTAGATTGTAAATCTGGATGTAAACTGACATGGGACAGAGTAATACATCCCTTCTCCTTGTCGATGCTAATATTGAGTTCAGAGAATTCCTCCAACAGCTTCCATTCTCGTATCATATAATTGGCCAATATTGCTCTCGGCTTTCAACTAAGGGTATCCACCACGGAATTTCCTTTACCAGGGTGGTATTGGATTGTGAAGTCGAAATCCTTGAGGTATTCAAGCCAATGCCTTTGCCTCATATTCAATTCCTTTTGGGAGAATAGATACTTGAGGCTTTTGTGATCGGAGTACACTGTAAATTGTTCTCCTTAGAGGTAGTGTCTCCAAATCTTTAAGGCGAATACTACCGCGGCCAGTTCTAAATCATGCACCGGGTAGTTCTCTTCGTGCTTATTTAATTGTCGGGAAGACTATGCAATGACTCTTCCATTTTACATCAATACACACTCGAGGCCAATACCTGAAGCATCGGTATATACCTCGTACTTCTCTACTTCAATTGGTAGTGATAAGACTGGAGCAGTGGTCAAGAGATCCTTCAAGGCTTGGAAACTCTTCTCACAGTCTTCATTCCACTCATAATACCTCCTTGCGAGTCAGCCTCGTGAGAGGAATAGTAACTTTGGAGAAGTCCTTGATGAAACGCCGGTAGTAACCAGCTAGACCCAAGAAGCTTCGAATCTTCGTTGCATTAGTCAGCCGTTCCCAATTCTTCACAGCCTCAACCTTTGATGGGCCCACAAAAATTCCATTCTTCGAGACTATATGGCCCAAGAAGGATACTTCTTCAAGCCAGAACTCGCACTTGCTTAATTTGGCGTACAACTTATTCTCCCTCAATATTTGTATTGCCTTCCTCAGGTGTATTTCATGGTCTTCTTCATATTTTGAATATATTAAAATATCATCAATAAAGACCACAACAAATTGGTCTAAATATGGCCTGTAAATGTTGTTCATCACCTGCATAAAGGCTGTAGGGGCATTTGTTAGCCCAAAAGACATAACAGTAAATTCATAATGCCCATACCTGCTACGAAACGACGTTTTAGGAATGTCCTCTTTTTTGATCCTTAGTTAATGATAACAAGATTGGAGGTCAATCTTGGAGAAGTATTTAGCTCCAGATATTTGATCGAACAGCTCATCGATCCTCGGCAGTGGGTACTTGTTCTTGATAGTGAGGTGGTTCAGCTGCTGATAATCAATGCAGAGTCTAATCGATCCGTCCTTATTCTTAATGAATAACACGGGTGCTTCCCATGGGGAAGTACCCGGCCTTATGAAACCCTTCTTCAATAACTCCATTAGCTGCTCTTTTAGCTCCTTCAATTCAGTAGGGGACATTCTGTAAGGTGCCTTAGAAATAGGACCAGTACCAGGGACAAAGTCGATTGTGAATGACACTTCCCTTTCTGAGGGTACACGGGGCAAATCTTCTGGAAAGACATCGGTAAACTCCAGAACTACACGAATGTCTTTTGGTTTAGATTCCCTGACTTCTGTGGCAGTCATAAAAGCTATGAAAGCCACACATCCTTTACTTAAGAGTTTGTTGGCTCGAAGGGCTGAGATAAGAGGTGATCTATTCCGGGGGCTAATGTAAACCAATTTTGGGTAATCCACAAAAGTTATCTTGCCATTTCAATAATCTACAGTTGCTTGGTGTGTGGATAACCAGTCGGCACCTAGTATGACATCATACCTCTTCATATCTAGGCATATCATGTTGGTAGGTAGATTATTTCGTTTAACCATAACCTTACAATTTGGGTAGTGAAGTGTGATATCGGACTCGTTCCCGAGAGGAGTAGATATGACTAAGTCTAACCATTCCGATTCTACGAAAAAAGAAGCAGCAAATTTCTAGGACACAAATGAATGGGTTGCGGCGATATCAAATAGAACTTTACCAGTCTTAGAATAAATAGTTAGTGTACCTTCCACAATTCCACCTTCCGTCGGTTCCGTCTCTTGGAGAGCTTGCAGACGGCCTTGTTTCTTTGCCGGGCGCTTCTCATCTTTAGCGGTTTGTTCATTCAACAATGGGCAATCAGGGATTCGATGTTCTCGGCTCTCGCATCAGAGACAGGCTCCCAATCTCCTCCAACATTCCTCGGCCTGATGGTCGGCCTTGTCACAGTGCTTACAAACTTCCTTAGAAGGTGCGGTGATGGAGAATGGATTGTCATTGTTCTTAATTTTCTTTTCTTTGGAGGACTCCCCTCCATTTTCAGACCTCTTCTTGTTAAATGATGGTTTAAAATTTTTGGGACTCGTGACTTGCTCCTTCTTGTCCCTTCCTCGGATCTTATCAGATAATTCAGTGGCGTCATCTAGCAATTGTGCACATTAGACCATTTCTGAATAGAATTGGATGTCCATCGGTGCCAGTTGGGTGAGGTATTGGGGCCGAAGCCCATTGAGGAACCTCCTAGCCTTCATCTTTTCAGTACACACCAAGTGGGGTGCATACCTAGATAGTCTTGAAAACTGGGCCTCATACTCGGCCATTGTCAGGGTCCGTTGTTTCAATGCGGTAAACTCCGTGACCTTCTTCTCTTGGATGTGGTTGGAAAAATACTTGTTGTTGTAGTGTTCAACAAATTCAGCCCATGTGACATAGTCACCAAGCAATGTTGCTTCTACGGATTCCCACCAACATCGAGCATCCCGCTCCAGTTGGAATGTGGCCAGCAAAACTTTTTCTTCATCCGTGCATTGCATTACACGGAAAATTCTTTCGATTTCCTTCAACCAGTACTCAGCATCCTCGGGGTCAAACGAGCCCATGAACTTTGGTGGGTTCATGTTGCAGAAACTCTGATGGAGGTCACTCGCTCCACGGTTGGCTCCGCCCTGCGCCACCTGTTGTAGCGCCTGGGTTAGACCTTGCACTATGCCCTGCATCTCGCGCCATTGTGCTCTCTCAGCGGCCATAATCCTACAAGAGATTTTGATCTAATTAGTTTCGTGTTTCTAATTATAAATCTTGGATGTCAACATAGGACTTAACCCATGGCTCTACCCATCTCAACGGGTGTAAGGTGTAAACCTATCCTTGGACTTGGGTTTCCTAGGAATTTGAATCCTAGGCTCTGATACCATAAAAACTGTCTGCCCCGAGCGTGGAAGGAACCCGGTATGCGTGATGAGTTTATATCGATCATGTCAATCAGAGCAATAAGATTTTCGACACAAAGATAGAGTGCACAAAAGACATGGTAATATAACAACGACCATAGTTAAATTCCACAATATAACCACTTGACTATAACAACGGTACTTCAAATCCATAATATTGACCATCTAGAATTAAATCACCAGGCTACAAGCCTTACAGCTTTCCACAACTAGACTCAAAGAACAAAAGGTGCAAGGACATTGACTCGATTAAGAAGACATGACACGACCAGACTCGGCTCGGCAACGGCTCGATGTCTAGAAGCTCTACGCTTTTCACTCGATCTCATTCCCATATGTTTGGTTGTCACTATCCAAGTTACCTAAAAAATGTTGGAATAAAATTAGGTGAGCGAACGCTCAGTAGGAATTATATCTCAAGATCTAGCAGTCTTTAAGTAAATTGCATGTTGTGTGCAATGCAGTTATAGCTATGCATGATGGCCGAGCAAGATATCAAGAACTTTAAAGAAGAACATCGCATGATTTCAAGGTAACGATAAGGTACTATCAAGTGTTTACATAATTCTCAAGGAAAGTAAGAACTATAATTCAAGCATGAAATACCAAGTACGTGTTACTAGAATTGGCTATTTCAATCAAGCAAATACTTGCCCATTTCGGGCCATGAAAGTGATGTCAAGCACGCAAGTAATGTCACGAGAGAGTGAGTGGAATGCCTTATATCTAGAACGACAAGTACTTCAGTGCAATGCCACACTGTGATCAATATAGCTCCCATGGTCACAAATACGTTCATGTGCTCCTCCCAGGACTAGATCGGGCCTCATTAATACCAGCATTGAGTCATGTATTTATTCGACATCCACTCTAGTTTATAGCCAACATAGAATTCCAAAGGACTTCACCATTGTAGGAACATAAGGTAGATCTCATGGAATAGAGTTCACGGACAGATTATCCTGTAGGGATGAACCATGATTAAAACTTCACAAAATGCATGACATGTCAGAAATTTGGGTGGAATTGGCACCTTTCTGGCTGCCAAAGATTACAGAATTGACGCCCTGGCAGAGGGCGCCCATTCTGTGAATCGGTCTATGCAGAGGAATTGGCGTCCATGAGAGGGGCGCCCATTCAATTGGTGACTTCTGGAAGGGTCGCCCATTCCAGAACTCCGGGAAATTTTCTCACAGAGGCCATAAAACCTTGTGTGAGAGGCCGAATAGCCACATTTCTTTAGAGGGACGTGACATCAAAAGGGTTCCAGAGATTTTATGGTACAACATGCTCGGCGGCCTTGAGGGAATCCAAGACTTCGCGTAGTCTTACGGAGGTCCCAATGATGAAATCGCCAGTTCAAAGAAAGGAATATCCCGCGGAGGGCTCAAACATCACCGAGAGTTGGGGGGTATGCGAGAAAACATCGTGAAACGTAGGACTATATCTACGGACAGAGATATCAGTGCCAAGAGAGCCCGCGGTGTGGGCTGGAAAACTCGAGGAAAACTGTAAGGCAGGTAATTGGCGTCCAGACAGGTGCCATTAATTTAAGAATAGTGCCCATACAGGTGCCATTAATTGACTAATTACCGCCCTCTCACGGGGGCGCCCAATCCTCAAATGCATTATATATATTTATATATTAAACCTTGAAAATTGGCACCCTGAGAATTTGTGCCCTCTTACAGAGGCTTCAATTTATAAAATGGCGCTCTAGACAGGGGCGCCCATTTTTTGTCTAATGCTACGCATCAAGCAGGTACGTTATTAGATACAAAACACTATTCATAATTTTGGAATTCATATAATCATGAAGATAAAATCATGGATAGATAGAGAAAAATATCAGGATTCCAAGAACATGTTCATGCAAGAATTTTAGAGTCACATTTCATAGATATAATTTTCTAAACATGGTGTTTATTAAATACAACAAAAAGGAATTGGTGCCCGTGTATGCAGTAACCCATTAATGGGCGCCTACACTCTGGTCGCCCATTCAAGAATGGGTGCCCATGGACTGGTCGCCCATTAATTGATGGCAGTCAGTAGGGCGCCATTTACACATGCCACTGAATTTTGTAAAACCACTGTAACAGGGCTATATAATGCAGAAGATGGACTTATACTAGTGCTACTCATGCATGTTACCCTATATCAACTATGAGTTGGGCCTAATCTTTGGAACACCTACATTTTTGGAGTGATTAACGATGAACAAGGAATAAGGTAGTAGAGGAAGAAGATACAGCAGCAACAGCCACTGGACGTGCAACTACGGCAGCCTCTAACAGGAAGATGATCAGCCAGGAAGAAGGTGGTTCTCCCTTCGTCCATGACAGCAGGAAGCAACAAAAGGTGTTGTGGGGAGATTGTGTGGGATAATGTTTCTCATGTTATGTCTCCTTTGACTTGTCTCTCTGAATTTAATTTCTTATTAAGTTTTGATGATTGGCAACAATATATTCTATCTTCTGATTTTTGATATTGGCAATAATGATATTCTAAATCCACTGTTCATTCTGGCAACACTGTTAGCATTTTATAGCTTCATGGGCATATGCATTTCTATTGAAAATAAGGTCGGTGCATGTTCATAAGTCCCGCATATAAAGGTCGATGCATGTTGCATGTTTCGGCAGATGTAGGTCGGTGCACCTTTCGTTAGACATGCGTAAGGTCGGTGCAGGTTTACATATAGTCATGTATAAGGTCGATGCACATTTGTCTTAGCCATGTGTAAGATCGGTGCAGGTATTCACATAGTCTGGTATAAGGTTGATGTACATTTGCCCTAGTCATGTATAAGGTCAATGCACATCTACCTTAGTCATACTAAGGTCAATGCACATTTTGTCTTAAGTCATACTAAAGTCAATGCATATTTTGCCTTAATCATACTAAGGTTGATGCACATCCTGCCTTAGCCATCATAAGGTCAGAGCACTTTTTGCATTCTGCATAATAAGGTCGGTGCACATTGTGCCCTGTGTAAAACAAGGTCAGTGCACATCAATGCATATTTTGTCTTAAGTCATACTAAAGTCAATGCATATTTTGCCTTAATCATACTAAGGTTGATGCACATCCTGCCTTAGCCATCATAAGGTCAGAGCACTTTTTGCATTCTGCATAATAAGGTCGGTGCACATTGTGCCTTGTGCAAAACAAGGTCAGTGCACATTGTGCCTTGTGCAAAACATGGTCGATGCACATTGTGACTTGTGCAAAACAAGGTCGGTGCACATTGTGCCGTGTGCTAAATAAGGTCGATGCACATAGTCATTTGCACACACTAAGGTCGGTGCACTTTTTTAATTGTTGCATTTAGAGTCTGAGCATATACGGCATTTAGAGTCTGAGGAAATTTTTGCCTTTGCACATGCATAGCATAGGTCTGTGCACATGCAGAGTTAATACTTAGTCTAAGGTCTACGCATATACCAGTTTGTGCATCTTTAGGGTCCATGCACATGTGGCATTTAGGTCTGTGCATGCATTGAGGTTAGATCATATCTTGCATCATTTGTCTGTGCATCTTACTTTGTTCTATTACATATGTCATAACTCAAGTCTCATAGGCCAATGCATATTGAATATCCACTTACGCTGACAAAGTGTTTGATAAAATGCCTTTGTTCTGATTGGCAGGGAGTTAAGTCACTAAAGGACCCAGGATCAAACATGTGCAAGGCAGCATGCCTTACACTTAGCACGGTCACGTGGCTCAAAGTCTTTAACCTCAGGCACATGATTTAAGTTACTGGCACGTGATCCAATATAGGGATCTCGTCTGAAGATACTACCACGTGGATAGTGTAATTTCATCTTCTGACACGTGGATATCCAGCAGCGCATTCTTTCAAAACTTCTTGGGCGGGAATGTATTTTCCACGCTCCTAATCTCTCACAAACCTATAAATAGAAGCCTGGTCGCTCAATTGATAAAGACACAGAGAAGCATAAATAAAGGAGAGTATAAAGATCTGAGAGAGTCATTGATAGAGAATAGAAGTTGAGTGAAGAAGATTGGGAAGAGTAGAAGATTTCAAAGATAGTGTTGCTGAAAAGAAAATAGAGTATCGTAGAGATGATCTGAGAGAGAAGAGAGATTGAGTGAGATATTTTTGTACTGACTTCTAGATCAGATCCAGAGTTAGACTGCTCAATTGAAGAGCTACATTTTCATTTCTGTTCGTATTCTCTTTGATACGCACATCGGAAAGTGAGATAGAAGGGGGGGATGAATAACTCACTCCCAAATTTGATAAGCTCAGCAATAAAAACTCAACCCCTCAAAGTGCAGTGATAAAAACTTCAGAGATAGGTAAAAAGGATATCTAGACTGTGAATTGAGATCGAGAAATGAATTCATGATGAAGCAATAAATCAAGTATTTGGAGAGCAAGCACAAAGTAGATAGGCAAATCCACATGAGGGACAGAGAGTTTTTAGGTGGTTCGATTGCTACCCACAATCTACATCCACCCCTCACTCCGAAGAGTAAGGTTTCCTTGCAATGATCAATCGCACACAGCAGACTCAGTCTGTGGCAACTGCTGCCAAATAGCTTGCCCTGATAAACACCCTCCTCAGCCTTCTGGTAAACCAGAAGAATCACTGGAGATCAAATCTCCCTTCCTTTGCACGCAGCAAAGGGAACCCTGTGAAATTACTCCCAAGCAACTCACACAACTAGAGGATCAAACCTCTCTTCCTCCAAGATAATGGAGGGAAACCGGAGAACTTCTCCCTTCCTCTGAACAAGCTTGGAGTGTAACAAGGTGGAATGGGAAACAAAGGAAACTCGAAAATAAAAGACCGATGGAAAATAACTATCTCAAATTCAAAACAATGTAGCTTCCGTAGAAGCAGATCTTCAGATTCACAGATAGTTTTCTCTCAGAATTTTCTCTCTGCTCTGGATGGAGTGGTTTGTCTCTCTAGATCACCATCACTGCTCTCACGCTTCTCTCCTTTTTCTACTGTTCCATCCCCTCTCTCACTTTCGAATCCTTTTCCTCAGCGTATATATATATGCCTGCTCCAGAAACTTAGGCGTGTGGATACCACGTTTCCCGCCTGAAAGGTTGGGGCACATGTCGGAATGTTCTGGACCTCCATCTTCCTCGAATCACGTGCCATCCATCTGGTGAATGCACAGACAAACTGTCAGAAAAGAAATAAGCATTTTGTCACATACTTAGCACAAGTCTTACCGACGAAGCGAGTAAGTAAGCATAAACTGCACTGAGTAGGAGTTACCAAGTCAGCCATTGCGCTGACTTACTACAAGGTTAACAAGAGGTTGCACCGAGTTGAAGTGAGCAAAGATGAGAGATGTACTGACTTGAGAAAATGCATGACGACATAAGCACAGACCATAGAGTTCAAACGTGCAACTAATGTGCACTAACATGAAGGGATACGACACAAAGATGCGCTGACTTCATGTTATTGAGAAAGAAAAAAAATGCACCGAGTCGGGATGTGCAGTCCAAGCAAGAGCTGCACAGAGATGGCAGAGAGAAATGAGCAGAACAAAGAGATAAGCAAGACAAGGCTTGCACGGAGTTGAATTTGCACTTAGATAAAGAAATGAACGACAGAACCTGTGCATGAACAAGGACTTGCACCGAGGCAAGCACTTTTTGAATGAGACAATGCATGCACTGACTTAATACGAGATCCACCGAGCTTTACTGAGACGAGCACAAGTGTTGAGCTTATTAAAGGAGACTTGCACCGAGGCAAGGACTTACCACGTTTAGAGTAAAGCATGCACTGATCTATTGAATGCATATGAACAGGTAAATGCACAGACCTTTATAGCAAAAATGCGATAAAAGAAATTGATTTATAGTGTGAGACATCATCAAAACCATAGGGATGCAACAATCTCCCCCTTTTTGATGATGGCAACACTATGAATCAAGTAATGTCAGGGCATTAAAAGAAAATCAACAACAATCAAGAGCAAACCAATGTGAGCATACTGACAAACCAGAAAGCCTCTCCCAAAAACACCATCTGCTGAACCTCTTCTCTCTCCAAAACCGCTCCCCTACAACATGCTCTCAGATGCCCTGAACCTCTTAGATGACCTCTCTCACCCTTTGACATCATCAAAAGGAAATGAAAGATATATGAAGTTGCTGGAGACATGAGGAAGAAGTACAGTGGCTTCTTAGTGTAGAAAGACTCATGAGCATATCTTAAGAGAATAAGTGAGGCGCTAAACTCAAGAGAAGATTCTTTAACTCTGGTAAGTAATAGATAATGAGAATGAGAGGGAAGTTTTTATACATACACGGTATATGATGTAAAGCAGGTATGAACAAGTATGACAAGACATAGCTGATCAAACAATTGTACTAACTAGACGACAAGAGACAAAAGTAGAGAAGGTGTGCTCAAGGTATTGAGGACAAGCATTCCATTAATTTGCACAATTATAAGGATATTGTATAGATTTTCAAGAAGACCAATAAGTAAGTTGGTAAATCACATCTTTGACATTAGGGAGACACCTTGATCAGAGGCCGGAATCCCCAGTTACTCAATGTGAGAACCTCATTACCTCTCCTTTTTAGAGAACAGAGTTAGTAACTGTGGATTTTTACGTGAGGAAACACCTTGATCAGAGGCCAGAGTCCCTAGTTACTCACCACCTTGTCACCATTACTCTGTGATGGTCAGAAACATTACGTTTATTTTTGCAGAAATTCCCCCCCCCCTTTTTTTTAATTTTGGCACCTCATGACTTAGGAAAGACTTCATTTCATTGATGAAGCCCCCAGTTTCTCAATGATCAAACCATAGACCTTTGTTCATTTGACTGATCCCTTATATTGTGGAGATGAAATGATTGAAGACAATACCAGAAGAATTGTTTCTTGAAATGAATCTTGAAGTCTAGATTTCAAGTTGTTCTGGACATATATCAAGACATACAAGTTTTAGCCTGAACCAGAATCATGAACAATGTAGGAAGATATACTTCGGACACTTAATCCAAGTCTCTGATAGTCTACTAGAAAAATATTCTAGTTGGACTTTAGTTACACAAACTTATAGACTTAAGAGATGAATGAGATTCTACTGTCTGAGAGAGAACCGCACTCATTCAATCATGAGAACCAGCAATGACACACATCTGGTCAACCTTTTGAATCAGTCAAATTTCACTAATTGCCTAGCTCCCCCTCAATAGATGCACAGTAGGAAACTAATCAGCAAAAGCTCAGAACTCCCCCTTACGGTTAAGATAGGCTTCTCACACAACCTCTTCCCCCAAAAAAAATCAGGAGATTAGAAATTAAGATAACTTAAATAAGCCTAATTCTCTCTTTAATGTGGTGAATTTGTCATTATCTAGAGGCTTGGTGAAGATATCGGCAATTTGATTAGCAGTGCTTACATGAATCAGTTCAAAGGTGTTCTTAGAAACCTCATCTCTTATGAAATGATGTCTTATTTTTATGTGTTTGGTGCATGAATGCAAGACAGGATTCTTGGCTAGATTGATGGCACTAGTATTATCACAGTAAATGGGTGTGCACCCCAGGTCTACTTGATAGTCCTGAAGCTGGTGTTTAATCCAAATGACTTGTGTACCACAACTCCCTACAGCCACGTACTCAGCCTCTACAGTGGAGAGAGCCACATAATGTTATTTCTTAGAACACCAAGAGACTAAACACCCACCTAGAAATTCACAATGACCACTAGTGCCTTTTCTATCTAGTTTACACCCGACATAATCTGCATCTGTGTATGCAATTAAATCTAGTGTGTGTGATGTAGGAAACCATAAACCAATGGTGTGTGTAGCAGACAGGTATCTGAAAATTCTTTGTACTACCACTAGATGCAATTCAGTGGGTCTAGATTGATACCTTGCACACATTCCTACACTGAACTGTATATCAGGTCTTGAAGCTGTCAAATAGAGTAGAGATCCAATCATACCTCGGTAGAGCTTTGCATCTACTTATTTAGCTGTCTCATCTGCATCCAATGAGGTACTGGTACCCATTGGTGTAGTAATGTGCTTCAAGTTGGTCATTCCAAACCTATTGAGAACGTCCAATGTATACTTGGTCTGGTTGATGAAGCATCCTTCCTCCAACTGTTGTATCTGCAGGCCAAGAAAATACTTCAGTTCGCCTACCAAACTCATTTCAAATTCTGCTGACATCAATTTTGAAAATTCATCACATAGACCAGTACTTGTTGAGCCGAAGACAATGTCATCTATGTTTACCTAGACTATGATGAGATCTTCTTTAAAGCTTTTTGTAAAGAGTGTTTGATCTACCTTACCTCTTTGGTAGCCCTTGCTGATCAGAAATTCCGTTAATCTCTCATACTAGGCTCGAGGGGCCTACTTTAAACCATACAGAGCTTTGTTCAATCTGAAAACTTGGTCAAGTTTAGTGGAGAATTGAAAACCGGGGGGTTGTTCAACAAAAACTTCTTCCTTGATAATTCCATTTAAGAATGCACTCTTCACATCCATTTGTTAGAGTTTTATATTTTTGGAGCATGCAAATGCTAACAATATTCGTATAGCTTCCATCCTAGCAACAGGTGCATAGGACTCATCGAAGTCAACTCCAAATTCCTGACAGTAGCCCTTGGCTACTAGTCTGGCTTTATTTCTAGAAATAATTCCATCTTCATTCATTTTATTCTTGAACACCCATTTGGTTCCTATCACATTAGTGTTCTCAGGTCTTGGAACAAGTTCCCAGACATTGTTTCTATCAAATTGACCTAACTCTTCAGACATGGCATTGACCCAAGATGCATCGTGTAAGGCTTCATCTTCTGATTTTGGTTCAATTTGAGAAACTAAAGCAATTAAATCTTGATTTTGAACATTTTTGAAATGAGACTTGGTCCTAGGAGGATCCCTTAAATTTCCCATGATATTATTCTCAGGGTGGTCTTTCAAGAATCTAACATTGGTTGAGGACTCACCTGGCTCGGTTGAGCTTACTTGATTCTGATCGGTTGGTCCTTCGGGTTGCTCATTTTCATCTTTCAATTCCTCTTCAAGAAATTCTCCATCATGCTTTGAAGACCTGTCGGCATCATCAAGGATGTTAGCATCTGTTGATTCACCAATTATCACATGAGGAGTTTCCTCTACAGTTTGGTCTATTATATTGAAAACCTTGTAGGCCCTGGTTGTTTCAGAGTATCCCAGAAAGATTCCTGAAGTACTTCTAGCATCAAATTTATCTAGGTCCCTTTTATTATTGTTATGGATGAAACATTTTGAACCAAAAATTCTGAAATATGAGACATTTGGCTTTTTACCTTTAAGGAGTTCATAAGGAGTTTTCTTATGGACAGTTCTTACCATTGCTCGGTTAATTGTGTAGCAGACTGTGTTAGCTGCCTCTACCCAAAATCTCCTGGGAAGCTGACTTTCGACTAGCATAGTTCTGGCCATTTCGATGATTGTCCGATTTCTTCTCTCAACAATTCCGTTCTGCTCTGGAGTCCTGGGAGAAGAAAACTTGTGAGTCCGTCCCTCTTTGTTGCAGAAGTCAGAAAATAAAGAATTTTCAAACTCACCTCCATGGTCAGTTTGAATTATTGAAATACAGTGAGAACCTCCTTGTTTGATTTTATTGAAGAAATGTTTAAACTTCTGAAATGCATCATTTTTATTTGCTAAGAAAAAAAGCCATGAAAACCTAGTGAAATCATCTACAATGACGAACCCAAATCTTTTCCCATTCAAGCTCAGAGTTCTAGTTGGACCAAAAAGGTCCATATGCAAGAGTTCCATTTGTTTGGTTGATAAAGGCTCAGATTTGCGCTTAAATGACTTGCGAGTTTGCTTGCCTAGAGCACATGCATCACAGATTTTTGAGATTGAATTAAACTTGATTTTAGGCATGCCTCTAACTAAATCATGCTTGATCAATTTATTCAAAGTAGAAAAACTAGCATGGCCTAAACGTCTATGCCAATCTAAGGCATTATTTTCAGAATTAGAGGATAAGCAGAGATTAGATTCAGACTCAGCATCTAAGTCTACCATGTAGACATTATTGGTCCTGTTGGCAACAAATTTAACAAGATCAGAATTTATTTCAAATATTTTGCATGAGTTATTATCAAACATAACACTGTGACCCTTGTCACATAATTGACTGATGCTAATCAGATTGTGTTGAAGACCTTCCACAAGTAAAACTTTCTTAATTGAGTTAGTGAAGGACTTACCAACTGTGCCAACCCCAATGATCTTACCTCTATTCTTTCCTCCGAATTTGACCAATCCCCCTACCTTCATTTCTAGCTTGTTAAACTTGGATCGGTCTCCTGTCATGTGCCTGGAGCAGCCATTGTCAAGGTACCATTTGTTGTTCTCAGCTGCCAGGCAAACCTACACAAAAGAAATCAAGCAAGGTGGTTTGGAACCCAAGATAAGTTGGGTCCAAAGACATCATTTAAATCTTTAAGTAGGTGTTTGGGAATCCAAAATTGCTTCAGCTTGTTTTTCTCTTGCATCTTATTTTCAGGTCTATTGAAATTGTGACCAGAATTTTGTCCAGCTGGTCTAGAGAAATGGAATTTATTGCAGTTATTAGACCATTCATCCTTGGGGTATCTTCTGTATGTATGTTGATTACCGAATTTTGAGGGTGTATGTTGTTTTCCCAGTAACTTCTGTTCGGGCCCATTCTTTTATAGTAATTCCAGCTTCCATTCTGATACATTTGCCTGTTCCAGCTACCATTTCTGTTCTGTTGAATGGGTTTAGTGAAGTTCCTCCCTGGTTTAAGATGTTGTTCATCATGGTTTGTTATTTTCTCCCTTGAATGCTGAATATTTGGATGATTGTTTGAGTTGGATGGTGTGTCCATCTTATCTTTTCCCTTCTCAGGGCAGAAGGTAGTGTTCTTGAACTGAAAGGGTCTCTTATTTGTCGGGTTATAGCCTAAACCCTCTTTGTTGAAATTTACCCTTGTTCCTAGTATAGAGTCCAGATTTATTTTCCCTTGAACAAATTTTTCTTAGATTTTTTGTTTGTCTTCCAACTCTCTTTGCATTGACTCGCAATTTTTCAGAAGTTCTGTGTTTACTTCCTTAACAGCTTCATACTTCTCAGTGATCACGCTGTTTCCATTCAAACTTTCTTCAAGTTTTATCTTGAGTTCGTTGAGCTGTGTGTGAACTTCTTGGTTCTCTGATTTGTGCTTTTCATTATCCTTCTTCAGAGTAGTCATTTCTTCTAATTGTTCCTTCAATTTCTGATTTTCCTTACTGATTTGAGTTTGTTCTTCAAAATTAGCATTGAGTTTTCTTTTCAGAACCCTATGCTCTTTACTCAATGAATTGAACTTATCTAACAGTTAAGCATAGGCATCTTCCCAATCATCAATAGAAAGTTCTCGAAGAGGTTTGTTACCTCCTCATCGCTATTTGCCATCAGGCAGATTGATGAGGACATCTCCCGGCATTCCCTATGGCACGAGGCGACTCCGACTTCGTGACCCCTTGGAGATGTGGTCCTCATGGCTATCTTTATTTGTTGCTTATGTAGTTTCTTTATTTGAGTCATATCATGTGTAATTTTCCTTTATTTGAGTCCATTATCTAGGTCTTAGAGTTAATTATCCAAGTCTTGAGTCATTTGGACCCTTAGTTGAGGACATTGGGCCCAGTTAGTGGGCTTGGCCCATGGGCGCCCCCCCTGTCTCTTGGTCTTTTGCATTTATGCACTTTGTTAGGGGGTTTTGTGCAAATGGTCCAACTCTATATAAGGACCCCCCCCCTCTCCCATTTGTGACAACTTTTGATGAATTGAAAAATTAAACCCTCAAGTATTCTCTCTCCCTCTCTCTATAGTTCTCTCTCTCTCTCTCACTACTTCTCCCTCTCTCTCTCTAAATTTCGAAATCCCCTCTCTCTCCTCCCTAATCACCCTTCTTTAAGACCCCTCCCCCTTCCCTATACACTCATTCAATTCCCCCTCCAACCCCTAGGTGGAAACCCCTTCTCCTAGGCACCCTTTCATCTTCCCAGGCACCCTTTCACCTTCCCAAGGCCACTCCCCACCCTTCCCAAGCCATATTCCTCCACCCAAGACCCCTTTCCCCTCTCCAAGGGACCCCTTCACCTCCCTAGGTCGTCCATCCCCTTCCCCTCCCTCCTAGGGTCGCACCCCCCTCCATCTCCACCCACATACACCACCACCACCTTAGCCTCCCCTCCACAAATCCATTCCAGCCCGCAGGCAGTTTCTGGCCCCAACTTGCAGAGCATTTTCCAACCCGTTCCAGGAGGATTCGGCATCCAAGCGCTTCAGCAAACTTGTGCATCCACGAGTCTTCTCCGCAGGCGAGTTGGAATCGCTCCGTTCCAAGATCGTGGCCGGCCGCTAGCTCCGTTCTACCGCGACTGCGCACTGGGGGCTCAACCAGAAGGCCATCTCTGTTCGACCTTCGTGCAGCGGCCAAGACTGGAGGAATCGGTCATCAAACTCTTCATCAAAATTCTTCCTCCCCCTGTCAGCTTTCAGAAGCCGAAGACGGAGCATCGTTTGAACGCCGTAAGTGGAAGTTACCATTTTTATACCGCCGGGCGTTCGTTCTGCCTCCTGTCTGTCTTCCCCGACCTGTCCCCCTTCAACGGGACCATCCTGTCCACACGGACTTCAGACAGTGGCGAGGCCGGCTCCGTTGGAAAGTAGACCTCCCCACGCTTCCATCGACACCGGCCGTTTGCAAAACAGAGCCCGGGAGCGTTCGTGGCGTCCTCGGCAATCTGCTGTTCAGAAGCTGAACCTGTGCAGGTCCTGAACAGGGACCCCGTTCGGTCGATCGTGGCAGCCCGGCTCGTGCAGAACGAAAATCCATAAAATTTGAGGCGCACCCCTATTCTGTTACGAAGCCAACGACACCGACCGCGCCTCCGGCAAAATTCCAGAAAGTGTTCTACGGCTACATCAGTGACTGCTGGTCCAGAATCCCAGAACCGGACAGGTTTCGGTATCGACCGCCGGTGTGATAATTAACCAATTTTCCCCACCCCGCTTGGCCGGCTGAAGGCCCCACCCTGCGTGGTGGTAGTGTTTGGTGTAAACTCCATAACCCCCACCCCGAGATCCCCCCTCCTGCGAGAGGCGTAGTTTTGTAATTAACTAACCAGCAGGTCAAGCTACCCCGCCGCGGCGTTCGGGTGCATACCCACGCCTCCCGGCGCGCCCATCGTCTCCGGCCGGGATCGGTGTCTTCACACCGATCAGGTGAGCTTCTGGTCCCTCTCCTGGTCCTCATTTACTTTGCTTAGCTAGTATCGTTTCCTTAGCTCGTTGGCGGTAATTGAGTGCCCGGACTTGATTGTTTGTGAAACCACGAGCGCACCACCGTGGCAAGTGAGAGAGCGCCACCCAAGCCCACGCCCCAGCGTGCTAGCCCGCCCATAAATTGGGTATCCCAGGCCCATTAGGGGTCAGCCATAAGCCCACCAACCGGTGGAAACCTTAGGGTCCCACCCCGGATCCTCGCCGGCATCACTCGGACCCACTGGGAGCGCATGTGCGTCGCGTGAGATAGGTCGCACGGTGAGCCGAATTGAGAGCTTGTATGCTTGTGGATGCATAGGTCTAAGGGTCATTATCATCCTAGGTAGACCGTGTCACATCAAATGGTATCAGAGCAAGTTTTAGACTTGTCTCTACTAAGTCTAGTCCTAGGGCGCATTGTCATCTAGTTCATGAATCATGGCTACCACATACCCATCCCACTCGGCCCACTACCGGGATCCGATCAACCCAATACTTTGGGACATTATTCGAGATGAGGGTGTTACCTTTGATGGGTCGCATGCTAGTGATTACCTCAAGTGGGAGGCTGCAATGGAAAGGAACTTTGAGAGGAATCGGGTATACGGACACACAAGAGTTTGTAGGGCCAAGGGACAAATTCGGGGTCAAGCCAAGATAGAATTGGAACACATAGAGGCCATAAGAAGGATTGAGAGGCAAGAGCCCATTCACTCGTGGGAAGAGATGACGAGAGAACTTAGGAAAATCTACATTCCAAAACCTTCCTACTCTTCCTACTCACACACCCCTAGCCCGAGGAGCACCACCACTACTCAATCCCAACCCGGCCAACTTAAGACCATCCATAGGACTCCGCCCCCACCACCCCTAACCGATCCCCTCTCCACATTTCGCCACCAACTCCTCTCCCTTAGAACCCAACTGTCCCAACTACCCACCCCTCCACCTAGGCCCCCAAAGACCACCACCCTCCAACCCACAAATCCCTACCAAACCCCTCCACCCCAAAGAGTTGAGAAAGTGATTGAAGTTCATGAAGCTCCCCTTGAATGGGAGGAAGAATGTGAGGCACAATGCCAAGAGTCAAGTCAGGAAAACCCAATCCCCACCAACCTTCCCCAACTAAAACTCACTTCCATAACCCTCACCGTTCAAACCCAAGTGGATCCCGTGCCCACCCCTCCACCTAGGCCCGCACCGGTCACCACCCCGCAACTCACTATTCCCCATGAGACCCATACTCCCCAAACCCCCGTAGCCCCTACTACTACCCCTCCATTATCCCCTATAAGGGATGCCCCACCCAAGATCGACCAATCCAACTGTCTTCACCCAACCCACCTTCCACTTCCAACTACAAACCTACCCCAACCTAGACTCCCACTACCTCCACTTCCAACCCCAACCCAATTCCGACCTTGCTCATCACCTTGGGGGCGCCATGCACCTACCATCACCACCCCACCCCGAACATACTCTCTCACCTCTTTGGAGGAGGAACCCATACCCGACCCCAAAGTGGTGAACACCCCGGACCCAATTCCCAACATGGAGACCACACATGTCCAAATTGAAGAAAAAAACTCACATGGTAACCTTCACCCTACACCACCCTCTCTAGATGGGACCGAGCTTATTTTAGGAGAGACCCTTGTTAGCTGGTTGATGGGTAGCCCAATTAGAGAGATAATGGCCCATGCCTACCCTCCCATGGAACAACACCTCCCCATAGTCCCTCTCTCCTCTTATCACACCACTATCCAATCCTCCTATGAGGTTGAGAGTTGGGATGACCTTCTTAAGGGCCTAGCATGGCAAATAGAGTTGACCGACATGTTGGCCACAATGGCTGACCAACCTAGGAGCGTTGACCTCCTACATCTATGTGTCGGATCCATCACCACAGCTTACACTGTAGGTTGCTACACTAGCGACCTCCTTCTAATCCTCCCTACACCGGATGAGCCTGCTGCTCTCCATGAATTAGAATTGCTTATCTCGGGTAGAGTGTCAAACCATCCCTTCCTGGCTGATCCACCCACCAAAGACTTCGGCCCAATTATTTCTTTAGAGAAGGATGACTCACCGCTACATGAGGACCTGGAGTTCCTCTCCCTAGGGGACCCTTACCATGACCCCTTTGACCCCTTCCTATGGGAGTCTAGACCCCCATGCAACCCACCCCCCTTACCCACCACCCACCCTTTCCTACCCTCACCCACCTTAATAGACCAGGCCCACTCTATTTTCCCAGACCCATTTGACCCCTATGAGAGGAAACTCCCACACCAAGCCATACACATTAGGGATGCCATTTGGGAAGGAATGCATGTGTCTAGACACACCACACCGCTTGACATGATTCATGAGTCGGGTCCATTCATTCAAATCACCCACATGACATGTAAGAAGTATGAGTGGTCTATGTACGGATGTAATGGCCCACCCTCGTTCGTCGCAAGTCTTAGGCATGAGAGAAACATTCAAGGAAGTTCGGGTTCCCCGGTAATTATCACCACCATGCATGATAGATCCATCTATGGTTGTCCTGGCCCACCTAGGTCTATTAGGGCCTACATGGCATGGCATGATAGGTCCCTTTATGGGTTTTCCGGGTCTTCCATCCCCACCCCCTTTGACAAGACGCATAAGCCTCCTAGGTCTACCAAAGTCTGTGTAGCACCACTGCATGATAGGTCCACTTTTGGTTGTCCAGGACCCCCATTATCTCCTAGTGAGTCAACATCCACAAAGATACATGAAAACATCCGCAAGCATATAGGCAAAAGCAACGAGGCTTACAAAAGGCAGGCCGATGCTCATCGTCGTCACTATGAATACCAAGTGGGAGACCATGTGATGGTGAGAACGGAGCGGCTCCTCCCAGGGCCCGCCTCCAAATTGAGGACACGGGGTTTGGGACCCTTTCGGGTTCTAAGACGGGTTGGTACCAATGCTTATGAGCTCGACTTACCTAAGGGCTTTGGGGTTCACCCCACTTTCAATGTGGCGGATCTGGTTCGCTATAAGGGCCCCACGGTGGAACCCAGTCAGGATCTCGAGCCTTTACCCCCCCTTGTGAGTGACCCTCCCGGAGCGAAACTACCACCCCGATTGAGAGGCCGACTTGAGCAAGTGGAGGCAATACTGGATGAGCAGAGCACACTTACCAGGAACAGGGTCTACCAGCGCTACCTCGTGAGGTGGAAAGGCCGTTCCCCGACCGAGGATGCTTGGGTAAGCCGAGAGGACTTGATGCGCCTAGACCCGGACCTGCTGGTGCAGTACGAGAGCCGATTGGACCCCTACTCGACGGGGTCGAGTTCTCCCCACCCCGGGGGATTTGATGAGGACATCTCCCGGCATTCCCTATGGCACGAGGCGACTCCGACTTCGTGACCCCTTGGAGATGTGGTCCTCATGGCTATCTTTATTTGTTGCTTATGTAGTTTCTTTATTTGAGTCATATCATGTGTAATTTTCCTTTATTTGAGTCCATTATCTAGGTCTTAGAGTTAATTATCCAAGTCTTGAGTCATTTGGACCCTTAGTTGAGGACATTGGGCCCAATTAGTGGGCTTGGCCCATGGGCGCCCCCCCTGTCTCTTGGTCTTTTGCATTTATGCACTTTGTTAGGGGGTTTTGTGCAAATGGTCCAACTCTATATAAGGACCCCCCCCCTCTCCCATTTGTGACAACTTTTGATGAATTGAAAAATTAAACCCTCAAGTATTCTCTCTCCCTCTCTCTATAGTTCTCTCTCTCTCTCTCACTACTTCTCCCTCTCTCTCTCTAAATTTCGAAATCCCCTCTCTCTCCTCCCTAATCACCCTTCTTTAAGACCCCTCCCCCTTCCCTATACACTCATTCAATTCCCCCTCCAACCCCTAGGTGGAAACCCCTTCTCCTAGGCACCCTTTCATCTTCCCAGGCACCCTTTCACCTTCCCAAGGCCACTCCCCACCCTTCCCAAGCCATATTCCTCCACCCAAGACCCCTTTCCCCTCTCCAAGGGACCCCTTCACCTCCCTAGGTCGTCCATCCCCTTCCCCTCCCTCCTAGGGTCGCACCCCCCTCCATCTCCACCCACATACACCACCACCACCTTAGCCTCCCCTCCACAAATCCATTCCAGCCCGCAGGCAGTTTCTGGCCCCAACTTGCAGAGCATTTTCCAACCCGTTCCAGGAGGATTCGGCATCCAAGCGCTTCAGCAAACTTGTGCATCCACGAGTCTTCTCCGCAGGCGAGTTGGAATCGCTCCGTTCCAAGATCGTGGCCGGCCGCTAGCTCCGTTCTACCGCGACTGCGCACTGGGGGCTCAACCAGAAGGCCATCTCTGTTCGACCTTCGTGCAGCGGCCAAGACTGGAGGAATCGGTCATCAAACTCTTCATCAAAATTCTTCCTCCCCCTGTCAGCTTTCAGAAGCCGAAGACGGAGCATCGTTTGAACGCCGTAAGTGGAAGTTACCATTTTTATACCGCCGGGCGTTCGTTCTGCCTCCTGTCTGTCTTCCCCGACCTGTCCCCCTTCAACGGGACCATCCTGTCCACACGGACTTCAGACAGTGGCGAGGCCGGCTCCGTTGGAAAGTAGACCTCCCCACGCTTCCATCGACACCGGCCGTTTGCAAAACAGAGCCCGGGAGCGTTCGTGGCGTCCTCGGCAATCTGCTGTTCAGAAGCTGAACCTGTGCAGGTCCTGAACAGGGACCCCGTTCGGTCGATCGTGGCAGCCCGGATCGTGCAGAACGAAAATCCATAAAATTTGAGGCGCACCCCTATTCTGTTACGAAGCCAACGACACCGACCGCGCCTCCGGCAAAATTCCAGAAAGTGTTCTACGGCTACATCAGTGACTGCTGGTCCAGAATCCCAGAACCGGACAGGTTTCGGTATCGACCGCCGGTGTGATAATTAACCAATTTTCCCCACCCCGCTTGGCCGGCTGAAGGCCCCACCCTGCGTGGTGGTAGTGTTTGGTGTAAACTCCATAACCCCCACCCCGAGATCCCCCCTCCTGCGAGAGGCGTAGTTTTGTAATTAACTAACCAGCAGGTCAAGCTACCCCGCCGCGGCGTTCGGGTGCATACCCACGCCTCCCGGCGCGCCCATCGTCTCCGGCCGGGATCGGTGTCTTCACACCGATCAGGTGAGCTTCTGGTCCCTCTCCTGGTCCTCATTTACTTTGCTTAGCTAGTATCGTTTCCTTAGCTCGTTGGCGGTAATTGAGTGCCCGGACTTGATTGTTTGTGAAACCACGAGCGCACCACCGTGGCAAGTGAGAGAGCGCCACCCAAGCCCACGCCCCAGCGTGCTAGCCCGCCCATAAATTGGGTATCCCAGGCCCATTAGGGGTCAGCCATAAGCCCACCAACCGGTGGAAACCTTAGGGTCCCACCCCGGATCCTCGCCGGCATCACTCGGACCCACTGGGAGCGCATGTGCGTCGCGTGAGATAGGTCGCACGGTGAGCCGAATTGAGAGCTTGTATGCTTGTGGATGCATAGGTCTAAGGGTCATTATCATCCTAGGTAGACCGTGTCACATCACAGATTCCTTCTTCGTCCTCCTCAGAGGAGTTGGCTTCTGGATCTTCTTCCTCATCGCTCCACGTCCAAACCATTGCTTGTGGTTTCTTCTTCTGCACCTTGGAGCTCTTCTTTTGAAAGTCGGGACCCTTCTTCTGAAGATTAGGGCAATCCCCTTTCATGTGTCCAAGTTTCCTGCAATGAAAGAATATGATTTTCCTGGCATTCCTATTCTTATCATTTCTGGAATCAAAGTTCTTACCAGAGGAATATGACCTCTTTCTTCTAAAGGTCTTTCCCTTAGTCCTCAAGAATTTCCTGAATTGACGAGTGAGCATTGCTTGGTCCTCCTGGTCGAGGTCAGACAGCCCGTCAGACTCGCAACTACTACTCCCGCTGCTGCTACTGCAATTGCTGCGGGACACCTTGAGGGCAATATTCTTGCCCTTCTTGCCATTTCCTTCACCATTGCTCTTGAAATTCATCTCATACGTCATTAGGGATCATATTAGTTCGGTGACTGTCATTCTTGATAGATCCCTAGACTCCTCTATCAGTGGCCTTAGTGTGCCATGTAGGGGTTAGAGATCTAAGTATTTTCTTGACTATATCTCCCTCAGATATCTCTTTCCCAAACCCCTTAAGACTATTCATAATCAATGACAGTCTGGCATACATCTCAGTTATGGTCTCCTCTGATTTCATCTTAAACAACAAATATTCAGAGGTGAGGAGATTTACCTTTGTCGCTTTCACTTGGGATGTACCTTTGTAAATTAACTCCAACTCATCCCACATTTTCTTGGCCGTTTTGCATGCTGAGATGCGGGCGTATTCGTCTGGATGAACTGCACATTGGAAGATGTTCACGGCCGTCCAGTTGAGTGACAAAAGCTTGACTTGATCATCTGTCCACGCATCTTCGTTCGGTGGTAGATCATATGGCCCTGTGGTGATCACCCTCCAAAGTTTGTGGCTCTGTGCTCTAATGAAAACCTCCATCCTGTTTTTCCAGAAAATGTAATTGTTACCATCGAAGAACGGAGGTTGGCTGATAGATTGTCCCTCAGCCATGAAGCTCCGAGGAGCATTAAATCCGAGGTTACCTTGGCCATTGGAACACATAGTGAAAACCTGCTCTGATACGAATTGATACGCATAGCGGAAAGTGAGATAGAAGGGGGGGATGAATAACTCACTCACAAATTCGATAAGCTCAGCAATAAAAACTCAAGCCCTCAAAGCGCAGTGATAAAAACTTCGGAGATAGGTAAAAAGGATATCTAGACTGTGAATTGAGATCGAGAAATGAATTCACGATGAAGCAATAAATCAAGTATGTGGAGAGCAAGCACAAAGTAGATATGCAAATTCACACGAGAGACAGAGAGTTTTTAGGTGGTTCGATTGCTACCCGCAATCTACGTCCACCCCTCACTCCGAATAGTAAGGTTTCCTTGCAATGATCAATCCCACATAGCAGAGTCAGTCTGCGACAACTGCTGCCAAACAGCTTGCCATGAGGAACACCCTCTTCAGCCTTTTGGTCAACCAGAAGAATCACTGGAGAATAAATCTCCCTTCCTTTGCACGCAGCAAAGGGAACCCTGTGAAATTGCTCCCAAGCAACTCACACAACTAGAGGATCAAACCTCTCTTCCTCCAAGACAATGGAGGGAAACTGGAGAACTTCTCCCTTCATCCGAACAAGCTTGGAGGGTAACAAGATGGAATGGGAAACAAAGGAAACTCGAAAATAAAAGATCGATTGAAAACAACTATCTCAAATTCAAAACAATGTAGCTTCCGTAGAAGCAGATCTTCAGATTCACAGACAGCTTTCTCTCAGAATTTTCTCTCTGCTCTGGATGGAGTGGTTTGTCTCTGGTTTTTCTCTCTAGATCACCAGCATTGCTCTCACACTTCTCTCCTTTTTCTACTATTCCATCCCCTCTCTCACTTTCGAATCCTTATCATCAGCATATAAATATATATATGTGTCTCCTCCAGAAACTTAGGCGTGTAGATACCACGTTTCCCGCCTGAAAGGTTGGGGCACGTGTCAGAATGTTCTGGACCTCCATCTTCCTCGGATCACGTGCCATCTATCTGGTGAATGCATAGACAAACTGTCAGAAAAGAAATAAATATTTTGTCACATACCTAGCACAAGTCTTACCGACGAAGCGAGTAAGTAAGCATAAATTGCACTGAGTAGGAGTTACCAAGTCAGCCATTGCACTGACTTACTACAAGGTGAACAAGAGGTTGCACCGAGTTGAAGTGAGCAAAGACGAGAGATGTACTGACTTGAGAAAACGCATGATGACATAAGCACGGACCATAGAGTTCAAACATGCAACTGATGTGCACTAACATGAAGGTATAAGGCACAATAATGCGCTGACTTCATGTTATTCAGAAAGAAAAAGAATGCACCGAGTCGGGATGTGCAGTCCAAGCAAGAGCTGCACCGAGATGGCAGAGAGAAATGAGCAGAACAAAGAGATAGGCAAGACAAGGCTTGCACGGAGTTGAATTTGCACTTAGATAAAGAAATGAACGATAGAACATGTGCATGAACAAGGACTTGCACCGAGGCAAGCATTTTATGAATGAGACAATGCATGCACTGACTTAATACGAGATCCACCGAGCTCTACTGAGACGAGCACAAGTGTTGAGCTTATTAAAGGAGACTTGCACCGAGGCAAGGACTTACCACGTTTAGAGTAAAGCATGCACTGATCTATTTAATGCATATGAACAGGTAAATGCACGGACCTTTAAAGCAAGAATGCGATAAAAGAAATTGATTTATAGTGTGAGACATCATCAAAACCGTAGGGATGCAACACTCTTTGGTTCTTTGATTTTTCTTTTTAAATCTCTTGTAAGCTGTGTATCAGAAGAGCAAGCTGTGAAGCTTGGTAGGCGAGGTTGAATCCTCAGACAACAAGCTGTGAGGCTCAGCAGAGCAAGCTGTGAGGCTCAGCAGTCATGGATTTATTCCCCAAAGCTATGGATCAGCAATTTGTAGGGATCTATTCCCCAAAGATGTGGATAAGTGGTTTACAAGCTATTATTCAGCAGAAGCCTTACTCAATTGAGTAAGGGGTGGACGTAGATCCCTGGATTGAGATCGAACCACCTTAAAAACATCTTTGCAGTGCGTGTTCTCTTGTGTGTGCTTCCACTCCTTATTCATACTACTACTCATTGAATGCTTAGAACAGATCTCTGAATTTCTGATAAATTTTTATCTCGAATTAGATTACTTCTTCAATGCTATATCAAAAGGCTCAGTCAGAACACTGACCCTTGCGTGAGGAGTTCTCAGATCCAACCTCCGCCTAGTACCATACTGAAGCAACTAGTCATCTTGCTCCTATCTGCTGGTGATAATTGAACTTCATTATATCTATTTCATTACTTGTGACAGTTTTATTCTTAGCAGTTCATTTTATTCAGCAATAGTTTTTTTTTAACTACTATAGATTGTGATATTTTGGGGTAGATCTATTCACCCCCCCTCTAGATCTGCTAGTCTTTCGACTCAACACTTAGTATCAGAGCCTAACTCTCCTTTAAAGCTTTACATCCTAGAGAGCTTAGCAATGGATGCTAGAGGGTTAACTACAGAGGGTCACTCTACCAGCAAGCCACCATTCTTTGATGGCTCAAATTATGCTTACTGGAAGTGTCGCATGCAGGTCATCCTTAGGGCGAAGGACTATGAAATATGTAGGGTAGTCAGCAAGGGTCCCTTTGAACTACATGAGGATGAAGAAGTCTAGACTAGGGAGCAGATCCGTAAGTCCACCCTAAATTAGAGTGCTGTAAATGCCATCAGTGTGCTCTTCATCCCACAGAATTCTCCAGAATTTCCTCCTGTTCCACTGCTAAGGAGATGTGGGATAAACTAGAAGTCATCTATTAGGGGACGTCTTAGGTTAGGGAGACTAAAGCCAACATGTTAGTCTCTGAGTATGAGACTTTTAAAATGAAGCCTGACGAGTCCATATCTGAAATGTATGCCCACCTGATGGTGCTCACTAACAGTTTAAGAATTCTGGGAAAAGTGTAAAGTGAGTATGAGCTAGTGAGAAAAATCCTTAGGTCCCTGACACCTGTCTGGCACACCAAGGCCACTGTAATGGAGGAGTCTAGGAACCTTGCAATAACATCAGTAGATGAACTCATCGGTTCTCTCATGACTTATGAGTTGAACCTTAAGAGGGTCGATGAGTCTGAAAAGAGGAAGAAACCGCTGGCTCTAAAAGTTACTTGCAGTAACAAAGGGTCATCTAGTGAGCACAGTTCTGGTAGCTCTGAAGAAGATCAAGATGAATTTGCCATGCTCACTAGGAAGTTTAAAAAAAAATTCTTAGAAGGGAAGGAAAGGGGTTGCGGAGGAAATATTTCTCAGGGAAGAGGCAGTCAAAATATAAACTTGAAACGGCCAAGAAATCTGACGGGATTGTATGTTACAATTGCAGGAAAGTAGAACATTTCAAGACAGATTATCCTGAGCTAAAAGACAAGCAACCCAGGAGGAAGAACAAGAAGGGAAAGGCTATGGTTAGCACCTAGAGCGATGAGGAAGAAGGAAGTTAGAGCAGTTCCTTTTGTTGTGCCTCGTAGGCACAAGCATGTGCTATGTCACCTTGATGATAGCAATGCTATTTGGTTTTGATGATAGCAAGACAGTGAGTGGATTTGAGTGCATTTGATATTGTATTTTGATGATAGCAATGTTATTATGTTTTGATGATTGCAATAAACAAAGTGCATTTCTATGCATTATTATTCTTGAGCATTCTGCATATTGATAGCAACATGAATGATGATGTCTAGCATTGATGGCATTTGCTCTTTATATATGTGCATTGCATTCTGTCAGATATCATGTCTCTGCATATATCATGTCTGGGTAGCAAAGTCTATACACTGGACTGTGTAATTGTGCATCATGCAAGTCTATACATTGGACTCTCGTTCAAGCCTACGCATTGTCTTAGGCTAAGTGTGTACAGCGTCTTAGGCGAAGTCTGTACATCACCTTCAACCTTCAAGTCTATACACTGGCTTATTCTTCAAGTCTGTACATCCACAGTTAAACTTGAAGTCTGCACACTAGTCTTCACTGTCAAGTCTGCACATTGGTCTTCGATTTCAATGTCCAATACATTGGGTTTTTACATGAAGTCTATACATTGTTGTTTGCAGTACAAGTCCATACATTGGACTGTTCATCAAAGTCTGTACATCAGACTGCTATAGTAAGTCTGTACAGTGAGTGATTCACTGGTGAAGTCTGTACACTCAACTGAACTTCAAGTCTAGACATTGCACTGTAGCATCCATTGTCTTCGTGTTGTTTTTGTTTGATTGTCTTCGTGTTGTTTACTGTAGCAGCTCGATTTGTTCTGATGAACTTCGAGTCGTTTCCCAGTGAACCCCGTGTCGCTTCACCTCGTGCTGTTCTCATCGTCTTAGTCTTGTTTTCACTTCGTGTTGTTTTCACTTGGTGTCAACTTATGTTTTCGTCTTAGTGTTGTTTTTACTTCGTGTTGTTTTCACTTGGTGTCAACTTCTGTTTTCGTCTTAGTGTTGTTTTCACTTCGTGTTGTTCTCACTTCGTGTCGAATCTTGTTTTTCATCTTTGTGTCTGTCTCGCCTTGACCACACTTCGTGTTGCTTTACGTAGACCTCGTGTCTTGCTTGTTTGCAACCACTTCGTGTCGGTTTCTGTTATCAGCACGTGTCGTCCTTAGTTCGAGTCGGTTCTTTATTTTTTCATCTTCGTGTTGTGGTCAGCTCGTGTCGTTCTCTTTGCTGTGTGTTATGTCATGTTGTTTTTATGTTCGTGTCTTCGTGTTGTTTTTATCTTCGTGTCTCCGTGTTGTTTTTGTCTTTGTGTCTTCGTGTCGTTTTTGTTCCACTGCGTGCAGAACATTGCAGCACCTCATGTTGCTTTCTGTGCCACCTCGTGTCGTTTCTGTGTAAACCTCGTGTCGCTTCTCTCTGTCCTCTAGTTGCATCTCGTGTCATCTTTTATGTCTTGCTTGTTATTGCATCCTACCTCGTGTCGTTCTTGTCGTAGTGCTTGTTTTGTTACAGTGACTTCGTGTCGTTCTCCTTGTAATGTTTGTTTTTGTCACCATTGAATGTCGTGTCTTTCTCAGTGCATCTAGAACTGCTACCACATACCTCGTGCAGCTTTAGTTATTGTGGCCCTCGGTGTTAATGGTTTGTATCTCCTTGCAGGTTCGAGGAAGGACATTCCCAAATGACTGGGTAGCACGTGATCCGAGGCTGGAATGAAGCCTGCTGAGTGACTGCCACGTGGTCCTAATATTTAGGGCTGGAAATGTGGAGGTCACACGTCGGGGCTGATGCTGCTGATGATGCTGCTGCTATATATATGAGCCTTCTTCCACAGAAGAAGATTGATCGAGTTGGCAAGAAGAAAAGCTCATACAGAGAGCCCCGATCCAGAAAAAGGAAGAGAAGAAAGAAAAGAAGAGAGTAGAGAAGAGAGTGAGAGTAAGAGCAGAAGAAGAAAAAGAGAGAGAAGAGAGTTGAGAAGAAGAAGAAGAGAAGTAGCAGAAGAAGCTCCTAGGAGAGTAGAAGAGAAAGAAAAGAGAGATAGAAAGTGAGCGAGAGAGCTCGTGGGGAACCCTGAAGATCTGTCTACTGGACCGTGGATCAAATCCAGGCCAGTCAGCTCCATGCGATCCACATTTGTGTTATTTGTCTTTACAACTTTCTGATCGCTATGTATTTTTCTTTTCTTATTTTTCCTGTTTCATTTGATTATCTGTGTTCTTCCGATCCTCAGTAGTGAGGTCGGGGTTCCTCCTGTTAGTTCAGGAGAAAGGAGATTGCTATCTCCGGTTGCAAGTAGCTGGGTGCTACTTGTGGTGTCCCTCCGGTTTGGAGGAAGGGAGATCTGATCTCCGGTTCTGGGCTTGTGGATTCAAGTACAGGGGTTCCCTCCGGGTCTAGAGGAAGAGAGACCGTGTGTCTCTAGTTTGCTAGTGACTGGTGTCACTAGTGGTTCCCTCCGGTTGGGAGGAAGAGGGGAGGCTGTTCCCCTGGTCAAGCTGTGTGGCAGCACCTGTTGCAGACTGAGTCTGCTGTGTCTAGCGTGAGCTAGTGGAAGCCACACTCGGTTTGAGTGTGGGGTGGATGTAGGTCTGGAGGACCGAACCACCTAAAAACCCCTCTTGCATTGTGGTTTGATTGCTTATGATTTGCTTCCGCTAGATGAATGCATAGGGGCGCTCCATGCGTTTGGCTTCGGGTTGAGAAGAAGAGTTAATTAGTCTTCTTAGAATGTTTTAATTTGTCAAGAGAGCGAAATTCTTGTTGAGCGACTCCTTGTCAAATTCAGCCTAGTTAGCATCCTAGTGATCTCACTGTATGCTTGTTTGGTTCTGCAACTGATTATTAGCTTTTAAGCTTATCTAGTTTGCGAACTAGTAATTCTAGTGAGCATCATATTTTAACTGGGCGAAAGTTTTTTAAAGGGTTATATTCATTCACCCCCCCCCCTCTGAATACTGCACCGAACCCAACAATTGGTATCAGAGAGGGTCTCTGATCTAACAAGATCTAACAATCTGCAGAGGATCCTGCTAACTGTTTAGTGTGTTTTCAGAGTGGATGCATTGTGCTCGTTGTCTTGTTTCACCGGTTTAGTGCTTTACCTTACCCATTTGGTTTTGCTGCATTTCCTGTCGGTTGTTTTAGTAAGTTGATTCTGTTTGCCATCTGTCCAAATGGATCGTCCTCTAATTTATGATGGTTCTAACTTTGAAAATTGGCTAGGAGGCCTAGTTGTGTATGTAGATTCCATTGATCCCAAACTATGGAGTTTACTATCCAAAGGCCCACATCGACTACCCAAAGACCAGACCAAGTGGTCTAGTGAGGACACGTTTAAGAACCGTGATAATGTCATAATTCTTAATATCTTGAGAGCTGCTGTTAATACTGATGTATATTCTTTTGCTCCCAGGTGCACATCTGGAAAGGAGATATATGACAGAGTCGTCTCTGCGCATAATCAGCAAGGTGATAGCTGCTTGATGGCCAACCGGGATGATGAAGATGAGATCTCATCTCAGGTAAGTTCTGAATCAGAAGGATACTCTTTCGATGAATTAATAGAGATGTATGCAAATTTTTTAGAAGTATCCAAGAAATTGAAATCTGAAAACAAAAAGTTGAAAAAGAAATGTGATAGAATAAATCTGAAAGATTCCTGTGAAAACTGTCCAAATATGAAAAAGTCTTATGATGCATGCATGCTAGATGTTCAGAATCTTAAGAAAAAAAATGATTCTCTAAAAATTGAAAAACAAACATGCTTAGATAAAATGTCTGAACTTGAGAATCAACTGAATGATAAGAAAAAAGAGCATCTAAAAGGCATGCAAGAACTAACTGAAGTTAATTCTGAATTGGACAAAATGAAATTGGAGAATGAGGATCTTCAAAAGAAGAATAAAACTCTTATTATCAGAATGAATGAAATCAATGAGGTTTCACAGTCCTTTTCTGCTAAATCAGATTGTAAAATATGCTCTGCTTTAAGAGAACGAAATGAAGATCTCTTTAGTGAGAATGAACGGCTAAATAAACAAATTGCCTCACTTAAAGATGATCACAAAAATCTGCTCGCTGAGAAAATTAAAGTGGAGGAAAGAGAAGAGGAATTAATTGAAAAACTGGAGCTAATGTCTGGAAGAGAGAGATGTGCTAATAATGAAATTCAGGATAAAAATCTTGAGGAAGAAAATACTGAATTAAAAGCTGAAGTTGAAAAACTAAAGTGGTTGAACACTGGCTTGTCTGAAAGACTTCTCACTATAGAAAAAGGAAAAGCTGTCCATGATGAAAATTCAAAAATTTTGAACAGTCTAGAACAGGAAATTGAGAAGTATAAAACTGCAAACCATGTTCTAAGCGAATGTGTTAATTGCAGTGAACAGGAAATAGCCAGTTATGAACTTCACATTGCCAGCTTGGAAGATAAAATTCATAATCTGGAAAATTCAGCTATTGAGTCTGCCAAGATTAAAGGAAAAATGAAAACTGTTGGGAAGAGGAATGATGATAACTCTGAAGGCGGAACAAATTGCTGTTCTGATATTGAGAAATCACTAAAGACCAGCTATATACCACTTTTATCCAAAGCTCTGATGTAGCTGGTACTTCAAGGCAATCCCCAAAACAAAATAAAAATGAGAAATCATCTTTAAAATCTGTCTTTCAATTTAAAGCTCAAAAAATTGAAAAATAAACAAAGCTTGTTGAGAATAATCAGAAATTGAAAAGAAAGAGTCAAACAAAGAAGGCTAAGAATATTTCTGGTTGTACTCTGAAATTTGTTAGCTCTGTTGAATGTAATGGGTCAATGCAAAATGCTCATGCTTCATGTACTCATTCACATGCATCTAGTCAATCTGTTAGTAATCATGTCATCAGGAAATCACAAGTGTCATGTTACTATTGTGGCAAGATAGGACATGTAATGGATGACTGTAGATTGTTGATTGAAGATGAGCATGCTAGTGAAGCAATGCATTCTAGGAATTCATCCGACAGAAACCATGCCATTAAGAAATTTGTTGCTTATTGTTACTACTGTGGTAGGCGTGGTCATCTAATGAATGCATGCTTTAAAATGAAAGAAGACAATAATTTGAACTCTAGATTTTTCACACATGCTCATGGCCCACATAGATATGAATCTACTTCAGGTCAGCATATCATCTGTTTCAATTGCAACAAGCCTGGACACAAGGCAAATGAATGCTGGTCAGGAAATCACAGGGGCAAAAATGAATCAAACAACAAGCATCATAGATGCTTTGAATGTGGTAGGTATGGGCATGCAGTCAAGGACTGCTGGTTTGTTCAGGGAAATCATTTTAATTCCAAATTTGTAAGATTCCCTCCAAACAAAAATTTCTTGGGCAGAAATAAAGCTGGTCTTAAGGAAAAGACTCTTGTTTGTTATGAATGTGGAAAACCTGGCCACCGAGCTTCTGAATGCTGGTGGGCAGGTAATGGTAAATCAAAAATTCATGCTTACAACAGAAAAATTCATGCTCAGTTTCATAGGTCTCATGTTGCTGTAGATATGCATCATAGGACCAGAAAATCTGTTGGTTCATGTCATTATTGTGGAAATTTTGGACATTCTATGTTTGATTACTCTCTAATGGAATTTGATGACAATATTACTAAGAAATTATTTAGAACACCTGATAGGGGTAATTCAGGACCCAAGACTTCTTGGGTTCCTGCAAAATCACATTGAATGACATGCTGCAGGTGTGCCTTGGAAATGAATAAGAGGGGTCAACCAAGGCACTCAAAAAGAAAACCCCATGATTCAATTCAGGTCAGTTCTGAAATCTATTTTAAATTCCATTGTCTGAAATTGTGAGCATGAAAATTGTGAGTTTCATGTTGATTTGCTTAGTTGATTTTTTAATGAACTCTTCATGTCTAGCTAATCAGTCTGCATTCCAGACTTAGCTATTGAATTCAATTCTGCATATCTGATGCTCTTCTCTTGCTATATGTTGAACTGAATTTGAATGCTTCTTTAGTGTATACAGTTGATGCACTATATAGACTCTGTGTCCATGCATGTGTTTTGTGTTAATGCATTGCATGCTTGTTATTGAATGCATACTTGGACTGATTGTCATTGCATGTGTCAATGATGCTGTTCAATGCATGAAGGACTGCCTTATGTTGCATTGTCCTTGTTAACCCTGGTATATCAAATGGTATGTTACTAAAAGGCAGGGAAATCTGCCCGGAGGTTCCTACCATGTGTGAGATGGTCCTTGAGACCAGGTCCTCCGCCTAGTACCATGGGTCTAGTTTTCATGAAGAACAGTGTACTCCATCATATGTTGAAAAATCTGAAAATTTAAAAGGAAGATGATGCATTTGATAAATTCTCTCTCTGATTGAACAAAGCATGAATTCTTCTTGAGCATATTCTAAAATTATGAGCAGTTCATTAATTCTATTGCATGCACTTTGTCAGGGGGAGCTTAACTAATGTTGCATAGTCTGCATGTAGAACAGTCTACTGCATAGCATATTTTTGCATCATGGTGTCAGGGGGAGCTGAGAGATTCTATTCAATTCATTGAACCCTATTTACTCCTCATTGTCCCCATTCATTTGATTCATATCTTTTGACATCAGATGCCATTGGACCATTTTGCCAATTGCTATCCTTTCCCCATCATTTTCACTAAACAACAGCTTTGCATCTGGTTTAGTACATTGAATGGTGATTATTGCAACTGTTTTTCTATAAGAATCACACTCACAAATTGAAAGGAACTAAAGGTTTAACCTTTATAAATTAGAGAGTTAAGTGTCTGCACTTCAGAACTTGAGATAAAAGAAAACCTTTATAGCTCTTAATCTTTATCTCATGGTAAGATTAGAAAAAGTTTTTGTAATGCCAAATGTGTTGATCTGGAAATTTCTAGAAAAGGCTAATAAGAGTGTGTACTGATTTTTTAAACAATCACTCTAAAAGAAGTAAGGGCAGCAGTAAATAAGATCATAATGCTATGAACTGAACATAGTGACAGAGCAATGGCTGAATTGCACTGAGAAATTGTGATCTCCTCCAATGAAGTAGGAGAACTCATAGTCATGAAGTGCTTCAGAATATCTCTGTTCAAAAGGTCAAATCTATAGAGGGAGTTCTCACTAAGTAACTGAGGGTACTGGCCTCTAATCAAGGTGTACCCTTAATGTCAAAAGTGAAGACTATTCTTTGTGGGTTTTGATCTGAAATAGGTCTAGTAGTTTATGCCTAGTAACTGGGGGTACTTGCCTCTGATCAAGGTGTACACCTAATGTCAACAGCATAAATGGCACTGATCTATTTACTCAGTTCATGTTCAGAAATTGAAAAATGAAAATCAAACTGCTGTAACCCTTTGAAAATCAAAAGTCTATGAGTGGAAATTGTTTTTATTAATACATATTCAAGTTGCCTCTCTTGAATTTCCTTGTTTAATCACAAAAGGGTATTATGTCTGACTTATCTATTAATACCTTGTGCCCTAGATTCATTGCTATAAATGGAATCTAAAACTCTTTTTCAGGGGTCAGGTGTTTTACTCTAGAATTATAACTGTTAAACCTGAATCTTTGTCAAAATTGTATGTTGCTGATTTTTAAACTTTAACAGTTGTTTATAATCATGCTTCCTTTCTGAACCTATGATTCAGCTGTTGTCAAGTGACCCTCCTACTTTCTCTACCTTGTTCATCTGTTCATATTCCTTCTATTTAGGGGGAGAAATAATTCAGGGGAGTCTTACTTTCAAGGGAAAAATATTCTAGAGGAATTTGCATGCATATTGCACTTTGCACTCATATTTTTACTGTTTTTCTCTTTTTGATCATGTCAAAGGGGGAGAAAATCTTGTGTGAGACTCACTGTCACATTGTGTTGCCATCATTAAAAAGGGGGAGAATGTTGTGCCTCGTAAGCACAAGCATGTGCTATGTCACCTTGATGATAGCAATGCTATTTGGTTTTGATGATAGCAAGACAGTGAGTGGATTTGAGTGCATTTGATATTGTATTTTGATGATAGCAATGTTATTATGTTTTGATGATTGCAATAAACAAAGTGCATTTCTATGCATTATTATTCTTGAGCATTCTGCATATTGATAGCAACATGAATGATGATGTCTAGCATTGATGGCATTTGCTCTTTATATATGTGCATTGCATTCTGTCAGATATCATGTCTCTGCATATATCATGTCTGGGTAGCAAAGTCTATACACTGGACTGTGTAATTGTGCATCATGCAAGTCTATACATTGGACTCTCGTTCAAGCCTACGCATTGTCTTAGGCTAAGTGTGTACAACGTCTTAGGCGAAGTCTGTACATCGCCTTCAACCTTCAAGTCTATACACTAGCTTATTCTTCAAGTCTGTACATCCACAGTTAAACTTGAAGTCTGCACACTAGTCTTCACTGTCAAGTCTGCACATTGGTCTTCGATTTCAATGTCCAATACATTGGGTTTTTACATGAAGTCTATACATTGTTGTTTGCAGTACAAGTCCATACATTGGACTGTTCATCAAAGTCTGTACATCAGACTGCTATAGTAAGTCTGTACAGTGAGTGATTCATTGGTGAAGTCTGTACACTCAACTGAACTTCAAGTCTAGACATTGCACTGTAGCATCCATTATCTTCGTGTTGTTTTTGTTTGATTGTCTTCGTGTTGTTTACTGTAGCAGCTCGATTTGTTCTGATGAACTTCGAGTCATTTCCCAGTGAACCCCGTGTCGCTTCACCTCGTGTTGTTCTCATCGTCTTAGTCTTGTTTTCACTTCGTGTTGTTTTCACTTGGTGTCAACTTCTATTTTCGTCTTAGTGTTGTTTTCACTTCGTGTTGTTTTCAGTTGGTGTCAGCTTCTGTTTTCGTCTTAGTGTTGTTTTCACTTCGTGTCAACTTCTGTTTTCGTCTTAGTGTTGTTTTCACTTCGTGTTGTTTTCACTTGGTGTCAACTTCTGTTTTCGTCTTAGTGGAGTTTTCACTTCGTGTTGTTCTCACTTCGTGTCGAATCTTGTTTTTCATCTTTGTGTCTGTCTCGCCTTGACCACACTTCGTGTTGCTTTACGTAGACCTCGTGTCTTGCTTGTTTGCAACCACTTCGTGTCGGTTTCTGTTGTCAGCACGTGTCGTCCTTAGTTCGAGTCGGTTCTTTATTTTTTCGTCTTCGTGTTGTGGTCAGCTCGTGTCGTTCTCTTTGTTGTGTGTTATGTCATGTTGTTTTTATGTTCGTGTCTCCGTGTTGTTTTTGTCTTCGTGTCTCCGTGTTGTTTTTGTCTTTGTGTCTTCGTGTCATTTTTGTTCCACTGCGTGCAGAACATTGCAGCACCTCATGTTGCTTTCTGTGCCACCTCGTGTCGTTTCTGTGTAAACCTCGTGTCGCTTCTCTCTGTCCTCTAGTTGCATCTCGTGTCATCTTTTATGTCTTGCTTGTTGTTGCATCCTACCTCGTGTCGTTCTTGTCGTAGTGCTTGTTTTGTTACAGTGACTTCGTGTCGTTCTCCTTGTAATGTTTGTTTTTGTCACCACTGAATGTCGTGTCTTTCTCAGTGCGTCTAGAACTGCTACCACATACCTCGTGCAGCTTTAGTTATTGTGGCCCTCAGTGTTAATGGTTTGTATCTCCTTGCAGGTTCGAGGAAGAACATTCCCAAATGACTGGGCAGTATGTGATCCGAGGCTGGAATGAAGCCTGCTGAGTGACTGCCACGTGGTCCTAAAATTTAGGGCTGGAAATGTGGAGGTCACACGTCGGGGCTGATGCTGATGATGATGCTGCTGCTATATATATGAGCCTTCTTTCACAAAAGAAGATTGATCGAGTTGGCAAGAAGAAAAGCTCATACAGAGAGCCCCGATCCAGAAAAAGGAAGAGAAGAAAGAAAAGAAGAGAGCAGAGAAGAGAGTGAGAGTAAGTGCAGAAGAAGAAAAAGAGAGAGAAGAGAGTTGAGAAGAAGAAGAAGAGAAGTAGCAGAAGAAGCTCCTAGGAGAGTAGAAGAGAAAGAAAAGAGAGATAGAAAGTGAGCGAGAGAGCTCGTGGAGAACTCTGAAGATCTATCTACTGGACCGTGGATCAAATCCAGGCCAGTCAGCTCCATGCGAGCCACATTTGTGTTATTTATCTTTACAGCTTTCTGATCGTTGTGTATTTTTCTTTTCTTATTTTTCCTGTTTCATTTGGTTATCTGTGTTCTTCCGATCCTCAGTAGTGAGGTCGGGGTTCCTCCTGTTAGTTCAGGAGAAAGGAGATTGCTATCTCCGGTTGCAAGTAGCTGGGTGCTACTTGTGGTGTCCCTCCGGTTTGGAGGAAGGGAGATCTGATCTCCGGTTCTGGGCTTGTGGATTCAAGTACAGGGGTTCCCTCCGGGTCTAGAGGAAGAGAGACTGTGTGTCTCTGGTTTGCTAGTGACTGGTGTCACTAGTGGTTCCCTCCGGTTGGGAGGAAGAGGGGAGGCTGTTCCCCTGGTCAAGCTGTGTGGCAGCACCTGTTGCAGACTGAGTCTGCTGTGTCTAGCGTGAGCTAGTGGAAGCCACACTCGGTTTGAGTGTGGGGTGGATGTAGGTCTGGAGGACCGAACCACCTAAAAACCCCTCTTGCATTGTGGTTTGATTGCTTATGATTTGCTTCCGCTAGATGAATGCATAGGGGCGCTCCATGCGTTTGGCTTCGGGTTGAGAAGAAGAGTTAATTAGTCTTCTTAGAATGTTTTAATTTGTCAAGAGAGCGAAATTCTTGTTGAGCGACTCCTTGTCAAATTCAGCCTAGTTAGCATCCTAGTGATCTCACTGTATGCTTGTTTGGTTCTGCAACTGATTATTAGCTTTTAAGCTTATCTAGTTTGCGAACTAGTAATTCTAGTGAGCATCATATTTTAACTGGGCGAAAGTTTTTTAAAGGGTTATATTCATTCACCCCCCCCTCTGAATACTGCACCGAACCCAACACCTTTGACAGTGAGGAAGAAGGTCAGCTATGTCTTATGGCCAATAGGAATGAGGAAAAAGAGGACGATATAGAGGTAACCTCTCCCTTTGAGAATTTTACTTACAGTGATTGGGAAGAGGCATATGCTGAAATACTTGATAAATATGATGACGTGCGTAGGGAGAGCAGGCATCTGAAATGAAAAATCAATTCCTTAGTTAATGACACAACTTTGAATGATAAACTTGCATGTCTGGAATATGAAAATCTTAATCTAAAAAACTCTCTTGATGAAAATAAAAGTGATAGAATTATTTTGATGGAATTGAAAGCAGAAAATGAAAACCTGAAAAACACCATTGATGAACTCAAAATTAGAATGCAAAAATTTGAAGAAGAAATCAGGATTGCAACCGAGAAATATGATGTAGTCAATGGTGTAAACACTGAACTGAAAAAGACCATTGAAAATTTAGAAAAAGAAAACAAGGATAAACAAAACTCCCTTGAAGGCATGACACGGGGAACAAAAAATCTTAATGCCATATTGGGGATAAAAATAAGTTTCAGAAAGGAAGGTTTGGGTTTTAACCCAACTAATAAGAAAAGGTTTGATGTTAGGACCATCTCCTTTGTTGCTGAAAAGGGGACATCACGACCTTTGATAAAAATGACCTTTGGAGAAATTCAGAATAAAAAGCCAGTTAAAAATATGGAGAAAACCAAGCCCAGTGCCAAGGACAAGGGCAAAGGGAAGGTAGAGGTATCTTGGGGATCTTGCTCACACACTTCCACACCTCTGACCAAAGGACAAGTTAGGGGTCAGACTGCTAAGGTTAGAGTCCAAGGAAATCCCAAGGCCAAAAAATCAAGTTTCAACAGAAAGGTCAAGGCAATCTTCACATGAGGTCGTCGCAGCATTTCTAGAATTCATACTCTCATCAGATGTATTGACCTCACCCTTGGAATTCCTATGTGCAACCCAAGGCTGGAAATTTCAGAAACCTGAACTATTATGGTTTTGCCCATTTCATGTCTGATCAGCCAACGGTCTACAATGCACACAACTTTCCCAATGTCCACTGGACTAATCATTGGCACAGAAATTCTCATAAGAGCTATATAAAGAAAAATGCCACAGCACATAAACAATCATCAAAAATTAAAAGTGGCAAGAAAAGACAGACTGCACAGAAAAATGAAAAATCCATAACTCAAAAGAAGACACAAAAACAAGTGTGGATACCAAAACAACTTTTATCATGTTTGCATGTGTTGAGTGATGGTAAGGCGCCCAAATAGCTTTGGGTTCCAAAATTTTGCACCTGATTTTGTTTGCAGGCATGCCTGGTAGCGAAACACAATAAGTGGTATATTGATAGTGGGTGTTCCAGGCACATGACCGGGGATAAAGAAAAATTTTACTTGTTGGTGAAGAAAGATGCTGGTCATGTTACATTTAGAGATAATACTAAGGGAAGGATCATTGGGTCAGGAAAGGTTGGTAAGCGCTCTTCATGTGTTATTGAAGAAGTTCTCTTAGTTGAAGGGCTAGCTTATAATCTACTAAGTATTAGTCAACTCTGTGATAGAGGCCATAAAGTTGTTTTTGATTCTCTTGCATGCACTGTTTTTGAACCCAATTCTGAATCTGTGAAATTCATTGGCAAGAGAGTGAATAACATCTATATGGTAGATCTAGATGATGTAGCACACATAATCTATGTCTCACTGTCAACAAGGATAACTTAGCCTACTTGTGGCATCGTAGGTTAGGTCATGCCAGCTATAGTGTACTTCATAAATTGAATAAACATTGCATGGTGAAAGGTCTTCGTGAAATTTCTTTCAAAAATGACAATAAAATCTATGATGCATGCACCCAATGTAAACAAACCAGAAAGTCATTAAAGTCCAGAACTGAAAACCTATCTTCTAAACCTTATGAGCTGATTCACATGGATTTATGTGGACCCACTAGATCAGCTAGCTTATCTGGAAGAAGATATGGTTTTGTGTTAGTTGATGACTTTTCTAAATTTACTTGGGTTTTCTACTTGTCTCACAAAAATGAAGCTTTTGGAGAATTTCAGGAGTTCTTTCATCGAATAAAAGAGACCAGTGAGCATTCAATTCTAAATATTTTGTCTGACCATGGTGGTGAGTTTGAAAACTCACGAAGAGGCATGGTCTCGCGCTGGACCTGAGCTGGGGGGATGATGACCGAATAGTGACCTGCAAGGAAGGGAAACGGATCGGGGGGCCCAGGGATGGTTCCTTGGGGTAAACCCTCTGATGCCTAAGTCAGTAGAGCAATGAGAGGCGCGAGATCCCTCTACACCAAGGTGGTGAAGTGGTTCCTGCTCAGGGAATTTTAGGCATGTCTTGGCCCCTACCTTCAGCGGGAGGGAGTCCCAAGTTTCAATAGTGCGCAAGCCTCATGAGTCCCAAAAGCTGAGGAGTTTCAGGGGGGAGTTACTTCCTCATCATGGGCTCTTTACGTCCTAAGAAACTCCTACTCATGAAGGGCTCTCAATGGCAGCGTGGATAAGCAATCGTCGGTTAAACCCAAGCATGAAGGGTGACAACCCTATCCGGGTGATAGGCATAGCTCGGATGAAGATAGGTCGGAGTGGGCGCTGAGCGCTTGCCTCTATCCCGGTGAGGGGATAACTCGGGCATGGATCTTCCTCCGTTTTGACCGACGTTCGGGCCTTCCGAGCCTAAGGGCCACCGAGGAAGGGTTTGATCCCGAGTAATCTTATTGGGCTTTTTATCCTAAGTGGGCCCTGCGGGGCTGTCACTTGGATGAGCTGGGCCTCGTTGGGTCCTGACGGACCAAGTTTGGCTGCTCTTAGATGGGCTACAAAAATCTCCCTCTCCACTTGTCCCCCTCCTACTCCCAAGCTTTAGTAAGCTCGGAAGAGTAACTGTTTAGGGTTTTGGACCAGCGTCGCTCAGGTGGGTGGAGATCTTGCAGTGTTAGTTAAGCCACGTGTCGTGGTCACCTGGGCCCTTAATAATGATGATCCTGATGGATTTGAACCGACGGGGCCCCCTTTTCTCGGAGGTCGGAACAACGCGCTGCCTTCTGTGTGGGAATATATGCGTTGTGTGCTTTGCCGTTGCTCCAGACTCTCCCCATTTTTAGGGTTTAGTTCTCCTTTATGTTTGCTTTTGGGGCTTTTTGATACATCGTGAAGACACGACGGAAGAGCACAGGCTTGCAGTGGCGTTTGCGGAGTTGGCGGAGATAACTGCAGAGGCAGTCCGGTAGCTTTCTCTTCCTCTAGAGTCTTCGGGGTCCCGGGAGTATCTTTCTTCGAGTTCCTGTCCGGATTCCATGGCGGATCCGCATCCGGATATCAAAGAGTGGCAGGGCGAGCCTGCGGTGAGGGCGGCGGCTCCAAACTGTAGCGAACTGGGGGAGGCAGAGGTGAAAAGTCTGGAGAACCAGTTTCGTCGGCCCCACAAGTTTTTCTTCACTGCGGCTGCCCCGTACTAGTCGAGCTTGGATTCTCGTATGGACCACATCTGCACCTTCCTACTATTGTGGAAGGGTGGGTTCCGCCTTCCCTTCGAGCCCTTTGTTCTCAAACTTCTCAATTTCTTTCTGTTGGTTCCCGTACAGTTGGTAGCCAACTCTTATCTTCTTCTTTCCGCCTTTCGCATCCTCTACCGTCAATGCGGAGTTCCTCCTTCCTTGGACCTCTTTCACTATTTTTTTGAGTTGAAGGCGCATCCCTCGGCCGGGAAGGGCTTCTATTTCATCCAGGCGAGGCGGAATAGGAGCTGTATTTCGTTGGCCGCGAAGGATTCTTCGCACAAGGGGTGGAAAACTCAGTTCTTCTGGGTGGGGATCCTCTCGGTGGAGGAGACTTGGAGATGTCCCGTAATCCCCAATTTTCTTCTGAACATTCCTCCGAGGCAGGATGACTTTTCTCCGGACGTGGAGGAGTACGTGATCATTTTGCTGAAGCGTCGCCAATCCACGGAGGAGCTGGTCACTCCGGAGAACATCGAGTGATGTCTTCTTGCGCGGCTGTAGTCGTCAGGTTCGGTCGCCACGAATCAGTTTCTTCTTCGGATGTTGAGACCATCTCCCTTTCCTGATCATATCTTTCTTTTGTGCAGACACCAGGCGGCCGGCCTTGGAGGAGGCCGCAGAGGTGATCGATCTCGGCGATGACTCGGCTGCCGATGAGTCGACTGCTCCCACGGGTCACTCTCGAGCCAGAGATAAGGGCAAGGGGGCAGTCCAGGTGAATCTTCCGGGCCGCGGGGGTCCAAGCGCAAGGATCCCGTGGAGGGCATGATCCGGGCCGACGTGAAGGCCAGAAAGCGGGCCAAGATGGCCGGGGTCGTTCTCGCAGTCGAAGGCGACCTTTCCGCAGCTCACCCCTCCGTCAAGCACAATGGGGCCAACCCTACTGGGCGAGCTCTCCCACCCGCCGAGCAAGAGGGGGCCGAGGAGGTTGGGGCTGCCCCTGCGGTTGGTGACGATGCTGGCTCGGCTCGCCCTTCGGCCGGAGCCGAGGGGGCCAAGGTTGCTTCTGCAATTGGCAGCGGTGTTGGCCCGGCTCTCCCCTCGGTAGGAGCCGAGGGGGCCTTAGATGAGGCAGGTGACCCTGGGACCGTGGCTGAGATTGGGGCATTGACTGAGGCGGGTGACGCTCCAGGTGGCGGTATAGGTGTCGAACCGGTCTAGGCTCGGGGGGTCGCAAGAAAAGGCGGCGCAGCCTCGACCGACCAAGGCACGAGGGGCGAACGAAGCCGCAGCTCGATCCGGGCCGTCCGGCGGGACGCCGACTGAAGAGGGGGTCTCTAATCCGACGGCCCTAGAGAGGCTCGGCATCCAGGGCCCTCTGTATCAAATATGTCGCTGTATAGCCGCAAAGGTGAAGGGGGGAGACAGGCAGCACTCCCCTTCCGTGGCCCTCGAGACGGTTATGGAGGGCGGCTTGGTCCTGGCCCAGATGGGGGCCACTCTGGCAGAAGCTTACGCTCGATCGGAGTCAGAGCGGGCGAACCTGGCTTGGACCCTTGGCGGGTCTGACAGGAAGATGGCTCGGCTCACCGAGGAGCGTGATGGGCTCCAGCGCGAGCTTTCCTCTGGTAAGGAGCTGGCGCGGGCAAGCCAGGTGGAGGCTCGGGCATTGATCGAGCAACTAGCTAGGGCCCACGAATCGCTCGAGAGGAAGAGTAGGCTTCTTGAAGAGGAGCGCGTTGCTCGCACCGAGCTAGATAGCCGGTGGGAGGCCGAGCGTGCCGAGCTGGTGGACCGAACGGAGGAAGCCGAGTGCCTTCGACAGGAGGCCGAGGCTGATCAGGCCGAGGCAGAGAAGCAGGCGGCGGAGGCCTAGAAGCAGACGGTTGAGGCCGGACAGAGGTTAGCCGAGGTGGAGTGGGAGAAGGCCGAGCTCGCTGGTAGGGTGGGATCGGCCGGGGCGGAGGCGCTCGAGCAGTACAAACGCTCGGAGGCCTACCGGGTCGACCTTAAGAAGGCTGCCCTCCCCTACTATGAGTTAGCACTTCGCCGAGGCATCTGCAAGGGGTTCAAGCAAGGCTACGATCGGGCCGTCTCTTAAGCCAAGGAGCAGGCGTCTAAGACACTCGATTTCCCGTCCGGGAAATGCTATGTGATGCGGGATGAGACACGGACATGACAAGCTCGCGATCATCCCTTAACGAGGGAAGCGTCAGACGTGCGCGGTTGAGAAACCGGCAAGAGCTAGGGTGGTCGGCTCACACTTTCGTGCCCGGATCGGGTCACGGGACGGTCACGCTCTCTCTCGTAGCAGCGGTGAATGATAATATAGCGAGCTAACGGACCTAAAGCATGCTCTCTAGCAGCGGCATAAACAAGTATATATGAAAATAAGCAAATGCCGAGTGTAGGGAGCGAGAACGATACCTCCACGCGCTCGGCGTGGGGAAGACGGACTCGGCCGAAAACTCGTACTCCCGGAAAACTTAACACACAATAATTACAGCAATGGGAACATGCCCACTCCACGCAGGGAGGTAAAGGGCTATACAAATGGGCCCGGGAGGACCGAATTCGGGTTGACGGGCAGCTTCGTGTGTTGATTCGGCTACACGCGTGTTCACGACCGTGGGGCCCACGTGCTGTCCGGAGGGACCGTGTGGGACCCGGTGGTACCGCTGTAGTGGAGACACTTGGAGAAGCGCTCCCCGGGCTGGTGGCACGCTGGTTCGCCGGCCGGAGGCCCGGCGGCTCCGTTCGGCACCGGTCGAAAAAATCGATCGGAAATCTGCCGGTTCTGTATTTCAGCGCGCGCTCCGGCGAGAACGGACGCTGCGATCAGCACCGGTCTCGGAATGCGACGAGATCAGAGCCGTTGGAAAGCTGCTTCGAAGTACTGCAATCTAGTGGCCTTCACAAAAATTCACCAGATTTGTACTTTGTGTTGGCGAATTTTATATGCTGTTGTTGTACAGTAACCGAAGACTCAGATCTGCAGAGAACTTTCCTGTTGATTGCCTTTGACCGTGAAGTAGATGTCCGAATATGAAGATGTGTTCTTCAGCAAGGTTGTAGGAAATCGAACATGGAAATCAAGACTATTTTTTGATATGGATTTGGAGGTGGTGGTGGTTTGTTCAGATTTTGGAAGTGGAGGGTGGTCGGATCTGGGATCTGACTAAAAACACTGTATCAGAGGAAGAACATGAATTTCTAAAAATAGATGGAGGGCTGATAAAAATTAAGAAACTTTGTGGAGGTAGGGGGTGATGGACAGAACTCCCAGTAAAATTAGGAGGGTTTGGACAAATCAAAAAGATGATCGAAGGGGGAGAACTCAGAGGTTCTGTCACTGTAGATAGAAACCTGGCAGATCTGGGATGACAGGTTGGATGAAAATGTAAAAATACTAAACGATGGAATTTTGGCGTGAAAATTTAGGTGGATCTTGGGATGCAAGGGCTGAACACACCATAAAAAATTTAGATCAATCCAAGCTCCATGGAAGCTACTGTGGTTGGACAAAGATAGAACTGCAGAGGCGGCTCGATGGCGGCACGAACGGCGGCGGCGGCGGCACAGACGATCACCGGAGGTTGAGAGGAGGGGATAGGAGTTAGAAACACTCTAGATCTGATATTTGGGGAGGGAAGAACAGCAGGGGAGGAGAGAGGGGCGCACCAAGCTCCTTGCTTACACACAAAAATTCTGATTTTTCATTGAATTTCACATGAAAATATAAGCTTATATATGGTTTACATCAAATGCAATGTGGACCCTTAGATCTAGGGAAGAGGATTGAAGGGCTGGGATTGCATGCCACAAACACAAAAAAGAATAATATAATATGCAAGGGGGGGGGCCTATTGACTAGGAGGGGAGGTTGAATGGAAGGTTGAATGGTAGGTGGCCTACCTTGGACAAAATGGGCCACTTGTCTACCCATGTGGCAAATGACTAGTCTAACCTTCTAGATGTCCACCTAGGATGGTTGACCAGCCCCACAAGATGACACGGACCAATGGGAAAGGGATGAGGGTGTTGTGCTCCTGATTTTGATGATGATCACCATGACATGACAGGGTGTATTATTATCTGACAATATGGTTAGTGGCAAGAATTTCTGTTGAACTTTAATGCAGGCAATAATCAGCGTCGACGCCACAAGATCAAAGGGTCGACGCAGCCTTCAGCTCCTCCAAGTTGAAGCATACTTCATCTAAACTGCGTCTACGCCTCAAGCAAGATAATGTCGACGTTGTGACTAGATCTCAAGATGTTTGAGTCATGGGCATGCTAACTGCGTCAACGCCACTCGGATGCAGCGTCGACTCGCATGCCTCCAGAAGATATCTTCACACAGCGTTGACGCTACCAGCTACCAGCGTCGACGCAGCGGGTGCCAAAAGACTAAGAAGATATCTTCACACAGCGTTGACGCTACCAGTTACCAGCGTCGACGCAGCGGGTACCAAAAGACTAAGAAGCTATCTTCACATAGCGTCGACGCCACCAGTTATCAGCGTCAACGCAGTGATAGGCTGAGGTCAAATATCGAAGGAAGATAAGAAGCTGTCTTCACACAGCGTCTACGCATTCAAATGCTGGCGTCGACGCACCCAGTCCCAGACAAGCTCTCGGGCAAAAGGACTGGATAAAGTGAGCCAGCCATGTCTGCAAACAAACTACACTCTCCCTCCTTTAGTCCAGAAGCTTCTCCACACGTGAGCGAATGATTGGGAATCTTGTAGGGCCCAATCTTGCGCGGGAAAAATGAAAAAGGAAATGTAGAAGTGGATCGAAGGGGGATGAGGAGAGTAGGGGAATAGAAGAGACGAAGAAGGACCAGTATATTGAGAAAAATGTGCAGAGCCTAGCATCGTGAAGAAGATCCAGTGCGTGGATTGAAAGATAGGCTCGTTCTCCTGGTGAAGAAGATCAGAAGCTGAAGAACCATGAAGGCTTCAGACTGATCTAGTCTCAACTGAAGGGAAGATCACACTCAGATCATACTGTTCATCTCTTCGGGCTCTACTCTCTTCTGCTGCGCAAGAAGTCTGAAGATCCATTGATCAGCATATTCTGAGTTTACTTCTTACCTTGTATTTTCGTTTTCTTATACAATTCTATTCTCGGATTACTGTTCCAGTGGGATTCAGTGGTCAGGTGTGTTCTGATCCAGAGAGTGTTCTGAGATCAGAGTGTGTATAGACTCTGTGTCTACAAGCTGTTCGACAGCGGTTCTAAGACAGGATATAGTTGTCTTCTGCAGATTGGATCTGCAGGTCAGAGAAGGATTCTTCTCTGGTGTTAGCTAAGCTGTAAGGCTCAGCGGTGATCCCCACCGGTTTGGTGAGGGGGTGGACGTAGGTCTCGAGATAGAGACTGAACCACCTTAAAAACTCTGATCTACTGTGGCTTGTGCTTGTGGCTTGTTATTGTGTCCATTGTCTCGTTAGACCGCTTAGATATTGCGCTAGCTCTTTAGAGATTCTCGAACTGGATTTTTGTCTGTGCTATCACAGAGAGTGCAACTGTCTTATTCTGCCTAAAATTTTTAAGTGGTCAATCTATTCACCCCCTCCCCCTCTAGTTTGACGATCCTCTGCTCCCAACAAGTGGTATCAGAGCGCCAGGCTCTCTTGAACGGTTTAACAGCCTAGAGAGAAGTAATGGAGAGCAAAGGATTTATGCCAGAGGGTTATGCTGTGAATAGACCACCATTTTTCGATGGCACTAACTATTCCTATTGGAAGAATCGCATGCAAGTTTTTCTCAGGGCCCAGGACTATGAAGTATGGAAAGTTGTGAGCAAGGGGCCCTACATAATAGAAGGCGACGAAGAATTATGGGTAAAGGAGCAAGTAAGAAAATCAACTGTCAACTGGCAGGCAATGAACATTATGCAATGCTCCCTGCATCCCAAGGAATTCTCGCGCGTCTCCTCATGCGCAAGTGCGAAAGAAATGTGGGATCGACTCGAGGTAATATACGAGGGTACCTCGGAGGTAAGGGAGACCAAGGCTAACATGCTAATTTCTGAATATGAGTCGTTCCATATGAAACCTGAAGAAAGTATTTCTGAGATGTATGCTCGTTTAACCGTACTTGTCAATGGTCTCAAAGGTCTAGGGAAGGCCTATACAGATTATGAGCTGGTGAGAAAAATTCTTAGATCTTTGACATCCGTGTGGCACACAAAAGCCACAGTGGTCGAAGAATCTAGGAATCTTCCCAGGACCACTCCTGACGAGTTGATAGGTTCCCTTATGGCCTATGAGCTAAATTTGAAAAGATCTGATGAGGAAATAAAGAAGAAAAAACCCCTAGCTCTCAAGGCTGCTCCAAGCTGCAAGGAGAGCTCAGATGAGAATCTGACCTCTTCTTCAGACAGTGATTCAGGTGAGATTGCGATGCTCACTAAGAAATTTCGAAAATTCTTACGAAGGGAAGGTAAAGCTGGTCGATTTAGAAGTTATCAAGGTAAAATGAATTCTAAATTTAAATCTGACCAAACTAAGAAATCTGACAAAGTTGTGTGTTATCAATGCAGAAAACAGGGACATATCAAGTCAGAGTGCCCCGAAAATTCTAAGAAAGCGTACTTCAAGTTCAAAAATAAAAAGCCCAAGGCCATGATCAGTACATGGAGTGATGAAGAAGAGGAAGAGGAGGATAGCACATCAGAGGAAGAAAAAGAAGTAAAGCTATGCCTAATGGCCAGGGGAGAGGACTCTACTGAGGTAAATTCTCCACTTGATGAATTTACTTGTGATGACTGGGAAGAAGCTTTCAATGACCTTATGGATAAATATGATATTGTGAAGAAAGAAAATAAAATGCTTAAAAAGAAGAAAAACCCGGGAAGTCAAGAAAATTTGTCCAATGAAAAGGTTAAAATGCTAGAAGATGAAATTGTTTGTCTAAAGAAAACTCTGAATGAAGAAAATGAATACAGATCTGAATCGATTAAATTAAAAAGAGAGAATGACTTCTTACTAAAAACACATGATGAACTGAAGTTAAGAATGCAAAAACTTGAAAAGGACACCAAAATAGCTGAAGAGAAATATCAAGCTGTAAATGGTGTCAATTTGAAACTTCAGGAAGATTTGAAGAAAGTTGAAAAAGAAAAATTGGATAAACAAACTTCCCTAGAGAAAATGACACAAGGCAAACATAATCTTGATGCCTTAATGGGAACAAAATGCAATGTCGGCAAAGAAGGACTTGGATATAATCCAAGCTCAAAGAAAGAAATTGGACTTAAACTGGTGACCTTCATATCAGAAGAAAAGAAAGCTGAGGAGAAACGGGTGGCTGAAGTAAAAAATGTTGAAAGAGACAAAGGGAAACATATTCAGAAAAATGAAGTGACAAAGGAGAAAGGAAAAGAAAAGATGAATGAATCTCCCAAGGCAAAATTTGCAAAGAATTTAACCAGCTGCAAGCATGTCATTTCATCACCACCTAAGGCCTCCAGCTCCAGACCCTTCGTTCACCAACATAGCACCAGAAAGATTGAAAATACCAAATCTGGCCAGAGTCAGATGCGTCCACGCAAGACCAGTAGTGTGTCAACGCAACCTTCATACAATAATAGGTCTTCTGCATATAGGTCTAGGCACTCAACTAAGATGCTTCAACGCTACGGACATGTGGCGTCGACTCGGGCCGAATTCCAAAGAGTCCATAAGAATTGGAACGACCACATGGGTCGACGCATGCAGGGATATGCGTCCACGCACCCATACCACCATGGCCAACACTACAATCAATCTGGGTGGATGGGTCAACGCAAACACCACAATGCTTCCACGCATCCTACATTCTATCAAACACATAGGAGCAACTATGGATGGGTGAGTCCACGCATTCATTCAGGAAGGTCGACGCATCCCATGTATGCATATCCTATAAGACAAACACATGTTCTTAGGGCAGTCAACCCACATCACCAAGAGGCTCTGTGGAACCAAAATAAACGATGGTTCAATAAAGCAGCTAAAACAACCTTAAAATCAAATCAGAAACAAGCTGCCTCCTCAACTAAAAGTCATCAAAAACCCCAACAAAGACAAATATGGATTCCTAAGAACCTACTGAATTTCTTGAAGTCTTCCAGTGATCCAATGGGACCCAAGTGTGTTTGGGTTCCAAAATCCTTTATTTGATGATTCTTGCAGGAATGCCTTGCAGCCATGCACAACAGATGGTATCTTGACAGCGGCTGCTCAAGGCATATGACAGGGGACAAGGCCAAGTTTTGTCTCCTGGTTGAGAAGGATGGAGGATTTGTTACCTTTGGTGGAAACAATAAAGGCAAAATAGTTGGTAAAGGTACAGTTGGCAAAAACCCTTCTACCTCCATTGATGATGTTCTTTTAGTAGAGGGTCTAGAGTATAACTTGCTCAGTATAAGTCAGTTGTGTGATAGAAATAATAAAGTAGTGTTTGATGCAAACACATGCACCATTTTAGAAGAAAAATCAGAAAAAATTAAATTTGTTGGAAAAAGAATAAACAACATGTACATGGTAGATTTAGATGATCCTGCACATAATAATCTTTGTCTCACTGTAAATAAAACTGAACTAGCTTGGTTGTGGCACCGTAGGCTAGGACATGCTAGCTATAGTGTACTGCATAAGTTAGCCAAACACAGCATGGTGAATGGTCTGCCTGATGCTTCGTTCAAGAAAAATGACAAAATCTGTAATGCATGCACCCAAGGTAAACAGACTAGGAAGTCATTTAAGTCCAAAATAAAGAGTCAGTCCACTAAACCTCTTGAACTCATTCATTTAGACTTATTTGGACCCACTAGAACAGCAAGCATTAGTGGTAATCGATATGGATTTGTCCTAGTAGATGATTTTACTAGATTTACCTGGGTATTCTTTCTAACACATAAGAATGAGGCATTTGAGGAATTTCAGGCATTCTTTAAGAAAACACAGCAGGAGGGTAAGTTTGTCATTTCTTCCATTATATCAGATCATGGTGGAGAATTTGACAATTCTGAATTTGGAGATTTCTGCAGAGCAACAGGGCTAAATCACAGGTTTTCTTCCCCAAGAACACCTGAACAAAATGGAGTCGTGGAGAGAAGAAACCGAACCCTTGTGGAGATGGGCAGAACCATGCTGATTGAAGGGCAACTACCAAGGAAGTATTGGGCAGAGGCTGTGAACACTGCATGCTACATTGTAAATCGAGCAATGGTAAGACCACAGTCCAAAAAGACTCCTTATGAATTGCTGAAAGGTAAGAAGCCCTCTGTTGCTCATTTTAAAGTTTTTGGTTCAAAATGCTTTGTTCAGAATAATGATAAACGAGCCTTAGATAAGTTTGAACCCAAGAGTGAACCCGCCATATTCTTAGGATACTCTAGTCACTCTAGGGCTTATAGGGTCCTAAATCTGAAGACTCAAACAGTTGAGGAATCACCTCACATCGTTTTTGATGAGCTAATTGAAAATTCACAAGTTGAATCTTCATGCAGGAACAAGGGTGATGAAGACTTCCTTGACAAGCCTGAGGAGGAAGAAACTTTGGAAGGAGATTCAAGACCAAAAGAAGATGAGCCAGAGTCTAGTAATCAGGGCAATGCAGATATTAATGGAGGTGACCCTCTGATTAACATTAGGTTGTTAAGGGATCACCCCTCATCTAGCATAATAGGTAACTTGCATGAACCTGTTAGGACACGCTCTCAAATACAAGAAATGGATAACATGGCACTTGTGTCTCAAACTGAACCCAAGAATGTTGTGGAAGCCTTAAAAGATCCCAACTGGATAAATGCAATGCATGAAGAACTCAACCAATTCATAAGAAATAAAGTATGGCATCTAGTGCCCAGACCCAAGGATCAATCTATAATAGGAACTAAATGGGTCTATAAAAACAAACAAAATGAAAATGGTGTAATTGTTAGGAATAAAGCTAGACTGGTTGCACAGGGTTACAATCAAGAGTTCGGTATTGACTTCGAAGAGTCCTTTGCACCAGTAGCCAGATTAGAAGCCATTCGTTTGTTGCTTGCATATGCTGTAAGTCATGGAATAAAATTACAACAAATGGATGTAAAAAGTGCCTTCCTAAATGGAATAATAAAAGAAGAAGTATATGTGGAACAACCCCCTGGATTTGAATGTGCAGAAAATCCTAACCACGTATACAAATTGGACAAAGCATTGTATGGACTCAAGCAGGCACCTCGAGCCTGGTACGACCGGCTCAGCTCCTTCCTCACTGAAAAGGGGTACTCAAGAGGTAAAGTGGATCTGACATTGTTTACAAAGGTAAAGAATTCAGATATCATTTTAGTTCAAATATATGTTGATGACATTGTCTTCGGTTCTACTAAACCTAGTATGTGTAAGGAGTTTGCTAACTTAATGACAACAGAATTTGAAATGAGTCTCATGGGTGAACTTCAATTTTGTCTAGGTTTGCAGATCACCCAACGCAGAGAAGGAAGCTCTATTAGTCAGACAAAGTACATCAAGGAGCTACTGAAGAAGTATAAAATGGAAAATCTGAAAGTAATCAGCACTCCCATGTGTACAAACACAACCTTGGATGCAGATCTGAAAGGTACACAAGTTGATGCCAAGACCTATCGAGGTATGATAGGGTCACTTCTATATCTTACTGCATCAAGGCCTGATATTCAATTTTGTGTTTGTATGTGTGCTCGTTTTCAAGCTGATCCTAGAGAATCCCACTTAAGTTCTGTCAAGCGTATTTTTAGATACCTTGCTGGAACTCAAGACCTAGGGATTTGGTATCCTGCATCCTGCACCTTTGACTTGGTATCATATTCGGATGCAGACTATGCTGGATGTAAATTGGACAGAAAAAGCACTAGTGGCTACTGCCAATTTTTGGGTGGGTGCTTGATCTCTTGGGCCTCCAAGAAACAACACTCAGTGGCACTGTCCACTGCAGAGGCAGAATATGTCGCTGCAGGGAGCTGTGGCACTCAAGTGTTGTGGATCCAGCATCAGCTCCAAGATTACCAAACTGATCTTGGATGTGTCCCAATATTGTGCGATAACACAAGTGCTATAAACCTGGCCAAGAACCCCATCCAGCACTCTAGGACCAAGCATATTGAAATCAGACATCACTTCCTAAGAGATGAGGTCAGTAAAGGAAGTTTCAAGCTTGTATTTGTAGAATCTGAACGTCAACTAGCTGATATTTTTACCAAGCCTCTCAACAATGAGCGTTTTTCATACCTTAGGAGAGAGCTTGGACTCTGCAATTTGCATTCTGAATCTTGAATTGACTGCATGGCCTCATCTGAATGCTGCTTGATTGCTTTTGTGATGATCATTTGAAGTCCTGCTATGATAAAATTGTCAATGTTTGAATAAGTCATACACTTAGGGGGAGTATAAATTTTTTTTGGTATTTTGTTCATCTGAAATAAAACCTCAGCATGCTTACAAATTCATCAGTTTTAATCTCCTCTTTCATGCCTGAGTTAAGGGGGAGTAAGGTTTTATGCGGTAACGCACTCGTAAGGATGAGTCCACGCTGCAATGGATTGACTTTGTTTAAATGTTAACCAATCCGTGCAGTATGGCATAGTACGTCGACGCTTCAGGGTTTCTGCGTTGACGCTATGCGAGAAACAGTGTGGTGTGATGGTGATTATGACCTCTCGTCTAACTCATAGGATTCTCTCGTTCATCCTTCTTGCTAGACTTGTTCTTCTTCAAGTATCACCTTACACTCAATCTTGTTCACCTTCTTAATCCCAAGATTTCTTGATGTACTCTCCTTCTATTCCTGAATGAGGGAATTGTCTCAACTGTCCTGGTGAAAAGTTAACGCCTCACATTCAGGGGGAGCTAAGGGAATAATTTCTAATGAAAACAAGTTTTTCTTAGAATAACTTCACACTACTTAATGATATAAAATGTGTGTCCTTCAATGTTTGAACTCACCAGAACTTGAACCTAAAAGTGGTTGAATCTGGAATAAGAACTAAACAAGTTAATGTGACTTGGTTCCTATCATTCTTTTTCCCAATTGATCAAAAGTAGAAGGATCTTTCTATATATGGAAATTTAATCGGTATTGTTGCTAAAGTTTGTTTAGGTCTAAAAAGAGCTTCAAGAAAAAGTAAATCACACAGTGTATCGGTTCCTTGCAGAGCAATGGTTGATTTCCACAGAGAAACTTGCTCTAGGCACCAAAGAAGTGTTAAAGAGCAAGTCATGAGGTGGAATACTATCTCTGTCCTTTAATGAAACTTATCCATGTTAGAGCAATGGTGATTCTCAACCGAGAAACTACCTTCCTCACCAATGAAGTGTTGGAAGGCATGTCATGAGGTTGATCACTATCTCTGATTCTAAGCATAATGATTAGCTATGCTGAGTAACCGGGGACTCTGGTGCCTGATAAGCATGTGTACTCGTGTCACAAGGCTAGCTACATTTGACTGCTAATGGATGGAATCAATAAAATAAATACTAAGACTCATGTGTGATGGTTTGAAATCAAAGGCTCAAAAGATCTAATGAACTTATCCTCAATGCTTCTTAAACTTCTTTCTTCAAAGATTCTTTCGAAATTGAGTAACGAAGGATAAAGTTATGAGAAGATCCTGAGTATGAAGCTAGTTTAGAAATTACTCCAATTCTACACTATTACTGTTCATTTCTGTGCTTCAAACTTCGCAGAGTATCAACATTTTATGTCACTAAATGGTTCGAAGCTAATCTAAGAAAATGTATTTTTCATGGGAATTTGAACTGAAGCTATTAAAAATCCCTGAGTTTGAGTGTTTTACATTATGAAACCAGATTTCTAATGACATTTCCCAATTTCTGCTCTCTTAGCTGCATCTTCTACTTTTCACAAATCATGGTCTTGCAGCGTGTATTCACATTATGGCGTCGACGCATCCTATCTCTTAAGGTCGACGCCTCTGTGTTTTTTTTTTATATACATTCTTGTGCATAAGTGCTCATAGCGTCGACGCTTTGATTTCCTCGCGTCGACGCATCCACTCTATCTAAGTTCTTTTAGTTGTGATCTGGATCCGTTACCCGATTACCCAATAACAAAATTGGGGGTTTCATGTGCCACCCGGTTAAAACCCTCAACCGAGGGAACAGTCGGCTACTTTTCATTCATCCTTCTGAGGCACGACGGTTCCTCTCCTTCCTCTGTCACACCTCTTGACTGTTCTTCTTCTCCTCTATCCATGAAAATGGCTCTCGCATACTCCAGGAAGGGTAAGAAGCCTGCTGAGGAACCATCTTCGGCTCCTCTAGCTCCTGCCATCGCTGCTGAAGCCCAAGTTTATGAATCACCTGCGGCGGCTCCTCCTCCTACATCTTCTTCTTCGCTTAAACGCAAAGACAAGGGGAAGCGTCCACGCAGCCCCTCCCCTCCTTCCAAGAAGAAGAAGGTCCGATCGTCCTCCAAGCCTTCATTGTCACAGAAGAAAGTCTTCTCCAAAAAATCCAGGTCTGGGGTTTCCGTCTCCACTCCTTCTTCTGGTAAAGACGAACCCCTGAGGGTTTTAATTCCTCGATATATCCTTGACTCGGACGAAGCCTTTCATACTGTCTTCCCTGAGATTAGACCCACTTTGGAGTTTCAAGGTTGGTGGGGTTTTGCCACCAAGTACTCCGTCTATTATCCTACTCTTGTCAGGGAGTTTTACCGGAATTTATGCCATCAACCCGAACGTGGAAGGCTGATCAGCTCTGTTCGGGGAGTTAAGTTTGAACTTACTGCTAGTTTGCTCGCCAAAGTATGGAAGATTCCTATGAAGGGGGCCGAACTTCACTCATTTCCATTGAATGAACATGAAGCGTTTGCTGTTTTGACCGGCCAGACAGAGGACCCTTCAGACATTAAGCAGACCCATTTGTCTAGCTTAAAAGCTAACCAGTTTTCACCTCATGTTCGACTCTTGCACCATATATGCACTTCCATCTTTACCCCTCAGAGCAGTGGTCGTGAAAGGGTTACAATCATGCAGAGATTTTTACTATACTGCATGTTGAAAGAAATCAATGTGTCGTTGATTGATGTAATCATCCAGACAATGGGGACTTGCCTGGACAACTCTAGGACTCTGCCCTACGCAGCACACCTCACAGCCTTATTCAGAAAGGTTGGAGTTCAGTTTGGCAATGAAAAGAAGTGTGTTGTTCCTAGAGGCAATGTGTACTCCATGTCGTTTGTTCAGAATTTTATGGGTGTCAAAATTGTAGATGGCAGGCCAGTCAGAGTGCTGCCAAGTCAACAATCTTCTGTCAGGGCAGATGCTCCTCCTCCTGAGCCCGAACCAGAGTCAGTCAGGATATCTCCTGAACCTGTTGCTTCTCCTCCACATTGGGAGGGTCAGGAAAGAGTTGTGGACTTTGAGGTCCAAGGTGCAACACAAGCTCCAGCCAGGTCACCTCCACCTTTTGACACTCAGGATAGGCATGCTCATACTGTTGATAGTGAGCAGGTTTTTCCTTCGTATGTGGTGGAGTCTCCCAATGATGCTGATGAGGAAGGATTTCAATCTACAGTACCCCCTTTTCAAGATGATGAGCCTGAATGGTTTGACATTAGAGGGGAACCCAAGTCTCAGTGGGAACAAGGTGAGTCTAGCTCACATAATCTAAATAGAGAACTTGGGTCCAGGAGCCAACAACCTCAGGATGACTTTTTTCAGGCTCCTCCTGGTGCAACTGAAAAGGAATTACTTGTTCACCTCATCCGAATGATGCAGCATCACGGGGATAAGCTTAACTCCTTTATTCTGTATACTGACTTTCAGCTGGAACGATTGTATAAAAGAATTGTCTTATCTGAAATTTCGATGATGGTCTTCTGGAGAGACTATATGAAGGCCAAGCAGAAAACTGACAAAGCAATGAGGAAGGTCCTGCAGAGTGTTGCAAAGATTGTCAACAAGATTGCAGAGTTAGTTTCCAATATGCACTCTACACAGCTGTCTTCTCTTCAGACCATGGCCAAGATGCAATCCATGTGTTATGATATTCAAATTGCTATGGTTACTTTGCAGTCTCAAGTCACCTCAACTCCCACAGGCTTTCAAGCCGTGTTTAACAAGCTGTCTAGTCTTTCATCATCGATGGAAACTATGTGCGGTACGCTTGAGTCGTTGACACGAGGATCTGACGATGTCCGCTCCGAGCTGGGAGGTCTTAAAAGCACTCTTTTATTTCAGTTGGGCGAGCTTTCACAGGCAATTCAAGCTCTGCATGCCCAGCAGACCTTCTCATCTCATCGTCCTCCACCTCCACCGGGCCAGTCCTCTAGTCACTCCTCTAGGAGACATTCTCAGTTTTTCCCTCAGTAATGATCTGAAGATTCTGTTTTTCTTACTTGACTTCTAGACTCCCCTTCTTGCTGATGTCCAAGGGGGAGACAATCACAATCTTGTCTTGTGAATGCACTTCGTTCTGTTTTTTAATTAAAATTGATCATGTGCGTAAGTGAATGATGAATGAGCTGAATGTGATACCTATGGTTATGCATGCCTCTGCTTGATTGTTATTGTATTGCATGATCATTAAAGTGCCAGAACTTCATCATGGTTGCCATCATCAAAAAGGGGGAGATTGTTGTGCTCCTGATTTTGATGATGATCACCATGATATGACAGGGTGTATTATTATCTGACAATATGGTTAGTGGCAAGAATTTCTGTTGAACTTTAATGCAGGCAATAATCAGCGTCGACGCCACAAGATCAAAGGGTCGACGCAGCCTTCAGCTCCTCCAAGTTGAAGCATACTTCATCTAAACTGCGTCTACGCCTCAAGCAAGATAACGTCGACGTTGTGACTAGATCTCAAGATGTTTGAGTCATGCGCATGCTAACTGCGTCAACGCCACTCGGATGCAGCGTCGACTCGCATGCCTCCAGAAGATATCTTCACACAGCGTTGACGCTACCAGCTACCAGCGTCGACGCAGCGGGTGCCAAAAGACTAAGAAGATATCTTCACACAGCGTTGACGCTACCAGTTACCAGCGTCGACGCAGCGGGTACCAAAAGACTAAGAAGCTATCTTCACATAGCGTCGACGCCACCAGTTATCAGCGTCAACGCAGTGATAGGCTGAGGTCAAATATCGAAGGAAGATAAGAAGCTGTCTTCACACAGCGTCTACGCATTCAAATGCTGGCGTCGACGCACCCAGTCCCAGACAAGCTCTCGGGCAAAAGGACTGGATAAAGTGGGCCAGCCATGTCTGCAAACAAACTACACTCTCCCTCCTTTAGTCCAGAAGCTTCTCCACACGTGAGCGAATGATTGGGAATCTTGTAGGGCCCAATCTTGCGCGGGAAAAATGAAAAAGGAAATGTAGAAGTGGATCGAAGGGGGATGAGGAGAGTAGGGAATAGAAGAGACGAAGAAGGACCAGTATATTGAGAAAAATGTGCAGAGCCTAGCATCGTGAAGAAGATCCAGTGCGTGGATTGAAAGATAGGCTCGTTCTCCTGGTGAAGAAGATCAGAAGCTGAAGAACCATGAAGGCTTCAGACTGATCTAGTCTCAACTGAAGGGAAGATCACACTCAGATCATACTGTTCATCTCTTCGGGCTCTACTCTCTTCTGCTGCGCAAGAAGTCTGAAGATCCATTGATCAGCATATTCTGAGTTTACTCTTACCTTGTATTTTCGTTTTCTTATACAATTCTATTCTCGGATTACTGTTCCAGTGGGATTCAGTGGTCAGGTGTGTTCTGATCCAGAGAGTGTTCTGAGATCAGAGTGTGTATAGACTCTGTGTCTACAAGCTGTTCGACAGCGGTTCTAAGACAGGATATAGTTGTCTTCTGCAGATTGGATCTGCAGGTCAGAGAAGGATTCTTCTCTGGTGTTAGCTAAGCTGTAAGGCTCAGCGGTGATCCCCACCGGTTTGGTGAGGGGGTGGACGTAGGTCTCGAGATAGAGACTGAACCACCTTAAAAACTCTGATCTACTGTGGCTTGTGCTTGTGGCTTGTTATTGTGTCCATTGTCTCGTTAGACCGCTTAGATATTGCGCTAGCTCTTTAGAGATTCTCGAACTGGATTTTTGTCTGTGCTATCACAGAGAGTGCAACTGTCTTATTCTGCCTAAAATTTTTAAGTGGTCAATCTATTCACCCCCTCCCCCTCTAGTTTGACGATCCTCTGCTCCCAACAGAGGGCCCCCTTGCTGGTCCTAGTTGCAAATTACATAGAAACTCACACAATCTACGGGAGTGACGCATTGGCCGATAAAGCCGTACAATTGCGCGTATACTTTCCCATGGATATAAAAATAAACTAAAGGATATAAATGCAATATGAAAAGGTACTGGCTCGGTGTCGATTCCCATCAACTCTCCCCGGGTGGGAGGAACTCGACCCCGTCGAGTAGGGGTAGGGATGCTCGAATACTCCGGCGGATCCGTCACCGTGCCAAGTAAGGCGGGTACGCTCCACTCCAAATGATCATCACCTGCTCATTCCATATATACTCGATATGTGCAAACTGCTATGGCCTGAAGGTGGACACTCCGGGTGGGGCACTCTCAAAAGGAAGGGAAGCGGCTTAAAGACTCACTAGGAATCACCGCTGAGTCCCTATAGGTGACTGATCCGGGTATAGATGTAGAATCGACCCCATACTCATCAAGTGAGTCCACTCGCCTCTTACTCATAAGAGACCGACAACGAGCTTACACAAGACGCATGCAGACAAACAATCGACACACAAACCATGCAAACAAACCACACAAAGAAGAGACAATACTGACTCATGCATGACTCGAGACAAACCTACTGTTAGTTCGACCCGTACATGGGCGACGGCGGACCAGGACACCCGAATGTGTGCCATGCATGTATTTGACCTAACCGGAGATGGGTGGCATGGGGTACACCTAAATGTCCAAGTATAACCCAGTCATGCATGGACAGCCCTTTGGATTTGTGGGACATGGGAGGGCTAAGGAAGCCGGGTGTGGAAGAACCGAGTGTAGGTGTATCGTGGACGGGCTTGGTTGATGTAGATGACCCGACCGGTGGGAAAGGGGTGTGAAAGTGGACTTCCCCGATAAGGTATGAAGGAAGTGATGGGTCATGGGGCCCACTAGAGTAGGGGTCGAATGGGTCAAAGAAAGCGTGACCCCTCGGTTCCTCCGTTACATAGTCCCATGTTTGGAATTCATGAAGGTGAGGGTCACCTCCATCCATCGTGATAGATGGGACCGTGTATAGGAGATATGACTCCTCCCTCGGAAGAAAAGTAATGAAGTCGGGCTCATCCGGTAGCGGGAGAAGTAGAAGAACCTCCGTGGTAACACAACCGACAGTACATACGGAGGTAATGGACCCTATGGCCGGATGGGTGAAGCTACGACTAGTGGGTTGGTCGAAGCCTCGGGCCAATAAATGTGTAAAGGTCAACTGCCGGTCTAACCCTTTAAGAAGGTCGTCCAATGTGTCCACATAGTGACGAGACCGGAAGGTGGTATGAAATGAGTTGCTTGACACTAGTGGTAGTGTGGGGTCCATTGATGGGAAGGGAGGTGGGACCAAGCCATCCTTGAGCCAACTAAGAAGTGGCTCAGCTATGAAAAGCGTACCCGTTAGAAATACGGGTGGCTCGGGCCTTGGTGGTTCCAAATGAGAGGATTCCGAATCAAATTCGGAAATAGAGATGGATGACATTGGAACTCTCTCGAGTGGTGAAGGCCATGGTGTAGGCGGCTGGGAGGTGGATGCTTGTCGAAAGCCACCATACCGAGAGAAGTGTGACTCAAATGGTTCGACCACTAGAGCGACCGTATAGGATTCCGCTAGAGAGAATGCATTGCGGATAAGACATTCCAATTGGAAGTGAAGGCGCAAACCTCGCCGGAACTGAAATGCGGCCGTGTTGCTCTCCTGATGTGACACAATGATGGATGACGATGAAACTACCCCTTGGACCTAGAATAGCAAGCAACACAACAAGTTGGTAACGTCACACTGGCGGATTCACTCGCGTAAGCACACTCGGATCGGTAGAAGGACCGGCGATGGCGGTGAGGGTCCGAGGTTGGATCTCGGGGCTCCAAAGGTTTGGCCAGCTAGGATTAGATCCCAATGAGCCAAGGATGCCCAAAATCAAGGGAGACCGGCACGCCGAGGGCGAGGGTTGAAATGTCACGCTCACAACTCACCCGCGGTAATCACGCAACTAGAAGATAAATCGGGTTCGGGCACTCTCTTACGCCGACGGTACTGAGGATGCAATACTAATTAAGTAAGAGAAAGCCGGCAAAGAGTAGTGTGAGTGGCTCACCTGATCAGCGTGAAGACACCGATCCCGGTCGGAGACGAGGGCGAGCGGGGAAGTGTGGGTTCCCCGCACACTGCGCCGATGAAGCTTCAAAAAAAACCTGCTCAAGAGTACATGCACTACACCTCGCGCAGGAGGGTGATCTCGGGGGTGGGAATTAATTGATTACAAACAAACACTACCTCCCGCAGGGAGGGGCGGTAAGCCGGCCAGGTGAGAAGGGTAGATTGACCGAGAAACCCACAAGGAGGAGCCGCTTCCGACCCAGACTGCTTGCTGTGGTTGGGGACAGACGGTCGGTGTAATTGCTGTAGATCGCAGCCAAGAATTTTGCCGATGTCGAGCTCAGGGGGAATCTTCTCGTAATAGGAACCCGAACGCCTCAGAATTATGTTGATTTCTTCTGACGTCATTGACGGCTTTAGTGGAGGTCTGAGTAGAGTAACAGATTCTGGGGCGGGTGGCTCCTTATTTCTGTCTGCAACTTGCAGAAGTTCCTCCGGTCACTCCTGGATGCTGAATCACGAACCGTCAGAGTCGCTGGAACCATGGACAAAGCCTCTACACATAAAAACTAACGGGGAGGCCGTCGGAGGTCGGGGTGACCTGGGGGACGTCGATGAGTGAGTGCTGGTCGTAGAGGACTGGGGAAGGCAGACCTGCGCGACTGTAGGGGAAAAATCAGAACTTTGGCTCCCGGATGCCGACTGTGGTTCTGCTTCTTGCTTCTGGTCGGGGACAGGTGGAGGAAGAACTTTGAAGAAAAGCTGTTGGTCTGAATCCTCCACGGTTAGTCGTGGTGTAGCGACGAACCGGGTTGTAGATTCTGGCCGCAGCAGCTACCAGATACGAGCAGTGGATTGCAGAAGTTGTCCCAGCCGCTCCCGGATGCCGAATCTCGAACCGTCAGAGTTACTGGAAGCGTGGACAATCCCTCTGTGCTGCAAAACTGACGGGGAAGCCGTCCGATGTCGGGGTGGACTGGGGAATGCCGATGAGTTGAGGCAGGTCACTGCCAACTGTGGGAGGCAGATCCGACCAGTCGAGGAAGAAAGACCAAAACTCTGACCTCCAGATGCCGAATGCACTTCCGCTTCTTGATCCAGAAAGAGGACTGGTGGAGGAAGATATTTGTAGAAGAGCTTACGGCTTGAATCTTTCACCGTCGGCCGTGGTGTAGCTTTGAACAGGGTTCAGGAACTCTGCTGATGGAGCTCTGGGCAGTCGGGGGAGATTGGATCTCCCAGACAGCCCCAAACTCGGAATGGTACGATTCTTCCTCGCCTGCGTAGTGGACTGGACGCCCTTTCCAGAAAGGTACGGTATGACTCTGGATGTCACCGTGTGAATCCGGGGAAGCTTCTGCAAGTCGTACCTTCTTCAGCCACCTGCAGACTGATCAAAGGGGGGGAGAGGGGTGGAAGAACTTGGTTGGCCAAAGGAAGAACAATGGGAAGGGGGGTTGGGGGCTGCGACCTAGGGAGGTGAGGGGGGCTGGGAATGAATGTGGTGCAGTCCCAAAGGGAGGAGAATTCGAATTTTAGCTGGGGAGGGGTGAAGGGGGTGCTTGGGGAAGTGAGGGGGTGTATGGGGAATGCCAAGGGGTGCCTTGGAAGAGGGGCTTCCTCCTAGGGGTTGGAGGGGGATTAAATGGGAGGTATGGGGAAGGGGGAGGGGTCTTAATTAGGAGAGAATAGGGAGGAGAGAGAGTGAATTTCGAAATTTAGAGAGAGAGAGAGAGAATGAGAGAGCTAGAGAGAGAGAGAGGGGTGCACTTATGCTCAAATATTCAATACTTCATTATCCTCAAAAGAGGGGGGGGTTGGGGTCCTATATATAGGAAATCCCCATTTTACAAAAAGTCCCTGTGAAAAGGACTAATGATAGAAGACCAAGGGGTGGGGAGAGGGGCGCCCATGGGCCAAGCTAATGATATGGCCCAATAAGATATGATAACCCATTAACCCTCTTGGCCACTTAATGAAACCTTAGACTTAGGTAGATGACTTACTAACTTAGGTACTTGACTCAATAAAAGGAAAATTACATGATTTAAGACTCAAGAAAAAATGTAAAAATTACATAGCTAGACTCAGAAGCTTGAGATGAAAATAGTGGCAAGCATCGGGACCCACGGGGAAATGGAAAGTGGTAAGTGATGTCCCCATCATACTCCCGGGGTGCGGAAAACTTGACTCCGTCGAGTAAAGGCTCACCGGGGGAGCAGCTCAGGGCGATCCTCATCCTCCAAACTCAACCTGCACCTGCGACCAGGGGACGGCCCCTCATCCTCTCAAGGTGGCCCGGACACACCCTTATGCTGGCGATGGAACCCTGCTTGCATAGTATTGCCCCTCTGTGTACACGTCGGGCTCTCAAGGCTATTTTGTGGATGCTCTCCGGGGTGTCCCTCTTTAAAGGAAGGTATAGGCTCAAAGTACTCACGAGGATTCGCCGCGGTGCCCAAATAGGGTGCCGGGTCAGTCGCTTGAGAATTGGGATATATCCCATAACCCATTTGTAAATTCAATCCATAAGCCAGTTTTGCCAAAGCCACTTTGGAACATGGAAGGTCCAAGTCCTCGTGCCCTCGATTTGAAGGTGGCCCTAAGGTAGAGCCATTCCAAAGCCACCATCGTGAGGTTGCCTTCTTGGAATTCAAGTGCCACTCGTGAATCTTTTGCCCGCTCATTATGATCGTCATCGCCCATTGCTAGATGCTTGCCTGAATGAGTATGCCTTGAGCTACGGTGCTGTGGGGGTGGGAAGTGTGTGGTATGCAATGGGGGACCAGGGCAACCAAAAGTAGACCTATCATGTAGTGATGTTATGATGACTTTGAAGAATTTGGGAGGACCGGGGCATCCATAGGTGTCCCTCTTGTGAGTGAGTGTGATGAATGATGGAGGACCCGGACAACCATGGATGCTCCTAACTTGCATAAGATGGATGATGAATAGGGGTGGACCTACATATCCAAATGTGAACCTGCCATGCACTGGACCTAGTGTGTATGTGACACAAATGAGATGACTAGCCCTACCGGATGGGGTAAAATGTTGTGGCCCATGCATTCCTATCAAGATGGTCCCATCTTTTGGTGAGGGTTGGTTTGGGGGTCTCCACTCATGGGGTTCGAAGGGGTCCCAGAAAGTGGACATCTTGGGATGGGTTAATTCTTCATTTCCTAGGTGGATGTCACCCTTGGTCATGGCTCTCATGGTGTGGGCTAAGTTTTGGAATGGGTGGGTTAGGTTTGACATGGTGTGTGAGGGTAGGAAAAGGTGGGTAGTGGGTAAGGCGACTAGGTCCCATGGGTTCTTTGGCTTCCATTGGGAGGGATCAAAGGGGTCATGGAATGGGTCATCTAGGGGGAGGAACTCTTGGTCCTCATGGTCTTGGGAGAGGTAGTCTTGACTCATCATGGTAGGTTGTGGTAGGAAAATGTTGGTGTTGAGTAAGGTGGGTGGGTATAGGAAGGGATCGAGTGGGTCATGGTATGGTTACCTAGAAACTCTAGGTCCACATGTGGTGGGGAGTCATTTACCTCTATTGAGTTCTTTGGGCAAAAGTTGTTGGTGGGTGGGTTAGCCTTGAGGGGATGGCTGGGTTTTCTTCCTGAAATGAGGAGCTCCAATTTAAGGATGGCCTCGGGCTCATCGGGTGTGGGAAGAAAGAGAAGGAGGTCGCTAATGTAGCAACCAACAGTGCAAACCGAAGTGATAGACCCGACACATGGGTGTAGAAGACCAAGGCTCCTAGGTTGGTCGACCATAGGGTTCAACATAGCCGTCAACTCCACTTGCCATGCTAGGCCTTGTAGGAGGTCTCCTAGAGTTTCCACATGGTAAGAGGATTGGATGGTAGTGTGATAGGTGGAGAAGGGTACTATGGGGAGGTGTCGTTCCATGGGAGGGTTGACATGGGGCAGGATAGGGTGAACCGGATTTTCCTCTAACCATTTAGCCAGGGGCTCACTTATGAAAAGTTCACTCCTATTTAGAGAGGGTGGTGTAAAAGGTGAAGTTCTTTCCTTGGTTTGGGCAAGGGTTTCCTCCAAGGTGGGGAGTGGTTCTAGGGTGTCCACCACTATGATGGCGGGTGTGGGAGTCATGGGTTCCTCTACCAAGGAGGTGAGATGGTCTTTTGAAGGTGGAGTGATGAGGGTAGGTGTATGGTACCCCCGGGGTGGAAGGTAAAGGGAAATTTGGTTCAGGATCGGTAGGGGAAGAAGTGGAGGCCTAGGTTGGAGTAGGGTTGTGGTTTCCTTTCTCAAGGGAATGGGAAGGTCTATCGGGGGTGGGGTGATGATGGTTGGTGCATGGCATCCAATTAGGCCCAATGGGTCTTCTGTGGGTAGGGAAGAGTTCTCTTGACCCAGCTCTTGACATTGGGCTTCATATTCCTCCTCCCATTCTAGGGGAGCCTCATGGTCTTTGGTCACCTCCTCAAGTTCCTTTTGGAAAGGGGTGGCTACTTCTTCTAAAGCCAATGGGGTGGGAAGGTCTTTTGATGGTGGGGTGTTGCTAGCCGGTGTGTGATGCACACGGGGTGGTGAACAAGGAGGGGACTCTGGTGGATGGGAGAGGACATGGGTGTTGTTGAATCGGAAGGCTCCCGGAAGGTGTGGCGGATGCACAAGGCAAGTCCGACGTGTCGGGTCAATGTTGGCCTTCCTTTCATCTAACCATCTCCTACCTAGGATTATGCAAGGCCCCGCCATAGTCCCAATTTGACACCAAGCTCCATCACAGTATGTGGTCTTCCCAAACCATTTATGGAATTCAACGAAGACTTGGTCTCCGTCGTGCACGATTTGTCCGGTCCTAGAAAGAGAGGCAACGATATCGGGGGATACCCAATTATCGGACTCTAAGTCAATGAAATCAATTTCCGTAGGCTCTCCATTGGGTAGGTATGCAAGGGATATGATTGGGAGAGGGATCATTTGGTCCGTAGACTCATTGACAGTGGGTGGTGGACAATACATGGGACGGTCTGTCGGGGACTCTAATGCAAGCGTGCCCATGGACTAGACTCGTAGAGACAAGTCTAAAACTTGCTCTGATACCAATTTGATGTGACACAATGATGGATGACGATGAAACTACCCCTTGGACCTAGAATAGCAAGCAACACAACAAGTTGGTAACGTCACACTGGCGGATTCACTCGCGTAAGCACACTCGGATCCGTAGAAGGACCGGCGATGGCGGTGAGGGTCCGAGGTTGGATCTCGGGGCTCCAAAGGTTTGGCCAGCTAGGATTAGATCCCAATGAGCCAAGGATGCCCAAAATCAAGGGCGACCGGCACGCCGAGGGCGAGGGTTGAAATGTCACGCTCACAACTCACCCGCAGTAATCACGCAACTAGAAGATAAATCGGGTTCGGGCACTCTCTTACGCCGACGGTACTGAGGATGCAATACTAATTAAGCAAGAGAAAGCCGGCAAAGAGTAGTGTGAGTGGCTCACCTGATCGGCGTGAAGACACCGATCCCGTTCGGAGACGAGGGCGAGCGGGGAAGTGTGGGTTCCCCGCACACTGCACCGATGAAGCTTCAAAAAAAACCTGCTCAAGAGTACATGCACTACACCTCGCGCAGGAGGGTGATCTCGGGGGTGGGAATTAATTGATTACAAAAAAACACTACCTCCCGCAGGGAGGGGCGGTAAGCCGGCCAGGCGAGAAGGGTAGATTGACCGAGAAACCCACAAGGAGGAGCCGCTTCCGACCCAGACTGCTTGCTGTGGTTGGGGACAGACGGTCGGTGTAATTGCTGTAGATCGCAGCCAGGAATTTTGCCGATGTCGAGCTCAGGGGGAATCTTCTCGTAACAGGAACCCGAACGCCTTAGAATTATGTTGATTTCTTCTGACGTCGTTGACGGCTGTAGTGGAGGTCTGAGTAGAGCAACAGATTCTGGGGCGGGTGGCTCCCTGTTTCTGTCTGCAACTTGCAGAAGCTGCTCCGGTCGCTCCTGGATGCCGAATCACGAACCGTCAGAGTCGCTGGAACCGTGGACAAAGCCTCTACACATAAAAACTGACGGGGAGGCCGTCGGAGGTCGGGGTGACGTTGGGGACGTCGATGAGTGAGTGCTGGTCGTAGAGGACTGGGGAAGACAGACCCGCGCGACTGTAGGGTAAAAATCAGAACTTTGGCTCCCGGATGCCGACTGTGGTTCTGCTTCTTTCTTCTGGTCGGGGACAGGTGGAGGAAGAACTTTGAAGAAAGGCTGTTGGTCTGAATCCTCCACAGTTAGTCGTGGTGTAGCGACGAACCGGGTTGCAGATTCTGGCCGCAGTAGCTACCAGATACGAGCAGTGGATTGCAGAAGTTGTCCCAGCCGCTCCCGGATGCCGAATCTCGAACCGTCAGAGTTTCTGGAACCGTGGACAATCCCTCTACGCTGAAAAACTGACGGGGAAGCCGTCCGATGTCAGGGTGGACTGGGGAATGTTGATGAGTTGAGGCAGGTCACTGCCAACTGTGGGAGGCAGATCCAACCAGTCGAGGAAGAAAGACCAAAACTCTGACCTCCGGATGCCGAATGCACTTCCGCTTCTTGATCCAGAAAGAGAACTGGTGGAGGAAGATATTTGTAGAAGAGCTTACGGCTTGAATCTTTCACCGTCGGCCGTGGTGTAGCTTTGAACAGGGTTCAGGAACTCTGCTGATGGAGCTCTGCGCAGTCGGGGGAGATTGGCTCTCCCAGACAGCCCCAAACTCGGAATGGTACGATTCTTCCTCGCCTGCGTAGTGGACTGGACGCCCTTTCCAGAAAGGTATGGTATGCCTCTAGATGTCACCGTGTGAATCCGGGGAAGCTTCTGCAAGTCGTACCTTCTTCAGCAACCTACAGACTGATCAAAGGGGGGGAGAGGGGTGGAAGAACTTGGTTGGCCAAAGGAAGAACAATGGGAAGGGGGGTTGGGGGCTGCGACCTAGGGAGGTGAGGGGGGCTGGGAATGAATGTGGTGCAGTCCCAAAGGGAGGAGAATTCGAATTTTAGCTTGGGAGGGGTGAAGGGGGTGCTTGGGGAAGTGAGGGGGTGTATGGGGAATGCCAAGGGGTGCCTTGGAAGAGGGGCTTCCACCTAGGGGTTGGAGGGGGATTAAATGGGAGATATGGGGAAGGGGGAGGGGTCTTAATTAGGAGAGAATAGGGAGGAGAGAGAGTGAATTTCAAAATTTAGAGAGAGAGAGAGAGAATGAGAGAGCTAGAGAGAGAGAGAGGGGTGCACTTATGCTCAAATATTCAATACTTCATTATCCTCAAAAGAGGGGGGGGGGTTGGGGTCCTATATATAGGAAATCCCCATTTTACAAAAAGTCCCTGTGAAAAGGACTAATGATAGAAGACCAAGGGGTGGGGAGAGGGGCGCCCATGGGCCAAGCTAATGATGTGGCCCAATAAGATATGATAACCCATTAACCCTCTTGGCCACTTAATGAAACCTTAGACTTAGGTAGATGACTTACTAACTTAGGTACTTGACTCAATAAAAGGAAAATTACATGATTTAAGACTCAAGAAAAAATGTAAAAATTACATAGCTAGACTCAGAAGCTTGAGATGAAAATAGTGGCAAGCATCGGGACCCACGGGGAAATGGAAAGTGGTAAGTGATGTCCCCATCATCTCCTCTCCCAAACCATGTTCCAACCAATACTTATGATATGCCCGAATGTACTCGGACACGGACCTATCACCTTGGATGGGTCGACATGGGTGGGCCATAGTTGCAAAAATACGGGAATGGATCCCTAGGAATGGATATGCAAGGCCATTTGGGCAAGACACTAGACACGACCCTAAGTAATGCAAAGTTGGAATGCATGCACACTAAGGACCCTAGACGTAAACCAAGACTTGGTACGTGGTGGAGATAATTGACCCGAAGGTCACTCGCACAAGTGTGCGGCCTTCCCGATAGGCGTAGCCTAACGTTCGGACAACACCTTTTGATATACCAAGTAAAGGGATGTAAATGCAAAAAGACACTTTTTTTGTGTTTTAGAAATATGATGATCCTAGACTCGACTTAAACCGACTAATGACTAGACGTAAATGACACTCTTTTTTTTTCTTTTTGACACCCTAGACTCAACTTGGCTCTGATACCAAATTGATGCGGGACGAGACACGGACACGACAAGCTCGCGATCGTCCCTTAACGAGGGAAGCGTCGGACGTGCGCGGTTGAGAAACCGGCAAGAGCTAGGGTAGTCGGCTCGCACTTTCGTGCCCGGATTGGGTCACGGGACGTTCACGCTCTCTCTCGTAGCAGCGGTGAATGATAATATAGCGAGCTAACGGACCTAAAACATGCTCTCTAGCAGTGGCATAAACAAGTATATATGAAAATAAGCAAATGCCGAGTGTAGGGAGCGAGAACGATACCTCCACGCGCTCGGCATGGGGAAGACGGACCCGGCCGAAAACTCGTACTCCCGGGAAACTTAACACACAATAATTACAGCAATGGGAACATGCCCACTTCACGCAGGGAGGTAAAGGGCTATACAAATGGGCCCGGGAGGACCGAATTTGGGTTGACGGGCAGCTTCGTGTGTTGATTCGGCTACATGCGTGTTCACGACCGTGGGGCCCACGTGCTGTCTGGAGGGGCCGTGTGGGACCCGGTGGTACCGCTATAGTGGAGACACTTGGAGAAGCGCTCCCCGGGCTGGCGGCACGCTGGTTCACCAGCCGGAGGCCGGGCGGCTCCGTTCGGCATCGGTCGGAAAAACCGACCGAAAATCTACCGGTTCTGTATTTCAGCGCGCGCTCCAGCGAGAACGGACGCTGCGATCAGCACCGGTGTCAGAATGCGACGAGATCAGAGCCGTTGGAAAGCTGCTTTGAAGTACTGCAATCTAGTGGCATTCAGAAAAATTCACCAGATTTTTACTTTGTGTTGGCGAATTTTATATGCTGCTGTTGTACAGTAACCGAAGACTCAGATCTGCAGAGAACTTTCCTGTTGATTGCCTTTGACCGTGAAGTAGATGTCCGAATTTGAAGATGTGTTCTTCAACAAGGTTGTAGGAAATCGAAGAAGGAAACCAGGACTATTTTTGGATATGGATTTGGAGGTGGTGGTGATTTGTTCTGATTTTGGAAGTGGAGGGTGGTCGGATCTGGGATTTGACTAAAAATACTGTATCAGAGGAAGAACACGAATTTTTAAAAATAGATAGAGGGCTAATAAAAATTAAGAAACTTTGTGGAGGTAGGGGGTGATGGACAAAACTCTCAGTAAAATTGGGAGGGTTTGGACAAATCAAAAAGATGATCGAAGGGGGAGAACTCAGAGGTTCTGTCACTGTAGACAGAAACCTGGCAGATCTGGGATGACAGGTTGGATGAAAATGTAAAAATACTAAACGATGAAATTTTGACGTGAAAATTTAGGTGGATCTTGGGATGCAATGGCTGAACACACCATAAAAAATTCAGATCAATCCAAGCTCGTGGATGAGACAGACAATTCATGGAAGCTGCTGTGGTCGGACGAAGATAGAACTGCAGAGGCGGCTCGATGGCGGCACGAACGGCGGCGGCGGCGGCGGCGGCACAGACGATCACCGGAGGTTGAGAGGAGGGGATAGGAGGTAGAAACACTCTAGATCTGGGGTTGGGGAGGGAAGAACAGCAGGGGAGGAGAGAGGGGCGCACCAAGCTCCTTGCTTACCCACAAAAATTCTGATTTTTCATTGAATTTCACATGAAAATACAAGCTTATATATGGTTTACATCAAATGCAATGTGGACCCTTAGATCTAGAGAAGGGGATTGAAGGGCTGGGATTGCATGCCACAAACGCAAAAAATAAGAATATAATATGCAAGGGGGGGGGGGCCTATTGACTAGGAGGGGAGGTTGAATGGAAGGTTGAATGGTAGGTGGCCTACCTTGGACAAAATGGGCCACTTGTCTACCCATGTGGCATATGACTAGTCCAACCTTCTAGATGTCCACCTAGGATGGTTGACCAGCCCCACAAGATGACATGGACCAATGGAAAAGGGCTGAGGGCCCCCTTGCTGGTCCTACTGACAAATTACATAGAAACCCACACAATCTACGGGAGTGACGCATTAGCCGATAAAGCCGTACAATTGCGCGTATACTTTCCCGTGGATGTAAAAATAAACTAAAGGATATAAATGCAATATGAAAAGGTACTGACTCGGTGTCGATTCCCATCACTATGACTCGGACTTGTCATCCTCCGGTTCCTCTGTGTCGGAGGAAGAAGATCAGGGGGGCTCTTTGTCTGAAGGGTCGCCAAATCCGGATGCCTCGGGAGGGCGCACAACCGAGGCAGTTCCCACACTGGTGGGGTCAGTTCCAGGGTCAGTCGTCACCGAGCGTGCTGCAGGCAGACCGTCTGAGCCTTCCACTTCCGAGCTTCAGGGTGGGCCAGAGGCCTAATGTATCTGCTTTGCTTTCTCTTTTTGCATGTCTCTTCCTTTTCCGAAGGAAAACTTTCCTTGTTGTGTAGGAAAAAAAGTAAGGCAGTAGCATTATGATGAAGACTTAACTGTTTCGTATCGCCATTGCCATATTTTGTTTAGCGTATCTGCAGTGGTTGGAAAGTACCGATACTTTCTGCGTGGATCTCGCCTGATGGTTGGATGAGCGTCTGACATGGTGTCTTTCCGTTTTCTCATGCTTTGAATGCTTGGCCGCTTCGTGTGTCCCGCTGGGGCGGAAATGAGAAGTTTGAGGTGACCATTCATAGGGAGAGGTCCCTTTGGCATGTTTTCGAGGGGAGAATCATTTAAGGCAAATAGCCTCCCTTCGCCTATAAAACGTCTGAAGGGCGTCCCTTCCTCTCCACCGCATAGCATTTTCCCCGACAGTCTTTCCTCATTCTTTCTTCACGTAGCGTTGTGATGTTATATTTGAAGCATGGAAGATGCTCTGGAAGATGCAGCTGCCGATGACGGAAGGCAGAGAGTCCTTGCTGCTTTGGGTTTAAAGGAGGTTCGACGGCCGGCAGATAGGTTTAAAGAAGGTTCGATGTGCGGAGGCACGTCGTCTTCTTTTTATCAGTTCCAGTGGCACTTGCGAAGGGGGCGAGATGGTGGACGGATGGGGGCATCAGGCATCCCTGCTGCCTGTCCCTTCCTGCTCGCTCCGTGGAGGGGAGGAGGAAGCCAATTAAGCTCCCTTCTTTCCGGGATTTCCCCTACCTCCTCGTCCAGCTTTGCTGGTTTCTTTTTCCCTCTTCTGCTCTTCTCATCATTTCTTTCACTCTTCGGATGGTGCCTGCACTCTCTTCCTTCCAAAGAGTTGGCAGATTGGCGGGGAGGATGGCTTCATATGCATTCCCTCTTCCCCTTCCTCCATCACTGTCAACTTGGAAGGTAGCCTTCTCCTTCCTAATCCCTCTGTCACCTTTGTTCCGAGCTACCCGAGCCAACGGGGTCGACTACCCTTTATCCGAGCCAGTTTCTGCACAAGGCAGAGTCAATGGCTGGACACAGGAAGGTCAACCGAGTCAGCCGAGCGATGGGCTCATACGGCGGCGCCAGATGGATTTTTTACTTTTTTGACATGTATTTTCTTGGCTTCGGCCTTTCTAATGTACAAGCGAGTTGTTTGAATAAAGGAAAGGAGGCTTTTGTTTTATTTCATGTTGTTTTACACAATGCTCAGTATTCAGAAGTAGAACTTGCATAGTGTAGTCGCATTCCAGGTCCGAGGGTGGGCTCTCCTTCCATCGTGGATAGTCGGTATGCTCCTTTCCCGAGCATCTCGACCACTCTGTAGGGGCCTTCCCAATTAGGGGATAGCTTGCCTGCCGCCTCAAGTGGTCGAGAGGCTTCGGCTTTCCTGATTACGAAATCTCCCGGTTGAAAGTGTCTATCTCGGACTTTGGCGTTGTAGTATCGAGTGAGGTGGCGTTGATATTATGTTGCTCAGATGCTGGCAATCTCTCAGAGATCATCTGCTAGGTCGAGGTTTTTGAGCAATTTCTGGTCGTTTGCCTCGTGCGAGAAATAGATGACTCGAAGGGAGGGATTGGCAATCTCCAATAGGATAACGGCCTCAGTGCTGTACACCAACTGAAAGGGACTTTCACCGATTGCCGTTCTAGGAGTCGTTCTGTGTGACCAGAGTATGTTCGATAATTCCTCAAGCCAGCTGCCCTTGGCTTTGCCGAGCCTGGTCTTGATGCCTTTTAAGATAGTCTTGTTGGCATTTTCGACTAGTCCGTTAGCTTGAGGGTGGGCGACCGAGGTGAAGTGATTGCGAATGTTTAGGTTGACGCATCTGTCTCATAAATAATGAGAATCAAATTGCCGATCATTATCGCTCACTATCACTCGGGGGATGCCGTAGCAACAGATGATCGATTTCCAGACGAAACTCCAGACGACTGTCTCGGTGATTCTCGTTGTGGCTTCAGCCTCGGCCTCGATCCATTTGGTGAAGTAGTCGATGGTGACGATGATGAACTTCTTCTGGGCTTGAGCTGTGGGGAATGGCCTGAGGATGTCGATTCCCCAGCGAGCGAAAGGGTATGGCTCGACTAGGGTAACGAGCTCCGTTGCCGGCTGATGGACAAGGTGGTCAAATCGCTGGCATCAGTCGTAGTGCTGTACGTAGGTCAAGCAGTCGCGCTACAGAGTGGGCCACCAATAACTTTGTTGTAGCAAGATCCTGGCGAGTGACCTTCCTCCCAAATGCGCTCCGCACAAGCCTTCATGAACTTCTTGAATCGCTCGGTTGGCTTCGTCAGTACTGACACATTTCAGGAGAGGACCGGAGAAGGATCTTCGGTAGAGAGTGCTGTCCAGAATGATGAACCGCCGAGCTTGGTACATCAATCTTCGGGCTTCCCGGGGGTCGGGAGGCTCTTGAGAGTCTTGGAGCCACAACAAGTAGGGGGTGCACCCGTCGCTTCGGGAGGCCTGGTCAATAGCCAGGAGCTCCGAATCAATGTTCGATCCCTCTAGCTCTTCGAGAAGGACCGATCGAGTACCCTCGGGGTCAAGAGAGGAGGCCAGCCGAGAGAGGGCGTCCGCTGGGGAGTTTTCTTCCCGAGCTATTCGAACTACCTCAAAACTCTCGAACTGTTGTGCCACGGCTCTGACCAGCTAGAGGTATTTGATCATTGGTGCTTCTCGAGCTTCGTAATCACCGTTGACCTGGCTAGCGACTAGTTGGGAGTCAATGTGAATTCTGACTCGCTCAACCCCCAGTTGCCGGGCCATGCGGGCTCCCGAGATAAGGGCTTCGTACTCGGAGGCATTATTGGACGCCTGGAAGTTGAACTTCAAGGCGTATTGTAGCTCTGCTCCTTCGGGGGACTTTAGGAGGATTCCTGCGTCGCTTCTGGCTGAGTTGGAGGATCCGTCGATGAATAGTTCCCAGGTTGGCCTAGGCGCGGAGAGAGATTTTTCTTCGATCGGGATACTGCTCTCGACGATGAAGTCAGCGAGCGCCTATCCTTTGATAGCCGAGCGAGGCCGATATTGTAAGGTTTCGATCAGAGGAGCAGCGGAAACAACGAAACCCTAAGAGTCGTATCGTTGCTGGCGATCAAAATCAAGAAACGATCCACCGAGAACCCGCCAAGGAAGAACAGTTCTATACCTTTGCGGGATTAATCAATTCCCAGATGCCCGAAGATGATCGAGTAGAGGCTCGTCGGGCTGCTAGCCGTCCAAGTGTCCGGCCTCTAAATGTATCCACACGAGCAGCAGGAACGGACGGAGTCTCCTTCTCGATCTCCACAAGTCGGCCACTCCTCAGCACCACCATCCACCGCCTACAGAGGAGGAGAGAGAGAGGGGCGCGCCCAGGTCAGGGAGGAGAGAGAGAGAGAAGGGGGCGACCAGGGGAGAAACCCTAGTGCTTGGCCAGGGTTTCTCTCCTCAACGTGTATTTATAGACTCTGGCATTTTTCACAAAAACCCAGAAACTGTCTATAATTACCGTCCTTATCCATCTTATCCACTGCTCTATTGTGTGTGACCCTCTAGGCCCAATAGTCTGTTTGGTTTTCAGGCCCATTAAGCTAAGAACTCTTCTTAACTTAATTAATTATAATCCATTAACTCTTAATAGATTTAACAGGCTTTCCGACCATGAACGGCACCAAGCAACACCTCGTGATCCCAAATGACTTTGGGAGGGATGCAACCCATATTGAACCTTTCCGTCATCAGATTCCACACAGTTATAGATCCTCATTCATACAATGCTCCAATCAGAATTAGGGTACGGTCAAACTGTCAAACCCTAAAGCATCCTGATCTTATGGACCCTTGTACTCTTAAGTACAGTTCACTAGAAAACTCCTTTTCTCAGTGAACCCCCATACCCTGGCCAGGGATTTCTAAGTACATGTCCATAGAGCATTCTCTCTCTCTTAATCCATGCAGAGAGTGAATGATCCCTTGTTGTCCACCAAAGTGTTTTCACATGAATCCCACTGAGTCCGAATAGCTAACTATTAAGAACCACAAGATTGAGGTTCATAAGTCAGCAATCAAACGCTCAGTGGAGTCCACGCAAAGCCTCTTTAGTGACTCAGGTCAAAGATCCAACTATGCTACTGTGGCACTAGAATCTCCTGATTGACAATCAGCATGATTACCATTCAGGAATTCTAGATCGGGTCAATTCAGTGAACTCATTCCACTAACGAGCACCTGCACGTGTACCTTGATGTCACCACACCGGTGATTATGAGATCGACCACCCTCATCACATGAGTGAGTACCACGTGCACCGGTCTATCCGAATCTTCAATGTCCCTTCTTGAAGATCCTATGACCAGGAACATTTAGAATATAAACATCTAGATGACTGTTCTCATTATCACAATCTCATTATGATCCAATCATCATAGCTCATATTCAAGGACTTCATCATATTACAACAAACATACTATAACGTGCTAAGAATATAATGAAGAAAATGCCATTAGTATATTGAATGAAATTGTACAAGAAATGTCACCATCACAACACTTGTGATTGGCTTGAAGGGCATACATCTCTAACAATCTCCCACTTGTACTAAAGTCAATCACCCACATGCTTGATCCCCATTAGCCCAAGGTGACGCTCAAACACACTTTGAGATAAAGGCTTAGTCAATGGATCTGCAATATTATCAGCAGAAGATACTCTGTCTACTATCACATCTCCTCTAGCTATAATCTCTCTGATCAAGTGATAACGCCGCAGAATATGCTTGGACTTCTGATGAGACCTCGGCTCCTTTGCTTGCGCAATTGCCCCATTGTTGTCACAAAACATGGGGACATGATCAGAGATGCTTGGGACAACTCCCAATCCATCGATGAACTTCTTCATCCAGACCGCCTCATTTGACGCCTCGGCAGCAGCTATGTACTCGGCCTCGGTTGTTGAATCAGCAGTGGTTTCTTGTTTGGAACTCTTCCAACTCACTGCCCCACCATTGAGAGTAAAAATGAACCAAGAGGTTGACTTGCTGTCATCTTTGTCAGACTGGAAACTAGAGTCAGTGTATCATCTCAGTTTCAAGTCCTCTCCTCCATAAACCAGAAATAGATCCTTAGTCCTTCTCAAGTACTTAAGGATACATTTCACAGCTATCCAGTGTTGTTCACCTGGATCCGCTTGATACCTGCTCGTAACACTTAGAGCATAAGCTATATCAGGCCTAGTACATAACATCGCGTACATGATGGACCATATGGCAGAGGCATAGGGAACCCTACTCATGTACTCCCTCTCTTCTGGAGTTTTAGGGGACATCTCCTTAGAGAGGTAAACTCCATGTCTAATCGGTATTAGACCTCTTTTGGAGTCTTCCATGCCAAACCTTTTGACAATGGTGTCTATGTACATCGATTGGGACAAGCCTAGCATCCTCTTTGATCTATCTCTATAGATCCTAATCCCCAACACATAGGATGCTTCTCCCAAATCTTTCATGGAGAAATACTTTGATAGCCAGGCTTTGACTGACGATAACATACCTACATCATTCCCAATGAGTAGTATGTCATCCACATATAATACCAAAAAGGTGATTGCACTGCCATTTGTCTTCTTGTACACACATGGCTCATCTTCGTTCTTAACGAAGTCATAAGATTTGATTACTTCATCAAACCTTATGTTCCAACTGCGGGATGCTTGCTTTAGTCCATATATGGACCTCTGAAGCCTACACACTCTATCTGGATACTCTTTGGATGTGAATCCCTCAGGCTGTGTCATATACACTTCTTCCTCAAGGTTTCCATTGAGGAATGCCGTCTTCACATCCATCTGCCAGATTTCATAATCATAGTGTGCAGCAATGGCAAGTAAAATTCTAATGGATTTTAGCATGGCTACAGGAGAGAAGGTTTCGTCATAGTCAACCCCTTACCTTTGACGATATCCCTTCGCTACAAGCCTTGCCTTATAGGTATCAACCTTTCCATCTACTCCAATCTTTCTTTTAAAGATCCACTTGCATCCAATAGGTACAATACCCTCAGGTGGATCCACCAAGTTCCAAACTTGGTTGGAGTACATGGAATCCATTTCAGATATCATGGCCTCTTGCCATTTCCTCGAGTCAATGACACTCATTGCCTCCTCGTAGGTCTTAGGATCCTCATCCTCATTATGTGATACCTTACCAGAAATATGTCCTACATATCTATCTGGTTGAACAGGTATCCGGCCTGACCTACGCACAGTTTGTGGGTCAATTTGTACTGGATCTTGAGAAGGTACACTGACAGGTTGCGGTTCTAGAACTTCTTCTAGTTCTACCAAGCTCCCACTGTTTCCTTCAAGGATATACTCTTCCTCAAGGAATACAGCATGTTTAGCTACAAACACTCTTTGATCGCTAGGCTGGTAGAAATAATATCCATAAGTTTCCTTAGGATATCCCACAAACCTGCACTTCTCAGTCTTAGATCCCAATTTATCAGAGTCATGTTTCTTTACATGGGCAGGGCAACCCCAAACCTTAAAGTACTTAAGATTTGGCTTCTTTCCTTTCCATATCTCATATGGAGTGGAGTCGACAGACTTCGATGGGACTTTGTTCAACAAGTGTGCAGTAGTCTCCAAGGCATAACCCCAGAGGGACAAGGGTAAACCAGCAAAACACATCATGGACCGTACCATATCTAATAGGGTATGATTCCTCCTTTCTGCTACACCATTCAGTTGAGGTGTATAAGGAGGAGTCCACTGAGACAATATTCCATTATCCCTTAAAAACTGTGTGAACTCCGTACTCAAGTATTCACCCCCTCGATCTGATCGAAGAGTTTTAATACTTTTCCCGGTTTGTTTCTCTACTTCATTCTTAAACTCGACAAATTTCTCAAAAGCTTCAGATTTGTACTTCATTAAGTACACGTATCCAAATCTTGAGAAATCATCAGTGAATGTAATGAAGTATGAATAACCTCCTTTGGCATGTATGGACATAGGTCCACACACATCAGAGTGTATGAGTTCTAACAACTCATTTGCTCTTTCTCCATGTCCAGAAAATGGAGACTTGGTCATCTTACCCATGAGGCAAGATTCACAAGTCGTGAATGATTCATAATCAAATGGATCAAGGTATCCATTCTTACACAACTTTTTCAATCTTTCCTCATTGATATGACCAAGCTTACAATGCCAAAGATAAGCTTGATTCACATTGCCTCTTTTTCTCTTAAGAGGTCTGTCCACACACATCACAGGAGATGCCACATCTAAAATATACAAGCCATTCATTAAGCTCCCACTGGCAAATAATTCACCATTTAATAATAAAGAACAACCATTGTTTCCAAAACTTACAACAAATCCATATTTATTTAAGCAAGAAATGGAAGTAATGTTCTTTATTATAGAAGGAACATAATAACAGTCTATAAGCTCTAGTGTAACTCCTGTAGGCATCTGGAGGTTCACCTTCCGGACCGCGAGCGTAGCAACCTTTGCTCCATTTACTAGTCGCAAGTAAACCTCGCCTTTGTTCAATTGCCTACTACTTATCAGCACCTGCAAGTCATTGCAGATATGAGATGCACATCCAGTATCTAATACCCACGATGTGGATCTATAAGACAAGTTTAGGTCAACAATCATGAACTTACCTGAAGCTTCTTCAAGCTTCTATTTTGCCTTTTCTGCAAGATACAACTTACAGTTCCTCTTCCAATGACCATCCTTATGGCAGTGGAAACATTGTCCCTTGTCCTTCTTAGCCTCATCCTTCTTGGCAGTCTTTCCCTGCTTATCCTGCTTTTTCTTCTTATTTTTCTTAAAAATAGATTGATTCTTTCTCTTCTTGTTGGTCTTACCAACAAGTAGCACAGAAGATTTTCCATTATTCATTGTCCCCTCAGCTGTCTTCAACATATTAAGAAGCTCTGCTAGAGAGCACTCTATCTTATTCATGGTGAAATTTACTATGAACTGGGAGAATGAACATGGGAGAGACTGCAAGATTAGGTCAATGCACAAATCCTTGTTCATTTCAAAACCTAATTCTTTCAGCCTCTCAATCCACTCTATCATTTTGAGAACATGTGTATGCACATATGTTCCCTCAGACATTTTGGCCCCAAACATATTCTTAGATATCTCATATCTCTCTGTTCTACTCTGAGCTCCAAAGAGCTCCTCCAGATGGAATAGGATGGATCTAGTATCCATCTTTTCATGCTACGTTTGTAACTCATTAGTCATGGAGGCTAGCATATAACATTGGGCCAGAGTGGCATCTTCCTTATGCTTCTCATAAAGAATCACCTCAGCCTCATCGGCATCATCAGCAGGAACAAGAGGAACAGGCTGCTCAAGGACATAGGCTATTTTCGCAGCCGTGAGAATAATTCTCAGATTCCTGAGCCAATCGACATAATTTGGACCAGTCAGCCTGTTGGCATCTAATATGCCTCTCAATGGGTGGTTCGTCATTGCGATCTATAAGAGGAAATAACAGAATTTTGAACAACATTGCAGATATTCATGATATTAAATTAAGACATGGACTTTTATGCTAACTTAATACTCCCACTAATTTTCGACGATTTTGCATAACCCCTAATATGCAAAGACAGGACACAACGACTGTGTCCTAGTGGGTACTAGGATCCCATTAACATTATGGAAGTAGTTTTGTGGTAGCACAAAAAACTACCCCATACTTAATGGGTAGGCAACTCTTGCCAATTACAACTCCTTGTAACTCCCAGTAATTTAGCCTCCAAACGCTTCGTGATCTTGTGGTAGCACAACAAACCACGAGCGTTGGTTAGGTCCAACCCGTTGTTACGTTATGAGAGTGGGTTTATGACATAACTCTTGTGGTAGCACAACAAAGCCATGCCAGCCTCCATCCCAAGGTTCGGCCCAAGCCCTAGCCTAAGTCTCCGTCCCCTTGCTGTGACAGTCTTGTGGTAGCACAACAAACTCCCACAGTTTAAGGAAGGCTCACTTTGACTATAACAACGGAAGGCTACGTGGAACATTCTTAATGTCTCACGCTTATCGACCTAATATTTGATTGAAGGGGATTTGAATATTTTGGTCTCATCAATATAGGTGCTATATATATATAATAATAATTAGGAGTATCGAATATACTCTAAAATTATGTATATATATATAATTAGTAGCACTACCACATATATCAAATATATGCTATAACACCGATGGATGATCATGGACTTTAAACCTAGCAACATTACCAGAGCCAGTTGGTAATGTACACACAACATGGTAAATTCTGAAAGACTTGGAGCATCCAATGCTCCCACTGGATGTGAAGAATCTCCCGAGCCACCGTAGTCGGCCTCCTTCTTAGTCTCCATCCGCTTCTTATAATTACAAGTAAATTTGAAATTTGGGCACGCATGCCCATAAATATACATCAGAAAATAATAAGAAACCTTGAACTAGTCAAGGGGAGTACAACACAAGTGGGAGATAGAATGTACAACCCGGATTAATAAGAGAGAGAGAGAAGGAGGCACGCAGGCCCCAATAATCACATCATGATCCATTCACCACAAACCATACCATCACATGATATCTAAGTCCATGACCATCCATCCACACACATGACACATCACATGCATCATTAAGTAATTATCATATAATTACAGCAAGATATAACGTTGATTTCAAAATAATAATAATTAGTTTTGAAATTACGCAACATTAATTAACTAAACAATTTAGTTTAAACAATCAAGTCTAAACAACTTTAGACAATAGTCATACACATTAACTACATGGGCTCAACAATAATATACTGTTAATTAACCTCATAAGAATCACATCCTTATAGTAATTAACATTAATTAATTAGATAATAGGAAATACTTAAAACCATTTTAAAATTCCCATTAACTAATTAACCAAGGGCCAATAATGAAAAATAAGTAAATAGATTGCTAAAACAATTTTAGAATCACATTAAAATATTTTTCAGAATTTTCCCGAAATTTTTCTGACATTAAATGCATTTTAAACATTTTAAAATGAATAAATTTCAAAAAAAATAAGGGGGGGGGCTTATCGGGCGCGGATCCGGGCGCGGGCCGGATCCGCCCGCGGGAGACCCACGAGGTGGTCGTCTCCCCCGCCCGATCGTGAAGGGGAGGGGCTGGGGTAAAACCCTAGCCCCCCGGTGCTCGCCGCAGGGGGCCCGTCCGCCGCCCCCGACCACCGCGGACGACCCCTGGGGTCCCGCCGGCACGTCCGCCGGCCACCGCCCCAGACGTCGTGGCCAGAGGAGGCGCCCGCGATCATCACGGGGCCGTTCCGCCCTGTTCGCCGCGAACCTCACCGGAGCCGCCCCATCCGGCCGCCGCACGCACCCGGACGCCGTGGGACGCCATGGGGAATCGTCCAGCAACTCTTGCCAGCCCCATGGACATCCACAATCGGAGATTAACGGCCTGAATCGGCCTCCCTCTCCCTGTGCGAACGGCGACCGTGGCCCCGAAGACATGTTCGATTCGCCCTCACCATAGGGTCAATCAACGCACCAAAACGTGCATTTTGATCCTCTTAATACCAGGAACAATTCCATGGGATCAATTGACCAAAAACTCATCCATGAGAGACTCAATCGAACATCCTAAATTGAGCCCTAAGCATGAACGTGAAGGATGAAAAATAATATAATAGTCCTGATTTTGATCAAACCAGCAACCTGGCTCGGATACCACTGTAAGGTTTTGATCAGAGGAGCAGCGGAAACAACGAAACCCTAAGAGTCGTATCGTTGTTGGCGATCAAAATCAAGAAACGATCCACCGAGAACCCGCCAAGGAAGAACAGTTCTATACCTTTGCGAGATTAATCAATTCCCAGATGCCCGAAGACGATCGAGTAGAGGCTCGTCGGGCTGCTAGCCGTCCAAGTGTCCGGCCTCTAGATGTATCCACACGAGCTGCAGGAACGGACGGAGTCTCCTTCTCGATCTCCACAAGTCGGCCACTCCTCAGCACCACCATCCACCGCCTACGGAGGAGGAGATAGAGAGGGGCGCGCCCAGGTTAGGGAGGAGAGAGAGAGAGAAGGGGGCGGCCAGGGGAGAAACCCTAGTGCTTGGCCAGGGCTTCTCTACTCAACGTGTATTTATAGACTCTGGCATTTTTTACAAAAACCCAGAAACTATCTATAATTACCATCCTTCTCCGTCTTATCCACTACTCTATTGTGTGTGACCCTCTAGGCCCAATAGTCTGTTTGGTTTTCAGGCCCATTAAGCTAAGAACTCTTCTCAACTTAATGAATTATAATCCATTAACTCTCAATGGATTTAATAGGCTTTCCGACCACGAACGGCACCAAGCAACACCTCGTGATCCCAAATGACTTTGGGAGGGATGCAACCCATATTGAACCTTTCCGTCATCAGATTCCACACAGTTATAGATCCTCATTCATACAATGCTCCAATCAGAATTAGGGTACGGTCAAACTGTCAAACCCTAAAGCATCCTGATCTTATGGACCCTTGTACTCTTAAGTACAGTTCACTAGAAAACTCCTTTTCTCAGTGAACCCCCATACCCTGGCCAGGGATTTCTAAGTACATGTCCATAGAGCATTCTCTCTCTCTTAATCCATGCAAAGAGTGAATGATCCCTTGTTGTCCACCAAAGTGTTTTCACATGAATCCCACTGAGTCCGAATAGCTAACTATTAAGAATCACAAGATTGAAGTTCATAAGTCAGCAATCAAACGCTCAGTGGAGTCCACGCAAAACCTCTTTAGTGACTCAGGTCAAAGATCCAACTATGCTACTGTGGCACTAGAATCTTCTGATTGACAGTCAGCATGATTACCATTCAGGAATTCTAGATCGGGTTAGTTCAGTGAACTCATTCCACTAACGAGCACCTGCACGTGTACCTTGATGTCACAACACCGGTGATTATGAGATCGACCACCCTCATCACATGAGTGAGTACCACGTGCACCTGTCTATCCGGATCTTCAATGTCCCTTCTTGAAGATCCTACGACCAGGAAGATTTAGAATATAAACATCTAGATGACTGTTCTCATTATCACAATCTCATTATGATCCAATCATCATAGCTCATATTCAAGGACTTCATCATATTACAACAAACATACTATAACGTGCTAAGAATATAATGAAGAAAATGCCATTAGTATATTGAATGAAATTGTACAAGAAATGTCACCATCACAACACTTGTGATTGGCTTGAAGGGCATACATCTCTAACAGATATGATATATCATAGGCCCCGAGCATGATGGCCCACTTGATGAGGCGTCCCGAGGCTTCACGGTGAGCGAGGATCCTCTTCAAAGGTTCGCCGGTCAGCACGGTGATGGAGCGCCCTTGGAAATAGGGTCGGAGGCACTTGGCCGAGGTAACCAACGCTAGCACGAGTTTCTCGGTTGTGGGGTACCTTCTTTCAGCCTCGTTAGGCACCTTGCTGGTGTAGTAGACCGGTCTCTCGACTCCCGAGTCATTTCTGACTAGGACCGAGCTAACTGTAGACAGAGTCACCGAGAGATAGAGATATAAGGCTTCACCTAGGACGGGCTTAGAAAGCACCGGGGGCGAAGCCAGGAACTCCTTAAGCTCGGCGAACGCCCTTTGGCATTCCTCATCCCATACGAACGTAGCAGATGCCATTTTGGATCCCGTCAACAGCTAAAAGAAGAGTAGGCATCGTTCGGCCGCGCGGGACAGGAATCTGCTGAGCACAGTAATGCGCCCAGTGAGGCGTTGGACGTCTTTGATGCAGGTGGGTGGGCGCATGTCCAGGATGGCCTGGACCTTGTCAGGGTTGGCCTCGATCCCACGCTGGGTGACTAAGAAACCCAGGAACTTCCCGGATCTTACTCCGAAGGCGCACTTGGTGGGATTGAGCTTCATATTGTACCTCAGGAGGGTGCTGAAGGTCTCAGCTAGGTTGGTGAAGTGATCCTCGGCCTTGGGGGTCTTGACGAGCATGTCTTCAATATAGGCCTCAACGTTCTGGCCGAGCTATCCTTTGAACATATAATTGACCAGCCTCTGGTACGTGGCTCCAGCGTTCTTCAACCCAAAAGGCATCCGGGTGTAGCAGTATACGATGAAGTAAGTAATAAAGGAGGTCTTCTCAACGTCTCCTGGATCCATTCTGATCTGGTGGTAACCTGAATAGGCATCCAGGAAACTGAGTATTTCGTTGCCCGAGGTTGAATCAACGAGTTGGTCGATGCTCGGTAATGGATAGCGGTCTTTTGGTGTGACCTTGTTCAAGTCGGTGAAGTCCACGCACATTCGCCACTTTCCCGAAGCTTTTGGCACCAGGACGACGTTAGCCAGCCACGTCGGGTACAGGACCGATCTAAAAAGACCAGTCTTTTGTCCCTTGGTGACCTGCTCCTTGATGATCGCCTACTTCTTTGGCGTGTGCTTCCTTCTGCGTTGTTGTACGGGCTTCACGGTCGGGTCGAGGTTGAGCTTATGCATTACCATCTCTTCCGGTATTCCAGGGAGTTAATCATCAGACCATGCAAAGACTCGGGTATACGTGGAAGGAAACTCTTTGTATTGCTGTTGAACCTCAGATGGTAGGTCGGCTCCAATCTTTACTCCTAGGGTTGGGTCATCGTTTAGGAAAACCATTAGCAGCTCGCCCCCAGGCTCGAAGGTTGCGGGTTTTTCCTCGACTTCCCGGGGACCCTTGTTCTTCCCGTCTGGCCTTGTGGCTTCAACCGAGATATTATAGCACCTTCTGGCCATCGCCTGGTTACCTCAGACTTCCCCCACCCCATTTTTGGTGGGGAACTTCATCTTTTGGTGATAGGTAGAGGGCACCGCTTTCGTTCGAGTAAGGATTCCTCGACCGAAGATTGCATTGTATGCTATCATACCCTTGATCACTATGAAGTCCACTAAGACCGTAACGGTTTTGGGTGGGGTGCCGAGAGTAATCGGTAGGCTTAGGGCTCCCTCGGGATAAGTGGCCTGGCCATTGAACCCGCAAAGGGGGGTTCGGATCGGGCGGAGTTTGGACGGACTCTCCCTCATCTTAAGGAAACATTCGTAAGATAATACATCAGGGTCGCTTCCATTGTCAACTAGAATTCTATCTACGTTACAATGGTTTATTGTGGCCGATATGACTAGGGCGTCGTCATGCAGGGTAGTCAGCCCTTTCAGATCTTGGTTGGAGAAGACTATGACCTGGGGCTCACTTGGCGGGGCCTTGGGAGGCTCGACGGCTCGGCTCGCCCGCAGCATGATGCTTCCTTCCTCGGCAATTGTCCCCTCCTGATGCGGCTCCTCCAGCGATGACGTTGATGTGGACCCCACGAGGGGCGTTGTTGATTTCCTTTGGGGCGCCTCGGTCTTCCTCACGTCCAGCCACGAACCGGGACAGGTGTCCCTGGCGGACGAGGCGCTCGATCTCGTCCTGGAGCTGGTGGCAATCGCCGGTATGATGCCCGTGGTCACTGTGGAACAGGCAATGTGATGTGACACAAACTAGGACCTAAATTGCAAGTAACACAACGACTTGGCAATGTCACACAAGCGGACTCACTCACGTTTAGCACACTCGGGTCCGTAGGTGGACCGGTAATGGGGTGAGGGTCCGAGGTTGGACCGGAGGTTTCTAAGGGTATGGCTGGCTTGGGGAGGACCCCTAAGGGCTAGGGGTTGCCCAAATTCATGGGCGGTCAGCACGCCGAAGGCATGGGTTGAAGGGTCACTCTCACAACTCACCCGCGGTAGCCACTCAAATATAAGCAAATTCGGAACAGGCGTTCACTCACCGTCCGATGGAGTTAAGAAGCAATACTAATTAAGCAAGATTAACCAGCAAAGGGAGGGGGGGGGGGCAGAAGCTCACCTGATCAGCGTGAAGACGCCGATCCCGGTCGGAGACGATGGCGAGCGGGGAGGCGTGGGTATGCACCCGCACGCCGCGCCGATGAAGCTTCAACTTGATTAAATCAAATTACATGCACTACGCCCCTTACAAGGGGGTTGGACTAGGGGTGGGGAATTGGATTACAACCAAAATATACCTCCACGTAGGGAGGGGTGCTCAGCTGGCCAGGCGGGGAGGGGAAAGACTAAAATAGAAGCTAAACGATGGAGGTTGCCGACTCTGCCCGTTCTCAGGAACCAGGGACAGATAATTGAAGTTGATGCCGCTGAAGCCACTCCCGAATTTTGTTGGCGATGAGACCAGATGGAGAATCTTTGTAAGTGACCCCGGAAGACGTCCAAATTTTGTGGAATTTCTTCGTTGACTGTGCTGGTCGGGGCAGAGGCGCGAACAGGTACCCTGAGTTCTGGTTCTTACTGTCTCAACACCAATGTAGCTAGAAGACGAAGACACTACGGACGCTCCAGAGCTCAGAATCAGGCGTGGTCAGAGGATGTCGGAGAAGATGGGGAGAGCTCGAATAGTGGACAGTGGTCGGTTCTATTCCAGAGGAGACAGAACTGCGCACCTGGAGGAGAAAATTGATAAATCTTAGCTCCGGATGCCGAACGGGATTCCGCTTTTAGTTCCTCGAAGTAGGATCATTGTAGAAGATCCCAGCCAAGTCCCGCCTCCAGATCCTTAGGAGGATGGCTGTGGCAGTCTCTGAACGATGCTTCAGGTTGACTATCAGGAGGAAGAAGTGCAGTCCGGCGAAGATGGCTCTTCCGGGCAGCTACGAACTCGGACAGGGACGAGACCACCACGGTTGCGAAGCTGACTTGACGATCTTTCCATAAATATAGAACTTACCACCAGGTTCATCGAGGAGATGACGGGCCAACCTCTGCAATCCGCAGCTTCTCTGCTTCCTCCGAACTGAGAACTGCAGGTTGAAGATGATGGGGGGAAATGGGGTATATGGGAGGGGAAATGAGGTGGATGTGTATGGGGGCAACCTCTAGCTGTGAGGGGGTCTGGGAGGGGGTGTTCCAAGGTTTGGGAAGGGGAGAATGGGGGCTAGAATGGGGCGTTTACAGTGGGTGAGAGAGGAGCTATGAATTTGGGATGGTGGGTGAGAGGGAAAGGATATTTGAAAATGGGTTTAAGGGTGGGATTAATTTTTTTTTATCTTGGGGATGGGAGGGGTTGTGTTGGGGAAGGGAAGGGGTGCTTGGGGAGTGGGGAATTCTCCCTTGGGAGATGAGAGGGTGCTTAGGGAAGGGGATTGGTAGTTGGTGGTTGGGTGGTGGAGTATGGATTGGTGGAGGGTCTCTTGGGACTAGGGGTGGAGTAATGACGGTTGGGGGTAGTTAGGAGGATGAATAATGAGGGGGAGGGAGAGGGTTGATGATGTGGAGGAGAGAGAGTGAGGGGAGGAGAGAGAGAGAGGGGGGGCGCCCTCCTCTTCTTAGAGAGAGAGTTAGAGAGAGAGAGAGGAGAGAGATAGGGGAGGGGAGCTTCTCACTCCACTCTAATGGCTTCTCACAACAAGAACAATTAGGTTGGACTAAATTCTCAGATTTCATTCATTGATTGATTAACTTCAAATGGGGAGATGGGGGTCCTATATATAGGCAACCCACATTTTACAAAGTGTCCCTGACTCTAGACACAATGACAAATAACCAAGGGGTAGGGGGCGCCCATGGGCCTATCCCAATGGATTGGGCCCATTAACTAGCCTAATCAACCTAATGACAAACATTTTAGGTAAATGACTCATTAACCTAGGTACATGACTCAAATAAAAAAAAAATTACAATGATACGACTCAAATAAAATAAGAAAATTACATGACTCGACTCAGAAAAATGTGACGGACACAATGGAACCATACCGTTGAACAATCGGAGCTGTGGAAAAATGGGAAGGACGAGAGATACCCCCATCATACCCCCGGGGTGCGAAGAACTCGACTCCGTTGAGTATGGGTCCGCCGGGGAAGAGGTCCTCCAATGCAGCTCCGGGCGAGCCAGAACCTCCAAACTCAACCTCGCGTCCTTAGCCGGGGGACTACTTTTCATCCTCTCAAGGTGGCTCGGGCACACCCTCTTGCTGGCGATGGTACCTTGCTTGCCTAGTATTGCCTCCGTGTGCACACGTTGGACTCTCAAGCTGATATGAGGAGGCTCTCCGAGGGTGTCACTCACAAAGGTGGGGGTAGGCTCAAGGTGCTCACTGGGATCCACCGTGGTGCCCTTAGAGGGTGCTAGATCCGCCACGTGAAAAGTGGGGTATATCCCAAAATCCCATCGATAAATCTAACCCGTAAGCCAGGTTGCCAAAGCCACACAGAACATGAAAGGTCCAAGTCCTCGTGCCCTCGATTTGGAGGTGACCCTAAGGTAGAGCCATTCCAAAGCCACCATCGTATGGTTGCCTACTGGGAATCCAAAGTGGCACTCGTGAGTTTTTGCCCGCTCATTATGAACCTCACCGCTCGTTGCTAGATGCTTGCTTGAATGAGTATGCCATTAGCTATGGTGCGGTGTGGGTGGGAAGTGTGTGGTATGCAAAGGGGGACCGGTGCAACCATAAGTGGACCTATCATGCAATGCGACTATGTAAACCTTGATGGACCTAGGAGGGCCGGGGCACCCGTAGGTGAATATGTCATGCATAGTGGTGGTAAATATCGGGGGACCCGGACATCCGTAGATGCCTTTGACATGCTTAAAACTCATGATGAATGAAGGTGGACCATTACATTCGAATATAGACCACTCATGTTTCATGCTTGACATGTGGGTGAGATGAATGAATGTACCCGACTTATAAATCATGCCAAGTAGTTTTGTAAGCCAAGACTCATGCATTTTTGTGCCAAAGATGTTTCCTATGTGTGTGCTTTTGAACTTCCATTGGAATGGGTCAAAGGGGTCTAAGAATGTGGATATCATGAAGTGGGGCATTTTCTCGATCCCTAGGTGTATATCGCCCATAGTCATGGTTCCCATGGTGTAACTCGGGTCTAGGATGGGGTGGATTGGATCAAACATGGTGGGTTGGGGTAGGGAAAGGTGAGTGGTGGATAAGGTGGTTGGGTCACATGGGTTCCTTGACTCCCATTGGAATGGATCAGAGGGATCATAAAATGGATTACCAAGGGGGAGGAGCTCCATGTCCTCAAGATCCCCAAATGGTGGTGGGTCATCCTCCTCTAATGAAAAAATTGGGCCGAAGTTCTTGATGGGTGGGTTGGACATGAGGGGAGGGTTTGGCTTTCTACCGGATATAAGAAGCTCCAAATTGAGGAGAAGGTCGGGCTCATCGGTGGTGGGGAGGAATAGTAGGAGGTCACTAATGTAGCAACCAATGGTGCATACCGAGGTGATGGACCCGACACATAGGTGTAGGAGGTCAAGACTCCTAGATTGGTTGGTCACCGGGGTCAACATGCTCGTAAACTCTATTTGCCATGCTAAGCCTTTAAGAAGATCCCCTAAAGTTTCCACTTGGTAAGATGATTGGATGGTGGTATGATAGGAGAAGAAGGGCACTATGGGAAGGGTTTTCTTCATGGGAGGGAAATCGTGGGCCGTGATATCTCTTATTGGGTTCTTCTTTAGCCAACTAATAAGGGGTTCTCCTAAGATGAGCTCGGCCCCAACTAGAGAGGGTGGTGTAAGGTGAAGGCCACCATGTGAGGTTTCTTTTTCCACTTGGATATGGGTGATCTTCGTTGTGGGGATAGGGTCCGGAGTGTTCACCACTATGGGGTCGGGTATGGGTTCCTCCTCCAAGGAGGTGAGAGGGTCTTTTGGTGGTAGGGCGATGATGGTTGGTGCATGGCGCACCAGGGGTGGTGGGCAAGGTTGGACTCAGGTTGGGATTGGTAAGGGAAGTAGTGGAGGCCTAGGACATGGGAGTTTTGGGGGAGGGAGTGGGAGATGGGTTGGTTGGAGTGGCTTGGGTTTATCGGTCTTGGGGGGAGTGACCCTTATAGGGGAAGATGGAGGGGTAGTGGTGGGGACCAAGGGGGCTTGTGGAGTTTGGGTTTTGTGGGGAATTGTGGGTTGGGGGATGGTTGCCGTAGTGGGCCTAGGTGGAGCGGTGGACACGGGGTCCACGTGGGTTTGAATGGTGAGAATGGGGTGAGTGGTGGTCCTTATTGGAGAAAACCGGGTCGGTTAGGGGTCTTTTCCCCTTGGGATCGGCCGGTTGTGAAGGGGTGGAAGTGGGGGCCAATTGGGTTTGGATAGTGAGGTTTGTGGAAGGGGGTTTTGGTTGGGGTGTGGGGATCCTCATGAAGTTAGGTGGGCAGGTGGATGCTTGGATTAGTTGGGTCTTAAGGGATAGGATTTGGTGGCGAAGTGTAGTGGTGATGGTTGAGAGGAAATTTGTTGGGAGTGGTGGGGGAGGAGGCCTAAAGGTGGTCTCAAGTTGGCTGGGTGGAGATAGAGGAGTGGTAGTGCTCCTCGGATAGGAAAGGGAATGTCGGGGAGCGTAGATCTTTCTAAGTTCCTCCTTCATATCATCCCATGAAGAAATGGGCTCTTGCTTCCTAACTCTTTTTAATCCCTCTATGTGTTCCCACTTACTCTTGGCTTAACCCCGAAATCGTCCCTTGGCCTTGCGGACTCTCACGGGTCCATATACCCAAGTCTTTTCAAAGTACCTTTCCATGGTAGCCTTCCACCTAACATAATCACTAGAATGTGATTCGTCAAAGGTAATATCATCATCTAGAATGTAGTCCATGGGTGGCGAGTAGGTTAAGTAGGAGGTGGCCAAGATGATCGGGGGGATAAATGCAAGGGTCGTACTAATGATGACTCCAATGCAAGCGTGCCCTAGGACTTGACTTATAGAGAGAAGTCAATGACTTGCTCTGATACCAATTTGATGTGACACAAACTAGGACCTAAATTGCAAGCAACGCAACGACTTGGCAATGTCACACAAGCGGACTCACTCGCGTTTGGCACACTCGGGTCCGTAGGTGGACCGGTAATGGGGTGAGGGTCCGAGGTTGGACCGGAGGTTTCCAAGGGTATTGCTGGCTTGGGGAGGACCCCTAATGGCCAGGGGTTGCCCAAATTTATGGGTGGTCAGCACGCCGAAGACATGGGTTGAAGGGTCACTCCCACAACTCACCCGCGGTAGCCACTCAAATATAAGCAAATTCGGAACGGGCACTCACTCACCGTCCGACGGAGTTAAGAAGCAATACTAATTAAGCAAGATTAACCAGCAAAGGGAGGGGGGGCCAGAAGCTCACCTGATCAGCGTGAAGACGCCGATCCTGGCCGGAGACGTTGGCGAGCGGGGAGGCGTGGGTATGCACCCGCACGCCGCGCCGATGAAGCTTCAACCTGATTAAATCAAATTACATGCACTACGCCCCTTGCAAGGGGATTGGACTAGGGGTGGGGAATTGGATTACAACCAAAATATACCTCCATGCAGGGAGGGGTGCTCAGCCGTCCAGGTAGGGAGGGGAAAGACTAAAATAGAAGCTAAACGATGGAGGTTGCCGACTCTACCCGTTCTCAGGAACCAGGGACAGACAACTGAAGTTGATGCCGCTGAAGCCACTCCCGAATTTTGTTGGCGATGAGACCAGCTGGAGAATCTTTGTAGGTGACCCCGGAAGATGTCCAATTGTTTTGGAATTTCCTCGTTGATTGTGCTGGTCGGGGCAGAGGCGCGAACAGGAACCCTAAGTTCTGGTTCTGACTGTCTCAGCACCACTACAGCTGGAAGACTAAGACACTACGGACGCTCCAGAACTCGGAATCAGGCGTGGTCAGAGTCGCTGGAACTGTTGTTGAGTCCTCTTCGAAACGAGACCAACGGGAATGCCAGAGGGAGTTGGAGAAGACAGGGAGAGCTCGAATAGTGTACAGGGGTCGGTTCTATTCCAGAGGAGACAGAACTGCGCACCTGGATAAGAAAATTGATAAATCTTAGCTCCGGATGCCGAACGGGATTCCGCTTTTAGTTCCTCGAAGTAGGCTCATTGTAGAAGCTCCCAGCCAAGTCCCGCCTACAGATCCGTAGGAGGATGGTCGTGGCAATCTCTGAACGATGCTTCAGGTTGACTGTCAGGAGGAATAAGTGCAGTCCAGCGAAGATGGCTCTTCCGGGCTGCTACGAACTCGGATAGAGACTAGACCACCACGGTTGCGAAGCTGACTTGACGATCTTTCTAGAAATATAGAACTTACCACCAGGTTCATCGAGGAGATGACGGGCCAGCCTCTGCAATCCGTAGCTTCTCTTCTTCTTCCGAACTGAGAACTGCAGGTTGAAGATGATGGGGGGAAATGGGGTATATGGGAGGGGAAATGAGGTGGATGTGTATGGGGGTAACCTCTAGCTGTGAGGGGGTCTGGGAGGGGGTGTTCCAAGGTTTGAGAAGGGGAGAATGGGGGATGGAATGGGGCATTTATAGTGGGTGAGAGAGGAGCTGCGAATTTGGGATGGTGGGTGAGAGGGAAAGGATATTTGAAAATGGGTTTAAGGGTGGGATTAATTTTTTTTTGTCTTGGGGATGGGATGGGTTGTGTTGGGGAAGGGAAGGGGTGCTTGGGGAGTGGGGAATTCTCCCTTGGGAGATGAGAGGGTGCTTAGGGAAGGGGATTGGGTAGTTGGTGGTTGGGTGGTGGAGTATGGATTGGTGGAGGGTCTCTTGGGACTAGGGGTGGAGTAATGACGGTTGGGGGTAGTTGGGAGGATGAATAATGAGGGGGAGAGAGAGGGTTGATGATGTGGAGGAGAGAGAGAGGGGAGGAGAGAGAGAGAGGAGAGAGATAGGGGAGGGGAGCTTCTCACTCCACTCTAATGGCTTCTCACAACAAGAACAATTAGGTTGGACTAAATTCTTAGATTTCATTCATTGATTGATTAACTTCAAATGGGGAGATGGGGGTCCTATATATAGGCAACCCACATTTTACAAAGAGTCCCTGACTCTAGACACAATGATAAATAACCAAGGGGTAGGGGGTGCCCATGGGCCTATCCCAATGGATTGGGCCCATTAGCTAGCCTAATCAACCTAATGACAAACATTTTAGGTAAATGACTCATTAACCTAGGTACATGACTCAAATAAAAGAAAAATTACAATGATATGACTCAAATAAAATAAGAAAATTACATGACTCAACTCAGAAAAATGTGACGGACACAATAGAACTATGCCGTTGAACAATCGGAGCTGTGGAAAAATGGGAAGGACGAGAGATGCCCCCATCACAATGCTTGCTGCGATTGCGGTTTTTCGACCTCATTGGCTCGGGTTGGCGGAGAAGGCCCGAGCCTTTGATATCTTCATATATCTCGTACACCGGAGCGGTTAAAGGAGTGTACTACTCGTACTTCCGAGACGACTCCTTGTGCTCTCCGTCTCGGTTCCGCCTTTTTCCTTTGCCCGAGCTTGACTTGGGTGCCCGCTTCTTGTCCCCCTCCCGACCCGAGCCGGTTGCACCTCGGCATGCGCTGAGTACTTCTTCGCACTCGGCATGGCGCAAAGCCAGAGTCACTAGCTCGGCAAGGGTCGAGGGAGGGTGGAGGACAAGTTCACTGCGGAGGTTATCATCCCGGGTGCCCCCGGTCAGCGCGGTTATGGCCGCGGCTACATCCAGGCGGGGGATTGTCAGGGCTTCCAACTTGAATCGGTTGATGTAAGCCCGGAGTTTCTCCCCTTGTGCCTTTTTGAGAGCCAATAGCCCCGCTACCGACCTCGGGGGGCCGCTACCGGTGAAACCCTTCTTGAATACTCGCCCGAATTGCTTGAAATCCCGGATGGATCCGGGGGCGAGGGCCCGGAACCATACTTGGGCACCTTGGACCAGGGTGGTCGCAAAGGCTCGGCACTTGATGGCGCCGGACGCTCCGTGAAGGGTCATCAGGGCGTCAAAGCTGTCGAAGTGGTCAGCCGGGTCGCCTTGGCCGTCATAGGACTTGATGGTCGGGATGGAGGTTCTGGGAGATACCTCTGCCTTCAAGATGTAATCGGAGAATGAAGATTTCTCCTCGTCCTCTATCAGAGAGACATTTTGCAAGGCGTGTAGGGAGCGCTCCTGTTCTATGAAACGTCTCACGATCTCTCGCAGTCGGAGGGATAACTCCGACTGTCGCCGCGTTGTGGGGCTGGGAGGACTTCCTCGGCGCTCTCCGAGAGCTTCGGTCTATGGGTTTGGATGGCGTGCCACGGGTCTTCCCCTTTTTGGCGTGGAGGAGGCCTCTTGCTCTGGGGGAGGGGCTTGCGAACGTCCCCCTGACCTGTTATGGATAATTTGTTGGCCTCGGAGGGTGAAGCGGCCTCCGACAGTGTGCTAGGACGCGTTCTCGCAGGGAGGGCTCTCCGGAGGGGAGCGTGACCTTCCATCCCTGGCCGCCTGGGTCCTCATGAGTTCCACGAGGATGTCCAGTTTTACGTTGAGGGCTTGGAAAGCGTCAGCGCCACCGTTGAGTGATAGCCCTACCACGGCGGGAGGAGGGGGTTGTTCGTCGGCTGGGGTGTTGGCGTTGGAGGGAGGGTTTTGTGAGGCCTGAGAGGGGCCTGCACCAGCCGCCACCAGGGCCTTTCCCATGTCGTCGGTAAACCTCCTCCCTAAACTTCTTCGCACCATACTGGCTCTTTGGTCGTTTCCCATAGACAGTGCCGAATGAAGAGGTGTGGTCTCGCGCTGGACCTAAGCTGGGGGGATGATCACCGAATAGTGACCTGCAAGGAAGGGAAAAGGATCAGGGGGCCCAGGGATGGTTCCCTGGGGTAAACCCTCTGATGCCTACGTTAGTAGAGCAATGGTGGAAGCTATGAATGGAGGAGGAAAAGATAGGCACGAGATCCCTCTACACCAAGGTGGTAAAGTGGTTCCTACTCAGGGAATTTTAGGCGTGTCTTGGCCCCTACCTTCCGCGGGAGGGAGTCCCAGGTTTAAATAGTGCGCAAGCCTCATGAGTCCCATAAGCTGAGGAGTTTTAGGCGGGAGTTACGTCCTCATCTTGGGCTCTTTACGTCCTCAGAAACTCCTGCTCATGAAGTGCTCTCAACGGCAGCGTGGATAAGCAATCGTCGGTTAAACCCAAGCATGAAGGGTGCCAACCCTATCCGGGTGATAGGCATAGCTCGGATTAAGATAGGTCGGAGTGGGCGCTGAGCGGTTGCCTCTATCCGGGTGAGGGGATAACTCGGCCATGGATCTTCCTCCGTTCTGACCGACGTTCGGGCCTTCCGAGCCTAAGGGCCGTCGAGGAAGGGTTTGATCATGAGTAATCTTATTGGGCTTTTTATCCTAAGTGGGTCTTATGGGGCTGTCACTTGGATGAGCTGGGCCTCGTTGGGTCCTGACGGACCTAGTCCGGCTGCTCTTAGATGGGCTACATAAATCCCCCTCTCCACTCATAATTTGATGATTTCTACAAAGAAAATAACATCAATCACATGTTCTCCTCACCAAGGACTCCAGAACAGAATGGAGTGGTGGAAAGGAGAAACCGAACACTAGTGGAGATGGCAAGGACTATGCTGGTAGAAGGGAACTTGCCTAGGAGGTTTTGGGCTGAAGCCATTAATACTCCATTTTACATCATTAGCAGAGCCCTGGTAAGACCCTCTACACAAATGTCTCCTTATGAGATCCTTAAGGGTAAGAAGTCTTCTCTAGCACATTTCAATGTTTTCGGTTGTAAATGTTTTATTCATGTAAATTCTAAACTAGACCTTAATAAATTTGAACCTAAAAGTGAACCTGGAATTTTTCTAGGTTATTCTGAACAGTCCAGAGCCTATAGGATATACAATCTCAATTCTCAAACTGTTTAAGAATTTCCTCATATAGTTTTTGATGAGTCTGAAAATAAAATTGACATCAGATTATGTAGGGACAAAGTTGAAGGAGATATTCTAAAGACCCAAGAAGAACCAAATGGAGAATCTGTAGAAGAAGCTGATGCAGAAGGTTCTGATGCTCAGGGGGAGGTAAATGAACATCCAGGTAATTTGGTTACCAATGTTAGATTTCTAAGACATCATACTTTAGAAAATATAATTTGTAATTTGAATGAACCCCCTAGAACTAGATCACTTTGACGACTCAGATCTCGGATACCGGATATACCCGATAGGACTACCGAGTAGACTCGATACCACTTGGAACCTGTGAAGCCTCCCAAGAGCTGTAAAGCTCCGAAGGGAAAAAGGAATGTCGTGTAGTACATTGAAGTCGCAGATATAACAGTAACCAATAATATTTCATTAATCAGGTTTGCTAAAGTAGTAGGAATAAAATTACTTTTTAATTAACAGTTTAAATTAACAATTACACCAGAGTCCAGTCCAAGAAATTAAAGGCAAGTACAGTCTAATGGGAAAAAAGAACGTACACTAAGGTCGGGGGAAGCCCGACGCAGGTACCGCTGGCCACTACGAACGCGCCACACCAGGAACCGCGAAGGAAGCAGAGACGACCACACCTGAAAAGCAGGGGTGAGCCTCATGTCACTGGCCCAGCAGGGGTCACGCGGATCCCCACTGAAAAACACGCAGTAACACGGAACAACAGCTAAAACAGCAGCAGTAGTAAAGCAGGAAAAGTAAGGAAGACTACTACTAGAAAGCTGTAAAAGAAAATCAGAAACAGAAGGAGTAGAGCAGCTAAAAGAAAAGGAAAAAGAAGTCGTACCGGAATGAAAGCACGGCTGCCGAAAGGACTTCGGCTCCCCACACTACTCTGAGTAGTAACAGAACGGTGAACCCTGATCTTATAGAGTCAGGCGTCACCGATCCGTTGATAAACTCAGGGCCTACTAAAGAGAACAAAAGCCTTGTAAAGACCTAGATAGACAAGACAGACCTAAAGCACACACGACTCGATTATCGTGCACGCTCTTCTAGACACGACCACACACACACGACTAGAACGTAGTGCACACGACACATCACTGACCTCAGGCAAGACCACGAGACGGATAACCCAGAAAGGTCACGACGCACGAGAAACGTGAGAGTCACGTGTCACGTGACGGAAGCACCCTGACAGAGACGAGGACACTATCTGAATAGAACAGGAACTATAGTACCAAGTGACTAATCAGGGTTACGCCCATCGACGCTCGTCCAACCGCCCCTGGCCACGTGTGCACACACAAGCTCAATGCCTTGATCCAGGTCTCTAGCTAGTTTTCTCCCCCAGCAAGATGCTACTACAAGGCAAGGGAGCCCACGGCAGCTAGCCTAAAAATTGTATCTCAGGAACTGCCAAGCCACCACTTCCAGGTGGGTCGACATGCCGTAACGCGTCGCCAGGCTACGACTAGTGGAGGCTCACTAGACATAGAACTCTGAAACACAAGCGATGTAGTACTGACAGGCAACGAAGCATTGATGCATGTACTATGAAGCACAGGACACGAGGTATCAAACTAGAGTGCCACCAGACTCCGGATAGGGCAACTAGACCTGAAAACACAACGATCCTTGAGTCTCACGACTTGGGTCAAGATCGTCGTACAAAGCGGTGACACACCGCCAATCGGTCTAATCCTAAGCCAGATGAAACGACATGACCGCGTAAAACGACACATGGGGACATGAGGGAACACCAAGACCCTCAGCACATTTGGATACGCAAATCGAGGTGAGACAACATCTCAAGTCATCCAGAACCATGTCTCGGGCTGGACAGAATCGCTGAGACACCCACATGGTCGCCTGTCAACCACTGGGTCACCCCGAGTTGACCGGAACCCTACAATGATGATTCTACAGTAGGAAAGAAAATCCTACTTCAAGCAAGAAAACTCTTGGCTACCCCCTAACGTGGTCTTAGCCCTCATAGGACATCAAAAGATATCCACGGGAACGACAAACCACAAGGTCAAGCCAAGATATACGAAAATCGAAACGACGGGAAACAACACTCTGGGCATAAGCAATCCATCACTCAACTGCTAGGGAAGCCAAGCAGTCAAGGAGGAAGGCGCTATGCACACAAAGACAAGGACACTGGCGGTCATGGGTAGAGCCACGAGGCGACTGTAGCGGTCAAGGATGAACCACTAGACTAAGTCAACTCCAGCTGACCTGCCCAACAGACCACCAAGCGATCTAGAAAAGATTCGCAACATGGACTAACTGACCATCCTATGACACACACACAGACAGACGGACATGGATCAGGGCATTACGGCCAACAGACACAACTACGGACTCAACTCACTGGGCGGTCACAAAGGGGCCGCTCAGTGAATTGGACGGTCTAAGGGAGGCCGCCTAAGGACACATGAACGGTTTGGACCAAACCGCTCAAGGGGACTGGACGGTTAGGGCCGGACCGCCCCAAGGCGTAGAGCGGTTAAGGGAAAGCCGCGCTAGCCAACCGACCTACAATAGTAGCCGGTCAAAATCGGTCAGAACGGTCAGACAAGGGACAGCTCAAAACACAGAATGGCTAAGGGGTAACCGCCCCATGAACTGCCTCAATCTATTGACTCATGGTCAACCAGAATGAGCGGTCAACCCTTGTCCGCCCAACCCAACGGGAAAATAGAACGGCTGGGAGCCAGACGCTCAAGTGGACTGGACGGCTCACACCTGGCCGCGCCATCAACTGGGTGGTGTGGACGCCAAAAAAAATGACGATGATGATCATGGCGACATTCGCGTCTACACATTAGAGCGCGAGTCGAAGACAGAACTGCCGAATAAACCTCATGCCTCGCCCGATCAGGACGAGAACTCGCTTGGTGGTCCGCTACCCGCTAAGGAAGCCCCCTAAGCAGAAGATACAGCTACAAGGCTCCGACTGGCCATGTCGAGAGATGAATCAGAGAAAAGTCAGGAACTCCGACACAGTCTTGGTACGCACCGAAAGTCACACAAAGTCTGGGACCGAGTCCCGGAGGCTGCGAAAAGAATATTACGGAGGCCATCCATCGTAACTGGAACATGCCTGGAATGCCAACATTCATATAAACGGCCTCAACTTTGGAAAGAATCCGTTCGGTGCTTAAACCGGCGCGATATGCACTTAAAACGGTGCCACTAAGACCGGCGTGCCACTTTCCTCTTCATTCCTTGCATTTTGGGTTAAACCGGCGTGGCCTTCATCTAAACCGGCGCGACCTTCATCTTGGGTTAAACCGGCGCACCCCCTTCATCTTGGGCTAAACCGGCGCGCCCCTTTTCCCCTTCATATGGGTTAAACCGGCGCGCACCCTTTCCCTTGCATCTCACGTTAATCCGGCGCGCAAACAAGCCGTCCCATCTACATTCTGATGCTCTATTTTGCATCATTATGGCGTGCAGAGGACATTCAATGCCCATGACTCTGCTTCTACCTTCGTTCGACAGCACACAAGCAGTAGCAGCAAGGCAAGCTCCGGCAGATCTCTGAGCGTCCCATCCTCGGACGAGCAGCAGTGTACGAGACAAATGAACAGCGTCCAGCACAGCCAGTCAACTCCCGACTTCGTTGCGGACGAGGTGGAAATGGCAGGAATGCTCCCAGGCTGGCTGATATATATAAGGGGCAGCATTGTGAAAGAAGAAAGAGGGAGGGGGGACCAAAAGAAGGGAACAGAAGAAGAGAGAAGAGGAAGAGGGGAGAGGCTAGAGGGAAGGCTGCTGGTTCGGCTAAGGTTCCCAGCATCCGAAGAGAAGAGGAAGCTACATCCATCCCCATCTGCAAGGTGAAGAAGAAAAAGAGAGAGGGTGAGAAAGAGAGAGGGGAGAGAGGGGGAAGAGCTTGTGCTCTATTCCTCCTTCTCCCCCACCGATGTATCTTCTTTCCCCCACCTCAACACTTAGCTTTTCTTTTATCTTCTCCGTTGTATTCTCCCCCGTGCTTTGGGGGTAGATCTCCTTTCCCCTTGAGGATGAATAAAAGAGTGACTCTTGTGGGCATAAATGCCATTCTATTGCTGTCACCTCTTCCCCTTTTCTTCCGTTTTCTCCCTCCCGTTTTTCAACATCACCTGGGGTCCTCAGAAGCTTGCCCTTCTATGGCATGAACTCTGAGGGAACCAGTTCGAAGGGTGAACATTCATGGCCACCTGTGGCCTACATCTGCCCCGTTCCACGAAGTCATCACCCGTGAGTGGTGAGAGCTCTCGAAGGCTAGTCCTCGAGCTTTCCAACACTCACATTTGGGTTATTGGACCGACATGAGGTCCAGATTTGAGGTGCACCCCGGAGTTATCCGTTTGGTGTTCCTTATTGCTCTCTGGCAACTCCCAGTCCAGGGGAGGTGCTGCCCAAATTTCGCCAGGATGAGAACACTTAAGAACAGACGAGCATGATGAGTTCTCTGAGCATAAGAACAGCCGAACAAGCGAAGCCCTCTGGGAGTAAGAGTAGCATGTCTGAAGCCGTCTCTGAAGCAAACTGAATAAGTTCTTGCATAATTCCCCCTTAATAAGATAGTCAATCTTCATGCTCATTCATCTGAATAAACGATCAGAGAGCTTTAACCACCTTCTCTATCAACTTAACCCATCAATCAAGTGAATAAACCAATCAAAATGTCAGTCTAAAGGTTGAAGAAACAAGAACGAAAACAGAAAGAATAAACAGAGCACAAACAGAGTGAAATAAGGCTTAACCCGGCGCCCCCATAATCCGGCGTGGGCTAATCCGGCGCGCTACCCCCCCGCGCCGGATTAGCTCCACACTCAAATCCACTTCGGATTTCCGGAGCTCAAACCGGCGCGCCCCACTCTTCTTAGGCTATTCCGGCGCGCCCCCTCTCCCTCCTTGGCGTTAACTTAACCCGACGCGGCCCCTTTACACCTCCATAGCCGGCGCGCCTCCCTTGCATCATGTTAAACCGGCGTGCCTCTTTTATATAAAAAGGGGGAGGTAGATAATGATAATAAAAGGGAGAAGGGTTCAAACAAAAAATGCAAAGATCAAATAAAAAATGAGAGGAACTCTATTACCCGTGCTTCAAAGGTCGAACCCAGTGCAAGGGCGCACGTTAGTGAGCTCGGGCTACGCACTTAATAATTCACTCCCTCGGACTGGGTGCAAAGAGAAAATTGATGACGCCTTATGGTATCGGACATGGTTTATGGAATTTCCGACATGGCCATAGTCTGAAATCATCTCCGGCCAACAGTCTATCAACTCGATCCGTCTCTACCGGGATCCAATCCCGTATTCTCATTAAACTTGCCTTGTTCGTGGCAGACATTTGCGCGGTTCTTGTTATCGTCTTTTATATTACAAACACGGACATACATCCGAACATGCAGTGGCCCATGAGTGGCTGACATAGTCTGAACATTCACGTCCCGAGACGGGTTTCTAGCATAGTTCATCTTTCACTATCCTCCTGCATTATTAGTATTCCCTTTAGGCCGTAGGGCCCTTATTCCCGGCAATCAATCAACGGTGTTCCCCCTTATGGGGGATGTAAATAACGCCGTGGCCTTTACGGCACGGCGGGTTTCGGTCCCGACACGAACCACACAATTGTCTGATTAGTCAGATCGCGCGCACCATGGGCTTCCACGAAGCCCGAATAAATCATCACTTTGTGACTGGCACGCCCTCGCACTAAATAAACGAATTAACCCCGATCAACAAACGAACAGATTCCCCCTCGAATTTTAGTGCGTCCACAGGCGGTCTGTCGCGCGACCCCGCAGATGCCCACCGACCTACACTAAACGGTCACAACCCCGACCGCGCCAAGCCCTACATGGCTACTGTTAAACCGTGTAGGCGTCACTGCAGGAGAATCGTGAGAACGGCCCGATCATGGCCTTTCCACACCCCGTTCGTTTCGAGATGAAGGGGATACATCCATAACAATGATAAACAACATTTAGACTCCAACGGGAGTCGAATCGGCCAAGAAACGGCGAGAAATGGGTGATTTCTTGAAATCGACCCAAATGGAGTCACCAGACTTCCCGGGCTCCTAATGGTCCCGAATGATCACCAATCGTGACGAAATCAGTGACTATGGAACGCAGACGTTCCAGGGAGTCCATTGACATTAACTGGTCTAAAAGCCGTCGCCATTTTCTGGCGAACCCTACGAACTCCAGAAAATAACGATTTTGCTAAAACCAGCCCAAACTCGCTCGTTCTCGCATTGTAGAGGGGAAGTGGGTGATCCGTCTCCCTACCTCCACCGAAGAAATCGTGCGCCGAAGTGACTAATCCAAGCCGAAAATGCCAAAACACGAACCTCGCCGATCTCAAAATCCACCAGGGATCGCGCCACGCCACGCTCATACCGTCACCCCATTCCCCGTCCCGATCACTCCATCGCGTCCCCGCCTTGGCCAGCTCTCCACGGTCGCTCGCCCTACGTCGAACGGCCCAGAGACGACAGAGAACGAGAGAGAGCAAGAGATGAGAGAAATGAGGAAGGAGAGAGGGTGAAGTGGAATAAATAGAAATAAATTAGGAAATTTTCCTAATTTCTGAAAATTCAATTATTAGTCCCGAAAATGCACTAATTTAGAAAAATACGTAAAAATAGTCAAAACGATCCTCTCAAAGAGTACATCACTGTTGTAGCATCCTCAAGTTGATGAATTGAGAAATAAACTCACCGCAGGGTTCCGTAACTTGTACGAGAGAAAAATGCACATGGATCGTTAAAATCAACTCAAGACCCACAAAAGTGATCCGAAACTCTCCGAAGAAGATCCGAAAGACCTAATAAGAATCTGATAAGAATCCATGGCATTACATCTTCCCCTCCTTTAAGAAATTTCATCCTCGAAATTTAAGGACTAGCAAAGGAGAAGCAGGGAAGAACAACCCCAAGACACAACTTGAAACAACACAAATCTCGAAAAATACCATTTAGAGGAGCACTTGTCAGACCATAATCACAAGCATACGTTCTGGATCTCAAGGTAGATAGATCCATCGAACGAGCATGATACACAAGTCAACTCAAGTCTGACACCTCTGAAACAAGGCAACGTCGCTTACGTCTCATAGGAAAGGAGACACGACCCATGCCACGATGACAGATATCAGGAACAACAAAACGATAGACACGGCGAGTATCAGCTTAAACAAGGAGACATAGTCCTCTCAGCTGATAGTTCGACAACATCATCGGCTCCAGTGCCAAAGGCAACAGAGAACGCCTAGCACACAAGACGCCAACGACAGCACCGGACCACAAGCACAATCAAGTCAGCCCTCACTCAGATATGACATCTGATCGAGTCGCATGCTAACTCTACCAGGAGGGAAGAGTACATCAAAGCTAACTGACAAGACCTGGTCCACACAGTGCTAAGATAGATTCATGGGGAAACAATGACAAAATGACAACAATAGCACTTCTAAGGCTTACCTCGAAAAGACACCACCAACCAAGATGAGAAGCATCAAGCTCAACCACAGAAGCTCACGAGGAAGGAAAATCCTAGGTTCGCTTGAGCATCTTCTGAATCGAGGCAACAAGGCAACCACTTCAACAGCAACAAAACCCTTCAGGAGCAGAATAGACTTAAGCTGGGATGACCAAAACAACGTAAGAACGTGTACGGCCATCACACCAACTCGAAAACGTCACCAGCCACTTGAACAAACCACGGAAAAATCTCAAACAATGTACTACAGATTCAAGCCTTCCGACAAACTCTTCCAAGTACAACATGATCGATATAAACACCATGATGAAAAAGAGCATCCTGTCGCATCCTGACGAGAGCCAAACACATCTCGTACAGCGCCAACACAGCACGCACAAGACAACACGCGGAAAACAACACGATAAGGATCGCGAAACCTAATGCCAGCTGAAAGACTGTACTGGACTTTAAGGACTCTGGACACTGTATATTTCAGATTCCCATGTACTTTCACACAACAATGCTCTGATACCAACCGTGACGACCAGGATCCCAGATACCAGATATATCCGATAGGACTACCGAGTAGACCCGATACCACTTGGAACCCGTGAAGCCTCCCAAGAGCTGTAAAGCTCCGAAGGGAAAAAAAGTCACAGATATAACAGTAAGCAATAATATTTCATTAATCAGGTTTGCTAAAGTAGAAGAAATAAAATTACTTTTTAATTAACAGTTTAAATTAACAATTACACCAGAGTCCAGTCCAAGAAATTAAAGGCAAGTACAGTCTAACAAGAAAAAAGAATGTACACTGAGGTCGGGGGACGCCCAACGCAGGTACCGATGGCCACTACGAACGCGCCACACCAGGAACCGCGAAGGAAGTAGAGACGACCACACTTGAAAAGCAGGGGTGAGCCTCGTGTCACTAGACCAGTAGGGGTCACGCGGATCCCCACTGAAAAACACGCAGTAACACGGAACAACAGCTAAACAGCAACAGTAGTAAAGTAGGAAAAGTAGCGAAAATGACTACTAGAAAGTTGTAAAATAAAACCGGAAACGGAAGGAGTAGAGTAGCTAAAAGAAAAGGGAAAAGAAGTTTTACCTAAATGAAAACACGGCTGCCGAGTGGACTTCGGCTCCCCACACTACTCCGAGCAGCAACAAAACGACGAACCCTGATCTCATAGAGTCAGGCGTCACCGATCCGTCGACAAACTCAGGGCCTACTAAAGCAGGCAAAAGCCTAGTAAAGACCTAGACAAACAAGACAGACCTAAAGCACGCACGACTCGATTATCATGCACGCTGTTCTAGACACGACCACACACACACACGACTAGAACGTTGTGCATACGACACAACACTGACCTCGGGCAAGACCACGAGAGGGCTAATCTGAAAAGGTCACGACGCACGAGAAACGCGAGAGTCATGTGTCACGTGACGGAAGCACCCCCTCACTAGAAGAACAGCTAGCTGCGTCCACTGACATCTTATGCTGCGCCTACAAGTGTCTGTCTACGCTGCCTACAAGATGATAGAGATGGGGACACTGTCTGAATAGAACAAGAACTACAGTAACGAGTGACTAATCAGGGTTACGCCCGTTGACGCTTGTCCAACCGCCCCTGACCACGTATGCACACACAAGATCAATGCCTTGAGCCAAGCCTCTAGCTAGTTTTCTCCCCCAGCAGGACGCTACTGCAAGACAAGGGAGCTCACGACAACTAGCCTAAAAATCGTATCTCGGGAACTGCCACACCACCACTTCCAGGTGGGTCAACACGCCGTAATGCATCGCCAAGCTACGACTAGTGGAGGCTCACTCGACACAGAACTCTGAAACACAAGCGCGGAAGCACTGACAGGCAAGGAAGCACTAACGCACATACTACGAAGCACCGGACACGAGGCAGCATACTAGACTACCACCAGACTCAAGATAGGACAACTAGACCTGAAAACACAACGATCCTTGAGTCTCACGACTCGGGTCAATATCATCGTACAAAGTGGTGACATGCCGCCAATCAGTCAAATCATAAGCCAGAGGAAATGACATGACATCGTAAAATGAGACACGGGGACATGAGGGAACACCAAGACCCTCAGCACATCTGGACATGCAAACCGAGGTGAGACAACACCTCAAGGCGTCCAGAACCATGTCTCGGGCTGGGCAGAATCGTCGAGACACACACAAGGTCGCCTGTCAACCACTGGGTCACCCCGGGTTGACCGGAACTAGACAATGACGATTCTACAGTAGGAAAGAAAATCCTACTTCAAGCAAGAAAACTCCTGGCTACCCCCTAATGTGGTCTTAGCCCTCATAGGACATCAAATGATATCCACGAGAATGACAAACCACAAGGTCAAGCCAAGATATACGGAAATCGAAACGACGGGAAACGACACTCTAGGCATAAGTGATCAATCACTTAGCTGCTAGGGAATCCAAGCAGTCAAGGAGGAAGCCGCTATGCACACAGAGACAAGGACACTGGCGGTCATGGGTAGAGCCACGAGACAGCTGTAGCGGTCAAGGATGAACCACTAGACTCAGTCAACTCTAGCTAACCTGCCCAACGAACCACCAAGCGATCTATAGAAGATCCGCGACACGGACTATTTGACCATCCTATGACACACACACAGACAGACGGACACGGATTAGGCCATCACGGCCAATAGACACAACTACGGACTCAACTCACTGGGCGGTCACAAAGGGGCCGCTCAGTGAATTGGACGGTCTAAGGGAGGCCGCCAAAGGACACAAGAACGATTTGAATCAAACCGCTGAAGGGGACTAGACAGTTAGGGCCGAACCGCCCCAAGGCGTAGAGCAGTTAAGGGAAAGCCGCGCTAGCCAATTGACCTACAACAGTAACCGGCCAAAACCGTTCAGAACGGTCAGACAAGGTACCGCTCAAAACACAGGACGGCTAAGGGGTAACTGCCCCATGAACCGCCTCAACCTGTTGACTCATGGTCAACCAGGTTGAGCGGTCAAGCCTTGGCCGCCCAACCCAATGGGAAAACAGAACGGCTGGGAGCCAGCCACTCAAGTGGACTAGATGGCTCACACCTGACCGCCCCATCCACTGGGTGGTTTGTCGCGTGACCTCGCAGATGCCCACCGACCTACACTAAACGGTCACAACCCCGACCGCGCCAAGCCCTACACGGCTACTGTTAAACCATGTAGGCATCACGGCAGGAGAATCGTGGGATCGGCCCGATCGTGGCCTTTCCACTCCCCGTTCATTCCTAGACGAAGGGGATACATCCATAACGACGATATATAACATTTAGACTCCAACGGGAGTCGAATTGGCCAAGAAACGGTGAGAAATGGGCGATTTCTTGAAATCGACCCAAATGGAGTAACCGGACTTCCCAGGCTCCTAACGGTCCCGAATGATCGCCAATCGTGACGAAATCAGTGACTATGGAATGTAGACATTCCAGGGAGTCCATTGACACTAACTGATCTAAAAGCCGTCGCCATTTTCCTGTGAACCCTACGAAGTCCAGAAAATCACATTTTTGCTAAAACGAGACAAAACTTGCTCGTTCTCGCACCGACCAACGTGAAACTGTAGGGAAAACGTAGAGGGGAAGTGGGTGATCCATCTCCCTACCTCCACCAAAGAAATCGTGTGCCGAAGTGACTAATCCGCGCTGAAAATGCCAAAACACGAACCGCGCCGATCTTGGAATCCACCGAGGGATCGCGCCACGCCACGCTCAAACCGTCACCTCATTCCGCGTCCCGATCACTCCATCACGTCCCCACCTTGGCCAGCTCTCCACAGTCGTGTGCCCCGCGTCGAACGGCCCAGAGACGAGAGAGAACGAGAGAGAGAAAGAGATGAGAGAAATGAGGGAGGAGAGAGGGTGAAGTGGAATAAATAGAAAGAAATTAGGAAATTTTCCTAATTTTCGAAATTTTAATTATTAGTCCCAAAAATGCACTAATTCAGAAAAATACGCAAAAATAGTCAAAACGATCTTCTCAAAGAGTACATCGCTGTTGTAGCATCCTCGAGTCGATGAACTGAGAAATAAACTCACCACAGGGTTCTGTAACTTGTATGAGAGAAAAACCCACACGGATCGTTAAACTCAACTCAGGACCCACAAAAGTGATCCAAAACTCTCCGAAAAAGATCCGAAAGACGAAATAAGAATCCGATAAGAATCCAAGGCATTACAATCACATTTCAGAATTGAAAATGAATTGAACTCATTTACTTTAGTTTCACAAATAGAGCCAAAGAATATAGAAAGTGCCCTACAAGATGAACATTGGATAAATGCCATGCATAATGAACTTAGTCAATTTGATAGGAACAAGGTCTGACACTTAGTTCCTAAACCCACACATGGCAACATTATAGGTACTAAGTGGGTCTTTCAAAATAAAACTGATGAGCAAGGGAACATAGGTAGAAATAAGGCTAGGCTTGTAGCTCAGGGGTACAATCAAGAGTTTGGGATTGACTTTGAAGAATCTTTTGCCCCTGTAGCTAGGCTAAAAGCCATTAAGATTCTTTTGGCAATTACATGCAGTTTAGGAATACCTCTCCAGTAGATGGATGTTAAATCTATATTTTTAAATGGTGAAATTAAAGAGGATATTTTTTTAAAACAACCACCTGGTTTTGAGTGTCTTGATTTTCCTGATCATGTTTATAAGCTTGATAAGACACACTATGGATTGAAGCAAGCTCCCCGAGCTTGGTATGACAGACTGAGCAAATTCCTCACAGATAAAGGATTCTGCATAGGTAAGGTGGACCAGACATTATTCACAAAGGTATGCGATAAAGATATTCTGGTTGTTCAGATCTGTGTAGATGATATAGTGTTTGGGTCAACCAAGCCATCTTTGTGTGAGGTGTTTACTGAATTAATGACTAATGAATTTGAAATGAGTTCAATGGGAGAATTAAAATTTTTCCTTGGATTGTAGGTCTGTTAGACTAAAGAAGGGACATTTATAACCCAAGAGAAGTGTATCAAGGATCTACTAAAGAAATTCAAGCTTGAGAACCTCAAAGCAATCATTGCACCAATGGGTACATCAACTAGCCTTGATGCTGACCCTGAAGGTAAATTGGTAGACACTAAACTCTACAGAGGTATGATCAGATCCTTGTTATATCTTACTGCATCTTGCCCTGATAATCAATTTTCAGTGTGTTTATGTGCTCGTTTTCAAGCTAGCCCTAAAGAGTCTCATATGAAAGCTGTGAAAAGGATTTTTTGGTATCTATCTAGCACCCTAGACTTAGGTTTATGGTACCCTGCTAAGTGTAAGTTAGACCTCATAGCTTACACTGATGCAGACTATGCAGGGTGTAGGATAGATTGGAAAAGCACTAGTGGATTTTGTCAATATGTAGGTGGTTGTCTGGTATCTTGGGCATCCAAGAAACATCATATTGTTGTCTTATCCACTACTGAGGCAGAGTATGTGGCAGCAGGAAACTATGCAGCCCAAGTCCTATGGATCAAGCACCAGCTTATTGACTATCATATTAACCTAGGCTGTATTCCAATTCTTTGTGAGAAAAAGGACAATATTTGTTATAAGACCTTGACCCGTGACTAGGATTTGGAATGGTCCGAACTATTATGTAATGAGAAAGGGCAACAGCTCCATGTTTGGGTGTTTGTATTGGTAGAGAGGTCCTCACAGGCTGGCATTGATTGTATGATTTGTGTAGAGGGATTTTTGCGCTCATATTGATATTTGATACTAAACTTGTACATCACAACAAATTTATGGTACAATCCACCTTTAAAAGAAGTTTTTTATTTGAGTAGGCTCACATTTGAAGAATCTTCCCTCTGGAGTATATGTTGGTTTATGCACCCAACTAGGCTCATACCTTACCATGGCTACACACACACACGCACATACATGCATTTTATCAGGTAAATGCTTGTCAATGTAAAAGCTTTGAACTGTACAAGCAGTGTACAATGTAGGAGGCCTAGAAGAGGAGGATCAAAAATGTGACCAACTGAAGTTATGTAGAATGTAACTTTCACTTCCATGTACTAGAGAGATGTTACAACAGAAAAATCTTGCTTCTTTATGGACACCAAAACTGGTGACAGGAGTTAAACTCATAGTAGTAAACCTACAAAACCTCCCACCTCAACGTTTCAATACTCTTTGTTCATCCCTTGATTACATTAAAACACAACTTGGCAAACATCTTGAACTAAGAAAAAAATATGTTGCTTTGATTACAATGGGATCTTATGTCCTCCGAGCTACAGTGGAGATTAGGCATTAGTAATAAGGTAGTTCCCAACAGTCATGAACTACTTATTAAGTCAGATATTAATGTTATTTTTTTATCTTTCTCATTCTATATGGCCCTCTTTCATTGACAGCCAGCATAGCTACTGAGCAACAGTGACTACCTGTGCACACAGTCATGTAAGGCCATAAGTTCCTTCATTTGAACTGTTCTGGCATACCAATGTGAATTGGTTTACCTTTCTAACTTAAATGTGCACGAAAGGCTAGGAAAAAAAAAAGATGTTGATGTTCAAGGAACCTATTACTGAAATTCCCAATGAAGGAATGTGGGGCCCTAGTCCGAGGTCAGGGGTGCAAACACGAAGGTTGAAAAAACTTGGTGAAATATACACCAAGTCGACATCTTAAGAATGCTTTCAGTTAAATAGGTGTTGTATGCCAGTTAAATGGTCCTCGTTGAATAGGTGCTATATATTAAATAAATAGGTGCTGGACTAATTGAGGGGTCTTTCAAGAATGCTTTCAGAATTAGGGTTGAGTGGAGGAGGCCTTTGATGGGGCTGATGACCTTTGGCCACTTTAGTACAGTGTCCCCTCAAAAAAAGAAAGGAAAAAAATGAACACCCAAATCACCACCATGGCCACTTTAGTACATGTAATCTTTTGAGGGTGTGGAGTGTGGGTGGGATTTACGGGTTAAGGATGACCTTTGATGTTGATCTGGTGATTCCATCATCAGTTGCTTTGCAATCACCTTAAAACATAGTAAATAACCCATCAAATGCTTAATCTTGTTAGGACCGGTGCAATGGATTCAGAGGGGCGGTGAATGAATCCCCTATAAAAAATTTACCCAAATAAAAAATATAGTTGATCGATGCACAGAATTAACGCACTCAGATGGCTCAACAAGATTACTATTCTAAGAAGGCTCACACTCGAACACTTAATATGGACAGTCGGATGAAACTCTTAGTCACTCAGTGAATCCAGAAAACTCGAAACGGTTAGATGAGCAAATCTAATCATACATCTAACGTGGACCGACATGTAATCAATCCAGAGTGAGTCTCTCAAGACCACTATCGAATGAACGATATGCAATCAAATTCCTTGCTAGATTGAAGATTCAAATCACCCTATGCATACATCTAGCAAATCGAATAAGGCAATCAAACCACAGTAGACAAGGGAATTTTTAGGTGGTTCGGTCCGCAGACCTACGTCCACCCCACACTCAAACCCGAGTGTGGCTTCCGCTGATACACAGCTTAAACCGCTGGACCTCACAGCTTGCCTACAACCACTGAGCGTCACACCTTGCTTCCACTGGGCAATACAGCTTAGCCATCCGCTGCCTAACAGCTTGACACGCTGGGCAATACAACTTAGCCGACCAGAGGAATCCTCCTCTGTAATCGCTGGGCAATACAGCTTGGCCGCCTAGAGGAACCGATCCTCTGCTACCGCTGGGGCTTACAGCTTCACCCGTCCAGAGGATACCTCCTCTGCTATAGCTGAGCAACACAGCTTGCTCTGCTGACAAACAGCTTGAAATAAAGAGTGTAAAAGAAAAACAAGAGATGGGAAATGACAGCAACTGAAAGCTATAAACACTGAAGCGCAGATATGACTCTCAAAGAGCTGACTGGATAGGATTTGATCCTGATTCCAGTGGGGACTGATCTTCAGATGAAGCTTGTCTTCTTCTCTTCTCAAACTCTCGATCTCTCTCTCTTTCTGTCTACTTCTTATTCTTCTGCGTTTCTCTGTTGCTCTTTCTTTTTCTCTCTTGAACTCTCCTATTCTTTTCTCTGCTATTCTCTTCTTCTGCTCCCCAATAGTCCTTCTTGATTTCGCCCGAGAGATTTCTTCTTAACTTGTAGAAGGATGACTTATATACTCCCTCAGACTGAGGTCATGCGCTCATGCCCTAGGCATGTGGAGGGAACACTCCCGACTGGAAGCTTCAGGAGAATCTTGCCACGTGTCAGAATCTAAACGATTGGGACCCCACGTGGTGACTTCTTCCAATAAGGATCACCCTTGGATCACGTGCCAGTTAATTATTCTATTATTCTCACGTGCCCTTGTTCTTTTGTTCCTTATAAGTTAGATATTTAGGTGCACGTATGTTGCTTGAACTATGGCTTCCCTACCTCGATCACTTGCGTGCACAAGTTCCATAAACTGCACGTACTGGGAACGATTGCACCGAGCTTGTTCTATCGGAACTGGGCATTGCACCGACCTGGTCGAGCTGGTAAAAGCATTACACCGTCTTAGATTGGTGTCCTGAGGAATGGTTTGCACTTATTGGCTTCTTCTGAAGTCACGCGTTGCACCGAGTATCCTCAGACGTTGCACCGAGCTCATTTTCTTGAGACAAGACACTGCACCAACCTGCTCGTGCTGAGAAGCTTACCCTTGATAAGAAGGAGTGCTTCAACTTTGAAGCTCATCCGTATGAAGATTTGCTCACACAGCATACGAATGCACCGACTCAGCTATACGTACCTACCAATGTGCACAAACTCAATAGAGATAAGGAAACTATGCACATGTATGACTTGAGTATATAAGAAAGAGATGCACAAGCTTTATGCACCTGGAGAAAGAAATGCACCGACTCAATTACGTTTCACAGCATGAGATGCATCGACCATGTGAAAGCAAGAAATGCACAATGCACTGAGTTTAAGCATGAGCACGCTAAGAATGCACTAGGTGAAGTACTCGCAGCAGCATGAGTTGCATAGACTGAAACTCCATGGAGTATCATGTGAGTAAAATAATGCACTGACCTATGCACATGTATGACTTGAGTATATAAGAAAGAGATGCACAAGCTTTATGCACCTGGAGAAAGAAATGCACCGACTCAATTACGTTTCACAGCATGAGATGCATCGACCATGTGAAAGCAAGAAATGCACAATGCACTGAGTTTAAGCATGAGCACGCTAAGAATGCACTAGGTGAAGTACTCGCAGTAGCATGAGTTGCACAGACTGAAACTCCATGGAGTATCATGTGAGTAAAATAATGCACTGACCTAATGCGAAGGAAGCATCAAGAAGATATGCACTGATGCATGACTTAATCAGCGTGCAATACCAGAGGTTGCACCGATGTACCTAACACATGAAGGCGTTACATCGACCTAGCACAGATAGAATGCACAGACTTGGAGACGCGAGCTAAGCAATGCACAGACCTAACACTCGCCAAGGCTGCGTGCATAGAGAATGGAATGCATAGACCTTAATGCCCATGAACGATGATATGCACCGAGTTTGTTGGACAGCCTGACTGACATATATGCACGAGCCTTAGATGTAACCCGAATGCACCGACTTAACTGATTGCGTGTATGCATAGACGTTTAAAGCCATGAAGTGCAATATATGCATTCGAGACATGCTCAGAAGTGACTCAGCTATCATCAAAACATTCTTCAACCATTCATTCTCAAGTGGTGACTCATAGTGTTGCTAACATCAAAACTCATGAAGCAAAACATCATCAAGGCACAGGGGCACAACAATCTCCCCCTTTTTGATGATGGCAACACAATGAGTCACACTGACTCGTCAAACTATTCTCCCCCTTTGACTTCAGCAAAAAGAGGTAGTTTGCAAGAAGAAATATAATGCATGAACCTTTTTCCCCCTTTTGAAATAATCAAACAGATCATGACAGTTGTAGATATATTTTTCCTCCCGTCCGTTCTTAATGCCCACCCATGTCTATCTTACCACATCCAATATGGGAAATGATCGAAAGATAGAGGGAAGGGAGGAGTAGAAACCTGTGATTGCCACCAAGGTGCCGAACGTGATGGACACGCCGCACCTTGGAAAGAGGGAGAGGTACTCACCTTTCTGTGCAGCGCTGCAATGATGTACGGCTCAGAATGAACTGCCATTACTGATGAACAGTCACACGATAGACCGTCTAAGAATGCTGCAGAGGACGCGGGATGAAGCACTTCTGACGGATGAATGGTTCCACAACGACCACAAGAAGAAGAAGAACGGTCTAGAGTGCACTGCACGTCTCCTGGAACGGGTAGATGAGAACCGCGCAAGACCACCATGCCAGAAGTTGCAAGAGTCCAACCTCCACCCTTTCCGACCGGCCAGAAAGGATGGGCCTCACGTTAGTATATTGCTGACTTGCAAAACAGAGTGTAGAACACAAAGAAAAACCAGAATTAGGACTAGAGAGTGTAGTAAACACTCGAACGGAAGGAAATTAACATAACTAAATGGAATGGGGAATACTTGGGATTTTTAAACCCCTAGGGTGTTAGAAAACGTAGGAGGGTGTGTGCATGGTAGTGCAAACAAAGAAAACGTGGGAGAATGGACGTGTAAAAACAAGCATGCAATGATAAGAAACGGGACTATCAAATGTAAAAGACTCAAAACTAGGACTACTCCCTGAACAGGAGGCCTGTGTGGATGTAGAAGGCCTCCCTCCTTGGTGCTAGGTCGCTCAAAATTTCAGCAGGGCTTCGTCGTCGACCAAGAATCTCCCCCCCTTTCAAGCCCGGCCCCTAGGGTCTATTTATAGAGCACGTGGGGTCATAGCTCGAAATTAGGGTTTCTGTGCATATTCAGGTCGAGATAATAACATGAAAGTTAAAGATAATTGAATTATCTTTCAACCAAAAGAAACGGTACCAAAAAAGACTCAATATTCGTGGAGAAACAGTTCGAAGAAGTTGGGAATTGTTGTGTATGTGATTTTGATGATTACAAAATACCTTTGTTGCTTAGCCTTGTGCGTGAATGCTCTTCACTTGAACTGGTTGTGGAAATGACAAAAACTATTTCTTTTGGGATATCATCATGTGGATGCATTGTAATTCTATAAGGCTTATCATCATGTGGATGCATACGTGCTTTGAGGTTAGCACAAACATTGCATATACATTGTCTCTACACTTGGTGAGATTGCTTTGTATTTAATGAGAAAGCCTATGTGAAAAACATACTTGGATAAATGTCATTTTGAGCATCATGTCATATTGAGCCTCTCATATTGAGCATCATGTCATATTGAGCCACATATCATGAATGTGCACTTTAGTAATGCTAAATGAATGGAGGGAATGATATGTGGTTTGATGAGCTGGTGGATTGATCACATGGAATGTGACTCAACATTTTTATGCGTACCTTGATTCCAAATTTGTTGATCATGCAATGGTAATTCAATATTGGAACTCCATGATTCTTACATGAACGATTCAACAAAGGAACAAGCATTTAAGGACAATGTGAAACTCAGGTAAAACAATGTTGTAAGTTCCATCTTTCACTCTTGGAATAGGTTCAACGAAGCAATTTATTGTGAACATGGTCATAGTGTTAATGCTTGATGTAAAGATCTTAATTTTCAACTAACACCTTGCTTTATCATATTTTTCAGGATGAAAAATCATTGTTGATCTTCATGGGATTATGGTAACATTTATTCAATTATTTCCCTTTGGTTTGATGGAGGTTTTAGTTATTTTTCAAACTTAGACTGTCTTACAGTCTTCGCCATTTTCAATCCAACCGTTGGATCTCCCCTCTAAAATTATATGTTGTAGCTCTGGGAGTCCTCTTTCCAACGCCTCCAGTCTTGCTTCGATCGGAGTTCGGAGCTAGGAGAATTAATTCCTGTCGTCGAAGCGCGCAGAGCTATTTTTTTTTTTTGAAACCTGCTGAAAGGGGTCGACCCGTGGGTCGACCCTGGGGTCGACCCCTGTAACCCAGAACCTTAAATCAGGTTCTGTTTGGGTTCTGGAAGCACGAGGGTCGACCCCTGGGGTCGACCCCTGTAACCCAGAACCACAAATTTGGTTCTGGTTGGCTTCTGTTTGCCCGAGGGTCGACCCCGGGGTCGACCCCTTCCGTTCGAACGTCCAGCCACCATGTTTGACCGCCGTTTTCTTGCCCCAAAAGTCCGACCAATCACATCCTAATGCCATATATCACTCCCTAATTAGTGGATCTGGTCTCCAAGCTGTCCCTTGACCGTTCTAAGCTTATAAAACATCCTATTGGAGTGAAAACCCTAGGGAGATGGCTGAAAACTATTCTTTGGTGTGCAGGTTCGGAGTTGAAGCTTCCAAGCCCTCTTCCACCTTGCTCTGAGGCTGAAATCGAAAGGAAGAAGCTTGAATCAAGGCCCAAGATCATATACAACTGAAAGGGGCATCCGAAATCAAGATCCAACCTCTGTTTGTGTTGCATTTCTTCACAATTGCTTCAAGAACGTTCTTCATCCTGTAGAAGCATTTCATGAGGGAGTAATCTTGATCTTTCACTTCTATATCTTTTGTTTGAGATTGTTCAAGGTTTTGAATGGGCATCTAAGATGTGTAATAATCATTTACATGTTCTTTGTTCACTCTCTCTTGCTTATATATATGAGCTATAATCTTTGTGATACAACATCTCTAATGCTCATATATTCTTTTGTATAGGTGAAGAAGAGGGGAATCTCTAAACCATTCATGTCTATATTCTTGTTTGAGATTAGCTTAAAGATTGAACTCATTATGTCTATCTACTCTTTCAGGTGAAGAGAGGAGATTGGAATAAGAAAAAGAGAAGCGGCTAGAGGAGAGGAAGAAGATGATGTCAAGATTATGAACATCCGTCAACGAGCAAGGAGAATCAGATTTTGATGAAGAAGGGGGAGCCTTATACTTGATGTATTCTTCTAGTTTACATATATAGAATTTGTGTGGAAGGTCATAGCATATATTTGTGATTGTTACATATACATTTGACAGAATATTTCGTGTGGGTGTTCAGAGAAAGGGGTCTCCGAGTGTGTGTGTGGTCTCTTGTGTGTCGATTTGTGCGGAGTATATCCGCGTGTGTGGTTGGGAGTTTACTCCCGTGTGGTTGTGTAGGCATTGCCCTACGTGTGTGTGGATGGAGTTGTGTCTCCATGCGAGGTATCTTGTTCAGGGTGTGTTTCCCAACGTTGTGTGTGTGTGTGTGTGTATGCTGCTGTGACAGTAGTTTGAGGCAAGGCCTCGTGTGTGGTTTACTGTGAAAGCTGCGTGTGTGTGTTGGGGTTCGTCCCCGTGTTGCTACATTTTGTAGCGTGTAGTGAAGCCTCACCGGTTTGGTGAGGGGTGGACGTAGGGACCCCGTCGTGGTCCCGAACCACCTTAAAAATCCTCGTGTCTTGTGGTTTGATTTGTGTGATTGTGAGTTCTTGACTTTCTGGTTATGTAATCGTGTGAGCTCGGTGAGATTGAGTGAATTAAGTTTAAACTTGTTTAGATTAATTTCTTCAATCCTATCAATCTTGTAAATTTCGCTGTGTGGTAGTTTGTGTTTTTAATTGGACATAGTTTTTAGTAGTATGATCTATTCACCCCCCCTCTCTAGATCCGTGTTCCTGCACTACGGGACCCAACAGGAATAAATCCACGAAGAGAGAGAGAAAATCTGTTGAATCTTCAGCAAACGGGCATATGAACGGTCTTACGATAGACCACTCATCATGTTGAGCGGCTACCAATAAATCGCCCATCCTTGTCGGTGAAAATTCAAATATAGAGGAATTATCCAACCATTTATCCATTAAAGCAACTGAGAACCTCGCCGTTGGACTCTCACAAATGAACGGCTTGGATTAGTCCGTTCAAGAATAAAAGCGGCCAAAGGCCGGCTGTTCTAACCTTATCGGTGATAAATAGATAAATTGGGTAATTATCTGGGAAAATAACCAAGCGTAGGACTCTGGGAGAAGAACGGCTACCACCCGTCAGTCCATCATTTTGAATGGCTAGAAGGAGACCGCATAAATGCTTGTCGGTGGAAATTCAGAAAATTAACCAATATACCCACTAAATGTTTGGACGGCCTACTATCAACCGCACCAATGGTTGAACGGCTGGAGGTTGACCGTACATGTACATGGGCGCTTAAAATTCATAGAAAAGCTCAATCATCCAAAACCAAGGCCCATTAAGCCCTGAATCAACTCGGTCCTAGCCAGGGAGGGAGGCTACCCATAAAATTGGCCCAGAATGTGCTAGAAAGTAGCCCAGCGAGTGATGGACAATTCGAGGGATCAATAAATGGGAGTAAGAGAAATGACTCAACTTATCGGCAAAAAATGGGTGTCAACAGATGCCCCTCATTAACGTCCTCTTTGCAGGGGAGTGAGCGGAGGTGAAGCGAAACTGAAATGGAACATGGAGATGAAGCGGAGATGAAGCGGAAATGAAGCGGAGCGGACCGAAAAGCGGGCGTTAAGGTAAAACGACACCCGTTTTCACCAACAAGCGATAGGAATTGTTGTGCCCCTTAGGTACAAGCATATGCTATTTTGTTTTGATGATAGCAACACAGTGAGAGTAGCACAGTGAGCCAGTCATTGTGTTTAGTGTACATGCATTACAGGTGCATTACTGCTAGTTACTGCATAAGATCTTGCATTTCATTCACTAGCTGAACTGAGCCAGTTCATCAAGTCTATACATGATGCATTCATGCATTAACGCTAGGTAGCAAAGTCTGTACTTTGCTTGACAACATGCCTGAGCACACCAAGTCTATACATTCGTTATGTCTTGTGCATGCATCATTTAAAGTCTATACATTGTCTGGTCGTACACACGTTCAAAGTCTGTGCATGCGTGGACGACATGCCTGAGCATTCAACATTTGCTTCAATGATAAGTCAGTGCATGATAAGATCCGTCTCACTTAGCGTCTCATGTTGTGTCTCATGCAAGTATGTACATCGTCTATCCGCACACACAAGTCTATACATTCTTTGCAGTTCTGGGTCTCATGTTGTGTCTCACTTAGCGTCTCGTGTTGTGTCTCAACATACCCAGCGTCTCATGCAAGTATGTACATCGCCCTATGTCTTTGCACAAGTCCACACTAAGTCTGTATAGCCTGTGTATTTTATGTGGTGCGGACACCCGAGCAGTTACACCGAGCCACCGGTACCGCACGCGGAGCACGACTCGAGCAACTTCAGCGTCCATCTGGCTCAGAGACAGCCTAGAGACTCCCCCTTGAGTCTCGACATTTATCATATTTGTTTAGACTTTATTTTTGTGTAATGTGTGTTTGTTTCATTTTATTCAGTTTGTAATTTTGTTTGTAAGAGGGTTTTATTTGCAAAATGGGACCCCCGGGTCCCATGGGCCCCCAGACCCCCTCCCATTGATCCACATCAGCCTAGGGCCCCATGTGGGGTCAGTCAACATTTCAAATGGAGGCATCTAGAAGGTTGAATGGTAAATGACACATGGGTAGACAATTGGACTTCAAAGTCCAAGGTAGGCTACCTACCATGACCACCATGTCTCCTTGGTCAATAGCCCCCCCCCCCCCTTGAGTTTTTTATTTATTTTTGTGTGTGTTGTTCAAATCTAATCCAAGCCATCCATCCCCCCATCCCTAGATCCAAGGGTGGATATTGGATTTGATATGTAACCTATAAAACCTTGTATTTTCCCATTTGGAGGAATTAATGCATTTGAAATCTGAAAATTTGCTTGGAGCAGCTTTGGGCGCACCCCTCCTCTCTCATCCCTCTCCCCCTTGCAACTGTGACGGTTGCCATTCTAAGGTGTGACGCCTCCCTTATCGTTCCGGTGATCACCGCCGCCGCCATCGTGCCGCCCTCGCACCGCCACGGTTCTCTTCAGTATTCTGTCCATGCAGTGCAGTAGCAGCTTGTCCGAATTTTTCAGCTCTCCCTCGTGATCTTCTGGGCACCAAATTTGGAGGGGATGTTATAGGGATTCCAACCACACCACAAAAAATTTGGTTGGCCTTCTAGTTCACTTTTTCTAATTTTCCATTTACGTCCAACTTTCAATTTCAGTTCTGGCAGTTTCAGATATGATTTCCATTTTTCCTGAGTTTCCCGTCTTCGACCCATATTTTGATTTTTGCAAGAGCTCCCAATTTGACTGGGAGTTCTATCCACCAACCCCATCGTCGCCAATGTTTCTTGAAATTTCATGACGCCATCTCATATTTTTCAAAATTCATTTTCTGATCCATCTATAGTATTGTCTGTCAGTTTCCAGATCCAACCACCCGCCAGTGTTAAAATCATAACACATCATAGCCTCACCATTCCTTCCAAAAAAAATATTTCCGTTTTCCTTGTTCAAATACCTACAACTTTGGTGAAGAGCTCAGGAGCTGAATCGGACGTCTACCTCGCGGTCAACGGCAATTCTCAGACAACTCACCTGCAGATCTGAGAGTTCGGGTACTGTACAACAGAAGCTTCAAAATTCAATAACATCCAGATCCGGGCAGATCTAGGTCCTCTTTCTGGGTCTATATTGAAGGATTTCAAGAGAGCTTTCCAATGATAGCTCCTGTGCCCCGATCCGACATCGGGATTGGTCGCAGCGGCCGATCTCGCTGGAGCGCGCACCAAAAAATAGAACCGGAAATCCGTGGACAGCAACGTCAAGAGTTGGAGATCGGAGCCGATCGGCCACCGATCGGTGTTTCCGGCCGACCGCCTTCCAGGGAGGCGGGTCCCCAGGGGTCCCCATCACAGCGGGCCCCACCCCAGCAGGCCGGGAGGACAGCGCCATCCGTGGGCCCCACGGACCCGTAGATCGCGCCGTCCGGACAGCACTTTAGACGCGTGTTCGGCACCACCGGGCGACATCAAGATGCTGCCCGTCAACCCGATGCGTGTGATTCCCGGGCCCCGCATGTGACCTTTTACCTCCCTGTGTGGAGTGGGTCAAATATTTGTACCGCTGTAATATTGTTTAACCGGGAGTCCGTAAATCGGCCGGGGTTGTCTTCGCCACGCCGGGTGCGTGGAGGTAACGGTCTAAACTTCTCGGCACTACTTTGCTTAGCTAGTATATGGTCTTATGCCGCTGCGAGAGTGTAGGCTCCTAGCCCGTGTGTTCATGTCACTGCTGCTCCTAGCCCGTGTGTTCATGTCACTGCTGTGAGTGTGAGAGTGACCCGTCCCGCGACTCGATCTGAGTCCGGAAGTTGAGTCAGACTACCTTGAACTCTCCCGGTTCCTTAACCACGCACGATCCACGCTTTCCCTCGCATGGGACGACGAGTGAGTTTGCACTTCTGTTAGCGACGTGTAACCCATAGGAGCTCTTAGTGTCAAGCCGAGGTCGCTCTAGTAGTCGTGTCATTGCTGGTTGAGTCGTGTCCGTCTCATACAGTGTCGTCTCCTCAGTCCGTCCCGCATCAGTTTGGGTATCAGAGCGAGTTGAGTCTAGGGTAGTCTTGCATAAGTCTTGCATGCATCATGGTCTAAGTTGAGTCTAGGATCATCATTATTTTTAAAATAAAAAAAGGTGTTTTAAAATTACATTTCATCCCGATAATTTGGCATCTTAAAAGGTGTTGCCCGAACATTAGGTTATACCTATCGGGAAGGTAGCGTACTTGCGCGAGTGATCTTCAGATCGCTTATCTCCGCCCCGTACCGGATATTGGTTAGGTCTAAGTGCATCATTTTTGCATTAGTAAGTGTTTGCATCAGTTTGTGTCTCCTAGTTCGTATGGTCTTGCATGTCCATTCCTAGGGATCTGTTCCCATCCTTTGGCAACTATGGCCAACCCATGCCGACCAGTCCAAGGCGACAAGTCCGTGTCCGAGTACATTAGAGACTTCGAAGTGTACCGGTTTGGAAACGAGAGCACCACGACTGCGTCTTAGTTCTGGAGAGGTTTGCGGCTTCATTTCCGGTATGAATGTCTTATCCGCGACGCGTTCTCTCTGGTGTAGTGTTATCAGGTCACTCTCGAGGTCGAGCCATTCGAGGCCGGGTTTGATGCCGCCATTCGGAGAGCAGATGCCGCCCTTCAGCAAGCCTCCACCTCTCAGTCGATTCCCGAGCCGGTCGGACAGCCTACCCCACGGCCTTCCCCACCCATGAGAGTTCCATCACACTCACCTTCCGATCTTATTTCGGAGCCCTCTCATTTGGAGCCACCAAAGCCTGAGCCACCCGTGTTTCTAACGGGTACGCTTTTCATAGCCGAGCCGCTTCTTAATTGGCTCAAGGATGGCTTGGTCCCGCCTCCATACCCATCCATGGAACCCACCCTACCATTAGTGCCGGTCAACTCATTCCGTATCACATTCCGGTCTAGTCACCATATTGACACATTGGATGACCTTGTTATGGGATTAGACTCACAATGGCAGTTGACGCACTCCTTGGCCCGAAGCTTCGATCAACCCACTAGTCTTAGCTTCACCCATCCGGCCTTAGGGTCCATTACCTCCGTGTGCACCATGGGTTGTGTCACCACGGAGATCCTCTTATTCCTCCCCATGCCGGCCGAGCCCGAATTCATACCCTCTTGTCCGAGAGAGGAATCATACTTCTTACCTACGATCACCATCCCTCCCGCCACAATGCATGAAGGTGACCATCCACACCTTCAAGACTTCTACACATGTGACTGTGACTTGTGGGAACCCACCACAAGGGGTTATACCTTCATTGATCCCTTCGACCCATTCTCTTGTGGACCCCGTGACCCACCATATTTACTCCACCTTTTTGAGAGATTCCACCATCATACCCCCTCCGTCTCATCTCCCTTCATGGATGAAGGAGATCAATAACACCTTCTAGACTTCCACACATGGGATCTTGAGATGAGGGAATCCATATCGAGGGGTCACATATTCTTTGATCCCTTCGATCCCTTTCTTAGTGGGCCCCTTGGTCCATAATCTCCATTCCACTTCTTTAGGGGAGGTCACCATTATACCCCTCCCCCATGGGCCAGGCCATCGGCACCCACCGACTCCGTTCACAGGCGAGAGACACCCGACCCTCCTGTCCCACCCAAACCTCCCAAATCTAAAGGACAGTCTTATGGTTGTACTGACATTCAGTCACACTTAGGGTATGCATGGCACACATTTGGATGTCCTGGACCACCTTGCATATGATTGGGTCGGACTAACTATAGGGTTGTTTGGGGTCGTGTGTGCATCTGTGTGTTTTTCTTTTTTGTTAGGCATGTTAGGAGTCTGCATGATGACATCCGTCGTCACATTGAGGCCAGCAATGCATGTTATAAGAAGCTAGCCGATGCCCATCGACACCACCGAGAGTTCCAAGAGGGCGAATATGTCATGATCAGGGTAAGACCTGAATGGTTTCCCTCTAGAACCGTTAAGAGGTTGCAAGCTCGCGGAGCCGGTCCATTTAGAGTGTTGAAACGTGTTGGATCCAATGCGTATGTTGTGGACCTGCCTGAGGAATACGGTATAAGCTCTACTTTTAATATTTCGGATCTAGTTGCATATAGGGACCCAGCAGTGATCCATAGTGAGCCTTTCGAGCCATCTCCTCCAATTGAGAGTGATCCCACACCTGAGTGTCCACCTCCAGCCCCTTTGTCATGACAGCGTGAGCATATAGATCATATACTGGATGAGCAGGTGACAATTACCAGGAGTGGATCCTACCCGCGCTACCGAGTGCGATGGAGAGGACGGCCCGCTATCGAGGACACATGGATCACGCATGGAGAGTTGCAGCGGATTGATCCGGACCTTCTGGAGCGATACCGGAGCGATGCAAATCCTTACTCGATAGGGTCGAGTTTCTCCCACCCGGGGAGAATTGGTGCGGACACCCGAGCAGTTACACCGAGCCACCGGTACCGTACGCGGAGCACGACTCGAGCCACTTCAGCGTCCATCTGGCTCGGAGACAGCCTAGAGACTCCCCCTTGAGTCTCGACATTTATCATATTTGTTTAGACTTTATTTGTGTGTAATGTGTGTTTGTTTCATTTTATTCAGTTTGTAATTTTATTTGTAAGAGGGGTTTATTTGCAAAATGGGACCCCCGGGTCCCACGGGCCCCCAGACCCCCTCCCATTGATCCACCTCAGCCTAGGGCCCCATGTGGGGTCAGTCAACATTTCAAATGGAGGCATCTAGAAGGTTGAATGGTAAATGACACATGGGTAGACAATTGGAATTCAAAGTCCAAGGTAGGGTACCTACCATGACCACCATGACTCCTTGGTCAATAGGCCCCCCCCTTGAGTTTTTTATTTATTTTTGTGTGTGTTGTTCACATCTAATCCAAGCCATCCATCCCCCCATCCCTAGATCCAAGGGTGGATATTGGATTTGATATGTAACCTATAAAATCTTGTATTTTCCCATTTGGAGGAATTAATGCATTTGAAATCTGAAAATTTGCTTGGAGCAGCCTTGGGCGCACCCCTCCTCTCTCCTCCCTCTCCCCCTTGCAGCTGTGACGTTTGCCATTCTGAGGTGTGACGCCTCCCTTATCGTTCCGGTGATCGCCTCCGCCGCCATCGTGCCGCCCTCGCACCGCCACGGTTCTCTTCGGTATTCTGTCCGCGAGCAGCAGCTTGTCCGAATTTTGCAGCTCTCCCTCGTGATCTTCTGATCACCAAATTTGGAGGGGATGTTTTTGGGATGTCAACCACACCACAGAAAATTCGGTTGGCCTTCTAGTTCATTTTTTTTTCTAATTTTCCATTTTCGTCCAACTTTCAATTTCAGTTCTGCCAGTTTCAGATCTGATTTCCATCTTTCCTAAGTTTTCCATCTTTGACCCATATTTTGATTTTTTCAAGAGCTCCCAATTTTATTGGGAGTTTTATCCACCAACCCCATCGTCGCCAATTTTTCTTGAAATTTCGTGAGGCCATCTCATATTTTTCAAAATTCATTTTCTGATCCATCTACAGTATTGTCTATCAGTTTCCAGATCCGACCACCCGCCCGTTTTAAAATCATAACAAATCATAGCATCCACCAATCCTTCCACAAAAATTATTTCCGTTTTCCTTGTTCAAATCCCTACAACTTTGATGAAGAGCTCAGGAGCTGAATCGGACGTCTACCTCACGGTCAACGGCAGTTCTCAGACAACTCACCTGTAGATCGGAGAGTTCGGATACTGTACAACAGAAGCTTCAAAATTCAACAACATCTAGATCCGCGCAGATCCAGGTCCTCTTTCTGGGTCTATATTGAAGGATTTCAAGAGAGCTTTCCAACGATAGCTCCTGTGCCCCGATCCGACATCGGGATTGGTCGCAGCGGCTGATCTTGCCGGAGTGCGTGCCAGAAAATAGAACCGGAAATCCGTGGACAGCAACTTCAAGAGTTGGAGATCGGAGCCGATCGGCCACCGATCGGTGTTTCCGGCCGACCGCCTTCCAGGGAGGCGCGTCCCCAGGGGTCCCCATCACAGCAGGCCCCACCCCAGCAGGCCGGGAGGACAGCGCCATCCGTGGGCCCCACGGACCCGTAGATCGCGCCGTTCGGACAGCACTTTAGACGCGTGTTCGGCACCGCCGGGCGACATCAAGATGCTGCCCGTCAACCCGATTCACATGATTCCCGGGCCCCGCATGTGACCTTTTACCTCCCTGCGTGGAGTGGGTCAAATATTTGTACCGCTGTAATATTGTTTAACCGGGAGTCCGTAAATCGGCCGGGGTTGTCTTCGCCACGCTGGGTGTGTGGAGGTAACGGTCTAAACTTCTCGGTGCTACTTTGCTTAGCTAGCATATGTTCTTATGCCGCTGCGAGAGTGTAGGCTCCTAGCCCGTGTGTTCATGTCACTATTGTGAGTGTGAGAGTGACCCGTCCCGCGACTCGATATTGTGGTGTTATCTGTTGGCTCTTGGATCAGATCCAGACCAACTTGCTCCTTGAGAGCTATTTTGTGCTATATCGTATACAACTTTCTGTTGCTGTCTTGTTTCCCATTTTGTGTTTTCTTTTCAAACCTTTCTTCAAGCTGTTTGCCAGCAGTGCAAGCTGTGATGCACAGCGGCGAGGTGGATACCTCAGACGGCTAAGCTGTATTGCCCAGCGGAGCAAGCTGTGAGGCTCAGCACAAGCTGTTAGGTAGCGAATGGCTAAGCTATATTGCCCAACGGAAGCAAGCTGTGATGCTCAGCGGTTGTAGGCAAGCTGTGAGGCCCAGCAGTTTAAGCTGTGTATCAGCGGAATCCAAACTCGGGTTTGAGTGTGGGGTGGATGTAGGTCTGGAGGACCGAACCACCTTAAAAATCATCTGTTCAGTGGGTTGATTGTTTTATTCTACTTTCGCTAGATGAATGTTTAGGCGCGCTATACATATTTGCACTTTGGTTCAAAAGAGAATTTGATTAGTTCTTCAGATTGTCTAGTTTTGTCTAGCTAGCGTTCTAGATTTTTAATTGAGCAAAACTTTTAAAGGGTTGATTCATTCACCCCCCCTCTGAATCCATCGCACCGAACCCAACAGTTGGTATCAGAGCAGGTCTCTGACTTTCCAGATCCAACGATCTGCAGAGGATCCTGCCAGCGTTTGGTGCTATTTTTGGCCGCGGTTTAACGATCTTAGTTTATTGCCTTGAATTGCTCAGAATCTATTTTGATGGCTAATCCTCCCATATTCTCTAGTTCACATATTAAACTCTGGCTGTGGCTCTTGCGTAGGCATGTTAATTCTGTGAATCCTCAACTGTGGAAGGTTATCTCTCACGGTCCACATGAAATTCCTAAGGATAAGTCCAAGTGGACTCATGTTCACAAGTTGAAAGATGATGATAATGTGAGAGCTCTAAATCTAATGAAGGCTGCAATCGGTTCTGATGATTTTTCTTCTATCTCATGTTATAGCACGGCAAAGGAAATATTGGATGAACTGCTTCGCATCCACAATGGAGAAGAAGAAGAATGTCTCATGGCAAGAGGAAGCACCTCAAGCAATGAAGAAGAAGACCAGGTAAATTCTGAATCTGATTCTGACGAAATGACTTTTGATGATTTAAAGGAAATGTATGCTGAATTGTATGAAAAGTATAGGAAATTGAAATCTGAAAAGAAAAAAATGAGAAAAGAAATGATTCATGAAGTTGCTTGTCTAAAAGCTGAGTTGAACAACTTAAAATCTGAAAATGAGAACCTCAGAAATAAGCTCATTAGAGAAGAGGAAGAAACACTGCTTGAAGAAAATGCTTATTTGAAAGACCAAAATAAGAAGCTGATGGCTGTGAACATTGTGTTATCTGAAAGACTAATGACACTCGAAAAGGGTAAATCAAGTTTGAATAAAGGAGAAGCTAATGATAATCTGGAGTTAATGCAGGAAAATGAAAATTTGAAAAGACTGAATCATGGCTTGCATAACCAAGTTATTTCCTGTGAAAGTGACATAGTTTCTCTGCAAATTGAGATTGATGATTTGAAAGTTTCTTTGTCTAAGTCTGTTGATGACAGCTCAAATATAGTGAGTACTTCTGCCTCCTCATTCATAAAATAAGTTGCCATTCAAGAAAGTCAGAAAACAAAACAGAATAAGAATCTGTATGTTGAAACTTCTAAGGTCAAACTGCCTTCTGTTAAAAGAAAGAATGTGAAATGCTTCTACTATGGTAAATTTGTTCATGAGATGGTTGATTGTTTTATCATGAAGAAGGATGAATTGAAATCTGATAAAATTCATACTATGAATTCTAATATGAAGAAACCCTCTTCTGTTCAAACCAAAAGGCCTCAATGCTTTTATTGTCATAAAGTAGGTCATCTCATGCGTGAATGTAGGCTAAGGGAAATAGATGACCTGTCTGCTATTGGAATGCATGATAAACTGTTCCATGCTAAAAATCATGTATCTCATAAAAAGAAGCTTCAATGTTTTCATTGTGGCAAATTGGGCCATATTGTTGCAAATTGTTGGCACGCTAAGGGAAGAACACTTAACTCCAAACCTGCTAAAATCCCTACAAAAGGACATGCATTTTATGAGAATTTTGATAGAATGAATTCTTCATGTTTTGAATGTAGAAAACATGGCCATACAGTCAAGGATTACTGGCACGCTTAGGGAAAGAAATCTAACTCTGAATTTGTTAAATTCCCTATAAACGGAAATGATTTTTGTTACAATAGATTTCTTGTAAACAATGCTTCTCATGGAAATATTCTTGTTTCAGAAGTTCAGCATATTGCGTGCTTTAGCTGTGGAAAGCCAGGCCACAGAGCTGTTAACTGTTGGCTGGCTAGTTATGAAAAGAAAAATTTCCATGTCAATAACAGAATTATTCATGTTCACTCACACCAAGTTCATGCCAATGCTAATGTATACAAGGAGAACATGAAATCTGTTATCTCTTGTTATTATTGTGGGCAGGTAGGGCATTCTATGCATAATTGTCATATCATGTGTTGTGATGATAAACAAGCTAAAAATTTGTTGAGAAAACATGCTAGGAGTGTCACTGTTAATTCAGGACCCAAGACTTCTTGTGTACCTACTTGTGTGAAATGATTCAGCTGTTGCAAGTGTGCCTTGGGGCTGAGGAATAAAGAGGGGTAAATAAACCAAGGCACCATAGTATGAAACCCCAATTTCTTGAAGTTGTCAGGTAATACTTGCACTCTTCACATGTGGTTAATTGAATTCCTTAGTAATATATTTTTAACTGCATATCATCAAATTAAAAAAAAATCTTAAAAGAAATGACTCATTGCATAGCATATTGTTGTATCATGGTGTCAGGGGGAGCTGAGAGTTCAGTTCAGTACATTGAATCTTTTTCACTCCTCATAGTCCCCATTCAATTCTTTCATATTCTTTGACATCAGATGCTATTGAACCTTAATGCCAATTGCTATCATTTCCCTATCACCTTCACTGAACAACAGTATTGCTTCTAGTTTAGTACATTGAGCTGTGGTTATTGCAATTTTTCATTTATAAGAATCACACTTGCAAATTGAAAGGAACTAAAGGTTTAACCTTTATAAATTGAAGAGTTAAGTGTCTGCACTTTAGAACTTGAAATAAAAGAAAACTGTTATAGCTCTTAATCTCTGTCTCATGGTTAGAATAGAAAAAAGTTTTTTAATGCCTGAACGTGTTAAACTGGTAATGTCTAGGAAAGGTGAATTAGAGTGTATATTTTTTTAAACAATCACTCTAAAAGAAATCAGGACAACAGTAAATAAGATCATCAATGTAATGAGCTGAACACAGTGACAGAGTAATGGCTGAATTGCACTGAGAAACTGTGATCTCCTCCAAAGAAGCAGGAGAATTCACAAGTCATGAAGTGCTTCAGGCTATCTCTGTTCATAGGGTCAAATCTATAGGGGGAGTCTTCACCAAGTAACTGGGGGTACTGGCCTCTGATCAAGGTGTACCCTTAATGTCAAAGGTGAAAATTGTTCCTTGTAGGTCTTGATCTGAAATAGATCTAGTAGTTTATGCTACTAACTAGGGGTACCTGCCTCTGATCAAGGTGTACACCTAATGTCAACAGCATAAATGCCACTGGTCTATTCACTTAGCTCAGTTTCTGAAAATTAAAAGGTTAAAAAAAATAAACTGATGTAACCCTTTGAAATCAAAAGTCATTGAGTGTAAATTATTTTTCTTAATACATATTCAAGTTGCCTTTCTTGAACTTCCATGATTAATCACAAAGGGTATTGTTTCTGACTTATCTATTAAAACCATGTGCCCTAGATTCATTGCTATAAATGGAGTCTATAACTCTTTTTCAGTGGTCAGCTATTTTACTCTATCTTTATTCATCCGTCCATATTCCTTTCTCAAAGGGGGAGAAATAATTCAGGGGGAGTTTTACATTCAGGGGGAGAATGGATTGTTATAAGGGAAATCTGCATGCATACTGCATTTTGCACTCATGTTCACACATTTATTTTCTCTTTTTTGATTATGTCAAAGGGGGAGAATATTTGATTTGGATTGGTGACTCTCTGTCACTTTGTTGCCATCATCAAAAAGGGGGAGAATGTTGTGCCCCTTAGGCACAAGCATATGCTATTTTGTTTTGATGATCGCAACACAGTGAGAGTAGCATAGTGAGCCAGTCATTGTGTTTAGTGTACATGCATTACAGGTGCATTACTGCTAGTTACTGCATATGATCTTGCATTTCATTCACTAGCTGAACTGAGCCAGTTCATCAAGTCTATACATGATGCATTCATGCATTAACGCTAGGTAGCAAAGTCTGTACTTTGCTTGACAACATGCCTGAGCACACCAAGTCTATACATTCGTTATGTCTTGTGCATGCATCATTTAAAGTCTATACATTGTCTGGTCGTACACACGTTCAAAGTCTGTGCATCCGTGGACGACATGCCTGAGCATTCAACATTTGCTTCAATGATAAGTCAGTGCATGATAAGATCCGTCTCACTTAGCGTCTCATGTTGTGTCTCATGCAAGTATGTACATCGTCTGTCCGCACACACAAGTCTATACATTCTTTGCAGTTCTGGGTCTCATGTTGCGTCTCACTTAGCATCTCATGTTGTGTCTCAACATACCCAACGTCTCATGCAAGTATGTACATCGCCCTGTGTCTTTGCACAAGTCCACACTAAGTCTGTACAGCCTGTGTGTTTTCATGCATATGCAAAGTCTATACATTCTCTGTTGATAATCGAGCAAGTCTGTACATCGTCAGTGCTCTGTTGATAATCGAGCAAGTCTGTACATCGTCAGTGCTCTTCATGCATATGTATAGTATATACATTGCAGCCTGCTCATGCATCTCTTCTAAGTCTATACATTGTCACTATGTGTGTGCATCATTATAGCAAGTCTTCACATCGCTTATATATTGCACACAAAGTGTGTACACTCGTCGGTGGCAAGTCTATACATTCTCGAACCAACTCTGTACATCTCTCTACTATCCTCATATTGATTTTAACTGATATTAAGTCTAACCTTTGCAGGATATTTGGTCGAGAAGATTAAGAATGGCACGCGATCCAAGACTTGAGGAGGTGCCAGGATTGTGACACGTGTAGTGCAGCAGGCTGAAATGCTGCCACGTGGTCAAGGCGTTTGGGTGGGAATCGTGGAGAGGACATGCCCTATATGTTTGCTGCTGCTATATATATGAAGCTTCTTCCTCAGAAGAAGAAAAGATCGTGATAGAAGAGCAGAAGCAGAGAGATAGCATGCACGATCCAGAAGAAGAAAAAGAGTGAAGAAGAGAAAGAGAGAAGAAGCAGAAGAGAAAGAGAAAGAAAGAGATACAGAGAGCTCGTGAAGAAGAAGAAGAGAAGAATTCTTCAAAGTGGTGTTATCTGTTGGCTCTTGGATCAGATCCAGACCAACTTGCTCCTTGAGAGCTATTTTGTGCTTTATCGTATACAGCTTTTTGTTGCTGTCTTGTTTCCCGTTTTGTGTTTTCTTTTCAAACCTTTCTTCAAGCTGTTTGCCAGCAGTGCAAGCTGTGATGCACAGCGGCGAGGTGGATACCTCGGACGGCTAAGCTGTATTGCCCAGCGGAGCAAGCTGTGAGGCTCAGTGCAAGCTGTTAGGCAGCAGATGGCTATGTTGTATTGCCTAGCGGAAGCAAGCTGTGATGCTCAGTGGTTGTAGGCAAGCTGTGAGGCCCAGCGATTTAAGCTGTGTATCAGCGGAATCCACACTCGGGTTTGAGTGTGGGGTGGATGTAGGTCTGGAGAACCGAACCACCTTAAAAATCATCTGTTTAGTGGGTTGATTGCTTTATTCTACTTCCGCTAGATGAATGTTTAGGCGCGCTATACATATTTGCACTTTGGTTCAAAAGAGAATTTGATTAGTTCTTCAGATTATCTAGTTTTGTCTAGCTAGCGTTCTAGATTTTTAATTGAGCAAAACTTTTAAAGGGTTGATTCATTCACCCCCCCTCTGAATCCATCGCACCGAACCCAACAGGAATCTTCCAGAAAACCCTGAACCAAACGCAAGGAATGATTAAACCAAAAGGGACACCGGTCTGGAGGAACTAAATAAAAGAAAAGGAAACACACGATCAACCTCATGGGGGACACAATCCCGTGAACCAATGAGGAGACCAGAATAAGCAGCGAAAAAGTAAAGAAACAGACTAAAACTCCAGACGGGGACCTTTTAATCAACCAAACCAAGCGAATCGACCAAAGTGAACCTTCCAACTCATAGTGGAATTGTTCCTCTTACCCAAACACTGAACGCATAGCTAACCATCACTGGTGGCACATTATCCAGGCAAACTATGGGTCATGAATGCTCAAAAGAATACGTATGATGCATGATGGGCTAAAATAAAAGAAATCGTTAAAATGAATGTGAAGAAAGATTAAAATATAAAATACTCGTGAATAGTATTGCTAGGCTGGGAGAATCAGAGTCAAGACACTATCTGCAACCACAGCGTGCAGGATAGAACCATCTTCCCCATGACATCCCAACCTAACGGCCTATCCGGAGGTCAAACGCGTGAACCTGGATCATCATCGTTTTTGTTGAAGGGGAACATCAGATCCTGGAACACGCGAGCAACCAACTGGTTCTCAAGATAATATAATATAGTACCATATAGTAATGCAATAAGGGTGATAGGGTTAGAAGGCCATACCTGAATTACCTGTGCAGGCGAAACGGCAAATGAAAAGGTGATGCTGCACATAAGATTATTAGCAGGATTTTCAATAATATCATCAAATAACCAAGTTCATCAATTAAACACCAAGTGCAGAAATTAGGGCAAGACCATTTTCTCAAACATGCACGGTCAAATACAAGCCGCCTAAAGTGAAGAACGGCTCCGTATTAGCCATCTACATACATGGAATTTGAACCGGGCTTAGATAGCATACCGTTGGAGAAGAACGGTCCTGTCTCAACCGCACAAATGAAGGACGGTCTATATTTAGACCGTATAACTACCGCAGTTCTGAAAGGCTAAAACCCTTCATCTCCCTCCCTCCACCGTAACCGACGGTGGGAGCGAGGACAAAGGGGCAACCGTAGCATCTCCCCAACCTCTTCTCTTATTCAATCTCCCAACCTCTTCCCTTCTCACCCTCAATCTCTCTATCTCTCACCCTCTTTTCCCCCACCATGCGAACAAAACACCAAGCACAACGGTCTCCCATGGCCGGCGAGGAAGAGGCCCCACCGCCGCCGCCACCGGCGGACGCCGCCGTGGAGGTGCTGCCGACTATCCGTGAAAGGGGCGAAATGCCGCCGCCGGCTGAACCGGAGATCGCCGCCGTGACCAGAGAAGAAGCGGAGGAAGGAGGAGATGCCGCAGCACCACCGGCGGCGGTGGTGAGGGAAAAATGAGCCCGGGACCTCGAGGTAGCCCCCCCTCCTCTCTCTTCTAGCCATTTTCTTTTAAGATTAAACCATGCATGTTAGTCCTAGGGGTTTTGTGGGGGGTATAGAGGGTTTAAGAGTTGGTTTAGTAGCCCACGGGGTGCCATCGCCGGTGGGGAAAGCCCTTACCATCGTCGGGGAAGACGACGGTAGGGCGGTTTCCAAGAGACCACACAAACTAAAACACACGGCTCATATAGAGCCGCACATAACCCACACGGCCCAGGGGGAGCCGTACAACACTAGTACCGAATCAAACAAAGACGGTGAGGGGCTCACCACACAAATGACGAACGGGCCACATTGGTCCGTTCAACACCTTGCCAACCCAGAATAATGCGGTTCACATTGGACCGCCCAACCTCTAAACGGCCCAGGAGCGGCTACCTGAAACCAAATAAACCCAGGGAAAGAACAGTGAATGATCAACCGTTCAACATAAGGACGGCCAATACTGGCCCGTTCAAAAAAAGTGATGTGATACGACCTCAGACCTAATGCAAGCAAGCACAATTGCATTCAAATGGGCCGAATTGGGCCACCGCTCTATCGTCGCTCACCCAAGCCCGGGATAACTTGGCAATGCCAAGGTGAGGTTGAGGGGTTGGGCCCTTGCTGGTAGAGGGCCAGCAAGGCCAAGACTTGATTCCCAAAGGGTGTGGATGCCCAAATCAAGGGGGCCGACAAAGTGCCAAAGGCACCGGTTGCAATTTTCCCACGGTGATCACTCAAGACAACGGGGCTTGAGGATCGGGCTCTCACTCGCATAACCAGCGGAATTAAAAACTAATATTGAAAGACAAGCACTAAATGGAGTGAGGGTTTGAGCACTTACTCGACCGGTTTGAAGAAACTGGTCCCGCTCGGAGACGAGGGCGAGCGGGGAGGCGAGTGGATCCCCACACGCCGCGGCGGTGTAGCTTGACCTGCTCAAATCAATTACAACACTACGCCTCTCGCAGGAGGGGGATCTTGGGGTAGGGATTAAATGATTACAATCAAAACTACCTCCACACAGGGAGGAGCCTTCAGCCGGCCAAGCGGGGAGGGGGAAACTAAGTCGAAGATGTTGAAGCAACGAAGACACCAAATCTGCCTCCTTTCAGCCAACGAGGACAGACAGTCGGTGCTGGAGCTATAGATCTGTCTCTGGAAATTTTCCGGGGATGAGACCAGTGGGAAACTCTTCGTTACAGGGTCAGGGATGCTTCAAAATTTTGTTAATTTCTCTTGGGGTCGCTACCGGTCGGGGCGGGAGCTCGAACAGGGCCTCTAGTTCTCGGACTGACAGTAGCAGGTCACCAATAGTAGGAAGAAGATGATGTCCCGGCCGCTCCCGAACTCTGAATTAGGTGCCGTCAGTTCCGTTGAAACCGTGGGTGAGTCCTCTTTCGTTCAGAAGAAACGGGGACACCAGAAGAGGCCGGAGACGATCTGTGGAACCAGAAGAGTAAGGAGTGGTCGGTGCCGACTGTGGGAAGCAGAGTCGCGCGATCATGGAAGAAAATTGGTAACCTCTGTTCCCGGATGCTAAATGGACTTCTGCTTCTTGTTTCTGAACGGAGACAGGAAGAAGAAGAACTTTGTAGAAGAGCGTGAGGGCTGATTCCTCCAAGGTTAGTCGTGGCAGAGCTTCTAATCCGGTTCTGGTATTCAGTAGGGACAGCTCTACGCCGTTGTGGAAGAACGAAGCTCTTGGGCAGCACACAGCTCGGATGAAGACGAAACACTTCCGTGACGAAGAGGACAGGCAGCCGCTTCCGTGGATGCCTCTTATGCCTTCAGAATCGCAGGTAGCTGACCGTAATGGCTTCTGCAAGCTACTGGTATCTCTGCATCATTTGGACAGCAACCTGCAGACTTTGTTGAAGCCACCAAAATGACCTAAAGAAGAAGATGGAGGATGTGTATGTGTGAAAGGGGTGATGGGGGTGAAAGATGAAGTTTGTGGGAGGGGTGGGGATGCTAATGGTGATAGGAAAGAGATGGGAGGGGGCAGGGGGCGCAGGTTCTCAGCTGGAGGTAGGGGAAGGTGGGTGCAAGGGATGAGAATGGAGAGAGGTGGGAGGGGCGACCCTAACTAGAAGGGAGGGGAGGGGGGGGCCAACACATGGAGGGAAGGTGGATTTCAAATTTGAAATGGCTTTGGAAGTTGGGTGATTGTGTGGGGAAGTGGGGGATTGTGTTGGAAGGGGGGAAGATTGTGTGGAAGGGTAAAGATTCCACCTTGGGACAAAGGGGGTGGAGTAATGGGGCTATGGGAAGTGGAGTAGTCTTAATGGAGGTGGTTGGGGGTTGGAGGTGGTTGGGAGGAGGGAGGACAGAGGAATGGGGCGAACCCCTTAGTGGCAGGAGAGAGAAAGAGGGATAGAGAGAGAGTAGGGTGGGGAATCACTCCCCTAGGGCTTCTCACCCAACTATAGGATTCACTCCTCTAGAACTAAGTTTGAATACTCAAATGGCATTTTTCATTGATTCATTCATTCCCTCCAAATGAAGGAAATGGGGCCCTATATATAGGAAACCCATATTTTACAATAAGTCCCCTACAAAAGACTCAATAACAAATAACCGAAGGGGTAGGGGGGATCATGGGCCAATCCCGAAGAATTGGGCCCAATAGCTCATTACATAATATAATGACACTCAATACTTAGGAAAATAAATGCAAGACCTAGGGACATGACTCAAATAAACTGAAAATTACATCAAATGACTCAAGTAAATAGCATAAAAAGGATAAGTGGGCCTTTATAGAGAGAGGCCCGAACTCAAATGATGCCGGAATGTGAAGAAGACCCATTCCCAAAGGGAATTGTGGATGATGCCTCCATCAAATCCCCTGGGCTGTGAAGAGCTCGACTCCGTCGAGTAGGGGTCCATCCGGCTGTGGTACTGCTCGAGGAGGTCCGGATCCAACCGCTGGAGATCCTCCCGACTCACCCAAGAATCCTCCGAAGGAGGCCGATCCTTCCACCTGACGAGATAGCGCTCATATACCTTGCTCCGAGTGGTAGTGACTTGTACATCCAATATTTGCTCAATTTGTTCACGCTGGGCTCTTTTGGTTGGTGGCCTCTCCTCACGGGTGGGTGCTCTCTCAATGCAAGAAGTGGGCTCAATCTCCTTACTAGGTACCACCGTGGGTCCCTTATATGGCACTAGGTCGGCGACATTGAATGTGAGACTTATTCCATACTCCTCAGGGAGATCTAACTCGTAGGCATTTGCACCAATGCGCCTCAAGACCTGGAAGGGACCAGCCCCACGTGGCCTCAGTTTAGAGTTGGCTCCCGGGGAGAGCCTCTCCGCCCTTACCATCACAAAGTCACCCTCATGGAATTCTTGGTGATGCCAATGAGAGTCGGCCCGCCTCTTATAAGCCTCATTCTTTTTGCTTATGTGCTTGCAAAGGCTTTCATGCAATCTTGTGAATGTTGACATTCTAGGGGTGATGGGTGGACCTGGGCAACCAAAAGTAGACCACTCATGCTTTGATGCCAAGAAGACTTTGATGTATTTTGGAGGGCCGGGGTAACCATATGTGGACTTATCATGTAATGTTGTCATGTAGACTTTGGTGGGCCTAGGTGGGCCGGGGCACCCGTAGGTGAACCTATCATGCAAAGTGGTGATGAATGTAGGGGGACCCGGACATCCGTAGATGCTTTTGACATGCTTAAGACCAATGATAAATGAAGGTGGACCAATACATCCGAATATGAGCCACTCATGTTTTCTACTTGACATGTGGGTGGTATGAATGAATGGACCCAACATAGCGTTCATGCAAAGTGGTGTGGTAGGCCTAGACACATGCATGCGTTTCCCAAAGGTGACCTCCATGTGTATAGGTGTGGGACAACCTTTGAACTCCCATTGGAAAGGATCGAATGGATCTAAGAAGGTGGTCATCATGGGGTGAGGCACAACCCTTATACCTAGGGATATGTGGCCCAAGGTCATGGCTCCCAAGGTGTAACCCAGGTCATAGATGAGGTGGGTTTGGCCCAATATGGTGGGTGAGGGTAGGAAAGGGTGGGTGGTTGGTAAGATGGTTGGGTCATATGAGTCCCTTCACTCCCATTGGAATGGATCATATGGATCATAAAATGGGTCACCTAGGGGGTGGAACTCCATGTCCTCAAGATCCTTAAAAGGTGCTAAGTCATTCTTCTCCATTATAGTTGGGCCAATGTTCTTGACAAGTGAGTCGGCCATGAGTGGAGGGCTTGGCTTTCTACCCGAGATAAGAAGCTCTAAATCGAGGAGAAGGTTGGGCTCATCCGGTGTAGGGAGGAATAGAAGGAGGTCGCTAGTGTAGCAACCAATGGTGCAAACTGAGGTGATAGACCCTATGCATAGGTGTAGGAGGCTAAGGCTCCTAGGTTGTTCAACCATAGGGGTCATCATGCTAGTCATCTCTAATTGCCATGCTATGCCCTTGAGAAGGTCCTCAAAGGTCTCCACTTGATAGGATGCTTGGATTGTGGTGTGATAGGAGAAGAAGGGCACTAAGAGAAGGTCTTGTTCTATGGGAGGGAAAACATGGGCCCGGATCTCTCTAATTGGGCTCTCCTTTAGCCAACTAACAATGGGTTCTCCTAAGATGAGCTTGGTCCCAACTAGAGAGGGTGATGTAAGGTGAGGACCATCGTGTGATGTTTCTTTCTCAACTTGGACTTGGGTTCCCTCCAAGGTAGGGAGTGGGTTTGGAGTGTCCTCAACTATTGAATTGGGTATGAGTTCTTCTACCAAGGAGGTGAGGGGGTCTTTTGGGGTGATGAGGGTGGGTGTGTGGTGCTCCCGGGGTGGAGGGTAAAGGGAAACTTGGATTGGGATTGGTAGAGTGGGGTTTGGGAGTGGAAGTAGTGGAGGCTTTGGTGGGAGTTGGATTGGGGTAGGGAGAGGAAGATGGGTGGGTTGAAGGGGTTTGGGTTGATTGGTTTTGGGAGGAGTGTCCCCTTTTGGGGGTGATGGAGAGGTAGTGGTGAGGGTTACCATGGGCCTAGGTGGAGAGTTGGTCATGGGGCCCAATTGGGTATGGGGACCTATGGTTGTGGTGTGGACTACTTCTTCCAAAGCTAATGGAGTGGGAAGGTTCTTTGATGGTGGGGTGATGATGGCCGGAGTATGGTGCACCCGGGGTGGTGAACAAAGGCGGGATTCCCGCGGGTGGGAGAATATAAGGTTGTTGAATTTAAAGGTTCCCGAAAGGTGTGGCGGATGCACTAGGCAAGTCCGACGTGTTGGGTCGATGTCGGCATTCCTTTCATCTAACCATTTCTTTCCTAGGATTATACATGGACCCGCCAATGTTCCCTCTTGACACCAAGCTCCATCCAAATACTTAGTCTCCCCGAACCATTTATGGAATTCAATAAAGACTTGGTCTCCATTGTGCACAATTTGTCTAGTCTTACAAAGAGAGGTAATGATATCGGGGGACACCCAATTTTCAGATTCTAGGTCAATGAAATCAATTTCTACGGGCTCTCCATTAGGTAAGTATGCATGGGATATGATTGGGAGAGGGGCCATGATGATCGGGGGGATCAATGCAAGGGTCGGATTGATGATGACTCCAATGCAAGCATGCCCTAGGAATTGACTTGTAGAGACAAGTCAATAACTTGGCTCTGATACCAATTGATGTGATACGACCTCGGACCTAATGCAAGCAAGCACAATTGCATTCAAATGGGCCGAATTGGGCCACCGCTCTATCGTCGCTCACCCAAGCCCGGGGTAGCTTGGCAATGCCAAGGTGAGGTTGAGGGGTTGGGCCCTTGCTGGTAGAGGGCCAGCAAGGCCAAGACTTGATTCCCAAAGGGTGTGGATGCCCAAATCAAGGGGGCCGACAAAGTGCCAAAGGCACCGATTGCAATTTTCCCACGGTGATCACTCAAGACAACGGGGCTTGAGGATCGGGCTCTCACTCGCATAACCAGCGGAATTATGAACTAATATTGAAAGACAAGCACTAAATGGAGTGAGGGTTTGAGCACTTACTCAACCGGTTTGAAGAAACCGGTCCCGCTCGGAGACGAGGGCGAGCGGGGAGGCGAGTGGATCCCCACACGCCGCGGCGGTGTAGCTTGACCTGCTCAAATCAATTACAACACTACGCCTCTCGCAGGAGGGGGATCTTGGGGTGGGGATTAAATGATTACAATCAAAACTACCTCCACACAGGGAGGAGCCTTCAGCCGGCCAAGCGGGGAGGGGGAAACTAAGTCGAAGATGTTGAAGCAACGAAGACACCGAATCTGCCTCCTTTCAGCCAACGAGGATAGACAGTCGGTGCTGGAGCTATAGATCTATCTCTGGAAATTTTCCGGGGACGAGACCAGTGGGAAACTCTTCGTTACAGGGTCAGGGATGCTTCAAAATTTTGTTAATTTCTCCTGGGGTCGCTGCCGGTCGGGGCGGGAGCTCGAACAAGGCCTCTGGTTCTCGGACTGACAGTAGCAGGTCACCAACAGTAGGAAGAAGATGCTGTCCCGGCCGCTCCCGAACTCCGAATTAGGTGCCGTCAGTTCCGTTAGAACCGTGGGTGAGTCCTCTTTCCTACAGAAGAAACGGGGACACCAGAAGAGGCCAGAGACGATCTGTGGAACCAGAAGAGTAAGGAGGGGTCGGTGCCGACTGTGGGAAGCAGAGTCACGCGATCGTGGAAGAAAATTGGTAACTTCTGTTCCCGGATGCTGAATGGACTTCTGATTCTTGTTTCTGAACGGAGACAGGAAGAAGAAGAACTTTGTAGAAGAGTTGAGGGCTGATTCCTCCAAGGTTAGTTGTGGCAGAGCTTCTAATCCGGTTCTGGTATTCAGCAGGGACAGCTCTGCGCCGTTGTGGAAGAATGAAGCTCTTGGGCAGCACACAGCTTGGATGAAAACGAAACCACTTCCGTGACAAAGAGGACAGGCAACCGCTTCCGTGGATGCCTCTTATGCCTTCAGAATCGCAGGTAGCTGACCGTAATGGCTTCTGCAAGCTACTGGTATCTTTGCATCATTTGGACAGCAACCTGCAAACTTTGTTGAAGCCACCAAAATGACCTAAAGAAGAAGATGGAGGATGTGTATGTGTGAAAGGGGTGATGGGGGTGAAAGATGAAGTTTGTGGGAGGGGTGGGGATGCTAATGGTGATAGGAAAGAGATGGGAGGGGGCAGGGGGCGCAGGTTCTCAACTGGAGGTAGGGGAAGGTGGGTGCAAGGGATGAGAATGGAGGGAGGTGGGAGGGGCGACCCTAACTAGAAGGGAGGGGAGGGGGGCGGCCAACACATGGAGGGAAGGTGGATTTCAAATTTGAAATGGCTTTGGAAGTTGGGTGATTGTGTGGGGAAGTGGGGGATTGTCTTGGAAGCGGGGAAGATTGTATTGGAAGGGTAAATATTCCACCTTGGGACAAGGGGGGTGGAGTAATGGGGCTATGGGAAGTGGAGTAGTGTTAATGGAGGTGGTTGGGGGTTGGAGGTGGTTGGGAGGAGGGAGGAGAGAGGAATGGGGTGAACCCCTTAGTGGGAGGAGAGAGAAAGAGGGATAGAGAGAGTAGGGTGGGGAATCACTCCCCTAGGGCTTCTCACCCAACTATAGGATTCACTCCTCTAGAACTAAGTTTGAATACTCAAATGGCATTTTTCATTGATTCATTCATTCCCTCCAAATGAAGGAAATGGGGCCCTATATATAGGAAACCCACATTTTACAATAAGTCCCCTACAAAAGACTCAATAACAAATAACTGAAGGGGTATGGGGGGCTCATGGGCCAAGCCCGAAGAATTGGGCCCAATAGCTCATTACATAATCTAATGACACTCAATACTTAGGAAAATAAGTGCAAGACCTAGGGACATGACTCAAATAAACTGAAAATTACATCAAATGACTCAAGTAAATAGCATAAAAAGGATAAGTGGGCCTTTATAGAGAGAGGCCCGAACTCAAATGATGCCAGAATGTGAAGAAGACCCATTCCCAAAGGGAATTGTGGATGATGCCTCCATCAAAAAGGAACTTCAGGGCTGGAACGGCTCATATGGGACCGTTTCTGAGGAAGAGTGGTTCATGGAAGACCGTTCTTTTGATCAAAAATGGAACTTTGATTATTTTCATTTATTTATGAAATAAAATGCCTAAATTAATTACTAAATACATCAAAATGAATGAATGAATGCAGGGAAAGCGCAGGACCCGCACCTCATGGCTGCAGGTCCGTGCAGTGTATTTAGCACTACCGGACTTTTAGCGGGAGCGGTTGGCTGCCATGGGGTTCGCCCCATTCCTGACACAGCTCTGCTCTACGCCCTGCACGACCGCTGGGATCCAGTGAGTCGTACGTTCCTCTTCCCGTGGGGACATATGGTCCCCACGCTAGAGGACGTGGCCAGACTCACTGGCCTTCGAGTGCACGGGCTACCGGTTAGCGGGACCACTTTTCCCGACTACCGGGTGACGGCCCGGTAGCTTCTGGGCTTAGAGTTGCGGCGCCCCGAGAGGCAGTCGACCCTCCTACCCCGAGCTAGTCTCCAGGATAGCCTGGGACTACGACGGGTGGGTATAGCAGATGGAGAGTAGCCGGAGCAGCACCTATAGCGGCTGACGGAGCTGGCAAGACCGAGGGTAGCTACGGTGCCGGGAGCAGAGGCAGAGAGAGTGTTGCAGAGGTTCCTGATGCTGTTGTTCGGTTGACTCCTCTTCTCCACTCGAGCGGACGTGATGAGTTGTCGGTTCCTTCCCTTCCTTGAGGAGCTCAACCACGTGGGCGACTACACGTGGGGAGCGGCGGTCCTCGCGTTCCTATTTGACAAGCTGGGTTCGACGGCCCTTCGAACGATGCTCGGGGGCTTCTCCCCCTTACTCCAGGTACGACTACTACCCTAGACTCAGTTGTGCAACTTCTACATGTTTCCTAAATGCTGACACAATGCTGTGATACAGGTTTGGGCCTACGTGCGCTTACGTGGGCTTGGCAGAGGTGAGGAGACCCGCCCTAGGCTCCTGCCTATTGCACGGAGGTGGACAGCACCTCGAGAGACCGCAGCCCTGAGACGACAGGTCCGAGAGCTTTAGGACGACCTGGATGCTCTACCGTTTGCCTCGGTATGCTTCTAAACTTAGACCCTTTAATTAAATGCAATTCTATATGATGATGCTGATGCGACTCCTATTTCTTGTAGGTACGGTGGACACCCTACATAGAGGAGGGCCAGGAGGGTCAGCCTTGGGTGGTTGGCACCCTCGCCTTCGCCGGACGAGACAAGTGGCTTCACTACATGAATGTGGTGGAGGCACTACACTACAGATTGGTGATGAGGACCATCGGGGTCCCGCAGCCAGTGGTGGAGTTCCCAGCGCCTGAGAAGGCGGGGGAGCGAGTGACGAGGACTACTCGAGGCCTGGTGGCAGCGTTTGATTGGACGACGAGGAACGCTACGTAGGTCGTAGACTGGACGGCTCTTGGGCGGGTGGTGACCGCCCGAGCAGACAGCGACTCAGCGTACTACACCGTGTACGCCAGACACCACCGGGACCAGGTGTTCCGGGGTGCCCACCGACCGGTACTGTCACGCCCCGAGCGCGGAAGGTACCCGGAGATGCGCGACGAGTTTATATCAATCATGTCAATCAGAGTAGTAGTGTATTCGACACAAAGACAGAGTGTGCAAATATAAAGATAACCCAATCCATTAATTCCTTTAATAAGAATATGTCTATTACAAACCCTTGCAAATACTAGACTCAATAAAAGAAAAGTACAACGCTTGACTCAAGGAAAATAGAGAAAAGACAGGACTAATTGATGCTTGAGTAGCTCTAACTCTTTTACTCTTGGCTTTCCCTATCAGATTGAATTCCCTCATCGTCGGACTTACCTGAAAAGTAGGGAAACACTGAGTGAGCGAACGCTCAGTAGGAAATTATATCTCAAGGACTAGCAAGGGGTTTAAGTAATTACATTTTTCCATGAATGTACTATAGCTACGCATGCTCGCAAAACGACAAGATAGCAGGAGAATATAACAATAAGATGGCAAGAAGAACTAGTCATGAACTTTCAAGAACTTATATCAAAAGATATCAAGATATTTAAGCAAGTAGACTCATCATGTCATGTTGGAATTTGGCTATCATGTTTCAAGCAAGCGAGTATACAATTACCCGTTCTCGGGCCACGCAAGTCATGTAATATCAAGTCAAGTACAAGATTTGTGGAATGTTCAATCAAGCTAGTCATGCACTTCGGCATAATGCCAATACCGTGATCAATCAACTCCCATGGGCACAAGTACTTTTGGGTGCTCCTCCCAGGACCAGATCGGGCCCTATATGCGCAGGTATTAATCATGTATTTTAACATCCACTCTTGTGTATAGCCAATATGAAATTTCAATAATAAAGCTTGTAGTCATGTAGGATAGACTTTGATAGAATAGAGTCCAAAAATAGGACACTTGACATAGATAGGCGATGATAACGGTACAATCACGATTATCGATAAAACTAGGTGGAATTGGTTCTCTAACTTGGGTACCATGACAAGTAAGTGCCCACAAGTAGATGGTCACTTCTTTTAATATAGAATTGAGATCCACAAGAACATCATGTTTGATATAGAATTGGGGTCTACAAGAACATCATGTTTGATATAGAATTGGGGTCCACAAGAACATCATGTTTGATATAGAATTGGGGTCTACAAGAACATCACATCAATGGCATGTTTTCCCCGTTTATTAAGATAATTCTCACATCATACCCATGGCATGACATGAGGTCGGTTTACCATGTTTCTATAGAGTGACATGGCAAAGATTGTGTAATGGGTTTTTATGGTATAACCAGCTCAGTCGGCCTTGAGGGAATCCAAGGCTCGACGAGTCTTACGGAGGTCTCTATGACTACCTCGCTAGTCCAAAGGAACGAAATGTCCAATGGAGAGCTTGTATGTCACCGAGAATTGAGGGTAATGCGATAAGACATCATAAAACATGGGACTATATTCACGGATTGGAATATAGTGCCGATATATATATATAATATACATATGGAACCCTCGGTTAACAGTAACAGTGTAAAATAGTATCACAGGAAACTAGCGACTTAATCTAAGTCATTAATCATGGAATTAATGCCTTACACAGGGGCGTTTATTTACAAATTGACGGCTTGTTAAACAGTCGTCCACTCTGTATTTCTATTTTTTTGCAGAATTTAGATAATATGGAATTTAATAAAAACGCACCCTTTTAGCGCCCTGTTATGGGGCGTCACTTTTATAAGAGACGTCTTGCATCAGGTCGTTATTTCAAGATTTTTCCAGATTTCAGATAATAAAATTTCAGGGAACAATTTCATGGTCAAGACAAGAAAAATAGCAGGATTCGATAGGTATGATCATGCATTAATTTAGATTCATGATTTCATAGTTATAGAATTTTAAACATGGATAATTATCAATTATATGAAATTGACGACTACTGGGTAGGGCGTCAAAACAAGAATTAGCGCCCTTGTCTGGGTCGCTTCTTTAAAGTCACTCAGAAATCATTTAGAAATGCAGTAAAACTATATGCATGAGATCATGGACGAGTTTATTTCATAGTTTATACTAGTTTGGGCTACGTTCTTGAGAAAACCTACCTGATGAATGTTCTGGTGAAGGAACGTGAAGAGAGTTGAAGAGAGAACGATACTCTGTTCTAAACAGAGTGTTCTGATCACCGGAAGAAGAAGATGATGAAGAACTCCACGTCCTTCAACTAGGTAGAAGAGTTACTACTTACGGCAGACTTCCTGCAGCAAAGACGATGAAGAATCATTAATATTCTTCATGATTTATGACCGAAGGCAGGGAAGAAGAACATTACCTGTTCTTTACGTATGCAGCAGCAGAACCTCCTTCGACCAACAGCTTATTAGGTTCGACAGGAAGGGTTATTTATAGGATTTTGGGAATCCTAATAGAGTTAGAATTTGATTAAGGGTAGTATTCCCTTGATAGAGTCCTTACTATATTCTATCCTTGACGTAGTTATCCAGAACTTGCTCTGGATAGTCTCCTGGGTCGAACGAAACTCGAACTGAATTGACGTCTTAAGTGAGGGCGTTGAATTTAAATTGACGCCTTTGCCTATGTCGTTTCTTGTGAAAAACGCGCCCAGGTGGAGGGCGTTACATTTACTTCCCCTTTTTTATTATTTTGGCTGTTTGATAATTGACGCCTTGTTGTTTGGGCGTCCCTTTTTAATTAGCGCCTTATCTAGAGGCGTTTCTTAATGAAGTAGCGCCTTGACCAAATGCGTTATTTCCATTCTGTCGTCGTATTGATGTTTCTCATTTATTTATTTAATACTTTATCAAATTTGATTAATTTGGGGTTTTTATTTCCTTTTATATTTTTTTTTCAGGGTCGCTACACCCTCCCCCACTTAAAAGAATTTGGTCCTCAAATTCAATAGTATATATATATATGGAGAGTGTAGAGTATATACCTTAAAATAATTCTGGAAATCGCTTCCTCATGGATTTCTCGGTCTCCCATGTGGCTTCATGCTCGGAATTCTTATTCCATTGTACCTTGAGCATGGGAATAACCTTATTCCTTAGGGTACGTACTTCATGATCTAGTATCTTTATGGGCTTCTGTTCATATGTGAGATCCTTCTGGATAACTAAGTCTCCATGTTCAATAATATGTGATGGATCGTGTACATACTTCTTCAACATAGATATGTGGAACACATTATGTACTTCGGACAATTGAGGCGGCAACGCGATGCGATAAGCAACGCCTACTCTTTCCAGTATCTCGAAAGGTCCGATGAATCTTGGTGTAAGCTTGCCCTTAACACCAAATCTCCTTATTCCACGTCCAGGTGATATCTTTAGAAATGCATGATCCCCGACTTGGAATTCAAAATCTCTCCTTCTTGTGTCAGCATAAGTCTTTTGTCTAGACTGAGCTACTTGCAGCCTTTCTCTAATCAACTGTATCTTCTCGGTGGTATCCCTTACCATATCTGGACCTAATAGTTGTTTCTCTTCAACTTCGTCCCAGCATAAGGGTGATCGGCAACTCCTTCCGTATAAGGCTTCGAAAGGTGCCATTTGTATACTTGCCTGGTAGCTATTATTGTATGCAAATTCAACTAGAGGCAAGTGATCATGCCAGCTTCCTCCAAAATCAATGATACAAGCTCTGAGCATATCTTCCACTACCTGATTAGTTCTCTCGGTCTGACCATCTGTTTGGGGATGAAAAGCTGTGCTAAAGTTAAGTGTCGATCCCAACGAATATTGTAGTCCTTTCCAAAAATGCGAAGTAAAACGGGGATCTCTATCAGACACAATCGAGACAGGGATACCATGTAATCTGACTATCTCTTTTATATATAATGCAGCCAGAACATCAACTGACCATTGACTCTTGATCGGCAAGAAGTGCGCTGATTTGGTCAATCGATCAATGATAACCCATATTCCATCATATCCTCCTTTTGATTTAGTTAGACCCATGATAAAATCCATACCAATATCCTCCCACTTCTATTTGGGAATATCCAGAGGATGTAGCTTTCCGGCAGGCTTCTGGTGTTCAGCCTTAACTTGTTGACATGTGAGACAGCGAGACATAAAATCTACTATTTCTCTTTTCATATTGGGCCACCAAAAGATCCTTTTTAAATCTTGGTACATCTTAGTAGATCCTGGATGGATTGTGTACCTTGATCTGTGAGCTTCATCTAAGATCTTTTTCTTTAATTCTGGACAATCCGGTATACAAGTTCTATTTTGGAATAACAACCTTCCATCTGAAGCTAGTTGGAACACAGATTGTCTTTCTAGTTTGTCCTTGATTTCCACTAATACCGGGTCACTACCCTGAAGTCCTTGTATTTCAAGTAGCAAATCTTGCTGTATGCTCATATGGGATAAGGTGACACACCTACTGTCCTTGTCCATGCTTATATTAAGTCTAGTAAATTGTTCTAGCAACTTCCACTCCTGAATCATACAATTGGCTAATAATGCTCTCGACTTTCGACTAAGGGCATCAGCTACCGGATTACCCTTTCCAGGATGATATTGTATAGTAAAGTCGAAGTCCTTAAGATATTCTAGCCAACGTCTTTGCCTCATATTCAATTCCTTCTGAGAGAAGAGATACTTAAGACTTTTATGGTCAGAGTATACAAGAAACTGCACTCCATAAAGATAATGTCTCCATATTTTTAGTGCAAATACGACTACAGCCAATTCTAGATCATGCACTGGGTAGTTCTCTTCATGCTTCTTCAATTGACGAGAAGAATAAGCTATAACCTTTCCTTATTGCATTAGGACACATCCGAGGCCAATGCCAGAAGCATCAGAGTATACCTCAAATTGCTCTCCTTCCACTGGTAAAGCTAAGACCGGGGCTGTGGTCAGATGATCTTTGAGAGTTTGGAAGCTTCTTTCACATTCCTCACTCCATTCATAGCGGATCTCTTTGCGAGTCAACCTCGTAAGTGGCACGGCGATCTTAGAGAAATCTTTGATGAACCGTTGGTAATAGCCCGCAAGACCTAAGAAACTTCGGATCTCGCTAACATTGGTCGGTCTTTCCCAATTTCTTACAGCTTCCACTTTTGATGGATCCACAGACAAGCCATCTTTTGATATAACATGTCTGAGAAATGTCACTTCTTCAAGCCAGAACTCACACTTACTGAGCTTGGCATATAATTGGTTTGTCCTCAATATCTGTAATGCAATCCTTAAATGTTCCTCATGCTCTCCCTTATTCTTGGAGTAAATCAATATATCATCAATGAAAACCACCACGAATTGATCTAGATAAGATCTGAATATACTATTCATCAACTGCATAAAGGTAGTAGGGGCATTTGTTAGTCCGAAGGGCATAACAACAAACTCATAATGGCCATACCTGCTTCTGAATGCGGTCTTATGAATATCATCGTCCTTGATTCTTAGTTGGTGATATCCTGACCTGAGATCAATCTTTGAAAAATACTTGGATCCAGATATTTGATCAAATAACTCATCGATTCTCGGCAGTGGATACTTGTTCTTGATAGTGAGATGATTCAACTGTCGATAGTCGATGCATAACCTCATGGATCCATCTTTCTTCTTTACAAATAGCACCGGTGCTCCCCACGGGAAAGTGCTTGGTCTAATAAATCCCTTCTTGAGAAGTTCCATCAATTGCTCCTTTAACTCCTTGAGTTCGGCAGGTGACATTCTATATGGTGCCTTAGAAACTGGTCCAGCACCAGGAATTAAATCGATGGTGAAGGTCACTTCTCTTTGTAGAGGTAATCCAGGCAATTCCTCCGGAAACACGTCCGGAAATTCTTGCACAACTGGGATATCTTCTATCTTAGTCTCTTTATTCTCCTTAAGGGTGACAAATGCAAGGAAATATACACACCCTTTCCTGATTAGCTTGCTAGCTCGAAGAGCTGAAATAAGCGGCGATTTGCTTCGACTCTTGAGGCTAGTAAAGATTAATTCCGGAAACTCTTTGAAAGTAACCTTGCTATTGCGGCAATCGACAGTTGCCTGGTATTTGGATAACCAATCCACTCCTAGTATGACATCATACTCCTTTAGATCTAAACATATAAGATCAATAGGGAGATTCCTACCCTGAACCAATACTTCACAGTTTTGGTAATGGTGAGTGATATCAGTTTCGTTACCAAGAGGAGTAGACAAAACTAATTTTATCCATTCCGGTTCTAAGGGTAACGGATCAGCAAACTTTTTGGAAATAATTGAATGTGAAGCACCCGTATCAAATAAGACATATGCAGACTTGGAGCAAACTTTCAATGTACCTTCTACTAGTCCGCCTTCTTCTTCTTCGGTCTCCTTAATTGCGTGAAGACGAGCGTTCTTGGTTACCGGGCGCTTTCCGTCACCGGCTTGATCATTAAGTAATGGGCAATCGGGAATCCGATGCTCACGGCTCCCGCAACGGATACATGCTCCAAGTTTCCTCCAGCACTCTTCGGCTTTATGACCAGCCTTGTCACAATGCTTGCATATTATATTCGAAGGTGTAGTAGTGATAGGGAAGGGCTTGGTCTTCTTAAATTTTTGGTCTTGAGAAGAAGTACCTCCAGTGCTAGGCCTCTTCTTGAAGTTGGGTTTAAAGGAACCCGAACTTGTAACTTGTTCTTTCTTATCCTTCCCACGGATTCTATCTGATAGCTCCGTGGCATCTTCTAACAATTGAGCTCGGCGTACTAACTCTGAGTAGACCTGAATATCCATTGGCGCCAGCTGGGTAATATATTGGGGCCTGAGCCCATTAAGAAACCTCCTAGCTTTCATCTTCTCGGTGCTAACTAAGTGTTTAGCATACCGAGACAATCTAGAGAATTGTGCCTCGTATTCTGCCACCGATAATGACCGTTGCTTTAGTGCGGAAAATTCGGTAGCTTTCTTTTCTTGGACTCGGTCTGAAAAGTATTTATTGTTGAAATGTTCAACAAATTCTTCCCAAGTAATTTGGTCCGGATTTATAGTGGCTTCGACTGCCTCCCACCAGCATCTGGCATCTCTCTCTAACTGAAAAGTAGCTAATAAGACTTTCTCTTGATCCGTGCATTGAATAACACGGAATATACGCTCCGTCTCCCTGATCCAGTGCTCTGCGTCATCTGGATCAGTAGATCCCATGAATTTGGGAGGGTTCATGTTTTTAAAGTTCTGGTGGAGACTCCCGGCTCGCTATGTACCTCCCTGTGCTACATGTTGCAGCACCTGGGTCATTCCTTGGAGTGTACGCTGCATGTTGCGCCATTGAGCACGTTCGGCAGCCATTATCCTACAATTACAATAGCTATATCAGTGTGCAATTTCGTTAAGAACTCTTAAATTTTCCATGTTAGCTCCACCCTTGGTTCTACCCAATCTCACTGGTTAATGGTTTAAACCTATCCTTGGACTTGGGGTTCCTAGGAATTGAATACCCTAGGCTCTGATACCACAAAAACTGTCATGCCCCGAGCGCGGAAGGCACCCGGAGATGCGCGACGAGTTTATATCAATCATGTCAATCAGAGTAGTAGTGTATTCGACACAAAGACAGAGTGCGCAAATATAAAGATAACCCAATCCATTAATTCCTTTAATAAGAATATGTCTATTACAAACCCTTGCAAATACTAGACTCAATAAAAGAAAAGTACAACGCTTGACTCAAGGAAAATAGAGAAAAGACAGGACTAATTGATGCTTGAGTAGCTCTAACTCTTTTACTCTTGGCTTTCCCTATCAGATTGAATTCCCTCATCGTCGGACTTACCTGAAAAGTAGGGAAACACTGAGTGAGCGAACGCTCAGTAGAAAATTATATCTCAAGGACTAGCAAGGGGTTTAAGTAATTACATTTTTCCATGAATGCACTATAGCTATGCATGCTCGCAAAACGACAAGATAGCAAGAGAATATAACAATAAGATGACAAGAAGAACTAGTCATGAACTTTCAAGAACTTGTATCAAAAGATATCAAGATATTTAAGCAAGTAGACTCATCATGTCATGTTGGAATTTGGCTATCATGTTTCAAGCAAGCGAGTATACAATTACCCGTTCTCGGGCCACGCAAGTCATATAATATCAAGTCAAGTACAAGATTTGTGGAATGTTCAATCAAGCTAGTCATGCACTTCGGTATAATGCCAATACCGTGATCAATCAACTCCCATGGGCACAAGTACTTTTGGGTGCTCCTCCTAGGACCAGATCGGGCCCTATATGCGCAAGCATTAATCATGTATTTTAACATCCACTCTTGTGTATAGCCAATATGAAATTTCAAGAATAAAGCTTGTAGTCATGTAGGATAGACTTTGATAGAATAGAGTCCAAAAATAGGACACTTGACATAGATAGGCGATAATAACGGTACAATCACGATTATCGATAAAACTAGGTGGAATTGGTTCCCTAACTTGGGTACCATGACAAGTAAGTGCCCACAAGTAGATGGTCACTTCTTTTAATATAGAATTGAGATCCACAAGAACATCATGATTGATATAGAATTGGGGTCTACAAGAACATCATGTTTGATATAGAATTGGGGTCTACAAGAACAGCACATCAATGGCATGTTTTCCCCGTTTATTAAGATAATTCTCACATCATACCCATGGCATGACATGAGACCGGTTTACCATGTTTCTATAGAGTGACATGGCAAAGATTGTGTAATGGATTTTTATGGTACAACCAGCTCAGTCGACCTTGAGGGAATCCAAGGCTCGAGGAGTCTTATGGAGGTCTCTATGACTAACTCGCTAGTCCAAAGGAATGGAATGTCCAATGGAGAGCTTGTATGTCACCGAGAATTGAGGGTAATGCGATAAGACATCATAAAACATGGGACTATATTCACGGACTGGAATATAGTGCCGATATATATATATATAATATACATATGGAACCCTCGGTTAACAGTAACAGTGTAAAATAGTATCACATGAAACTAGCGACTTAATCTAAGTCATTAATCATGGAATTAACGCCTTACACAGGGGCGTTTATTTACAAATTGACGGCTTGTTAAACAGTCGTCCACTCTGTATTTCTATTTTTTGCAGAATTTAGATAATATGGAATTTAATAAAAACGCGCCCTGGAGAGGGGCATTACTTTTCAATTAGCGCCCTGTTCTGGGGCGTCACTTTTATAAGAGACGTCTTGCATCAGGTCGTTATTTCAAGATTTTACCAGATTTCAGATAATAAATTTTCAGGGAACAATTTCATGGTCAAGACAAGAAAAATAGCAGGATTCGATAGGTATGATCATGCATTAATTTAGATTCATGATTTCATAGTTATAGAATTTTAAACATAGATAATTATCAATTATATGAAATTGACGACTACTGGGTAGGGCGTCAAAACAAGAATTAGAGCCCTTGTCTGGGTCGCTTCTTTAAAATCACTCAGAAATCATTTGGAAACGCAGTAAAACTATATGCATGAGATCATGGACGAGTTTATTTCATAGTTTATACTAGTTTGGGCTACGTTCTTGAGAAAACCTACCTGATGAATGTTCTGGTGAAGGAACGTGAAGAGAGTTGAAGAGAGAACGATACTATATTCTAAACAGAGTGTTCTGATCACCGGAAGAAGATGATGATGATGAAGAACTCCACGTCCTTCAACTAGGCAGAAGAGTTACTACTTACGGCAGACTTCCTGCAGCAAAGACGATGAAGAATCATTAATATTCTTCATGATTTATGACCGAAGGCAGGGAAGAAGAACATTACCTGTTCTTTACGTATGCAGCAGCAGAACCTCCTTCGACCAATAGCTTATTAGGTTCGACAGGAAGGGTTATTTATAGGATTTTGGGAATCCTAATAGAGTTAGAATTTGATTAAGGGTAGTATTCCCTTGATAGAGTCCTTACTATATTCTATCCTTGACGTAGTTATCCAGAACTTGCTCTGGATAGTTTCCTGGGTCGAACGAAACTTGAACTGAATTGACGTCTTAAGTGAGGGCGTTGAATTTAAATTGATGCCTTTGCCTATGTCGTTTCTTGTGAAAAACGTGCCCAGGTAGAGGGCGTTACATTTACTTCCCCTTTTTTATTATTTTGGCCGTTTGATAATTGACGCCTTGTTGTTTGGGCGTCCCTTTTTAATTAGCGCCTTATCTAGAGGCGTTTCTTAATGAAGTAGCGCCTTGACCAAAGGCGTTATTTCCATTCTGTCGTCGTATTGATGTTTCTCATTTATTTATTTAATACTTTATCAAATTTGATTAATTTGGGGTTTTTATTTCCTTTTATTTTTTTTCCAGGGTTGCTACAGGTACGACTTCTAGACTTAAACTCCATCTATTATGCTTATTATTTCTATATGATGATGCACTGACACTTGAACTCCTAAATGCAGATTGACCCTGAGGGACGACTTGCGGAGCTGTAGGGGCTCCTGCACTCCACGATCAGGGAGCGGGACGAGGCCCGACATGCCCTAGGCTTACTGGTGAGTTTTCTAAACCCTAAACTATCTACATTATGTAAATGCTTATGATTATGCATGTGACTGACCTGGAGTTTCGGATGCAGCGCGCCGAGGGGGCCCAGCGACAGGGGGCCGATGCTCCTTCTTCTTCTTCTACCCAGACTCCTACCGATCGGGCCGAGCGGGAGGCCGACTTCACTCGGATGGCAGCGAGGGCCAAGGCGACCGAGGTGGCGCTCATCGAGAGGGTACATAAATCACTACACTTTCCCTTGTTATTTATGCTTATGAAATGTATGAAATGCAATTGACTGACAATGATATGTGTATGCAGACGACCGAGCTGACCCGCCTTAGGGCAGAGCTAGAGCAGAGCCGAGCAGCGACTCGAGAGGAGGTGACCCGTGTACGGGAGGAGGCAGCACAGAGCCGACCAACCGACACCCTCAAGACGGCACTTCTGTACGCGGAGCTCGAGCGGCTTAGGGAAAGCGCTATCGAGGTGGAGCGGCTTCGGACAGAGGCTGACCAGGCTCGACTTCAGGTAGCGAGGCTAGAGGGGATGGTGGCGGGCATGAGGGAGATGAGTCGGGAGCGTAGCCGAGCGACCTCGAGTGGCAGCCACGGTTTCCACGGCTATGTGAGGAGCTACTTTACCACTTCCTCCGCCCGCCGGAGGAACGAGGACGAGGAGCGGCGCCGTTGACAGTGGGACGAGGTGAATTCCACGATGCCTCCCCCAAAGAGGCATGAGGGTGGTGGAGACAGCGAGGGGGGTCAGGGAGAGGGCCAGACTCACTTGTACTTGGGACCCGACCTTTTGTACATGATACGACATGATAGTGATATGCCTTTTTGTTTTGATTTTGTAGATGTATGAATGCTTGCAAACGACTGACACTAACTTACTGACTACGACTACGACACGAGTAAGACGGACACGTGCGAGAGAGAGGGACGACACGCGAGTGAGAAGAGAGACACGATAGAGTTGAGAGTATGAGATGCCGACTTAGAGTGAGGGAGAGACGCCAAATGAATGAGAAGAGTGACTCCAAATGAGTGAGAAGAGTGACGCCAAATGAGTGAGCAGAGTGACGCCAAATGAGTGAGAAGAGTGACGCCAAATGAGTGAGAGGAGGGACGCCAAATGAGTGAGAAGAGTGACACCAAATGAGTGAGAGGAGGGACGCCAAATGAGTGAGATGAGTGACGGACACGACTACTAGTAGCATAGGTGCACAACTTGTGGAATGAAAGCTTCAGATAAGTAAAACGGTCTTCAGTGTGCCGCCCAAAGAGACACACGGTCCTGCGTAGACCGTTAAGAGGAGATATTAAACGGTCTTCCCTCCACCGTCCAACTAGTAGAACGGTTAATAAACGACCGTGTGATAAGAAAAATGGTCTTATTAAGGCCGCTCGCGCTCCAGCACTCGAACTCCCTGGAAGGTGATAAACGGTCCCCATCGGACCACGTAATGAGATAGGCAGTCTATCGTAAGACCGTCGAAATGGACGTCCTGCGAATTTGAATGGGACTCTCCTGGAGAGTCATAAACCGAGGGTAAGCCACTTTAGCCCAATCCAAACCTTATCTTATCCCATCCTAGACTTATCCAATCTCATTCCTAAGGGGTGTAGGCCTCTAACCAAGCCCTATAAGTAGGAGGGGAATCTAAATTCGTGATTCACACATCCTCCCTCTTGTAAGCCTTTAAACCTTTGCCATACTTCACCAAACCATCATGAAGAGGGCCCTAGAGGGGAGTTCCATGGAGGGAGCATCTTTTGAAGGGCCAAAGCCGGCCAGGAAGGAGCGGGAAGTGCTCCAACGACTGACCGCGATCCCACGACATCGCAGCTCGAGCCCTCTGAGAGAGGTACGTTAATCATGAATTCATTTAGTTCAATTCTTTCATTTACTTACGTGTTCTTCTCCTTTCTCTCTCTTTTCTTTCTTCTTCTTTCTTCCCACCTCAGCTTCTCCCTGGCCCCAGGCGCTATTCCACTTTGAAGTTGATGGCTCCCGTGATCCGCGCATTGCCCCTAGGAGTGACATCCATCTTGAGATCTTGGCACCTACAACCTCTCCTAGTACTGGGTCAGAACTACCCAAAGCTTTCTCTTAATTGGCACAACATTTCATCCTTAGTAGAAATCTGGCACCCTCAGACCCATACATTCATATTCCCATCATTTGAGGCCACTATCCTACTAGAGGAGGTAGAGACCTACTTCTCTTTACCCAGGTCCCAGGTCGGAGAGGAGGACTCGGTGTGTCACACTGTTGCCCTTGTAGATGCTAGGCTTATCTTAGGAGGGTTCATACCAGACAGCAGGGAGGTCCACACCTTCATAAGCCCACGTCAGATTCACCTCTTTCCTCTTAGCCAGTGGGTAGTGGAACATTGCAGGAACATGTGTGGGTGGGATGAAGCCATAGCTAAGGCTGCGTCCATCTGCTTGTGTGGGTCCATCTGCACTCTACCTGTGAAGCCATGCTAGAGACTCCCCTTCTTAGTACCATTAGCGGCTTGTGGCATGGCCTTTCTATCTCCCAGGCCATCCTTACCTACTTGTACGAGGGCCTCACCTCAACAGCTCTATGCGGTCCCCTCTTTGGTTCTATGATACTCTTAGAGTGTTGGATGGGTGTCAGGATGAAATTCGTCTACAAGGAGGATGTCACTTCAGCTAGCAGGATCTTCGGGAGCCAACCCCTCTTCTTCATAGGTGGCGCATTCGGATTCTCTTCACAGGTAGAGTGCAGGACAGTAGAGAAGAAGACCAGGGACGAGTGGCGACTGCACATCAACAGGCTGCCCCTGGATTGGTTCGTGATGCGCCCGGACTTCCTCCGCGACACCACTGTCAGAGTTCCCAGGAGGCCGGGCTTGGACTTGAGGCTCGTGAGCGACACCGCACTGGCGATGTACAGCCCGCACCGGTGCTACCTATAGGTTGGACTACCTCGGACGGTTCTACCAGCACTACCCCACCTTCCCGCACTCCAGGCGAGGAGGATTGGTACAGAGGAGGACGAGCAGGCGGTCAGGAGTGCCCTGATCATGTGGGAGTTGAGCAGGGTGCTTACCCTACCAGTAGAGGTTGTAGAGATTTCGGCAATGCGCCAGGCCTATGTTAGAGAGCTGAGAGAGATACGTCCCCGCGGGGATGTCCAGCGGAGGACTGAGTGATTTTCTTTTCTTCTGATGTTGATATTGATGTAGAGATTTATGCTCAGAGAGTTTGATATATGCATGAGATTGATGAATTAACTGGTTGGAGCTTGGATTTTTCTTTGTGTGATTGAGTAAGTTGGGATATGACTTCAATTGGATAGAACGGTCGTCAAAGGGCCGTTTACTGACTGAAGTGCTAACCATGAGCTTCAACCTGCCCCTGCACACATATAAACAAAAGAAAAGATTAAATATGTTTTAGGCTTAACCCCTTGCCTCTAGCAAGTTAGGAATTGACCGGTCCTCGATTTTTGGTCAAGGGGGTAAGCCTTTATTAAATAGGCAAACAAAATGATAATAAATGCAATGGATGCAATGAATGCAAATCATAAAACCCCCTTTTTGTAAATTTGAAAATATTTAAATTTTTTTTTGGATTTTGGACTGTTTGATTTTTTTGAGTTTTAAAATATTTAATTTTTTGGATTTTGAAATATTTGAATAATTTGATTTTTTTGAGTTTAAAATATTTGATTTTTTTGAGTTTTGAAATATTTGACTTTTTGGGATTTTGAAATATTCAATTTTGGGTTTTGAAATATTTGATTTTTTTGAATTTTGAAATATTTGATTTTTTTAGTTTTGAAATATTTGAATTTTTTTTTAATTTTTTTTTAGATTTTGGAATATTTGATTTTTTTGAGTTTTGAAACCAGCTTAAACCTAACAACGGGGAACCTCCCATCTCACTAGGGATCTCCCAGGTCCAACATTTGCTAAAAGGGACTGCCCGTGGTCGGGGCCAATTTCGCTTAACGTTGGTGCCTCTACCGAGGCCATACCCGAGGTGGGATCCATTCCTTGGAAAATAAAACAAGATTTAGCAGAAAAGCTGGCGATAGGTATAGAGGTTTTTAGGGCTTGAGTTCTTCTCACGACACCCCCTTTTTAAAGAATTTTGTCTGTTGCGCCGGGGCTTTGTGTCCGTCATCGAACCTACATCCGCTCTAGGCACGCATACGACTGGGCTCATAACGTCCCACGGGGAAACTGTACTGCCACTCTTGCCATGCCTTGTTTTATCATTTTGGGGACTTTCAAACTTTTGAGAGCTTTGAGCTTTGGGTGAGCTTCTAGCTTTGATTTTTACCCCTTTTCCTCTATTTCTTTTCTTTTCTTTTTCTTGCTCTTTTAACCTGCGGAATAAGGTCATAATGGACTGTCCCTATTTGAGACCTCTTTTATCGGGGGGGTCTAGATCAGTTCTCGCCCCCTTATTCACCACTTGCCCCTATGTTCTGCCGAGAGAGAAGAACAAAAATAAGGATTTTCACCCTCCCTTAGGCATGGCCAAGGGGGAAACGGTGTTGCGCAAAAGATGAAAACCGAACCACGGGGGGTCGTGTAGTGTGTGAAATGTTGAACCGGGGATCCCCCTTTGCAATCAGGTGAAGGCACACCCCGCCGCCGGGCCATCGCTGGCTTGACTCTATGGATAAAAACGTTTTAAATAGAGCCCATTCCACGGATTTGGCAATTCTTCACCCTCTGCGTTCACTAAACGATACGCGTTACCAAGATAGACTTCCTTAACTACAAACGGCCCTTCCTAGTTGGGTTGCAGCTTAGACCTGGGACCTGCTGATCTAATAAATTTGCGTTTCAAAATCATGTTACCCACTTGGAATTTTATTTCAATAACCTTCTTTTAAAAATATCGCGAGACGCGTTTTTGATAAATCGAGACGTGATTGGCCGCGTTAAGCCTCTTCTCGTCTAAGAGTTCCAGTTAGACTAGCAACGCCTCTCGACGCTCGTCGAGGTTAAGTTCCTTGTCTAGCTGCACTCTTAGGGAAGGGATCAGGATCTCGTACGGGAGTACCACCTCCATCCCATAGGTGAGAGCAAACGGAGTTTGTCCCGCGGGAGTACGGATGGAGGTGCGATAAGCCCATAGAGCTTCTACCAGTTTATCGGCCCAATCAGTAAATTTGTGTGACTCGCATGTTTTCTTTATGGTTTTTAGAAGGGTTTTGTCTGTGGCATCAGCCTGGCCATTACCTTGGGGGTAGTATGGTGATGAATGATGCAATGAAATATTAAATTTCTTACAAAGGTCCCGGAGTTCTTGAGAAATGAATTGAGGTCCATTGTCGGTGACGATATCACTTGGCACTCCAAACCACGAGATGATATTCTTCAGGATGAAGCGGCATACCGTGGTGGCTTTGATCTCTGCATAAGCTTCGGCTTCCGCCCACTTGGTGAATTACTCCATAGCTGTCAGAATGAAGGACTTCTGTTTGACTGCGGAATTCGGGTCACCAATAGGTCCAACGATATCAAAGACCCACATGGAGAATGGCCAAGGAGTAGAGAGAGGATGGAGAGAAGAAGCAGGAGCGTGGATCTTGTCAGCATGAAGCTGGCATTGAAGACACCTACGGACATAGGTGGAACAGTCTTCTTGTAGGGTTGGCCAGTAATAGCCCTGCCTAAGAATCTTCTTCGCCAACGCCTACCCATTAACATGCCCTCCACACTCACTGGAGTGAGATGCTTCTACTACTTTCCATGCCTCATCATCATCCAAACACCTCATTAGAACTCCATTGAGAGCCCCGCCTATACAATTCTCTAGTAACAATCGTGTATCTTGCGGTGACTCTTCTAATGGCCTTTCGTTGCTCGGCATTTGCCGTCTCCGGAAATGAACCTTCCCTACAATACTACTCTATCTCATAGTACCACGGTAGTTCTTCTTCTTCTATGATCTCCTCAAGCTCAGTTAACGAAACTTCTTTCACATCTTCCCTTTCCGCCTTCCTTTCTACAGACTTCCTAAGGTTATCGAACCAGGGATCCTGAAGAGAAGGAGCATCTAACCACTGGACCACAATGGTCTCAGTGGCGCGATTGAGGGGGAATGAAAGGGAAGAGGCGAGCGATGCAAGTGCATCAGACAGAATGTTCTGAGAACGAGGAGTATGAATATAGATCAGCTTCCAGAATTGTCTAGCCGAGAGTGTGACCAGATCATGACAGGGTTTAAGCTTGGGGTCACGGGTGCGGTAAGTTGACAGAACTTGACTAGCACCAACTGAGAGTCTCCTGTGATGTTAAGATATCGCGCGCCCATGAGGTAGGCGTGCTTCAGGCCGACAAGGAGAGCCTCATACTCGGCTATATTATTGGTGGCAGGAAAAGAGAGTTGATAAGCAATAGGGATGGTCACTCCTTCCGGAGTAAGGAGAACGGCGCCGATTCCACGACCCTGGGAATTAAGAGCACCATCAAAATGAAGAGACCAGAAAGGAAGATGAGTGATTACTGCCAGGTGCTCATCAGGAAACTCGTCCTAGATCGAATCAGTGCGAGGGATAGGAGAATGAGCAAGATGCTCAGCAATGGCGTATCCCTTGATCACTTTCAGGATGATGAAGGTGATATCGAATTGGGAAAGAAAGCTCTGCCAGCGAGCTAATCGGCTAGAAAGGACAGGCTTTTTTAAAAGATAACGAATGGGGTCCATTCTAGAGATCAGCTTAACCTCATGGGCAAGGAAATAGTGTTTGAGCTTTTAAGCTACACATACTTGTGCTGCACAGGTCTTCTCCATGACAGTATACTTGGATTCAGCCGGATTAAACAACCTCGAAAGATAGTATGCTGCCCTTTCCCTTCCTTCATCATCCACCTGAGCCAGGATACCTCCTAGGGAGTCCTCAATCACAGAAATGTATAGGATCAGGGGTTTCTCAGGGACGGGTGGTTGCAGAACCGGGGGATTAGAAAGATAAACCTTAAGATCCTCGTAGGCCTTTTGGCACTGTTCGTTCCATTCGAATTTAGCTCCCGCCTTTAACAATTCGTAGAATGGGCGACATCTTTGCGAGTGTTGAGATATGAATCTTCTAATGAATTGTAAATGCCCAATCAAACCTCTATGTTTCGTGATGTTCTTAGGTGGCGACATCTCCATAACGGCCTTTGCTTTATTCGGATCGATCTGAATCCCCTATTTACTAACTATAAACCCAAGCAATTTTCTTGATGCAACTCCGAACATGCATTTCTTTGGATTCATTTTCAATTTATACTCCCTAGCCCTTTGCAACACCTTGGCTAGAATGGCGGGGTGTTCTTCTTGAGACCTCGATTTTACCAGAATATCATCCACGTAAGCTTCTAAATACACATGCATCATGTCGTGGAAGATAGCCATCATCGCCCGTTGATACGTGGCACCTGCATTCTTTAATCTAAATGGCATAACAACATAGGAGTATGTGCCCCAGGGCGTAGCGAATGAGGTCTTCTCTTGATCCTCAGGAGCAAGATGGATTTGATTGTAACCAGAATTGTCACGCCCCGAACCGATAGCATCGGAACGAGTCGTTCACTCGGAACGTGGCAGTTAAACAGTCATGCCAATCAGAGCATAGTAATTTCCACAAAACACAATTTGGACAAATAACAAATTTCATTTCAAATATAAGTTCTTTACATATTCGGGCCCATAATAAATGAAAAGACTCAATAAAGAAAAATTACAATGAGACTCTTGACTCGACTTAACATAAGACACAGGATAGCAAGACTAGGTGGTTCGTCTAGATGTCAGAGTTCTCTTCACTCTTGCCCTTGCCCATCATGTTCGGTCTCGTCGTCACTAAGGTCATTAACTGAAAAATATTGGAAAACGCAGGGTGAGCGAATGCTCAGTAGGACTTAATATCTCATGCTCCAAGCTAGATTTAAGTCAAATTACAGTTTAACATGCTCATGCAGGTCATGAAAGATATAGAAATCGAGAACTATAATAACATGAGATAAATTCAAGAACTATAAGAAACAAACGAGTAAGCAAGATGCTAGATACACTCATGAAGAGTAAGGACAATGACAATCAAGAGAGTATAGCAAGAACTTTCATGTCACAACATCAAGTACTTCTCATAATGAGGAAACAATAACAATCATCCCTCTATGACGAACAATATCACGGGGGCGGTTAATGAAACTAGCACAATATTATCTCTATGACGACATAATCATGAGAGCTTTCATGTAACTAGCACTGTAGAGGATTGCCAAGACACTAAGGGAATATCACGAGGATATGATAACCCCTCCAATAAGGCAATTCAAGATCTTTTCATGATGAACAATAAGTTGTGGAAAGATGCACTATGATGGCAATCACTCCCGATCATCACTATCACGAAAGCGTTTGTACATCTAGCACTACATAGGATTGGCCAATGCACTAAGGGGAAAATCACGACGATATGACCGCCCCTCATGGAAATAGCACTAGGTAGTATTTGGTCGCACACTTAGGAGTTCTCACGACTGTATGATTGCCCCTAAATGCCAATAATCGAGTTGGTGAATGCCTGCACCCGATCATCGTATACCGGTAACGTTTGGACTTTACCTCACCCAATAGGGTCAAATCAGGACCCGTAGCATTTAAAATGTCATTTTAGTGGGACCCATAGCCCCTAACATTTAGTCTAGACTAATTCCATATTAATGGCCAAGAATTTCAAGGATCAAGCATGTACGAACAATAGGATAGATTTCATTGAATAGAGATTCAAGATAGACCTCGACAAGTCTCGAACGGTGGCACACAAAAAAAAACCGAGAGAATTCGAGAAATCTGGGAGATTGGCATCTCGTTAGAGTGCCATATAATTAAGAAGTCGCACCCACAGTGATGGTCACTCATTCTCTGAACAAAGCATTGCAGAATTGGTGCCTCCACAATACGGTTGCTCTTACACTAAGCGCCCGCCAATAAGGTCACCCCTTCAACATGCTCACGACAGAAAACGGTGATAACCAATGTAGTAGCTAATTAAATGACTAATACGGTTTCAGGGTTCTTGTGGTACAACCAGCTCAGTCGGCCTTGAGGGAATCCAAGGCTACGAGGAGACTTACGGAGGTCCCAATGACTAACTTGCCAGTCCGAAGGAACGGAATGTCCAACGGAGGACTCGTATGTCACCGAGAGTTGAGGTATATAACGTGAACCAATCATGAAACATGGACTCCATCTACGGACGTGAGATGAGAGTGCCAAAAGACCCGAGGTCTAGGTCAAAACCGGAAGAAAACGGTGAGAACATGATTACGTTAATTATAGAATTCACGTCCATCCAATTTTATAATTAAATAAACTTATATTAATTGACGTCCGTGAGTAGTGTCATTTATTAATTAGCATCCATTTGGAGGGACGTTAATTCTATGATTTTTAACTTAATTTATTTAACGAGAATTCACGTCAATATCTATTTAATTGAAGAATTTCAAAAATATACATTCAAAGAGACATTAATTTATATAAAATAATTTAGAAAAATAGAATATATGATAATTAGGAGAAAAATTCAAGGATTCCAAAAATATATTTTTTATAATTTTATGTGACATAATTTAATAGATATGGATTTTTGAAGATATAATCACAAGTTATATATATATATATATATATATATATATATATTATAATATAAGAATTGACGCCATTGCACTGTGGCGTCAAAAGTATTTGACGACATGTTAAATGTCGTCATTTAAAAAAATGTCGATGTTCAAGGCTCCGTTTCTCGACGTACACACGTCAGAATCAGGCGTTCTATATATCAAAATGACGGGCTCGAAAAACTCTACTTGACCGGACGTTCAAAATAATTTTTCGTTGAGAGATGGGGGATGTTGAGATAGGGGGCACGAAAAATGGTGCAACCACTTTCACTACCTCGGTCTCTATCCCACTAGTACGCCCTTAAATTTTCATGGCCAAAGGAGACTCCGACGCCCACTAACAAATTGTTAAGGCAAAAACTTCATAACTGACTACTACAGTGTTCAACCAAAACAACGTGAAATCACATAGGTAACACTTAATATTGAAGCAGAAATAGCAAAATCATGCATAGTTTAATCGATTAATAGTTTGTCTTGGGAGATTGCCTACCTTTGAATGTTGATTTGGTTGGTATTTGATCAAAGGGATTGAAAGGCAAAAGAACATGTCATGTTCTGTATGCAGCAACTATATAAGAATATCTTCCTTTGATAACTGTAACAATAGAAGAAGAGGAGTTGATTTATTCTTCCCACTGTAGCTTCAGCAACTCTCGGTTCCCCTTTGACTATGTAGCTTCTCCTCGACAAGTTAGAAGGAAGAAGATTTCCTCCTTCGAACAGAAGGTATCAAGGAAAGAGCAACAATAATTCTCTTAGCAGAAGACAACCATCTCCACGATGGTCACAGCACTTGAGAGAACAAAATCGTAGTAGCAGGTTTACGGAAGTAGAAGGTGGCCGCAAGAAGCTCCAGCAAGAAGGGAAGAAGCTATTAGCCCTCTTACGATCGATCGCGTGGAGAATAACTGATGAGGGCATCTCCCGACACCCCTCTAGCTTTGATCGCCTGCACACTCTTGATATGGATTGATCATGGTCTACACTTGTTATCTTCATTTCCTAAGTTTCATTTTATGTATTTTCTTTTTATTGAGTCCTATCTTATGTATTTTCCTTTATTGAGTCATATGGTTTTAGTCCATTTCCCTTGTTATGTTTAATTGGGCCTTATTACTTTAGTTATGGGCCCATAGGATTGAGTCTAGGATATGCTCGGTCTTTTATCTTATTGTCAAGGGTATTTTGGTCATGTAAAGAATGGTTGCCTATATATAGGCCCCATCTCTCCTCTTGTATTCAACTTTTGATGAATATTGAAGAAAACCCTTTCAAACTCTCTCAATATCTCTCTCTCTCTCATTATCTCTCCATTCTCTCTCCTCCTCTCTCTAAATTTCGAAATTCACTCTCTCTCCTCCCCCTCTCAACCACTTCCAACCCCCACCTACCTCCATTAACTCCCCACAACTTCCCACAACCCCTCTTTAATCCTCACCTAGTCCCAAGGAAGTTCCACCACTCAAAACCCCACCCTCCAACCACCACCTACCCCTTTCACTTCCCTAAGCATATCTCCACCTTCCCAAGGCTGAATTAACTCATTCCAAAGCCCAAATTCGAATATCCCCTTCCCTCCTTGCTCCCTAGGTCGCACCCCTCCTCTCCCCTCAAGCCAAGTTCGCCCCCTCCTCTCTTCTCCACTCCAGCTTTGTGTGCAGGCCGACCTGCAGATTAGCACTCTGTTGCAGCGACGTCCACGACTGCATCCTGGCTCTGCTGGTGGCGTGGCCTAACTTTATGGAAAGGCCTCCCTGTGCTCTTCGCATGCGAGGTGGAATCACTCCATTCCGAGTTCGTGGCCGTCCGTGAAGGCTGTTCTTCCCCGACTGCGCAGAACCTCTCAGACCAGGAGCCAGAGCGGCAGAGAAGACTCTCCCACGACGAACCTTGAAGGAACCAGTCTTCGAGGTCTTCTACAAAGTTCTTCCTCCCCCTGTCAGCGTCCAGGAACAGAAGGCGGAACCCCGTTCGGCATCCGACAACCAGAGATACCAATTTTCTACCACACCAACGCCAGTCTGCCTCCTCACAGTCTGCACCGACCACCGTCCACTTCTCTGGACACCCAGCTCATCTCCAACATCAGAAGACTTTCCCGTTTGTTTTTCTGCAAAGTAGACTCGTCCACGATTCCAACGAGTCTAGCGGTACCAAATTTGGAGCTCAGGAGCGATCGTGGCAGCTTCTGAAACCTGCTGTTTCAGACTGAGCTCGGCCAGAGACCAGAGCTGTATCCATCTTCCAGTCGCTGGAGCAGTCAGCCCCCAAATCAGAACGTCGTCCAAAAATTCAAGCCGTACCCCTCTCCGGTTAGCAAGCTTTTGGCGCAAGTTTCATCAGATTCCAAGCTCGGTGGAATTATTGGCAGCATCGACATCGGCCCTCTGTCCAGAATTACAGAAGCTAGGCAGAATCGGCAAAGCTCGGAAAGTCGACTCTATCTCGCTCGTTCCCCTCCCCGCTTGGCCGGCTGAAGGCCCCTCCCTGCGTGGAGGTAATTTTTTGGTTGTAATACATTAACCCCCACCCCAAGATCCCCCCCTTGCAAGGGGCGTAGTGCTGTACCTCTTCACATTTTCAGGTCAAGCTCCATCGCCGCGGCGATCGGGTGTATACCCTCGCCTCCCGGCGCGCCCTCGTCTCCGAACGGGATCGGTGTCTTCACACCGATCAGGTGAGCTTCTGATCACACCCTTGTAGCTTCATTTCTGCAAATGTAGTATTGCCTTGAATGCCCGTCGGACGGTAAGAGAGTGCTCGGAATTCATTTTAAGCAATATTGTGCCCACCGCGGCCCGTGAGTGAGTGCCACCCCACACCTCACCTTGCGGGCCGGCCACCCACAAAGTTGGGACTCCCAGGCCCATTGGAGGTCAGCCTTAGCATTGTAAGTCCATTAGGACAATTGGGTCCCGCCTCGGACCCTCACCATCATCTCCCGGACCCACCGGGTGAACGTGTGAACCGAGTGAGCAGAAATCGTCGTTGTGAGAACCATTGAGCGCTTGTATGCTTGCGGGTCTAAGTCCTAGGGTCACCTTATCATATTTAGTGGTCTTTGGACTGTGCCACATCAAGTGGTATCAGAGCGGTCATAGGCTTGTCCTAACAAGTCTAGTCTTGGGTCATCATCATACTAGGTCATAGGTGCATCTGCACACCCGTGCATAGCCCACCCAACCTTGCATGACCACTCGTAGTGGTACTCACTATCAACCCAATGCTTCATCTTCCAATCCCACTATGAATCCAAAACCCCAAGGGATACCTACCACTAACACCCATGACTTCCCTGATCACTTCAGTTACCTCATGAAAACCTTGACCCATGCCAATGGCAAGCTTGATAACCTATCTAGACGACTTGACAAACTAGAAGAAAATTGGCCCGCCCCAAGGAAGAATGATAGTAGGCCTCCTCCCTCACCTCTCACCTTTGATGGGACTCATCCTAATGAGTATTTAGAATGGGAGGCTTCCATGGACCATTACTTCACTTGGCATCCCATGACCGATAACGAGAAAGTCCAATTTGCCAAATCACAACTTACCAAACGGGCTCAAACCTATTGGCTACAAATTGTCGGGCTAAGGATAATTAGAAGGGAAGATCCCATCACCACTTGGGTAAACATGAAGGAGCAACTTAGGGCTAGTTATGTGTCCCCTTCCCATTCCGAACACCAAAGTCCAAAGAGCATTTCAACCCATTCATTTCCCCTTGGCCAACCCAAGACCCTAATCACACATTCCCCACCATTTTCCACCTCTCATACCCCAACCACCACATCTACACCCTACCTCCAAGTCCTCACCACAACCATATGTCCCCATACTCAATTGGACTCCATGTCCACCCCTCCACCTAGGCCCATAATGGCCACCAACCCCAAACCAAAATCCCCTCACCAAAATCGCACCCCACAAGCCCCCTTGGCCACCACCGCAACCTCACCATCGTCCCCAAAAAGGGACACATCTCCCAAAACCAATCATCCCAAATCTCCTCACCCAACCCACCTTTCACTTCCCACCCCAATCCTACCCCAATTTAGGCCTCCACTACTTCCACTCCCAATTCCAACCCACATCCGACCTTGCTCACCTCCTCGGGTGCACCATGCTTCGACTAACACCAACCCACCCACCATAGACCTTCCTACCCCATTGTCCTTAGGAGTTGCAACCCACACACCTACCCAAGAGGAGAAGGATACCAATTCGGATCCACCTCCCAAAATCAAGGAAATCCAAGGGCCACACAACTCACCCACCACTCCTAGCCTAGTTCCTCAAGAGCTATACACCCTTCCCCATGACACCATCACCATAGATAAGTCCGTACTCCAATGGCTCAAGCGAGGCCTCACCATTCCTAGTTCACAACCAAGCCACATACCCATGGGACATCAATCCCAAATCATTCCCACTCAGCCTCATGTCACTTATCAAACCTCATATTGTGTAGAAGATTTGGGAGACTTAGTGGCCTACCTACATTGGCAAGTCCACTTGACCGATATGCTAGCCATGAGGCCATCAGAGTCTAGCAGCATTAGCTTAGCTTACCCCACCATTGGCTCCATCACTTCCATCTACACCAATGGCCAATTTACAAGTGAGATCATACTCCTTCTTCCCATGGAGGAGGAACCCATCCTAGTCTACTCCCCAACCATTGAGATCCCAAGTACTTTGATTAGCCAACCCATTAGCAACCTTGGCCCAATTATCTTAGAGAGAGATGATTCGCCATTTGAGGACCTTGAGAACATGGAGTACCCCTACCTAGGTGACCCTTACCATAATCCCTTTGACCCTTTTCTATGGGAACCTAAATCTCCATGTGACCCACTTTCCCTATTCACCACCCACCTCACCTTACCAACATCGCCCATGTCGACCCAAACTCCTCCCTTCCTAGAATCGGGTTACAACATGAGAGCCTTGACCTTAGGCAACAAACACCTTGGGATTGATGAAGTGTCCCACCCCATAACCACGTTCGTAGATCTCTTCGACCCATTCACGTGGACGTTCAAAAGTCATCCCACATCTATGCACATGGAAGTCACCTTTGGGATAAACATGCATGTGTCCAGGCCTACCACACCATTTGACATGATTCATAAGTCGGGTACATTCATCCACATCACCCACATGTCAAGTAGGCAGCATAAGTGGACCATATTCGGATGTATTGGCCCACCTTCATTCATTATGAGTCTTAAGCATGATAGGAGCATACATGGATGTCCGGGTCCCCCGACATTTATCACACCCATGCATAAAAGGTTCATCTATGGATGTCCCGGCCCTCCTAAGACTACCACAGTCTTCATAGCATCAAAGTGTGATCGGTCTACATTTGGCTGCCCAGGTCCACCTTGGCATACCATTCGTTTCACACTAACATCGCATCATCATGCATGGCATACGCATTCTCGCAAGCATATAGGAAGGATCAATGAGACTTACAAAAGGCGGGCAGATGCTCATCGGCGCCACTACGAGTTCCAAGGGGGAGACTCGGTGATGGTGAGGACGGAGCAGCTCCTTCCGGGACCTGCCTCCAAGTTGAGGGCACGGGGTTCGGGACCCTTTCGAGTTCTACGACGACTTGGCAGCAATGCTTATGAGCTTGACCTACCAGAAAGCTATGGGGTGCACCCTACCTTCAGTGTGGCGGACCTGGTACCCCACAAAGGCCCCGCGGTGAAACCCAGTGAGGAGCTTGAGCCTTTACCCCCCCTTATGAGAGACACTCCCGGAGGGACTCCACTTTCTAGCTTGAGAGACCGACGAGAGCAGGTAGAGGCAATACTGGATGAGCAGAGTATCATTACGAGGCACAGGGTGTATCAGCGCTATCTGGTTAGGTGGAAGAGCCGTCCCCCGATCGAGGATACATGGGTGAGTCGGGAGGATTTGATATGCTTGGATCCCGACATGATGGAGCAGTACGACAGCCAGACAGACCCATACTCGACAGGGTCGAGCTCTCCCCACCCCGGGGGATTTGATGAGGGCATCTCCCGACACCCCTCTAGCTTTGATCGCCTGCACACTCTTGATATGGATTGATCATGGTCTACACTTGTTATCTTCATTTCCTAAGTTTCATTTTATGTATTTTCTTTTTATTGAGTCCTATCTTATGTATTTTCCTTTATTGAGTCATATGGTTTTAGTCCATTTCCCTTGTTATGTTTAATTGGGCCTTATTACTTTAGTTATGGGCCCATAGGATTGAGTCTAGGATATGCTCGGTCTTTTATCTTATTGTCAAGGGTATTTTGGTCATGTAAAGAATGGTTGCCTATATATAGGCCCCATCTCTCCTCTTGTATTCAACTTTTGATGAATATTGAAGAAAACCCTTTCAAACTCTCTCAATATCTCTCTCTCTCTCATTATCTCTCCATTCTCTCTCCTCCTCTCTCTAAATTTCGAAATTCACTCTCTCTCCTCCCCCTCTCAACCACTTCCAACCCCCACCTACCTCCATTAACTCCCCACAACTTCCCACAACCCCTCTTTAATCCTCACCTAGTCCCAAGGAAGTTCCACCACTCAAAACCCCACCCTCCAACCACCACCTACCCCTTTCACTTCCCTAAGCATATCTCCACCTTCCCAAGGCTGAATTAACTCATTCCAAAGCCCAAATTCGAATATCCCCTTCCCTCCTTGCTCCCTAGGTCGCACCCCTCCTCTCCCCTCAAGCCAAGTTCGCCCCCTCCTCTCTTCTCCACTCCAGCTTTGTGTGCAGGCCGACCTGCAGATTAGCACTCTGTTGCAGCGACGTCCACGACTGCATCCTGGCTCTGCTGGTGGCGTGGCCTAACTTTATGGAAAGGCCTCCCTGTGCTCTTCGCATGCGAGGTGGAATCACTCCATTCCGAGTTCGTGGCCGTCCGTGAAGGCTGTTCTTCCCCGACTGCGCAGAACCTCTCAGACCAGGAGCCAGAGCGGCAGAGAAGACTCTCCCACGACGAACCTTGAAGGAACCAGTCTTCGAGGTCTTCTACAAAGTTCTTCCTCCCCCTGTCAGCGTCCAGGAACAGAAGGCGGAACCCCGTTCGGCATCCGACAACCAGAGATACCAATTTTCTACCACACCAACGCCAGTCTGCCTCCTCACAGTCTGCACCGACCACCGTCCAATTCTCTGGACACCCAGCTCATCTCCAACATCAGAAGACTTTCCCGTTTGTTTTTCTGCAAAGTAGACTCGTCCACGATTCCAACGAGTCTAGCGGTACCAAATTTGGAGCTCAGGAGCGATCGTGGCAGCTTCTGAAACCTGCTGTTTCAGACTGAGCTCGGCCAGAGACCAGAGCTGCATCCATCTTCCAGTCGCTGGAGCAGTCAGCCCCCAAATCAGAACGTCGTCCAAAAATTCTAGCCGTACCCCTCTCCGGTTAGCAAGCTTTTGGCGCAAGTTTCATCAGATTCCAAGCTCGGTGGAATTATTGGCAGCATCGACATCGGCCCTCTGTCCAGAATTACAGAAGCTAGGCAGAATCGGCAAAGCTCGGAAAGTCGACTCTATCTCGCTCGTTCCCCTCCCCGCTTGGCCGGCTGAAGGCCCCTCCCTGCGTGGAGGTAATTTTTTGGTTGTAATACATTAACCCCCACCCCAAGATCCCCCCCTTGCAAGGGGCGTAGTGCTGTACCTCTTCACATTTTCAGGTCAAGCTCCATCGCCGCGGCGATCGGGTGTATACCCTCGCCTCCCGGCGCGCCCTCGTCTCCGAACGGGATCGGTGTCTTCACACCGATCAGGTGAGCTTCTGATCACACCCTTGTAGCTTCATTTCTGCAAATGTAGTATTGCCTTGAATGCCCGTCGGACGGTAAGAGAGTGCTCGGAATTCATTTTAAGCAATATTGTGCCCACCGCGGCCCGTGAGTGAGTGCCACCCCACACCTCACCTTGCGGGCCGGCCACCCACAAAGTTGGGACTCCCAGGCCCATTGGAGGTCAGCCTTAGCATTGTAAGTCCATTAGGACAATTGGGTCCCGCCTCGGACCCTCACCATCATCTCCCGGACCCACCGGGTGAACGTGTGAACCGAGTGAGCAGAAATCGTCGTTGTGAGAACCATTGAGCGCTTGTATGCTTGCGAGTCTAAGTCCTAGGGTCACCTTATCATATTTAGTGGTCTTTGGACTGTGCCACATCAATAACAGAGTTAATTGACTGGAGGTTAGTATTTATAGGGTTTTTGGCATCCAATGAATTGGAGTCCGATTGGGATTTAATTTACATAATACATGTCCTATTAGTATTAGGATTCCCTTTATAAACCTTTCTAAAACACAACCTTTCCCAATTTCGTAGCTGCCTTCCATTTTATTAGCCGCATGCCACCTTTATTCCTCAAATCGTAAAATCGTTTAATGCACGAGCATGCATGTTAGGGTTGATTTTGTGAGAACTCACATGGGTTTATGGATTATAAGAGGGTTTACTTTTGTGTTGGGTTTATTATATCTATATGTATAGATGAGCTATTACGTGGGTTTTGAAGTTGCATGTTGGGTTGGCTTCGGTGAGATGCTCTCATTAGATGGGCTTTGCTGCGTGAGTTTTGGGTAGATTCGAATAGGCTGTCGGCCTCTAGCTGAGACTAATGGGTTATAGGTTATAATATATTTACATATATATTATGTATAATTGTTTTAATTCAAATGCCCACTAATTAAATTGCAAACATTTCCATATAATAGCCTTAGCCCATTTGGTTTGGGATTTTGGTAGATCCTCTTAAAAACTCTTTTAAAGATTAAACGTAAACCTTCTTAAAGCCCATTCTTCATACGTAAAGCCCATTAGCACTATTTATTTATATATACATAAGTGCTTTAGCCTATTTAGTTTGGGATATACATATATATATATATATTTATTTATTTATTTATTTATTTATTTATTTATTATCTCTTCATGCATATTTCGATATACATGTATATATAGTGTGTTTTAGCCCATTCTTATATAAGCTTAAACAAATTGATTAATAGAACTTCATACATATATAGACCCCAATTCCTATAACTTTAATTATTTATTTACCTTATTAATTCTCATCATTTGTCTTGTGTATCAGAGTCGGGTTCGAAAAAAATAGAATTATATTTTGGAATTATATTCCTTTTAAATACAAGAATGGTATTGCTCATAGATAAAGAAGAATATTTAATTTCTATTCCTCATTTAGTTATTAACATTTAAGCCCATTTACTATTTTAACTAATTATCACTTTTCCTTTATCAAAATTTTAATCTTTTTCATGATGAATATTTATAGTTATTCTATTTATTCTAGATTTAAATTCCCGGGGTGCTACAAGAATAACCATCCATGAATGAGAGGGCCTCATACCCAGCCGTGTTATCAACTAATACATCAATGTGAGGAAGCGGGAAATCGTTTTTCGGACATGCCTTATTCAAGTCCCTAAAATCAATACAAATCTGAATTTTGCCATCCTTTTTCATTATTGGGACTATGTTTGCCACCCACTGTGGATACAATACAACTCTAATAAACCCGGCCTTATGTAATTTATCGACTTCTTCCTTTATCCTTAAGGCCATCTGCGGGTGGAATCTTCTCGCTTTTTTGTTTGACGGGTGTCGCCCCTGGTTTAAGAATAAGCCTATGTTCGACCAGAGCGGGGTCCAGACCCGGCATGTCCTCGTAGGACCAGGTGAAAGAATCATTGTACTCCCTCAACACCTTGATTAGCTCCTCTTCAACTTGAGGAGGGAGATTAGCAGAAATAAGTATGGGCCTGGGATCCTCTTATGTTTCAAGATTAATTTCTTTAGTGGGTTCATCCACTGCCGAGGACGGTTCGTCAAACCTCTTCAAACCTTGCGCGTACAAATCGACAGTGTCATCCACCTCGTTTTCCTCATCGTCGACTGGGTCCTTCTCATTTACTATCTCATATACTCACAATCCGTCATTGCTCTACACCCCTTCCAGTTCCTCATCATCTTCTAAAATAATGACAGTCTCTACAAACTACGAGCACTTAAGAAGGGCATGGCACCTCTCGGCCAAATCTTGTAGAAACCTATCAGGGATAGATTTAGGATGACGCATCACAGGGTGCGCCGCAGACGTGGATGGGCTAACTAGACTAGAACGAGACTCTATCCCAACTGACTTTTTTGGAAGTCGGAGGAAATCACACAGCAGGAAGAAGAAGACGGGGGAGGAGGGAGTTGCATGGGGAACAAATCGGGGAAGATGCAATCAAAGAATGGATCAGAGGATCGAAACCACATCTCGTGGAGTTGGGCATTGGGGGGAGGAGGAGTAAACAGAGTTGAAAGATCAATAGGTGGGCAGCGCCCACATGCACAAGGAACAAATAAAATTTCAAGTGGCATTCCCGTGACGTATGGGTTGACCATGATTGGCGGAGCGCGGGGAATAAACCCCAAATTCTGGAACAAAGAGGCAAGACGGGGCGGGGACAGAGAAAAGGTAGTGATAGAGCTCCCCACTTCCCGTGGCCTCCAGCGGACTAGCTGTATTGGAGAATGCTTCACCAACTGCATCTCCATCTTCTCCGGTCGGTCTTCTTCTTCACTGAACATCTTTTCAAAAGAAACACAGAAATCTTCCATATCACCCACCAGCCCCTTCAGCGGCGGCGGTGGGTCAGAAACATCACAGGCTGCATCAACCTTCACATCAGCACATGGCGGTGGCTTCTTCAAAGTGCCGGGCTACAGCGGGCCTTTTACAAAATGTTGACGGTAGTCCCACGTTAGTGGCCCGGAGTCTCCCAGAATGGACGATGCTGACTCTCGATAACCAAGACCTCTGCGGCCCATCTTTCTGCCTTTGGGGACGGGCTTAGTTCACCCCTGTAGTTGTGGGCCGAGACGCAAGCCAGGCTGATAACCCAACTTCAGAATCATATGCCATCCTTTTGAATCTCTAATCTTGGACTTAATTTTTACGTTGACTGGTGTAGTGGCGGGCTTGCATGACGCATATGCCCATGAATAGTTTAAGTCCATCACGGAAAGAACTGGCATGTTACTCAGCCATAGAGTAGGGAGAATCTTAGCTGCTATCGCATCAACATTCTGGACTGTGGAAATACTCTTCACTTTAACCACTCGCCCTTGCAATGGAAACTTCAAACATTGGTGGGCAGTTGAGGGCACGATGTTCAGACTATTTATCCATGGACGACCCAGAATTGCTTTGAACATCGGGTCTATGTCCAATACGTAGAACTCCACATCCATCACCAAAGGCCCTAGCTCGGCCTGCACTATCACGACCCCATGACAAGCACGCCTAGAGTTATCATACGTTGCTATGGTGGTCGGTGTGGGCTTTAGCATCTCTTCTGAGATGTTGCAGGCACAGAGGGTACTCAATGGACACACATTTATTGATGCTCCCGTTTCCACTAGGGCAAACTCAACGGCCACTTTATTTAATGAAATGGTGATGCAAAGTGGCATCTGTCATGCTTCTGAGGGTGCCAGTTCTGTCTCTGAAAATGAAATGGAAGGCCCCCTTATAATTGTTGCGAACACCGTCGGTAAGCTGTCCACCGCTACGTCTTCATTTACCATTACTTTATGCAGAAAAGTCTTCAAGGCATCTTGGTGTAGCGGCGACCTCTTGATCAACTCCAAAATTGATATCTTGGCCGGCATCCAGTCCAAGTGCTACAGTAGATCATACTTCATGCCTGGCACGGGGTCTACTTCTTCTGCTTCAGTTGTAGGGGAAGGAACTTGGGGGTTGGGTGCAGACGCACCAGAGGAAGGGTAAACTTTATGAAATGGACGCCCGCTCCAAAGGGCGCAATGTCGTGCCGGCACAGCTTGGGACGGGCCCCCGCTTGGCCTAGTGGGGTATGTGGAGGGGGTAGAAATGGGAGTGAGGATGACGGAGGTTGGCCTGATGGGCCCTGGTGGAGGGGTAATTGGTGAAGGGTTAAGTGGAGGGGTGATGATGGAGGGTATGGAGGGTGATGGTGGTATGACTGGCGGCATGGTGGGGAATGTGGTGGGCGTGATGGGTAGTCGGGAAGGGATAGTGGGTGGAGCGGTAGTGAAGGTGGTGGGTCGGAGGATGGAGGGAACAGAAGGCGCGGGGCTAGTATGGTGGAAGGCCAAGAGATGGGCGGGGGTCTCATCATCAAGGACCATCCAGCGTTGGGGGCTGGGCCGTGGACTGCATTAACTTGAGCCGGTGCCGGCGGCTGTTGTTGTGGTTGCTGCTGAGGAGTTGGTGGATGTACTGGCATGGGATTCTGGTGAATCCCGAGGTCTTACTGCTGCTGCTGTAGGGGTTGTTGTTGTTGTTGTTGGAGGGGTTGTTGTTGGAACTACTGTTGCTGGGGCGCCGCCTGCTGCGGCCCTACTTGTCTTCGTATCTCCTTTATATCTTCAATTATCTTATGCATTTGGGCCAAATCAATCCTCTGGCCCTCATGCAGATCATACACCAAGTCTCTAAACTGAAAGCATCTTTCTTTGGTGTGCCCGGGTTGCCGATGGTATATACAATACCTGGACTGGTCGACTGTCGGATTCCAATTCTGACGTTCCGGAGGCAATTGGATGTCACCAGTGTACATTAGAGCTGAAAATATGTCAGGGAGGGTTTCTGGCAATGGTGGATAATTAGCCCTCTTGGGCCCTGGTCGAGCAGGCCCATATCCAGTGGGTGGGGGAACGTTGTGGTACTAGGGTGGCTGTGGCGGCTGTTGAGGTGGTGGTGGTTGTTGTGAATGCTGAAGAGCTTGGAAAGTGGGTCGGGGAGCTTGTGGGCCGGCGAACTAGGGGTTGCGCGGTGGTTGCTGGAAACGGGGTGAAGCAGGCTGGTTAGGGAATTGAACAGCCTGGACCTGCTCATTGACTTGGACTCCCTCAGTAACTGGGCCCTGGGATTTTCGTGTGGTCTTTGATTTCTGGGCTTCAAACAATGAATGGATGGGGGAGTCTTTAAATTGGGTCTGGATAAACCGAGCCCGACTGTACAACTGGTGCATGTTAGAAATGTCGTTCATTGCCAAGATATTCCGAAACGTCGGAGTAGCATTAGAAATCAGCAACTTCACTTTTTCTTCTTCCGGGATCTGCCCGGGCACACGCGAGGTCATCTGCCTCCATCTGTCTGCATACACAACAAAGTCTTCATCTTTTCTGCAACCAGGTCGGTGAAAGAATATTCAGGACCAACCCGATCCTCGAACCTCTGAATAAACTTCTCCTTGACTGTCTTGAAACTTTCCGCCTCCTCCAGACGCAAGGTATAGAACCACTCCAGGGCGACCCCCTCCAATGATCAGCACAATAAGTAAGCCATCAGGCGATCATCATGCTGGAACTGCGCTGACTCATATAGAAACTCCCTAACATCAATGAACGGGTTGCCGTTCCCGTCATATTTTCGGTACACGGGGAGCTCGGACTGAGGAGGAAAACGAATGTCCCTGAAGTTAGGAATAGGGACATCAGCCAAAGATTGTGGGCCAACCCTCTTGTGGAGTAGGTCAATCTGTTGCTGCATAGTAGCCCATTTATCAAGGAGGTCCCGTTCCCAGGAAGGAGAAGACTGAGTAGGAAAGACGGAGCCCGGACGAGGAGCTGAAGGGTGAACCGGCTGGGAGGGGAGCCCATAGGATGGATAATGGGCCAAGGAAGGGCCCATATCTGCGTGAGCCAATTGGGCGGCCTCGGGTTGTAAACGAGTGAAATCAGCCGAGGCTAGAGGGGCCTGCGGCAATGGAGAGATTGTAGTGTATGGATCAAGATAAGAACCAGTGGGGACCTGGGCCTTCCCCTTATCAAGATACTGATGGGCCGAGGTAGAGGCCTGGCCCGCTTCCATACTGGGGTATCGGAGAACCTGGGAACGGATGGGAGTGAGATCAATGGGGACAGCGGGGACAGGCACTGATCCAACAACAGGAGACGTAGTGGTGGTGGTGGTAGTCACGCCATAGGAAGGAACTGAGGATGGGGTGTCTGCCCCTTGCAGAGCTTGCCGGATAAGGTGGAGCTGGGAGGGATCAAGCTGGGCCATCAAATTAAGAATTTGACTGGCCAAATTTTGTGTGGAGGAACCAGGAAGGGCGGGCAGAGAGCCCTCGATGGCAATGGTCGGGAGAGGAGGGGCAGTCCCCTCTCCTCCTTTCACATGGGCGACCCTAGGTGGGTCCTCAAGAAGTCCGCGAGGGAGAGAATCCTTCGATAATGGGAGAAGTCGTATGACGACATGGGGGATGACGAATCAAACAAAGGATTAATGTAAGAATGGAAATAAGAACTGACCCTAGGAGGTGATCCTGAGGGAAGGAAACAATTCCACATACACTGAACACTCCAAGACTAAGGCAGACAATCCTAACCAGAGAAAAAAACAAAGCCTCAAACAACCAAGCATTCAATGGAGGGGAGAGACGAGAGGAGAATCAACCACTTAAGCAACCAAGTTGTCAAATGATGCGCGACAATTTTTAGATTCCTCTTCTAGGACCTTAGTGGATTAATTAATGTATAAATTCGCTCAACCACAAGGTACCTAATCAGGGTAGGAAATGAGGAACTGGGTGACTCTACGGAACTCTCTCCCTCACGGATGCAAACCCTAAACTAGGGGTAGATACTGTACAACCTGCCCGGCATCCGTGTGGGAATCCACGGCTCACGGGGGTTTACGGAGGTCCTCAGCAAGGTTTCCTAGTCGGCTCCAAGGAGTATGGAGACGAGAGGAAACCCTACCTCGGTAGGAATGCAACTACTATGAACAGAATGCATGCCCCTCTGTGCACCGGACTGCATGCAAGATCTAGCCTAGCAACTAGCAATCCATAATCAAACAAATATGTAAGATATGACAACGAGTATGCAACAATGACATAAGAGCAGAGGGAGATCAATAATCAGCACCAAGTATCATGAAAATCAAATAACATGGCAATCGAAGTGAAGCACGGGTGCACTGTAGCACGACAAGGACGGCCTCTGGAGGACCGCTCAGAGAGATAGACAGTCCTTATTGAACCGTTCAAACCAGGGAGTAACGACAAAGTGACAAGAAAATCATAAAATGCTGGAATGAAAGAAGACAGAAAGGAAAGGCGTACCCGGATGGCGTACCTGGATGAGCGGTCTACTGACAGACCGCTTAAGCTCTGGAACGGACCTACATCAACCATGTGACAGCAACCAAACCAACAGTATGAAGGCAGAGGCGTACCTGTGCCAGCAAGATGGACGGCCAAACACAGGCCGTAAGGATGATGAATGGGCGATAGGAGACCGCTTACCACAGGAGGCTTGCAGAAAAATGGCACTGCTCGCGGAGAAGGACGGTGAACTTTCAGCCGCACCCAAGGTCGAACGGCTCTGGGGGAACCGCTCAAGTTCCAGGGGACAGAGAACGCGACCAGCAAAGAATAGCCTGAAACCACTTAAAGAAAAAGGACTAACAAAGCAAAAGAGAGGGTTAGCAAGCCACTAACACGACGGGCACTAGGTGTCCCATCGTGATCGCCAAAAAGGAGGTGTAGATATATTTTTCCTCCTGTCTGTTCTTAATGCCCACCCATGTCTATCTTACCACATCCAATATGGGAAATGAACGAAAGTTAGAGGGAAGGGAGGAGTAGAAACTTGTGATCGCCACCAAGGTGCCGAACGTGATGGACACGCCGCACCTTGGAAAGAGGGAGAGGTACTCGCCTTTTTGTGTAGCGCTACAACGATGTACGGCTCAGAGTGAACTGCATATACTGATGAACGGTCGCACGACAGACCGTCTAAGAACGCTGCAGAGGACGCGGGATGAAGCACTTCTGACGGATGAACGGTTCCACAACGACCATAGTAAGAAGAAGAACGGTCCAGAGTGCACCGCACATCTCCTGGAACGGGTAGATGAGAACCACGCAAGACCACCACGCCAGAAGTTGCAAGAGTCCAACCTCCACCCTTTTCGGCTGGCCAGAAAGGATGGGCCTCACATTAGTGTATTGCTGACCTGCGAAATAAAGTGTAGAACATATAGAAAAACCAGAATTAGGACTAGAGAGTGTAGTAAACGCTCGAACGGAAGGAAATTAACATAACTAAATGGAATGGGGAATACCTGGGGATTTTTAAACCCCTGGGGCATCAGAAAACGTAGGAGGGTGTGTGCATGGTAGTGCAAACAAAGAAAACGTGGGAGAATGGACGTGTAAAAACAAGCTTGCAATGAGAAGAAACGGGACTATCAAATGTAAAAGACTCAAAACTAGGACTACTCCCTGAACCGGAGGCCTATGTAGATGTAGAAGGCCTCCCTCCTTGGTGCTAGGTCGCTCAAAATTTCAGCAAGGCTTCACCGTCGACCCAGAATCTCCCCCCCTTTCAAGCCCGGCCCCAAGGGTCTATTTATAGAGCACCTGGGGTCATAGCTCGAAATTAGGGTTTTTGTGCATTTTCAGGTCGAGATAATAACATGGAAGTTAAAGATAATTGAATTATCTTTCAACCAGATTAAACGGTGCCAAAAAAGACTCAATATTCGTGGAGAAACAGTTCGAAGAAGTTGGGGATAAATCCACGAAGAGAGAGAGAAAATCTGTTGAATCTTCAGCAAACGGGCATATGAACGGTCTTACGATAGACCACTCATCATGTTGAGCGGCTACCAATAAACCGTCCATCCTTGTCGGTGAAAATTCAAATATAGAAGTATTATCCAACCATTTATCCATTAAACCAACCGAGAACCTCGCCGTTGGACTCTCACAAATGAACGACTAGGATTAGTCCGTTCAAGAATAAGAGCAGCCAAAGGCTGGCCGTTCTAACCTTGTCGGTGATAAATAGATAAATTGGGTAATTATCTAGGAAAACAACCAAGCGTAGGACTCTGGGAGAAGAATGGCTACCACCCGTCCGTCCATCATTTTGGGCGGCTAGAAGGAGACCGCATAAATGCTTGTCGGTGGAAATTTAAAAAAATAACCAATATACCCACTAAATGTTTGGACGGCCTACTATCAACCGCACCAATGGTTGAACGGCTGGAGGTTGACCCTACATGGACATGGGAGCTTGAAATTCATAGCAAAGCTCAATCATCCGAAACCAAGGCCCATTAAGCCCCGAATCAACTCAGTCCTAGCCAGGGAGGGAGGCTACCCATAAAATTGGCCCAGAACATGCCAAAAAATAGCCCAGCGAGTGATGGACAATTCGAGGCATCAATAAATGGGAGTAAGAGAAATGACTCAACTTATCGGCAAAAATGGGTGTCAACAACAGTGAAAGAGTAATACTCCCCTTATCAACATGAATACAGGACTACTCTCCCCCTTTGAAATACAGACTTCCCCTTTGACATAATCATGAATATCTATAATGCCCAGAACACCCCCCGAGAGCATGAAAGGAATCGAAAATGCAAGCACATGATGTATCTACAGGGATGAACTATGGTTATCCAATGAATCAATCTGGAATCCACCACCACAAGAATTCTGAAGCAAAATTAGTTGTGGCACCTTATATTTGTATGAACAGAACAATGTAGGTGAAAGTCCCACAGAAACATTTGTATGAACCGGTTACAAGAGTCATTCGTCAGGGATACAGAAACAAGATGGAAGATTCCAACAGTGTGGAGAGTGAAACTGATGATGTAAATGAAGTAGATGTGGCCAAGGGTAGGAGTAAATAATAGCATGCAAGGCACATGATCTCCAATAGGTGAGTTAGCATGATGATTAAGTTGTCAGAGGTGAGCCTAATTAGAGGAAATTGTATGGCAGATACCACAGTAATAACTCCTCACACGGAAAGACTCTCCTATCATAGGGGGTTATGAATTAACCTACATGACCCAATTGATTTAACCATGATGTATACCAAATTTGTCAATTAAATTCAATACTCATATCTGACGATAGGTTTTAATAAAGATGAACCAATTAATCAAGCAATACTCAAGAACAACCACCTTCCATCTTACTCAAATGAACTCGATGACTCCTTTGAGAGTAACACAGAGCAGTATTGAGATTAAACACCTTTACTAGAATGTGAGTTGACTATTTTTGCAAGATATTTTCTTTTGATTAGCACATTTTTTTTCCTGAGCAGTTTAAGTTAATGAACACATTTTTACAGGAGGCACAACACGTCTTAGGTGAAGTGACCCAGTTACTCAGTGTGATAACTTTCATTGCCTCTCAACTTTGAGAGCAGAGTTAGCAATAGAAGAGTCTATTTACATGAGGAGACACCTTGATTAGAGGCCGGACTCCCCACTTACTCAACACAGACATGCTATTGCTCTGTCAGATTTTTCAATAAATTTTCACCAGAGATAACTATGGCACTTCATGACATAGGTTTACTCTATTTCATTGATAGAGAACCTAGTTTCTAAGTGACCAAGTCATTGCTCTGAATGCAATGTTTCCTTTTAGTCAACATTGTTTAGGTTAATGTTTAAAAACAATACTCACTCTATGTGTCTCTACCCAAGTAGCCTTGATATCACATTTTCAGATTACAAATGAGTGAGACTAGGGTATTCATGGCACAGTTGGTTAAAATTTATTAAAGCTCATCATTCAGATACTTTCAATACATTTGAATACAAATCTAAGAATACATTAAACTTATATCAGTATGAATCAATAGACATTCTTAAACCTATATGATAGGAATTTCTTTTAAGAGTTCAGACTGAAACATGGTACACAACATAAGGATCTCAGATCAGTTCAATCAATGCAACTAAACAACTTATCATTCTTGGAACAAGAACCAGATTAATCAGACCAGCTTGAAAGGATGTGAGTGTTGGATAGGTACAAGCTGGTAGAGCAAATAACTGCAGGAGAGAAGAGCATCAAATATATGCAGACTAGAATCAATTTCAGTAGTTGTGTCTAGAATACAGACAGATCAGCTAAACAAGTAGTGACATTAGAGAATTTAGGTGAACCACCTAAATGCGGAGAATGGATCAGATTGCTAGACAGAAAGAGTTCAAGAGGTCAAGAAGTGATGAAACAGGAATGCTCCCCCTGTCTAGACACAATATGTAATAAAGCTACACATGAGCAGCATGAAGATTAAATGAAAGCAGTCAATCTCCCCCTGACTAAGTGCATGGTATACAAAGAAAATGTAACACATGGTTTTATGATGAAAGCTCATGAAATAGACATGCAAGTCAATCAAAAGGAGATTACCATAAACATTATGGGCAATTCAAATTTTCAGATGATTTCAATTCAGCAGAGACCGAATCAACATGATATTCAAACCTTTCTAACTCATAATTTCAGATGACAGAATTCAAAGTAAGTGGTCAGAACATACCTGAAGAGTAGGATCATGGGGTCTTTCAATTTTTGAGTGCCTTGATTTAATGACCCCTCTTTATTCATTCCAAGGCACACCTGCAGCAAAGTAATCATTTTGATCCTGCAGGAACCCAAGCAGTCTTGGGTCCTATATTAGCCCTAACAGGAGTTATGAACAGTTTCTTAGTGACATTGTCATCAAAATCCATTAGATCCTAGGCCGGCTGTCCATCATTCTACCACAATATCTACATGAAACCACAGATTTTCTGGTCCTGTGATGCATATCAACAACAGCATGAGACCTATGAACCTGAGCATGAAATGTTATGTTGTTTACATGGTCATTTTATTTCTTATTCTTAATCAGCCAACATTCAGCAAATTTGTGACCTGGCTTACCACAGTTAAAGCATAAAAAGTTCACAGGTCATTTTGCAGAGAATTTGATAAAGTAGGGATTAACATAATTTTCCTGAACATGCCAACAGTCCACGATTGTATGGCCATGCTTCCCACACTCGAAGCACCTGATGTGCTTACCTTTAGAACCATTTTTACCCCAAGTATTATTCCTACGAGATACTGACCAGCATTCAATAGCCTTGTGACTAGGCTTGTTACAATTGAAGCATATGATATGCTGGTTTGAGGCATGTGTGTTTTTATAAAAGTCATGATGATTTGCATAGAATTTAGCATGCATCCTATTATCTTGTTCCATGACAAAGCATTCATTCATGAGGTGACCATGCCTACCACAGTAATGAAAATAATTATTCTTTTCATGTGCATGCGAGTGAGTAACAGGCTTATGAACATCATGCACTAATCCATCAGATTCCACAGAGCTAGCAGAGTTAACAGCATAAGCAGGGACAACCTTGGCTTTATTCATGTAAGCATCCTTTTTCAGTTGTTTGCTCTTATTCAAGGTATTTATTTGTTTTTCAGTTCTCTGAGCCTTAAATTGGAATACTGATAATGAAGGTGTTTTCAAGTTTTTATTTTGTTTCGGGGATTGACTTGTGGTACCGGCCACATCAGAGCTTTGCACAAAAGTGGTGTATAGCTGGTTTCTAGTAATTTCCTTTACATCAGAACTGCAACTTATCCCATTTCTTGAATTGTCATCCTCACCTTTCATGACAACTTGCACTTTTCCTTCATTTTTAGCAGACTTAGATGCTGAGTTTTCCAGATCATGAATTTTATTTTCCAAAGAGGTAATGTAGATTTCGTAACTAGCAATCTCATGTTCACTGCAATTAACACATTCACTTAATACTTTGTTTGCAGTTTTATATTTCTCAAGTTCTTGTTCCAGATTGCTCAAATGTTTAGATTCTTCATTGCAAGCAGTTTTTCCTTTTTCTAAGATGAGAAGTTTTTCGGACATACCAGTGTTTAATCATTTTAACTTTTCAATTTCAGCTTTCAATTCATTGTTTTCCTCAGGTTTTTCAGTTTGAATTTCTTTATTAGCAGATCTTTCTCTCTCGATATCCAGAAGCCTCTCTGAAATAACAGTATTTAGGACTATGAGTTTCTTGTTTTGTTCTTTCAGTTCTTTGTTCTCTTTGGTTAGTCTCTCAATTTCTTCATCACTGGATACAAAATCGAGTCTTTCAATTAGTTCCTCCTCTGTTTCTTCCACTTTAATTTTCTCAGCAAGCAGATTTTTGTGATCCTCTTTAAACGAAGCAATTAGTTTATTCAGTCGTTCATTTTCACTGTAGAGTTCCTCATTACGTTCTCGCAGAACCGAGCACTTGTTGCAGCTTGACTTTATAGAAGAAATATGTATAGCTTCCTTATTGACTTCATTTTTTCTAGCCTTGAGATTTTCATTATCTTTTTGAACTTCTGCATTTTCAAACTTCAGTTTGTCCATTACAGAATTAATCTCGATCAATTCTTGCATGCTTTTTAGATGCTCATCTTTCTTCTTATTCAGCTGATTCTCAAGTTCTGATATCTTGTTCAAACATGTTTGATTTTCAATTTTTAAAGAACTATTTTGTTCGTTAAAATTTTGAACATCTATTAAGCAAGCATCATAAGACTGTTTCAATGTCTGACAAACATCACAAATGATTTCAGATTTGCGTTGTTCAATCCTTTTCTTTAGCCTTTTATTCTCAGATTTTATTTTCTTGGACAGATCTAACAAATCTTCATACATTGCAGCCAATTCATCAAACGAGGGTTCATCAGATCCGGAGCTTACTTGAGAAGGAGTATCATCATCATCATTTCTCCGGTTGGCCATCAAGCATTTATCCTCTTCCTCCTTGTTTGCAGCAGTTACTCTGTCCAAGATTTCTTTTCCCGACGCACACCTGAGAACAAAAGGAAATTTGTTAGCATTCACTGCATCTCTTAGAATATTAAGAACTGTGATATTCTCATAGTTCTTCGATCTGCCCTCACTGGACCACTTAGTCTCATTTCGGGGCAACTTATGTGGGCCTTTAAATACGAGTTTCCATAGACTCGGGTCAATGGAATTCATGCAGACGCGGAGACCTCCAAACCACTTGCTGAAGTTAGAACCATCAAAGATGCAAGGATGAGCCATATGGAAAGATAGAAAAATAGCCTTAGCACAGAAAGTAATCACAGATGAATGCACCAAAATCCCTCGATCAAAATCGAACAGACAGCAACAGGAGTAGCACCTTAAACAGTAGGATCCTCTGCAGATCGTTGGATCGGAATGTACAGAGACCCGCTCTGATACGAACTGTTAGGACCGGTGCGATGGATTCAGAGGGGGGGTGAATGAATCCCCTATAAAAATTTTGTCCAAATAAAAACTATAGCTGATCGATGCGCAGAATTAACAAACTCAGATGGCTCAACAAGATCACTATTCTAAGAAGGATCACACTCAAACACTTAATATGGACATTCGGATGAAACACTTAGTCACTCAGTGAATCCAGAAAACTTGAAACGGTTAGATGAGAAAATCTAATCATACATCTAACGTGGACCGACAGGTAATCAGTCCAGAGTGAGTCTCTCAATACCACTATCGAATGAATGATATGCAATCAAATTCCTTGCTAGATTGAAGATTCAAATTGCCCTATGCATACATCTAGCGAATCGAATAAGGCAATCAAACCACAGTAGACAAGGGAATTTTTAGGTGGTTCGGTCCGCAGACCTACATCTACCCCACACTCAAACCCGAGTGTGGCTTCCACTGATACACAACTTAAACCGCTGGACCTCACAGCTTGCCTACAACCATTGAACGTCACAGCTTGCTTCCGCTGGATAATACAGCTTAGCCATCTGCTGCCTAACAGCTTGAAATGCTGGGCAATACAGCTTAGCTGACCAGAGGAATCCTCCTCTGCAACTGCTGGGCAATACAGCTTGGCCGTCCAGAGGAACCGATCCTCTGCTATTGCTGGGGCTTACAGCTTCACCCGTCTAGAGGATACCTCCTCTACTACAGTTGAGCAACACGGCTTGCTCTGCTGACAAACAGCTTGAAATAAAGAGTGTAAAAGAAAAACAAGAGATGGGAAATGACAGCAACTGAAAGCTGTAAACACTAAAGCGCAGATATGACTCTCAAAGAGCTGACTGGATAGGATTTGATCCTGATTCCAATGGCGACTGATCTTCAGATGAAGCTTGCCTTCTTCTCTTCTCAAACTCTCGATCTCTCTCTCTTTCTGTCTACTTCTTCTTCTTCTACGTTTCTCTGTTGCTCTCTCTTTTTCTCTCTTGAACTCTCCTATTCTTTTCTCTGCTATTCTCTTCTTCTGCTCCCCAATAGTCCTTCTTGATTTCGCCCGAGAGATATCTTCTTAACTTGCAGAAGGATGACTTATATACTCCCTCAGACTGAGGTCATGCGCTCATGCCCTAGGCGTGTGGAGGGAACACTCCCGCCTGGAAGCTTCAGGAGAATCTTGCCACGTGTCAGAATCTGAACGATTGGGACCCCACGTGGCGGCTTCTTCCAATAAGGATCACCCTTGGATCACGTGCTAGTTAATTGTTCTGTTGTTCTCACGTGCCCTTGTTCTTCTGTTCCTTATAAGTTAGATACTCAGGTGCACGTATGTTGCTCGAACTATGGCTTCCCTTGCTTGATCACTTAAGTGCACAAGTTCCATAAACTACATGTACTGGGAACGATTGCACCGAGCTTGTTCTATCAAAACTGGGCATTGCACCGACCTGGTCGAGCTGGTAAAAGCATTGCACCATCTTAGATTGGTGTCCTGAGGAATGGTTTGCACTGATTGGCTTCTTCTGAAGTCACGCGTTGCACCGAGTATCCTCAAACGTTGCACCGAGCTCATTTCCTTGAGACCAGACACTGCACCGACCTACTCGCGCTGATTAGCCTGCCCTTGATGAGAAGGAGTGATTCAACTTTGAAGCTCATCCGTATGAAGATTTGCTCACACAGCATACGAATGCACCGACTCAGCTATACGTACCTGCCAATGTGCACAAACTCAATAGAGATAAGGAAACTATGCACATGTATGACTTGAGTATATAAGAAAGAGATGCACAAGCTTTATGCACACGGAGGAAGAAATGCACCGACTCAATTACGTTTCACAACATGAGATGCATCGACCATGTGAAAGCAAGAAATGCACAATGCACCGAGTTTCAGCATGAGCACGCTAAGATTGCACTAGGTTAAGTACTCGCAGCATCATGAGTTGCATAGACTGAAACTCCATGGAGTATCATGTGAGTAAAATAATGCACTGACCTAATGCGAAGGAAGCACAGAGAAGATATGCACTGATGCACGACTTAATCAGCGTGCAATACCAGAGGTTGCACCGATGTACCTAACACATGAAGGCGTTACACCGACCTAGCACAGAAAGAATACACAAACTTTGAGACACGAGCTAAGCAATGCACAGACCTAACACTCGCCAAGGCTGCATGCATAGAGAATGGAATGCACAGACCTTAATGCCCCTGAACGATGATATGCACCGAGTTTGTTGGACAGCTTGACTGACATATATGCACGAGCCTTAGATGTAACCTGAATGCACCGACTTAACTGATTGCATGCATGCATAGACGTTTAAAGCCATAAAGTGCAATATATGCATTTGAGACATGCTCAGAAGTGACTCAACTATCATCAAAACATTCTTCAACCATTCATTCTCAAGTGGTGACTCATAGTGTTGCTATCATCAAAACTCATGAAGCAAAACATCATCAAGGCACAGGGGCTTGCCCTCCCTTTTTTTTGGGAAACGGCCAACAACCCTATGAGTGGTGGTCTTGAATGCAGCTATTGCATACCCAAAATCCTTTCCCAAAATGAGTTTGAGAGGTGACTCTGAGCAAGTTTTACATTTCTTTTGTGCATTGTTTTGGGGTGTATCTTGTTGGTTGTGTTCGTGAGGGGAGTGTAATTGTGTAGGTTTGTTGAGTTGGAGGAAGCAGTGGTTGAAGCCTAAAATTCTTGAATGTTTTTTTTTGCTCGCATGACCCGCTGTAGCGAAGGGAACAAACCCATGTTCCAAAAGATTCATGTGTGTTAAAGAAAGAAAATCAAAAGGAGCTGGTTTGTCATTTCTGTGTTCTTAGATCTTTTCGATTTTTTATGCCAGGATGCAGAAGGTATCCCAAAAATAGAATTGCCTCCCCACCTAGATGTCATATTCCCATAATAATATGATAATTTTGTTCTATACTTTCATCAGTGGGGACTGGGGAGGGGGTCTCTTTTCATCAATATTGTACTTCAACCAGGTAATATTCTTGAATAAGATCAATCTTATTTTGCAAAATGATTATATGTTTCAAACGCATGATCTCAATAGCCGCCAGATGATCGAAAGTTATTTTGTTGGTTTGTTATATAATTTGAGGTTGTTTTGTTGGTTTGCCATTATGAAAAGGGTAAGAAGGGAAATGGTGTATTGCCATGAAATTAATGGTTTGACATATGCATGTTTTAAGAATATTCGTCACACTAATATCCATTATCCATAGAGTGAATGCTTGCTAAATTTTACTTGAATTGGATAATAAGGTAGTACTTGTAAATGTAAAAAAGAAGAAGTGCAGAGTAGTTGTAAATTTGTCCAAATGAATTTGTAGTGCACGAAGAGGAGGATGAGAATGGCACTGCTACATTGCCCATGCCAAACTGAAATCCACTACTCTACAATGTCTTTCTATACTTCCCACCTTTGAGGAACCAAGGCCCAAGATGATGTAATATGAGATGTTGCTTTATAGAATTCCAAGTTCAAGCCTCAAATGACACTCATATTGCACTAGCAGTTTGAATTGCATGTGGATGAGGCTGCAACTACTACTTTTAGGGATGAAGAGGATGTGAATGAGGAGCTAGCCGAAGAGGACATGAATGAGGAACTACTACTTCATCTTCCTCCTCCCATTCAGCATCTTCCTTCGTCCCCCTCCATCGATGGCCGGTGACAACAAGAGAGGACATGGCCCCGGTGATGACAGTGATGCATCATGGTGACATGACTGAGAGTATGCCTCCAACGGATGGGTCACCCTCTCTCTCTAGTTTGATACATTTAGGGTGTGGTTTGATTTTCATCCCTGGTTCTCTCAGGTTAGCCGTCCGATGTGGTTGTGATCCGATGGGTCGGAGTGTTGACGTCCTTGCCATCCAGCGAGGTTCGAGGGCCAAAGTGTACCACCTGGGGCCGGTGTAAGCCATTTTGGTAATTTACGAGATGTGTAGCCTTCCTTTGGCAGGTTGCCCAGCTGTCCAGCGGGGTCAGCCGAATGGAGGAGGAGGAGGAGGAGGACGTGGAGCCGCCGGCTCTTGAGTGAGCCTGCTCTGCCGACCCCAACCAGATCCTCACAAGCCTGCTAGTGTCCCAGATCATGGAGAGGGTGAAAAAGGAGCTCCTCTCTAGTGCTGATGGACCCATCGAGTACTTTTTTTGTGGAGGGAAAAAGAAATCTACTCTTAGATGGATTCATGAATGGGATATGTTAGAAATGCCCCTCACTGTTGATTTTGTGGATGACAATGCCTGCACAAAGGTTGGTTCCACAGACATATTCATAACTTTTGTTCACCTATTTCATTTTTTGAGAATAGATCTTGTCCTTGATTCCGTATTATGTTAGCTTAGCCTTTTTTGAAAGCATATTATGTCAACTTGATGAACTACTTTTGCATAAGAACAAAATTTTAACTAATGCTCTTTCTATTTTCTATGTAAGCCTTTTAGATAGGTTTGTTTTTTTTAATGGAGTGGTGGTAGATGTTGATACAATTTTTGTACCGAGTTCCAAAAAAGAAGTCTACAGCATGGCTATTTTTCTCAGATTTTCTTGGCTTGGTAAAGTCTGCACTCTTCCATTCTCAGGTGCACTGCATATGCATACATTGGCTAACCCAATAGTGAGAGTGGGTAATTCTACTCTTGTTCTTTTTCTTGATAAGTTGTTTCAAAGGGATGCACCCAATTCACTACATTACTCAACATTATATCCACATGCAAGTTCTTTTCTGTATACATCATTTATTTCATGTAGCCTTGACCATTCCATGTCGACCTCACACCCATCCACTTGGATTAGTATGATATTCACTTCTATACATATATATTCCCTTCTACATTTTGTAGGTCAGGTCCAACTATCTCAATTACTTCATGACTAGGAGGTTGCAGTCAGATATGGCTAAGAAAATCAAGCTGGCATTGTCATCTCTGACCATATCCATCAGGGTGTTTATGAGTGTGCCTTCTCATGTGTCAATCGCAAAGGCATATTCCATGATATGTATTTTTTCTAAAAGCGATATTCCAATATATGAATTATCAACCCTTCAGATGAGGAACATGGATATGCAACTAATTTCATGCAGGAAGAACTCCCATAAGTAGAATAAGCTAATTTCAAATCTTATATAATGTCATTTTATTTTCATTTTTTTCTTGGGAAAGTAGATAGTACCTTGTTTTTCTTGGACGTAGCATGTGGCATGACTATACTATGCATTCTGTAACCACACCTGTTCTCAAAAAAAGGCACTAAAATCTTATCATTCCCATGGATCACTCACTTTAGCTCCCATTGCACCTTCTTGCACTCTGTTTTATATCTAGTTCCACCTCTATTTCATTTATTAATTATTTCTTCAATCCACTGATTCTACCTCCTCATTGAACTTTTTATGGATCCTTGTCTCTATGACATTTTTTTATTTGGCATTTTTGCATATAGACTATTTTAGAAGAAAAGTGATCCTCCATCGCAGCCCTAGTCATAAAGGCCCTCAAGGAACCCAAGCGCGACTGCAAGAAGATGAAGAACATCAAGCATAATGACAACATCTCCCTTGATGACGTGGTGGAGATCGCCCGTGTCATGGGGCCCAGGTCGATGGCTAAGGACCTGAGGGGCACTGTGAAGGAGATCCTCGACACCTATGTCTCCGACTGGTGCACCATTGACAGCAAGGACCCCAAGGACCTCCAGACCGAGATCGTGGAAGTGGAGGTTGATGTGCCCCTCGACTAGAGAGATGGGGACGAAGGGGAGGAGGTAACGCCTCCAGCTATGTAATTTTCTTTAGTTGCAAATAGTAGAGATAACCATATGGTCATTGATTTTCTAATGATATTAGCTGCTATCTCATGATTGCTTATATTCTTAGCGAGCTATGAGGAAAAAACCATTAATCTTAGACATGAGTGATTGTATAGAAACTTATTCAGTTTCTTCAAATTGCTAATTTTAATTTTATAAACTATTTCTGGGCAGAGTGGGGTGTTGTTCAGGGGCAATCTACATGGACATGCAGCTAAAAGCTATGAAAAGATAGCGAAGTGGGTAGGTGATTCATGTTTTGCTTCTCTAATTTGTCTAGTGAAGAGGCCCAATTATTCAGGCATAGTTTTGTGTAATTTCCAGGACATTTAATTCACATGGTAACTTTGGTTATCAATAGAAGCGTTTCCTTCTCATCAATCGAGAGGATGATAAACCTATAGTAGTGGTGGTTCCTAGACAATCACTTCAGCCTGAATCAGTTGGTATAAAGATGTTGATTCTTTTTGCAAATAATCCTCGATAACCTTTATTTTTTCAAATAATCCTTGATAGCATTTTGTGTACCTAGTAAGAAGAAAATGTTATAGAAATGATCACTTGATGGTTTGCTGCTGGGCTTCTCTTGCCTAAGATTTGTCTTGATGTGGATCTACAACTGTACCAAAATGGTTTGCAACTACTGCATTTGGACTAGTTTCTATTTTCACCTTACTACTATGAAATGTACCTATATTGCAATCAAATCTATTGTATGTTTATTCTGCCCTTTCATCCATTCATTTTTCTTAAGTAACTTTTTGTTTCTGCAATGAAGTGCTTAAGATATATTGTCTATACCTAACAGTTGACATGTCATTTTAACATACCTTGCTAGTGGCCTACCATTTTGAATTGTTCTTTTGATCTCAAATACTAGTATAGTCCTCGGTGGAGGAGAGGGAGGGTCAAACATTATATGGTTATAGGAACTTGTCTTATTCATTCTGATCATTTGTCATGCACATTCTAATAATGAGTTTGTCACACCATATGCTTAATAGTTTTCTTCTTCTTTCTCAAGGATCAGCTTAATCATTACAACATCAGTTTTCATGTCTAATTGCTCCTATTAGCAAACATTTACCAATAATATCTCTAGTTAGTAGTTGGATGACTTTGACATTCATATGGAGAGTATAAATATTATCGTTGCTTCACTGATTTCATTCACCAAGAATGCTAAGCCCATGTTGTTTTTGCAGTAGAAAATGTTTATTGTGAATATAAATCACCTATTAATGATTGAATCCACTTAAAATTGCCAAGATTACATTTCATAATCAATCAACAGTCGGTAAACTACCTCTATCATCTCCTTTTCTTTGACATTTCTAGTTTGAACTTTGAAATACATAGGTTATGATTATTTTAATTCTGGTTTATATCAAAGTATTTTTCTGAGAAACCTACACATGTAGAACCATTTACTATATGCACTTTTGATGTTCCAGATCCACATTTGACAATATTTACTTGTTGACGGATGGTCTTCTCGGAGCCCTTGTCACAGCACTTGTTTTGGGAGTCCATGAAGTTAGTCATTTTCTAGTTGCAAGTTAGTCATTTTCTAGTTTCTCAAAAATGCCATGTATGCAATGATTGTAAATCTGACTGCAACCTGCAATTTCACTAATGAGTGGATTGGCATGCTTCAGGCAGGTGATAGCAAGGTATCAGAGAAGGTTGTTTCTGATGAGATGCCACAGGCATTCTATCTGCTGGTGATTTATTATCCTAAATTGTCATTTATAAGTATGGAGGCTTATTTGCAAAAAAGATGTATGTTGACCAGGTCTCACTAAAGGTGGAGTTTGAAATTGCTTCTTCTAAAGTTGTTATTGCTGTTGATAAGTTGCATGGTATTCAGTGTCATCGACTGAAAAAATCAGTCTTGCTCAACATGAAAAAATTAGTGTCATCGACTGAATTAGCAAGTTTTCTATTTTGCTAAACAGGATTTAAACTCATTTACTTTTCTTTGATGCAAGATTTCTGAAACTCAATCCTGTGGTATTTCTTAAATATTGTCATGTTTGACTTTCAAGTGAAATTACTTATAAATATTTAACTATTTTGCAGGTTATGGTCAATGCATTGAACAGTTCATCTCCCAGCTCTTGATTCCCTTACTAACATTGTGATATATGTTAGACCGCCCCCCTCATTTTTGATATATATATTGATTATAATATAATGTTTACACTAATTTTGATTTTGTATATATTTTCACATACATGCACTTGTTTGTTGTTCATGAAACTTTGCTATAGTTTTTGTGATTGCAATGTTGATACATTGCCACAATCACATTTGATGATGATCTTTTGTATATAATATCAAGTTATGGTTTGAATGTGAATGTGTAGATTTCTTGATCTAAGTGAATGATGTGAATGTGCAAGTTTTGAATGTGTAAAATTTATGAATGTGTACAAGTTATGATTTGAATGTGAATGTGTAGATTTCTTGATATATGATATGTGAATGATATGAATGTGCAAGTTTTGAATGTGTAAATTTTGTGAATGTGTACAAGTTATATGGTTTACCTATGAATTTAGTTATAGGTTACCTACGGTTCATATAGGCATTATGGATGAATTTATTACGTACATAATTAGTTCAGGTTATCTATGGTTCAAATGGGTTACCTACTATTAGTATAGATTACCTAGGATTAAGATTAAAAAAAAATATCCACCAAGAGTTCGTTTACATTACCTACGTTTTATTAACAACTCGAAAAATCGTAAGAAAATACCGATTTGATAAAAGTCGTAGTTTATCCACTATAATTATCGTTGGTGAAAACTGGGTAGGTAAATTATACCTACGCGATAAGAAACTGTAGGAGAATACCTACGCGATATAAACCGTAGGTAAATACCTACTACTTTTGTCGTAGGTAAATACTACGTAGGTATTTTTATATACACCGTAGGTAATTACCTACTCAATAAAAATCGTAGGTAATTACCTACGACAAGCGTCGTTGGTAAAAACTGCGTAGGTAAAAGTTTACCTACACGATATAAATCCGTAGGTAATGACCACCCTATACCTACGCGAGGATGTCGTAGGTATTGACTACTCTATACCTACGAAATTTTGTCGCGTAGGTAAAAATTTACCTACACAATTTTTACCATCTACACTGCTCCGTAGTGAGTGTCGTAGGTAAAGCTTTTACCTACGGTTTCTTGGGCCTTTACCTACCACATTCGTCGTAGGTAAACCAACTTTCTTGTAGTGACAACACTGATGATAGGGAAATAAAAGATGATGATGGAGAATTTTTGGAGTCCAAGGAGGAGCTAGGGCAAAACTACCAACCGCAAGCTGAAGAACAGGAAACAGGTCAATTGACAAGAAATGAAAATCAGTCGACCTTGCCCGGTGAGTCATCTGCCAATATCAAAACCTTAAAGGGTCATCCTGTTCAGAACATAATTGGAAATCTCCATAACCCACCTAGAATCAGATCTTATCATAGAGATATAAATAATGAGGACCTCATTGCATTGGTATCTCAAATTGAACCTAAAAATATTGAAGAAGCCTTAATGGATGAACACTGGATTAATGCCATGCATGAGGAACTTAGTCAGTTTGAGAGAAATAAGGTGAGGAATCTGGTTCCCAGACCCACAGATCAGTCTCTAATTGGTACTAGATGGGTCTTTAAGAATAAATTGAATGAAGATGGTGTCATAACCAGAAATAAAGCTAGGTTGGTAGCTAAAGGGTACAATCAGGAGCTAAGGATTGACTTCAAAGAATCTTATGCTCCTGTGGCTAGGTTAGAAGCCATCAGAATTCTATTAGCTTTTGCATGCTCACTAGGGATAAAACTCCAACAGATGGATGTTAAAAGTGTATTTCTGAATGACTTAATAAAATAAGAAGTGTATGTAGAACATCCCCCTAGTTTCGAGCATAGTGATTTACCTAACCATGTCTACAAGTTGAGCAAAGCACTGTATGGATTGAAGCAAGCCCCCAGAGTCTGGTATGATAGACTCAATGCCCACCTGACAAGTAGGGGCTACAGCAGAGGTAAAGTCGACCAAAATCTCTTTACCAAGGTTTTAAATGGTCATATCATTGTAGAATAGATATATGTAGATGACATAGTGTTTGGCTCAACTGATCCTAACTTGTGTAAGCAATTTGCTGAGTTAATGACAAAGGAATTTGAAATAAGCCTCATGGGTGAACTCCATTCTTTCTTGGATTGTAGGTTACACAGACTAAGGATGGATTCTTCATAATCCAGTCCAAGTACACATTGGACATTCTGAAGAAGTTGGTGATGAAAGATGTCAAACACATATCCACACTTATGGGAACAAGTGCATACCTAGATGCAGATGAGAAAGGTAAACTTGTAGATCCCAAGACATACCGAGGTATGATCGGATCTCTCTTATACCTCACTACCTCTAGGCCGGATATATAATTCAATGTGTGCTTATGTGTAAGATTTCAAGCCAACCCTAAAGAATCTCATTTGATTGCTATGAATTTTTTTTTGAGATATATTTCTAGCACACATGATTTAGGGCTGTGGCATCCTGCTTCATGCTATTTTGATCTAATATCATATATTGATGCTGATTATGCTGGGTGTAAGCTTGATAGAAAAAGCACTAGTGGCTACTGCGAATATTTAGGTTGGTGTCCAGTTTCTTGGGCTTCCAAGAAACAGCACTCGGTAGATCTATCCACTGCAGAGGCAGAATATATTACTATAGGGAGCGGTGGGATCCAAGTGCTGTGGATAAAGCACCAACTTTAAGACTATGGTATAGATCTTGGATGTGCACCCATATTGTGTGATAACATAAGTGCCATCAATTTAACAAAGAACCCCATCCAATATTCAAGAACAAAGCACATAGAAATAAGACATCATTTCCTTAGAGATGAGGTCAGTAAGAAAAACTTTGAATTGTAATTCATTGAAACTAAAAAGCAAATTGCAGATATTTTTACAAAGCCTCTGAATAATGAAAGATTTTCAACTCTATGGAGAGAATTAGATCTATATAGACCTCCCACGTCTTGATCTTATCAGGTTCAGGTTTGGTAAGTCCTAGAAGTCACAAGTTGTTCTTGTTAGGGGGAGTTCATTGTGTATATTTGTCTTCGTCTGTTTGTCTTAGGTTGACTGTGTGTAATTGACCCACTGGTATATAAAATGATGATTTGTAGAAGGGCAAATAAAGTCTATCTAAAAATACTCTTCATGCGTTATAACATGCTCAGCGAGGTACCAAGGGTCCCTACATACAGTGGTCAAGAGTGCATGAGTTGAGTAAATAAGGGGGAGTCAGTGGAGCTTGTTTGCTGTGAGACAGGTTCGATGAAAATTTTTTGTTGAGTGTGTTATTCTGTTGGTCAGATGTCATCAGGTGAAGTGGTGGCTAAGTCGACAGACCTGCTCTCAAGTCGACTGACCTTGCTTCATGTACCTGCAGTATTCCAGATTTCAGTTGACCTAAAGAAGAATCGAGTCGACTTGATTCTTTAGCTGTGAACATCCACTCTAAAACTCTTTGATAGTCTGCTATTCTCTGGATTCTGTTTCTCAACCCATCAAAAGTATGCTCCATAGTTTGCTTTACTCCCACACAAAATTCCTTGTATGATGAGCTTGAATTCAGGGGGAGATTCACGTCTGATAACGGATCTCTATTGACCAGCACTCCTGAAATAACAATCTTCCTGCATTTGGCATCATAGTTGATCAAATAAATTGAGGCTTTCAGGTTAATAACTCCATGAGGTCTGAAACTAGGAAATTAAAGGAAGGTCTCCTCAGGCTTACTCTTGCTAAAGCATCTGATATGCTGAGTCCTAATATTCTTTTTAGTCTGATAATGAGAACTCAGTAACAGTTTTGGTTGATGAGCTGCATATTGAGTTTTGTCTTCAAACAACCATGTTATGTAAGTTTATCTAAGGCACTCAATGGAGAGCAATGGTAGAGACTTACTGAGTAACCGGGCACGCTTCGCCTGAGACATGAGGTGGTTCGCGTCAAAAGGTAATGTCTTAACCAACTCTGATCTATTTTCTTCCATCAACAAAATAAAAAAAATTATACAGAGCAATGGCTTCAGTCTGCTGAGAAACTGTGACCCTTCACCAATGAAGTGATAATGGTTAAGGCATGAGGTGGCAAGCTATCTCTGCTCTAAATGAGGCAAAATGGTTAACTACACTGAGTAACTGGGGAATGTTGCATCTAACCAATGTGATTTCTCATGTCAAAAGGTGTTAGACTGTCATCTTATAAAATGAAGTTGTTTATGTGTTGTTATGAAAACCAGAGGTGCTTGATTGGATAAACTCACATTGTAACAAATTGTTTGGTTTCAATACTAATGGTAGTTAATCGTAAAAGGTTACTGGACCTTAATAAGAAAGGCTAAAAGATCAATATCAAGGACTTTGGTATGCAAATATGCTTTCGTTCTAGTAATCCTGTGTGTAGACAGTCATGTTGCCTTCTTGGCTTCTAAAACTTCTGAAGTTATTTACTTTAAATCCCAAAATAAATAATGTAAAACCATGCAATGCTTCTTTGGAGGAAGATGTCAGAATTAGGAGTTAGTCTGGAACAGTAATGGGATCTTTATTAGACCTGAATCCCTTAACTAACCTCCACTTTCAGTCTACTGAATTTCCACATATGTCTAATGAACCACCAGTGCAATCATCCCTCGCTGCTTCCCCACATGACACTACAGATTCATCTTAGTGTTTTGATGATGTCAAAGGGGGAGAATTGTGATGAGTCATAATTTGTAGAAAGTCAAAGTGTGATGAGTTATATGCCTGAAGTCAGTCTGTCCATGAGTTATCTGTCTATGAGTTATCTGTCTGAAAAAAATCTTGATGATTTGATGAAAATCTTGATGATCTCTTCATAAACTTAAATTTTGGTTCATCTGATAGTGAATTGCTTCTTCAATACAAGGTGCTTCTGCTATTCATGTTGAAAGTCTGATGTTTGCCAAAACCTTGTCCTGGACTTAAAATAACAAAAATGCGAGCAAAATGACTCATAGTTGACATCATAAAAAAGGGGGGAAATGCTGTGTGTATTGTGTTTTGATGATGTCTAACTATGAGTCATTAGTAAGTCAATTTGAGAACACATGAAACAACTTCTTTTATGATTGGCTAAATGTGAAGAATTTGACTAAGTGTTCATTACAGGTTGACTCAGTTCAAGTCGACTCAATCCAAAGACAGGTCGACTCACAAACAAGATAGGTCGACTCACTATTTGTTTAAGTCGGCAGACTTCAAATCACAGCGGCTGGCCGGTTGACCGATAGGAAGGGTCCGATCGACTGAATTTCCCAGAAATGAAAAGACTGAGAAGCTATAGGTTTCGATCAACTGATACTTTAATTCGGTCGACCTATTGGGCAGTCAAACAATTTGTCAAGAAGGAGCTTTCGATTTACTGAAATGAAGCTGCAAGGGCTTGGCTAGAACTATCAGAGGTCGGAGTACTACAAGAGTGCGTTGACCCACTTCATGAGTGCATCGACCTACATGCTTACGAGAAGCATAACAGCCAGAGCGAACAACTAAGTGTGTCGACACAAGTCATTTAGTGCGTTGACACACCTTCAAATCCAGTACTAGTTATACCGGGAACTCTCTTCAAGATGCATCGACACCATCCTCTCAGTGTGTCGAAACAGGACTGATTCCAGGCGCAGCTTCAGGAGCATATTACAATGTGTGTCGACACACATTAGGGTGCGTCGACACATAATGGTCTGGGCCGTAACATAGCTCGCAATAGCCCGAGCGGGCGATAGAGTGCGTCGACACACCCCACTCGGTGCGTCGACGCACATGAAGCTCATTCAACAAATTTGCCTACTCAATCGACTGACCTGAAGCCCATCCATGCAAACATGTGAGTCTTTAAGCAATTACATGTTTACTTATTCCAAGTCAATGGCACACGCCTCCAGGACACATGCCTCAAGGTCTAAAAAAGGTCTTAGGACAGAGATCCTTCCTTTTCATCATGGGATAGTCATATTACTTTAATGAAAAGGACCTGTCTGAAAATAGACATGGAAAAAGGGACTTTCCATGCTTCTATTCTATAAACATGGACCAATCAGGTGGCAGCTTCTAAAAGAACCAATCACAAAACAGATCTGGAAAAAGGGACTTTCCATGGTTCTATTCTATAAACATGGACCAATCAGGTGGCTGCTCCTAAAAGAACCAATCACAAAATAGATCTGGAAGAAGACTCTTCACGTCTTTCTTCTATAAATACGAACCTATCGCCTAGGAGAAAAAAGGAGAGTCAAAAGAGCTGAGATGCCCTGAGCTTGTTTGAAGAACCCCTGAAGTAAGCCTGTGTGATTCCGAAAGCCAAGAGGGAAGTCCTGAGAGCACCTTGAGAGAATCCTCCTCCCCATTACTGCCTAGCCACTGAAGAGGAGAGAGAAATGTAGTAGCTACAGATTTGAGTTTAGACCTTCATTTTTCAGCTTATTGACTTCTCTCAGAAGCTACATTTCAGTTTCCTTATTTTGAGTTTTTATTTTTGAGATTTCTTTTCTATTTTTTCGTGTGTGGTTGCTGAGATTTCAGCATTCTTCCAGTACCCTGCTTTAGGGACCGGAGTGTGTTTTCTCTACTGCGCAGCCGTGTGTGGTCGAGAAGCTTGCTCCTCGTGCAAGCTATATGTCAGCGCTTGTAGCGGACTATTTCCGTGTGTGTGTGTGTGTGGTTTCCTTTGGCCAAGTGTAAAATCCTCACTAGGTTGGTGAGGGGTAGATGTAGGTCTGCTAGATAGCAACCGAAGCACCTAAAAATCCCTAAGCATTGGTTTGTTGTGGTTTACTCCATCTCTTCTACCTCCTTCACAGGTGCAATCATCTGGTTTGTGCATCTCACAATATTCCACTCTCGAACAACACGCTTTCTTGTTTGCAACCGAGCTTAAGTTGTTCATTCTGTTATGCAATTTTTTTTGAACTTACAAGTGGTCAAGTATTGAAGGTGGGGATCTATTCACCCCCCCTCTAGATCCACTCATACCACTCATTAGAAGTTAGAACCCTTCGCTATATATTCCTTCTGTCGGACTGGAACTTCTTCACTAAGGCCTCCGTAAGTCTCCGCGAGCCATGGATTCCTACATGGACGCAGAGCTGGTTATACCACAAAAACCTATGAAAACCCCTTAGAATTATGTCTTATTCGCCAACGAAGTGATTCGACCGGCCTTTGGAACCATGGAATGAGGTTCTATTTGGTTCTATTCAGCTTGTTCTGAATGCGACATATCTAGAGACCGCGTTTAGCTTACAGTTTCCTAAAGGCGGTGTACCCAGAGACCGCGTTCTACTTCTCCTTTCTGAAACCCTGTGCGCCTATCCTTATCCATGTCCAGTGAACATGATGCCTTCTTTGAACGTGTTGGCTCTGAGGAACACATTCTTATCACGGTACTTGATCCGATCATGTTCTTTCTAAACGCGGCATTGGTGCAAACCATGTTCTACCCAGATTTTTGTTAACATTTTTTCTGCATTGATTACGTGATACCATGTTATGTAGACCTGAAATTGATAGTACATGGCTATATCCTCTATTACCCTTGACCCTTGAGGGTAATATTCAGATTTTCTTAATTGTAAGTTTGTCCTTCTTTTGAAATTCCTTTATGAACTTGAAGAGGTGTGATCTCGTGCTTGTCCTGAGTGGGGTAGATGATCACCTGATAGTGAACTGCAAAAAAGGGAAACAGATCAGGGGGCCCAAGGATGATTCCCTGGGGTAAACCCTCCGATGCTTAAGTCAGTCGAGCAATGATGGAAGCGATGAAGGGAGAAGGAAGGAGATGCACGAGATCCCTCTACACCAAGGTGGTGAAGTGGTTCCTACTCAGAGGGTATAGGTGTGTGCTAGCCCTTACCTTTCGTTGGAGGTAGTCCCAGGTTTATATAGTGCACTGGCTTCAGGAGTCCCGTAAGCTGAGGGGGTCCTCAACGTGGGATCTTTACGTCCTCATCGTGGGATCTTTATAGCCTTGAGGGATCATGGGACCCTTATCCTCATAAACTTCTGCTCATAAAGGGTTCTCAACGGCAGCATGGATAAGCAATCGTCGATCGTCCCGAGCATAAAAGGTGCCAACCCTGTCCGGGCGATAGGCATAGCTCGGATGAGGATAGGTCGGAGTGGGCGCTGAGCGCCTGCCTTTATCTCGGCGAGGGGATAGATCGGGCATGGGTCTTTCTCTGACGCGGCCGACGCTAGGGCCTTCCGAGCCTAAGGGCCGCCGAGGAAGGGTGTGATCCCGAGTGAACTTATTTGGGCTTTCTAGCTAAAGTGGGCCCTGCGGGGCTGTCACTTAGATGAGTTGGGCCTCGTTTGGTCCTGATGGACCTAGTTTGGCCACTTTCTAGATGGGCTACAGAAATCCCCCTCTCCACTTGTCCCCCTCCTACTCCCGAGCCTTGGTAGGCTCGGAAGAGTAGCAGTTAGGGTTTTGGACCAGCGTGGCTCGAAAGGGTGGAGATCTAGCGGTGTTAGGAACCCACGTGTCATGGTCACCTGGGCTCGTAATAATGATAATCCTGACAGATTTTAAATGAAGGGGCCCCTTTCTCTCGGAGGTCGGAACGGCGCGCCGCCTTCCGTGTGGGGATATAGGCGTTGGGCGTTTGTTGTCATTCCAGACTCCATCCATTTTTAGGGTTTGGCTCACCTTCGTGATTGCTTTTTGAGCTCTTTGATGCGTCGTGAGGACACGACAGAAGAGCAGAGGCTTGCAGCGGCGTTCGCGGAGTTGGCAGAGATACCTGCAGAGGCAATTCGGCAGCTTCCTCTTCCTCTGGAGTCTTCGGGGTCTCGAGAGCGTCTTTTTTCGAGTTCTTGACCGGAGTCGATGGCGGATCAGTGTCCGGATGCCGAAGAGTGGGAGGATGAGCCGGTGATGAAAACGGCGGTCCCAAACTGTAGTGAACTGGGGGAGGCGGAGGTGAGGAGGCTGGAGCACCAGTTTCACCTGCCCCACAAGTTTAGTTTTGCCGCGGCTGCTCCGGATGAGACGAGCTTGGACTCTCGTACAGGTCATATCTGTACCTTCCTTCTGGTGTGGAAGGGCAGGTTCCGCCTTCCCTTCGAGCCTTTTGTCCTTAAGCTTCTCAATTTTTTCCGGTTGGCGCCCATTCAGTTGGTAGCCAACTCCTATCTCCTCCTCTCAGCCTTTCGCATCCTCTGTCGTCAATGCGGAGTTCCCCCTTCCCTGGACCTCTTTCAATACTTTTTTGAGTTAAAGGCGCATCCCTCAGCCGGGAAGGGTTTCTATTTCATCCAGGCGAGGTGGAATAGGAGCTGCATCTCCTTGGCTGCGAAGGATTCTTCGCATAAGGGGTGGGAAACTCAATTCTTCTGGGTGGGGATTTGTTCGGTGGAGGAAACCTGGAGGTGTCTAGTAATCCCCAATTTCCACCCGAATATCCCTCCCAGGCAGGATGAGTTCCCTCCACATGTGGAGGAATATGCGACTGTCTTGTTGAAGCACCGCCAATCCACAGAAGAGCTGGTTACCCCAGAGAATGTCGAGCGGTGCCTCCTCATGCGGCTGCATCCGTTTGGCTCAGGTGCCACATGTTAGACTCTTCTCTGGATGTTGGGTCCATTTTTCTTTTTCTGACCATATGTTCCTCCTGTGTAGACACTAGGCGGTCGGCATTGGAGGAGACCACAGAGGTGATCAATCTCGGCAATGACTCGGGCACCGACGAGCCGTGATCTCCCGAGGCGCGCACCCGAGCCTGAGGCAAGGGTAAGAGGGTGGCCCAGGAGGGGTCTTCCCAGCCGCGGGAGGCCAAGCACAAGGATCCCGTGGAGGGCATGATACGGGATGCCGTGAAGGCCAAGAAGCGGGCCAGGAAGGCCGGATCTATCTCCATCGTCGAGGGCGGTTCTAGCTCGATGGCTCTCCCCTCTTCCGAGCGAGATGGGGCCGACCTTGTTAGGCCGGCTCTCCCATCTGCCGGTCAAGAGGGGGCCGAGGAGGATGAGGCCACTCCTGTGGTCGGTGATGATGTTGGTTCGGCTCCCCTCTCGGCCAGGGCCGAGGGGGCCGAGGCTGTTTCTGCGATCGGCGGCGCAGGCCCGGCTCTCTTCTTGACCGAAATCGAGGGGGCCGTGGATGAGGCGCGTGATGGTGGGGCCACCGCCGAGGTTGGGGCGGGCGAAGCTCCAGGTGGCGGTGCAGGCATCGAACCGGTCCGGGTTGGAGGGCCACCGGAAAATCTGATCAAACCACAAGAGGCGATCGAGACCGCAACTTGGTCAGGGCCGCCCGGTAGGGTGCCTGCCAAACGGGGGATCTCTATCCCAGCGGTCTTGGACAGGCTTGGCATTCAGGGCCCTTTGTATCAGGTATGTCGCGGTATAGCCACGAAGGTAAAGGGGGGAAGCAAGCAGTACTCCCCGTCCGCGGCTCTCGAGGGAGTTATGGAGGGTAGCTTAGTCCTGGCCCAGATGGGGGCCACTCTGGCAGAAGCGTACGCTCGGTTGGAGTCAAAGCGAGTGACTCTGGCTCGGACCCTTAGTGGGTCTGACAGGAAGTCGACCCGGTTGGCCGAGGAGCGTGATGGGCTTCAGAGGGAGCTTTCCTCGGTTAGGGAGCTGGTGCGGTCGAGCCAGCTGGAGGCCCGGGCGCTAACCGAGCAGCTAGCTAAGGCCCGTGAATCGCTCGAGAGGTAGAGCAGGCTTCTTGAAGAGGAGCACCTTTTTCGTGTCGAGCTGGATGGCCGGTGGGAGGCTCAGCACTCCGAGCTGGTGGATCGAGCGGAGGAAGCTGAGCACCTTCGGGCGGAGGCTGAGGTCGATCGAGCCGAGGTGGAGAAGCGGTCGGCGGATCGAGGCCGAGGAGCGGGCGGCTGTGGCCGAGCGGAGATTAGCCTAGATAGAGCGGGAGAAGGCCGAGCTCGCTGGCAGAGTGGGATTGGCCGGGGCGGAGGCGCTCGAGCAGTACAAATGCTCAGAGGCCTACCGGGTCAACCTTAAGGAAGCTGCCCTCCCATACTATGAGTCAGCGCTTCGCCGAGGCATCCGCAAGGGGTTCAAGTTGGGCTACGACCGGGCTGTATCTTATGCCGAGGAGCAGGTGTCCGGGATTGAACTCCCATCCAGACAATGCTACGACTCGGATATGTCATCCTCCGGCTCCTCTGTTTCGGTGTCAGACGAAGAAGATCAGGAGGGCTCTTCGCCCAAGGGGTCGCCAGCTCCGAACGCCTCGGGAGGGCACGCAACCGAGGTAGTTCCCACGCCGGTGGGGTCAATGCCAGGGTCGGCCATCGTCGGGGATGCCAGGGGCAGACCGCCCGAGCCTTCCACTTCCGAGCTTCAGGGTGGGCCAGAGGCCTAATGTATCCGCTTTGCTTCCTCTCTTTGTATATCTTTTTCCTTTTGAAGGAAAAACTGTCTCCGTTATGTAGAAAAATAGATAAGGCAATAGCGTTATGACGAAGACTTAACTATTCTGTATTGCCATTGCCGTATTTTGTTCACCGTATCTGCAGTAGTTGGAAAGTACTGATACTTTCTACGTGGTTTTCGCGTGATGGTTGGGCGGGCCTCTGACAGGGTGTCTTTCCATTTTCTCATGCTTTGAATGCTTGGCCGCTTCGTGTGTCCCTCTGGGGCGGAAACGAGGGGTTTGAGTTGATCGTTTGTAGAGAGGGGTCCCTTGGGCGTGTTTTCGAGGGGGGTATCATTTAAGGCAAATAGCCTCCCTTCGCCTATAAAAGGTCTGAAGGGCGTCCCTTCCTCTCCACCGCTTAGGGTTTTCCCCGACAATCTTTCCTCAGCCCTTCTTTACGTAGCACTGTGCTAGTATATTTGCAGCATGGAAGATGCCCCGGAAGATGAGGCTACCGATGATGGAGGGTGGAAAGTCTTCGCTGCTTCGGGTTTAAAGAGGGCTCGACGGCTGGTGGGCGAGTTTGAAGAGGGCTCGACGTGTGAAGACACGTCGTCTTCCTCTATCAACTTCGGCCGGCGCTTGCAGGGGGAGGCGTGATGGTGGATGGATGGGGGCATCAGGCATCCCTGCCACCCATCCCTTCCCGCTCACTCCCTGGAGGGGATCTCTCTCAAGATCCATCTCCACTTCCTGCTTCTCCTCCCTTCTTCCACAGCCTCTTTCTCCCTCTTCTGCCCTCCTTGTCATTTCTTTAACTCTTCGGAGGGTGCCTACACTCTCTGCATTCTAAAGAGTTGGTAGATTGGTAGAGAGGAGGCCTTCGTATACTTTCCCTCTTCCCCTTCCTCCATCTCTGTTAACTTGGAAGGTAGCCTTCTTCTCCCCAGTCCCTCGGTCACCTTTGTTCCGAGCTACCCGAGCCAACGGGGTCGACTTCTCCTTATCCGAGCCAGTTTCTGCGCAGGGCAGAGTTAGTGGCTGGACGCGGGAAGGTCAACCGAGTCAGCCGAGCGATGGGCTCACACAGCGGCGCTAGATGGATTTTTTGCTTTTTTGACATGTATTTTATTGGCTTCGGCCTTCCTGATGTACAAGCGAGTTGTTTGAGTAATGGAAAGGGAAAATTTTTTTTTAGTCCATGTTGCTTACACAATGTTTGGTATTCAGAAATAGAACTTGCGTAGTGTAGTTACGTTCCAGGTCTGAGGGATGGGTTCTCCTTCCATCGTAGATAACCGGTATGCTCCTTTCCCGAGCGTCTCGACCACTCGGTAGGGGCCTTCCTAATTAGGGGATAGCTTTCCCGCCGCCTCAAGTGGTCGAGAGGCTTCGGCCTTCCTGAGGATGAAATCTCCCACTTGAAAGCACCTATCTCAAACCTTGGCGTTGTAGTATCGAGTGAGACGGCGTTGGTATTCCGTTGCTCAGATGCTGGCAATATCTCGGAGTTCATCTGTTAGGTCGAGGTTTTCGAGCAATTTCTGATCATTTGCCTCGGAGGAGAAACAGATGACTCGGAACGAAGGATTGGCAATCTCCAACGGGATGACGGCCTCGGCGCCGTATACCAACTGAAAAGGGCTCTTACCGGTTGCCATTCTGGGAGTCGTTCTGTGTGACCAAAGTACTTTGGCAATTCCTCAAGCCAGCTGCCCTTGGCCTTGCCGAGCCTGATCTTGATGCCTTTTAAGATAGTCTTATTGGCATTTTTGACTAGCCCGTTAGCCTGAGGGTGTGCGACCGAGGTGAAGTGATTGCAAATGCCCAGGTCGGCACATCTGTCTCGAAAATAACGAGAGTCAAATTACTGACCGTTATCGCTTACTATCACCCGGGGGATGCCGTAACCACAGATGATCGACTTCTAAATGAAATTTCAGACGACTGTCTCAGTGATCCTTGCTGTGGCCTCGGGTTCGATCCACTTGGTGAAGTAGTCAATTGCAACGATAGTGAACTTCTTCTGGGCCTGGGCCATGGGGAATGGCCCAAGGATGTCGATTCCCCAACGAGCAAAAGGATATGGCTCTGCCAAGGTGATGAGCTTCGTTGCCGGCTGATGGACTAGGTGGTCAAATCACGGGCATCGGTCACAGTGTTGTGTATAAGTCGAGCAGTCGCGCTGCAGAGTGGGCCACCAGTATCCCTGCCGCAGCAAGATCCTGGCGAGCGACCTTCCTCCTAAATGCGCTCCGCAGAGACCTTCGTGAACTTCTTGAATCGCTCGGTTGGCTTCATCAGTGCTGAGGCATTTCAGGAGGGGACCGGAGAAGGATCTCCGGTAAAGAGTGCCGTCTAGAGTGATTAATCGCCGAGCTTGGTACTTCAATTTGCGGGCTTCCCGAGGGTCGGGAGGCTCTTGAGAATCTTGGAGCCACGATAGGTATGGGGTGCGCCAGTCGCTTGGGGAGGTCGAGTCAATAGCCAGGAGCTCCGAGTCGATGCTCGGGCGCTCTAGCTCTTCAAGGAGGACTGACCGAGTACCCTCGGGGTCAAGAGAGGAGGCCAGCCGAGAGAGGGCGTCCGCTCGGGAGTTTTCCTCTCGAGTTATTTCGACTACCTCAAATCTCTCGAACTACTATGCCATGGCTCTGACCAGCTGGAGGTATTTGACCATCGGTGCTTCTCGAGCTTCATAATCGCCGTTGACCTGGCTAGCAACTAGCTGGGAGTTAGTGTGAATTTTGACTCGCTCAGCTCCCAGCCGCCGGGCCATGCGGGCTCCTGAGATATAGGCCTCATATTCGGAAGCATTGTTGGACGCCTGGAAGTTAACTTCAAGGCGTATTGTATCTCGGCTCCTTCGGGGGACTTCAGAAGGATTCCAGCGCCACTTCCAGCTGAGTTGGAGGACCCGTCGACGAACAGCTCCCAGGTTGGCCCAGGTGCGGACGGGGATCTTTCTTCGGCCGGGATGGTGCTCTCGGCGATGAAGTCAGCGAGTGCCTAGCCTTTGATAGCCGAGCGAGGTCGGTACGATATATCGTAGGCCCCGAGCATGATGGCCCATTTGACGAGGCATCCTGAGGCTTCAGGGTGAGCGAGGATACTCTTCAACGGTTCGCCGGTCAGCACAGTAATGGAATGCCCTTGGAAATAGGGTCGGAGGCGCTTGGCCGCGGTAACCAACGCTAGCACGAGTTTCTTGGTTGCGGGGTACCTTCTCTCGGCCTCGGTGAGCACCTTACTGGTGTAGTAGATCGGTCTCTCGACTCCCGAGTCATTTCTGACCAGGACCGAGCTAACTATAGATGGGGTTGCTGAGAGATAGAGACACAGGGCTTCGTCTGAGACAGGCTTGGATAGCACCGGGGGTGAAGCCAAGAATTCTTTAAGCTCAGCAAATGCTCTTTGGCATTCCTCGTCCCATTTGAATGTAGCAGATGCCAATTTGGGCCCCCTCAAAAGCTTGAAGAAAGGTAGGCATTGTTTGGCCGCACGGGACAGGAACCTACTGAGTGCGGCGATGCGCCCGGTCAGGCGTCGACGTCTTTGATGCAGGTAGGTGGGCGCATGTCCAGGATGGCCTGGACCTTGTCGGGGTTGGCCTCGATCCCACGCTGGGTGACTAAGAAACCCAGGAATTTCCTGGATCTTACTCCAAAAGCGCACTTGGTAGGATTGAGCTTCATATTGTACCTTAGGAGGGTGTTGAAGGTTTCGGCTAGGTCGGCGAAGTGGTCCTCGACCTTGGGGGTCTTGATGAGCATGTCGTCAATATAGGCCTCGACATTCTGGCCGAGCTGTCCCTCGAACATATGGTTGACCAGCCTCTGGAACGTGGCTCCAGCGTTCTTCAACCCGAAAGGCATCCGGGTGTAGCAGTATACGCCGAAGTTGGTGATAAAGGTGGTCTTCTCAATGTCTTATGGATTCATTCTGATCTGATGATAACCAGAATTGGCGTCCAGGAAACTGAGTATCTCGTTGCCCGATGTTGAGTCAACCAGTTGGTCGATGCTTGGCAGTGGATAGTAGTCTTTAGGGGTGGCCTTATTCAAGTTGGTGAAGTCCACGCACATCTGCCATTTTCCCGAAGCTTTCGACACCAGGACGACGTTGGCTAGCCACGTCGGGTACATGACCGGTCTAAAAAGGCCGGTCTTTTGCCCCTTGGTGACTTGTTCCTTGATGATCGCCTACTTCTCAGGTGCATGCTTTCTTCTCCGTTGTTGTACGGGTTTGATGATTGCATCGAGGTTGAGCTTATGCATCACCGTCTCTTCTGGTATCCCTGGGAACTGATCATCAGACCGCGTGAAGACTCGGATGTACGCGGAAAGAAACTCTTTGTATTGTTGTTGGACCTCAGACGGCAGGTCGGCTCCAATCTTAACCCCTCGGCTCCAATCTTAACCCCTAGGGTCGGGTCGTCGTTTAGAAAAACCGCTAGCAATTCGGCTCCAGGTTCGGCGGTTGCGGATTTTTCTTCGACTTCCCGGGGGCCCTTGTTCTTCCCGTCCGACCTTGTGGCCTCTACCGAGATGTTGTAGCACCTTCTGGCCGTGGCCTGGTTACCTCGGACTTCCCCCAACCCATCTTTGGTGGGGAACTTCATCTTTTGGTGATAGGTAGAGGGCACCGCTTTCGTTCGGCTCAGGATTCCTCGGCCGAAGATGGCGTTGTATGCTATCATACATTTGATCACTATGAAGTCCACCATGATCGTAACGGTTTTGGGTGGAGTGCCGAGGGTAACCGACAGGCTTATGGCTCCTTCAGGATAAGTGACCTGGCCATTGAACCCGCAAAGAGGGGTTCGAATCTAGACGGATCCTCCCCCATCTTAAGGAAATAATCATAAGATAATACATCAGGGGCACTCCCATTGTCAACTAGAATCCTATCAATGTTACAATGGTTTATTGTGGCCGATATGACTAGGGCGTCATCGTGCAAGGTGCTTAGCCCTTCCAGGTCTTGGTCGGAGAAGACTATGACCTGGGGCTCACTTGGCGGGGACCTGGGAGGCTCGGTGGCTCGGCTTGTCCGCTCAGCATGACGCTTCCTTCCTTGGCCGATGTCTCCTCTTGATGCAGCTCCTCCAGCAATGACGTTGATGTGGACCCCTCGGGGGGCATTTTCGATTTCCTCTAGGGCGCCTCGGTCTTCCTTACGCTCCGCTACGAATCGAGATAGGTGTCCCTAATGGACGAGGCGCTCGATCTCATCCTGGAGCTGGTGGCAATCACTGGTGTGGTGCCCGTGATCGCTGTGGAACAGGCAGTGCTTGCTGCGGCTGCGGTTTTTTGATCTCATTGGCTCGGGTTGGAGGAGGAGGCCCGAGCCCTTGATGTCCTCATAAATCTCGTAAACCGGAGTGGTTAGAGGAGTATACCTCTCGTAGTTTCGTGACGGTTCCTTGCGTTCCCCGTGTCAATTCTGCCACTTTCCTGGACCCAAACTTGGCTCGGGTGCCCCCTTCTTGTCCCCCTCCCGACCTGAGCCGGTTGCATCTCGGCATGCACTGAGCACCTCTTCACACTCGGCATGGCGCAAAGCCAGAGTCACTAGCTCGGCAAGGGTCGAGGGAGGGTGGAGGACAAGCTCGCAGCGGAGGTTCACGTCGCGGGTGCCCCCGGTCAGTGCGGTTATAGCCGAGGCGAAGTCCAGACAGGGGATCCTTAGGGCTTCCGATTTAAATCGGGTAATGTAAGCCCGAAGCTTCTCCCCTTGTCCCTGTTTGAGGGCCAAAAGCCCCGCCACCAACCTTGGGGGACCGCTCCCGGTGAAACTCTCTTTGAAGACTCGCCCAAACTGCTTGAAGTCTCGGATGGATCCGGGGGCGAGGGCCCGGAACCAGGCTTGGGCGCCTTGGACTAGGGTAGTCACAAAGGCTCGGCATTTGATGGCGTTGGACGCTCCGTGAAGGGTCATCAGGGCGTCGAAACTGTCGAAATGATCGGCCGGGTCACCCTGGCCGTCATAAAGCATGAAGGTCGAGATGGAGGTTCTGGGAGACACCTCTGCCTTCAAGATAAAGTCGGAGAACGGGGATTCCCCCTCATCCTCCGTGGAAGAGTCCTTTTGCAGGGCGTGTAGGGCGCGCTCCTGTTCTGCGAAACGCCTCTTGAATTCTCACAGTCGGAGGGATAGCTCCGGCTGTCACTGCACCGTGGGCTTGGGGGCTGTCTGGGTGCTCCCTGGGGACTTCAGTCTTCGGGTTCAGGTGGCGTGCCCCAAGTTTTCCCCTTTTTTGTGTGGAGGAAGCCTCTTGCTCCAGAGGAGGGGCTTGTGAGGGTCCTCTTGACCTGTTACGGATAATCTGCCGGCCTCGGAGGGTAAAGCGGCCTCCGGCTGTGTGTTGTGACACGTTCTCGTGGGGAGGGCTCTTTGGAGGGGCGCGTGACCTTCCATCCCTGGCCGCCTGGGTCCTCATGAGTTCTACGAGGATATCTAGTTTCACGTTGAGGGCTTGCAAGGCGTCAGCGCCACTGTTGAGTGGCAGCCCTACCGCCGTAGGGGGAGGGGGTGGTAGCCCTACCGCCATAGCGGGGGTGTGGTCTGTTGGCGGGGGTACTGGCATTGGAGGGGGGATTTTGCGAGGCCTGAGAGGGGCCTTCCCCTGCCGCTATCATGGCCTTTCCCCTCTAGCCGACGGATCTCCTCCCTGAACTTCTTTGCACCATACTGGCTTTTTGATCGTTTCCCACAGACGGCGCCAGATGAAGTGGCGTGATCTCGTGCTTGTCCTGAGCGGGGTAGATGATCACCTGATAGTGAACTGCAAAGAAGGAAAACAGATCAGGGGGTCCAGGGATGATTCCCTGGGGTAAACCCTCCGATGCTTATGTCAGTCGAGCAATGATGGAAGCGATGCGATGAAGGGAGGAGGAAGGAGATGCACGAGATCCCTCTACACCAAGGTGGTGAAGTGGTTCCTGCTCAGGGGGTATAGGCGTGTGCTAGCCCTTACCTTTCGTTGGAGGTAGTCTCATGTTTATATAGTGCACTGGCTTCAGGAGTCCTGTAAGCTGAGGGGTTTCAGGCGGGCGTTACGTCCTCAATGTGGGATCTTTATAGCCTTGAGGGATCATGGGCCCCTTATCCTCATAAACTCCTGCTCATAAAGGGTTCTCAATGGCAGCATGGATAAGCAATCGTCAGTCGTCCCGAGCATAAAAGGTGCCAACCCTGTCGGGCGATAGGCATAGCTCGGATGAGGATAGGTCGGAGTGGGCGCTGAGCGCCTGCCCTTATCCCGGTGAGGGGATAGATCGGGCATGGGTCTTTCTCTGACCTAGCCGACGCTCAGGCCTTCTGAGCCTAAGGGCCACCGAGGAAGGGTGTGATCCCGAGTAAACTTATTTGGGCTTTCTAGCTTAAGTGGGCCCTGCGGGGCTGTCACTTAGATGAGTTGGGCCTCGTTTGGTCTTGATGGACCTAGTTTGGCCGCTTTCTAGATGGGCTACAGAAATCCCCCTCTCCAGAACTCATCTTACCATTGCTACTACCTTGAATACATGAGCTTGATTATTGAAACTTATTGGTTATAATTATATGTGAATTATCTGGGAATTTTTATATGAGACTACGGTCCAATGGCCCCAATATATGTGCATTTAGGGCCCTATCTGGTCCTAGGTGGAGCATCCAAATTACTCATAACCACAAGAGTTAAATGACTTATGGTGTGGCATTGCACCGATATGAAATGCACGATTGATCTTCATAATTCAAATGTTACATGATTGATTGTTACTGTGAGCGACGTCACGTGGTTCGGGGAGCGAAGAAGACGCGGAGCGCGCGGGCTCCTCTTTTGTTTTGCTGCAACACAGAAATAAGAGAAAAGAGAAGGGGCCACCACGGGAGATTGCTCCGGCGGGGCGACCGGGACAAATGTAATATAGCAAGATATGGGGGTTAAACGGCCATAACGGGAAGTGACTCGCCGCGGCCTCGGGGGGACGGGAATGGTGCAGAAATCAAATAGCAAGAATTGAAACGGCCATTAGGGAAGTGACTCACCACGGCCTCGAGAATATGAGCAGATAAGAATATAACAGAATATAAGGAGAATATAAAGAACGGGAATTTAAACGGCCATTGGGGAAGTGACTCGCCGCGGCCTTGAGAATATGAATAGATAAGAATATAAAAAAATATAAAGAGAATATAAGAACGGGAATTTAAACGGCCATTGGGGAAGTGACTCGCCGCGGCCTCGAGAATATGAGCAGATAAGAATATAACAGAATATAAAGAGAATATAAGAACGGGAATTTAAACGGCCATTGGGGTAGTGACTCGCCGCGGCCTCGAGAATATGAGCAGATAAGAATATAACAGAATATAAAGAGAATATAAGAACGGGAATTTAAACGGCCATTCGGGAAGTGACTCGCCGCGGCCTCGAGAACATGATGTGATCGCCAGGGGCCAAAAGACCCAAAAATAAAGAAAGTGATCGCGCCTACCTCAAGAGCGGGAGATGGCGGGTTGCTTCTTCCTCCCCCTTCGGCCGGCCGACGGAGAGGGCTTTCCTTGGGTACCCTTGCAAAACAACGACAAACAAGTAACGAGTGGATTAGAAACACGAAGGTGTAGTATTCAAATCCGTGCGATAAAAAAATAACGAAATGATGACAAGACACACACCTGGTTGGTGTTATCTTTTAAACCCCTCTCGGATACGAGTAGGAGGAAAATGCAATGATGAATGCAAGAAGTATATAAGAGAAGGCGCCCTTTCAAAGGGAGTTAGAGGATGCGAGATGATGAATGCAAAGAACTACAGAGGAAAAGGGGAGAGAATTGGCTTATTGGATGTGCTGATGGCGAGATCCGGCGGAGCTTCGGCAGCGTAGGGACGACGTAGAAGCACGGTGGATGAAGATGACCTTCCTCTCACGAGCGTGGGCACCCGAGAAGCCGGCAGAATCTCCACCTACAAAAGACCCCACGGGTTAGAAATGACTCCGGTAGCCTCTGGGCTCCGGCAGCCTATCGGATCTCTTAGAAGCTCTCTCAGAACTGAGGGGGTGGGCCTCTATTTATAGGGCTCCAGAGGGTGGAGGCGTCCAGGACCCTGGACACCTCCATCAGGGCAAAAAAGATATTTTATTCTATTTTTATTCATTTTTTCCGAATATTTTCATGGAGGCGTCCAGGGTCCCGGACGCCTCCATAAGTCCAACCGAACTCCACCGAAAGTCGCACGCGGTTTGGCACAACGCGTGGTTTTGGAGCGGCGACCCGTGATTTGGAAATGGGCGCGTCCAGACGGCTGGATGTCTCTACAATTTGGATTCTTTCACACACGACAAACTGTCGATCGGTGGGCGGGGCCCCGTGAGTGAGTTGATGGAGGCGTCCAGGGGCCTGGACGCCTCCCAGAAAATATATTTTTATTTCTTTATTTTTTTTATGCCAACTGGCATTTTATATTTTATATTTTTGTTTTCATGGAGGCGTCCAGGGGCCTGGACACTTCCATTAATATATCATTTTTTTATGTATTTTTAGTTTTAAGAAATAAATTAAAGTAATGGAGGCGTCCAGGAGACTGGACGCCTCCATTAAGACCCTCCCGGGTCCGCTGAAAAGGCGTCGGCAGCTCCCCGACAGGCACCCTTCCTGGTTTCGGAACCTTCCGATGCGTCTGACTGGTGTTGATGCTGTCCGAATGCTGCGATGAGACGATTCTGGATGCCGAAAAAGGCAGAAGAAGACCCAAGAAAAGGAAGCACTCAAGTGATTCAAAATGCGAAAGCCGTCGTGGGGCGTCGTATAGTAATATGAGACTTTTTTATGAGACGTCAGGAATGGCGTGTCTACAGCTGCCCCGCCTTGGCGTCTGCTTTGCAAGGGAGCGACATGTAGTGGAATGGTATCGAAGTGGAGTGAAATGAAGTGGGAGCGGACTGATAAGTTGATGCCAAGGTGTGATGAGACATGCTTTTGACGTTACTGTTTGGAATCTTTCCTGAAGTTTCAATGAGGCGACCTTGAAGAAGGTCTTTCAAATATTGACGATTGCTTGGACGGAGATCAAATAAGGGAGGGTGAGATGTGTGCTTAGGCACGAAAATAAAGGAGACCAACTTCTCGAGGTGGAAGTACCTGGGTCATAAACCGGCAGGTTTCACCTTTGGGGAGCGGTTACCAACCAGTGTGGAAGTGCTGCGGCCAAGGTGGGTCAAACAAGATAAAAAGTAAAGAAATATCTGAGAGTCTGTCCAAACAAGGGTCTACTTTGGAAGAGCAGCGTAGGGTCGTTTCAAGGAAACTCAATATTTCATTCGGAGTGGAATATCTCATATTTGTAAGAATTGAAGCACAGCGGCTTTCGCAATCGAATCATTTGAATGATCTTCCGCAATAAATCAAAGTCCTATATGAATGCATGCTGGGTTAAAATAAAATTTTAAAACAAACTAAAATAGAAAATAGTCAAGGATAATATTGTCAACTTGTTAAGAACGGGTCAGGATACCGGCCCGGTGAGCTGATACTGGGCTGGGGCCCGTTTATCCACGCACCAACTCTTTGAATGGAACCGTCGTCCCCACGCTACCACAAATTAACGGCCTATCCGTACAACCCAAATTCTTCCGGGATCATCACCGTTTTTGTTGAAGGGGAACTCAAATCCCAGATTCGTTCGGGCCGCAAGGTCCTTGACATATTCTAGTAGCGTAGGTATCATATACTATGATGCGTGATAAGGTGGGACCAACTAATGAAAGGTGGGACAGGAGACAGGACAAAGACGTCCGTTAGTAAAACCTGCACAGACCAGCAAAGGTTAGCAACATCAGAAAGTAGCAGAATCATAGAGAATCGCACCACAGTACAAAGGAGATCCAGATAAAATCCTGACAACTGACCACTGACGTGACATGTTCCGTCCTGTAGCGCCCTAGCCTTCCTATAAGTATCTCCCTTAGCCTAGTTCCTACAAATGCACCAAGGAGAGTTTTGAAAGCTTAGGAGGAAAAGGAGAGGAGAATCTAGAGATTTCAGGATGGAAGGAGAGTCTTCCCGCGTTATGAAGAGGAGCAGGCTTGGTAGCGAGATCAGGCGACTCTCCGACCTCGAGGGTCATCTGAGTGGGATGATCATGTTCCATATAGTAAGATGATTCATTTCAAATTTCTCCACATGAACCTTCTTCTTACTTCCTTCCTTTCTTCTTCTTTCTTTTCTCTTCCAGCCATATTCACTCTTCCCAGGCCCGAGGAAGTTTTCCAAACTGCCATGGCTTTCAAAGCTAACTTCCAACATCTCCATCGGCATGAGGGCCATACTCTCGAGGTGGCATCTTCAGGGGCTCCTTATTCACGCCAAACACTATGAGAGAATTCGTATGGACTGGGCGGCTATGGGCGCACTAGTGGAGATCTGGCATCCCCAGACCCACACTTTTATCTTCCCGACCTTCGAGGCGACCATCCTCCTCGAGGAGGTGGAACTTCTGCTCGGATTGAAGAAATTCAAGAGTGACGGGAAGGTGAAGGCTATGCGGATGCTGACACGGGGGACTTCCGAAAGCGTCCATGGAAGCTTCATGCCGCCCGACGCAGCCCGAAAGGTTTGTACTCAAAAGGGAATTGATTTGCAAAAGCTTGCGGAATGGGTCATGGAGGCCCTGAGAGGGTTACCAGATGATGACTATTTGGAGGGAATCATGAAAGGGTTCACCATTTGTCTGGCGGGTGCTCTCTTATTTCCTACCTGTAAAGGAAGACCAATTGAGTGCTATCTGCGGGATCTGGCGTGGAAAGAGGGTGGGACCCGCTGTCCTTACCTACCTGTATAGTGGCCTTACTGCCTCGAGCATGGGTAAGCCTCCTTTTGGTTGCGCACTTGTCCTGAATTGCTGGCTGGATTTGCATTGAAGGTTGATCACCGTGAGGGAATGCCAACTGCTTCGAAGCTCTTCCAACAAAGCCCCCTTTATCACATAGCCGACGTGTTAGGCTTCGGTGGCACCATGGCGAACCGTGTTCCGTGGCTAAAGAGACGTGAAGACTGGCGGTCTCACTTTCGAACTGTGACACAAAGCTTCTTCTCTTGCGCACCGGCATGTTTACTCCTACTCGAAGTCCTCATGAGGTCTTCTTGTGAAGTTGATCTCCAATTGATTGGTGCGATCGAGTTTGTCCTTTACAACGCGCATCGGTGCTGCCTCCAGATCGGCATTCCACGTCATTCGTTCCCACCACCGACTGGCATCGTTCCTTTGAAGAAGAGAGAGTTGGGCACTGAAGCGGATGCGAAGGAAGCGAAGGCCGTCAAAGCACCCTAGAAGACAAGTGTTGCGGGAAAGGCCTTAGCGTATGTGGGGGAAGAATGCGAGCTGTGGAGAGCTTATGTAACCGAACTGGGGAAGTTAAGGCCTAATGCGCCTAAGCCCCTGATGTAGCTCGTTCTGCTTTCTGATGGAATAAAATCTGGCATTTTGATGTTTTGGACCACGTTCCCTTTGTTATGATTTTTATTTTTCCGTTTTTCTGTTTTTGTGTTTTCTTTCTTTTTATGTACCTATTTATTCATAATATGATCATATGTAAATATATATTAAAAAAATTATTTTTAATGGGGGCGTCCAAGGGCCAGGACGCCTCCAATTTTTTAATTTTTTATTTTTTATTTTTTTGGGGGGCGTCCATCGGTTTGGACGCCCCTATAATTTCTTTTTTATTATTTTTTGGATTTTATTTAGGGGCGTCGAGGCGCCTGGACGCCCCTATGTTTTTGAATTTTTGAAAAGGAAAGAAAGCGTGGGGGCGTCCAGGCACCTGGACGCCCCAAAAAAGGGATTTTCTTATATAAGGGGGGGGCCTCACCCCCCTTTCACTTCTACTGTTCATTCTGACGACTCGTTCACTCTAAACGACCCATTCCCAATTCCAATGGAGCAAGGAGGCCCGAGCCAGGGTGGGGAGAAGCGAAAACGGCGGGCTCGTCATCCGAGGAGGCTGAGAGATGACGCCGAGGAGGCTGCTGTGGCGGAGGAGATTGCCGTGGAGGAGGAGGCTCCTCTTTTGGCCGTGGAGGGCCCTGCGGGCGCTGGTGACGCGGGAGAGGACAAGCACGATCCGGTAAGCCCCTTAGACTTCCATTCTATTGGTTTACTGGGCTAAACGGGCGGACGAGAGACTGTGTGGAGAAGGCCGGGGAGTGAGGGAAGGAGGCGTCCAGGGGCCTGGACGCCTCCACATTTTCTTTTTTCTTTTATCTATTTCTTTATAAAATAAGATTTAAAAAAAAGGAGGCATCCAAGGCTTGGGACGCCTCCATGATAATATATATTATTTTATTTGTTTTTGTTTTTGTTTTTTTTTGTTTTTCTAAAAGTAAAATAAAGAAAATAAAGAGGAGGCGTCCAAGGTGTTGGACGCCTCTAATAAAAACATAAATATTTTTAAAAATAAAATAAAAAATAAGTAGCATATACAGTGTTATTGTTTATTACTATCCATGCTGCTGATGTGTTGCCCTGTTAGTTTTGTGGTGTGCAGGGCGTGATGAAGGGCCGGATCAGCTGGTCTCTAGTGGTGGCAGCATACCGTGGGCTGCCAGACTTCCAGAGGGCGCGTGTGGATGCCATGGACTTTGGAGCCTTCCTCAAGATCGAGCCCTTCCGGCTCGACCTTCCTCTTATCCAGACATTGAGGGAGCGGTGGCATGCGCCAAGTCGGGCGATTCTGATGCCTTGTGGGCACATGGTACCGACACTAGAGGACGTAGCTCGGATCACCAGGCTACGAGTTGACGGAGAGGCGGTCAGCGGGGTCACCTACCCCGACTACCGAGAGAGTGCCCTGGACCTGCTGTGGTTAGAGACGAGCGTGACCGACAGAGACAGCAGGGTAGTCGGTCGAGTGGAGATTATGGAGGCACTCGGATTCGTCGACCCGCGCCAGCGGGTTAGCGAGACTGGAGTGGAGTTTCTGGCACGACTGGAGGGAGATGCCCGTGCAGCTTTCACCCAGGACCCGAGCGAGCGGGAGCTGGTGGATCTAGACCCCCGGAGGTTTCTTTTCTTCTTCCTGGGCCGCCTTCTGCTGGGGATGAAGGGGGATGGCATCCACTTCCGCTTCCTCGGGATCCTGGCGGACCTTGACAGAGTGGGGCACTACGCGTGGGGAGCGGCTCTGCTTGCCCATTTGATTGCTGATCTCTCCCCAGACTTCAGAGAGGGAGATGACAGTCAGCGGCTTCGCACCTTTTCTCCAGGTACACAATTTATTTATGCATTTTACCGTAGTTAAATATGCAATTACTCGTGCTAATGATGTATGATGGATGCAGGTGTGGAGTTATTACTACTTCCCGATGGGGAGGGCCAGGCAGGGGAACAGGAGAGCCGTTCCTCTAGCGCGACAGTGGAGGCCGGTCGTGGTAGCGGCGCCACACAGCTACCAGCTGGCGTCACTTCGTCGGGAGTTGAGCGAGTACCCCGAGGCTATGGTATGATGCGTATGATTTCTTTGTATTTTTTATGCATGCGACCTAATGGCAACTAGTATGATGTATGTATGGTGATGTAGGTGGTGTGGAGGCCCTACCTGGGTATGGCCGACGCTGGCCAGCCCTGGGTTGTAGCGGGTCTTCCTCGTTTTGGGCGGGACGTGTGGGTCCATTGCCTGAACGAGATCAAGCCGCTTCGGCTGAGGCTGGTTATGAGGACGTTGGGGTTGGCCCAAGAGTGGGTCGATGTAGACGAGCCGGTCCGCATCGGGCGGAAGACCAAGGGGAAGGCAAAGATCGTGGACTGGCGCACGCGCTTCCCAGCACAGTGGCAGGACTGGCAGCAGGGCGGGGTCCCAATGGTGGCCCATGTACAGGACAGCACTGATTACATGAGACGGTATCGAGCTACGTACGGGGACCGCCTCTCCCTCGGTGGTATGGCAGGGGTAAGTGTGAAATGAAAATGCTTCACTCTTTTATGTGTATATGCATGTGATACTAAATTATATGCCATGCAGGATGCTCGTGACGACATGATCGCCGACCTGCGGGCCCAGCTGGCGGACGCCAGGCGGTAGTTAGTGGCCATCCGACAGGAGTTGGAGATCCTGGTAAGTCTATGCAATGCATTTTTTGTGACCTGGATTTCGATGCTTAGCCTCTGACTGTCGTTTGCCCCGTGTTTCAGCGGGCCCACCAGGCAGCAGAAGCCGGGACGGCTGGTGGAGCGGGTTCCAGTTCGTGGAGCCCTCCCCCGGAGATCTCTGCCCTTCAGGAGCAGCTGGCGTATGCTGTGGCTCGGGGAGGCCGAGCGTGACCGCGAGGCTCGAGTGAGTGCTTGCTTGGCCCTGACCCTCTTCTAGCTGCTTTCCTTTTATCACTGCTCTCTTACGGTGCATGGGTGTTTGGACAGGTGGCTGAGATTCGGGAGGCCCTGGCCCGTGATGTTCGTGCCGAGCAGGAGCGCGATGCCTGGGCGGCAGAGCGTGACGCCCGGATTGCGGAGCTAGAGAAGGAGCGGCGACGGGAGGCTGAGGAGCTCCCTCGCGACGTGGTGGATCTGCGGATCACCCTCGAGCTATCGAGGAGAGAGGCGATGAGAGAGAGAGGAGAGGGAGAGGGATAGGGAGATCCTAGAGAGAGAGAGGGAGAGGGATAGGGAGATCCTAGAGAGAGAGAGAGGGACAGGGAGATCATAGAGAAAGAGAGGGAGTATAGGAGGGCAGAGCGACATGGAGATTGGGACGAGAGGAGGGCCTTGGAGGCCCAGGTGAGGGAGCTCCGACTGAGTCTTGGCACGGCGGAGGGGAGACTTCGGGAGAGTGAGGAGCGGTATCAGAGGGCGAAGGAGCGCGGGGCGCGACTTCTTCAGTCTGGTTCCTTTTCCGTACGTAGCTTTCTAGTTTCTTCGGCCGAGGAGCATCGCCGCACCTTGGAGGCAGGCATGGTGCCACCTGGGGAGGCGAGCATGGCTTCTCAGGGTTCGCAGAGGTCGTAGAGGCCCCCTAGGTATCCCCGTCAGAGGAGGGAGGAGAGAGATGACCAGAAGGGTGATGGCGAGAGTTAGAGAGTTGCTTGTACACTCCACCCTCCTTACTGCCTGATGTACTTTTGACTATTATATGAAATGAAAATGGCTTTCTTTTGTCGTATGCACTTTCCCTTTTCCACGCTTCTTCTCTTGCACCGAGTTGTTTCGAGGCACGCTTCACGAGACCTTGCCCTGAAAAGTAGGGAACTATGCCTTGCACGGAGAGATCATCCTTTTTTCTTTTCTTCTTTCTTGGGCGCGTCCTGGTGCGAGGACGCGTCTTATCCTTCAAATTCAATTTTAATGCGCCAGGCGGCCTTTCTTTCTTCGTGCCTTACCCGCAAACGAGCCCGCCTCCTGTCGAGATTTGCTCGCCCCTTTTCGTCTTCTTCCTCTCTCGATCGATGGAGTTCGGTGGGCCGGACCATGGTAAAGGTGGAGAGGGACGTGGGACTCCTCGCCTGAGGAGGGACACGCAAGAGCACGGAACGGCCTCCATGGAGGAGGAAGGGCCGCTTCGGGCCCCAAGGGACCCGAGGGGCCCGATGTCGCGGAGGGAGGTGAACACGGTCTGGTAGGTCCTCCGATCTCTTCCTCTTTTGATCCATTTTGAGTTATGAAGCGAGCTGTGCGAGGGGCGAAAGGGTTCGGCGAGTGTTGCACTCAAATGATGGATGCGTCCTAGACAGGGGACGCGTTCTTTGTTATGATGCGAGGCCCTTCTTTCTTGGTGTAGGACATGGCGAAGACCCTGGGCCTGGCCGATGAGTGGGCGAGTGCAGACGAGCCAAGCCGCGTCAGGAAGGAGAGTCGCGGCAAGGCGAAGCTTGAAGACTGGCGCATACGTCTCCCTGGACAGCAAGGGAGCGTACTGGTGCAGGATAGTGCCGACTTCCTGCGGCAACAGAGAGAGAGTTACGTGGGTCTTCCTCGAGCCGGGGATACGCGCGACGTCGACGGGTCTCATGCCCAATTAGCCGAGGTCAGGCGGCAGCTGGCCGCCACTCAACAGGAACTGTCGCTCCTGGTAAGCTAAGTGCTGCATTTTCTATTTTTAAATGTGGAGCTTAGCTGACGGCTGTTGTTTGTTCGTTCCAGCGTGCCCAGCAGACAGCGATGGTGGGAGTGGCTGGCGGCGCAACTTCCAGTTCCTCGGCCCCTTTTCTTGAGATTGCCTCCCTCCGGGAGTAACTTGCCGGTGTGGTGGCTCGGGCTGCCCGGGCGGAAGAGGAGCGTGATGTCTGGGTGGCGACTGTAGTAGAACTGCGACATCGCGGCGAGGAGAGACCTTCTCTAGACATCCTGGAGTTAAGGGTTCTTCTACAGATGACGAGGAGAGAGGCAGAGAGAGAGAGAGTCGAGAGAAGGGCCGAGCGTCAGTGGGATCAGACCGAGAGGAGGGCCTTGGAGGGCCAAGTGATGGAGCTCCAGTTGGGCGTTCAGGCCGTTGTGCAGAGGCTAGGAGGGATGGAGACGCGCTATGAGAGAGCGCGAGAGTTCGGGGAGCGACTGCGCCAGTCTGGTCGCTTTGCCGCTAGTGGCTTCTTCGCCACGCCAGGGGAGGAGCAGCGAGTCATTACTGTGGAGCCGGCGCCACGAGACGAGGCGGGTGCTACTGCACGGGGATCCAGGAGGCTTCTGAGGGACCCTCACCTCAGGGGAGAGGAGAGGGATGCCTAGAAGGATGAGCATGAAGATAATGGCAAGAGTTGGCGACCTAGTGGACCCGCCTCCTCTCTATGATTGTAGTGTTTATGACAGCTTATGTAGAATTATGAATGGAGTGATTTGATTTTCTGCTGCTTGTTTGTTCTCTTGTGCGTTCCTTCTTCCCTACACTTCTTCTCCTTTGCACTGTTCCCATGTGATGGGTCTGCCGAGACTCCACCCCAAGCGGAGAATCGCGTCTTGTTGTGACCATTTTCCATGGGAATCTGCCGTCGAAGTCAATAATGACAGCCCTAGTCCCTTTTCCCGGATGTTGTGTCAAATTTTGCGGACGTCCTCAAAAACATGATAGGGTATCCCTAGACAACATAGGGGGCTTGTCGTCATATTCTTCATCCAATCAATCACCCTGTGCGAGCGGTGAAGTGACACACGGGACCGCATGGTAGGTGCCTCATCGCGAGGGCTATCATTAAAGGTGATGGAGGCAATCTTTGATGTGACACAACCTAGGACCTAAATTGCAAGCACAATCGCAATCAAACGGACCGATGTCGGTGACCGCTCACCCGATGCTCACCAAGACCCGGGGTAACTTGGCAATGCCAAGTGGAGGTTGTGTGGGCTGGGCCCTTGCTGGTAGAGGGCCAGCAAGGCCTAAGTTGATTCCCAAGGGTAATGGCAGCCCAATTCAAGGGAGCCGACGTCGTGCCGAGGGCACGGGTTCCACTCTTTTCCCACGGTGATCACTTATAGCAAAGGAGCTTAAGGATCGGGCTCTCATTCACGGCCAGCGGAGTTTATGAACTAATATTGAAAGAACAAGTACAAATTAGAGCAAAGTTTGGAGCACTTACTCGACCGGTTTGAAGAAACCGATCCCGCTTGGAGACGAGGGCGAGAGGGGAGGCGGGTGGATCCCCACACGCCGCGTCGGGGTAGCTTGACCTGCCCAAATGATTACAATACTACACCTCTCGCAGGAGGGGGATCTTGGGATGGGGGTTAAGTGATATTACAACTAAAACTACCTCCACATAGGGAGGGGCCTTCAGCCGGCCAAGCGGGGAGGGGAACTTGAGAGAGGAACACCGAAGATGGGAGGTCGCCGGTTCTATCCACGTTCTATGGGTGCTGACAGATGATCGAAGAAATGGTTTCTGCGACTGATGCCGAATTTTGTTGGGGATGAAACCACCTGTAAAATCTTCATAGGAGGCCAGGGAAGTCATCCAAATTTTGTTGATTTCTTCTGGCGCCGACGCTGGTCTGGGTGGAGGCCCGACCAGGGAGGCAGATTCTTGGACTGGCAGCTTCTGGCGGCCAACAGCAGGTTGTAGAGGATGCCCCGTCAGATCCCGAACTCAGAATCAAGCACCGCTGTAGTTTTTAGAATTGTGGACGAGTCCTCTTCACAGAAAAACTGACGGGGAAGCCAAACGATGCTGTAGAAGACCAGGGGACTCTGAACACTAATGACAGGTCAGTGTAGGCTGTGGGAAGCTGAACCGCGTACCCGAGGGAGAAAAATGATAACTATGGCCCACGGATATCGATAGAAGTTCCACTTCTTGATTCTGAAAGTATACAGGAAGAGGAACAACTTTGCAGAAGAACTTGTGGCCAGAATCTTCCAAGGTTCATCGTGGCAGAGCTTCTACTATGGCTCATGTGCTCAGCAGGGGCAGCTCTGCGCAGTTGTAGGAGAACAGATCTCCCGGTCAGCTCGGAGCTCGGAAGGGGACGAGACCACCGCCGTTACTAAGAAGACAGGTATGCGCTTCTGTGGATATCTCTTGGGCCTTCAGATTCTCTGGGATGTGGTCGGGGTCGCCTCTGCAAACTGTTACTCTTCTGCTGCCAGCGAACTAAAAACTGGAGGTTGAAGATGGTGGGGGGGAAATGGGGTATATGGGAGGGGAAATGGAGGTGGATGAGTGTGGGGAGAACCCTGGCTGTGAGGGGGTCTAGGAGGGGGTGTTCCAAGGTGTGGGAGGGGAAGAATAGGGTCTGGAAGGGGGTCTAATAGGTGGTGGGAGGAGGAGCTACGAATTTGGGCTTGGAGGGAGAAGGAGGAAGGTGGGGCGGCACAAGTGGGTGGAGGGCATGTGAGTTTGAATTTCCTTTAATGTGGGGTGGTCAATGGTGGTCTTGGGGATGGGAAGAGGTGCCTTGGGAAGGTGGAGGGCTGCTTTGGGTAGTGGGAAGGGTGCTTGGGGAAGTGGGTGGGGTAGTTGGGGGTTGGGAGGTGGAGCTAGGATTGGTGGAAGCTCTCTTGGGACTAGGGGGTGGAGTAATGGGATGTGTGGGGAAGGGGAGTGGTCTTTAATGGGGGTAGGTGGGAGAGTGGTGGTTGGGAAGGGAGGAGAGAGAAAATTTTTGAAATTGGGTGTGGAGGAGAGAGAAAGGGGAGTGAAAAGGAGAGATTAAGAGAGGGATGGGTGGGGAATCTCTCCCCTAGGGTCTCTCACCCAAAAAAATGGAATATCTCCACTATATAAGAAGTGTAAACTCTCAAAATGGTAAGTTTTTCATTCATTGATTCATTAGTTCAAATGGAGGAAATGGGGTCCTATATATAGGCAACCCACATTTCTACAAAAGACCTTGACTCTTAACACAATGACAAATAACTAAGGGAAGGGGGGGTGCCCTTGGGCCAAGCCCAATGAATTGGGCCCATAAACTAATCTATCAACATAATGACACTTAACCTAGGTAAATGACTCATTAACCTAGGTACAAGACTCAAATAAAAGGATAATTACATAATTATGACTCAAAGAAAATATGAAAGTTACATGAATTGACTTAGAAAAATGTGACGGATGTAATGGAACCATGCTGGCGGGCAACCGGGGCTTTGAAAATATATGGGGCGAGAGATGCCCCCATCAATATTGGCCTGCACTCCTTCCATTTCTATAAATTCTTGTCCCTTTTATCCTCCCAGGTATATCGAGAGCTAACTCGAGGAGCACAAGTTCTCACGGGAGAGGAGGAGTTCAAAATTCTGAGAGTTGGATGGAGGGTGAATCTTCCCACTCCTCGAAGAGAAGCAGGTCCAGTGGTAGTAGTTCCAGGAGGCTTTCGGACCTCGAAGGGCACTTCAGCGAAAGGGCCCAATCACAACTCGTAAGCTTAGCTTTTCTGCCCTTTTCTCATTCTTCCTTCCTTCCTCTTGACAACACCCTTCTCCATTTCTTATGCACGCACAGAGTGTGATGAAATCACACATTTCATGGGAGTAAGCAGTGGCCGCATACAGGGGTCTCCCAGATTTTCAGAAGGCCAGGCTAGACGTGATGGGATTTGGCACCTTTCTTCGGATCGCGCCTCTCGAGCTCGACCTGGTCCTGATCCAAGCCTTGTGTGAGAGATGGGACCCAGTGAGTCTGGCATTCCTGATGCCCTGGGGGCACATGGTGCCCAGCTTGGAGGATGTGGTCCGGATCACAAGCCTGAAGGTGGAGGGCGAGACAGTGACCGGGGTCACTTATGCGGATTACCGAGAAGGTGCTCGGAAGCTACTGGGTTTGGACCTAGATGGTCGGAAAAATAGGTCGGTAGCTAGGGCGTCCCTCATGGATGTATTAGGGCTCACCGACACTCGTCGGCGGGACGATGAATCCTCAGAAGAGTTCATGGAAAGGATGTAAATAGGATGCCGTGCCGTGTACTGCACAGATTTCGGCAACTGGGAAAGATGCAACATAGATTTGAGGAGATTTCTCCTCTTCCTTTTGGGGAGATTGGTACTGAGCTCAAAAGGGGACGGTATCCAATGTCGCTTCCTAGAGCTGCTATCAGACCTTGAAAGAGTAGGGTACTACGCCTGGGGAGCTGCCATGCTGGCACACTTGTTTGTAGGCCTGTTCCAAGAAGCAGATCGTGAGATGGCTGTAAGTGGTTTCACACCATTCATCCAGGTATTTTTAGTTTTGCTTGTTTTGTATATATTTTTTTGTTTTTTTTTGCAAGGTACTGATGACCTGCGCCGAGCAGCTATGGAGCTATTATTACCTCCCCATGGGGAGAGCTCGGCATTGGCGACCCGCGATGGTGCCGCTAGCCAGGCGGTGGGAACCCATCATGAGTGCGGCACCCCTAACCTACCAACTGATGGTGCTAAGGCGGGAGCTACAAGAGTTCCCTGCAGCGATGGTAAACTGGAGACCCTACTCAGACATGGTCGATGCCGACCAGCCATGGGTTCTAGCAAGTCGTGCCCGGTTCGGACGGGAATTGTGGATGCACTGCCTGAATGAAATCGAGCCGCTTCAGCTACGATTGGTTATGAGGACTTTAGGACTGGCTCAGGAATGGGTGGATACGGCTGCGCCACCTCATGTTGGGAGAAAGACGCGAGGACCGGCGACCTGCATTGACTGGCGTGTGCGATTCCCCGAACAGTACGAAGACTGGCAACGGGGTGGCATAATCGTGGAATCGCAGGCACGGGATAGCGAGGATTACCTGCGTCTATAGAAGACATGGTACGCAGAGCGGTTCCAACCCCGGGGACTTGCGGAGGTAGGTCTCCCCCTTTTCTCTTTTCTTCTTTCTCCCTTTTTTTGGTTTTCTAGTGGAAATGTTGACTCGTATGGCTGCAGGATGTCCGAGATGCCATGATAGCGAATTTACGAACTCGCTTGGCAGAGATGGAGCAACAATTGGGCGATGCCCGTGAAGCCTTGAGTGCTCCGGTAGGTGTACAGTGCACGTTCCTAATTGAAACCCTAGATTCCAGGTGTTGGCTGCTAACTCATGTGGTTATAGCATGCCCAGATTGACGCGGCTTCCTCAACGATGGGAGTAGGCGGTGTCTCTTCCAGCTTGTGGATTCCTACCTCAGAACTCGATTTGCTTCACGAGCAACTTGCTCGTGCCACGTAGCGTGCCGCGGAGGCAGAAGGGATGCTCTCTATACAGGTAAGAGTCTCAGTGTTGAGTTCTCCTTGTTTATGCTTTGCCGCGTACCTCGAGATGGTACATCTAGCAGGAAAAGGAGACGGAAGACGTGCTTGCCCAAGCTGCGCAGAGGGCGGCTAGGATAGCAGAGCTGGAGGGGGAACTGCAGCGTCGTCCAGATGATGACTCTTCCAGGGATGCTATGGAACTGAGGATCACTCTCCAGTTGGAGAGGGAAGACCGTGAGAGAGAACGGGTAGAGAGAGAAAGAGACATAGAGAGAGAAAGAGCCAACAGATTGACTGAAAGGGAGGAACGAAGGGCCATGGAGGCCCAGTTGTTCGAACTCCAAACCAGCCTTGGTCTTGCTGAACAGTGGCTGAGAGATGGTGAGGAGAGCTACCGAAGAGCACGAGAGCATGGCTTTCATGTTGGTAGCTTCTCTGCTGCTTCCGTGGATCAACGCCGGGGTGTGGGAATAGGAAGGGGAGTACAGAGCGTTAGGAGTACCGCTTTTCGTAGTTGGGTAGAACCTTTGAGAGCGTTTTGCCCGGAGAGTAGTGGGACGAGTAATGCAGAGAGAGAGGGCAGAACTTGATGTAATTTTTTTTGATTTTTTGGAATAAAATACAAAGTTCGGTTTGTTTGATTTTCACCTTTACTTTTGTTGCCTGAATCCCGACACACATCACTGAAACAAACAAATCAGAATTTCTGTTCTGACTTGGCCCCTGGCTCAATAAGCAAATGGTCACTGTGACTGTCCTTGATAACTGGTCAAGGGGCCAAGCCTTTATTAATGAAGGCAAGGGAAAGATGTGGTGATGATGGATGCAACAGACAAGTATGCGAATGCAAACGATATTAAAGTGAAATGCTGCATACAAATGCAATCATGCAGAATTGATTTGTTTTTCTTTTTATATTTGGCATTTTTTTGTTTTGTTGTATCATAAAAAAGATTTTTTTTGTTTGCAAATATGTACATTTTCTCTTTTCCATTTTTTTTGTTGCTAATGCTTGTCAAGCACCCAAATGGCACCCAACCTATACGAGAACAGGGGTTTCTTACTAACCTCCCAAGTATCTTAAGTGCACATCTAGGTTGATTTGGGCCTCTAGACCCCACGAAAGATGATCTCGCCGGCTAAGACTTACCCTGATGACAATACCGTCATGCCATGCTTAGGCTCCCAGTCGCTTCCGACCACAGGGATTCACCCAAAAGGTGTTTGAGGTAAGAGATTTGCCCAACCCGGGTCTGTTTCCTCACAACTCTAGATGGTATATGATGGAACACCCTGGAACCCCAATGACCAACCGCGCGACGCTGACCCGGAATCAGACGCCGTCGTACCCAAAGGTGACGCGCTTGCATTGGCCTAAGCCCGAGGTTAAACAAGAAGACATCAAGGTGGTAAACAGGGGTCTTGACCAGCCAGAAACACGGAGACTCCTTCGTAGTGATAGCTTTTACTTTTCAAAGTAGGCAACCAAATGTGTATATTAAAATAAGGTCGCAGACCCTGGGCAGTTTTCACCCTTCAGAAACTCCATCGAACCTTCATCTTTAGAGGGAGAAGGAAGAGTGTAGGGGATAAACCTCCTGAGAGGACCGGCAAAGCCATTAATCCGGCAAGCGAATAAGGGCCCATTAACTCTTTCCTTTCGGACAACTTCGGACCAAATCTCGAGCATTTACATTCCATAGCCCCCCCCCTTTTGTGGATTCGAACTTTTGCTTTAAGGGGTTCCATTTATCGCATCAGGCACGGTCACGACCAGGCTCTTGATTTTGATTTTGAATTTCTTTTTGTGAGGGAGATATAGTCGTTTGACGTTTGTGGGCTCCCTTTCGTATGCCTGCGGGGACACTGCCCTCTTCTCGTGCTCTGATCGATGCTCGAAGAAATGGATCCTACTCTTGCCTTTGGGGTTTGAGTTTCGATTTCTCATGCTCAGCGTTTTAAGGGCGCCGACTGTCTCATTTGGTCGAAGAGAAAAGAATAAAGAATAAAGATTACAGCTTCCGGAGATCTTCTGGGTGGGGCCCCACCGTAGGTGATGCTACCGACTTTTTTTTTTGAATAAAATACATAAGTGAGCACATGTTAGCTTCCTTCGAGCGAGCATAGGCCGACGTGGCCGGACAGGGATCTCCACGGTTCTGGCAAACCAAGACCCGGTGCCTACCAAGCCTTAATGGGCCCTATCCTAACATGAAGGTTAGATGCAGTGACTTGACTACATGGTGACCACCAGACATTGGCATTTTGAATTTTTCATATTTTTAGTGGTTTTCAATATTTCTTTGTTTTTGATGTTTTCTATCTTTTCATCATTTTTTATTTTGTGCTAAGGGTAGTATTTCTTAAGATAAAGCCCATTCCAAGGGTGGGATAACTCGGTCCCTTCGGCATTGACTAGCTTGTAGGTGTTGCCAGGGTACATGACTTGAATTACAAATGGTCCTTCCCAATTGGGTTGGAGCTTAGAACGCGGACCTCCAGGTTTGACAAAATTTCATTTTACGACCATCTCACCGACTTTGAATTTTCTCTCAGCGACTTTCTTTTGGTAAAAGCGAGCGAGTCTATTTTGATACACACGCGCATGTTCGGCAGCGGCCAGCCGCTTCTCATCCAAGAGTTCCAACTGGGCGAGGAGTGAATTACGACGATCGTCGAGGGGAAATTCCTCGTCCAATTGTACCCTGAGAGAGGGGATCAGAGTCTCGTATGGGACTACCGCTTCCATACCATAAGTAAGGGCAAATGGAGTCTGCCCGGTGGGGGTACGGATTGAAGTGCGATAGGCCCATAGGGCTTCGATAAGTTTTTCTGGCCAATTTGAAAACTTACTAGACTCGCAGGTTTTTTTGATGATTTTGAGCAATGTTTTATTGGTGGCCTCCGCTTGGCCGTTACCTTGTGGGTAATAAGGCGATGAATGATGCAATGCAATTGCGTACCTTTTGCAGAGGTCGCATAGGTCCTGAGAAATGAACTGTGACCCATTGTCGGTGATGATTGTGCTTGGGACGCCGAATCTGGCGAGGATGTTCTTCATGATGAACTTGCAGACTGTTGACGCCTTGATTTCCGCGTAAGCTTCGGCTTCGGCCCATTTGGTGAAGTATTCCGTCGCAGTAAGGATGAAAGATTTCTACTTGGTGAGGGAATTGGGATCACCTAGGGGACCAATGATGTCGAATGCCCACATGGAGAAAGGCCACCGGGAGGATATTGGATGAAGTGAGGAAGATGGTGAATGGATTTTATTGGCGTGAAGTTGACACTTGACACACCTACTGACATAGACAGCACAATCCTCTTCCATAGTGGGCCAATAAAAGCCTTGGCGAATGATCTTCTTGGCGAGCATTTGACTATTCACGTGGCCACCGCACACACCCGAGTGCGTCTCCTCTACACATTTCCAAACCTCATCGTCACCAAGACATCTTAACAGAATAGCAGTAAGGCTCCTCCTATAGAGTAGACCTCCAACCAATGTGTATTTCTGAGCCACCCTTCTTATGGCTTTCTTGTCCTCTGTGGTGACCCCTTCAGGATAAGACTGATCTTGGCAGTATTTGACGATTTCATAGAACCATGGTTTCTCTTCATCAGCCAGTTCTTCTTCAGCCTCTGCCAACATGATTTCCCTCTTCTCAAGGATATCTTCCTGCAGGATCTTCCTTGCTATCCTGTCTTTGATATTTACGTAGGAAGCATCATCGATTGCATGGGCGTAAAGTTTGTAGATGGAAATGGACTCAAATCATCTTCCTAGAGGGAACCTTATGGATGATGCCAATGAGGCGAGGGCATCGGCGAGAATATTCTGATGACGAGGGACATGAACAAAGATCAGTTTGGTGAATAGTTTGGCAAAGGCAGCAGTGAGTTCTTGGTATGGCTTGAGTTTGGGATCGCGAGTGCGATATTTAGTGAGCACCTGACGAAGGATGAGTTGACTATCACCTACGACTCGCAACTCAGTGATACGAAAAGAATGAGTGAGTTCTAGGCTAGCTGGAAGAGTTTCATATTCAGCTATATTGTTGGTAACTGGAAATTTGAGCTGGTATGCCAATGGGAATGTGAGGCCTTCAGGCGATAGGAATGCGACGCCGATTCCTCTCCCTTGAGAATTCAGAGCTCCATCAAAATATAGCGTCCACATTGGCTCATCTGATTGGTTGACGGACATTAGTTCCTCATCTGGAAACTCTGATTGGACGGGATCGAACTTGGGAAGAGGATGGTGAGCGAGATGCTCGGCTATGGCATAGCCTTTAATCACCTTTTGCTGGATGTAGGTGATGTCGAACTGAGAGAGAAAATTTTTCCAGCGTGCTAGCCTATCCGTAAGGACGGATTTCTCCAGAAGGAATTTGATAGGATTCATTCGAGTAATCAAGTGGACTTCATGAGCCAAGAAGTAGTGCTTCAATTTTTGCACTACCCAAACGAGGGCAGCACAGGTTTTCTCCATGACGGTGTACTTCTGCTCACAGGGATTGAGAAGTTTGGACAAGTAATAGGTTGCCCATTCCTTGCCTTCTTCATCAGCTTGTGCGAGGACGGCTCCCACGGAGTCATCCAAGACTGAGACGTAAAGGATCAGAGGTTTTTCTGGTTTGGGTGGAATGAGAACGGGTGGACTAGCCAGATATTCCTTCAACCCTTCAAAAGCTTTATGACATTTAGAATTCCAGTGGAATTCTACTCCTGGCTTGGTCAACTCGTAGAGAGGTCTACACCTTTATGAATGTTGGGACACAAACCGACGAATAAACTGCAACCTCCCGATTAAACCTCAGACTTCCCTCAAATTCTTGGGAGGCGGCATATCCCTGATAGCCTTGGCTTTGTCGGGATCTATCTCGATCCCTCTTTTACTCACAATAAAACCCAGCAGTTTACCCGATGACACACCAAACACACACTTCTTCGGGTTCATTTTCAATTGGAACTCCCTTGACCTCTGCAAGACCTTAGCCAAAACTTCTGGATGTTCCATCCTGGTCCTTGATTTCACCAATAGGTCATCCACATACACTTCCAGATATATGTGCATCATGTCATGAAATATGGCCATCATCGCTCTTTGGTAAGTAGCTCCAGCATTCTTTAATCCGAACGGCATGACCACGTAACAATATGTTCCCCAAGGGGTAGTGAATGACGTCTTTTCTTGATCCTCTTCTGCCAAACGAATTTGATTGTATCCTGAAAATCCATCCATGAATGAGAGGGTCTCATAACCTGCCGTGTTATCGATCAACAAATCAATGTGAGGCAAGGGAAAATCATCCTTTGGACATGCGCGGTTAAGGTCCCAGAAGTCGATGCAAATCCTGACTTTCCTATCTTTCTTCATGACCGGGACAATGTTCGCCACCCATTGAGGATAAAGGACGACTCTAATGAACCTGGCTTTATGGAGCTTATCGACCTCTTCTTTCATTTTCAAAGCCATCTGAGGGTGGAAACGCCTTAACCTTTGTTTTACCGAGACGGACCCTGGTTTTAGGGTCAAACAGTGTTCGACCAAGGTTGAATCTAGACCCGACATATCCTTATAGCTCCATGCAAACGTGTCCTTATATTCCTTGAGAACCTCAATTAATGCCTCTTCTTCAGAGGGTGGTAGGTTGTCACTTATGAGGATGATCCTAGGGTCTTCCTCAATTCCCAAGTTGACTTCTTTGGTGGATTCTTCTACGGCGGTTGACGGCTCATCGAATCTCCTCATTCTACTAGCATATGCACCCGCCGCATCCTCATATTCTTCACCCTCATCGTCAGTGGGGCATTCTTCATCCGTGATCTCGTAGACTTCATACCCTTCATCAAATGCACAGTCGCCCTCACATTCTATTTCCGATAGCCGGATGGGATTTTCTAACAACTGGGGGATGGCAAGAAGGGCCTGACACCTGGCGGCTAAATCCAGAAGGACTCGACGAGGGATCTGCCTACCCTTGGATTTCTTCCTAGGTACTACCCTTGACCTATCTTTCCTAGATTGACTGACAATATTTACAGAAGAAGAGGAAGATGAAGAGGATGGTGTAGAATGTACAGGAGAAGACCCCTCAGAGGGGGGGTAGAAAAGGTCGCTCATCGGACCTTAGACGGGTGGTCCACAAGGGGGGACGCACCCGTGAGAGATGTATGAGGTTTCCTCAACGAAGATGTGTTGTTGGGGGGTTTGAAAATTGACGTTTTTTTTTCGTTTTCATTTTTAATGACAAAGCAGTGAAAAGAGATTGGAGGAGAGAGAAAAGTGGTTATGGCTAGAGGATTGTGAGGCTCATAGAGCAGATCATGGTTGAAGACCTGGCGCGGGTTGAGAAGACCACGTAGGTATGTAAGCAGAGAAGGGGATATGGGAAGATCATCAGATAATTGTCTGGCCCAGGAAGAAGATATCAGCAAAGGCTGAGACAAGTGGATGGAGAAGATGGTGGCTAATGAGCCGTCGACGGCAATGTTGAGGACGGATGAAGATCCGTCGATGACAGGGTCCTTCTGGCGAGGACGAGGATAGTTTGGAACCTTGGCAAGAGTGGTAATATTCTCTGGTATTTCGGAGATCAATGGTGGTCCTTCAAGCTGCGGAGACGAGAACATCCTTTCCAGTGCAACGGAAATGTCCCGTATGTCGAACCATTTGTTCCACTCGCATTCCGGATCTTTGATCTTGCCTCTTTTGGTGATCCTCGGACATTTTTTAGCCAAATATACAGCATGTGATCCCCCATATGCTTCTCGTGGGTAATCTCCCATCTGAACAACGGGCCCTCTGTTGAAGTTTTTTGATAGAGTCCATGTGAGGGGCTTCCAATCCGCCTTGAACGGTCCTTTGAAGCCTAGGCCAAACCTGCGGTTCAGCCTAATTTCCTTTGGCGGTTTGAGCCTACCCTGTAACTGTGCGCCCAGACCTTTACCTTGTTGATAGCCAATGTTCCTCATACTCTCCCAACCTTTGGAGTGAAAAGGGAGATATGATGTTGCGGTTGCCCTGACCGGCTCCTTTGGTGCTAGTGGAATGTGAGATAGATCACGCACATCCATCAATGACAATATGGGCCGATGAGATGGCCAAACAGAGGGCAGAGAGGTGTTGATAGCATCCACTGTGTGAAGGACAGGAGTGCTGACCACTTTAATAATCCTCCCATTGTAAGGAAACTTCAGGCACTGATGGTTGGTGGAAGGCACAGCGTCCATGGCTTCGATGTAAGGGCGACCCAGTATAGCCTTGAATGTGGGGTCCATGTCGAGGACATGGAATTCCGTGGGAATTGACATGGGGCCTAGTTCTGCCTTCAGAATAATCATCCCCTGCGGTGGCCTTTTACTATTGTCGTAAGCCGTGACCGTGATCGAGGAAGGTCTTATTTGTTCCTCGTTAACCCCACACAACTGAAGGGTGTCCATGGAGATCACATTTATGGACGCACCCATGTCCACAAGACACGGGTTTATGGATTCCCCATTAATTTTTATTGAAATGCACAATGCATATTTTTGAGCTTCCTTGGGAGCGAGCTCGTAGTTGTGGAACATGATGGCCGGTTGTGTGTCAGTTGGGGTCAGGACGGTCGAAATCTTCTCCACGGGGAGGTCTTCATTAACCATGACTTTTTGAAGATATTCCATCAAGGCCGCCTGGTGGGATGTGGATCTTTGAAGTAGCTCCAGGATGGAGATCCGAGCAGGCATCTTATCCAAGTGTTTCAATAGATCATACTGTGTTCCAGGAATAGCTCTTTCTGGTTGTTCTCCATCATCCTTCTCTGGCTGAGATTGCTCAGGATTCTGACTGTTGTGGGGGAAAACCCTGTGGAAAATCCTTCCACTCCGGAGTACCATTGCCTGCGGCTTTTGTACCTCTGTGGGGGTAGCAGTGGGTTTTAACAGGGATTTGAGGGGGAGTGGTGGAGGAATGGTCGATGAAGCAAGGGTGATGATGGGAGCAGGAATTCTGATGAGGGGTTTGTTAGGTGGAGGCATGGTGGAGGTAGAGGGGATATCACACGGGTTACAAAGGATAAGGGGTCTGGGAGGTGGAGGCAGAGGCAAAGTGGAAGTGGGTAAGGTTTGAAACGGGTAATGGTTTTGAGGTGGATGGTGGGTGATGAGTGGTTTTGAAGGCATTGGCGGTGGTATGGTGGAGACATGCGGGGTTACGTACGGTTGACGGGTGATAAGGGGCTTAGAAGGGATAGGGGCAAATGCGGTAGAGGTGGATGGTAAAGCGGGGGAGTGAGAGAAGATGAGAGGGTATGAGGGCGTAGTGGAGGGTGTTGGCTGATAGGTCATTGGGGTGCGAATGAGGGGGCGTAATGGCAGTGGAAATGGTGAAGGCGGTACTGATGTGGGTTGATGAGAGAGAGGTGCTACCCGGGCAAGGCAAGGGGGTTTCGTGATGATAGGATTGGCGGTAGAAAGAATGGAGGTACTTTCCGGGTGCCACACCTGCTCTCTCCCGACTTTCGGGAAGGAGGAGATGGGGTTGACCTGGTGATTGGGCTGTTGGTGCTCCGGTAATGGATTCTGGATTATGCCCATGTTGGGCTATTGTTGTGGGGCCTGCTGAGGTTGCTTTTGTTGTTGTGGTTGCTGCTACTGCTGCTGTTGTAACTGCTGCTGTGGCCTATGAGGAGGTCTCCTAGCCTTGAGAGCGGTGACGTATCGTCTCATTTCATCCCAATCTATTTGATGTTCATCATTCATATCGTGCATGTAATCTTTAAAATGGAAGCAGTAATCTACTGTGTGTCTTGGCTGCCTGTGGTAGACGCAGTATTTGGAGGTATCAACATTCGGGGGCCACACGGGCTTTTCCCTGGGTAGCACAAGTATGTTTGAGGCCATGAGGGCATTGAAAATATCTGCCAGAGTTTCTGGCAACTGTGGATAGTAGGCTCTCTTGGGACCGACCGACCTCCTTTGTCGCTGTTGGGGACCATAATTCCCCGGGGGTGGAACTTAGTTGTACTGAAGTGGTGGTTGTTGTTACTGAGGTTGTGGTTGTTGTTGCTGGGGTTGACGTAATGGAGGCATATTATCCTGGGGTGGATTATTTTGGGGTGGAGGACGAAGAGGGAAAGGACCTGGTTGGAGGGGAAGTCGGGGCATTTGTGGAGGCCTTGGGTTGACTGCATAGTTGGCATTGTTGATTGCACCCACTTGCTCATTTGTCACGACCCCTTCTGTGGCTCCGCCCGGGACACCAGCGCCTGTCTTTCTGACCACTTTGGGCTTTGGCGACTCAAACATGTTCATAATGGGGGAGTCTTTTAACTGGGTTTGGATGTACCGGGCCCTTTCATAGAGTTCCTCCATTGTAGTAAGTTTATTCATGGCCAGGACGTGTCTGAACTGTGGGGTTGCATTAGACATAATCTTCTTCACTTGTTCGGGCTCGGAGAGGGTATCCCTTATTCTTTCCACCAGAGACCTCCATCTATCAGCATAGCGGATAAAATCCTCGTCGGACTTCATCTTTTCGGCCACTAGGTCGGTAATGGAGAGTGAGGGACCGACCCTATCCCTATATTTCTGCAAGAACCTTCTCTGGACTATTTCAAAATTCTCGGCCTCGCGGGGCTCCAAAGAATAGAACCACTCTAGCGCGGGACCATCCAATGATCTCCGAAAGAGGTATGCCAGGGACCTCTGATCGTTTTGCCAATAGGAGGACTCATACATGAAATCCTTGAGGTGAATGAAGGGGTTACCGGTACCATTGTATCTACGGTACGTGGGCATTTCAGAGGGAGGAAGATGAATGACGGGAAGGATTGGCAAAGCAACCTCCGGGGTGGCTTTTACGTCCACCATTCTTCTCAGATTTTGAAACTGCTCGTCCATGCGATTGAACCTATTGAGGAGCGACTGGGCGAGCTCCTCTGGAGGTGAAGGTGGCACTTGCCACTGGGGGAGAAACTGTCTCCTGGAGACTTGAGGGGGGAACCCTGAATGAGAGGGAGCTGTCGGACCACCGACAGTTGGTTCTGGTTGAAGCGGTATGTGCGGAACAACGGGAGTTTGAGATTGTGACGGGAACTGGAATGAGGGTGGTTGTTGGCACGCTTGTCCTTGAAGAGAGGGAGACTGGATGGCTTGCGCCAATGAAGGAGATGGAATGGCCGGCACGGACTCTTGGAGAGGTGCTATGGCCGGAGTTGATTCCTGGGGCATGGGGGAAACAGATTTCTTCTTCAGAATGGCCTGGAAGGCCCGGAGCTGTTCAGAAGTAAGCTCCGTGTTGGCGAGGACACCCAGTAAGGAAGAGATATCCTGTGGTGGGGACGTGTCCCCGGCAATAACTTGCACCTCATGCGAGGGCTCATGAGAAGGACCCGAGTCCATAGCATAGACTCGCGGGTCGGCTGACAAAGCACGACTAGGGTGGTTCTCCTCAAAAGACTCGTGAGCCATGCTCACAGTTTTCCCAGAACGTAAAAATATACACTAGCAAGCAGGTAGCAGAGATTATCAAACAAGTGGATGCCTTTACGCCTTTTTTGTGTTTTGATTTTGATGATTTTTTTTGTGTTTTTAGCGAGATCCGAAGTTCACACAAAATAGGGACCCTAGTTTATTTTTGTTTCACCACCGTGTCAGCTAGGGTCTCTCATCTCACCACGAATGGGATGAATAACTCCGGGGAACTTCAATGGTACAACCAGCCCAATGAACGAAGAGGAGATTCTTCGATGTCGGGGACTTACGGAGGTCCCAGTGGAGGAGATTCTAGTCCGTTGAGAGGAATTCTTAAACGGAGAGTCCTTCCTTCACCGGGAAAGGGTGATCTTTAGAAAAAATGAAAAAGGATATAAAAGAGGGATGGATGTATGCAATGGAATGCTGACAGAGATAGAGTAAGAAAACAACAGAAATAACAAACATACAATAAACACCCAACCAATCACAACTGACAGTGCTGCCGTGAGCACAACCAAAAGCGGTCTAATATAGATGCGCTACATGGACTAAGGCGGTCTAACAATGAACTGCCACATTAACCGCCCTAAAACATTGACCTAAGACAAACGGACTGTAGCGACCTAAGAAGGGCGCGGTACAACGAAGAAACGCACGAAGGTTGGGCCGCCAAGGCCAACCGACTTAGAATCTTGACCCTGTCAAACACACCGTAGCGGTCTAAGGAAGGACAGCTACAGCACGTTAGCGGTCAAGGCTCGGGCCGTCAGCCCAAACAGACTTAACCCGTTGACGAATGTCAACGACCCATAGCGGTCTAAGAAAGGGCCGCTAGAGCAAATAGCCATGGATCGTACAACCGCTAAGACTCGAACCGACATACACTAATATCGAGAAATGACTGAGCTTGGTGCACCAACATAGGGCCGCCAGGAGCAAGAGCGGTCTAAGTTTAGGCCGCCAGCTTGAACTGACCTGAACTAATCGACACACCACGGCGTGTGGCGGTCAATCGTTGGACCGCCAGAGACAAGAGACGGTCTCTGAAACGACCGCTAGCACGATACAGTGGGAAAACCATGGGAAGGGCCGGATCCAGCCGTTCAACGCCCCATTCGCATCTAAACGCAGGGGAAATAATCCTAATCGATGAAATTAACCTTCCACAGGCCGGAAGGGGCACATGCAACAGCTCAATCACAGGAAACGGGCGATTCCAACGAATCGACCCTAATTGGGTCACCGGGGTTCCCAGACTTGTACAAGCCCCAAATGACGACCAATCGCGATAAAAATAGCAGATCTAGAACGCTAACATGCTGGGGGTCACAATGAAACTAATCTAGTCAAAAATCGTCGCCGTTTTTCGGCGTACCCGACGCACACCCCAAGCATGCTTTTCCCGAAACTGAACGAAACCCACTCAAACTTGCACCGATCGACACAAAATTGCAAGGAAACGCAGAAGAGAAGCAGGGCTTCCATCTCCCTACTTCCACCAAAGATTCCGTGCACCAAAGTAACTAAACTGCGTCGAAAACCATCGCACAAGCTCGACCGTCGGCTTTGAATCCACTGATCAAGATCGCGCCAACCACGCTCCATTCCTCGCACCATCACGCCCCACAGCAGCTCCACGCCGTAGCCACCTCACCACGGGCCTCCTCCGTCTGCAGTCGGAGTAGAGGGGGTGAGAAGGGAGAGAACGGGAGAGAGAGGGACGCGCGCGTGAATGAGGAGAGAGGAAGGAAAGAAAAGAATAAAAAGGAAAAGAAATTAGGAACTTTCCTAATTTCCGTAAATTCTAATTTTTGAGCCAAAAATCCACTAATTTGGAAAAATACGTAAAAATAGTCAAAACGATCCTCTCAACAAGTACATCACAACTGTAGCGTCCTCGAGTTGAAGAACAGAGAAATAAACTCACCATGGGGTTCCGTAACTTGTACGAGAGAAAAACTCACGTGGATCGTAAAACATAACTCATGATCTACAAAAGTGATCCGAATTCTCCGATAAGGATCCGAAAGATCCGATAAGAATCCAGGGTATTACAATATTCAAGGCTCATGGGAGTTCAGCAATCATGCAGAATGCATGGTTATTGACCTGAGAAATCTATGAGAATCTTACTAAGAAGCTACTGCGAATCCGATTATCATGCTGGCCATCACACGGATGCACACTTCACATACATTTCCTCTTCTTCTTTTTTTGTTTGGCAGACAAAACCAAACTGGCATAGGAGTTGATCCCCTTATGTGCAGGGGTTAACCCCTGCACAGAATGGACCCCAAGCAAAGAATGCACAAAGGCTGAATGGAATGTAAATGCGATTATATATCCAAAGGGATTCAGATTTCTATTTTTCTTGTGTTCAAACATTAGTCTTCCTCTGAGGCGAGTCCCCAAACATGGTCCGAGAGCTCCTGATTCCTCGCTCTTCCCTCCCCGCCCATGCATGACTATGCATAATTTGTGCATGTATGTAGGGATGTTAATGTTTTTTTAGAGTAGGAATTTTTGTTTTACATTGGCGGTTTTAAAACCCAAGCTTTGCAATAAACTCTTTATCCATTTTTGTTTCAGTTAGTTCAGACATTGTGTTTGATCCTTGTACCTTTGTTGCTGTACATTAGTCCAAATTGGACTTCGGCTCGTAAATCAGAAAGTTCCATAGTCCACATTCTTGTTTCTTATTCTACTGATTCCCCTCCCAGCAATGTTCAGAGGTGAGTCTAGCCAGTGGGTCTCCTGAATTTTTAGTTCACTGTGGACCTTCTTCTTTGTTCAGCCATCTGTCCTTCATCATTTTCCTTCGGGGTTATTATTATTTTGAATCACCTGACAAAAATCCGGCAGCATTTCCCCTTTTCCCAGAGCTTTAGAGGAATTTAAAACGGGTACACATCCATGGAGAAGACTCTGAGATGCCCCCAAAATAACAGGGTGCGCACGGAAGCGGCAACACCCGTAACCCAAATTAGTCATGGAAAATCCTGAGGGCTAGCCTACAAGGGATTCCAATAACCAAAATGATGCCATAATACTGACCCCGAGATATGATCTGGAACTATTTCCGACCCAGCTGGCCTTTAATGTTTACCCTTTAACAAGGAATCACCTGGGGTCCATATTACAAGGGAATGAGCCCCCGGGGATCCAAGAGTAATCGAAATCTCGGGGAAGTTAAAGAAGCTGCAAAAAAATTAGGGAGGTGACCCGGAGGAAGGCATTCCTTGAATCTATCGTATGCATCTCCTCCTTAAAAGGACAATTAGGAGAGGTTTTATGTAGCAACTCGTAATTTTTATATGCATTTATATGCAAAAAGCAATAATGAAATATGAAAATAAAATAAATTTGGAATCGGATACAGAAGAAACCAGATCAGCTGAGATCAAGGCGGGTAAAGCCTCGAAAACAACATGAAAAAGGGTAAGAGCCCCAAAAGGATGAGGAAGAATGAGTAGAAAGATGAGAAGAAGAATCATCCGACGCAGTCGGAGAAGGGGAAAGGGAATCACCCGACATGGTCGGGGAAGGATAATTAGAAGCACCTGACAGGGTCAGGGAAGAAGAATGATAATCACCCGACAGAGTCAAGGAAATGGAATGGTAATCACCCTACATGGTCGGGGAAGGAGAGTGAAACTCACCCGACAGGGTCGGGGAAGAAGAATGAGGACCACTCGGAGATACCGGAGGAGAAGGATCAGAAGAAGAAATCCCTAGATCGGGATGATGAGATGACATTGGCCGAGGCCTAGGGCAGTAGGAATAAGGAGAATCCAGAGAAATTGGATAAGAAGAGTGGGAGTTTATGGACCCGGGAAGAGAGGAGAAGATCATGGACGTGGAATTGAAATAAGGAAGGTACACCACCCAAGGGTGGGAGCTGAGTAGAAGGAAAGATGAATGAACAGATGGGGAAGAAGGAGTAGACCCCTGAGTGCACAATCGACGGCCCTTGAACCGGAGCTGCCGCCTCTTCTTAGCTAAAACTGACTTGTAATAGACCTGCCTGGCGCGGACTTGGACCTTTGGGCTTCTTGATTTATAATACTTTCTCAAATAACTGGCCCATCTAGCAGACGGCCTGTCCCGGTTATGAATGTGCAGTTTCACTGGGGCGGTTGCCCCTAGACACCTGGTGCTAACAATAGTAGATGGACATTCTTGAATAACGAACTCCTCATAATGCTGAATATCTTGGAACCATGGAGTCTTGTTACTTGGCATAAGTAGCATGAGATTTAGCAACTCCACTTGGAACTCAGCCTTGAAGCATAACTCCCTTGATAGAACGATAGGACGAAGCTGAGGGAGAGTAATACATGAAGCTGACGTGACCAGCACACCAATAAACTAAGGCAGATTGCATAGGATGTGTAGAATGTCCTTGAAAAATCTAGAAGATATGGTCAATTACCCCTTGAACATAGAATCCAGAATCTGCTTGGCTGCCGTATGAGTTAGCACAATCCGGGTGAAGAATCTCTCTTGGCCTGTAATCTGAATGGCAATAGAGAGAGGAGAAATAATAGCATCAATCACAGAATCTCCGGCGAGCAAAGAGAGTGCCACCGACCTCGCTTGGGAAGAAATTGGCGTCAACTCAAGGGAACTCCTCTTAACAACTGTCACCTTTGAAAGCGGAGGCTCAACATTCCCAAAATAGCCAGGGACCAGGACATGTATCGGCATTCGATGGATAAACTCTTGAATCTTGAAGTGCGAGGCCAGCACTGAATTATCTTATCTTGGCTTATTGTCTCCCTGGGGATTAGACCCGAGGGGCACCATGGGTAATGCACACATGCTCCGTGGGGTGGAAATAGGTGGAAGAATGGGGATAGGAATAGGTTTGGAAGACGCAGAGGTTTCAACGGGGATGATGTGTTTAGGTGGAGGCAAAGGCAAGGGTGGAGGCATGGCAAGTTCGGGCGAGGGCGGCAAAGGTGAAGCTTGCTCAGGCTCGAGCAAAGGTGATGGCGAGGATGATGGAGGTTTAGGTAATGGTGAGGGTGGTGGAGATGGTGTAGGCGATGGAGAGAATGGTGGAGATGGTGATGAAGGAGATGGAGAGGGTGGTGATGCCCACCGTCGACGTATCGACACAACGCGTCGAGTAGCATTAGGGATAGAAGTAGTGGTGGAAATGGAGGAGGAAGGAGAGGTGGCACTAGCCCGAGTAGAGGCTTGGGTTTGTGGAGGTTACGGAGATTGGATAGAGAATGGTGAAGGTAACGGAGTAGGTGACGGAGTGAGTGCAGCGCTAGATGAGGAATCATAGGGGTGCCCCTGGCCTTGAAATGGAGACGGCTGCTTAGGCGGCGCTTCTTGTTGTTGCTGCTTGCTGCGGAGATCCAAAATAATTTCATTCATGGTAGCCCAATCAATCCTCTTCTGACCTTCCAAGCCATAAAAATAATCCCGAAACTCGGGACAATCCTCAACCAAATGCCCCTAATGGCGGTGAAATTCACAGAACTAAAGCATATTCCCAACCGCCGGTCGGCAAGGCACAACCGGAGGGAGCTACGACGCGTGAGTGACCATCGAAGCCCAAAAGATATCGGTGAAACACTCCGACAACGGAGGACGAGGAGCCTGCTTCAGGAAAGGCAAATGCCGAGGGATATGGGAAGGTAATGGTTGTTGCGGTTGCGGAGGCAAGGGCACATGGCTAATGGAAGGACTAGGCAATGGCGCGGTTGTGGGAATATAGTGGACGGCATCTACCTGCTCGGGGTGTGGTGTTCCCTTCACCGGAGGTGGAGACGGAGACAGGAATGCGGACGCAGGAGGCTGACTCATGGAAGGTTGATATGCGGAGGCGTATGGGTATGTATAGGCGGGAGGTTGGCTCGTGGAGGGATATGCGGTGGAAGGCTGACTCATGGCGGCCTGACTCATGGGAGCGTAGGGTTGGCACGTGGAGGGTGAAGGTTGATATGTGGAGATGGATGGTGGAGACTCGGGGTCAAGGGAATCTTGGATTTGTTGGCGAATGAAGCGGGCTCGGCTGTATAATTGTTGCGAAGAGGTAATGTGGTTGAGAGCTAAGATGAAGCGATATTCGGACGTTGCATTAGAAACTAGCATCTTGACTTGCTCTCCCTCCAGAATGTGCCCCGGGACTTGCACGTCAAGGCGATGCCAGCGGTCGGCAAAAGTGGAGAATTCCTCGTCGGGCTTTATCATCTCGTGGTCCAGATCCACCATGGAATACTTGGGCCCATCTAGGTCATGAAATTGCTGAATGAACTTCTCTTGCACGGCTTGGAAATTCACAACTTCCTCTTGTGAAAGAGAGAAGAACCAATCTCGAGCCGGGCCTTCCAAAGACAAACTGAATAGATAGGCCATCAAACATTGGTCATGTCGAAACTAGGCCGACTCATAACAGTTATCAGTCTAGCATTCAGATGGCACCTTTTGAAGCACTGTATGGTAGGAGTTGTAGATCACCTCTATGCTGGAGTGAGGTTGGAGAGAAGGGATTGATGGGTCCCGATATTATTCAAGATACAACTCACAATATTCAGTTGATCCGTGAAAGGCTGAAAATTGCTTAATCACGGCAAAAGAGTTATGCCGATAATCGAAGAAGAGACCTTGAATTTCAAGTGGGGGAGCATGTCTTCTTGAAAATTTCACCCACGTGAGAAATTAAAAGGTTTGGTATCAAAGGAAAACTGAGTCCAAGATATATTGGCCCTTTTGAGATTCTAGAACGAATCGGCGAAGTGGCATACAAGCTGGCTTTACCTCCACAATTAGCTGGTGTCCATGATGTATTTCATGTATCCATGCTAAGGAAATATGTGTATGATGCTTCGCATGTGATTCAATTCGATGACTTGAAGCTACAGAAGGATTTGTCTTATGAAGAAAGATCGATCAAGATCTTAGATCAAAAATTTCACAAGCTAAGGAATAGGGTTATACCGATGGTAAAAGTCTAATGGAGTAAGCGTGGATTCGAGGAGGCTACTTGGGAATTAGAAGAGTCAATCAATAAGAAGTATCCAGATTTGATCTCAGGTTAGAATTTTGAACCCTCCATTTGAATTTTTAAATTACTATTACGTGATGTGAATTTGGAGGACCAAATTCTTTTAAGTGGGCGAGGATGTAGCAACTCAAAAATTTCTATATGCATTTATATGTAAAAAGAAATAATGAAAGATTAAAATAAAATAAATTATGAATATTTTTCTGTTATGTCTTTCAAAGTATACAATACATAAACATGAACCTTATTCCACTTGTTAACACGAACGATGAGATTCACGGCATGATTCTGAGAAGGCGAAGACGTCGGTACTGTAGCAGTACTATAGCATCCGATTTAAGAGAGAATTATTAGCTTTAATCTAATCCTAATTAATGGATGAGGTCATTCTTACATCATTGAATAAATGAGGTCATGGATGAGGTCATTCTTACATCATTAAATAAATGAGGTCATTGATTATGTCATTCACATGGTGGAATAAAGTTGGTATAATAGTGACAAGGTTGGTGTAATAGTAACAAGGTTGGTGGAATAGGGAAAGTAGGTGGCAGATTTTGGCTTATAAATAGGGCTGGGCTCTTCCTACTCAAAGCACAAATCTATTGGGAAGAATTATTAGTTGGAGAGAGGGAGAAAGCTCGAAGTTGGAGGAGTGTTTGAAAGCGTTCGAAAGTGTTCTTCGTTCTTAAATTTCTTCTTCTTTGATCTTCAGCGAGGTATGTTTTCTCCCAAGCGAAAACTTAATTAGATCTCCATATATGTTTCTTTGCATGAGTATTTTGATTCTATGTAAAGTTTTCATGATCATGTATTTATGGCTTATTTTAAGATTTAAAGTTCAAAAATGGGAGTTTTTCATTATTATAATGTGTTTCAATAACGTGGATCACATATGGACCATGATTTGAATACAGTAACCATGCCTGATTTACCTTGTTTATGTATGTTATTTCAAAACTTAAATTTTGAATTTTAAAATCATGTTCTTGCCTTAAGAATACTATCAACAAAGAAATGACTAGGTGAATGAACTCGTAAAGCTATCGTTAATTGTTCAAACAACTATGCTCTAATTTCTGTAGAATTTCTATACATGATTGACCCTATCTATTTGATCTAAGCTCTATCTGAATGCTTGACATCTTCTTTCAAATTTTATTTATACAAGAACACCTTATGCAATTGGAAGCTTGACATCTTTTTTCAATGTCTTTTCCTTCTTTGAAATTCTTTCACAAATGAACATGTAAGAATATACAAGAATGATTTCCGTTCGATTTACGTGTTTTCGTGTCTCCGAAAAATCGTGTAGCTAGCAAGTTCACCAAGAAGAACCGGTGTCTAAGGCTAGAGGTCCACGGGTAAACGCTTTAAGTGGATAAGTGGTTACTTAATTAGAACCTCATGAATACGAGGGGAGCCTCCCACTGTCCCACCTCTTACCTGGCCGCATTTTCTTTGGTTTTCTGTTCATTACCCGATTGAGGAACACTTGATCTAAACTTATTTTTTAATGATTTTTCGCGAGAGTTGATCGCGCCTTGACCGGAAATTCATTCTCTTTATTGTCTTAATGTCGTTAAACATGATGTCTTAAATCATCCTAGAACTTCTCATATAAACTTCATTTATTCTTCATTCTACATGCCCTTTCTTCATACTACATGTCCTTAGAAATGAAAATTTTACAAGATCTGTACTTTAGCCATAAACTACCATTTGTGAGTGTAGGAGCTAAGTGCCATACAGGACAAAGTGCTACGTTATGGGAGCCACCTCTTGAGACCGGAATGTCGCAAAGTGCTATATAATGGGAGCCACCGCTTGAGCCTGTAGGGGCCACCTTTAGAGTCCTCCATAACTAAATGACTAGCTATGTGTTATACTACACTTCTTAAGCTTTTCTTGAAACTCGAATTGGCCATAATTATAAATGAATTGTTCTTGAAATTACATGGGACCTTGGTCCACCTGATACTCAATGCCTGGCAAACATGGGGGCCCGGATCTGGTCGTAGGCGAGTAAAACCTGAAAGTACTTGTGCCCGAGGGAGTTGAATGATCAGGTGTGGCATTGCATCAACTGACATGCAAGATTGAATTAGGCAATTCACTTATTACATACTTGACTCGTTACATGCTTAACTTCCTATACATGACATGTTTGACCGGAGTGATTAATATCCTTGTTACATGGCCATATTTCCAATTCTATAATTGTTATTGATCTTCATGCTTACACTTGAGTTCTACAATATCTATTCTTAAAATTCTTGACTTCCTGATCTTGTTCTCTAATTGTTATTTCTTTTATTACTTATTTTATTCGAGAGCATATAGATGATCCAAAATGCTAATTACTTAAAGTGACCTGGTAAGGAGATATAAGTCCTACCGAGCTTTCTATCTCACCCTGTGTATTATTTTTAATTTTCAGGAAATCCTGAAGATGATGGGAATGAGCTGGAGTGATTAGAGTGATGATAGTTTTTAATAAAATACTTTTCCCAGCCTGTCTACTTATAAATGAATGTATCGAGTCTGAACAATATTGTAAGTCCTTGAAAGACATTTATTAGAAATGTCAGATTATGAAATAAAGATGTGATTTTGTCTATTTGTGTTCATACTCATCATCTGAGTCTCTTGATCGACTTGCCCGTATAATTGTTCACGCCTTGATAATTCCGTCTTGTTTGGGGCATGACAGTTTAGTTGGTATCGGAGTCTATGGTTAAAAAGAGTCTAGGGCATCAAGGCTTAGTTATTGAAAACCCTAGGTTCTTCACACTATAGGATAATGGATAGCTATACTTGACCCGTGAGATTGGGTAGAGACTTGGGCTAGATATTATGATATGTAGAGGTAAGACATTTAATCCTCAGAGCTTGTTTCGCAGAAATTCTTAACTGTTGAAAATGGCCGTTGAGCGTGCTCAGTGGAGAGAAATGTAAAGGACCATGCAAGGGCTAACTCAAGCCCTACAACAAGTGACTCAAGGAGGAGCTAATCACCATGGTGCGGGAGACCTGCACTGCAACTTTAGGAACATGAATCCTCCGAGGTTCAACGGTTCCACTGATTCGGATGAAGCCGAACATTGGGTCAAGGAGATAGAAAGAATATTCCGACTCATGTAATGCTCAGATCAAGATAGAGTTTTGCTTGCAACTTTCCAACTAGAAAGGGATGCAGGAGCTTGGTGAGAATCCATGGAGGTAACCTTGCCCGATCCCCATATCACTTGGGAGGAATTTCTAGAATATTTGAACGGCAAGTATTTCTCGGAGAGAGTCCAAGAAAAGAAGGTAGTAGAATATGCCACCCTTAAACAAAGAAGTCTCTCTGTAGCTGAATACGAGGCCCAGTTTTCTCGACTGGCCCGTTATGCTCCACACCTCATTAATACAGAGAGAATGAAGGCCAAGCGATTCATGAATGGACTAAGGCCCCAATACATTCCCCAACTTACACCTATGGACATCCAAACATATGCCGAGATGGTCCGAAAGGCCCAACTGCTAGAAGATGCCATGAAGATGGCGGATAAAATCAAGGGAAGAGTTGTAAAGGAACAAGTCATTGGCGCCAGAAACTTTAAACCAACATTTGGAAAGAAGAGTCCAAATGAAGGAAGAACCCCTCAATAAGATAAAAAGTCTCAAGATGGAAATAGGCAAGCCATCCCTTATATATCTTCAAAAGATATCTACAAGTTTTATGACAAGGCTGGCCACAAGACTGAAGAGTGCTGGAGAAAGAAGGGAGCATGCTTGTGCTGTGGAAGTGGGGATCATCGCATTTCCAATTGTGCCCTTATGAAGGAATCTCCATCGGAGAAGAAAACTCAAGAAGGACCAAGGCGTCAAGGAAGACTCCAAGCTCTGATAGAACCTACACCTACTGAAGAAGGAGGAGTGGTGGAAGGTACTCTCACCATCAATTCAAGAACTGCTTTTTTTCTATTTGATACTTGAGCTACTCATTCATTCATATCCCAGAATTTTGCTACCACCTTACATGAAAAAACATGTTCCTTTGAAAACTGAACTTGTTATTTCCACACCTTTACGAGCAAGCACTGAGCTTAAACATTATTTTCCCTCTAGTGAAGTGTTAATTAGTGGTCATAACTTAGCAACTGATTTGATATGCATGAACATGGAGGGTTATGATGTAATCTTAGGTGCTAATTGGTTGGCCAAGTACAATGCTAAGGTGGATTGCAGGCAAGGAAGTGTAACCTTTGGTGAATCAGGATATCCTGAACTATCTTTCTCTAGAAATTAATATCCATCATAGACACCCTCTTCTCATCTCTGCCCTTCAAGCTCGAAAAATGATGAAGAAAGGATGTGTTGCATTTTTAGCTTCTGTCCTTATAACCAAACCCAAGAAACCCATTCTAGAAGAAATATCTATTGTTAAGAAATATCCGGATGTATTTCTTGAGGAATTACCTAGCATATCACCCGTGAGAGAAGTTTCATTCTCAATCGATTTCATACCAGGAGCAGCCCCTATATCCAAAACTACATATAGAATGTCACCTTCTGAGTTGAAGGAACTAAAAGAGCAATTCATGGAATTATTAGAGAAGGGATTCATCAGACCTAGTACATCACCTTGGGGAGCACCTGTTCTTTTTGTGAAGAAGAAAGATGGATCTATAAGGTTATGCATTGATTATAGGTAGTTGAACTAATTGACTATGAAGAATAAGTACCCTCTGCCAAGAATTGATGAACTATTTGATCAAATCTCTGGAGCTCATTATTTCTCTAAGATTGACCTCGGGTCGGGTTATCATCAAGTGAGAATCAAAGAAGAAGATATTTATAAGACAACATTTAGGAGTAGATATGGACACTGTGAATTTGTTGTCATGCCTTCTGGGCTGACTAATGCACCTGCAGCTTTTATGCAACTCATGAATAGTGTGTTCCGACCCTATTTAGACCAATTTGTGGCGGTATTTATTGGTGATATATTGATTTACGTCAAAACCAAGGAAGAACATGAAGCACATTTGAGGATTGCCTTGCAGATATTAAAAGAGAATAAACTATATGCTAAATTGAGCAAATGTGAGTTCTGGTTAGAAGAAGTTTCATTTCTCGGTCATGTGATATCTAAGGAAGGTATTTCTGTTGACCCTTCAAAGGTAGAAGCTGTCAATAATTGGGAAAGGCCTACAAATGTGACCAAAATCTGAAGTTTTCTAGGATTGGCCGGTTACTATAGGAGATTCATCAAAGGCTTCTCTAAAATTGCCGTGCCATTGACTAGACTAACAAGGAAGAAAAATTCTTTTGTATGGGCTGAGGAATGTGAGAAGAGTTTTCAAACTCTAAAGGAGCACTTGACAACTGCACATGTTCTTACTCTACCTATTGCAGGAGGAGGATTTGAGGTATATGTTGATGCTTTGGGAATTGACCTAGGTTGTGTATTAATGTAACAAGGCAAGGTGATAGCTTATGCATCTAGGCAACTGAAGACCTACGAAGTTAATTACCCTGTGCATGATCTAGAATTAGCTGTAGTAGTCTTTGATCTAAAGATATGGAGGCAACATTTATATGGTGAGCAGTTCATTATCTATTCTGACCATAAGAGTTTAAAATATCTATTTTCTCAGAAGGAGCTCACCATGAGACAAAGAATATGGTTAGAATATTTGAAAGATTTTGACTTTTCTATTCAATACCATCCTGGAAAAGGTAATATTGTGGCTGATGCTCTTAGTAGAAAGTCGAGGGCTCTATTATCAAGTTTGATGATTAATGAATGACGATTGCTAGAGCAATTTACAAGATTAAATTTAAATGCGGAACTAAAGGAGGAATGAGTCTTGATTGCCAATATAAAGGTACAACTTGAAATGTTCTCTGAAATAAAAGAGCAACAAGGTAACGATCCTTTATTAGTTGAAATTTCTGGAAATTTGGGCTAAAGGCCTAATTTTCAACTAACGAATGATAGGAGATTATTATTTCGAGGAAGAACTTGTATGCATGATAGTAACGAAATCAATAAAAATATAATGGAAGAAGCGCCCCAATCCAGGTATACTATTCACCCAGAAGCCACTAAAATGTACCAAGATTTGAAAAGAAATTTTTGGTGGCCAAATATGAAAAGAGAAGTAGCTGAGTTTGTGAGCCGTTGCTTGACATGTCAACAAGTAAAGGCAAAACATCTCAGACCTGTGTTGTGTCCCTATGGTCATTTGAGTCATCTTGTGGTCACTTGGGTCATTCGACATCATCCTATGGTCATATGAGTTCTGTGGTATTCTTGGTTTTGATAATGGCTAAACACTATTAGTCATTGATACTTTCCACTCTCATATGACTGACACACGCGATGTTTTGTTCATGACAGATACGAAGGAATTCATTGGAAATGGCAAAGGTGAAAGCTCAATGTTGCGCCCTCGCACGCGGATCGACCTGCGTGGTCAGGTGGCGGGGGTCAAGGGGGCAGCGCCCCTTGCGGGGGTTTCCGGGGGTGGAGCCCCCGGAACAAAATTTAGAAATGCTCAAAGCATATTCTAAGTTGATTTCAATCCCAAAATACATGAAATTGATGAGGACATGAATATCTTGACTTATGAACATGTTTCATTGGTCTATCACTTCATTTTTGCAGGTATAGGTGTTTCCGGTCGACCTACACACCTTGGCCGGTCGACCAGATTTGCCGGAGCCTAAGAATTCCACGTTTTACAGGTTTCGGTCGACCGCCCTTGCCTTTCCGATCGACCGGTTCTTCCAGAAACGAAACACTCCAGGAATTACAGATTTCGGTCGACCGCCCCTACTTTTCCGGTCGACCGGTTCTCCCAGAACCGACAAGTTGGAGATTTTGCAGGTTCCGGTCGACCGCCCCATGAATTCCTATCGATCGCTAGCCCCGATGCAGCTATGTTTGACTTCGAATTCCATCTCGTGGCCAGCCACTTTCCATGTATTTGTTTAATCAAAACTCACCTAATCTCCCATGATTTGTGGATCTAGTCTGGGGGTGTCTAAGGACCATTCCAAGGGTTATAAAACCAACACATGAGGGGTTAGAAACCCTAATGCTTCAAGGCTTCAAGGGAGATCAAGGGAGGCCATTTTTGAGGTACTGTAGCACCTCTGTGAACAGTGTTTCGGGAGGAAGTTCTTCATCCATCCAAGGTGATTCAAGTCCAGATCTGAAGCCATCTAAACCTCCAAGGAAGAAGAAGCAATCAAGGCTATCAAGGGTTATCTAAACTGCATCCTTCTTCTTCTTCATCAACTCAAGAAGATCAAAAGGAAGATCAAAGCTACATCCAACACTCTCTCCATCAACTCAAGGTGATTCAAGTTCATATCTCAATCCAGCAACCTTCAAGGAAGAGAAGAAGCAAGAAAGGCTAATAAGGGAGATCAAAGGAGGCTGCAAAGGTGTGTTCAAGAGAGAGGAGTTCGAGTACTGTAGCTGTGAACAGTACTCCGGGAAGAAGCTCTTCATCAAATCTCCAAGTGATTCATGCTACTTCAAAAGAAGATTCAAGCCCCAGTAATCTCAGACAAGATCCTTTCTCTTTGAGCATATTTCATATCTTGTTTGAGTGTTTTCATATCTTATTCGTCTTCCATTTCATTCAAACATTTGGAACTGAATATCGTCCCTACCGGTGGTTAGTAGGAAGGCAATCGGAAGTTATCCGATCTGCAGTGTTGACGTCCCTACCGGTGGTTAGTAGGAAGGCAATCGGAGGTCTTTCCGATTTGCGGTTCAGTGTGTGGCATTAGTGGAGCCTCACCGGATTTGGTGAGGGGTGGACGTAGGACTGGGGATTCAGTCCGAACCACCTTAAAATATTGTGTGTTGTGGTTTGCTTGTGCGATTGTTTTGTGTTAGATGCATGCTTAGGTTCAATATCTATATTACTTGATCATCTTGCTAATCAAATCACTGTGTTCTTCGTTTAGCTAGTTATATTCCGCTGCTATTATCATTATCTAGCTATATAGAGGATTGCATTGCGAAAAGAGGGGCAGATCTATTCACCCCTCCCCTCTAGATCTGCTGACCACTACTCAACAACCTGCTGGTAAATTGAAACCACTGGAAATACCGGAGTGGAAGTGGAAAAGTATTGATATGGATTTAATTATGGGATAGCCCAAAACTAGAGGAGGACATGCTTAGAGCGTGCATGATAGATTTTGTTGGTACTTGGCATGAACATTTGCCATTGATTGAGTTCTCCTATAATAATAGCTACCAATCAATTATCCAAATTGCACCTTTTGAAGCTTTATATGGTAGAAGTTGTAGATCACCCATATGCTTGGATGAGATTGGGGAGAAGCAGTTAGTAGGTCCTGATATGATTCAAGATACTAGAAATATCCAGATGATTAGGGACCGACTAAAAATTGCCCAATCTCGGCAAAAGAGTTATGCTGATAATAGAAGAAGAGATTTACATTTTCAAATCGGTGACCATATCTTCTTGAAGGTATCACCTACTCGAGGAATCCGGAGTCAAAGGAAAGTTAAGTCCGAGATTTATTGGTCCTTTTGAGATCCTTGATATAGTTGGAGAAGCAGCATACATACTGGCTTTACCCCCAAAGTTAGTAGGAGTGCATGATGTTTTTCGTGTGTCAATGTTGAGGAGGTATGTCTATGATCCTTCACATGTGATCCAACATGATGATCTTGTACTCCAAAAGGGTTTAACTTATGAAGAGAAACCCATCAAGATACTAGACCAAAAATTACATCAACTAAGGAATAGAGCAATACCAATGGTTAAAATCCAATGGAGCCGTCGTGGAAAAGAGGAAGCCACTTGGGAATTGAAGGATGCGATTAAGAAGAAGTATCCAAAATTATTTTCAGGTTAGTATTGTTAGAACATCTCTTATTTTGTAATGAATCATGTGAATTTACAGGACCAAATTCTTTTTAAGTGGGGGAGGATGTAGCAACTCGAAATTTTTATATGCATTTATATGCAAAAAAAATTAATGAAAGATGAAAATAAAATAAATTATGAATATTTTTCGTTATGTCTTTAAAAGTATAGAATATATAAACATGAACCCTATCCCACTTGTTAACACAAATGACGAGATTCACGGCACGATTCTGAGAAGGCGAAGACGTCGGTACTGTAGCATTACTGTAGCATCCGATTTAAGAGAAAATTATTAGCATTAATCCAATCCTAATTAATGGTTGAGGTCATTCTTACATCATTGAATAAATAATGTCATTGATTATGTCATAGAGGGGGGATTTATTTCAACATTTACATGTTAGAATTAATTTTAAACATAAGTTGGTGTAATAGTAACAAGGTTGGTGTAATAGTAACAAGGTTGGTGAAATAGAAAAAATAGGTGGAATGGGTAATATAATAATGGGGGATTTTGGCCTATATATAGGGATGGGATCTTCCCTACTCAAAGCACAAATCTATTGGGAGGAATTGCTGGTTGGAGAGAGGGAGAAAGCTCGAAGTTTGAAGAGTGTTCGAAAGCGTTCTTCGTTCTTAAACTTCTTCTTTGATCTTCAACTAGGTAGGTTTTCTCTCAGGCGAAAACTTAATTAGATCTCCATATATGTTTCTTTGCATGAGTATTTCGATTCTATGTAAATTTTTAATGATCATGTATTTATGGCTTATTTTAAGATTTAAAGTTCAAAAATGAGAATTTTCATTATCATAATGTGTTTTAATAATGTGGATCACATATGGACCATGATTTGAATACGGTAACCATGCCTGATTTACCTCGTTTATGTGCGTTATTTCAAAACTTAAATTTTGAATTTCAAAATCATGTTCTTGCCTTATGAATACTATCAACAAAGAAATGACTAGGTGAATGAACTCGTAAAGCTATCGTTAATTGTTTAAACAACTATGCTTTAATTTCTGTAGAATTTCTATACATGATTGACCCTATCTATTTGATCTAAGCTCTATCTGAAAGCTTGACATCTTCTTTCAAAATTTTTTTATACAAGAACATATTATGCAATTGATAGCTTGACATCTTTTTTCAATATCTTTTCCTTCATTGAAATTCATTAACAAATGAACATGTTAGAATATGCAAGAATGATTTCCATTCGATTTACATTTTTCTGCATTTCTGACTAATCGTGTAGCTAGTAAGTTCACCAAAAAGAACCGGTGTCCAAGGCTAGAGACTCACGGGTAAACATTTTAAGTGGATAAGTGGTTACTTAATTCCGACCTCGTGAATACGAGGGGAGCCTCCCACTGTCCCACCTCTTGTATGGCCGCGTTTTCTTTATTTTTTGCTAATTACCCGACTGAGAAAACGTTGATCTAAACTTATTTTACAAGATTTTCCGTGAGAGTTGATTGCGCCTTGACCAACAATTCATTCTCTTTATTATCTTAATGTCGTTAAACATGATGCCTTAAATCATCCTTGAACTTCTCTTATAAACTTCATTTATTCTTCATACTACATGCCCTTTCTTCATACTACATGTCCTTGGAAATACAAATTTTGCTAGATCTGTACTTTAGCCATAAATTACCATTTGGGAGTGTAGGAGCTAAATGCCATGCAGGACAAAATGCTACGTTATGGGAGTCACCCCTTGAGGCCGGAATGGCGTAAAGTGCTACATAACGGGAGCCACCTCTTCAGCCTGTAGGAGCCACCTCTAGAGTCCTCCATAACTAAATGACTAGTTATGCACTATACTACGCTTCTTAAGCTTTTCTTGAAACTCAGATTGACCATAATTATAAATGAATTGTTCTAGAAATTACATGGGACTTTTGGTCCACCTGATACTCAATGCCTGGCAATCATGGGGGCCCTGATCTGGTCCTAGGCAAGTAATGTCTGAAAGTACTTGTGCCCGAGGGAGTTGAATGATCAGGTGTGGTATTGTACCAACTGACATGCAAGATTGAACTAGACAATTCACTTATTACATGCTTGACTCGTTACATGCTTAACTTCCTATAGATGACTTGTTTGACCGGAAGGGTTAATATCCTTGTTACATGGCCATATTTACAATTCTATACTTGTTGTTGATCTTCATGCTTACACTTGAGTTTTACAATATCTATTCTTGAAATTCTTGATTTCCTGATCTTATTTTCTATTTGTCATTTATTTTACTACTTGTTTTATTTGAGGGCATATAGATGATTCAAAATGCTAATTACTTAAAGTGACCTGGTAAAGAGATATAAGTCTTACTGAGCTTTATAGCTCACCTTGTGTATTATTGTTAATTTTTAGGAAATCCCGAAGATGATAGGAATGGGCTGGAGTGATTAGAGTGATGATAGTTTTTAATAAATTTCTTTTCCCAGTCTGTCTACTTATAAATGATTGTATCGAGTTTGAATAGTATTGTAAGTCCTTGAAGGATATTTTTTGGAAATATCATATTATGAAATAAAGATGTGATTTTGTCCATTTGTTGTTCATACTCATCATCTGAGTCTCTTGATCGACCTGTCCGTATAACTATTCATGCCTTGATAATTTCACCTTATTCGGGGCGTGACATTTTATATAAATACTTAATCCAGGGCGAGCCCCATATGCCTCATCCCCTTGGTATCATGGTGGTGGAGCTGGCCAAATACCAAAGCGGGATTTTAAGGATGTGCAGAAATCATTGTGGAGAAGGATTTAAAGGGTCCCGGTGGTTGGCAACCCAGAATCATAGCTATAGAGTAAGCCAAACCCTGGGCCGGTGGCCACTAGGATGATGAGGGGATCGTTGTGTGCATGATATCTAAACAAAAGAAACAAAGATTGAACGGTGGTTTGAACATCTACTAAGAGAGCAGGATTGAATGAAGTAAAAGATATATATCTATATCATACTTACATATGCACATATTGAAGGAACGGGCAGAGATGAAGCAAGTATGAAGGGCGTATGAAGATTATATACATATGTATATATATTTCTACAATATGAGCAAGCACCATGCTTGTAAGAGCAGAGATCAGGGGCTGCTAAAACATAATAGAGAGATCTAGGAGGCACAGTAAATGTATATTTATATCCTACTTATAAACACACAGAGTGGGGAAATGGTCACTATGCTCATACAAAGAAATTGGAGGCCAAGTCCCCGAGCTTCATTCTTTCTCAGACATGAAAGAGTTACATCCAGAGATTACACATCAGGGAAAATACAACCGGAGATGAAACAAAGAAAAAAAATAGAATGGAGAAAAAAGCCACCCTATTACAATCTCTCCCACACTCTCGTCTCCCCCTTGACTCTCACTAACCTCTGGGCACACAGGACCGTAGGAGTTGGGAGTTGGAAGGAACAGCAGGGAGGACTCTCCAGGAAGGACTCTTGCAGAAGGTTTCTCTCCTCAAGGCTCTTGCAGAAGATCCTTCGTCCAACCAACCCCACCATCTTTGCAGGCCCCCTTCTTATAGGGGCAAAGGGCATTCGAAGGTGCTCCCTCTAGATCCCTCTGCTGTTGCTATCGCCATTGCCAGATATTATCGCTGCGGCTAGGCATTGTAGAGAGCTGCGGTTGAGCGGACACGCGAAGGGCTTGGCGAGATGACGACATTGTCAAATCCACCGGACGTAGGGGCTCCCCCAGTCAGTCATCGATCTGTTGGTCATCGGCGTGGCCTCTTCAGGGTGCTACAGTATCACCGCTAGGTTTGCGTAATGGAGAAGAAGGAAGGGAAATGAAAGAAACGTGGGATTCTTTTCTCTATATTCTTTTTTTTTTTTGAAAATCCCTCTTCCCATTTCTCTTGGTCCATACTGCACATTCACCCCTTTTTCTTTCTCCTTGGTCCATTGGCATTTGGGCCCTGCGCACATAGCTTGGCCCATTTGTGAGTGGCCCGCCCTTTGCCCTTTTCTTATTCATTTTTTTCTCTTTTTTTTATTGCCAACAAATGTCCCCGGCCCATAGGTGTCCCGAACGAGGGACGAGGGAGCGGGGCCTACGGGCGTAGCCCCTCACTTGACCGGCAGGGAGTGGGTGTCGGGGTAGAATCCCCTCGACTTCAGTCGAGTGACCTCGTCTGCGAACTATATCAATCGGGCCTGATGGAGAATCGGGTACCAATCAAAATGGGATCATCGATATTGGGTCTATACCGACGTAAGGAGTTTGGTTTATCATGGCTCAGATGAAGGGTCCGGGCCACGCCCTATATCGACTGGTCCCGACAGGGAGTTGAGTACCAATCACAATGATATCGTTGGCATCGGGTTTAATATCAAGACAAGGAGCTAGGTTTATCATGGCTCAGACGAAAGGTCCAAGCCATGCCTCTCAGCTAAGACCTCGAAAGGTCATGAGCACTGAGTTACATGGATCATCGTTGCTGGGACTACAGCGATGCAAGGAGATCGGGTTTCTCCGACTTAGACGAAAGGTCTAGGCCGTACCCCTCTGTAGAGCCCCAAAATTTATCAGTAATTTTTGGATTATTTATAGAACTTTCTAGAATTTATAAAGGTCAAATTGGATTAACAAATGAATTAATATTGGGATTATAAGGCCCAATTATGTTAAATAACTAATCTAGCTTTGATAATTTAAAACCCAATAAGTTTATGGACCAAGCCCATTAAGTTTGACCCATATTCTAGAAAGTTATTTAGCCTATTCATGAATTTTAAGGATAAATACCATTTTATTAGATAATTTAGTGGATAATTAACCAAAGAGTTTGAATTAAGATGAATGTCCACGCCCAGTTGATGTAACGGTCTATCGGGTGACCGCTACAGTCACGTAACGCACCAGTCTTGGTCCGTTACACTCAGCAGATTCCCTGAGAAGAAGAAGTTGCAAAAAGATTGGAACTTTGGGATTCTCTTGACTAGAGACCAACTTAGGAGAACTTATAACATTGTTAAGGACTCTTAGAGATCAGGTTTTTCCCAATTAAGGACTCTAAAATCATTCAAATCCTTGAACCCTAGCCAAAACTCTATAAATAGGATCCAGTTCTGAACTGAGCGACCCTTACTTTTGGCTCATGAAGAAACAAGGTAAGGAGATTCAATCTTGGGTAAGTCCTTTGGAACTTTTTGTTTCTAATACTAAGGTCTGACAACTCTTAAAATTTCATGTTAGGAGGTCGAGTATCCAAGGAGTTAGGATCTTCCAAAGTTGCTAGTTTCATCACGCCAACCCAGGAAACTGTGCGACATGATGTTGAAGATCAGGAAATTAGAGAGTCTAAACGAGGTAATTAGAGTTAAATGCTTTAGAACTTTTTGTTCCTCTTAGTTTCATCTTCCTAACCTCCGAATTTCACATCTTTAGGTCAAGAGGTTGGAGAGATAGGGCAACATGAAGTTGCTAAAAAATCACAGGAAGAGAAGAACTAGGGCGACCCTTGAAGACTCAAATTAGAAGTTTAAAGCCCAATTAAGAGGTAGGTTATCTCATGAATGGCAAAAACACATTGTTAAGGATAAAAGCCCTCTAGTTTATTTGGATTTCATGCATTATACTTCATGACTTTCATGTTTTATGGTTAGTCTATACATTCATGCATGACTTCAACCCTAATTGAAGATAAAAAGCTATCTCTTGTTATGTCATTACTACCTATGCATCTAGATAGCCTTTTTTTTCTCGTTTTGACATGATTAGAGTAGTTAGCATGCCATGAATTAATCATAGATTTCTATAGTTTCTATTTCCTGTCAGCAGAGGACCTAACGGTCTTTTGTAAGTCCGCCAGGGACGTGTAACGAACCTACCTTGATCCGTCACACCTCTGTAAATGATTGCAGGGTTCTGAGAACTCTGACGAACCTAATCTAGACAGTTAGCTTCATGTGACGTGCCCAGACAAGTTCGTTACACAGCACTGTGTTCTGTCAACTTAAGGCAGAATTAAGATTGGCTCAAATAGCTTATATATATATATATGCCTAGTTAAATAGATCTTAACCTGTTTTCATGATTTTTAAGTTCAGGTGTTGATTCATGTTAGAAATTGCATGATTTATGGTACTTTCGAGTTATTTTTAAGTATATGATAATTTGCCCAAAGCACTATAGTTTTGTATTTAAAACTTGATTTAGAAAAGATATTGATGATTTTATATCGTTACACATTCTTTCTGTCTATAGAGTCCATTCTCTCAGTACATGGCATATATTCTGGTATATGGCCATTAGTTCACACTTTGCACTATAGGAACATATTCTTGAACATGAGGACCTCTCTATTGGATATTCCTTCCAATGGACTAGGAAATCTTGTTTCAAGGCCTCCGTAATTCTCTGCGAGCCTGGGATTGCCACTAGGACGTCGAGTTGGTTGTACCATGAAAGCCCAATTGTTAGAAAGCACAATCGATGTTTTCGGATTCTGGATATGTAACGGATCTATATTCGACTATCAGGCACATATAACGGTTCAATATATGACCGTCACGTTGTTTGAGTCCATATCTATTTTCTTCTGGATTCAACCTTTCTAACGGCCCAACACTCGACCGTTATGTTCATGTAACGGCCCAGTATTAGACCGTCACAGTTCTAAATTCTTTAACCCGAGGTTTGACCAAAGGGTTGATATTCTAAGTTCGTAGATGGAGTATTGATGGTCTAGGACTTGGCATATTGTCTAAAGATACTCAACTTAAAATATGAATGATAATAAATGTATCGTTATGCTGCCGAATTATTTCCATGAGCATGACATCATCTTAAATCATCATTGATATCTCATGTCCTAAGTTGAAGCGTTCATTGTTCATTATTGTTATCAAGAACTTATTTGCATTCTTGGCCATATTTTATTGCTTGAAATGTGGAAATAGCTTGATTTATACTTGAAGATGCGATCGAGCACTGATTGTGTTCAAGGGCTCTATGCTAGTCCCCTCGGTTGATTGTCGGAAACATACTGTAAACCATGGGGTATGATGCTACTGGCGTCGCATTGCGCTGGGAGTACTTTCTCTATAAATAAGTGAAAATCCACGGCACGACGATACACGTACATGACTTTCATGCTTGTTACATGATATTCCACAGAAATTCACCAAATACTTGCTCATAAGCAAAAGATGTTTGGGTGATGAGCATGTGACTTGCTAGTACATTCTTGTTCATGAAAGGCCATTCTTGTTACATTCTTACTAGTTCATACTTGTTCATCTTACATGATTATCTTGTTACTTTGGTTACTTGTGATTTATCGCATTCGCATGATTTTACCTGATTCCTCTAGAGCAAAAATGTTAATTACTTTAATAGTGCCTTCATGTTGATGCGAAGATACCTACTGGGCAAGTGTGCTCATTACCTATTTTCAATCTTTTCAGGAGATGGAAGTGAGTCAGGATCAGATTCAGAATATTCAAATAGCGGGTCCGAGAGTGAATGAAGAATGAGTGAAGACTTAGGAAGTCTACATTGTTTAGATTGAGTCTATGTAGTTTTCTTATTTCTTGAGTCTAGTATGATGAAGAAAGTTAAATTAGTGATTGTATTTGATATTAGATTGATAATGGAAATGAAATAAGTTGAAGTTTGAGTAAATATTGTGTAATTACATTCTTATGTATGATTGTCTTACGCTCTGATCATTCTTGCTTGCAAGAGACTTACCATGCTGGCTGTTCGCGTTCCACGAGCTAGTCTTCCACTGTCATAAGGGCTCGGGGCGTGACACCCTCGGTTAAGACCTCGAAAGGCCATATGCATAGAGCTAAGTGGATCATCGATGCTGGGACTGCACTAACGCAAGGAGATTAGGTTTTTCTGACTTAGATGAAAGGTCTAGGCCGTACCCCTCGATTAAGACCTTGAAAGGCCATGGGCATCGAGTTAAATGGATCATCGATGATGGGGCTGCATCGACGCAAGGAGGTCAGGTTTTTCTAACTTAGACAAAAGGTCTAGGCCGTACCCCTCGATTAAGACCCAGAAAGGCCATGGGCATCGAGTTAAGTGGATCATCGATGCTGGGATTGCATCGACGCAAGGAGATCGGATTTCTTCGACTTAGATGAAAGGTCTTGGCCATACCCCTCGATTAAGACCTCGAAAGGCCATGGGCACCGAGTTAAGTGGATCATCGATGTTGGGACTGCACCAACGCAAGGAGATCAGGTTTTTCCGACTTAGATGAAAGGTCTAGGCCGTACCCCTCATTTAAGACCTCAAAAGGCCATGGGTACCAAGTTAAGTGGATCATCGATGCTGGGATTACAGCGATGCAAGGAGATCGGGTTTCTCCGACTTAGATGAAAGGTCTAGGTCGTACCCTCGGTTAGGACCTTGAAGGCCATGTGCACCGAGTTACGTGGATCATGGATGCTAGGACTGCACGGACGCAAGGAGATCAGGTTTCTTCGACTTAAACGGAAGGTCTAGGCCGTACCCCTCCGTTAAGACCTCGACAGGCCATGGGTACCGAGTTAAGTGGATCATCGATGCCTGGACTGCACCGAGGCAAAGAGATCGGGTTTCTTCGACTTAGACGAAATGTGTAGGCCGTACCCCTTGGTTAAGACCTCGACAGGCCATGGGTATCGAGTTAAGTGGATCATCGATGTTGGGATCGCACCGACGCAAGAAGATCGGGTTTCTTTGACTTAGACAAAATGTCTAGGCCGTACTGCTTGATTAAGACCTCGACAGGCCATGGGTACCGAGTCAAGTGGATCATCGATGCTGGGATCGCACCGACGCAAGGAGATTGTTTGATCAGGTCTTATACGGAGGGTCTAAGCTGTTGGATTTTACTAATTCTTCTGGACAAGAATCACGGTGGGACCGAGTGGAGTGAGATCGTTAGCACCAGGATGGTGCCGGCGCAAGTATATTGGGTATTACTGACTCGGACGTAAGGTCTAAGTCATAATTGGCTTATTGGAAAAGCTCCAAGATGTTGTCTTGTTCGCTTTGTGGTATTGTTGTTAGTTGATCATCGAACTGCGATAGTGGCGCATGGTATAACTTCAGGTGCTTCCCATTGAGGGGTGGAAATTATGCTTCCCCTCGGTGGTTGACAACGACATAGGCGCCGCCTTCATAAACTTTCTAGACCACATAAGGTCCTATCCAATTTTCATTCAATTTGCCTTTGGGATTGGCCGCCATGACTTCTTTTCGTTTGACCATGACTAAATCCCCTTTCTTGAATTCTCGTTCTTTGGCGAGCTTATTGAAGGCATGGGCCATACGGGCTTGGTATACCTGTATGTTCTGTTTGGCCTTGAGCCATTGACCGTCCAAATCCAAGAGCTCCTCCAGTCTTCTCTCTATATTTGTTTGATTATCTTTGATCAGTTCATGCTAGATTGTGACCCGTAGTGATGGGATCTCCAGCTCTATCGGGACGAGCACTTCTGAGCTGTACACCAGTGACAACGGTGAGCAACCTATCGGGGTCTTATACACGGTGCGGTATACCCGCAGTGCCTGATACATCCTGTCTTCCCAATCTTTCGTGCTAGAGTTGGCCATCTTGGCAAGAAGTATGCAAAGCATTTTATTGAAGGCCTCTGCTAGCCAGTTTTCTTGTGGGTTGTATGGGGTCGATGTCCTCCAATCAATCTTGAATTTATTGGTCAATTTGTAGACATTCTGGTTTCGAAAGTGGCTTCCGTTATCAGAGACGATCCGATCGGGCACGCCGAATCGGAATATGATATTTCGACGAACAAATCTGACCATGATTTCTCCCGTCACTTCTCTTAGAGCCACAGTCTCTGCCAAGCGAGAGAAATAATCTGTCACTGCTAAGATGTATTTACACCTTGATGACGACGCGGGTAGTGGGCATATCTGCATGTTCCTGCCAATTATGACATGACTTGGCATACTTGCAATCGAACATAGTTTGCTAGTAGTAACCCAATTTCTTGATATCAATCTTCATTTTCGGGCCAGCTTGATGGGCCCCAACTATTCCGGCATGAATTTCCTTCATGACCGTCCAGGCCTCCTCCATAGACAAGCATCAGAGAAGCACCTTTTTCTTGGCATTTGACACAATCAGGAACAGTGTTACATTCTTGAGCTCATATGAATCTTTCGTTCGGATTAATCTGATCCTTTCTTCCCTTTGCTTGGGCAATTGTTGGCATTTGAACCACTACATCAGAGGCTCTCTCCAATCAAGTGTGCTGACTGCTTCTGCTGTTACAGGTTCAAATTCTTCTTCACATGGCTCCTCTATTATGCTGGGAACCCGACGCCTATTTATCAATGTTATATTGAGGGATTGATCTGGTGGGACTGCCAGCGAGCTTGCCAATTTTGCCAACGCATCTCCCTTCGCATTTTGGCTTCGGCCGACGTGGCCAGTCTCGATGAAGTAAAATTGTGCCATGAGTTCCTTTACCTTAGAGCAATAAGGCAGCAGTTCCGACTTTCGAACATCAAACTATCCTTGTATATGTTTGACGATTAGCATCGAATCGCCAAACACCTGTAGCATTTGAATCTCTATATGGAGGGCAATTTGAAGGGCGATGATCAAGGCTTCATATTCTACTTCATTGTTTGTACATGGCTTGTTGATCGAGCATGATGTATGTAACACTTCTCCTTCCGGGGATCTATGGATGATGCCTGCTCTGGCTCTTACCCTCGTGCGCCCTTGTTGGGATGTTTCAGTTCTGGATGCCCCATCGAAATATAATTGCCACACGGCCTGACAGACTTGATCCACCTTCAGTGTCTCATCTTCCGGGAGCTCCATGATCATAGGAGAATCCTCAGGCACCGGGTGTGCCGTAAAGAAATCTGCTATCAACTAGCCTTTAATGGCCTTATGCGGCACGTATGTGATATCAAACTCCATCAGGATGACGGCCCATTTACTTAGTCATCCTTTTAGTGTTGGCTGGGACACTATGTATTGGACCGGATCGGCCCTTGATATCAGTTGTATCTCATGCGAGAGCATATAATGCCTCATCTTCTTGACTGCAAAGACTAGGGCAAGGTAAACTTTCTCGATCGAGGTGTATTTTGCTTCAGCACCGACCAGTCTTCGACTAAGGTAATAAAGCGCTTGCTCCTTTCATTCATCATTATTATGGGAAAGCATTGCCCCTAGTGAGTGTTCAGGTGTATCTCATGAGAGAGCATATAATGCCTCATCTTCTTGACTGCAAAGACTAGGGCAAGGCAAACTTTCTCGATCGAGGTGTATTTTGCTTCGGCACCGACCAGTCTTCGACTAAGGTAATAAAGCGCTTGCTCCTTTCATTCATCATTATTATGGGAAAGCATTGCCCCTAGTGAGTGTTCAGTGGCAGCTATGTTTAGAATCAGGGGCCGCCCCTTGATCGGTGCCCTTAGCACTGGCGGGGTCTTCAAATATTCCTTGAGCTGGTCGAAAGCGTTCGGGCATTCCTAGTTCCAGCAGAAGGGTCTATCTTTCATCATAAGCTTGTGAAATGGTTGACATCGCCCAGACAGGTTGGAGATGAACCTGCGAATATAGGCTAATCGGCCTTGCAGTGATCGCAGTTCTGTTAAATTCTTCGGAGGTGGCAACTCCTGGAAGGCCTTTATCTTGGAGGGGTCTATTTCTATCCCCTGGTATTGGACAATGAAGCCCAGAAATTTCTCGCTAGAGACACCGAAGGCGCATTTCATCAGGTTCTTCTTTAGTTCATATTGTCGGAGCCTTTTGATGGGAATCAACACCAGGCACTGACATTTTTAATTTGCATTTGTGTCCTTTTATTTATTTTTATATCCTTGGGAAAACATATGTGCAATTGTAAGGCTTTATAAGCCAAAATGTGAGTCTTTAGGTTTTAGTGGGTTTATGTGCAAAAGTTTAGTAGGTCCAGCAGGGGGCCCCACATTCTTTCCCATTGGTCCACCTAAGCGCTAGGGACCCATGTGGGGCTGGTCAAATGTCCTAGGTGGCTTCTAGAAGGACTTGACCATTCAAGGGGACAAGGTGGAAGAAAATTCAAACTTGGACCAAGCAAAGTCCAAGATGCTTCCCCCTTATAATATAGTTTATCCCATGTTGTATTTTTTATTTAATTTGGTCATTTGACCACATGGGGAAGAAAATCCCCTCTCTCCCATGAAATTCCCAGCCCCCCCCCCCACCCCTTGCCATTCTCTATATAAGCCTATGTATAGTGTCATTAGAGATTTTAATGAAGAATTAAGCATTTTTGCCAAGAGCAAGTCGAAGGGCACCCCTTGTGTCTCTCCTCCCCTCTTGCAGATGGATTTATACCATTCTTAGGGTGTGATGCCCTTCTACCTTCTTCTCTGCCCCTCTGATTTCTGATTCTATCGCCGCCGCCATCGCACCGCCATCGCGCCGTCGCCACCATCACTGGAGTTTTGTCCAAATCAGGACAAAGGTCCCATGTTCGATTTTTAGCTCCAGATATACTGATCTTCTGGAGTCCAAATTTTGAGGGTAGCTTCACCACGCCAATACCCTCTCCCAAAAAAATTGTCCTATTTTCTAGACATCATTTTATATTTTTCCCATTTCGTCATTCCCAGCCTTCCAGATCTCTCTGTGTTCAGTCTTGTGTCATAGCAACCCTGTGTTTCCTTAGTTCGACCCCCTTTCCTTTATTTGTTTGAGTCACCAATTTTATTAAAGTTCTTTCCACCACACCCATCATCCACGAATTTTCTTAGAATTTCGAGAGTCCTTTTACTATTTTTAAAAATCACCATCTTTTCCCAAATCTGTTTTGTCCTGTGCAGTTCAGATCCAACCCTTGTTCAGTATAAAATCATTTTCTATTGTCAAACCTCCTCTAGAAAATCCACAAAAATATCCCCGTCTTCCTTGTTTTCCCCTCTACAACTTTTGTGAAGAGTCCAAGTTCCAGATCTGAGGTTTGAGTCATGGTCAACGCAAGTTATCAGGAAACTCTATTTCTATCTTGAGTTTTCTGAGTCTGTCAGTCAGTCTATTGAAAAATCCACCACGAAAAATCTAGATCCACAGAAATTCTCTCCACAGTTCATGGTCGAAGTATTTTGAACCAGCTTTCCAAGGGTACCAATTTTGCGTCAATCTGACGTCGGGGCTGATCGCAGCAACGGTTTTCTCCGGGTCGCGCACTGCAAAAAATAGAACTTCAGATCTGTGGATAGCAAACCGCAACGACCGCCCAACCACCGCCTCGCCTTCCACGAGGCAAACCAGCGCGTCGCCTTCCCAAGGGGCACTCCTCCAGGAGCCAACGTCACATCAGTACCATCGCCGGTCCTCTCGGCCCGCCGAATAGCACGTGGGCCCCACAGTTGCCAACGCTTGCCACTACCAGAGCGGCCCATATTGCTGCCCGTCAACCCAAGAACGGTGATCCCGGGCCCCACTTGTAGCCCGTTACCTCCCTGAGTGGAGTGGGCATAGAATTTCACTTCTGTAATTATTATATAATTGTTGTTAACTGGGAATTACCGTACTTGGCCGGGATCTCCTTCCCCACGCCCCGAGCATAGAGGTACACTCGCCACCCTCCTCATAGGCACTTTGCTTTACCCGTATATTTTTGAATGCCGCTGCATGTGATAGGTTATTAGCCCGTTATATCAATTGTATCACCACTGCGAGAGAGTGAGTGTGACCCGTCCCATGGCTCGATCCGAGTACACGCGGAAAGCTGATACCCAAGACTCACTGTCGGTTTCTCAACCGCGCACGGTCCCACGTCTTCCCTCGCTTAGGGATGATCGCGAGCTAGAGTCCCAGGTCCCGTGTCCGTCCCGCATCACCTTTGGAATATGATCCTAAGATCATTCAGGTGGTCTTCATTCTTCTTGGTCTTAACGACCAGATCATCGATGTAGCACTCAACTTTGTGGTAGAGCAATTCATCAAATATCTTTCTCATCGCCCTCTGATAAGTGACGCCAGCATTCTTAAGGACGACGGGCATTCTTTTATAGTGAAATATCCCCTTAGGTGATCGGAAAGCCGTATGGATTATGTCCTACTCGGCCATCCATATTTGGTTGTATCCGGACGACCCGTCCATGAATGACCATGCTTCGTGGCCCGTGATGGCGTCTATCATAACTTCAATGATCGGCACCGAATAGTCATCCTTCGGGCATGCCTTGTTCTGGTCCCAAAAGTCGACACAGATTCTAATCTAGCCATTCTTTTTCGTAACGGGTATAATATTCGCCAGCCAGGTAGTGTATTGATTTTCTGCCACAAAGTCTACGTCTATAAGCTAGTGGACCTCCTTGCAGACTTGGCTAACCAATTCCGGCCTCATTCGCCATGGCGATTGTTTCACTAGTTCAACATTTTGATCAATGGCCAGTATGTGCTGGGCCACCTCAGGGCTCAGGCCCAGCATTTCTTTGTAGTTCCAAGCAAAACAGTCTCAGAACTCCTGGAGCAGTTGCATATATCATTCTCTTTCTTCCAAGAGAAGGAGGGAGCTGAGGAAGGTTTGCCTAGGATCTTCTTCCGTACTAAGGTTTACCTCGATCAGTTCATCAACAATGGCCTGACCTCCATCTTCTATCTCCGGGGGAGCCGGTTGCAAATCGATGAAGCCCTCATCATCTTCTTCAGCCTCAACGACCTCATAGGTGACTTCTTGCTTCATCTCGCTGCATGACAAAGCTTCACCGACTTCCTTTCCTATTTCTTGAGTCGACGTTGGTGCCGGTAGTATATCCTCCAGGCAGCCTAGACGTTGACCTGCAGGTGAATCTTTCCTAGGGGTGGCAATGGGCTCTCCGATCTCTTGCCCTTGCGAGGCATTATCAAGTGCTATGGTGGCCTCCATTGCAATGGATTCCTAGCATTTGTAGGGGCCATTGGCCTTAGGCCCTTCATGTATTCTTGTATGGGGCTCTGAAGTACCTCTTGGCCTTGAGAGTCACAGGATTTCTTCAGGATCTTCTTGGTAGTCTTCGTAGACAGCCTCTGTAGGGCCTTCATCCATAGGGGTGAAGGAGGAGGTCATATTTGCTTCATGATATCTTTGATCGGTTGACTTGGTGACCTCCGCTGTCAGGGAAGTGGTGCTGCATGCCTCCCCTTTTGAGACCAATATTTTCCACGTAAGCGGCGGTATATTGGTTTGAGGCTAGCTTAGCTCGACCTATGATGTGTCTTCGGGAGCCCGATAATGAACTGAGATCACATGGACCCCCTTTTCATAAATGCCCGCCTCATGTGGGCGCGGTGGGTTTACTTCATATTCACCCATCTGGAGCTTGCCCTCCTCCATTAGGCCTTGGGCGATGCCCTTGAAGACATAACAATCTTCGATAGGATGGCCCAGTATCCAGTGGTAGAGGCAGAATCTGGGGTCATCACTTCTTTTGGCATCCTCTGGCCTCTTGGATTTTGGCAGAGTGACCTTTTCATAGTGACAAGCCCATTCAAAAATCACCTGAGTTTTATCCCTCGGGAAAGAGCAAGGCTTCTTCATTTTCTCTCGCAATGAGTAGGTTTTTTTGGCCGGCTGCTGGCTGGTTGAAGGACTAGCCACCTCCTTCGCTTTCCTTCTCAAGTGCATGAAGGCACTGAAGTTGATGCATGGAGATTGACTCTCCAGTTCTACCGTAGTAATGGCTGGATGATGCCTTGACAACAGGGCTTCGACATCGGCTGCCATTATGCTCACGTGATCAAGGGATTGGAATTTGACGCCCTCCATCCTTTAAGAGATTTTTTAGGCTTCGTTTGCAAACCTCGATAGTGGCTTCGCAGCTTAGAGGAGGCTCACATCTCTCATGGAGGAACCCCCACTTCTTAATATAATCCTTGGCCGATTCATTGTCTTCATGCCTATGGCTGTATAGTTCTGCCTTAGTTATGGGAGGGTGCCCTGGGCTTGTGGAGCTTCTTGGCCAGAGGAGAATGCCCCCAGTAAAATCAGATAGGGGTCCGGTCATTTCGGCCAATTATGCCTTTAATATGTTAATCTCCTTCTGTTGCCCATACAACATTGCAAGCACAGCAGGATCGTATTGAGGGAGATACGGGGTGCGGTTCAAGTCACTGCCCCCTGCTCAGTTATCGAGCGGGGGTAAAAACACCCCATCCTCTTGATTATCTAGGATTGGGCCTTTAGAAACAGATGCAACCGGCCCTATATCCTTACGTGTGCGTGGATTCCAGAGGAGCACCTCTTCATCTAGGGTTTCACCATCCGGAGGCATGTGTCGGCCCTGGCACTCGGTCTCTTGTATATCTAGATCATTCGGAGGGTTATCGCCAACTGGGGCTAAGAAAAATATCATGTTTGCTTCATAGAATTATTCTATTGAGAAACCCAACCTCGGGTGTCGAGTAACCTTCAACAGTTCTCTATTTAAGTTTGGTGGATACCACAGCTTCTTGAATATTTGCTTTTGGCTTTTGGCCTGAAAGAAAGGAATATGTTGCCTGTTGGGTCCCACAGTGTAGTGGCACGGATCTAGAGGGGGTGAATAGATCCCTCTCCAAAAATTAAAACAGATTCAAATGACTTGAAGGCTTCTCAATCAAACCTCACCAAACGTGCAGGTGACAAGATCACACCCGGACAATTAGCAATTTGAACTAGCCGTATACGTTGACAAATTTAGCATCGATGTGCAACATAATTAATAATCCATCCTATGAATGGTGATAGAGGATAAGGAATAAACACACAACCAATCACACATGCACAAGGATTTTTTTAGGTGGTTCGGGACCACGACTGGTACCCTACGTCCACCCCTCACCACCTCGGTGAGGCTTCACTAAAACGCTACTCGGGGTAGCACACGGGGACGAACCCCAATACACCACACGCTACATGACGGCAGCAAACCACACACACACGAGCTCGACGTTCAACACGCTGTAGTTCAGCACACACATGTGGGTGAACCCTCAACACGGTCCTCAGCACCACACACACACACCAAGATGGGGACGCACCCAAACAATGATTCCACACTCGGAGACCCCGCTCCGAACACACACACAATATTCTTCAGTTTAAAAGATAAACACACATATACATTTATAATCTCACTAGGCATAAACAAGCATGAATAACCATAAACTGTGATGAATATAGAGTTCAGGAAACTCCTGAACGTCAAAGATGGGATTTGGTTCTTTGGTGACTTTATGGCACTGAAAGAGTTGAAGGAGATGTCTTCACGAAGCTCCTCTACTTCAGATCGGAAGAATGGACGCAGATGGTTCATGCCCTTTTCTCTTCTCTTGACTCACGATCGAAACCATGGATGATGGAGAGATGATATCCCCATGGTGCTTCAGCAAACATACTGCAGGAGGATGGATTACTGGCTTCTCTTCACTTGAATCGAACTCAGAACGACTTGGGAAGAGACATCATTCAGCTACGGCTTCACTCCCTGTAAAAGACCCATCAAACCCTATCACATTCAATTTATACCCAAGAGGAATGGGCGGCCACATGGAGGATAATATCCCCCAAGAACCAATCACAATAGCCCACCAAACGAATGGATTGGGCTAGGGCCCCGGCCGCCACGCGAACCGGGGTCTTTTCCGGTTGCCGGAAAGTGTCGACCCCATGGGTCGACACTCGCGGTAGGGCAAGATAGAACAAAGGCCCAAACAGAATCCATCGAAGAAAGTGTCGACCCATGGGGTCGACACATTCAGTCAGCAGCGTTATAAAACGCTCAGATAGAATCCCCTGGATAAAATGTCGACTCTGTGAGTCAACATTTGTCCCCGGGGTAAGCCTGTAAAAGAATAAACAGAGCTGCCCGATAAAAAGGTCGACTTTTGAAGTTGACTTTTTATCTGATAGTTCGAAAACATAAGAGCCCAGGCTTAAAGGCTTATGAACCCGGGACAAAGTGTCGACCCACAGAGTCGACACGTTTCCTGACATAAGCAACTATAATAAACCATACAATGGGGTAAATATAAGGACATGAGACATTAAAAACAACTACATAAATGGAAGGATTAAGCAACTCTACCCCAAAAATCACATATAAGCCAAGTAGTTATAGATAGGGAATTACCTTGGGGTTTGTTCATCCAAACTACACAAGAATCCTCCTTTAACCATTCAATCAAAGCAACTTACTATTTTAATGTTTCAGTTGAATGATAGCCACTTGATCTTGACATTTGGTATCCATTGAAAGTCCCTGTCAAAGTTACACACTTAAGGTCAGTCTTCAGTTCTCATTTGCTTTCATTAAGATTAATCTCTAACTCTCATCAATCACTCAATATCTAGACTAAGTTTCTTCAAACCACATGATAGCTATCACAATAGCTTGAATCCTATCTGAATCAACTAGGGAAGAGTTTGAAGAATTTCACCCAATTTGTTCGGAGACTTTCCTTTCTCACTAACTCCTATTAACATATCAAAGCACATGTTAGTTAAGTTCATCAAATCAGTTGGCGGTGTCATACACTAGCCATTCAATCAAATGGAGTTTCTCAGTTCATTTCAAATCCATAGAAAGCATATGCAAATTGTTAACATGGAGAACAAACACAAGGTATTTAGTTCATCATCAAAATTCCTTAAACCACGGTTGTGCACGGGGTTCAACAATCTCTCCCTTTTTGATGATGACAAGTACTATGTGCAATTAGATAAAATAGAGTTGACAGATAAAAATGTTTCACGAAACTTCAACTCACATCTAGCATTCTAGACATGAAACCATTCTTAACCATCCAAACACTCTCATTCTCAAAATGCAGTTCTCACTCTTTGAACACACTAGGCATCCTGTAGACCATTTGATAACACAATCAAGAATATGATGCATTCTAACCACGAATTAAAATACCATGCAGCATTAATGATGAATCATCCATTAAACATCCAAAAGTGCATTTCCAATCACAAATGGAGATAGCATCAGAATAGACATCCATCAACAAGATATGTTCATTCAACAAGCATAGGTGATCATTCCACAAGATAAACACAAGTCCACAGAATTTTTCACAAAATAACTCATAACTTCAACATTGTCCCAAAGACAACCGCAACTACTGTCCACATCTGGACAACCATGTCCACAAAATATTCCACAAAAATAAACACTAGACCCAAAATAAACACAAGACATAACATCCACATACTAAAATAAACACAAGACATAACATCCACATGCTAACTTCCACACATGACAACATAGTTCATCTCCCCCTTTGTCATCAACAAAAAGGAGTAGTAAAGGGGGGGAAAGTCAATTGGCATGGTCAGTAGAAGGAGGGTGCTAGAGATTAAAGCCTCAAGGAGAGGCAGGAGGTGTGCGTGGACGCTGGAGAAAATCAGAGAGATCATCAAACTTGGAGTTTTGAATGCCAATTGTAGTATGGATGGAATCAATGGAGCCAGCCATGGCAGCGAACTTCTTAAGATAGGTATCATGATGAAGCTAGAGTTCTTTGACTTCCCGTGTAAGGGCATCCACTGATTCTTTGACATTGCAAACTTCATCACTTAATTCATCAAATTTGGTGTTCATTGATGGATTTGCTGAAGATGTAGCTTGTGACACTCTGGTTCTGGCAGTTCTGCTGATGGGTTCTTCATGATCTTCACCTTCACTTTGGTCAGACCCTGTTGCTGGGGCTTTGCCTTTCTGTGATGGAAGTGTGCCAACGAGTACACCATTTTTCAATTCGTAGCCCATGTTGCTGCAGATTGATGGAATAGTATAGATGTCAGCATCCCTAATTGGATGACTGACCTGTCTGCTCAGATCAATATGCAAGGACTGAAAAATTGGTGTTAAAGTAGCTCCAGAAGGTAAATTCCAGTTCTTGGACTTCCTGCAGCTGGTTATGTACTCCATCATCACCTCTGGGAAGTTAACCGATTCTCCACTCATGATTTGTACAAATAGGAATTTGTGCCTGTCAGTTGTTCCCTAGACCCTGATCTGGGTAGTAGTATAGTGGTCATCATGTGATGTAGAATCCTCTGAAGATGTGGAAATTCATTTGCATTCAGTTTAGGTACACACCCTTGAGCTACTTCCTTATCTGTCATGAGCTCATAGGCGAGCTCCTCATAGTAAATAGCTTCCTCATAAATCATCCCACTATCCCAAGGCAAATTTAGAGCTTTTCCAATCAATTGAGCAGTTAATGGAATAGAGTGCCCATCTAACTTGGTGTACAGTTCATCATTTTTCACAACCATATTTCCATAGAACTGATGAACTAGGGAATGATAGACTCTTCTGTGTTCAGTCATGAATGGAATCAAATTTGGCTGCTTCCTCAATAATTCTACTAACATTGGCAGAGCAGTTTCGATGCTTCTAAAATCAACGGCATGAGGTCGCAATACTTTTCTCTCAACTAGCATTTTTGTTTCAGTAGCTCTTTTCCTTATCTCAGCCTGGGCTTGTTTGTCCTTGCGTCGTACCTCTTTTAGGATGCGGGCTTCCTCCCTCTCTAACAGTGATCTCTTCTTGGGTGCCATATGTGCAGCTTGGACAGCTTCAAATGGATGCTGATACTGTCCGGTCTTCACTGTATCAGGTGGACGGACTCTTGAGCGGGTGGAAGGAGACCATAGACTTGAACGAACCCACGCACCACTAGAGGTGCAGACAAGGGGCATCGCGAGTGCTTTAAGAGAAAGAGGGGTGAAAGCCGCCGCCGCCGGAGGATGCTCTTGGAAGAGATGGCGATGGAGGAGCCGCGGAGGGTTGGAGGAAGAGTGGAGAGGAAGAGCCGCGGAGGCTTGGGAAGAGGAGGATCGTCTGCTGGAGGTTGCGGAGGAGTGTTAGGGCAGGAGAGGATGGGTGCCGAACAGGTTGAAGGGGTAGAGAAGGGGGTTTAGGGTGGATAGCTCAAATAGGTTCGACTAAGCAGAGACCCAAGTGACCTTGGGTTCGAACCAAGAGAGTGAATGAATTGAGGAGTGAGCCCGACGGTTCGGTTCACAAACCGGGTTCTGAAACAAAAGTGTCGACCTTGTGGGTTGACACATTTTGGAGACGATTCTATGTCGTGAGAAAAAGAGGAAGAACGGGTAAAGAGTCGACTTTTGGAGTCCACTCTTCTTCTACACCTTGAAAATACAAAAGAAATGAGGTGAATTGAAGGCCAATTGAATCAAACTTGATATCCACTAAATGATAAGCACAAATTGGGTAATATGTGGGATGTTCAACTAAGAGAAGTTGATTTTGGACAAGGGAAATCAAATAGCCACACTTGGATGATCAATTCAATTAAACATTCAAGAACTCATTTCTTATATCCAACACAACTCATTGAAACTGAATTGATGAACAGAATGGACCATATTTCAATTGATCACATTTGATTCTTATGAATAGAATTAAAGCCAGTAATGCTTACCTTATCTCCTTCATTCTGAGCACTTCATTGAACTCAAGATTAGAGCCTGTTAGATTCACCAAATGCAATATATTAACTCTGTACAATAGAACTCATGGTCAGTGAGATATGAGACAAAGTCCGAGGAATGGACACAATGTCAAAGCAGTAACTCAACTCCCAAAGTAATTCAATCAGAATTTGTATACCTTTCAGCTATAACAATTTTCAGCTAGACACATGAGAGTACTTTTAACCAACTCAGTTCCACAATCAAATAGTCATGGTTGTATCTTCATCAAAATTCATTTCAGAATTTGTTCAAAGTGAGTTGCATGCTTCAATTATGGGGGTTTAACAATCAGGTTCTCATTGTGCATTCTAAGCATGCAGGCAGACAAGCAAGCATAGTTAGATATAAGATCAAGCATGAAGGTCCCTTAGGGACGGGTATAAGAAGAGTGTAATAGATTTGAGCAATTATGTCCATGAACCATATTAACATGGTTGTGCTTACATGTAGATGTATTGCTTAACCATTGATGATCAATTAATTCAGGAAATGCATTCAAACAATCAAGCTCATATTCAACATGTGAACAATGAAGAATGACTTTCAAAACAAAATGGATAATCATATGTTCTAAATAACACTAACAAGAATCTCTCCTCCCTACATTTCAATACAAGATGCTCGACTTTTGGTAGCTTCGCACAGTCCCATATAATTTTGTATGTATATTTTAAATAGCAACATGACTAACCTTTTGACACGAGGCATGCCCTTTGTCTCAGGGGCAATTCCCGACTACTCGGTATTGTCATTTATGATAATGTTGATAAGACACTTTCCGATGCGAGTTTCCTCCTTTATTTCAGGAGGGATTCCCGATGTACTCGATGTCAAATCACACTTATTCAATTTTTGGTAGGACTAACAACTTTTTCCTCACGAGTCACTAGACTTTAATGTAGGGGTTTAAGAATCCTTAAAAGTGTTGAGTGAAATAACAGAGATCCTTATTGAATGAAGTCAGTTGTATCAAAGTTCCTTATGAAGTGAGTGATTGAGCAGATAGTAGTAAATGAATTAGCTTGTTCAAGGTTTAGTCTCCCCCTAAGTGTATGCATGATTGAAAACTAGAATGACCATGTTAAAATGTGTCATGAGGCATTCATGCCTGGATCAATGCAAATTTATTTAACAAGGTTGTTCGGTCGTAGAAGAGTTCAAAAATAAACGGATGTATATGATATACACTCAAGCATGTCAAAATGGTGTATTCAAGCGAGTTGATTACCGGTACGTGGCGGAGGACGTAGGTCCGAAGACCACACTCATGCATAACGAAAGCTTCCAGGTGGACTTAAACCACCTTTCCACTGACGTCATTTTATATACTGGTGAATCATGGCATTCATGCACACGAATATGAAGTATATGCAAGTCTGTACATCAAAGTGACAGATGACTAATTTTTATTTGTATTCACAAGTGTTCAAAAAGATGTGATGTGTATGGATGTAAGATGTGTGTGCTCTGTGTAAAAATTAACTCTTATTCTCAAAAAGAAACGAGTGTAACTAGAGAAGGCTTTGTGAACAACTGCAAAACTATAGTTATTCACACAAGAAATCATGAGTGAAAGTTGATAAACTCTATGAACAATAACAAAAGATTGTTATTCACATGTGAAAGTAAAAGTGGAGTGTATTACCATATTGGCTCATCAAATTCTTGCCTTGGAGGAGTTTTATTCTATTGACAACCTCTTCCATCACAAGGCATTCCTGCAAAATAAAATCTTCACTTTGAGGTTTTGGGAACACAGGCCATCTTGGGTCCCTAGGGGTTAGGTGCACCACGATTTGTGGCTTTCCACATTTTCCTTGCATTTAAATCGTCAAGGTGCATTAGCGAGCAGTCATTCATGAGATGTCCCATATAACCACAGTAATGACAAAATACACGTTGATTCAATTTCTTTGGTTGAGCATAAGCATTGGACTTTTGTGCATGTCTGGGGACTCTATGATTTTGATTATGAAATTTTGGTTTCACATTTAACACCCAACAGTTTTTCATAGTGTGGCCCATTTTCCCACAATGAAAGCATTCAACCCTCTTTTTCTGATGAACTTGAGATTTACTGTCATACATCTTACAAGCGTTCAAGTCATCCTCTTTCATTAAACTACAATCATGCATTAGATGTCCAAGCTCACCACAATAGTGACATGATGCATTGTTTTATTTTTGAGCATGGTGTTTCACATCAAGTTTCTTTGCATGCATAAGGGGCTTTTGTTTGACAGATGAAGAGTTGTTTGGTGTACTTGAGGAACTAGAAGCATGCACAAACGAAGTTTTTGTTTTCAGATTAAATGCTTCCTTTTTACTAGGATTGTATCCTAGTCCTTCTCTTTGGAAGTTCACCTTAGTTCCCAAGAGTTTGTTTAGATTCTCCTTCCCACTCATGAATTTGCCCAATGATTTGTTCAAGTCAATGATTTCACTTTGGAGTGTGGCAATTTGAAGTTCACAAGATAAAATTTTATTTTCACAAGAAGTGATTTTCTCATTTAGAGTGGCATTTATTGTCTTGTAAGATTCTATTTCCTGTTCTAGAATACCTACATTCTCACTCTCTTGAGCGACCATGGACTTGCCTTTCTCAAATGTCAAAAGTCTTTCACACATGGTCGAATTTAGTTGTTTTAGATTTTCAAGTTCAGATTTCATTAAATCATTTTCTTTTTCAGATTTCTCAAAGTACTTCAATCTTCCCTCGAGCAATGAGATTTGAATGAGCAAAACATCGTTGTCCCCTTTTAATTTCTCATTTTTATCCAGAAGGGACTTGGCATCTATTTCAGAATCAAGAAGTTTATCAAACAGTTTATCATCATCAGATAGAGAATCTAACTTGCCTCTTAAACCTTCTTCAGTTTTCTTGAGCAATGAAACTTTACATGCCAATAGTTCATTTTCTTTTTCCAGTTGTTCAATTTTTGAATTTTGATCAATGCATTTCACACAAGAGGAATTGTCACGGATGTTTTCATTAGACTTCCTTTTCAAGGCTTTGTTTTCACATTTCACCTTTTTATATTTTTCTGATAGTTCTTCATAAGCATCTACCAACTCATCAAATGACAGTTCATCTTCATCGGATATAGAACTTACCTCCTCAGCACTTTCATCACAAGTTTGATAAATATCATCAGCCATAAATCCCCTCAGTCCTTGCTTTTCTTGAGCTAGCATCAATTTGTCCATAATTTCTTTGGCGGTTCTGCAGGAGGAGACAAACGTGAACCTGTTAGTATTGACAGAATTTTTCAACCATCTCAAAACTGTAGCATTTTCATGACTCTTTAGTCTGTCTTGGTTGGACCACTTGGTCCAATCCCGAGGCAACCTATGAGGACCATCATTAACTAACTTCCACAAGTTTGGATCAATTGAGTTTAGGGTCCTACACAGTTTTCCGAGCCAGGAGTTAAAATCATCACCATTATAGACAGGTAAAGAAGTCAAAGAAGCAATATCTGAAGAAGTAGTCATCATTCAAAACTACACTAGGATCCCTCTGAAGATCGTTTGATCTAGAATAACAGAGCTGAGCTCTGATACCAATTGTTGGGTCCCATAGTGTAGTGGCACGGATCTAGAGGGGGGTGAATAGATCCCTCTCTAAAAATTAAAACTGATTCAAATGACTTGAAGGCTTCTCAATCAAATCTCACCAAACGTGCAGGTGACAAGCTCACACTCAGAGAATTAGCAATTTGAACTAGCTGTATACGTTGACAAATTTAGCATCGATGTGCAACATAATTAATAATCCATCCTGTAAATGGTGATAGAGGATAAGGAACAAACACACAACCAATCACACATGCATAAGGATTTTTTTAGGTGGTTCGGGACCACGACGGGTACCCTACGTCCACCACTCACCACCTCGGTGAGGCTTCACTAAAATGCTACTCGGGGTAGCACACGGTTACAAACCCCAATACACCATATGCTGCACGACGACAGCAAACCACACACACACGAGCTCGATGCTCAACACGCTGCAGTGCAGCACACACACGAGGGCGAACCCTCAACACGGTGCTCAGCACCACACACACACACCAAGACGAGGATGCACCCCAACAATGATTCCACACTCGGAGACCCCGCTTCGAACACACACACAATATTCTTCAGTTTAAAAGATGAACACAAATATACATTTGTAAGCTCACTAGACATAAACAAGCATGAATAACACTAAACTGTGATGAATATAGAGTTTAGGAAACTCTTGAACGTCAAAGATGGGATTTGGTTCTTTGGTGACTTCATGGCGCTGAAAGAGTTGAAGGAGATGTCTTCACGAAGCTCCTCTGCTTCAGATCGGAAGAATGGACATAGATGGTTCATGCCCTTTTCTCTTCTCTTGACTCACGATCGAGACCATGGATGATGGAGAGATGATATCCCCATGGTGCTTCAGCAAACTCACTGCAGGAGGATGGATTATTGGCTTCTCTTCGCTTGAATCGAACTCAGAACGACTTGGGAAGAGCCATCATTCCGCTGCGGCTTCACTCCTTGCAAAAGACCCAAACATGAATGTTTCATTCGATGCTTTCTCTCGCCTTCAATAAACCCTATCACATTCGATTTATACCCCATGGGTCGACACTCGCGATAGGGCAAGACAGATCAAAGGCCTAAACAGAATCCATCAAAGAAAGTGTCGACCCATGGGGTCGACACATTCAGTCAGCAACGTTATAAAACGCTCAGACAGAATCCCCTGGATAAAATGTCGACTCTGTGTGTCAACATTTGTCCCCGGGGTAAGCCTGTAAAAGAACAAACAGAGCTGTCCGATAAAAAGGTCGACTCTTGAAGTTGACTTTTTATCTGATAGTTCGAAAACATAAGAGCCCAGGCTTAAAGGCTTATGAACCCGGGACAAAGTGTCGACCCACAGAGTCGACACGTTTCCTGACATAAGCAACTATAATAAACCATACAATGGGGTAAATCTAAGGACATGAGACATTAAAAACAACTACATAAATGGAAGGATTAAGCAACCCTACCCCAAAAATCACAGATAAGCCAAGTAGTTATAGATAGAAAATTACCTTGGGGTTTGTTCATCTAAACTACACAAGAATCCTCCTTTAACCATTCAATCAAAGCAACATACTATTTTAATGTTTCATTTGAATGACACCCACTTGATCTTGACATTTAGTATCCATTGAAAGTCCCTGTCAAAGTTACACACTTAAGGTCAGTCTTCAGTTCTCATTTGCTTTCATTAAGATTAATCTCTAACTCTCATCAATCACTCAATATCTAGACTAAGTTTCTTCAAACCACATGATAGCTATCACAATAGCTTGAATCCTATCCGAATCAACTAGGGAAGAGTTAGAAGAATTTCACCCAATTTGTTTGGAGACTTTCCTTTTTCACTAACTCTTGTTAACATATCAAAGCACATGTTAGTTAAGTTCATCAAATCAGTTGACGGTGTCATACACTAGCCATTCAATCAAATGGAGTTTCTCAGTTCATTTCAAATCCATAGACAGCATATGCAAATTGTTAACATGGAGGACAAACACATGGTAGTTAGTTCACCATCAAAATTCCTTAAACCACGGTTGTGCACGGGGTTCAACATTGCCTCTCGGCTATCTTCGCCGCCTCGCTAGATATATCAGGAAGCCCCATGATCGGGACAACTGGGTCTCGAATTTCCTCGAGGAATTTGCAATCATCATCCCCTTTTATCGGCTGCTCACTAGCCATGTAGAATATTGTAGGTTGACCCTCGAGATTGGGCACCTCCAGCAACTTCAACAATTCGACTATCTGATAGTCTGTATCTGTGAGCGGCTTTGTGACTCCCGGAGGGACCTTCATGCAACCCAGCAGATCTTCGAGCTTCGACGCTGTCACACCTTGAGATTATGCAGTGAAAACTAATTGGGAACGTGAACAGCCAGCAAGAGAAGTCTCAAGTGATAATAACAATCAGAGCGCAAATCATTCACACATAAGATGAATGGACACCAATAATTGATCAAAAAATCTGACTTTTATTGATAATAATAATCAAATACATGATCTTGACCCATTGACTAACTGGACTCAATAAAGTGGAAATTACATAAGTGACTCTTGACTAGACCAACTGCGGCTTCTCTTGAACTATCAATCACTCTCGAATCCATCACTTGAGTAATCCGAATCCGACCTGCTAGAATTTCTTGAAAAAGATTGGAAAGTAGGGTAATGAGCACACATGCCCAGTAGGTATCTTCGTATCAACATGAAAGTAATGTTTAAGTAATTATCATTTTAGCTCTAGAGTAAAGATAAAACACACGGATAAAACCAAAGTAACACAATAGCATGATAAGATCACGATATATGATGAGTAAAGAACAAGATCAAGTTGAATACAATAAGAATGTACCTTGGCCTTTCGCGAACATGAATATGCTTGCATGTATCAAGAATGCACTTTCACTTTTCACTTTTCATAACCATAAAGGTTACGCACTAGAATGTCAAGTAACAAGCATGTAGCAATTCAATCAATAGGTCCTCATGAATTTCACTTATTTATAAAGAAAGTACTATCAGCGCAATGCGACGCCAGTAACATCATACACCATGGTTTATAGTATGTTTCCGACAATTAGTCGAGGGGACTAGCATAGAGCCCTTGAACATAATCAGTGCTCGAACTGCATCTTCAAGTATAAATCAAGCTACTTTCACGAGTATAACAATAAAGTATGGCAAATAATTCAACGAGTTCAATGATAGTTCCATGATCATGTAGCAAGGTGAGAATGCTTCAATTAAGAACAAGAGATTTCAAGGAAGACATAAATAGACATCATGCTACGGAAGAAATTCGGCAGCATAACGGTACATTCATTACATTCTATTACTTTAACATTATCTTTTTAACATCAGTTGAGACTCTAGATAATTCTAAGATCATCTAGGAACTCAAGAAAACCAACCCCAAAGGTCGAACCTTGGGTTAGACTAAATCAGGAACCAAGCGGTCTATTACTGGACCGTTTAGAACGCTTGGCGGTCTATTACTGGACCGTTTAGAACGCTTGGCGGTCTATTCATGGACCATTTCATAGAATAAAAACATCGATGTAGTAAAACCATCTAGAGCTTTAGCGGTCTAGCAAATGGCCGTTTAGTTTCCCTTAGCGGTCTAGTGAAGGGCTGCTTACGAAAATCAGACGGTCGTCCAGAGGGCCGATAAGGTTTAGAATGCACAAAACACCGGTAAGTGCTTTTCTAGATAATGGGTTTTAACGGTACAACCAGCTCGGCGTCCTAGTGGGAATCCCAGGCTCGTAGAGTCTTATGGAGGCCTTGAAACAAGATCACCTAGTCCGTTGGAAGGAATATCCAATGGAGAGGTTATCCAGTCCAAGATTATGTACTTAATGTGCAAAGGTGTAACTAATGACAACATATCGGGATATGTGCCATGTACTCAAGAAAATGACTCTTAGAAGAGAGATACCATGGTAAAACGGCGATTAAACCATGACTAGTCCATAAATCATATAAAGTCAAGTTAAATACAAAAGTATATGATTTGGTCATGAAAATAATATAAGTGAAAAAATAGTTCTAAGTGCATAAGGAATCATGAAATCTATTAGAATGCGCTATTAACATAACTAGATATATGATAATAGCACTTGAAACAGGAATAAAACTTACTTAACTAGGCTTATCATACATTAATTAGGGCCATTCTGTAGTAAGTTTTGGGTTAACTTAAATATAGAAATCAAAAACTCAAACGGTCTAGTGGAGGACCGTTTCACTGGGCCAAGCGGTCTATCGTGCGACCGCTAGGGTTTTTGGCGGTCTATAGGAAGACCGTTTCTTCCTGTGTTACAGAAAACTCTATAATAATAAAACCAAAATATTAATCTAAGGCATATCATGCATGGAAATCAACATGAATAAACTCTATAGCATGGTAGAGTGAGTATAGGCCAACAATATGCGTAGGTTTGTGTGATAAACAAGAAAATTCTCCTTTTAACTTAATTAAAGCTAACAATTATGCATGAGGAGTATACTAAGTGCATAGTCCCAATAAAATCATCAAATTCTCGGTGTACGATGCATGAAATCGACTGAAATCGGAGGGATTTTATCCCTAATGTCATGTTTAAGCCGTTCATGAGATAACCTACCTCTATCCTGGGCTTTAAACTTTGAATTTAGGGCTGGAAATTAACCCTAATTTTCGACATGTCCTGAGCTAAATCAGCAACTTCCTGTCCTTCTATCTCCTGATTCTCTTGACCTAATTCCATGAAAATTAGAGGGTAAAGAGAGGATACAAATGAGAACATAATGTTCTAAAGCCATAACTCTTAAATACCTCGTTTAGGGCTTCAAATTCCCTGATCTTCACTGGGCCGTCGCACTAGTTTCTAGGTTGCTTATGCTAATCCAGCGACTTTGCAAGCTTCTAACTTCTTGTAGGCTTGATCTCCTAGAACGAAATTTGGAGGGTAGTTAGACCTTAGCATTATGAATAAAATACTCCAAAGAACCTACCCAAAATAATACCTCCTTACCTTAGTTCCATGCAAGCCAAAAGTAAGGGTCGCATAGGTCAAACTTAAGGTCTATTTATAGGGTTAGCTAGGGCTTTAGAGATTTGAACGAACCTATAGTCCTAAATCAGAGTAGAGTTAATGCTTGGAGAGTTCTAGGGAGTCATCCATGCCAGGTAGCTTCGATCTAAGGTGATTAGGTCGCCCAACATCTAAACTTTTCACGTTTTCTCCCCTTCACGGAACTGGGGTTGCCTAGCAGTCTAGCTCGGACCGTTTTCTGAAGCCTGGCAATCACGCGATAGACCGCAAGCGTGCATTTAATCTGAAAAATCTGGATTTCCTTATTATCTCTTATTTATCCCCTAAGTTGATGTGTATATCCCATTTAAATCCGTAAATTACCTAATTTACGTTTCTATTAATGGGCTTGGGCCTAAAAGACTTAGAAATTGGTCTATGGGCCAATTTAAAATGGGCTGAGCCTTTTAATGAATATAAGGCCTTAAAATAGTTTAAATAATCCTTACTTTCTTCTTAATAGCCCATTAGGCCTTTAAAATTACTTAGTAATTATATTTTAATTCCAAAAAATTCTTAAAAAAATCTGGGGTGTTACAGGCGCCTCCAGCTCAGGGTAGATATTGGTCGAGATAGCTCGTAGCACTCCCTTAACCTCGGCAATGTGTGACACCTCCTGTTGAGCCACGTAATCAGGCGGGGGTGGAGGGAACCAGTCGCCAACTTCTTCTGTCTTTTTTCTTTTGTTTTGAGATGGCCAAGGAGCTTGCTTCGACTATTCCATATAGAGTGAGGCATCTAACAAGTGACATTTGAACACCTCAAAGGGGTGTAAATAGGAAAATATTCTTTCCTCTTTGCCATCCCTGGGGTACTTAATACACTGGTACAGCGTAGACGGCACCACCCAGTTCTGATGTAGCCACGGCCAGCCCAATAGTGCTTTGTATAAAGTATCGGAGTTGATAACATGGAACTGCATCTTGGCGGTGAAGTCTCCCAAAGTAAGCTCAAACTCCGCTACGCCCATCGGGACCTCAAACTTTTGGTTGAACCTGACTATCTTCATATCCCTGACCTTGACAAGGTGTACGTTGAAGTAATTCTTTTGGTAGACCCGGTAGGGAAGATTGTTCACTACCACGCCTGGGTCAATCAAAATTCTATTTATTGGCTGGCCATTCAACTCCCCCCTCATATACAAGGGTCGATTGTAGCTGGCCAAGGGCAAGAGCATATCTTCTTCGGTGAAGGTGATGGCCGCCCCCTGATGCATGTCGGTGAAGCAGCTCTCATAGTGTGCTGGGGTTTGCCGGGCTGTAATAATAGCTTGCTGGGTTTCCTCATCAAGAGCGAGAATCTCTGAGACGCTGAATCTCGTTGGGATCCTCTTCAGTTGCCTCAATATTCGAGTGCCGGCTCGAACGTTGGCTAGTTTTGCTTCTTCGGCCTTGCTATGCTTGCCATGCTTCGGTGTCGGGGGAGTCGGTGGAGAAGACAGTTTATCTTTCTCCTCGGGTGTTGCCTACTCCTGGCATGTTGGGTCGGCCGGTTCTTTGATCTGCAAGGGGTTAGCCGCGGAGGTAGCACCCTTGCTATCTTTGTTGGCTGAGAACGGTGCCTTGTCGACTTTTGGACTAGCCTACCGTCTTGGTTGTCTGTCTTCCTGTGTGAGTAGATATTCTGTAGCACCCCGTATAAATTCTAGAAATAAAATTTCCTAAAAATAAATAAAAACTCCCAATTAAATAGTCAAAGGGCCTTCCTTAGATAAAAACCATCACACTTATAAAAGTCTTAAGATATAAATGGGCTTTAAACTGATGGGCCTGGCTAACAGCCCACACACATATATTGGTTAAAAGTTAGTGGGCCTTAAAATGCCATAAATCTCCTTATAGATAAGATATATATAGATACATCCTACGAAGAGGCCAAAAGCCCAAAACTCCTGCAAGCACGTTCAAAGACGCATGCAACATTAGGGTTTTTGATTCAACTAGGAAGGTGGCTATGGATATAGCAATATAGAGATTACATGGGAAACTTTAGATCTATTAGGATTGTTTACGTGGAAATTTATATACTATTGGGATTAAAACCTCCAAAGGATCCCTCTCCCTATAAATACAAACTCTGTCGATCGAGCAAGCCGGTTGATGTTGCTCTTCGATGTTGAACTGCTACCATTTCTTCCCTTGCTTTCTGTGCAGCTCGTGTGTCCACATCCTGCTGCCGTGAAAATAGGGAAGAGCCTCTTATTATTACGGTAGGGGGAAACTGATGAGCATACTTCTTCTTCCTCCTGTTACCGAAGCTGCAGTACTGCTACTGCCGCTAGTATGTATAGGAAAACTCTCTCCTGCCTCTGCTTCCCGTGTATGGAGAGGAAGCAGGTGTTTTGCTTCTTCATATTGCTGCCGAAAGAAGCTTCATCTTCTTCTTCCTTCACAAGCTGCTGCTGCTGCTGCTGCGGTTGCTCTTGTTATTCTATATTCTTCTCTGTCCATCATCCAAAACCCCAAACAAAGGTAGGTGTTCTCAAGTTACGAAGCCTAAACTATTAATCACTGTAAAACTCATGCAGGTAGGTCATATAGTATGTTACCATGCTTTCTGTTTTTAGTTTTCGTAGATCTACTGAGTTCTTGTAAATAGCGACCCTATCATGGGTGCTTATTGAATGAACGCATGCACACGATGTCGTTAATTCTTCTGAAATAGCGACAGTGGCCAAGGCGTCATTTAATGAATGACCCTACGTCAATCCGCTATTTTTTTTAAGTAATTAATAAATATCACCTGTTTAAAAGTTTATATCTACAACACCTGATGTTAAAATTAATGCATGAACATATTTTTAGATTCCTGATATTTTCCTCTACCTTTTTTTGTCTTCACTTTCCTGTTTGTGTAAACTTCAATCCTGTGAATAGTAACGTGTGTCTATGAACGTATCTGCCCGATGCGTATCACCTGACAAATAATGGGCGACAACTATATAGTCGCTATTTAAATAATGAACGCCCTCACACAAGGGCGCAATTCGTAAATAACCAGTAAATTAAGCATATATGGAAAATTATGAATACGCGACCGAGATCAGGGCGTCATTCAAAGAATGAACGCCACTGTACATAGCCACTATTTAAAATCATAGACATTAATTTTAGAAAAATCCTAGAATTAAGGCCCTTATACAGTGTCGTTAATTTCTAGTATATTCATGAAAATTCTGATGTAAATCTTGATTGAACGACCTTTCAGAAGGTTGCTATTTCATTAAATAGCACCTTCTGTACAAGCGCAGATTTCCTGTCTCTCAGTTTTATCACGTTTCTCAACCCATATCGCGGGTTACTTGGCACTCTCATCTCACATCCGTAGATGGAGTCCTCGTTTTGATTTTATCAATTACACATTAACTCTCGGTGATGTTTGAGCCCTCCGCGGGATATTCCTTCCTTCGGAATGGTGATTTCATCATAGAGACCTCCGTAAGTCTATGCGAAGCCTTGGATTCCCTCAAGGCCGCCGAGAAGGTTGTACCCTCAAAACCCATGACACCATGTCTTGTCACGTCACTCTAAAGAAACGTGATGCTTTAGCCCTCCTAGAGCACTGTTTCTAGCCTCTATGAGAAGTCTGTTCTCTGTCAGTAATTAGCAACACGGACATGGGCGCCAGAATGAATTAGCAACCTGTCCAGTGCCGTTATTTCTTGATATAGCGACCTGAACTTGGGCGCTATTTCATCGAGCCTGTACTGCTCACAGGAATGGGTGACCACTCACGTGGGAGCTATTTCTGTAATTCGTGGCGACTGAGTGGGCGCCATTTACCAAGTTTTCACGCCATGTCTTGATTTTTGTGAGGATTAATGATGTGTCATTCTTGTTCAACATTCTACCCTTGAACTCCTTCGTTCGTGAAATCTTCCTTATCATCTTACAATCAGTTATCCTTTAGAACTCTATATTGGCTATAACTATAGTGGATGTCTAAATATACATGACTCAATGCTTACGCATATAGGGCCCGATCTAGTCCTGGGAGGAGCACCCGAAAGTACTTATCTCCATGGGAGCTATATTGATCACGGTGTGGCGTTGCACCAAAGTGCATGACTTGCTACATAGACATTCCACGATTCATGCTTGACTTGACTTGACATGACTTGCGTGGCCCGGAATGGGTATTTACTTTCTTGATATTATAATAGCCAATTCTCGTGATATGACTTGATATATTTACATACTTAACCATCTTGATTCATTATATATGAATATCTTCTCGGTCAAGCCAGCATTCAATCTCCTTCGATCTGGTGGAAACTTCAGGCGGCCTTGGCTCAATCTGTGGCATTCTTCAATTCATCCCATGGCAGCTTCCTTTATCTGGAGGTTACTTCATAGAGCTGTGCTAGTGGATAGTAGGGTGGCTGATTGTGGTATTCCCTTCGCTTCTAAGTGTAATTGCTGCCAAATCCCTGCTCAAGAGGACCTGAATCACTTGTTCATTTCTGGAGAGCTTACAGCTGAGCTGTGGGTTTGGATATCTCCTTTGATAAGTGAGAAGGTCTTTCTTAGTGATCAAATCACTATTAGATGCTAGAATTTTCTAACAGCTACCAATATGAAATCTGCATTCAGTTTTATTGGTCTTCATGCTGTTATTCTGATGTTATGGGGTATATGGAAGCACCGGTGTTCTATCAGGTTTGATAACGCCTCTCCCTCCTTAAATGTAATTAAGGGAAGCATCTATTCTTTTATATCTCATGTCTTGGAAATGAAGAGCTTCTATACTCCTCTATCTGATGCACATGCCAGTAGGTTAGCTAGCTTTCAGCTCTTTTCCCGGGCGCAGACCAAACAGCCAATTCTGGTGACCTGTAGCTTGGCTGTGGACTGGCTAACTTTACATATCGATGGGGCCTCCAAAGGTAACCTGGGTTTGTGTGGGGGAGGAGGTTGCATTCGGAATGCTAAAGGCAATCTGTTGATTGGGTTTTCCTTCTATTATGCGTTTGGAAGCAGTTTCTTAGAGGAAGCCAGAGCTCTCCATGATGGTCTTTCCATAGCTAAATTGGGTGGTCTTAAGATTGCTGCTGTGTTTTCTGATTGTGCACTGCTAGTTGAAGCTCTACAAAAGGGAGTGGTGCCCAATTGGATGGTGCGGCCTTGGTGGAGGAAAACCTTGGTTCTCCTAAATGACTGTGGTTGTAAAGTGCATCATGTGTATAGGGAAGGAAATCAAGTAGCGGATGCTTTAGCCTCATATGCTTGTGACCTCTAGAGAAATTTAATTTTCACTCATGCTAGTGAACTCCCAATTTTGGCAAGGGGGGCGCTTAGATTGGACATAGCAGGTTTACCCACTTTGCGCAACTGTAAATAATCAAGTGGGTTTTACTCCTTATTTTTGTTTTCTTCTTTGATTGTTTCCTTTTAGGGGGTCTATTCTCGTAGTATATACATGGGCATTATTTCTGCCTTGACTGTTATTCCAGGGGTATGCCCCGTAGCTCTTGTATTCTTTCATTCTATTAATAAAAAGGACCACAAGATCTATCTGGGGGAGCGAGTACACTCTTCCCTTCTGGGGACGGGTGCGTTCGACTAGAGTGTGATTCTGCTGGTTGGTCTTTGCTCAAAAAAAAGAATATCTTGAAATCATGCTAGTTCGCTAACTCTTGATACTCTATTCTCTTTTCATTTTCATGCATACATGTATAGCTATACTTGCATTCATGTAACATGTAATTACTTAAAGCTAGCTTGTACTTGAGATATAATTCCTACTGAGCGTTCGCTCACCCTAGTGTTTCCCATATTTTTTAGGTAATTCCGATGACAAGGATCACTCGGAAGGGAACGGACATGAGTGAAGAGCATAGAGCCACCCATCTATTAAAGCATCTATCCAGTCGTGTCTTTTTTATACTTTCTTGAGTCAATTATTGTAATTTCCTTTTATTCAGTCAAGATTATCCTTAGTTCGTTTACTGAGATTACGTAATAAGAATTACCTTGATGGTTAATAAAGGATTTGGTTTATCTCTACTTTTGCGCGCTCTGTCTATGTGTCGAATACACTTATGCTCTGATTGACATGAATGATATAACTCGTCATGCATACCGGGTTCCTTCCGCGCTCGGGGCGTGACATATTCGGCGAATGAAGGGACCGCCTGGCCAGTTGTATCTTCTGGATAAAGGCCCGATGGAGGCGGGACTCTTGCACCTTTCACCTTGGGCTTAGGCATCTGGTATGGTTGTTCACCCCTGAATATGATGTTGTGATTGGCTGGGGGCAAGCGTCCCCACCTCCTCCCGGACCTGGTGGCATGCTAGGAGGTGGAAGCTTCGACCAGATTTGCTTCGGTTGGTGCAAAGCGTATCTCCTCGTCCTCCTCTTCGAAGATCTGGGCCATGTTGAATAAGGCCAATAGAGTATTATCTGACACCACGCTACATTTGATTTTGTTCTTCAACTTCTTCTTTTTCTTCTTCTTTTTCTTCTTCTTTTTGGCCTGCGTTTGCTTGCCTGAAGCATCTTTCGGGGAAGCTTCCCCCCAAAATTCCTCTGCCTTTTCTTGATCGAGTTTGAGAGACTCTAGGTCCTCCCAAGGGATATATTCCTTCAGCTACACTGGCTGAATCTTGGGTTGTTCATATTCTTCCAACCCATCAATAATTGTCTGCAGTTGTTTAGCAGCCGAGCTGACTTCTTCATGCATTCGTAGGGGAATCTGCTTCTTCTTGTTATTGGTCGGCCTTCGGATGACCATGTGAGGGGCCATCTCGTGCCAAACCCGGGTCACGGCGGGTAGTTTCGGCCGAGGTGTGACTCCATGGATTTGGATCCCCGAAGCAGGGCGGGACGCTGGGTTCCTTCTTGTCTTCTTCAGCACTGCGTGCCAGCTTCCTTGATCTTTTGCAGAGTCCCAGATAAATGCCTCGTAGGTGTGCTTGGTGAAAGCTTCTGATGCCTCTTAGGGAAATTGTTGATATAGGGATATCATATTTGTTGTCGCCCTCATCACAGGCATCTCATGAGGACGAGGTGGATCCACCTTATGTTCACCAATTTAAAGCTCTCCTTTTCTGATCAGACCTTCGATGGTGTCTTTAAAGACATAACAGTCTTCAATAGAGTGCCCGAGCATCTGATGGTACGGGCAGTATCGAGGATCATCCTTCCTCTTGGCATCTCCAGGTCTCTTCGGCTCCAGGAGAGTGATCTTGCTATATTTGGTGGCCCAGTCGAATATGACCCGGGTTTTCTCCTTCGGGAAGGAGTAAAGTTTCTTCATTCTAGATCACAAGGAGGAGCACTCTTGCGGTTCAGTAGGCTTGGCGGGAGGAGTGCCGACGACCCCTTTATCTTTATTCTTATGTTGCTCAAATGCCTGAAGTCAACTATATTGACTTCTTTGCGCGCAGGCCGCTTATCAGTCAGCTTTGCCTTTTGACTTCAGGCAGCTGGTGTAGATGAATATCTGGCAAGGAAAGTTTCAATTTTCACCACCACATTATTCAATCGGTCAAAAGACCTGACTTCCATGCCAATCATCTTTTTGAGGATTTCCCACCTCCAATTCTGTTTACAAATCTGGACCGCGTCCTCTTGATGTGGCGGACACCTGCACCTCATGCTGAGGTTCCGCCATCTCTTGATGTACTCCAGGGCAGTTTCATCATTCTTCTGCCTGGTAGAATAGAGTTCGGCCACCGTGACTTCCCTTTCGGTGACGTGGAATCACTCCTAAAATTTCTTCTGCATATCCAGCCAGTCGCTAATGGGCCCGGTCGGTAGGTTCGAATACCACTCTAAGGTGAGCCCTGTGAGTGAGGACCCGAAGAACTTCAAGAGGTATGATTCGTCAGTGACCAACTCGCACATCACGTTAATATAATAGGCTATATGCTCCTTCGGCGAGCCTTGGCCATTGAACTTGTCGAACTTGGGTGGCTTGCTGACGCCGGGAGGCAGTCTCTTGGCCGCATGATGTACAGGGTAGGGAACCTTGTACACATTGAAAGAAGAGTATTCATCACTGCCCCGATTAGCCAGCTTCATCTCGATCATTTGTTCGATCATCAGCTTACTCGCCACTGCCGGGTCCACCGGCTCTGGGTAAAAATGTGCTGGTTGCACTTGTGGTGTCGTCACCACCGTTGTCTGGGGTGCCGGGGCAGTTCCTTGGTGTTGAGGAGCCCGAAGCGGAATTGGGGTCGTACCCCTAGTGTAGTTAGGGATTGACTGTGAAGCCACCATTTGGGGTGAGCCCTCGAATTCGTCGACGCCTCGCCGGGATGTCTCCAGAGGGGCTTGGACCTGCTTCGAGGTAGAAGTGTGCATGGTCAAGTCGCTTACTTGTCTCATCAAGGCTTCTATGTCCAGCCTGTAGGCTTGAAGCAACATCATCATTGCCAGATCAGGGGTGATTGGGTTAGGACCTTGGCCTCCCCCTTCCAACAGAGTATCCGGAGAATATGCCGGCCCTTCTCTTTCATCTTCCGTGGTGATCATGTTTGCCGCCATGGTGATCACATCTGAGCTTGTTTCCCTGGCATGGGCTTGCATTGCCTCAACTGCGGCTTGCTGTCTTCTGGTGATGGGTCCCGGTCTTTCGGCGAGCCTGGTCACCTCATCTGGGTCTTCGGGCAATGCCCAATAATGACTAGCCACCCCGGCCATGTTGCAGGTGAAAATCTACATCTTCTTGTTCCTTTTGATTACTTTCCCGACTGGCTATCCATGGAAAGTTAAACGGTCAAACACCGAGACCCTCGGTGCAGCTTCTTCGCGGTGAGGCTGACCATAGCATCCCGATTCTACGTCTTCACTATATTCCAGGTCAACTTACTATCCCCGGTTTCTTCTTTCATCATCTACAACTTCAAGGAGCCTCTGCATCCCCAGGAGGGTGTTTCCAAGGCCACGGAGATATCCTCGCACGGCCTGAGTAATATCGTCTTGCCCATTGGTAGGGCAGACCATAGGAGATGACACCCTAGCTGGTGCTGGTGGCTTATAGGCTAGGTGCCGCCGCTCTGACCTCCCGCTGTTTCTTCGATCATTTGAATAAATATTGGCCTTCCGGCCGTAGTCCTGGAAAGTTGGTCTCCGAGAAATTTGGGTCGGCACCTTGGGTTCTTCTTCTTCTTCATTTATTTCTCTTCTTTCAAACCTACTTGTCATGATAGGTTATTACTGGACTGGGGCTGGGGCTCGTTGCTTGGGCACCCAAACTTTCTTGAATCTGGTTGGCCTTGGGGCCGGCCCCTCCTTTGGCTTGGACCTAATGTAGTCCACTCGGTCCCGTGCCAATGCCTGGAACTAGTTTTGCACTAGGACGGTTGGGATCACCTTGTCGGGCATAATTATGGCTTGGCGGCAGTTCAGATAAACTCGGACACCTCTGATCATCATGGACTTTCCCGAAATAGAAAGTCGGCCTTGCATTGTGTCGGCATGCTTCTTAGCTGCCCTCTTGGCAGTCGGAATACGCCTCTTTCTTGTATCAACATGGTGGACGAAGCAGCCCACAGCCTTCGCTTCTTCTTCGACTGCCGCCTTCGCAGTGATGGCAGGCTCGACATCCCGGGCTTCCAAGAGGTTGACGAACATAACCCCCAATAAGTTGGGGAACCCAACCACAGGGGGGAAGTCTCCAAATTTGATGGGCATGGCGAGGTATCCGGGCTCGACATGGCTTGCCACCACTAGAGGACCGAATGTGACGGCCATTGATTCGCTTGAAGTTCATCCTGCAATTTGAAATTGAGGACGTCAGAACTTTAGAGAGAGGCTATAAGGCCTCAAATCTTGGCGAAGAGATGAAAGGTGGTCCAGTCCCACCGGGCGTGCCAACTTGTTGGACACACTTAATTCTTTTAAAATGATAAAATATCGTTGTATCTTTTATCAGTTTTATCATCCCACCGGGCGTGCCAACTTGTTGGACACACTTAATTCTTTTAAAATGATAAAATATTATTGTATCTTTTATCGGTTTTATCGTGCAAGGGTGTGCCAGTCACATACATGACAATGTGTTTGGGCTTCGAGACTAAAGTAGTTCGAAGCCCGTGGTGCGCTCTGTCTGACTGACCAGACGATGGTGGGTATCGGGTCGGGACTAGAGACCCGCTGTGCCATAAAGGTCACGGCATTAATTACATCCCCTTGGAGAGGGAAAAACCTTTGATTAATCGCCAAGAAATGGGGCCTCACATCCTAAATATCATTTTCTTATGAAAAGGAGGGACACCGTATAAAAAAACATTGCAAGCCCCCATATTGGGGTGCGAAAGGGCATTCAGAGCCGTATCGGTCATATGTTGACCATTCCATGTTCGGACTAATGTCCGGGTGAAAAATCATTATAGACATGTCGGTAAAATCAAACATATGTATGCCGGGATACGACAAGCTCAATATCCAAGGGAGTTGGAAAATTGAATTGAATTTTGGCCAAATGGGTCAAATTCTGTAAATTATCAGCCCGGTGTAAGGTCGTGCGATAGCCATAACGGGGCAGCCCCTGAGAGCCGGGCACATCTTGCAAGGGCATATTTAGCATTTCCCCCTTCTTGGGGTCAAAGGAGAGGAATCCGGACGGTTCGCCTTTTGAACTCTCTTAACGAGGATGTTTTTATGAGATTTTTTATCATTGGCCCATTTTATATTGCTATATTGAAATTTTTTATCATTATCCCACTGCTCGGACTAATTATGCATCACCATTCTTTGATCTTTTAAGGATTTGTGAGTTTCAGTCAAAATACAGCACCAAACCCACTGGCCAAGGGGGCTTGGTCGACTCCATGCCAAGGCGGGGTCGACCCCACCTTCATCAGGCCAAAGAAGTAGCCTCCCCTTTTATTATCCTCTTTCCCCCTTTTTTTTCTTTCAGAGTTCTGATATTTTTTTTGTACAATTCCCTTGGGATAATTGTCGTTGTCTGTTTGTTGCCGGAAGCATTAGATTATCTCATGTTTTACACTATTTGTTTTTGTTTTTTTCTTTTGAAGGGGCATGAAGGCTGGCACAAGCCTGCCAGAAGCTGGGTCGACCCAGCCATGGACTGGGTAGACCCAGCCTCTGGCAGGTCACAGATTCCTTCCCTTTTTTTTTGGTTAGCTAATTTTTGTTTTGTTTTAATTTATTGTTTTATCTTGAATAAATCATGGATTCATTTTTTATTCCTTTTTTTTCTCCTTATTTTCAGACTGAGAGCCTTCAAGTTGAATCCCTGCACAGCTTAATTTTTTTTATCATGTATCACCCCTTTTGTTTTGGTGGCGAATGCACATGCATATGCATGGAACTTGGATGCAAATCATGCACAACTCTAAATATAGGAAAGAGAAGCATATGAGGTTTCTTTTCTTCTTCTTGTTTGAGATATATATGAGTTCAGGTATGCATGTAAGCAATTTCGGATCATCACAGGCCCAAAAGCTACCATTCCTGCACAAAGCATACATCTGGCAATTATGAAAGATGATTGTGCATGATCTATCATGAGTATGCCATGATAAGTTCTTTGTTTTCCCTTTTTCTTCCTTTTTTTTTTTTCTTGGTTTGCTCTTTTTCCCCCCTTTTTTTCGATGGTTCTGTTATAAAGAACATGTCAGCTTGAAGAGGACTCGACTCCTGTTCAGGCTAGGCTGAAACAGAATGGGGGCCAGGGAGGAGTCGACTCCCTCCTGGCAACGAGGGCAGTTCAGTTCTCCTTTCTTTTTTAAACCAAAGGACTAAGCCCCTTTCACCCCCTATAAAGATATGCATCACCATGAAACTCCAATGAAGATTATGGGCAGTGCTCCAAGCATTTGAATGCAAGGCACACAAGGCTCCTCTTGTTTGTCCTTTAGAATTTATGTATGCAATGGAGCATGTGACTGCAATTTCAGTAGAGTGCACAAATCAGCCCTTCCTACAGATGGCATCATGCATATACAGACGTGTACGAATCTTTGTAAACTCAATCGCAAAAATTACTCACATGCAAATGCTTATGCAGCTTTATTATCCTTTAGGACCCAGTCATGAATGATGATATACATGCCAATGCATATGGGGAAGAAAGGGCAAGCATAGCCAAAACCCGTGGAAATTCAGTGAACCCATGGAATGGGCAATCATCTACATGAGAAATTTAGTGGGGCTCTCTTATCGTGCCCACAGAAATCCCTCCGTAGGGAATCATCATGCAAATGCACAATTATTCTTTTTGTCTCTTTATGAATGATGCTTCTTTTCTTCCTTTTTTTTTTGCAGGGTGATTTGGTCGACCAAAATTTCAGTTCAGTCGGCCGAACCTCCAAGAAAAGGAAGCCCGCTAGAGGAGTCGACCTCAGGGCAGATGGAGTTGACTCCACCGCCGATCGGTCAACCAAATTGTCCCGGTCGGTCGACCGAATAGGCCCGGTCGGTCGACCAGTTCTGCCAGCACCAGTGACATCCATCGGATAGGTCAACCTATCCCTTGGACAGATCGACCTGTCCAGGCAGAGACAGGGATTCCAGTGGCCTTTTTTTTGTTTCCTTCCGCTTTTATTCTTTCTCTTGTTCATCTGATCAGGTCCATTTTTTTAATCTTGATTCACTCATTTTTTTGGTTTTGCTATGGACATTTTATCATTTCCTTAGTTTTTCATTCATCTTCCTTTTCTTTTATTGAAGTGCAGTAGATTTGTTTTTTTGTCTTTTCTTCTCTTTTATTCATCTCACATGATCTTCTTTATCCCTCTTGGGTTTAGAGAAGGTTTAAATTCAGTTCATGTTCATTTTGGGGTTCTGTTATCTTTTCATTTTGTCTTCTCATCATCTCATTTCCTGCATGTGAGCAAAAATGTGCAAAATGCATATGGGCTGGTGCATCTGTGCATGGGCGTGCATTTTCTTAATTCGGGCACATGAATGCATTTTCGGATGCAATGCGTATGCAGATATGTGCATAAATATGTGAAAATGAATTTAATTTCCTTTCCTTTGGATCAAGAGCAAACCTGTAGCCGTTGGAAATCAACAGGTCAAGGGCCAAGTCGACTTGGGCAAAGGCCAAGTTGACTTGTCCCTAGACAGTAACCAGATTTCCGCATTTTTTTTGAAGCATTATAGAATGTGGTGATGCATGCTTTGACGGTCACGCATGGCTAAATGCATGTGGCACGCAAGGATTTGATCGGGTTTTCATGCAAAGGGTCCCCTAGTACATGGCGGAGTTCTCGACTCATGCATAATGAGGGTTTTCACTCGAACACAATTTGGGTTTCCGCTGCTCACTATTTGATATACCCGTAGTATTATGGCAAGCAACCACTCCGATGAGGCATGATCATAAAAATTCTATCTGCAGTAATGACCTTATGTGTGATCTAGATAGATGCGGTGCATGAATGCTGCATATGCATTGGGGTGATGAACGGGAGGGTGAGCCCAACAGGCTAGTCAAAGGAGTTCAGGGATGCTCGTGGCAGAAGGTAGGTTGGCCTGTCCCAGACTAGACAGGGATTTCGAAGATGCAACTGGCTGAAGAGAGGTCGACCTGCCCAAGGGACGGGTAGACCTACTCTTACACCCAAAGACAAGCAAAAGGCCCTATGTATTTCTTATGCAATCTCTTCAACTATGAGTATAGTGTTTGACTTTCCTGTTAGTGATGAATTGCACAAGGTTTTGATATGCCTGCAATGCATGCATAAGGTTTGGTTTAATCCATGAGCTATTTTACTCACAAAATGCATATATGATCCATATAGGAATGCGACAAGGCAAGAGGGAGGTGAGCATATTCAAGGCTCATGGTAGTTTAGCAATCATTCAGAATGCATGGTTATTGACATGAGAAATCTATGAGAATCTTACTAAGAAGCCAATGTGAATCCTATTATCATGCTAGCCATCACACGGATGCACACTTCACATACGTTTACTCTTCTTCTTCTTTTTTGTTTGGCAGACAAAACCAAACTGGCACAGGGGTCGACCCCCTCATGTGCAGGGGTCGACCCCTGCACAGAATGGACCCCACGCAGAGAATGCACAAAGACTAAATGGAATGAAAATGTGATTATATATCCAAAGGGATTTAGATTTCTATTTTTTTGTTGTCCGAACATTAGTCTTCCTCCGTGGCGAGTCCCAAAACATGGTCCGAGAGCTCCTGATTCCTGGCTCTTCCCTTCCCGCCCATGCATGACTATGCATAATTTATGCATGTATGTAAGGATGTTAAAGTTTTTTTGGAGTAGGAATTTCAGTTTTACATTAGGGGTTTTAAAACCCAAGCTTTGCAGTCAACTCTTTATCCATTTTGGTTTCAGTTAGTTCAGACATTGTGTTTGATCCTTGTACCTTTCTTGTTGTACATTAGTCAAAATTGGACTTCGGCTCTTGAATCAGAAAGTTCCATAGTCCACATTCTTGTTTCTTATTCTGCTTATTCCCCTCCCAGCACTGTTCAGAGTTGAGTCTAGCCATTGGGTCCCTAGAATTTTCAGTTCACAATGGACCTTCTTCTTTGTTCTGGCATCTGTCCTTCATCATTTTCCTTCGGTGTTATTATTATTTTGAATCACCCGGTGAAAATCTGGCAGCATTTCCCCTTTTCCCGGAGCTTTAGGGGAATTTAAAACGGGTACACATCCACGGAGAAGACTCCGAGATGGCCCCAAAATAACAAGATGCGTACGGAAGCGGCAACACCCATAACCCAAATTAGTCATGGAAAATCCCGAGGGCTAGCCTACAAGGGATTCCAATAACCAAAATGATGCCATAATCCCAACCCCGGGATATGATCTCGAACTATTGCCAACCCACGTGGCATTTAATGTTTACCCTTTAACCAGGAATCACCTGGGGTCCACCCTATTACAATCTCTCCCACACTCCCGTCTCCCCCTTGACTCTCTCAAACCTCTGGACACACAGGACCGAAGGAGTTGGGAGTTTGAAGGAATAGCAGGGAGGACTCTCCAGGAAGGACTCTCGCCGAAGGTTTCTCTCCTCAAGGCTCTTGTAGAAGATCCTTCGTCCAACAAACCCCACCGTCTTTGCAGGCCCCCTTCTTATAAGGGCAAAGGGCATTCGAAGGTGCTCCCTCCAGATCCATCTGATGCTGCTATCACCGTTGTCGGATACTATCACTTCTGCTAGGCATTGTAGAGCTGCGACTGAGCTGACGTGCGAAGGGCTTGGTGAGATGATGGGGAGGAGCCACTGGAGCCTGCCGGACGGTGGCTTTCCTCTCTCCCCAAGGTGCTGGAGTTCCTCCATCGTCGAATCCACCAGACGTAGGCTCTCCCCCGAGGTCGGTCGTTGATCTGTCGGTCACCGGCGTGGCCTCTTCAGGGTGCTACAGTAGCACCGCAGAGTTTGCGTAATGGAGTAGAAGGAATGGAAATGAAAGAAACGTGGGATTCTTTTCCCTTTTTTCTTTTTTTTATTAAAAATAACTCTTCCCATTTCTCTTGGTCCATACTGCACATTCGCCCCTTTTTCTTTCTCCCTGGCCCATTGCATTTGGGCCATGCGCACATAGCTTGGCCCATTTGTGAGTGGCCCGCCCTTTGCCCTTTTCTTCTTCATTTTTTTCTCTTTTTTTTATCGCCAACACCCACGTGGGGGCTGAGTTGTGGACCTCGAGGATGTCTAGGTCTCAATGCTTGCGGGACTCTGCATTCGTCGCAGGTCTGATATGCAGAAGGGCCCTTCCGCCCTTGTTCGCTTAATGATTCGAGTCTCACCTTGGTGACCCATATCTTCTTCAGACGGAGCTGGCGCTCCTCAATTGAGTTGCCCCTTAACTTTGATCAGGGAGAAAGTGGTTTGGGTCATTGTGTTGGACCCTGATTTGCCGCCGGTACGGTGGGCTTCTTCAATCTCGCTCTACCCTCCCTAACTTGCGAAAGAGGCTCGAAGCGGTTAGAGGTAGAAATGGTTGGGACGTGGCGGTCCAAGGTAGAATCGGCTAGCCTCCTTCGAGCCGGATGCGAAGATCTCCGACGAGTCTACTCTTGCTGGAGCGGGATGTAGCCACTGTAGGTTTTACGTTCTTGCGGCCATGTGGCTGTCCCCATTGAGTAGGAGCGGCGCCGGTGACGCCTGCCGTAGGCATGGTGTCGTGGTGGGGGCGACACTACCCCGGTTGAGCAGGAGCAGTACCTCTGAGGGTGGCCACAGTGGAATTGGTGCTGTTCATTAATCTTACACTTTCCAGTTAGCCATACATTGCCCCAGTTAGCTCACGCTGCCTCTGGTCATCACACCATCATAGTTGGCCTGCACACACCAGTGACCCATACACCATCTTAGCTCCAACAAACCTCTGCCTACACATCATCTCAGTTGACCTCTAAATCCTCTTTACCCTGGATCCATATGTCACAAAGATCCGTCAACCCAAAATCCCCAATTACATACCCATCATGGTTAAACCACCATGATCCTAGTTAGAACTCTGATGTTTACTAGTTCCCTGATCCCAATTATGACCCTAGTAATACGACACCAAAGCTTACCAACTCCCAAGTTAATTACTCAGTAACCACTAAAGCCACAACCATGGCTACAACGGCGATAAGCCATCAACAGCACAGATTCTAGGTCACGTCCCCTGACAGTAGCAAGCTACGAACGACAGCCCAAGGCTCACAGGTAAATAAAAAAACAAATAAAAATAAAAATATGGGGTTGAAAATAGAGATACCCTGGCAACCTCATTTAACACCCTCCACAGGACTATTGAGGGTAAAAATTGCCACCAACCCAGCTGGAGTAAAAACCTACAAGGGCACCTCAAGCAAAAGAAGGTAACCCCTCGGTGTGAAAACCAGCAAGGGCACATTTCACACCAGAAAAAGCTAAAGGGGGGCAGCTCTTGTGAAAACCCACATGGGCGGCAGAGCTGGTAAGGAAAAAAAACTCTCTTTCCCTTTCTACTCCCTGGTGACATAAGCCGTCTTTTGTCGGTGCCAAACTCGGCATTCCCCTGCATCACTAGTGGCCAGCACCCCCGAGGGTCGGCCATTGCCAACTCTAGTCTCAGTCTTCCAACAACACCCCAGTGATCGGTTGACCAGTTCTGACCGTGATACCTCAGTATCCAGTACCCAGCCTCTAGTATGCAGTATCTAGTATCTAGTATTCAATACCCAGCCTCCAATATCTAGTACCCCAATATCTAGTACCCAACCCCCAATATCCAGTACCTATCCCCTAGTATCTAGTACCAAGCCTCCAGTATCTAGAACCCAGACTCCGATATCCAGTACCCGGCCTCTAGTATCTAGTACCCGACCTCTAGTATCTAGTACCCAACCCCAGTATCCAGTACCCATCACCCAATATCCAGTACCAAGCCTCTAGTATCCAGTACTCAGCCCCCAGTATCTAGTACCTACCCTCCAGTATCCAGTACCCAGCCTCCAGCAAATAGTACTCAGCCTCCAGTATCTAGTACCCAGCCCCCAGTATCTAGTACCCAGCCTCTAGTATCCAGTACCCAGCCTCCAGCCTCCAATACCCCGCCCCTAGTATCCAATACCCAACCTCAAGTATCCAGTACCCAAACCTCCATTATCTAGTACCCAGCCTCTAGTACCTAGTACCTAACCCCCAATATCCAGTACTGATGGGGACATCACCTCCCATGCCCACGTTCACAGCTCGTCTCCTTGCCCCGGTTGCATCCGGCATGATTTAGTCATTTAATTTTGAGTCCTATGTAATTTTTATTTGAGTCATTTGATGTATTTTCCCTTTTATTTGAGTCATGTTCCTAGGTCTTGTGTTCATTTCCCTAAGTTTGAGTGTCATTAGGTTGTCTAGTTAGCTATTGGGCCCAATTCATTGGGCTTGGCCTAAGGGCTCTCCCCTACCCCCTCGGTTATTTGTCATTGAGTCGATTGTCAGGGACTTTTGTAGAAATGTGGATTTCCTATATATAGGACCCCATTCCCCCCCATTTCAACTTAATGAATCAATGAATGAAAAAAATTACCATTTTGAGAGTTTACACTTCTTATCTAGTGGAGAGATTCCATTTTTTAGGTGAGAAACCCTAGGGGAGAGATTCCCCACCCTTCCCTCTCTTAATCTCTCTTTTTCACTCTACTTTCTCACTCCTCAACACCCAAATTTGAATTTTCTTCTCTCTCCTCCCATCCCAACCACCTCCACTCCCCACCTACCCCATTTAAGCCTCTTCCAATTCCCCACAACCCTCATCAATACTCTACGCCTTCCCAAGACCCCCTCCACCAATCCTCTCCTCACCATCCAACCCCCAACTACCCCTCCCACTTTCCCAAGCAGCCTTCCCACTATCTCAAGCACCCCTTCCCTTCCCCAACACAACCCCCCCCCCCCATTCTCAAGACAAAAAATTAACCCCACCCTTAAACCTATTATCGAATATCATTTCCCTCTCTCCATTCCAACCAAATTCGCAGCCCCCACTACCACCATCTATTGGACCCTCTTCCAGACCTTATTCTCCACCTCCCACACCTTAGAACACCCCCTCCAAGACCCCCTTACAACCAGGGGTCACTCCCACACTCATCTACCCCCTTCCCCTTCTTCTTTCTTGGTCATTGGAAGCTACTTCGAAGTTACAGTTTACTGTCCAGAGGTTGCAGATGCACCAGCAACTTGCAGCGGCCACCACGACTTCCTCCGTACGAGTTTAAAGACCCAAGAGCCATCGCCGGAAGCGTCTACCAGTCTCCTTCGCAACAGAAGTAGTTTCATCTTCTTCCGATCTCCGAGCCGTCCAGGAGGTCTATTCTCCCACAACTGCGTAGTTCTGCCTCGGCTGAGGACCTGAGCCAGATTAGAAGCTCTGCCACGATGAACCCCGAAGGAATCAGTCCACGAGTTCTTCTTCAAAGTTCTTCATCGCCTAGTCTAATTCCAGAATCAAGAAACAGAACTTCATTTGGCGTTCGTGTTCCAGAGTTCTCAATTTTCTCCCTCAGCTACGCAGATCTGCTACTCATAGTCTGCACCGACCAGTCGCCATTGTTCTGCATTCCCTAGTCTTCTCCGACATCGGTTGGCTTCACCGTCAGTTTTTCTACGAAGAGGACTCATCCACGATTCCAACGACTCTGACGGTGCTTGATTCAGAGGTCAGGAGCTACCGGGGCATCCTCTGCAACCTGCTGTTGGAAATCAGGAGCTAGCTCTACAGAGATCTTGATCCGGAGAGAAAGCTTCACCATGACAAACCCTGGAGGAATCAGGCCACGAGCTCTTCTTCAAAGTTCTTCCTATCCCTGTCTACTTTCAGAAAAAAGAAGCAGAACTCCATTCGGCATCTTGCAGCAGAAGTTACCAATTTTCTTCCTCAGGCGTTCGACTTTGCTTCCCACTGTCTGCATCGACCACTCCTCACTTTTCTGAGTCCTCTGATCTTCACCTACATCTTTTGGCATCCCTGTTTGTTCTGCTGTAAAGAGGACTCACCCACAGTTCCAACGGTTCCAACGGATACATTCAGAGTTTGGGAACGGTCAGGGCAGCCGCGTCTTCTTGCTATTGATAGTCTGTTGTAGACAGTCCGAGATTCAGCAACCTTGTTCGTACACCTGCCCAGGCCGCCAGTGACCCTTGAAGAAATTGGCAAAATTCAGAGGCACTCCTGTTCCAGAGATGAAGAGATCCCCATTGGTCTCACCCTCAGCGAAATTCTAGAGAGAGTTCTGCGGTCCCCACACCCTCTATCTATCAGCTATTACAGAGAGAAGGCTGATTCGGTGTCATCACTTCTTCATCACTCTTAGCACTAGTTTCCCCTCCCCGCTTGGCCAGCTGAAGGCCCCTCCCTGTGTGAAGGTAGTGTTTGGATGTAACTATCATCTTCCATTCCCCACGATCCCCCCCTTGCATGGGGTGTAGTGTTGTAATAGCTTAAACAGGTCAAGCTACCCCGGCGCGGCGTGTGGGGAACCCACGCTTCCCCGCTCGCCCTCGTCTCCGAGCGGAACCGGTTTCTTCAAACCGGTCGAGTAAGTGCTCCAAAACTTTGTTCTAATTCTTGCTTGGATTTTCAATATTAGTTCATAAACTCCGCTGGCCGTGACGAGAGTCCGATCCTTAAGCTCATTTGCTATAAGTGATCATCATGGGAAGAGAGTGGAACCCGTGCCCTTTGGCACTTCGTCGGACCCTTGATTTGGGCAGCCGTACCCTTGGGGAATCAAACCTTGGCCTTGTTGGCCCTCTACCAGCAAGGGCCTAGCCCACACAACCTCCCCTTGGCATTGCCAAGTTACCCGGGTCTTAGTGAGCATCGGGTGAGCGGTTGCTATTATCGGTCCGTTTTGAATGCTTAATTGTGCTTGCTTGTTGAGTCCTAGGTTGTGTCACATCAATTGGTATCAGAGCAAGTTCACAACTTGTCTCTCCACAAGTTGGTCCTAGGACATGTTTATGCATTTAGAGTCCTCGGTTGCATCTCCCATGTCCACTAGAATGGCCACTTCATACCCGTCATATCCATCCCCATCAACTTTCCCAAGAAGCCCAAATCCTCATGGAAGCTCCATTGCCAACAAAGTGGGTAGCAACACCTCTCTCATAGAAGCCCTACCTAATGTCCTTAATTGGCTTGAAGATATCATGTCTCGACTCGACCGACTTGAAGGAAATAGCCGTGCACCAAGAGTGAATGAGAGTGACCTTTGGGGAAATCTAGAAACCATATTTTTAGAACACTTGAAAATCAAAACCCCCGCCTTTGATGGATCCAACAGCCCAAGCCTTTACCTACATTGGGAGATTTTCCTAGACCAATTCTTTAAAAGTTGCCCCTTGAATGAAGAAAGGAGAATGAGGCTAGCCAAGGCACACCTCTCCAAACAAGCTAAAACTCATTGGTTAGTTGTGGAAGGTTTAAGAAGGATCCGCAGGGAGGCCCCCATTAGCACTTGGGATGAGATGAAGGTCGAGCTTAGGAAAACCTACACTCTCCAACCCTCTCCCTCCTACTCAAATCACAAAAGCCGAAGGAGCACTTCAACTCCTTCATCCCCACCTGGTCAATCCAAGACCCCAATCACCCATTCCCTACCACTTCCCATCTCTCCCACCCCAACCACTACATTTACACCCCACCTCCAAGTTCACACCACAACCATAGGTCCCCATACCCAATTGGGCCCTATAACCAACTCTCCACCTAGGCCCATGGTAACCTCCACCACTACCTCTCCATCACCCCCAAAAAGAGACACTCCTCCCAAAACCAATCAACCCAAACCCCTTCAACCCACCCATCTTCCTCTCCCTACCCCAATCCAACTCCCACCAAAGCCTCCACTACTACCCTTACCTATCCTAACCCAAGTTTCCCACTACCTACCACCCCGGATACACTATGCCCCAATCATCACCACACCCTCAAAAGCCCCTCTCACCTCCTTGGAAGAAGAACCCATGCCCCACCCCATAGTGGTGAACACTCCAAACCCACTCTCCACCTTGGAGGAAACCCAAGTCCAAGTTGAAGAAGAAACAACATACGAGGGTCTTCACCTTACATCACCATCTTTAGTTGGAGTCAATCTCATCTTAGGGGAACCCCTTGTTAGTTGGCTAAAGGAGAGCCCAATAAGAGAGATCACGGCACACGATTTCCCACCCATGAAGGAAAACTATCCCATAGTGCCCATCTCCTCTTATCACACCACAATCCAAGCATCTTATCAAGTAGAGACCTTAGAGGATTTTCTTAGAGGCTTAGCATGGCAAATTGAGTTCACTAGCATGTTGACCCCTATGGCCGAACAACCTAGGAGCCTTGGCCTCCTACACCCATGCATCGGGTCAATCACCTTGGTCTATACCATTGGTTGCTACACTAGCGACCTCCTTTTTCTTCTCCCTATGGTAGAAGAACCCATCTCGATCCACTCCCCTACCATTGAGATCCCAAATACTTTGATCGGCCAACCCACTAGAAAACTTGGCCCAATTACCTTGGAGGAGGATGACTCACAATTTGGGAACCTTGAAGACATAGAGTGCCTCCCTCTAGGAAGACCTTTCCATGACCCATTTGATCCCTTCCTATGGGAGTCTAGTTCCCCATGTGACCCAACCCCCTTATCCACCACCCACCTTTCACTATCCCAACCCACCATGTTTGACCCAAGTCACCCTATCCTAAACCCGGGTTACACCTTGGGAGCCATGACCTTGGGTCACATATCCCTAGGTAATAAGGTTGTGCCCCACCCCATGACGACCACTTTCTTAGATCCATTCGATCCTTTCCAATGGGAGTTCAAATGTTGTCCCACACCTATACACATGGAAGTCACCTTTGGGAAAAACATGCATGTGTCTAGGCTTACCACACCCCTTGGCATGAATACTATGTTGGGTCCATTCATTCATATCACCCACATGTCAAGTAGAAAGTATGAGTGATCCATATTCGGATGTCATGGTCCACCTTCATTCATCATGGGTCTTAAGCATGTCAAAGGCATCTACGGATGTCCGGGTCCCCCGATATTTATCACCAATTTGAATGATAGGGCCACCTACGGGTGCCCTGGCCCACCTAGGCTGACCAAAGTCTACAGTGCATCATTACATGATAGGTCTACTTTTGGTTGCCCAGGTCCACCCATCACCCCTGGAATGTCTGCATTCACAACATTGCATAAAGAGAACCGCAAGCACATTAGCAAGGAAAATGAGATCTATAAGAGGCAGGCTGACTCCCTTCGGCGTCACCAAGAATTCCACGTGGGTGACTTTGTGATGGTGAGGAAGGAGAGGCTCTCCCCGGGAGTCATCTCCAAATTGAGGTTACGTGGGGCTGGTCCCTTCCAGGTCCTGAGGCACATTGGCGCTAATGCTTGTGAGTTAGATCTCCCCGAGGAGTATGGAGTGAGTCCTACATTCAACGTAGCCGACCTAGTGCTATATAAGGGACCCACGGTGGTACCTAGTGAGGATATTGAGCCTATTCCCTCCGTTGAGAGAGCACCCACCCGTGAGGAGAGTCCACCAGCCAAGAGAGCCCAGCGTGAGCGCATTGAACGAATATTGGATGAACAGGTCACTACCACCAGGAGCAAGGTATACGAGCGCTATCTCGGCAGGTGGATGAATCGGTCTCGTTCGGAAGACTTGAGGGCAGTACCACTTCTATACCCTCCAAGGAGGGAAGGACACTTACTCGACGGAGTCGAGTTCTCCGCACCCCGGGAGCATGATGGGGACATCACCTCCCATGCCCACGTTCACAGCTCGTCTCCTTGCCCCGGTTGCATCCGGCATGGTCTAGTCATTTAATTTTGAGTCCTATGTAATTTTTATTTGAGTCATTTGATGTATTTTCCCTTTTATTTGAGTCATGTTCCTAGGTCTTGTGTTCATTTCCCTAAGTTTGAGTGTCATTAGGTTGTCTAGTTAGCTATTGGGCCCAATTCATTGGGCTTGGCCCAAGGGCTCTCCCCTACCCCCTCGGTTATTTGTCATTGAGTCGATTGTCAGGGACTTTTGTAGAAATGTGGGTTTCCTATATATAGGACCTCATTCCCCCCTATTTCAACTTAATGAATCAATGAATGAAAAAAAATACCATTTTGAGAGTTTACACTTCTTATCTCGTGGAGAGATTCCATTTTTTGGGTGAGAAACCCTAGGGGAGAGATTCCCCACCCTTCCCTCTCTTAATCTCTCTTTTTCACACCACTTTCTCTCTCCTCAACGACCAAATTCAAATTTTCTTCTCTCTCCTCCCATCCCAACCACCTCCACTCCCCACCTACCCCATTTAAGCCTCTTCCCATTCCCCACAACCCTCATCAATACTCCACCCCTTCCCAAGACCCCCTCCACCAACCCTCTCCTCACCATCCAACCCCCAACTACCCCTCCCACTTTCCCAAGCACCCTTCCCACTACCCCAAGCACCCCTTCCCTTCCCCAACACAACCCCCCCATTCCCAAGACAAAAAATTAACCCCACCCTTAAACCAATTTTTGAATATCCTTTCCCTCTCTCCATTCCAACCAAATTCACAGCCCCCACTACCACCATCTATTGGACCCTCTTCCAGACCTTATTCTCCACCTCCCATACCTTAGAACACCCCCTCCAAGACCCCCTTACAACCAGGGGTCACTCCCACACTCATCTACCCCCTTCCCCTTCTTCTTTCTTGGTCATTAGAAGCTACTTTGAAGTTGCAGCTTACTATCCAGAGGTTGCAGATGCACCAGTAACTTACAGCGGCCACCACGACTTCCTCCAGATGAGTTTGAAGACCCAAGAGCCATCGTCGGAAGCGTTTACCAGTCTCCTTCGTAACAGAAGTGGTTTCATCTTCTTCCATTCTCCGAGCCGTCCAGGAGGTCCATTCTCCCACAACTGCACAGTTCTGCCTCGGCTGAGGACCTGAGCCAGATTAGAAGCTCTGCCACGACGAACCGCGAAGGAATCAGTCCACAAGTTCTTCTTCAAAGTTCTTCATCGCCCAGTCTACTTCTAGAATCAAGAAACAAAACTTCATTTGGCATTCGTGATCCAGAGTTCTCAGTTTTCTCCCTCAGCTACGCAGATCTGCTACTCATAGTCTGCACCGACCAGTCGCCATTGTTCTGCATTCCCTAGTCTTCTCCGACATCGGTTGGCTTCCCCGTCAGTTTTTCTATAAAGAGGACTCATCCACGATTCCAACGACTCTAACGGTACTTGATTCCAAGGTCAGGAGCTACCGGGGCATCCTCTGCAACCTGCTGTTGGAAACCAGGAGCTAGCTCTGCAGAGATCCTGATCTAGAGAGAAAGCTTCACCACGACAAACCCCTGAGGAATCAGGCCACGAGCTCTTCTTCAAAGTTCTTCCTCTCCCTGTCTACTTTCAGAATCAGAAAGCGGAACTCCGTTCGGCATATTGTAGCAGAAGTTACCAATTTTCTTCCTCAGGCGTTTGACTTTGCTTCCCACTGTCTACATCAACCACTCCTCACTTTTCTGAGTCCTCTGATCTTCACCTGCATCTTTTGGCATCCCCGTTTATTATACTGTAAAGAGATCTCACCCACAGTTCCAACGGTTCCAACGGCAACTGATTCAGAGTTCGGGAACGGTCGGGGCAGCCACGTCTTCCTGCTGTTGATAGTCTGTTGCAGACAGTCCGAGATTCAGCAACCTTGTTCGTACTCCAGCCCAGGCCGCCAGCGACCCCTGAAGAAATTGGAAAAATTCAGAGGCACTCCTGTTCTAGAGACGAAGAGATCTCCACTAGTCTCACCCTCAGCGAAATTCCAGAGAGAGTTTTGTGGTCTCTACACCCTCTGCCTGTCAGCTATTATAGAGAAAAGGCTGATTCGGTGTCATCACTTCTTCATCACTCTTAGCACTAGTTTTCCCTCCCCGCTTGGCCGGCTGAAGGCCCCTCCCTGTGTGGAGGTAGTATTTGGATGTAACTATCATCTTCCCTTCCCCACGATCCCCCCCTTGCATGGGGTGTAGTGTTGTAATAGCTTAAACAGGTCAAGCTACCCCGGCGCGGCGTGTGGGGAACCCACGCTTCCCCGCTCGCCCTCGTCTCCGAGCGGAACCGGTTTCTTCAAACCGGTCGAGTGAGTGCTCCAAAACTTTGCTCTAATTCATGCTTGTTCTTTCAATATTAGTTCATAAACTCCGCTGGCCGTGACGAGAGTCCGATCCTTAAGCTCATTTGCTATAAGTGATCATCGTGGGAAGAGAGTGGAACCCGTGCCCTTTGGCACTTCGTCGGACCCTTGATTTGGGCAGTCGTACCCTTGGGGAATCAAACCTTGGCCTTGCTGGCCCTCTACCAGCAAGGGCCTAGCCCACACAACCTCCCCTTGGCATTGCCAAGTTACCCGGGTATTAGTGAGCATCGGGTGAGCGGTTGCTATTATCGGTCCGTTTTGAATGCTTAATTGTGCTTGCTTGTTGAGTCCTAGGTTGTGTCACATCAAGTACCCAACCCCCAATATCCAGTGTCCAGCCTTTGGTATCTAGTTTCCAGTCTCTAGCATCAAGTATCCCACCTACAGTGTCTAGTTCCCAGCTTCTAGTTTCCAGTACCCAGCTATGGGCCATCACGCTTTATTCATGTAGGCCCCCTACATCTAGTCTTCGCTATCCAGTTCCCAGATCCTAGTCTCCCATACCCAGGAACAAGCCATTATGCCTCATTTAGGCTGGCCTCCAGCACGCAGTCTTTAATTCTTAACCCCAGCTCCAAATAATCAATTTTCGGCACTTAGCCCCTAGCATCTAGCCTCCAGCATCAAGGCCCTAGCCTCCAACTCAGTTCCCAGTCATGGGTTGGCATGCCTTAGTTAGTTGGGTAGGCCTCCAGTACTCAGTCTCAGAATCCCAACTCCTAGCTTGAAGACGCCGGCCTTCAGTTCTGTTCGTCAACGGCGGTTCTAAGCCTCGGCCAAAAAAATTAGCATGCTATACATCTAGGAGATACATGATGACGTAGTCTTCAGCAATAAGAAGCAAGGCACCAGGTGATCTCCCCTTATGATCGAGTTTCACAACAACAAGAACCTCATGAACGAACCAAAGTTCCTCATCGAAAGGTTTGCTTTAGCAATAGAGCTATATGCTTCACCCAGGAGGGCCTTAAGTGCCCGGGTCCTTAGACCAGCAACAGGTCTCCACCTTATCTGGATGGGTTTTCAATATGCTGTCTCCAATTTCCAGCTCGATCTCAGGCTAGGCCAGTATATCACAAGAAAGCAATTGTCGGTATCCAGTCACCGATATCTAGTCTCTACCTCCAGCACCAGTTTCTACCTTCCTGCTCTAGCCTCCACCACCCATGACAAGCCATGCCCCTTTGGCATCCCGAAGGCATTCCAAAAGTCGGCGTCAATCAACTACAACAAGGTTGCCAGCTGCACCACCAGGCTACATTCCAGAACCGGGAGATAATGGAACTCAGAGAGCAATGACAAAGAAAAAAATGCAAGGATTTGTCATTCATTTTCAAGAAAAAAGGGGGAGCCCAAGACATGCCCTTGAGGTAACACAAAAATATGTGCAGCTAGGCACAAAATACAAGAATGGCATGTATACATAAAAGAGAAAACAACATAACCACAGTGACAGGGTCATGGCTCGCTCTCCTTCAGCACCACTAAGTGAGAATGAGTAGTTGTAAACTCTATCTCAAGAGCTGATAGGACGTGGGTGCTAGTCTCAACTGTGCTCGTTGCCTCCCGCCACTCGGCTTGAACGGCCTCGACAGTTGATTGCTACTCCTCCAAGGCCTTCCTCAAGGCCTCGGCCCTACTCTCGACCTCACCCAGTTGAACAGTCTGATCTTGGATAAGAGCTTGAGCTACCTCATTGTGACTCCTCTACTCGGCCACTGCCGCAGCCAACCTACCCAGTCTCTCCTGCCCCTCCCTGATGGTGGCCAGCCTCTATGCTCTCTGCTCCTATATGTGCGGAAGCCGTAAGAACTTAGCCCATTTTATCACCAATGCTGTCATCCAAGGATCCTTTGGGAAGCCAAGGTTGTCGATGCCCAGATGGCGAACCGCCCTCGCTGGGGGCCGGAACCGCCCTCTGTCTGCTACTACGATGAAGGGACCCCTCCAGGACTCCTCGAGCCAGGGGCATTGGCGCCCGATTTGGTTGGAGGGGCAGCATCATTGTCTCCTCCGTGAGGCTCAACAATGGCCCCCTCGAGTGGGGCCTGCCATGCCAGAGGTTTGATGGTCGGGTCCTCGATAGGGGTGCGAAGGACCAGAGCACTCGGTGTTGGTGCTTCAGGTAGAGGGGCCCTCGTCGAGCGAGGAACCTTTGCCTTTTTTTGCCTGATTTCCTTAGCAGACATGGCCTTCATGGAGGCCAGTATCAGCAAGGCCGACACGGTCAGTGAATAGAGCCGAGCTTCTCAAGTTCTTACCTCTGGGAAGCAGGGGGACACGAGCATAGCGCTGCAAATTGGCCTCGGATAGGAGCTCCACGGTCGACTACTTGCGGCTTTGAAGAGTCTTAATGCCATCCTCGACCTCTTAGGAAACCGCCGAAGGCCTCAAGGGAAGCACTGGGTGGAAGTTCGGCAGGATCGGGAAGCCCCAGGGGGAACCCTTGGTGTATTCTACCTAGAAATACTGGGTCTTCCACCTCTTGTGCAAGGAATCCCCGGGGGGGAGGGTAACTCAGCTCATCTCCAACCTGGCCTAAAGAAAGAAGAAACCCTTATCAACTTGTGTGTGCTCTTTCAGCTCGTAAAAAGAATGAAAGAGATCGAGGGATACGGAGACGCCACATTTCTGGCAAAGGACGATGAAAGAGAAGATGAAGGTTTATGAATTGCAGACCAACTGGATGGGAGCTAGTTGGTAGAAATCCAGCAACTTGACAACAAAAGGGTGGAGGGGGATACAGAAGCCACACTTCCAGGTCAGAAGGTAGCTGTAGAAAGCGTCTGACCTAGGGCGAGTGCTCAAGCTTTACTCGCATGGTTGGGAGGGATAGGAGTATCGCCACGGTAGTTCGTAGTGGACTTCAAGCTGCTTCACCTCTGCCTCTGTGAGCTCGTTGCGGAGATGACGGCACGACGCTGGGGCGGAACTTCTCGTTCCTTGCTCCACCTCCTTGCCGCCGACGTCCTCACTACACTTCACCATAGAGGATGCGGGAGATGATGCAGAAATGCTCGAATCTGAGGAACTCGTGGGGGGAGGAACCTATCAAATCGCCTCTACAGTAATCTCTGCATGCTCCTCAAAAGCTCTGGCAATCTCCCACTATAACAACCCAATATTCGAATACCGGAAACTACCCGATACCATTCGAATCTTGGACTGCCACCCACGAGCCGGAAGGCTCGAAAGGGTTATTTGGTGTGTGGAGGAACATTTAAATTTAAAATAAAGCAGGCAACCATTATAAAATTAATTATTTTAATAACATGAAATAAAATTACATTTTCAATTAAAGAACTAACTACAGAGTCAAGTCCAACAAAGTACATTCTATAGGGAAAAGAAAGGTACTCTAATGCCAGGTACACCCTCGTCCTTAGCGACCTAGCAACTACGAACCTCTGAGCTGCACCTCTAAACCTCAAGGGGGAACCGCAACACCTAAAAAGACAGGGGTGAGCCTCATCTCATTGGTTCAATAGGGGTCCCGCAGATCCCCACCACAAACACGGTGGTAAACAACAGTGATAACAACAATAACAATAGTAGCAATAATGAAGGAAGAAAGCGGCAGAAACACAACTATCTAGGCTATTCCTATCGGCACGGAAGGGAAACCTCGATCTCGCAGTTGGGGCTGCCGAACCATCGTAAAACCACGGTTACGCTACTGAAGGAAAATCATAAAATCCCTGTCGTGAAGGCCCGTCCTCACAAAGGAAAGCCCAACCAAGGCCACGTGGTCCAAGGATACAGTCATGACCTCGCAGTCGTGAACCCTACTTTGTCTATGGGTAACACCTCGGTAACCCTATCGAGAACCCTATTACCTCTACATCGGGAAGAACACGTGGGAACTACATGAAAAACCACGTCTCGTAGTCGGGAAACTGCATCTCAAGTCATGAGAGTCACGTGTCATGTGACGGGAGTACCTACCCACTAGAAGCAAGGCCAGATCCATCCACTGACGACTTAGTCCATGCCCCAAGTGTCTCCCTACTCGCCCTAAGCGAAAATTGAGGCACCGTACAAAGTAACCAATGAATAAGGGTCTACTTGGGTCGTGCTCGTCAGAATGCATCCAAAGTCCCGGACCACGTGTGTACACACTGGACTAACTACGCTGCGTCAAGCCCTCCAGCTGGTTTTCCTCTCCGCCCAGACTTGAGCCGCCACAATGGGAGGCCCTACGGCAACCAGCCCAAAACCATCTCTCCCGAGAAAGAAGCTCTACCACTCCCGGGTAGGTCAGCACACGCGTGCCGTAAGAAGGATACGACTAGTGGGGAGTCACTTGACGTGGGAACTCTCCATAGAGAGGAAACACCTAAGTACCAACGGCCAAGCACACACCCATCGCAAGGATCACGAAGCACCGGGTGGCTTGGTGCCACCAAACTCTGGACAGTCAACTAGACCTACTAATCCAACGGTCCTTGAGTCACGCGACTCAGGCCAAGACCGTTGTACAATACGGCTCCATGCCGCCAATTTATCCTAATCCAAGGGTCAGAAACCACGGTCAAGAGAATCCTTAAGGCGGCTCACAACCGCCGAGTTCATTCTCTTTCCAAGGGAGACTGAGAAGCCCCCAGCCCCAGGTTGGGTCATAGAACGCTCGCTCATTTGCCATATGCATGGCCCACACACAAACAGCTTTCTGAAAAAGCCAACTTCATGCGAGGACAGCCCTATGCACCTACACCGATACACGGTGACTCGATCTAGCACAATAAGAAAGCCCGGGACACATGGGGTCACTCGGACCTTCAAAACAACATGGGCACGCTAATCGAGGTAACATGATACCTCCAGACACCCAAAAACACGGTCTCAATCCCCACGGGGTGTCGGAACATCCACAGTGCCAAAGGTTGACCGAAGTGTCTCAACCGGGTCGACCGGGGGCCAAAATAGGCAAAGAAAATATGTTTAGGTCAACTTGCCCTCTAGGTCGGTCGACCTACACATTGGGTAAGTCAACCGACCCAGTGGCTTGGTCGACTGGACCACACCAGCCCACCTGCTGGGCAAGGGTCGGTCGACCGAACCCGGCTAGCCTGCCATGTTCCATGGCAGACACGCCATCGACTTACCGAAATGTCCCTTCAGTCGACCGATTCTAGCGACGCACTTGGGGGAGCTCCACCGTGGGAGCTTAAACCATGGCCTACTCAACCCACTTTAGGGGGAAACTTGGGAAAACCCTTCCCCAACCTCCTTAGCACTAGGAGGTCTCATTCAAACCATAAAACCCTCGCTGGATCAGTGAAACGGTCTCTCACCCCGAAAACATGCAAATTAACCCCGACGTTAAATAAAATCACTCTCGGCCTCAACTCGGCCTACAAAATGTGGAGAAATGGAATGCACGGGCTAGGGATCTGTCCCCCTACCTCCACCGATAATTTTTGGTGCCGAGGACACCGATTCTACATGAAAACACCGCTTGAATCACCGCCGGGTTCACGAACTCATGAATAGGATTCACCGCGCCACCACCCTGTCCATCGCTCCATCCTCGCCGATCATCACCCCACGCGCCTCTCCGCCTCCCACACGCCATCCTCCGTCAGCCACCCGGAGAAGGGAGGGGGAGAACGAGAGAAACAAGAGGAGAGAGGGAGAGAATGAGAAGAGAGGGGTGGGGGTTGGTTTAAATAGAAAAGGTTTTTGGATTTTAAAAATCTAGAAAATATAAAAATGGAAAAAAATCATCCCCACGATCATCAGAAAATGCATGACGCACTCGTAACGTCCTGAAGCCCGAAAACACATTGGTTCACCCTACACAGGGGTCCGAGGGCCTGATACCTAAAAATCTGATTTAATTGTAAAACACAATCCGGGACCCATGGAAACGCTCTGAAACTGAAGGATCCTGATCCAAAAAATCCTGGGTGTTACAGTCCTCCCCTCCTTACAAAAATTTCATCCTCAAAATTTGTGGCTACGATCACCTCAAAGGGGAAGGACAACTTACCCAGTTGGCCACGCTCCCAGAGCTCCAGCTAAAGCTCAATTCTCGCGAAACCATTTCTCTCAAGGGACACAGCCAGACTATGATCACGGATAGAAACACCTCACTTCACAGCACAATACCTACCAATTCTTAGAGTGAGCATAGCACACGCAAGGGTACGAGTCTAGCACCGCCTTAACTATAACAGAATTCCAATCATGACATCCCTACCATCACCTCGCATATCGAGGGGGCATGACCCGCGTCATGAAAATCTACCCCCGATAAAATCCCATGCTTGGGGGGCCAATCAAACATCAACTTCTCTACCTACTGATGGACCTCATGCCTTGCACAAGGGACAACCATCAGTGAGCCTCAACCAGCTCATACAGTCATCTCAACTGATTGCCACAAATCTGTCGGCTCTACGCCATGAACCATCTCACCTCCGGCAAGCCGAACGCCAATAACAGCACTGGACCAGCTCTTGTCCGTACACAAACCTTCAACAGATCCCAGATCCAATCCAGAAAATGCATATCTTCTAATCGGCCACTTAAGGCCTCGCTTGCACATGGCTCTCGCCATTCCGAATTCGCTACAACCAGCATCTTCTGACTGTGAAAGTCCATTCGCCGGTCACTAGTTACTCGTCAACGGGAAAACCTTACTTGCTCAACTTCCTCCTTCTTGCTCCTTCATCAGGCCCAATAAGCACATTCTGAATTTCAACAAGCCATTTGTTGACTCTTACACTAACCATCATCACTTCTCGAGTTGATCCTCTCTCAGACACCGCATCTGATCCTGATCCTCACGCCAGCTCTACCCTCTTAGGGGAGCACGATGAAACCGAATGATAAGATTCCACAATCCTCGGTCCATAACAACTCCAAGCTCAAACTGATAGGGAACTCCTCCCATGTTGGCCACGAGACCAAGACTCTCATTCGACAACATCCCTCCCGGGACTTCCGTACACATGTATCGTCCAATACACGGTCTTATCCAATCTTCATCATAATTATTCCAAATGGACACCTGCCAATCCCGGCTTCACTCTCACTACAGAGGTATAGGACACAATCTTAGCAAAACATTACACACATTTCTAGAACAGACAAGTGTCGCCTTAACACTATAAGAGTTTGGTCAACGGCATGCCCAACAACACGGTCTCCAGACATCACGGATTTTTACCACAGTTGGGTCCTTCTCACAACATTCCAAGCTCTTGGAGTTAACTGGGCCTCTTCTAAGCATTATCACTACTAACCACTCGGCTTGCCACACCAGCCAGCCACAGCTACCAATTGGGGACCGCAACTCCTTCCTCAGAAGACACATCTCTAGGACCACGATTCCATCTGAGGGCATAACTTCTAACACAAGTTGAGCACCTTGCTTACCGACTCTAGACATCGCATCCTCGTCATCCGACAAGTTGTTCCTTAACAACCTCCAACTGAGTCTAGCACAAAACACCTGGCACTACTCCAAACAGATGAATAGGGTACTCATCTGGCACATCACCGTCATATTTCCTCAACTCTCTACTCCACTAGTGCCACAAACCACAATGCCTCAAGCAATGGCACGGTAATCAACATGGCTCACATGGCTCAAACAACTTCACATCGAGGAAATGACATTCTGATGCTCTACTCATCCTCTGAAATCTGCCCAGAGTGACCAACGCTACAATCCTAGACCTGTGAATTATGGGCCCACTAGCCTTCCGCTGCGCACTCTGAACCACGTGCGCAATCATCACAAACAACTCGGGATCCATCATCCTGACAATCCTCAACTCGGCTAGCTAACTCTAGAAAACAGGGTGAGGAAAGCTCAATTACCTTGAACCCAGAGCACAAACTTTCTCTCATAGCCTAGCAATCCTCCTGCAACTCCGCAGGCTCCAATTCACAATGCATTAGAAATCACAACACTAGCCATGAATTCTCGCAAGCACAGCCCAACTGGCACTCATCCTTCCATAATAACGCCAATGCACCCTTACGTATCAGGGGATGGGCATGAATTATCACGAGCAGTCGCACTACCAAAATACAGAATGCTCCTCGCAGGCCACCACCCCACCAATAAGTAGGGCACTTCCCATACATATTCCTTGGCATACTCGAGGAGGCCAATCCAATCCGAACATGTGATGCACGATGACGAAATTTAACCGAATGCAATTCTCTCCAACCAAGGAGAAATCAACATACCTCCTATGAAGCGAGAGCTCTCCATACTTGACATGGCCTCAAATCTCACACACGCTGGGAACCTCACCTTCCAGCACCAAGAAAAATCATCACTTCCGTCAGGTTAGTTCCTCTGACAACACTTGCGAAGTGTCTCGTTAGACTACATCGGTACCATCTCACGGCACACCATTGCAACTCACCAGACCACGACTCACCACTCCTCGAGCACTGACTCTACTGATCGCCATCCACACTCTGCCACAACGGTTGAGCAAGCTGCTGCCACGTGCTCCCTTCCTATGCCTGTCCCTGATCCCATAACCAATAGCACGCCAAGACACTTATCGAGGAGCGAAGAAACAACTAAAGATGCCAGGCTCGAAGCCTGCCACATTAATGACCATAGGACGTTATTCCCTAAAATCTGTCCTCATAGATACTAACCCATTCTCAATTCACAGGTCTTCAAAATATCCATCTCTTGAGCTGCTGTCGTGCGGACATCCAGGTGGAGAACCCTAACACGAACCATGATTGGCACCTACCAATGCTTATCCTCAAGCCCCAAATCTACCGTTGAACCTTCAGATCTCATATGCCACCTCGCACGACGCATCTAGTGTGGTGCATAGTGGCCCTCAATGATGCGGGATGGACAGCGACATGGGACTCTAGCTCGCGAACGTCTCTGGCGAGGGATGCGTGGGACCATGCGCGGTTGAGAAACCGGCAATGAGTCGGGTAGTCGGCTCTTCCGTGCTCGGATCGAGTCACAGGACGGGTCTCGCTCTCTCTCTCACAATGGTGAATAACAATATGATAACGAGCTAATTTATCCTATCATACTCTCTAGCAGCGGCATACAGAAATATACGAAATAAAGTAAATGCCGAGAGAGGAGTGGATACAATACCTCCACGCGCCGGGCGTGGGGACGATGATCCCGGCCAACTGCGGTAACTCCCGGTAACTAAATATTACAATAATTACAGCAGGGAATTATCGCCCACTCCACCCAGGGAGGTAAAGGGCTACACAAGTGGGCCCGGGAGGACAGATCTTGGGTTGACGGGCAGCACTTTGATCACCTCGTCGGCGCGATTCGGACTGTACAAGCTGCTGGTTGTGGGGCCCACGTGCTGGTCGGTGGGTGCGAGTGAGCCCGGAGTGGTACCGCGGTGACGGTGGTTCCTGGAGAGGCGCTCCCTGGGACGGTGGCACGTTGGTTCGCCTTGTGGAAGGCGAGTAGGCTCCGGTCTTCACTTGTTGGAGTTGCTGCCCATGGATCTGGAGTTCTGTTTTTATAGCGCGCGACCTGGCAAGATCAGCTGCTACGATCACTCCCAATGTCGGATCGACGCGAAAGTGGTACCGTTGGAAAGTTGACTTGAAGTACTTTGATCTATGGCCGGAGAAAGATTTTCGACTATCCCAGATCTGGCCTTCGTCGAATTTACAATTTTCTGGCTGGCAGACTTAGAAAATTGAGGACAGAGGTGGGTTTTCCTGAGAACAGACGTTGACCGTGGCTAAAGCCTCAAATCTGGAAGTTGACCTCTTCATGAAAGTTATAGAGGGGGAAACAAGAAAGATGGGGATATTTTTTGTGGATTTTCTAGAGGTGGTTTAATAAGGGAAAATGATTTTCTAACACAGGTGGGTCGGATCTACACTGCATAGGACAAAACTGAAACTTGACTGAGTTTTATTTTTTTGGTGGAGAAAAAGAGCTTCTAAATTCGAGAAAAAAATGTGGAGACGTGTTTGGATGGGCAAGACACCCAGTGCAAATTTGGACTAAATCAGAAAAGGGAAAGAGGGTCGAACAATGGATGAACTAGCCTGCTGTGACAGAAAATAGAAGACTGGCAGATCTGGAAGGTGGGGAAACACGAAATGGGAAACATATAAAAGAAAGGCTAGAAAATGGGAAACTTTTTGTGGGACGTAGGATGGACCTCAGAAACTCACCCTCAAAATTTGGAATCCACCAGATCAAGAGGTTGAAAGCTAAAAATCCAGGAAGAGCTTGCTGTCCTGATTTGGACAGAACTCCGACGATGGCGGTGGCGGCGCGATGGCGGTACGAACGGAGGGCGGCGGCGGAGCTTCACACTCCAAGAAGATAGAACACTTGGAATCCACCAAGTATAGCAGGGAATTCACCCTAGAAGACAGCAATCTAGCTGCAAGAGGAGAGGGGAGAGAGAGGGAAGCCCTTGGCTTGGACAATTTCACAAGATTTTCTTCTCATTAATTCCACATAAAATGAAAATACATGGCATATATAGGTCCACCCTAATGACTCAAATGACCCCAGATCTAGGGTTAGGGGAAGGGCATACATGGGATCAGAAATATTATCCCCACATGGTCAAAAAACACAAATATAAAATCAATATACAAGTGGAGTTCGCCCCCCTCCTTAAGAGACCAATTTGGAATTGTTCTCTTTATTTAATTCTTGGTCCAAGTCCACATTTGGACCATGGACCAGCCCCCATGGGCCCTGGAATCCATGTGGACCAATAAGAGGGAGGGAGGGGGGCCCTGCTGGGACTACGTGCCCTTTTGCAAAGAAACCCAATGGCCTTTTGCAAATAAACCCACTAAGACTTATAATTGTGTACCTATATAACACAAGGGTATAAATACAAATATAAAAGGACATAAATGCAAATAAAATGTGGGTGGTCTTGCTCTGATGTCCCCATCAATTCTCCCCTGGTGGGAAGAACTCGACCCCGTCGAGTAAGGGGTGCGGCTGCTCGTGACCCCGACGGATCCATCATCGTACCAGGAAGCACGGAGTACGATCCACTTCAAGTACTCGACACCTGCTCATCCCGTATAGATTCGATATGCACACGCTGCTGAGGAATGAGGCTAGAGGTGGACACTCCGGGGTGGGGTCACTCTCAAAGGAGGGAAGGCGGCTCGAAGACTCACTAGGAATCATCGCTGGGTCCCTATATATGACTAGATCCGATATGTTGAGCTAGAGCCGATCCCAAAGTCCGACAAGTTTCGCACTCGAAAGGGACTGATAACGCGAGCGTACAAAGACTTACTTGACTCAACGTATGCAATCTTCAACTAGACACATGCAGACTTCCAACAGACTGGACGACAACAAAAGGAAAGAAAATGGACTCACACACGACCCTAGATTCATACCTAATTTAGATAGTGACTATTGAGCATCTTGGGTACATGGTGGATCTCCCTGGACATCGCCCTCAACCTGAAAGAACTCATCAGCTAGATCCTGATCGGCCTCTTAGCTGACTGGCACTAATTCCGATGGCGGGTCTTTTCCAACCCTCGGGTCCCCAATGACTAGTGATGTATGGGTGGGGCATTGACTAGCAATGTGGCCAAACCCATGGCAACGATAACGTTGCTGGCGTGACCCACTAGCCTCTCCGATGAGTGGTCCATTACCCTTGTCTTCCCAACTGACTGGGGGTGGTGTGGGTGCCGGGGAACGGGCAATGGGTGCCGAGGGGCGGGCAATGGGTGCCGGAGGTTGGGGTGGAGGTGGATCCCTTGGCGGGGGAGGACGGGGCCTTGGAGCGAATTGCTCCTGACGGGCGGGCTCTAGAGGACGAGCCATGGGGGCCCTCGAATGTGGGCCTAAGGAGCTACGGGGCTCGACACTACGGAGGGGAAAGGGGCTCGACTGTTGGATAGACTCAAACTCTCTCTCAAACTGCTCCATCTCGAGAGCAACCTGGTATGCATCCTCCAACTTATCCACCTTGCGGCGGAAAAGCTCATATTGTAGGTGTGGTTGTAAACCACGTCAAAATCGGGAGACGGTCAGGGAACTCTCCTCTGTGGCATCACATCGCAGAAAGTATTCATCAAACTCGGTGATGTAATCGGAGACGGACCGATCTCCTTGGGTGAGAGTCTGCCACCTATCTATGAGACGCTGGCGGTAGGTGGGGGGGAGGTACTTCTTCCTAAGTTTGGACCTCATCTCCTCCCACGTCTCTACCTGGGGTTCCTGACGGTGAAAAAGTAGGTTCTCCATGTTTCTCCAAAAGGTTTGGGCCTGCCCTAATAGTTTCATCTTGGCAAACTTGACCTTCCGTTGGTCTGACATCTCAAACCACTCGAAATATCGATCCATGCCGGCCTCCCAATCAAGATAGACTTTTGGGTCTAAGGACCCGTCAAAAGTGGGGGGTCTACACAAACGGTCCTAAGGGTCCGCTCATCCTCATCTAACTCACGGTTCTGTCGTTGAACACGACGGTCACGACCATATCCCCCATTTTTGTTCTCGGACTCATAGTCTTGCACCTCGGGGATTTGACGCCTCCTAACATCTATCCCTTGAACCCTTGGAGCAGCAGGTTGCTGAATCGATTCCTGTTGACCATGTGTGGGTGGGGGGGTGCCTCGATTGGGGCTGTCGGGGGTGCCTCGGGTAGGGCTTTCTCTAAAGCAGCAACTCTCTCTACTAGGCCCTGGACGAACTGGTCCGACCCTTCGGCCCTATCCTCTAAGGCCTTCATCCTTTCTTTCAGACGTGTGCCTAGGCCATCCACCCGTGTACTCAACCCTTCCATTCTATCCACTTGAGTGCTTAACTCGTCCATTCGGTCACTCAACCCATCCATTTTTCCCATAATAGCTTGGAACATGTTGGCCACTGATGCTCCATCGAGACTAGGGACTCTGGGATCTACCATAGGTGGTGGTGGTGGTGAGTATGGGGTACCCCTACGCGTGGGCATGCAACGCACCGACCAAAGTGAAGTGATGAACCTAGACTTAGCCAATATCCGGTACGTGGCGAAGGTTTGACCCGAGGGTCTCCTCGACGTGAGTGTGCGGCCTTCCCGATAGGCGTAACCTAACGTTCAGGCGACACCTTTTGATATACCGGTTTATTGGGATGAAAATGTGACAAAAAAACACCTTTTTTTCTTTGTTTTAAAATAATGATGATCCTAGACTAGACTTAGACCATGCTATGATGACAACCCTAGACTCAACTGGCGCTCTGATACCAAATTGATGCGGGATGGACAGCGACCTGGGACTCTAGCTCGCGGACGTCCCTGGCAAGGGATGCGTGGGACCGTGCGCGGTTGAGAAACCAGCAATGAGTCGGGTAATCGGCTCTTCCGTGCTCGGATCAAGTCACGGGATGGGTCTCGCTCTCTCTCTCTTGCAGCGGTGAATAACAATATGATAACGAGCTAATTTATCCTATTATGCTCTCTAGCAGCGGCATATGGAAATATACAAAATAAAGCAAATGCCGAGAGAGGAGTGGACACGATACCTCCACGCGCCGGGTGTGGGGACGACGATCCCGGCAAAGTGCGATAACTCCCGGTAACTAAGTAGTACAATAATTACAGTAGGGAATTATCACTGACTCCACGCAGGGAGGTAAAGGCCTACACAAGTGGGCCTGGGAGGACCGATCTTGGGTTGACGGGCAACACTTTGATCACCCCGTCGGTGCGGTTGGGACGGCACAAGCTGCCGGTTGTGGGGCCCATGTGCTGGTCGGCGGGTCCGAGTAGGCCCAGAGTGGTACCGTGGTAACAGTGGTTCCTGGAGAGGCGCTCCCTGGGACAGCGGCATGTTGGTTTGCCTTGTGGAAGGTGAGTCGGCTCTGGTCTTCACTTGTTGGAGTTGCTGCCCACAGATCTGGAGTTTTGTTTTTGCAGCGCGCGACCCAGCGAGATCAGCTGCTGTGATCACTCCCGACGTCGGATCGACACGAAAGTGGTGCCATTGGAAAGCTGATTTGAAGTACTTCGATCTATGGCTGGAGAAAGATTTTTGACTATCCCGGATCTGGCCTTCGTCGAATTTACAATTTTCTGTCTGGCAAACTCAGAAAACTCAGGACAGAGGTGGGTTTTCCTGAGAACAGATGTTGACCGTAGCTAAAACCTCAGATCTGGAAGTTGACTTCTTCATGAAAGTTATAGAAGGGGAAACAAGGAAGACGAGGATATTTTTTTTGGATTTTCTAGAGGTGGTTTAATAAGGGAAAATGATTTTCTAACACATGTAGGTCGGATCTACACTGCACAGGACAGAACTGAAACTTGACTGAGTTTTAATTTTTTGGTGGTGAAAAATAGCTCCTAAATTCGAGCAAAAATTTGTGGAGACGTGTTTGGAAAGGCAGGACACCCAGTCCAAATTTGGACTCAATCAAAAAAGGGAAAGAGGGTCGAACAATGGATGAACTAGCCTGCTATGACAGAAAATAGAAGATTGGCAGATCTGGAAGGTGGGGAAACACGAAATGGGAAAAATATAAAACAAAGGCTAGAAAATGGGAAACTTTTTGTGGGAGGTGGGATGGACCTCAGGAACTCACCCTCAAAATTTGGAATCCACCAGATCAAGAAGTTGAAAGCTAAAAATCCGGGAAGAGCTTGATGTCCTGATTTGGACAAAACTCCGGCGATGGCGGTACAAACGGAAGGCGGCGGAGGAGCTTCACACTCCAGGAAGATAGAACACTTGGAATCCACCAAGTATAGCAGGGAATCTACCCTAGAAGATAGCAATCCAGTTGCAAGAGGAGAGGGGAGAGAGAGGGGCACCCTTGGCTTGGACAATTTCACAAGATTTTCTTCTCATTAATTCCACATAAAATGAAAATACATGGCATATATAGGTCCACCCTAATGACTCAAATGACCCCAGATCTAGGGTTAGGGGAGGGGCATACATGGGATTGGAAATATTATCCCCACATGGTCAAAAAATAGAAATATAAAATCAATATACAAGTGGAGTTCGCCCCCCTCCTTAAGAGACCAATTTGGAATTGTTCTCTTTATTTAATTCTTGGTCCAAGTCCACATTTGGACCATGGACCAGCCCCCATGGGCCCTGGAATCCATGTGGACCAATAAGAGGGAGGGAGGGGGCCCCTGCTGGGCCTACGTGCCCTTTTTCAAAGAAACCCAATGGCCTTTTGCAAATAAACCCACTAAGACTTATAATTACGTACCCATATAACAAAAGGGTATAAATACAAATATAAAAGGACATAAATGCAAATAAAATATGGGTGGTCTTGCTCTGATGTCCCCATCAATTCTCCCTGGGTGGGAAGAACTCGACCCCGTCGAGTAAGGGGTGCGGTTGCTCGTGACGCCGGCGGATCCGTCATCGTACCAGGAAGCGCGGAGTACGCTCCACTCCAAGTACTGGACACCTGATCATCACGTATAGATTCGATATGCACACGCCCAACTCATAGCTAATATAGGGTAACATGCATGAGTAGTACTAGTATAAATCTATCTTCCACATTATATACCCTGTTTTACGGATATCTGATGCATGTCTGTAAATAGCGCCCAACCACCCGCCATCAATTAATGGGCGACTAGCCAATGGGCGCCCATTCTTGAATGGGCGACCCAGTGAACGGGTGCTCATTAAATAATGACAATGGGGCAGGCGCCAATTCCCTTTTTGGTAATTAATAATCACAGTGTTTATAAAATTTATATCTATGAAATGAAACCCTAATATTCTTGCATGAGCATGATCTTGAAATCCTGTTATTTTTATCTGTCTATCCATGTCTTTACTTCCTTATTCTGTAAACTTTAGAAATTGTGAATAGTGTTTTATGTCTCAAAACGTACCTGGTTGATACGTAGCATCACAAGAAAATGGGCGCCCATGCTTTGGGCACTAATTGATTTAATAGCGACCCTCTGCGGAGTCACCCATTAATTGGTGACTCTATGTGTGGGCGCCAATTGCTAGGATAGGCAAAAGAAAATACGAAAAATAATTGAATGGGCGCCCACTACCAGGGTGCCAATTCATAAATTAGAGGCACCCGTCAGGGTGCCATTTCTTCAATTAAGGTCACCCGGATGCCCGTTACCAGAATTTTATTTTAAAATTTTTGAAAAATTGAATAGGTGCCTCTCAGAGAGGGTGCCAATTGCTGAAATTTTCATTTTTCTGCCAAATGAATTTCCCCGAGTTCTGGAATGGGCAACCCATCCAGAAACCACCAATTGAATGGGCACCCCTGGCATGGGCGCCAATTCACTCTGACCCTGTCATGTTCACCGAATGTGCGCCCTCTGTAAGGGCACTAATTCTGTAAATAATGGCTTCTAGAAGGGCGCCAATTATGTAATCTGTGGTAGCCCTAGAGGGTGAATTCCCCCCAGATGTCTGATATATCGTGCATATTATGTGGTTTAGTCACAGTTCATCCCTACATGATAATCTTTACTTAAACTCCGTTCCCTGAGATCTACCTTATGTATCCTACAATGGTTAAATCCTTTGGAATTCTCTATTGGCTATAGACTAGAGTGGATATCGAATAAATACATGACTCATAGCTGGCGTTAATTGGGCCTGATCTGGTCTTGGGAGGAGCACCCGAAAGTACTTGTGCTCGTGGGTGCTATATTGATCATGGTGTGGCATTACACCGAAGTACTTGTCGTTCTAGATATAAGGCATTCCACTCACTCTCTCGTGACAATACTTGATATTATTTGCATGCTTGACTTGACTTGTGTACCTCGGAATGGGCAAGTACTTGCTTGAATGAAATAGCCAATTCTAGTTACACGTACTTGATATTACATGCTTGAACATTGGTTCTTACTTTTCTAGAAAATTGTGCAAACACTTGATAGTACCTTATTGTTACCTTGAAATCATGCGATGTTCTTCTCTAAAGTTCATTATCTTGCTCGTCCATCATGTATAGCTATACCTGCATTGCACGCAACATGTAATTACTTAAAGACTGCTAGATCTTGAGATATTGATGTGAAACGAGATCGGGAGGGGGTGGCCTTCTTCAACCTTCAGATCATTGTCGCGCTATAGGTTCCTAGCGCCTTCATGAAGATCGCGCTAGGACGATATGGCGCCTTCTCAGACAGTAGCCGGACGATGAAGTTGGACTTAGGGGCGCTCGTGGATGACTTCGGGGGAGTGATTCACAAGGGGAGGGCACATAGGAGAGTGGATATGACACAGGGGAATCTTTAAACAAAACATGGGGGCCCTAAACATCGATTAAACTAACCTATTGCTAGCTAGGATAACTTGGTGAATGTGGGAGCGGGGGTGGGCGACGAGGGAGAAAGGGGTATGGCAGGGCGAACTAGGACCAGTAGGGTGTTGGCTGGGGCATCACACCCGATCCCATCGCAGGACCGGTGCAACCAAGCTCCGTCTTGGTCATAGCCACGTCGTTGACGGTGGTGGAGGGCGTCGATCGTCGGTGGAGGAAGAACGGAGCCCGAATGGGGCCTCACACCCGGCCTCTTCTCAAAGCCGATGCACCCGGATCTTCGAACGGCCTCCGTGAAGGGGAAGAGGGAGGATTAGAAGAAGAACATGGGCATCGCACCCGTAGAGGGGAGGAGGGAGGGGTTCCAAAGATTGGGGGCGGGAAGATAAGAGATATAGCCATGCTATACTCTTCAAACACTCATTTTCTCAAATCATTTCTATTCCATTACTTAATCAAACGAGATGGAGTACATATATAGGGGGAAAGGGGAAGCCTAAAAGACACTAAAACATCAATTGCAACAGTGGGAAACAGCGAACATTGAAGTCATTGAGAGTTCCAAGGGCTGGGTAGTTGGGGCGTCTGCAGTTGACCGTCTGCCTGAGAACGCGCTAGGGAAACCTAGCGCCTTCTTCAGGTCGCGCTACCCAAAGGTAGCACGTTAATCTCCAGCCCAGCAGCTTCATCGATCGACTTTGGCGGCAGCTAGCTTGATTTCCATCAAACCCCTCCACTTTGGAAGGTTCGTCCTCGAACCTAGAAGCTCAAGATCCCAGTCTGTGAGAATAGGCTGGTTCCCTAAACTCTGATACCATTTGATGTGAAACGAGATCGGGAGGGGGTGGCCTTCTTCAACCTTCAGATCATTGTCACGATATAGGTTCCTAGCGCCTTCATGAAGATCGCGCTAGGACGATATGGCGCCTTCTCAGACAGCAGCCGGACGATGAAGTTGGACTTAGGGGCGCTGGTGGATGACTTCGGGGGAGTGATTCACAAGGGGAGGGCACATAGGAGGGTGGATATGACACGGGGGAATCTTTAAACAAAACATGGGGGCCCTAAACATCGATTAAACTAACCTATTGCTAGCTAGGATAACTTGGTGAATGTGGGAGCGGGGGTGGGCGACGAGGGAGAAAGGGGTATGGCAGGGCGAACTAGGACCAGTAGGGTGTTGGCTGGGGCATCACACCCGATCCCATCGTAGGACCGGTGCAACCAAGCTCCGTCTTGGTCATAGCCACGTCGTTGACGGTGGTGGAGGGTGTCGATCGTCGGTGGAGGAAGAACGGAGCCCGAATGGGGCCTCACACCCGGCCTCTTCTCAAAGCCGATGCACCCGGATCTTCGAACGGCCTCCGTGAAGGGGAAGAGGGAGGATTAGAAGAAGAACATGGGCATCGCACCCATAGAGGGGAGGAGGGAGGGGTTCCGAAGATTGGGGGGGGGAAGATAAGAGATATAGCCATGCTATACTCTTCAAACACTCATTTTCTCAAATCATTTCTATTCCATTACTTAATCAAACGAGATGGAGTACATATATAGGGGGAAAGGGGAAGCCTAAAAGACACTAAAACATCAATTACAACAGTGGGAAACAGCGAACATTGAAGTCATTAAGAGTTCCAAGGGCTGGGTAGTTGGGGCGTCTGCAGTTGACCGTCTGCCTGAGAACGCGCTAGGGAAACCTAGCGCCTTCTTCAGGTCGCGCTACCCAAAGGTAGCGCGTTAATCTCCAGCCCAGCAGCTTCATCGATCGGCTTTGGCGGCAGCTAGCTTGATTTCCATCAGATATATTCCTACTGAGCGATTCGCTCACCTAGTTTCATTCCAACATTTTTCAGGTAACTCGGATAGTGACAACCATATGGATGGGAATGAGATCGAGTGAAGAGAGTAGAGCTTCTGATTATTGAGCCATTGCCAAGTCGTATCCTGTCATATCTTGTCCTTTTAATAAGTCCTATGTCATTGGACCCCCTTTTATTATTTAAGTCTAGCTGTGGAAGTTTGTAAGGCTTGTAGCCTGGTAATTTAATTTTGGATGATTAGTATCATGGATTTGAAGTACAATGGTTAAGTGGTTAAATCTTGGAATTTAATTATGGTTGTTATTATATTACCATGTCTTTTGCACACTCCTTCTTTATGTCGAAAACCTTATTGCTTTGATTGACATGATCTATATAAACTCGTCACGCATACCGGGTTCCTTCCGCGCTCGGGACGTGACAGTTTCTATGGTATCCGAGCCTAGGATTTCAATTTCTTAGGAAACCCAAGTCCAAGGATAGTTATACTCCTTATTCTCGGTGAGATTGGTAGAGCCATGGGTTAAGTCCTATGTTGTCATCCAAGATTATAATTAGAAACTAATTTCATCAAAATCTCTTATAGGATTATGACCGTTGAAAGAGCAGAATGGTGCGAGATGCAGCGCACAGTGCAAGGTCTTACGCAGGCGCTACAAAAGGTGCACAGGGCGGCCAACCGCGGAGCTGGTGATCTCTTTTTTTTAATTGAAATAAAGTATTATTGATGTTGAAAAGGAGGATACATTATCAACGGGGCATACCCCTGAGCGGAAGCAGGAAAGATAGCTTCCAAATAACAAAGAATAAAAAACCAATTAAGAGTGTCGGATAGATACGAGACCCAGCTGGTGATCTCCATAGGGGTTTCCGCAACATGAACCCACCAAGATTCGCGGGCTCGTCTGACCCCAAGTATGCTGAGAACTAGTTGAAGGAAATCGGAAGGTTTTTTCATGTAATGCAATGCACGGATGAAGAAAAGGTTTTGCTGGCCACATTCCAACTGGAGCGGGACGCTTGATGTTTGTGGGAATCTGTAGAAGCAACATTGCCGAGTGACTATGTTACATGGGCTGAATTTGTTGAATATTACAACAACAAGTACTTTTCTGACCGCATTTAGGAGAAGAAGGCCACGGAATTTTTCGCACTGAAACAACGGACCCTGACAATGGCCGAGTATGAGGCCCAGTTCTCAAGATTGTCCAGGTATGCACCCCACTTGGTGTGTACTGAAAAGATGAAGGCAAGAAGGTTCCTCAACGGGTTCGGCCCCAATACATTACCCAACTGGCACCGATGGACATCCAAGTCTATTCAGAAATGGTCTGACGTGCACAGTTACTAGAGGACGCCACAGAATTTTCTGACAAGATTAGAGGAAGGAACAAGAAGGAGCAAGTCACAAGTCCCCGAAACTTCAAACCATCATTTAACAAGAAGCCGTTCGACAATGGAGGGGAGTCCTCCAAATAAAAGAAATTTAAGAAAAATTATAAGCCATTCTCCATCACCGCACCTTCTAAGGAAGTTTGCAAGCACTGTGACAAGGCCGGCCATAGGGCCGAGGAATGCTGGAGGAGACTAGGAGCCTAACTCCGATGTGGGAGCCGGGAACATCGAATCCCTGATTGCCCATTGTTGAATGAGCAAACCACTAAAGATGAGAATCGTCCGGCAAAGAAATAAGGCCGTCTGCAAGCTCTCTAAGAGACGAAACCGACGGAAGGTGAAATTATGGAAGGTACACTAACTGTTTGTTCTAAGACTACTGATGTTTTATTTGATACCAGAGCAACTCATTCATTTGTTTCCAAGGAATTTGTTGCTTTATTTTCTAAAGAACCTGAACTATTAGACTTGATCATCTCTACTCCTCTTGGGAGTGAATCCGATATTACATATCAATACCCAAATTATAAGGTTATGGTTAAAGGAAACATTCTACCTACCAACCTGATATGCCTATATATGAAGGGGTATGACGTCATACTAGGTGCCGACTGGTTATCCACACACCAAGCTACCGTAGATTGCCGGAATGGCTAGATAACTTTTGTGGATTACCCAGAACTGGTTTACATTAGCCCTCAGAATAGATCACCTCTTATATCAGCTCTCCGAGCTAGCACACTTATAAGTAAAGGATGTGTTGCTTTCATAGCATTTGTGACTGCCACGGAAGTCGAGGAGTCTAAACTTGAAGACATCCGTGTAATTCGGGATTTTTTTGACATTTTTCCAAAAGAATTGACCGGCTTACCCCCGGAGAGGGAAGTGTCGTTCACAATCGACTTTGTCCCTAGTGTTGGCCCTGTTTCCAAGGCACCTTACAGAATGTCCCCCACTGAGCTGAAGGATCTAAAGGTGCAGGTAATGGAGTTATTGAAAAAGGGTTTCATCAGGCCGAGTACTTCCCCATAGGGAGCGCCCGTACTATTTGTCAAGAAGAAGGACAGATCAATGAGACTATGTATCGATTATCGGCAGCTGAACCACTTCACTATCAACAATAAGTACCCGCTGCCGAGGATTGATGAGTTGTTCGATCAAATATCAGGTGATAAATACTTCTCCAAGATTGATCTTCGATCTGGTTACCACTAACTGAGGGTCAAAGAAGAAGACATTCATAAAACTGCATTCTGAAGTAGGCATGGGCATTATGAATTTACTGTTATGCCTGTCGGACTAACAAATGCCCCTGCAGCCTTTATGCAGTTAATGAACAACACCTTTAGGCCACACCTGGATCAATTCATTGTGGTCTTTATTGATGATATCTTAATTTATTCAAAGTCTGAAGAAGACCATGAAGAACATTTGAGGACAGCGTTGCAGATATTAAGGGATAATCAACTCTATGCCAAATTTTGCAAGTGTAAATTTTGGCTAGAAGAAGTATCCTTCATGGGCCATATAATCTCGAAGAATGAAATTTCGTGGACCCATCAAAGGTCAAAGTCGTGAAGAATTGGGAACGACCAACGAATGCAATGGAGATTCGAAACTTCTTAGGGCTAGCTGGTTACTATCGGCTTTTTATTGAGGACTTCTCAAAAATTGATGTTCCTCTCACCAGGTTGACTCGCAAGGAAGTGCCTTATGAGTGGAATGAAGACTGTGAGAAAAGTTTCCAAGCTTTAGAGGATCTCTTGACCACTGCTCCAGTCTTATCATTACCAATTAAAGGAGAGAAGTATGAGGTATATACCGATGCTTCTGGTATTTGCCTCCGGTGTGTATTCATGAAAAATGGAAGAGTCATTGTGGTGGGGACACCGGACCCGTCACACGGAGCCGACGCCGCACCACCCCGACACCACCAAGCTTGTGGTTTGAAGATTTGGCGTCCTGAGTATGTATTTTATTTGTGTGTATTTTACTTGTATTGTGGTGGTATTGTATTATTAACCACTAGTCATATTTTATTTTATTTTGGCCAATAGTCAAAGGTTGGTTGTTGTATTTTATTTTATTAGGCCAAATAGTCATAGGATATGGGTGTCCTTAGTTGAAATGTCTAGGGTTATTCTTGTCCAAGTGTAATATGGCCTTTCCTATATAAAGGAGGCTAGTGTACCATTTTATGCATAGATTGAATGAAAGAAGAAGTTCGTACGTGAGGGAGTTTTCCCTCTTCTTGCCTCCCTTCCCTCCAACTCCTTTGTAAGAAGAGAGTGATTGTTTTTTTTTAAAGCAATACCTGTCTAGTCGGAAGAGGTAGACCGTTCACCCCTATAAGAAGGGATGAGTCGCTCTGCCCCCAACAGCCGCCCAGGGAAAATTTTATATAATTAAAGATTGAGTACAAGGAATAGAGGTGAATTCGGGCCTAAAGGATGGACAACCTATCTTATCAAGACAATAGGGGCCCTTTACTGGGGTGGGGAGGTCGGCCAAAGAAAACCAAGAAGATGGAGATGACAACCTACACCCAAGGCCAGCCAACATGTCTGCCACTTGGTTGGCTTCCCTAAACACATGGGATATGTCGACCTGCACCCGACGAGAGAGCGAGTCTACATCTAGCATAATAAGTTGCAGCTGCCATGGACAGTCAATCCGTCCTTTGGTAACCTGTACAACAATAAGTGAATCCGACTCGACTTCAATTGCATGGATGTCCCGGTGAAGGCAAAGAGAAAGACCATCTCAGAGTGCAAGAGCTTCGGCTTCGAGACTTGAGGTGACATTCGGGTAAGGTGTAGCAAAAGTGAATAGTAAGTTACCAAGAGAGTCTCTTAGCACGGCCCCTCCCCCGGCTGTGCCAACATCATGCTTGAAAGAGCCATCCACGTTAAGTTTCAACCTCCCTTGAGGCGGTGGCAGCCACCGGACTAGCTTAGAGAGATCTGACTGCACACGGTTAGGAGAGACCCCCCATGAGGTCAGCCAAGCTCGCTGGTAGGTGGAGATTTTCCTTCCCTTAAAATGGTGAATAGAAACCAAAGAGCGGATAGCTTGCATTACCTGACAGAGGATATGTCGAGAGTTCATTGACTGTCCTTCAAACCTTGCACGGTTTCTGCTTAACCAAATTTCACATAAAGCAGCCATGAAGATGCATCGAGATAATGTCCCCGCCACAGATGATAGCTGGAGGTTTGCCAAGAAGCCAAAGATTGCATCGGATGCAGAAGCGATGATTGTCCGGTGAGAGACCATCCGGTGTGAGACCGAGATGCACGAGGCAGTGGTTATCCTGTCCCGTTTGTGTTTTCGAAGTGTCGACGATCTCTTTCACGTTGCCGCCGCATCAAATTTGGTATTAGAGCCCAACAACGGCGTCTCTGTCAACCCTGACCTCTTCATTGTTTGTGATCGACTTTGGTACGTGAAAAAAAAAAGAGAATAGCAAAGGGGATCTTCCTCTCTCTGCTGAGAAAAGAGTGAAAAAAAAGGCATAAGAATTGCTTCTCTAGGCTGAGAGAGAGAGAAGAAAATGGAAAAAAAATTCCATTCGTAGGGGTTGGCCATCGTCACCCGTGCCCAGTTCAAAACCTATTTCAACTGCAACGGCCATCCCCAATCGCCGCGCGCCATTGCGCCCGCCGCCCCGTGCTGCCACCCGCGTCACGATTCCACCGCCGCACCGCCCATGCCCTCGTCGCCTGTGACCCGCCTAGCCACACGTCTGCGACCTCATCGCCGGCGCTCGCCGCAGGCCACGTGGCCGTCCTCCATCCCCCTCGTCACCCACTACCATGTGCGCCCACCCGGCCGCCCTCGTCGCCTCCCGCGTGCCCCCCCCCCCGCACCGCTACCGGTCGGCCGCATGGACGATGCCCTGACCCCCATGGGAGCCCACCCTGTCATGTGCCGCCCGTGCCTCCCGCGTGGCCCGCGTGGCTGGTCGCGCTTGCATGAGTTGACCGCCTGCCACGACCGCCTTCTGTCTGCGTGATTTGCGTAGAAATACCAAAAAAAATTGAAAATTGATGCAGTGCATTGAAAAGTAATATATATATATATATATATATTATGATTGATATATATATATTATGATTGATATATATATATATGATATTATATATATCTATATAATTATATATATATATCATTTGAATAAATTATTGACTATGGCACCCGAGTCCACTACAACGGCTTGAGCAGCGCCCGAGTCGCCTAGTCGTCGACAGACAGTCCGTGATCTACGGAATGCAAGTGTCCCTGAGTCACCCTGCGCAGAGAAATTCTGACTGGTTTGTTCCCCTGCGCTGGAAATTTTAATTAAAGTGATTTTGTAAGAATTGCACCCTCCCTGCGTGAAGTGAATTTATTGTAACCGTTCAAGCTTCGTCGACGCCGTGCGGACACACACATCCCCACTCATCTTCGTCTCCGGTCGGAGCTAGACTTTTCAGTCTAGCTAGGTACGTGCTCCAATCACTTGCTCATTTAGTATCTTTATCAGTTGCCACGCGATGAAGTGAGAGAGAGCCCGGCCCATGCAACCTATCTCCTGAGCGCATCACTATGGACGGAAAGAGAGAGCTTGTATGATCCCGGCCTTAAGCCCTAGAACTATCACATTAGGGTACCGTAATTGTCAGGTGGTAGCTCCACAACTACTTCACCTACGGGCGAGTAACTCTACTTAGTCAGTCCCTTCACGAATCAAATTGACCCATTGAGTATTAGCCAACAAGAAGGTCTGGACCTTGCTAATCTTCGGTCCCAGGATTGCATCATTTAGGTCTGAGCTCATGCATGCCACATTGGTCTAAGAATTCATCAGGCCGTCTAGAGCGCGTTTCAACACTACAACCACCCATGGCTCAGGATAGCATGAATGCCATGTTAGCCCAGCTCGAGCAAAATCTTACGGCCCAATTTGAAGCATCTATAGGCCAATTGTGAGCGGATCTAGATGATAGGATCCGAGCCTTAGAGGATCATGTGAAGGGAGAGGAAGGAAGGATGAATGTTCACGAAGATCCCATCACCAACCATAGAGAAGAGAGAGACCGAGTCCCCCTGAATCAGGCTCCTCAAGGTAGAGAGTAAGATGATCGTGCCCCTCGAGGAAGAAGCCACGAAGATGAGAAGATCATCCTGAGGAACGTCAAGATAGACGCTCCCAGTTTTGATGGGTCCCTATATCCCGCCACATACCTTGATTGGGAAATCAGGATGGACCAATATTTTGATTATCATCACCGCATGACCCCTGCTACAAGGGTGAGGTTTGCCAAGATGAAGCTCCTAGGTCAAGCCAAGACCTACTAGTGTAATGTTGAGAATCTCCTGACAAGGAGACGAGAGGAGCGTATCAACACATGGGAAGAAATGAAGGAGAAACTTAGGGAGAAGTATCTGCCACCCTCTTACCATCAGCGTTTTTTAGACCAATGATAGAAACTCACCCAAGATGGGAAGTCTGTAGATGAATACATCACCAAGTTCGATGAATTCTTCCTTCGGAGTCATGTCGTGGAGGATGCCTCTATCACCCTCTCCCGATTTAGGGATAGCCTACACGAGAGCATTCAGCGGGAACTATTCTTGCGAGAGGTTAACACCCTCGAGCACGCCTACTAGGTTGCTCGAGATGTTGAGCTGTTTCAAAGGGTGGTCCCCCTTCGGGTTTCCACCTACGGCCAACCTGAACCCCGAAACCCCATGACCCGCTATCCTGAGAGGTCTGGCCCCTCCACTTCTTATGTCCCTTCTGCTACCCTACTTTGGGCCGTTGCCCCTACTATTCCTTTCATAAGGAACCCCTTACCTACACCTGCTGATGTACCCAGGCTAGAGTACACTCCGCCAACTGATAGGAGGGATGACAAGGGAAAGGGAGCCATCCCTGACACTTCCCAACCAGTCCCTGTCTCGAGGATTCGCTACTTTAGGTGCCATAACCTAGGGCATGTCGCCACCAATTGCTCCATCTGAGCCTTGGTCATCATTGACCCCCAACCTATGGAGCTTCCACTTCAGGAAGGAGAAGACATTGAGAGATATATGGCCGATCCTTATCTCAACTCCCAGTTTGAGGAAATGGATGCAGGATTTGATGGCATGCATGTTGAGTACATGCAGGTTGGAGACATTTTTAAGAGTTCTAAATAGGGAAGATTGGGTGTAGTTCACTGCATCTTAACACCCCCCTAGGATGATGACTGGCGTCAAACCTCCATCTTCTAAACCTACAACATGGTGAAATCTCAACCCTGTAAGGTGAATTTTGACAACGGGAGCTATATCAATACAGTCTCTTCTGACTTTTTCTCCCGTCTAGGTCTACCTACGCACCCTCATCCTAGGCCATACAACGTAGCTTGGGCTGATGACACTTCTATCCTAGTCACCACTATATGCGTCATTCCCATTCAGTTCTAGTCCTACCAAGGAAAAATTTTATGTGATGTAGTGCCTATGAAGGTCGGGAGCATCATCTTAGGACGACCATGGATATATGATGTAGACCTTACTACATTTGGTCGATCCAATAAGTGTTCCTTCTCCCACAATGGGAAGAAGATTCAGTTGTACCTGGCACCCCCAAAGGTGACCTCGAGAAAGAGTTCCACCTCCACCCCCACTGGAACCCCCAAGGTTCAAGAGAGTCCCCGAACAACTAATGAACGGAAACTTCTCATTCCCTCTTCTCCTGCACCTATCACACCCGTTCCTAAGGCCCCTAAGGTTGGTCATGACCCAGTTAGGCGCCTTAACTTCATAAATGTCTGTGAGCTAAACAGAGAGGTTACTGAGGGTGCCCCTGTTTGGGCTGTTGTTGCTACCATCACACCCGAGGAGTCCCAAGTCTCCATCCCAACTGAAGTCCAAGCAATCCTGCAGGACTTCCAAGACATCTTTCCTGAGAACTTGCCCTCTAGACTCCCTCCCATGCGTGATGTACAACACACCATTGGCCTTGTCCCCGGGTCCACCCTACCCAACCTTCCCCATTACAGACTGAACCCCAAGGAGCATCCTGAGCTCCAAAGAATTGTTGAGGACTTTATTCGAAAGGGTTTCCTCATGGTGAGCAAGAGTCCATGTGTTGTTCCTGCCTTGCTCACACCCAAGAAAGATGGCACCTGACGGATGTGCGTTGACAGCTGCGCCATCAACAAAATCACTGTCAAGTATAGGTTTCTAATTCCCCGTCTTGATGACATGCTTGACATGATGAGTGGAGCCACCATCCTTTCCAAAATTGACTTGAAGAGTGGCTACCACCAGGTCAGAATCCGACTAGGGGATGAATGGAAGACAGCCTTCAAAATAAAAGAAGATCTGTATGAGTGGTGCGTCATGCCATTTGGGCTATCCAATGCCTCCAGCACTTTCATGAGACTTATGACGGTAGTCCTCCGCCCTCTCATTGGTCGCTTTGTTGTCGTCTACTTTGACGATATTTTGATCTATAGCCACAACCCTCGGGACCATGTCCAGCATTTGAGGGAAGTCTGCGAGACTTTGAGGAGAGAACCCTTGTATGCCAACCTCAAGAAATGTGAATTCATGACAGATTGGGTCACTTTCCTCAGATTTGTGGTTTCTAATCAAGGAGCGTCTGTGGACCAATCCAAGGTCCAAGCCTTAGTAGACTGGCCAGAGCCCTATAACGTCCATGACGTTCGAAGTTTCCATGGGCTAGCCACTTTCTACAGATGCTTGATTAAGGGTTTTAGCACCATTATGGCACCCATCAGGGATTGCATCTGTAAAGGGAATTTTGAGTGGACTAAAGCTGCCTCCCAGGCTTTTCTTTTCATAAAGGAGCTCATGACCAAAGCCTCTGTCCTCTGCCTGCCAAACTTTTCCAAAGTCTTTGAGATATCCTGTGATGCCTCTGGCATAGGAGTGCTTAGCCAGGAAAGCCACCCTGTGGCTTATTTCAGAGAAAAGCTTTCTGATGCAAAGCTTCGTTACTCTACTTATGATAAGGAGTTTTATGCCGTGGTCCAAGCTCTCAAACACTGGAGACACTATCTCTTACCTCAAGAGTTTGTCTTACACTCGAATCACGAGGCCTTGAAATTCCTTAGCTCTCGGAAGGGCTTAAACATAGGCACGGTCGATGGGTAGAATTCCTCCAGTCCTTCACCTTTGTCCTAAAATATAAGGCTGGAAGTCAAAATAAGGTGTTGACGTCTTGAGTCGAAGGGTCTTCCTTCTTTCCACTGTTCGGGTAGAGGTCACCGGATTTGACCGCATGAAGGCACTCTGTGGAGAGTGTCCATATTTTGGCCCAGCCTATTATGCACTGACTGTTGGATCATCGATAGCATTTGCTGACTATCCACTCCAAGATGATTTTCTTTTTCGAGCATAGCAACTCTGTGTCCCGAAGACTTCTGTACGAGACTTTTTTGATATGGAAAATGCATGTTAGAGGTCTTGCTGGCCATTTTCGATGAAATAAGACCATCCATTCTGCGGAGGAGCATTTTTACTGGCCTGGCTTAAAGAAAGATGTGGCCAAAATTGTAGCCCAGTGTCGGACATGCACAATGGCCAAACAGGTTAAACAAAATACTGGTCTCTACACTCCTCTCCCCATTCCTGATAGACCATGGGTTTATGTGAGCATAGATTTCATACTTGGTTTACCTCAGATTACTCACAAAAATGACTCCATCTTTGTTGTAGTTGATCGATTCTCTAAGATGGCCCATTTCATTGCATGTTCCAAAATATCTGATGCATCTAGAGTAGCCCACCTTTTCTTTGATGAAGTCGTGCGTCTGCATGCTCTCCCCCAAACCATCGTGTCTGACCGAGATGTCCGGTTCACTAGTTATTTTTGGAAGACACTTTGGCACCTAGTTGGCACTAAGCTCAAATTCTCCACTGCCTATCACCCACAAACTGACGAGCAAATAGAGGTCGTCAATAGGACTTTAGGGAACCTTTTGAGGTGTCTTGTAGGGGATCATTCTGCCAATTGGGATCTTCTCTTGCCCAAAGCCGAATTTGCATATAATAGCTCTGTCAATCGATCCATAGGTATGAGTCCATTTGAGGTCGTGCATGAATACAAACTTAGGAAACCAGTTGATCTCATTCCCCTTTCCCTCGAGTCCAGGACTTCCAAGTCAGCCAAAGAGTTTGCACAACATGTCAAAAGTCTGCACGAATCAATTAGCAATCAAATAAACCTCAGTAATGAGACCTACAAACGTTTTGCTGAATCGCATAGGCGTCACCACGAATTTCAAGAAAGTGACTTGGTTATGGTATGGATTCGACCCAAACGACTCCCCTCGGGAGCCGTTAAAAAGTTGCAAGCCTATAGTGATGGTCCCTTCCAAATACTACGGAAGATTGGCTCCAATGCATATGTTGTGGACTTACCTCTCGAATATGGGATTAGCTCTACCTTTAATGTGCCAGACCTAGTGACCTACAAGGAACCCACAGTGATTCCTAGTGACACTTTCAAGCCTTCTCCTCCCATTGAGAGTGAGCCCACCCCTATGCGTCCACCAGCCTTGAGAGCACCGCGTGAGCAAATTGAGAGGATATTGGATGAGCAAGTGATAGCTACACAGAGCAAGGTTTACCTACGCAACCTTGTCCGCTAGTGGGACCGTCCACCTTCTGATGATTCCTAGATCAGCCGAGAAGATCTCCAGCGCCTCAATCCAGACCTGCTAGAGCACTACCAGAGCGGTGTCCCACCTTACTCGATGGAGTCGAGTTCCAGCCGCCCCGGGAGGGTTGGTGGGGACATCGGACCCACCGGACCCGTCACACGAAGCCGACGCCGCACCGCCCCGACACCACCGAGCTTGTGGCTCGGAGATTCGACATCCTGAGTATGTATTTTATTTGTATGTATTTTACTTGTATTGTGGTGGTATTGTATTATTAACCACTAGTCATATTTTATTTTATTTTGGCCAATAGTCAAAGTTGGTTGTTGTATTTTATTTTATTAGGCCAAATAGTCATAAGATATGGGTGTCCTTAGTTGAAATGTCTAGGGATATTCTTGTCCTAGTGTAATATGGCTTTTCCTATATAAAGGAGGCTAGTTTATCATTTTATGCATAGATTGAATGAAAGAAGAAGTTGGTACGTGAGAGAGTTTTCCCTCTTCTTGCCTCCCTTCCCTCCAACTTCTTGGTGGGAAGAGAGTGAATGCCCGGTGAGAGACTATCCGGTATGAGACCGAGCTGCGCGAGGTAGTGGTTATCCCGTCCCGTTCGTGTTTTCGAAGTGCCGACGATCTCTTCCACGTCGCCGCCGCGTCGCATTGCATACTCTTCCCGAAAATTAAAGAAGCACAAAGAGAACTACCCGGTGCATGATTTAGAGTTGGCCGCGGTTGTATTTGCCTTAAAGATCTGGAGACACTACCTCTACGGAGAATAATTCATTGTGTACTCTGATCACAAAACCCTCAAGTATCTATTTTCCCAGAAGGAACTAAACATGAGCCAAATGCGTTAGCTTGAATACCTTAAGGATTTCGATTTCACTACACAATACCATCCTGGTAAGGGTAATTTCATAACAGATGCCCTTAGTCGAAAGCTGAGAGTAATTTTGGGAAGTTGTAAGATTCAAGAATGGAAGTAATTGGAGGAATTCTCTAAATTCAATATTAGCACCGACAAGGAGAACGGGTGTATTACTCTATCCCATATGAGTCTACATCCAGATTTACTACCTGAAATTAAGAAGGTACAAGAAGAAGATCCTGCACTAGTGGAGATAAGGGACAAGCTGGACGAGAGACTCGATTTCAAGTTGGGATCCGAAGGTAGATTGCTATTTCATGAAAGAACATGTGTACCAAACTGTCCGGAGTTGAGAAAGAAGATACTAGAGGAAGCTCATCGATCAAGGTACACGATTCACCCTGGAGAAACAAAGATGTACCAAGATTTGAAGCGAACTTTCTGGTGGCCTAAAATGAAACGGGAGGTGACAGACTTTGTATCTCGCTGCCTGACATGCCAACAAGTGAAGGCGGAACACCAGAAATCCGTCAGAAAGCTGCACCCGCAAGATATTCCCAAGTGGAAGTGGGAAGACATCAGCATGGACTTCATCATGGGCTTGCCTAAGTCTAGGGGCGGACATGATGGAATTTAGGTAATCATCGACCGTCTAACTAAATCGGCTCATTTCTTGCCTATCAAAAGTCGATGGTCGGTTGATATCCTTGCTGCCATATATACCAAGGAGATCGTTAGATTACATGGAGTTCCTGTGTCTATCGTATCTGACCGAGACCCGCGCTTCACTTCCCATTTCTGGAAGGGTCTACGACACTCTCTAAGGAGAAACTCAACTTTAGCACTGCTTTCCATTCCCCGACAGATGGTCAGACCGAGAGGATAGATAAGTCGTTAAAGATATGTTAAGGGCATGTATTATAGATTTCGACGGTAGTTGGCATGACCACTTACCCCTGGCCGAATTCGCTTATAACAACAGCTATCAGGCCAGTATCCAAATGGCACCTTTCGAGGCACTTTATGGCAGGAGTTGCCGATCTCTAATATGCTGGGATGAAGTCGACAAAAAATAAATTCTAGGCCCAAATATGGTAAGAGATACAACTAATAAGATACACCTCATTCGAGAAAGACTCAAGATAGCACAATCCAGGCAGAAGTCATATGCTGACAATAGAAGAAGAGATCTGGAGTTCCAAGCTGGAGACCATATTTTTCTCAAGGTATCTCCCAGCCGAGATATTAGAAGATTTGGTGTTAAGGGCAAGCTTACATTGAGGTTTATTGGTCCATTTGAGGTGTTGGAAAGAGTGGTCGAGGTGACTTACCGCATTACCTTGCCTCCACAACTAGCAGAAGTGCACAATGTATGTCATATTTCTATGCTAAAGAAGTATGTGCATGATCCTTTCCACGTCATTGACCACAATGACTTGGTGATACAAAATGACCTTACCTACGAGCAAAAGCCGATGAAGATCCTCGACCGAGAAATCCGAGTTTTGAGGAACAAGACGATCCCTATGATGAAAATTCAATGGAATCGATGCTTAGAACAAGAAGTTACATGGGAAACCGAGGAGTCTATGAGAAGGAGATTTCCGGAGCTATTCTAGTCTGTAAGTACTCCGCACCCTCCATGTCCCCATATATGCAGTTGAATTTGGGGACCAAGTTCTTTTAAGTGGGGAGTGTGTAGCACCCCGGATAAAAATAATAGGGAAATCGACCTTTTCATAAATAAATAAAAGGCCAAATAAAAAGAAATATCATAGCCCTATATTTGATGAGGGCCACTTTAACACCACCACTAACTAACTAACTAATATATATATATATATATATATATATATATATAAGAGGCCCAACATCAAACAGGCAATAGTTACTGTCGACATTTTGCTGCTGATCTTGTCTCCACCTACAGAAGAGAAGGATCTTATTTCTTTTCTTCCGCTCACGAACGTGAAGAAGACGTGAAGGGCATCTTCTTCCTGCGTTCTCCTTCCTGCTACAAAAGCCTTGCTGAAGAGAACGTGAAGCGCTTGGCTTCTTCCTGCTACTACGTGAGGAGGCCACTGCTTCCTATTTCTTCTTCATTTCCTGTACCTCGTTAATCACTCCGAGAAGGTAGGTGTTCTCAAGATTAGGCCCAACTCGTAGCTAATATAGGGTAGCATGCATGAGTAGTACTAGTATAAATCCGTCTTCCATATTATATATCCTATTTTACGAAGATCTGATGCATGTCTGAAAATGGCGCCCAACCACCTGCCATCAATTAATGGGTGACCAGCCCATGGGCGCCCATTCTTGAATGGGGACCCAATGAACGGGCGCTCATTAAATATTGACAATGGGGCAGGCGCCAATTCCCTTTTTCGATAATTAATAATCACCATGTTTAGAAATTTTATATCTATGAAATGAAACCCAAATATTCTTGCATGAGCATGATCTTGAAATCCTGATATTTTTCTCTGTCTATCCATGTCTTTACTTCCTGATTCTGCGAACTTTAGAAATTGTGAATAGTGTTTGTGTCTCAAAATGAACCTGGTTGATACGTAGCATCACATGAAAATGGGCGCCCATGGTTTGGGCGCTAATTGATTTAATAGCGACCCTCTGTGGAGTCACCCATTAATTGGTGACTCTGTGAGCGGGCGCCAATTAATAGGATAGGCAAAAGAAAATATGAAATATAATTTAATGGACGCCCTCTACCAGGCCGCTAATTCATAAATTAGAGGCACCCGTCAAGGCATCATTTCTTCAATTAAGGGCACCTGACGGGGTGCCCATTACCAGAATTTTATTTTAAAATTTCTAAAAAATTGAATAGGCGCCTCACTGAGAGGGCGCCCATTTCTGAAATTTTCATCTTTCTGCCAAATGAATTTCCCCGAGTTTTGGAATGGGCGACCCTTCCAGAAGCCAGCAATTGAATGGGCGCCCCTGGCATGGGCGCCAATTCACTCTGACCCTGTCATGTTCACCGAATGTGCGCCCTCTGTAACGGCGCTAATTCTATAAATAATAGCTGCCAGAAGGGCACAAATAATCTAATTTGTGGCAGCCCTAGAGGCGCCAATTCCACCCAGATTTTTGATATATCGTGCGTATTATGTGGTTTAGTCACAGTTCATCCCTACACGATAATCTATCCTTGAACTCTATTCCCTGAGATCTACCTTATGTATCCTACAATGGTTAAACCCTTTGGAATTCTCTATTGGCTATAGACTAGAGTGGATGTCGAATAAAACATGACTCAATGTTGGCGTTAATGGGGCCCGATCTAGTCCTGGGAGGAGCACCCGAAAGTACTTGTGCCCATGGGAGCTATATTGATCATTGTGTGGCATTGCACCGAAGTACTTGTCGTTCTAGATATAAGGCATTCCACTCACTCTCTCGTGACAATACTTGACATTACTTGCGTGCTTGACTTGACTTGCGTGGCCCGGAATGGGCAAGTACTTGCTTGAATGAAATAGCCAATTCTCGTTACACGTACTTGATATTACATGCTTGAACATTGGTTCTTACTTTCCTGGAAAATTGTGTAAACACTTGATAGTACCTTATTGTTACCTTGAAATCATGTGATGTTCTTCTCTAAAGTTCATGATATCTTGCTCGTCCATCATGTATAGCTATACCTGCATTGCACGCAACATGTAATTACTTAAAGACTGCTAGATCTTGAGATATAATTCCTACCGAGTGATTCACTCACCTAGTTTCATTCCAACATTTTTCAGGTAACTCGGATAGTGACAACCATATGGATGGGAATGAGATCGAGTGAAGAGAGTAGAGCTTCTGATTATTGAGTCATTGCCGAGTCGTGTCTTGTCATATCTTGTCCTTTTAATAAGTCCTATGTCATTGGACCTCCTTTTATTATTTAAGTCTAGTTGTGGAAGTTTGTAAGGCTTGTAGCCTAGTAATTTAATTTTGGATGATTAGGATCATGGATTTGAAGTATAATGGTTAAGTGGTAAAATCTTGGAATTTAATTATGGTTGTTATTATATTACCATGTCTTTTGCGCACTCCGTCTTTATGTCGAAAATCTTCTTGCTCTTATTGACATGATCTATATAAACTTGTCATACATACTGGGTTCCTTCCGTGCTCGGGGCATGGTAGGAGGGGTTCGTGTGATTTTTTTGCGTGGATTTGTCCTTTTTGGTCTGCGAGATCTTTGGTGGAGTTAAGGGGATGGATACTCAACTTGTTTCATGCATTCCCTCACGATTTCAAGCCGATTGGCATGAGTTTGAGCGAGTTTTCCTACTTTTGGGTAAAATGCATGTTTTGGGGGTGTGAGATGAAATCACCGTTCTAGGTGATGGTTTCTAGTTTAAATGGTATAATTTGAACCCCTGGAATGTCGGGATTCGATTCTCGCCAATTTGGTTCCATTTGCTCGCAGTTTGGGGCCGGTACGAGGCCGGATGCCCACGTGAGTCATTTTGGGTTGATTTAAGGAAATCACCCATTTGGATGCCATTTTGTGGTTTGTTTGGCCCCTTCTGGCTTGTGGAAGGTTGGCATCGTGGTTATGGATGTTTCCCCATCATTCTGGGATGATTGGGGCATGGAACGATCAAGTTTTGTAGGTTTCTATGGTTTTCGGATCGGAACGAAGTAGCGGTCGTAACAGAGACCGCCACTTGTTTCTGGATGAAGAGGCGGCCCTCTGGTGCCCACCATTTGGAGTTTTTAAGTCAATTTTATGTTGCGGTCTTGCGATCGACAGTAACTTGGTAGTGGCGGCCCTTGGGAGACCGCCACTATGCTTTTTATGTCGGTTTAGGTCGGTTCCTAATAGCAGTCTTGCGACTGACCGCCTCCTTGAAGTAACGGTCAGGCTAGGACCACAACCAGGATGAGTTTACAAATGTTTTTGGGGTAGTTTGGAGATTGCGGTCTTGCCAAGATTGCCACCTTCAAGAGGCGGCCCTGGGAAGATCGCCGTCTGCAAGAGGCGGCCTTGACAAGACCGCATCCTGCCTGTTCAAGTCAGTAAATGACGGCACTCTTGAGACCGCCACCTGCCTGGGCTGTGTGATAGCAGCCAGAGAATGACCGCCACCTACCCAGAGTGTTCCTTTTTCGATGGTTTGGTTTTCGATTGAGTTATCTTCGACCCTTTGGCTAGCCCTTGGTCTCGCTGATGTCTTGGACGTCCTGTGAGGGCTGTGACCGTGTTATTGGGTGTCAAGAATTGTTGTGATTCTGAGTAGTGTGTCCGTGTTGTTTTAAGAATTGTTTTGATCCCCGATCAACCCCGTTGTGACCCAATGGTTAACACGTGACCACATGAGTGTCTCGGCCATCCCGTGAGGATCAAGACCATGTTCTGGACGCTTATAGGTATCATGTTACCTCAATTTGTGTGCCTATATGATTCGAGGGTTGGGACAATCCCTCGTGTTCTGTGTTTTCTCGTTATGCGGAATTATGAGTCTCATGAGCAGCCAAAGGGCCGAGGACTTCCGCTTGATGAATGGATCCGGCTATCATGTGCCATTTCCATGATGTTTTACCATGGCCTTGACTTAGGGACTAGGCAGAATGGCGGCTTATTACTGCTTTGTGCAGTGATCTTGACCCGAGTCTTGTGACTCAAGGATCGTTGTTTTAGTAGGTCTAGTCGGTTGTCCTTAGTCTGGTAGCTGTATGCTGCTTTGTGTTCCTTGGTACTTGTGATAGGTACGCGTTAGCCTGTCTGTACTTTGGTATTTCTGTTTGAGAGTTTTTGTGTCTAGTGAGCCTCCACTAGTCGTAGTCTGACGACACTTTCATGTGTCGGCCTACTTGGGAGTGGTAATGGGGTAGTTCCCGATAGATAGGATTTTTAGGCTGGTTGTCGTGGGCCCCTTTGTCTAGCTGTTAGAGTCCGACGGGAGGGGAAAACCCGCTAGAGGCCTATGATGGGAATCAATACCGGGCACTAACTTTTATTTCTTTATTTACATTTATATATTTGTGTTAATTGGGTTGCAAATGTATGGAAAGTATAAGCGAATGGGTTACTTGGGCTAAGTCAATGGGTTTCTTTGCAACAAGGCCGCATAGGCCCTGCGGGACCCCCACCCCCTCTCCCATTGGGCCACCTAGACTCTCTAGGGCCCAAAGGGATGGTCCATGGTCCAAGGTGGACCAGCCACCCTTGTTCACTCCAAGGGGGGGCACCCCCTCATTTGTCCCCATATGTGGGATTAAACAATTCCCCCATTTCCCCCCCCTTTATAGGTTTTTTATTCATGTTGTAATTTTTTATTTATGGCCATTTGACCACATGGGAGAATGATTCTTCTATCCCTTATTTGCCCCTCCCTAACCCTATGTCTAAGGATAGTTTAGGTCTTTTATCTATTCCTATATAAGCCTTGTATTTCCATATTTCATACAGTTAATGAGAAGAATTGTTGGAAAATCCAAGAGAGCCCCAAGGGCGCCCCTCTCTCCTCTCCCCTTGCAGCAGTGATTGTTGCCCCTTTCTAGGGTGTGAAGCCCTAATCTTGGTGTGACTCCAAGATCTACCACCTCTACTGGATGCGACTTCCAGCCACCGCCGCCGCCTCCTCCGTTCGTGCCGCCGTCGAGCCGCCACAGCCCATTCTTTGAAGTGTTGTCCAGGATTCTGAGATCCAGAACAAAAGCTGAGAGAAAAGGTTTGTCCTCCCAATCCGTGTATCTGATGATCTTGAAATTTTGATAGATCATCCCCCTTGTTGTTACCTCCTCCCAGTTTAACTTTTGTGTCAATCAGACATCGTTTGCTATTTTTCCCAGTCTTTTAGTTTCACCCCTAACAGTCTGCCAATCAGCAGATCTGCGGGATAGTGTCTTGTTCTTCTATTTTTCCCGCCACTTAACCATCTCCAAAAAATCCCAAAAAATTTAAGCACGTCCCACACATCCCCCTCTATCCACCATAAAATCCCCAAGATCCAGTTCTACCATACCCCTATCGGTCAAAATCCAGTTCTGCCAATCAACTGACTGTTTGTAATTTCGGGCCAGAAATAACTACAACCCACAGAGTTTTTCATTTCCAATCCGTTTACTAGATGGATGTGAAATTAATTTATGTTGTAGGCCTTTGAGTCCTCTGTCCAACGGCGTCGATCTCGCTCTGATCCGCCTCTGGATCTGGGTGCAACAATTATTTTCGTGGAGACGCGCAGATCTGATCCGTGAACAGGCCAGCAGAGCAATCTGCCGATTAATCTTGGTAAAATATGCCGGCTCACATTCGGTGACCACCGCTCCCGGAGATGGACCAGCAACCCCTCAGCAGCGTCCCAGCCAGCCGCTGCAGCAAGGAGACGCCTGGGCACCGCTGTCCCAGCAACCAGGCCCGCCTGCTGTCCCGCGGGCCTCGCAGAACAGAGCCAGACCAGCTGCCTATCTCCAGCCCGAGAGCCTTCCGACTTGCTGCCCGTCAACCCGAGCTCACTACTCCCGGGTCCCACGTGTATCCCTTTACCTCCCTGCGTGGAGTGGGCAATCAAAATCACTGCTATAATTATTTATTTACTGTACACCGGGAGTACGAGTCTTGGTCGGGGTCATCTTCCCACGCCCGATAGCGTGGAGATATCGTGTCCGCTCCCTACTTTGGCATTTTGCTTATCTCGTATATTTTCATATGCCGCTGCATGAGTTATAGAAACTTAGCTCGTTATACTTTTATCACCGCTGCGAGAGTGAGTGAGTGGAACCCGTCCTGTGACTCGATCCGAGCACACGGAAGAGCCGACGCCCTCGACTCATTACCAGTTTCTCAACCGCGCACATCCGCAAGATTCCCTGACTAGGGACGTCCGCGAGCTAGAGTCCTAGGTTCGCGTCCCGTCCCGCATCAAATTGATATCAGAGCTAAGTCGAGTCTAGGACAGTTGGTCCAAAGTTTACCTTGTCTTCCCATACCCGGTATATTAAAAGGTGTCCCCAGAACAATAGGTTACGCCTATTGGGAAGGTAACACACTTACGTGAGTGCGATCTTTGGATCAAACCTTCACCACATACCGGATACTGGTTGAGTCTAGGTTTGTAGTCGAGTCTGCATTCTAATTTTACATTGTTGTTTTAAGGTCATGTCTAGTCGATTTGTCTTGCACCAAGTGTCGGCATGGCCATCCTATAGCTCTCCGTGTCCCATGGATCCCCAAAAGCTCACGTCGTATGAATGGTGGCGACGCACCCTAGTATGGGGAACCCAACCCCTCCACCTCTGTAAGCCCGAAGCCCCGACCTTCTATGGCTCCAAAGTCCTGAGCGACTACCTGAAGTGGGAAGCCGCTACGGACAACTACTTTGAGTGTTACATTATGTCTGATGCCATGCAAGTTTATTTTTCCACAAAGCAGCTTTTTCACGAAGCCGTCGAAAAATGGAGGGACATAGAATGCTTGAGAGAAATTAGGAGGCAATGGCCTATAGAGTCATGGCATGAGATGAAGAATGAGCTTAGAAGGGTCTACCTACCCGGCCCAGTCACCTCCAACCGACCCCACCCAGTCACCTCCAACCAAGTGGGTCATAGTCAGAGGCAAAGAGCCTGTTGCATCCCACAGTTCATGCTTGGTTTCAATGATATCAAAACGATTGTGTTTGTGTGTGTATGTCTTTCATTGAGCAACATGTTTTATATCTTGATTTGATGAGTTGAAAGATGACGTCAATGTTTACTCTTGAAAGCCATGTGAACTCTCGGTGTTTAAGGAACTAATGTTATATTTATGTTTGTCTGTAGGAACACAACTTCATGGCTCATACTTGGAATCTTAAGGAGTCCATCAATGAAGCTCTTCTTCTTAAAGGGAGTTAACTCTGTTCATGTTTGTAAGTTATATGAATGATTTGTATTTAAGGATCTCATGCCTTGAATATTTTGATTTGCAGGATCAAAATCCATGATTCATGTTTGGTACTCAAAGGAGTGCATCAATGAAGATTTTATTGAAAAAGGGAGTTGACTCACTCATTGCATTGCATTGACTCTTCTACATTTCATTCATTTCATCTAATAACTTTTCAAAGTCTTGGTTGGATATTTTCATGCGTTTTTTTCATAAGATTTTTGGGCCTGAAATATTCATACAAGACTTCATGAGAGTTGGTTCCATATTGCTCATGCATTGGATGAATGATTGGTCATGTGTACTATGCTCTTAAAGCTTGAGTTAATGACTTTCTGTGTGAAAGAATTGCATGAAGATGGCCTTACTGAAGATGGCTTCATTTAGGTCTCAATCAAGGAGATTGTGTTCATTTAACACATATTTCTAATTGAATGATAGTGACATATCATTCATACAGTTATTGTGATTTCAATGTATGGTTGTTTCAAAAAGATCCCTTGTTTGTATCAATGCTCCTCGTGACATAATGCTTCATGAATGTTAGCTTGTAACCAACAAGAATGTCATTTGAATGAATATGGTTCCATGATATTATGCATGCTTTGCATTTGGCATATTTGTTAAACACTTGTGTGATGAAGCATTTTGTTGTTGAAGAATGGGTTGTCTTGTGACTGAATGGTTGAGCTCCCATGTCATTATTTTAGGTTGATTGAGAGGTCCATGTTTATCATAACAAAACCTAGTCATTTGGTGGAATGTATTTTTGTTGATTGATTTAAGAAGTCAAATACTTGGTTGAGTTAGTTCAATGATGTATTTTTATGTGAACTAGTTCAAAGAGTTAATGCTAGGTTCTTGAGTTTTGATTATCATCTAACTTCTTGGTTTATCATGTTTTTATAGGTTCAAGGATGGTTTTTAAACCCTCTCATGTCAAGTGGATGATGGTAACATCTAACCATTTTTATGCTAAGTTCCGGGTCGTTTTCATGAACATCTTTCATGAGGTTGCATTGCATTGGAAGTGTTTTATGCATCCTTAAAATGAGATTTTTGAGCCTTTACAATGTGCTTAATATTTTCTCATAAATCTTGTTGAAATGTGGTTTAGATGGTCTTAATACCTTGTGGAATTCATGGTAATTAATTCTTGATTTTTGGGAATTTTTTCGGCACTTAATCGGGGCCAAAACCGCATTTTCTTAACCCTCTGCTGAAGTGGTCGACCCCCCATGGGCTGGATGCCCAGCCACTGCATGGCTCGACCCCTGGGGTCGACCCCTGTAAACTTGGCTCATTTTTTGGCCCCGGCAGCACCCTGGTTGCCGAGGGTCGACCCCAAGGGTCGACCCCTTCCGGTAGGGAATTGCGAAAGTGTTTAAAACCCATTGAAAACCCTATCAAACATTACCATACTACCCCCTATTAGTTTCTATTGTTATTAAGGTGTTTTTAACATGTATTAGGAGGGTTTTATGAGTCTTTTCCCCACCCCTTGAGTTGCATATATAAGAGTTACGAATTTGGGAGTTGATTAACCCTAATGCTCATTTGTTCATTCTTGTAGGTGAAGAAAAAGGGAAGAACGTGGTGGAGCTCTTGCAAGGAGGAGATCATCTACTTCCGTGAAGATCTGGAGATCGTGGAAGAAGAAGAAAAGGAGCGGATCGAAGAGAGGATCAAGAGGACGTAAGAATCGTCTTCATCCCGCTTCACTCTAACTCGTGGTTCAAGGAACATCATCAACCGGTCTTGAAAAACAAAGAGGGACTACTTCTATGTCTTCTATCAGTTCTTTGTGATGTGTTCTATGATCTATATTTTGGGTTTGAGCATGCTTGAATATTTGTGTTTATTTTCTGAACACTAGAGATATTTGTGTGTGTGACCATTTGTGTATACGGTCATGTTTGATCGCCTTCGTGCGATCGTGTTTGTGTCATTGTGCTGCGGTTGTTGCAGCGTGTGTGTGCATGTTGTGATCCAATCATCGGATCGTGTGTGTGTTTGTGATCCAGCCGTCGGATCGTGTGGGAGACTTCATCTCCGTCTATGTGTGTGTTAGGGCGTGTCCCCGTGTGTGTGCAGGCGTCGTCTCGTGTGTGTTTGGAGCGTCGTCTCCGTTTGGGGATTTATCCCCGAGTGAAGCCTCACCGGGTTTGGTGAGGGGTGGACGTAGGGAGCCCGTCGTGGTCCCGAATCACCTTAAAAATCCCCGTGTCTTGTGTTTTGATCGTTGTGTTCGTGTGCTTCGCTATCTTATCTGTTTATGCAATCGTGTGAGCTCGGTGAGATTGAGTGAATTAAGTTTAAATCTGTTTAGATTAAATTCCTCAATCTTATCAATCTTGTTAATTCCGCTGTGCGCTAGTTTATGTTTTTAATCGGACATAGTTTATAGTAGTAGGATCTATTCACCCCCCCCTCTAGATCCGTGTTCTTGCACTACGGGACCCAACAATTGGTATCAGAGCGAGGCTCTACTGTCCCTAGATCTCACGATCTACAGAGTGATCCTAGTGCATTATACAATCATGAACTTTTCTGTTGAGCACATGTCAATGAATTACCTTCCTATTCTTAATGGTTCTGATATTACTTCATAAATAGGTAAAATGTGTGGACTGATTAATTCAATTAATCCTAATCTTTGGAAGTTGATTTATGATGGTCCTCACATATTACCCCTTGATGAGACCAAGTGGTCAAGTCAAGATAAATTGAAAAACCATGAAAATGTCATTGTCTTAAGTTTATTAAAAAGTGCCATTGATACTCATATGTTTCCATTTGTTTCATCTTGTAGAACGGCGAAGGAGCTTATGGATCAGTTGATCAAAGCTCAAGAGATGGAAGGATAAAATTGTCTCATGGCCGACAATGATGATCAACTCAATGAAGAAAATTATGATGAGGTACATTCTGAATCCGAAGAACTCTCTATTGAGGAATGGCAAATGGCATATGCTGCGCTGTATGATAAATGTAAGAAACTCAAATCTGAAAATAAAACCTTGAAAAGGAAGATTAATGAGAATGGGCATGCTAATTCCTCCTGTAAGAACTGTAAAATCTTAGAGTCAAAAATTGAACATCTGCAAGAACAAAATGAATCTCTTGAATCAAAAATTGAATTATTTTCAGAAGAGATTTCCTGTTTGAATGAAGATGTTGAAATGGCTAGAAAACTTAATACATCTTTTCAAATTGAAAATGAGTGTGATGAGCTGCGTGAGCAAAATACATTCCTCATGTCTAAAATCTCCATGCTTGAGAAAAATGAAGAATATCTTAAGAACAAGTTAGCTTCTTTGTCTGATGATGATAAAATGTTTGAAAAGCTACTTGATTCTGAAATTGATAGCAAAAGCATCATGAATGAAAATGAAGATCTTAAAAAGAAAAATAGTGCCATGTTAATTCAGAATTCCTTACTTGAGGGAAGATTGAAATGCTTTGATAAGCTTGAACAAGAAAATTCCTTGTTGAAATCTAAGAATGAACAATTGCTTGTTAAGATTTTAAAGTTTGTTGAAATTGAGAAAGTTCTTGAAAACTTAACTGAAAAATTCTATGCCATGAATGATGAAAATAAGGAAATCTTGAAAGAGAATGAAAACTTGGAATCTGTGAATTACCTGCTTAATGAGAAAATCCTTGCATGTGAAAAAGAGACAAATGATTTAAAAAATGACTTGTCTAGATTTGTCAAAGGGAAGGAGAACTTAGACAAAATACTAGGTGTCAGGGTGAACTTTCAAAAAGAGGGTCTTGGATACACCCTGGTCAATAAAAAATCTTTTGAACACAAAATGACAACCTCTTGTTTTCATGCCTCCGACGTTCCTAGTACCTCCAAAACACCTCCTCCCGTTGCTCATGTGAAAATCTCTGAAAATAGTTTTGATAAAAAGAAAAATCTCAACAAAAAGTATTCCATGTCAAATAGATCTCAAAAATCAAAGTTGAATGTTGAATGCTTCTATTGTGGTATGTTTGGACATGTGATGGATGATTGTGTTGTCATGAAAGAGGATGACAAACTTACATGCAAAAAGAAAAATGTCTCATGCTTTTATTGTCACAAACGGCCATGTCATGAATGATTACTTTGTGAAGTAAAATGATGATTTTCATGTCATGAATGCAAAATCAAACCTTCAAAGAAAATTCAAAATTGAACATGCCTCCAATGCTCAAGGATCTTCATCCTATAAGAAAAACTTGTTCACAAACACACATGCAAATAATGGAAAGTCATTCCGTAGACCCACATCTCCGTGTTACTTTCATTGTAGGAAGTATGGGCATGTAATGAAAGAATGTTGGTTTTTGAAAACAGAAAATTTTCATGCTTCTAGAATGCATGCTAGGTCTAATTTTGTTAAATCTAGACCTTTTGAAAATAAAAGATGGAATATATTTGAAACTTCCTTAACTCCAAAAAGGAAGTCTTTTGATAAAACTACTTCTCCTCAATGCCTTTATTGTGGAAACCATGGACATGCTATTGAGAATTGCAGGATCATGAAGAATGATGATGTTGTAGCAATGAAAAGGAAGAAAGTATTTGGTGGCAATGCTACCAACCTCCAGGGACCCAAAAAGGCTTGGCTGCCCAAATCTGTTGAATGAATTATTTTAGATGCAAGTGTGCCTTGAGGTAAATTAAGAATGAAAGGGGTTCCAATAAAATGGAACAGGGCACACTCATATGGTAAAATCCCAACTTTGCTCCTTCACTGTCAAACTTGATGATTTTGATGTTTTGGAATGAGATCTTGGTGTGTTCTCATGTTATGCCCTAAATTCTTCACAAGTCACATATGTCTTCAATAGATGAATATTTGGTATATCAAATGGTGGTTAGAGAAGGTTGGACTACGTTCAACTGGATACTTCCACTAAGCGTGATGGTGGTCTTCGGACCTATGTTCTCCGCCTAGTACCAAAATTCAGAAATTGAATTATTTGGCTTATAAGGAACCTTGTGTTTTGAATGAAATCAATTTACCTTTGATTTGCATGTACTTTCAAATTGAATTTGAAGAACCTTCTTGTTTCAAAAGGGTAAAATTTTTGAACTGTGGAATTGTTTGATCAAATGTAACAATTGATATTAAATGTTGACCATGGCTTATTTTAAAGCTCATTGACCGTGTGTGATTGATTTGCTAAATTGATAAGTTGTTTGACATGTTTAGAAATCTACTCTTTTCAATAGATGTTCAAACACTTATCTTGCTCATTTGCCAAATTTTGTGTGAAATCTATTGGACACTTGGTTATTTGCATATTCACACATGCAGGGCGTATCATGTTCAAACTGAAGCTTATGTCTCATGAAATATTATCTTTGAATGATCATGGTTAAACATTTGAGTTCTAAGGGATATGGCTTTTCATAATGAAATCTGAAATATAATGCTCATGATTCAGTGCCAAATTCATTGAAAATCCATCTCATGCATTCACCTGCTTCATGCTTTTCTTAAATACTCAAGTCATTACAAAAACTGAAAACTTGCATAAAAAGAATGCATTGACATTTTTGCATATACATACTATGCATATAAAATGATAAAAAGATGCCTATTGTATATTCATGCATATAGAGCATATGCATATATTTCATGATAATCACATATCTTGACTCGTGAATGCTTGCATGTATGTTTCATGAATCCTTGCATGCTTGTAAGTATTTACCCTATGAAATTATTTCTTGATCTTTCTAAGACCTCACCTCCTTGATAAATAACAATGCAGTGATTTTATTCATATGTGATATATGTCATATATTAAGGGGGAGGATTTGATTCTGACCGTGCATACATTTAGGGGGAGTCATAGCTATGTCTTGTCGAATTCATTTTATACATGCAAAATAAAAATTTACCCCCACACTCTTGCACATAATGAATTCAATGAATTTCATTGATAAGGATTTAAGAAATTCTTTCCAACACTCTAAAGGGAACTTGAAATTCTACATGGATATTAAAGAGTAATCGTGAGGAAAAAGTTGCCTACCCCATAAAAAAAAATTTCAATAAGTGGTATGTGGATCCGAGTAACCGGGAATCCCCCCTAAAATAAAGGAGAAAACTCGTGTCGAAAGGAGAAACAAAAATCCATTTGTGTGACGAATCCAAGTAACCGAGAATCTCCATTGAGATATATGAGGAAACTCGCGCCGAAAGGTGAAGTCTTTTAAAAGAAACAAAATAGGGATTGTGCGAAGCTACCGATAGTCGAGAATCTAAAGTGAAAGTGTAGAGAGGAGATTACCTTCTAGTGTTTTTTAGAAAATCTGAAAATCCATATGCTTTGAAGCTCATTAGTCATTACCTCACATTTCACATGGGTATTTTTATGATGTATGTCTTTTATGAATTTGCCTACATTCATGGTTTATGTAGTACTCCTAGTTGTGTATGCACAAATCACTTAGTTATGCTTCATGCCTTACATTCTTGAATTTGAATCACATGCTCTTTTGTTAACCCGTGCCTCATATAGGGGGAGTTACTATATGTACTATATGTGTGCATGACAATTTTGCTTGTGTGCTTGCATGTTCATGCATTCCCCTTGAGTCTAATTCTAAGCATAAATCTTACTTTTGAAAGATAGAAGTCATCATGTGCATAGCTTCATAACTTGCATGATTAGCATTCACATAGTGTATATTCAGTGCTAATTTGCATATTTGCATATTTGACATTTTCAGCATCTATATAGGTCATTCATGATATCATCTTGATCAAATCCATACTTTTCACCAATTGGCACGGTTCATTTTGAAATGCATATTCTGAAAACTTCATGTTGCATAAATGCCAAAATGAGTTCAACCAACAAATGGTATCATGATCAACAAATGTTATCTTTGAGGCTCTCTCTCTTCGAGAATTGAAATTGCCTATGTTTGTGCCTCAATCTTGATCAACACTTGATATTATATATTTGAGCCCCTACTTAACATCAATTGGCATTTAAATTGGAAACTTATCCTTTGGCCTCACATGTTCATTTTATGTCACATGCTCCCTTGTCTTTTTGTAGATGACAAAAAGGGGGAGAATGTTTGGTGTGTACTCAATGCTTTCTGAACGATGTTGTCATGTGGAGGATGGAAGAATTGGTGTATGCTCAATGTTTGCAAATATTTTGCAAAATCTGTATTATCACACATATCGTTTTATCATCATCAAAAAGGGGGAGATTGTTGCATCCCATAGTTCGTGCTTGGTTTCAATGATATCAAAACGATTGTGTTTGTGTGTGTATGTGTTTCATTGAGCAACATGTTTTATATCTTGATTTGATGAGTTGAAAGATGACGTCAATGTTTACTCTTGAAAGCCATGTGAACTCTCGGTGTTTAAGGAACTAGTGTTATATTTATGTTGGTTTGTAGGAACACAACTTCGTGGCTCATACTTGGAATCTTAAGGAGTCCATCAATGAAGCTCTTCTTCTTAAAGGGAGTTAACTCTGTTCATGTTTGTAAGTTATATGAATGATTTGTATTTAAGGATCTCATGTCTTAAATATTTTAATTTGCAGGATCAAAATCCATGATTCATGTTTGGTACTCAAAGGAGTGCATCAATGAAGATCTTATTGAAAAAGGGAATTGACTCACTCATTGCATTGCATTGACTCTTCTACATTTCATTCATTTCATCTAATAACTTTTCGAAGTCTTGGTTGGATATTTTCATGCATTTTCTTCATAAGATTTTTTGGCCTGAAATATTCATACAAGACTTCATGAGAGTTGGTTCCATATTGCTCATGCATTGGATGAATGATTGGTCATGTGTACTATGCTCTTAAAGCTTGAGTTAATGACTTTCTGTGTGAAAGAATTGCATGAAGATGGCCTTACTGAAGATGGCTTCATTTGGGTCTCAATCAAGGAGATTGTGTTCATTTAACACATATTTCTAATTGAATGATAGTGACATATCATTCATACAGTTATTGTGATTTCAATGTATTGTTGTTTCAAAAAGATCTCTTGTTTGTATCAATGCTCCTCGTGACATAATGCTTCATGAATGTTAGCTTGTAACCAACAAGAATGCCATTTGAATGAATATGGTTCCATGATATTATGCATGCTTTGCATTTGGCATATTTGTTAAACACTTGTGTGATGAAGTATTTTGTTGTTGAAGAATTGGTTGTCTTGTGACTGAATAGTTGAGCTCCCATGTCATTATTTTAGGTTGATTGAGAGGTCCATGTTTATCATAACAAAACCTAGTCATTTGGTGGAATGTATTTTTTTTGATTGATTTGAGAAGCCAAATACTTTGTTGAGTTAGTTCAATGATGTATTTTTATGCGAACTAGTTCAAAGAGTTAATGCTTGGTTCTTGAGTTTTGAGTATCATCTAACTTCTTGGTTTATCATGTTTTTACAGGTTCAAGGATGATTTTTAAACCCTCTCATGTCAAGTGGATGATGGTAACATCTAACCATTTTTATGCTAAGTTCCGGGTCGTTTTCATGAACATCTTTCATGAGGTTGCATTGCATTGGAAGTGTTTTATGCATCCTTAAAATGAGATTTTTGAGCCTTTACAATGTGCTTAATATTTTCTCATAAATCTTGTTGAAATGTGGTTTAGATGGTCTTAATACCTTGTGGAATTCATGGTAATTAATTCTTGATTTTTGGGAATTTTTTCGGCACTTAATCGGGGCTAAAACCACATTTTCTTAACCCTCTGCTGAAGGGGTCGACCCCTAGGGTCGACCCCCCCTGGGCTGGATGCCCAGCCACTGCAAGGGTCGACCCAAGGGGTCGACCCCTGTAAACTTGGCTCATTTTTTGGCCCCGGCAGCACCCTGGTTGCCGAGGGTCGACCCCAAGGGTCGACCCCTTCCGGTCGGGAATTGCGAAAGTGTTTAAATTCCATTGAAAACCCTATCAAACATTACCATACTACCCCTTATTAGTTTCTATTGTTATTAAGGTGTTTTTAACATGTATTAGGAGGGTTTTATGAGTCTTTTCCCCACCCCTTGAGTTGCATATATAAGAGTTACAAATTTGGGAGTTGATTAACCCTAATGCTCATTTGTTCATTCTTGTAGGTGAAGAAAAAGGGAAGAATGTGGTGGAGCTCTTGCAAGGAGGAGATCATCTACTTCCGTGAAGATCTGGAGATCGTGGAAGAAGAAGAAAAGGAGCGGATCAAAGAGAGGATCAAGTGGACGTAAGAATCGTCTTCATCCGGCTTCTCTCCAACTCGTGGTTCAAGGAACGTCATCAACCGGCCTTGAAAAATAAAGGGGGACTACTTCTATGTCTTCTATCAGTTCTTTGTGATGTGTTCTATGATCTATATTTTGGGTTTGAGCATGCTTGAATATTTGTGTTTATTTTCTGAACACTAGAGATATTTGTGTGTGTGACCGTTTGTGTATATGGTCGTGTTTGATCGCCTTCGTGCGATCGTGTTTGTGTCATTGTGCTGCGGTTGTTGCAGCGTGTGTGTGTGTGTTGTGATCCGGCCGTCGGATCGTGTGTGTGTTTGTGATCCGGTCGTCGGATCGTGTGGGAGACTTCGTCTCCGTCTGTGTGTGTGTTGGGGCGTGTCCCCGTGTGTGTGCGGGCGTCGTCCCGTGTGTGTTTGAAGCGTCGTCTCCATTTGAGGATTTATCCCCTAGTGAAGCCTCACCGGATTTGGTGAGGGGTGGACGTAGGGAGCCCGTCGTGATCCCGAACCACCTTAAAAATCCCCGTGTCTTGTGGTTTGATCTTTGTGTTTGTGTGCTTTGCTATCTTATCTGTTTATGCAATCGTGTGAGCTCGGTGAGATTGAGTGAATTAAGTTTAAATCTGTTTAGATTAAATTCCTTAATCTTAGCAATCTTGTTAATTCCGTTGTGCGCTAGTTTATGTTTTTAATCGGACATAGTTTATAGTAGTAGGATCTATTCACCCCCCCCTCTAGATCAGTGTTCTTGCACTACGGGACCCAACAGAGCCCCATACGTAGATGAGCCTAGACCCAAGACTAGGCCAATTGAATATGAGCAAACCCACCATGACGCCCCTAGTCCAAACCGCACCTTAGATGACCTCTTGCAAATGTTTATGGACCGGATGGATAGGAGGGATAGGATGTGGGCACAACTCCTGCCCGAGCCTAAGGAGGTCGTAGCCAGTAGTCTGTACTCGGTGCCATCTACGAAGTTCCCAGGTTCTCTCCCCATCATACAGGACGTCCTCTCCACATCCAAGGGAGATGTTTCACCACAGCCTTCACCCTTTCGACCCTCATCTAGAGCCATTCTTCCCTCCAGAGGGCGAACTTGTCATTGGAGATCCTTTGCCACAGCCATCATCCCTAGACTGTCAGCCAGAGCCACCCGTACTTCTAACGGAGAAGGTAATCATCGACGAGCCACTTCTTAACTGGCTCAAGATAGGCTTGGTCCCTAGACCACCTTACTACCCATCCGTGGACCCCAATCTACCATTAGTGCCCGTCAACTCATTCCATACCACCTTCCGATCATGTCACCATGTTGATACATTGGATGACCTTATTAAGGGATTAGACCGGCAGTTGAAGTTGATGCACATGTTCGCTCGAGGCTTCGACCAACCCAATAGCTGTAGCTTCACACATCCAGCCTTAGGGTCCATTACCTCCGTGTGCACCGTAGGTCATGTCACCACGGAGGTTCTTGTATTCCTCCCCATGCCGGCCGAGCCTAACTTCAATCCACTTATCCCGAGGGAGGAACCATATCTTCTCCGAATGACCACCGTCCCACCTACCACAATGAATGAGGGTGATCATTTACACCTTCAAGTGCTTCAAACATGGGACCGCGTAATGAGGGAACCCAACTCGAGGGGTCATACGTTCTTTGATCCCTTCGACCCCTTCCTAAGTGAGCCTCTAGACTTACCTTATCTACTCCACTTCTTCCAAGAAGTTCACTATCACACCACTACCCCACTTGCCAGTCCACCTACACTCCGCAAGGAGCCCATTCATTGGGGTACGGATGAAAGTGACTTTGGCTCTCCTGGCCCACCCAAACCTCCCAAATCCAAAGGGCCGTCAGTGTATGAATGGTGCATGTTAGGATGTCTAGGATTCCATTCCACCAAAATTAGGTTGCGTCGTGTGTATGCAAGGCACACATTCGGATGTCCTGGTCCACCATTGCATATGTATGGGTCGGTCTAATAGTAGGTTTGTTTAGGGTCTTGTGTTAGTCTGTGTTTTTCTTTATTTGTTCAGAGTCTGTACATGCATGTGTCAAGCATATTAGGAGTTGCGTAGTCGGTCTACTATAAGCTCGCGATGTCAGTCCCTTTCGAGTGTGAGGCAAGTCAGATCTCATGCGTACGTTGTAGACGTGCTGGAATTTGGGATTAGCTCTATCACAATGTCTCGGATCTAGTCATCTATAGGGACCCAGCGGTGATTCCTAGTGAGTCATTGAGTTGTCTCCTTCCTTTGAGAGTGACCCCACCCCGGAGTGTCCACCACCAGCCTCATTCCCACCGCAGCATGTACATATCGAATATATATGGGATGAGCAGGTGATGATTACTTGGAGTGGAGCGTACTTCACGCTATCGGATATGGTGACAGATCCGCAGGAGGTACACGAGCAGCCGCACCCCTTAAGCGACGGGGTTGAGTTCTTCCCACCCGGGGATAATTGATGGGAATCAATTTCGGGCACTAACTTTTTTTCTCTATTTACATTTATATCCTTGTGTTAATTGGGTTGCAAATGTATGGCAAGTATAAGCCAATGAGTTACATGGGCTAAGTCAATGGGTTTCTTTGTAAAAAGGCCGCGTAGGCCCGGCGGGACCCCTACCCCCTCTCCCATTGGGCCACCTAGACTCTCTAGGGCCCAAAGGGATAGTCCATGGTCCAAGGTGGACCAGCCACCCTTGTTGACTCCAAGGGGGGTGCCCCCTCTTTTGTCCCCATATGTGGGATTAAACAATTCCCCCATTTCCCCCCCTTTATAGGTTTTTTATTCATGTTGTAATTTTTTATTTATGGCCATTTGACCACATGGGAGCATAAATCTCCTATCCCTTATTTTTAGATCTAAGGATAGTTTAGGTCTTTTATCTATTCCTATATAAGCCTTGTATTTTCATATTTCATACAATTAATGAGAAGAATTGTTGGAAAATCCAAGAGAGCTCCAAGGGCGCCCCTCTCTCCTCTCCCCTTGCAGTAGTGATTGCTGCCCCTTTCTAGGGTGAGAAGCCCTAATCTTGGTGTTACTCCAAGATCTACCATCTCTGCTGGATGCAACTTCCAGCCACCGCCGCCGCCGCCTCCTTTCGTGCCACCGTCGAGTCGCCATAGCCCATTCTTTGAAGTGTTGTCCAAAATTCCGAGATCTAGGATAGAAGCTAAGAGAAAATGTTGGTCCTCCCAATCCGTGTATCTGATGATCTTGAAATTTTGATAGATCATCCCTGGAGAGGGGGATTTCTGTAGCCCAATTAAGAGCAGCCGAACTAGGCCCCTCAGGGCCCAACAAGGCTCAGCTTAGCCAAGTGACAGCCCCCTGGGGCCCACTTAGGCGAGAAAGCCCAATAAAAGTTTCGCTTGAGGATACTACCTTCCTAGGCGGCCTCTAGGCTCGGAAGGCCCGAGCGTCGGTCAAGTCACAGGAAAGGTCCATGCCCGAGCCATCCCTCTGCCCAGGGGAAGAAGGCGCATGTCGAACAATCCGACCCATCTTCGTCCGAGCTAAGCCTACCGCCCGGATAGGGCTGGCCTCTCTGAGCTCGGTACGGCCGACGATTGCTTATCCATGCAGCCGTTAAGAGTCCTCGGTGGGCAGGAATTTATAAAGGTGAGGGACTCCAGCTCCCCAAGGTGATAACGCTCCCACGATAAGGCAATAAAAGCCCTCGTCTAGGACGTAACCCTCACCTGAAACTCCTCGACTTACAGGGCTCTAGAAGACGGCGCAGTATTTAGCCCAGGGATACCCTCCGGTGAAAGGTAAGGGCAATCATACGCTTAAAACTCCTGAGCAGGAACCACTTCACCCTTCTGGTGGAGAGGGATCTTGCGCAAAAGCTACTTCCTCCCTATATTGCTCCCACCATAGCTCTACTAACTTAAGCATCGGATGGTTTTCCCCAGGGACTCACCGGCCCCCTGATCTGTTTCCCTTTCTTGCAGTTCACTATCCGGTGATCCACTGCCCGCTCAGGACCAGCGCGAGATCATGCCTCTTCATTTGGCGCCGTCTGTGGGAAACGTACGAGAAGCCAGTATGGTGCGAAGGAGCTCAGGGAGGAGGTCCGCCGGCGACAGGGGAAAGGCCATGGTAGCGGTGGGGGATGGCCCCTCTCGGGCCTCGTAGAACCCCCCCTCCAACGCCAGTGCCCCCGCCGACGGACCACCACCACCACCCCCTGCGGCGGTAGGGCTACCACAGAACGGTGATACGGACGCCTTCCAAGCCCTCAATGTGAAACTGGATGTCCTCGTGGAACTCATGAGGACCCAGGCGACTAGGGATGGAAGGTCCCGTGCCCCGTCGGGGAGCCCTCCCCGCGAGAATGCATCCCAAAACACCGCCGGAGGCCGCTTCACTCTCCGCGGCCAGCAGATCATCCGCAACAGGATTGGAGGACCCTCACAGGCTCCGCCTCCGAAGCAAGAGGCTTCCTCCACACCAAGGCGGGGAAAACCTGGGGCGCGCCGTCCAAACCCGGAGACCGATGTTCCTGGGGATCACCAGGACGCTCCTCCCAGCCCCACGGCGTGACAACAGCTGGAGTTATCCCTCCGACTGTGAGATTTCGAGAGGCGTTTCGCAGAACAGGAGCGCGCCCTCCGCGCCCTGCAGAAGACCTCTTTCCCGGAGGATGAGGAGAAATCCCCGTTCTCCGAATACATCTTGAAGGCAGAGGTGTCTCCCAGAACCTCCATCCCGACCTTCAAGCTCTACGACGGCCAGGGCGACCCGGCCGATCATTACGACAGCTTCGACGCTTTGATGACCTTGCATGGAGCATTGGACGCCATCAAGTGCCGAGCCTTCGCGACCACCCTGGTCCAGGGCGCCCAGGCGTGGTTCCGGGCCCTCACCCCCGGATCCATCCGAGACTTCAAGCAATTTGGGAGAGTCTTCAAAGAGAGTTTCACCAGAAGTGCCCCCCCAAGGTCTGTAGCGGGGCTCCTAGCCCTCAAACAAGCACAAGGGGAAAGACTCCGGGCTTATATTCACCGATTCAAGTCGGAAGCCCTGAGAATCCCCCGCCTGGACGTGGCCTCAGCCATAACCGCGCTGACTAGGGGCACCCGGGACGAGAATCTCTGCCGCGAACTTGTCCTTCACCCTCCCTCGACCCTTGCCTAGCTAGTGACTCTAGCAATATGCCACGTCGAGTGCGAAGAGGTGCTCAGCGCTTGCCAAGACGCAACCGGCTCGGGTCGGGAGGGGGACAAGAAGCGGGCTTCCGAGCCAAGCTCAGGTTCGGGGAAAAGGCGGAAGCGCAATGGGGAACGCAAGGAACCGTCATGGAAGTATGAGCGGTACACCCCACTAGCCACACCGGTCTATGAGATCTACGAAGGCATCAAGGACTCGGGCCTCCTCCGCCAACCCGAGCCAATGAGATCGAAGAACCGTAATCGCAACAAGCACTGCCTGTTCCACAGTGATCACGGGCACCACACCGGTGACTGCCACCAGCTCCAGGATGAGATAGAGCACCTCATCCGTCATGGACATCTAGCTCGGTTCATAGCCGAGCGTAAAGAAGACCGAGGCACCCCAGAGGAGATCGACAATGCCCCCCGCGGGGTACACATCAATGTCATCTATGGAGGAGCAGCATCAGGCGGTGACAGCAGCCGAGGAAGGAAGCGTCATGCCGAGCGGGTGAGCCGAGCCATAGAGCCTCCCAAGGCCCCACCGAGTGAGCCCCAGGTTATAGTCTTCTCCGACCAAGACCTGGAAGGGCTGAGCACCCCGCATGACGACGCCCTCGTGATTTCGGCTAGGATAAACTATTGTAACATAGATAGGATTCTAGTTGACAATGGGAGTGCCCCTGATGTACTGTCTTATGATTGTTTCCTTAAGATGGGGGAGGAACGATCCAAACTCCGCCCGATCCGAACCCCTCTCTTCGGGTTCAATGGCCTGGCCACCTATCCCGAGGGAGCCCTAAGCCTGCCGGTTACCCTTGGCACCCCACCCAAAATCGTTACGGTCATGGTGGACTTCATAGTGATTAAAGGTATGATAGCATACAACGCCATCTTCGGCGGGGGAATCCTCAGCCGGATAAAAGTGGTGCCGTCCACCTATCACCAGAATATGAAGTTCCCCACCAAAAATGGGTTGGGGGAAGTCCGAGGTAACCAGGCCGCGGCCAGAAGGTGCTACAATATCTCGGTAGAGGCCACAAGGCCGGACGGGAAGGGCAAGGGCCCCCGGGGAGTCGAGGATAAATCCGCAACCACCGAGCCTGGTGGCGAATTGCTGGCGGTTTTCCTAAATGATGACCCGACCCTAGGAGTAAAGATCGGAGCCGACCTACCGTCTGAGGTTCAACAGCAATATAAAAAGTTCCTTTCTGAGTACATCCGAGTTTTTGCTTGGGCTGATGATCAACCCTCTGGGATACCAGAGGAGACGGTAATGAACAAGGTCAACCTCGACCCGCCGTGAAGCCCGTACAGCAGCGCAGGAGGAAGCATGCACCGGAGAAATAGGTGATCATCAAGGCGCAGGTCACCAAGAGGTAAGGGACTGGACTTTTTACGCCGGTCCTGTACCTGGCACGGCTAGCCAACGTCGTCCTGGTACCGACAGCTTCAGGCAAGTGGCGGATGTGCGTAGATTTCACTGACTTGAATAAGGCCACCCCTAAGGACTGTTATCCGTTGCCGAGCATCGACCAATTGGTTGACTCAACCTCGGGCAACGAGATACTCAGCTTCCTAGATGCCTATTCAGGTTACCACCAGATCAGAATGGATCCATAAGATGTCGAGAAGACCGCCTTCATCACCGACTACGGCGTATACTGCTACACCCGGATGCCTTTTGAGTTGAAAAACGCCGGAGCCACGTACCAGAGGCTAGTCAACCACATGTTTGAAGGACAGCTAGGTCAGAACGTCGAGGCCTACATCGACGATATGCTCGTCAAGACCGCCAAGGCCGAAGACAACTTCACCGACCTCGCTGAGACCTTCGACATCCTCCTGAGGTACAACATGAAGCTCAATCCTGCCAAGTGTGCCTTCGGAGTGAGATCCGAGAAGTTCCTGGGTTTCCTAGTCACGCAGCGTGGGATCGAGGCCAACCCCAACAAAGTCCAGGCCATCCTGGACATGCGCCCGCCCACCTGCGTCAAGGACGTCCAACGCCTAACTGGGCGTGTCGCCGCTCTCAGCCGGTTCCTGTCCCGTGCGGCCGAACGATGCCTGCCCTTCTTCAAGCTGTTGAGGGGGCCCAAATTGGCATCTGCTACGTTCGCATGGGATGAGGAATGCCAGAAAGCGTTCACCAAGCTCAAGGAGTTCTTGGCCTCACCCTCGGTGCTCTCCAAGCCCATTCCTGGTGAAGTCTTGCTGCTCTATCTCTCGGCAACGCCATCTACGGTTAGCTCGGTCCTAGTCAGAGATGACTCAGGAGTCGAGAGGCCGGTCTACTACACCAGCAAGGTGCTCAACGAGGCTGAAAGGAGGTACCCCGCAACCAAGAAACTCATGCTAGAGTTGGTTACTTCCGCCAGACGCCTCCGGCCCTATTTCCAGGGTCACCCCATCACCGTGCTAACCGGTGAACCATTGAAGAAGATCCTGGCCCATCCCGAAGCCTCGGGATGACTCATCAAACGGGTCATTATGCTTGGGGCCTATGATATATCCTATCGGCCGCGCTCAGCTGTGAAAGGTCAAGCGCTCGCCGACTTCATCGCCGAAAGCACCATCCCGACTGAAGAAACATTACCGCCCGCGCCCGGGCCGACCTGGGAATTGTTCGTTGATGGATCCTCCAACTCGGTCGGTAGTGGTGCCGGAATCCTCCTGAAGTCCCCCGAAGGAGCAGAACTGCAATACTCCTTGAAGTTCAGCTTTCAGGCATCCAACAACGCTTCCGAGTACGAGGCCCTTATCTCAGGAGGGCGCATGGCCCGACGGTTAGGGGCTGAGCGAGTCAAAATCCATACTGACTCCCAGCTGGTCGCTAGCCAAGTCAACGGCGAGTACAAAGCTCGAGAGGCACCAATGGTCAAATACCTCCAACTGGTCAGAGACCTGGCCCAACAGTTCGAGAGATTCGAGGTAGTCCGAATAGCTCGGGAGAAAAACTCCTGAGCGGACGCCCTCTCTCGGCTGGCCTCCTCTCTCGACCCCGAAGGTACCCGATCGGTCCTCCTTGAAGAGCTAGAGCGCCCGAGCATTGACTCGGAGCTCCTTACTGTTGACTCAGCCATTCCGAGCGACTAGCGCACCCCCTACCTGTCATGGCTCCAGGACTCTCAAGAGCCTTCCGACCCTCGAGAGGCCCGTAGATTAAGGTACCAAGCCCGGTGCTTCGTAGTTCTTGATGACACTCTCTACCGGAGGTCTTTCTCCGGTCCCCTCCTGAAGTGTCTCAGCCCCGACGAAGCCAATTGAGCTATCCAAGATATTCATGAAGGCCTGTGTGGAGCGCACTCAGGAGGAAGGTCACTTGCCCGGATCCTGCTACGGCAGGGTTACTGGTGGCCCACTCTACAGCGCGACTGCACGGCCTACGTGCAACAGTGCGACCGATGCCAGCGATTCGACCACTTAGTCCATCAGCTGGCTACGGAGCTCGTCACCCTGACCGAGCCATACCCCTTCGCTCGGTGGGAAATCGACATTCTTGGGCCGTTCCCTATGGCTCAGGCCTAGAAGAAGTTTATCATCATCGCCATCGACTACTTCACCAAGTGGATCGAGGCCGAAGCCACGGTGAGGATCACCGAGACAGTCGTCTGGAGTTTCGTCTAGAAGTCGATCATTTGTCGTTACGGCATCCCCCAGGTGATAGTGAGCAATAATGGTCGGCAATTTGACTCTCGTTATTTCCGAGACAGATGTGCCGACCTAGGTATTCACAACCACTTCACTTCGGTCGCCCACCCTCAGGCCAACGGGCTAGTCGAGAATGCCAATAAGACTATCTTAAAAGGCATAAAGACTAGACTCGGCAAGGCCAAGGGCAACTGGCTCGAGGAATTGCCTAGCGTACTTTGGTCCCACAGAATGACTCCCAGAATGGCAACTGATGAGAGTCCTTTCCAGTTGGTATACGGCACCGAGACCGTCATTCCGTTGGAGATCGCCAATCCCTCCCTCCGAGTCATCTGCTTCTCGCCCGAGGTAAACGAGCAAAAATTGCTCGAGAACCTCGACCTAGCAGATGAACTCCGAGAGATTGCCAGCATCCGAGCGACGGAATACCAGCGCCACCTCACTCGATACTACAACGCCAAAGTCTGAGACATGCACTTCTAGCCGGGAGACTTCGTCCTTAGGAAAGTCGAAGCCTCTCGACCACTGGAGGCGGCGGGCAAGCTATCCCCTAACTGGGAAGGCCCCTACCGAGTGGTCGAGATGCTCGGGAAAGGAGCATACCGGCTATCTACAATGGAAGGGGAACCCATCCCTCGGACATGGAATGCAGCCACACTACGCAAGTTCTACTTTTAAAGTTCGTGCAAACAATCCGAGTGAAATAAAATTTTCTCCTTTTCATTCAAACGATTGTTGGTACATCAGAAAGGCAAAAGCCAATACATTACACAATAGAAAGCAAAAAATCCATCTGGCACCACTGCAAGAGGCCATTGCTCGGCTGACTCGGTTGATCTCCTTGCGTCCAGCCACTGACTCTGCCTCGCATAGAAACTGGCTCGGATAAAAGGCCGTCGACCCAGTTGGCTCGGGTGGCCCATGACAAAGGTGACAGAAGGGACTGCGGAGGGGAAGGCTACCTTCCAAGTTGACAGAGGCTGGGGAAGAGGGAACGCCTATGAAGGCCTCCTCTCTTCCAACCTGCCAACTCTTTGGAACGTACAGAGAGCAAGCACCCTCCGAAAAGTGAAAGAAAGGACGAGCAGAAGAGGGAAAAAGAGGCTGCCAGAAAGAAAAAGAAGTCCAGCATAGCTGGACGAGGAGGCAGGGGAAGGCCCGGAAAGGAGGGAGCTTAATTTGCTCCTCCCCCCATCCCTGAAGTGAGCAGAGAGGGACGGGCGGCGGAGACGCCGGATGCCCCCATCCGTCCTCCATCTCGCCCCCCTCCGGGAAGCCTCGCCGGAACTGATAGAGGAAACGGCATGATTTTTCCGTCAAAATCCTCTCCAGATCCGTGCGACGACCATCGAACCCGCTTCAAACCCGCGCGACGACCGTCGGACCTGCTCAAAATCTGAAGCGGCAAAAACCTGCCGCCCTCCATCATCGGCAGCATCGTCTTCCGAAGGATCTTCCATGCTCTGAATGCAAAGGCTCAGCGCTACGAGAAATGTAGAGAGGAAAGACCGCCCTAGAAAACCCTAAAGCGATGTAGACGGAGAGATGCCCCTAAGTCCCTTATAAAGGCGAGGGGAGGCTGCTTGCCTTAAAAGACTCTCTCCTCGAAAACACGCCGAAGGAATTTCCCCGTTATGACTGGTCACCTCAAACTCCTCATTTCCGCCCCCAGCGGGACACACGAGGTGGCTAAGCATTCAAGGCGCGATCAAACGGAAAGACACCCTGGCAGACGCTCACCCAACCATCATGCGAGATCTGCGCAGAAAGTATCGGTCCTTTCCAACTACTACAGATACGCTGATCAAATCACGGCAAGGATAACGTGAAGCAAGTAAGATTTTATTTATTGCGTTACAAAAAGTGGAAGTCCTTTTTTGAAAAAAGAAAGAGACAAACAAAGAAGGAGGCAAAACAGGACGATACATCAGGCCTGGGGCCCACTTTGAAGCTCGGAAGTGGGAGGCGCATGTGTTTCACCCCCGGCGCCCTCGGCGACGGCCAGCCTTGGCACTGACCCCGCCTGCGCGGGAACTGCCTCGGTCGCGAGTCCTCCCAAGGCAGTCGGAGTTGGCGACCCCTCAGGAGAAGAGCCCTCTGGATCTTCCCCGCCCGATGTAGAGGAGCTGGAAGATGACTAGTCTGAGTCATAGTGTTGGCCAAAGGGGAAGTCAATCCCAGAATCTTGTTCCCCGGCATAAGCTACTGCCCAGCGGTAACCCTGCTTAAACCCCTTGCGGATGCCTCGGTGAAGTGCTGACTCATAGTAAGGAAGGGTAGCTTCCTGCAGGTCGGCCCGGTAGGCCTCTGAGCCCTTGTATTGCTCAATCGGCTCCGCCCCGGCCAGTCCCATCCTATCGGCAAGCTCAGCCTTCTCCCGCTCCGCCTCGACCGGCCGCTACTCGGCCTCTACCGGTCGTTTCTCTGCCTCGACCGACTTCCGTTTGGCCTCGGCTGCCCACTCCTCGGCCTTGACCGATCGCTTCTCCGCCTCAGCTCGGTCGGCCTTGGCCTCCAAATGAAGGCGCTCCGCTGCCTCCGCCCGGTCCACCAACTCGGCGCGCTCGGCCTCCCAACGGCCATCCTACTCGAGACGAAGAAGGCGCTCCTCTTCAAGGAGTTTACTTTTCCCCTCGAGCGATTCCCGAGCCTTAGTTAGTTACTCGATCAGCACTCCGACCTCTAGTCGGCTCGCTCGCGACAACTCCCTGATCGCGGAGAACTCCCGTCGGAGCCCCTCATGCGCCTCATTGAGTCGGGCTAGTTTCCTCTCGCACCCTCCGAGGGTCCAAGCAAGATTAGACCGCTCTAACTCCGACCGGGCATAAGTCTCCGCCATTGTAGCCCCCATCTGGGCCATGACCAGGCCGCCCTCCATAATGATTTCGAGGACCCCGGGTGGAGAGTGACGCTTGTCCCCTCCTTTCATCCTCGCGGACACCTCGCGGCAAAGCTGGTATAAATTGCTCGAGATGCCGAGCCTTTCCAGAGCCTCCGGCATGGGAACCCTTTCCGCCCCTGGCGCCACGTCGGAAGGCCCAGATCGAGCTGCGAGCTCGGCTGCCCCACGTGCTACGGTCGGTTGGGGTTGCGACGCCCCCGCAGGCGAACCCCCGACCTCGATCGACGCTACGAGCTCGGCCACCCCGTGCGCCACGGACGGTTGGGGCTGCAACGCCTCTGTCGGTGAACCCCCAACCTCGACCATCTCGGCCCACACATCACCACCCGAGACATCGCCCGCCTCGAGCGGCGCCCCGACCTCGGCCATGGTTGTTTCAACTTCAGACCCCTCTGTTCCCGACAAGGGGAGAGCCGACCCGTCACCGTCGCACCCCGGGGTGCCCCTGGTCTCCTCGGCCCCCTCTCGCTTAGCAGATGGGAGAGCCGACTCGGTAGGGTCGGCCCTATTTTTCCCCAAATAGGGGAGCGCCGCCGAGCCAGATTTGCCCCCAGCGGGGGGGACGGCCCCGGCCTTCCTGGCCCGTTTCCTGGCCTTCACGGCCTCCCGCAACCTCCCCTCCATGGGATCCTTGCGCTTCGCCCCGCACGGCCGAGAAGTCCCCTCCAAGGCCGCCCCTTTGCCCTTGTCCCGGGCTCGGGAGCGACCCACAGGAGCGCCCGGCTCATCAGCCGCCGAGTCGTCGCCGAGGTCAATGATCTCAGCGGCCTCCTCCAAAGGCTCCCACCTGGTGTCTGCACAAAGAAGAAGACATGATCAGGAAAAGGAAAGATGCCCCCCGCCTCCGAAGGAAAGATCTACGTGGTGGCACCTGACGACTTCAGCCGCATAAGAAGACACCGCTCGATATTCTCCGACGTCACCAGTTCTTCGGTAGACTGGCGGTGTTTCAGCAAACGAGCAGCATACTCCTCCACATGTGGGGGGAACTCCTCCTGCCGGGGAGGGATATTCAGGTGGAAATTGGGCATTACTTGGCACCTCCAAGTCTCCTCCACCGAATCAATCCTCGCCCAGAAAAATTGGGTCTTCCACCCTTTATGCGAAGAATCCTTCGCCGCCAGCGAAATACAGCTCCTATTCCTCCACGCCTGGATGAAGTAAAAACCCTTCCCCGCCGACGGGTGTGCCTTCAACTCGAAGAAATAGTGGAAGAGGTCCAAAGAAGGAGGAACCCCGCACAGACGATAGAGGATTCGGAAAGCGGAGAGGAGAAGGTACAAGTTGGCTACCAATTGAATGGGTGCCAACTGGAAAAAGTTGAGAAGCGTGAGGATGAAGGGCTCGAAGGGGAGGCGAAACCCGCTCTTCCACGCCAGAAGAAAGATGCAAATGTGGCCCGTACGAGAATCCAGGCTCGTCTCATACGGGGCAGCAGCAGCGAAGCTATACTTGTGAGGCAGGTGAAACAGATGCTCCAGCCTCTTCACCTCAGCATCCCCCAACTCGCTGCAGTTCGGGACTGGCGCTCTCACCACCGGTTCGTCGCCCATCCCTCGGCATCCGAACGTTGGCCCGCCATAGATTCTGAGGAAAAACTTGAAGAAGAATTCTCTCGAGACCTCGAAGATTCCGGGGGAGGAGGGAGCTGTCAGACCGCCTCCGCAGTTATCCTCGCCAACTCCTTAAACGCCGCCGCAAGTCTATGCTCCTCCGCTGTGTCCTCACGGTGCATCCAAGAGCCCCAAAAGTAAAAGAAGCAAAGGAAAGCCAAAACCCTAACAACGGAAAGAGTCTGGGATGATAACCAACGCCCAACGCCTATAAACCCACGCGGGAGGCGGCGCGTCGTTCCGACCTCCGAGAAAAGGGGGCCCCTTCATTTCAAATCCGTCAGGATTGTAATTATTACGGGCCCAGGTGACCACGACATGTGGCTTCATAACACCGCCAGATTTCCACCCACCTGAGCCACGCTGGTCCAAAACCCCAAACGACTACTCCTCCGAGCTTATTAAGGCTCGGGAGTAGGAGGGGGACAAGTGGAGAGGGGGATTTCTATAGCCCAATTAAGAGCAGCCGAACTAGGCCCCTCAGGGCCCAACAAGGCTCAGCTCAGCCAAGTGACAGCCCCCTGGGGCCCACTTAGGCGAGAAAGCCCAATAAAAGTTTCGCTCGAGGATACTACCTTCCTAGGCGGCCTCTAGGCTCGGAAGGCCCGAGCGTCGGTCAGGTCACAGGAAAGGTCCATGCCCGAGCCATCTCTCCGCCCAGGGGAAGAAGGCACATGTCGACCAATCCGACCCATCTTTGTCCGAGCTAAGCCTACCGCCCGGATAGGGTTGGCCTCTCTGAGCTCGGTACGGCCGACGATTGCTTATCCATGCAGCCGTTAAGAGTCCTCTGTGGGCAGAAATTTATAAAGGTGAGGGACTCCAGCTCCCCAAGGTGATAACGCTCCCACGATAAGGCAATAAAAGCCCACGTCGAGGACGTAACCCCCACCTGAAACCCATTGACTTACATGACTCCAGAAGACGGCGCACTATTTAACCCAGGGGTACCCTCCGGCGAAAGGTAAGGGCAATCACACGCTCAAAACTCTTAAGCAGGAACCACTTCACCCTTCTGGTGGAGAGGGATCTTGCGCAGAAGCTACTTCCTCCCTATATTGCTCCCACCATAGCTCTACTGACTTAAGCATCAGAGGGTTTTTCCGAGGGACTCATCCCTGGGCCCCCTAATCCGTTTTCCTTTCTTGCAGTTCACTATCTTATGATCCACTGCCCGCTCAGGACCAGCGCGAGATCTTGCCTCTTCATCTGGCGCCGTCTGTGGGAAACGTACAAGAAGCCAGTATGGTGCGAAGGAGCTCAGGGAGGAGGTCCGCCGACGAATGGGGAAAGGCCATGGTAGCGGCGGGGGATGGCCCCTCTCGGGCCACGCAGAACCCCCCCTCCAACGCCAGTGCCCCCGCCGACAGACCACCACCACCCCCTCCTGCGGCAGTAGGGCTACCGCCCAATGGTGGCGCCGACGCCTTCCAGGCCCTCTACGTGAAACTGGATGTCCTCGTGGAACTCATGAGGACCCAGGCGGCTAGGGATGGAAGGTCCCCGGCCCCGTCAGGGAGCCCTCCCCGCGAGAATGCATCCTAGCACACCGCCGGAGGCCGCTTCACTCTCCGCGGCCAGCAGATCATCCGCAACAGGATTGGAGGACCCTCGCAGGCTCCGCCTCCGAGCAAGAGGCTTCCTCCACACCAAGGCAGGTAAAACCTAGGGCGCGCTGTCCGAACCCGAAGACCGATGTTCCTGGGGATCAACAGGACGCTCCTCCCAGCCCCACGGCACGACAACAGCCGGAGTTATCCCTCCAACTGCGAGATTTCGAGAGGCATTTTCGCAGAACAGGAGCGCGCCCTCCGCGCCCTGCAGAAGACCTCTTTCCCAGAGGATGAGGAGAAATCCATGTTCTCCGAATACATCTTGAAGGCAGAGGTGTCTCCCAGAACCTCCATCCGGACCTTCAAGCTCTACGACGGCCAGGGCGACCCGGCCGATCACTACGACAGCTTCGACGCCTTGATGACCTTGCACGGGGCCTCGGACACCATCAAGTGCCGAGCCTTCGTGACCACCCTGGTCCAGGGCGCCCAAGCGTGGTTCCGGGCCCTCACCCCCGATCCATCCGAGACTTCAGCAATTTGGGTGAGTCTTCAAAGAGAGTTTCGCCGAAGTGCCCCCCCAAGGTCGGTAGCGGGGCTCCTGGCCCTCAAACAAGCGCAAGGGGAAAGACTCCGGGCTTATATTCACCGATTCAAGTTGGAAGCCCTGAGAATCCCCCGCCTGGACGTGGCCTCAGCCATAACCGCGCTAACTGGGGGCACCCGGGACGAGAATCTCCGCTGCGAACTTGTCCTCACCCTCCCTCGACCCTTGCCTAGCTAGTGACTCTAGCATTACGCCACGTCGAGTGCGAAGAGGTGCTCAGCGCTTGCCAAGACGCAACCGGCTCGGGTCGGGAGGGGGACAAGAAGCGGGCTTCCGAGCCAAGCTCAGGTTCAGGGAAAAGGCGGAAGCGCAATGGGGAACGCAAGGAACCGTCATGGAAGTATGAGCGGTACACCCCACTAGCCACGCCGGTCTATGAGATCTACGAAGGCATCAAGGACTCGGGCCTCCTCCGCCAACCCGAGCCAATGAGATCGAAGAACCGTAATCGCAACAAGCACTGCTGTTCCACAGTGATCACGGGCACCACACCGGTGACTGCCACCAGCTCCAGGATGAGATAGAGCACCTCATCCGTCATGGACATCTAGCTCGGTTCATAGCCGAGCGTAAAGAAGACCGAGGCACCCCAGAGGAGATCGACAATGCCCCCCGCGGGGTACACATCAATGTCATCTCTGGAGGAGCAGCATCAGGCGGCGACAGTAGCCGAGGAAGGAAGTGTCATGCCGAGCGGGTGAGCCGAGCCATAGAGCCTCCCAAGGCCCCGCAGAGTGAGCCCCAGGTCATAGTCTTCTCCGACCAAGACCTGGAAGGGCTGAGCACCCCGCATGATGATGCCCTCGTGATTTCAGCTACGATAAACCATTGTAACGTAGATAGGATTCTAGTTGACAATGGGAGTGCCCCTGATGTACTATCTTATGATTTTTTCCTTAAGATGGGGGAGGAACCATCCAAACTCCGCCCGATCCGAACCCCTCTCTGCGGGTTCAATGGCCTGGCCACCTATCCCGAGGGAGCCCTAAGCCTACCGGTTACCCTCGGCACCCCACCCAAAACCGTTACGGTCATGGTGGACTTCATAGTGATTAAAGGTATGATAGCATACAACGCCATCTTCGGCCGGGGAATCCTCAGCCGAATAAAAGCGGTGCCGTCTACCTATCACCAGAAAATGAAGTTCTCCACCAAAAATGGGTTGGGGGAAGTCCGAGGTAACCAGGCCGCGGCCAGAAGGTGCTACAATATCTCGGTAGAGGCCACAAGGCCGGACGGGAAGGACAAGGGCCCCCGGGGAGTCGAGGATAAATCCGCAACCACCGAACCTGGTGGCGAATTGCTGGCGGTTTTCCTAAACGATGACCCGACCCTAGGAGTAAAGATCAGAGCCGACCTACCGTCTGAGGTTCAACAGCGATATAAAAAGTTCCTTTCTGAGTACATCCGAGTTTTTGCTTGGGCTGATGATCAACTCTCTGGGATACCAGAGGAGACTGTAATGCACAAGCTCAACCTCGACCCGCCGTGAAGCCCGTACAGCAGCGCAGGAGGAAGCATGCACCGGAGAAAAAGGTGATCATCAAGGCACAGGTCACCAAGGGGCATGAGACTGGCCTTTTTAGACCGGTCCTGTACCCGACGTGGCTAGCCAACGTCGTCCTGGTACCGACAGCTTCAGGCAAGTGGCGGATGTGCGTGGATTTCACTGACCTGAATAAGGCCACCCCTAAGGACTATTATCCGTTGCCGAGCATCGACCAATTGGTTGACTCAACCTCGGGCAACGAGATACTCAGCTTCCTAGATGCCTATTCAGGTTACCACCAGATCAGAATGGATCCAGAAGATGTCGAGAAGACCGCCTTCATCACCGACTACGGCGTATACTGCTACACCCGGATGCCTTTCGGGTTGAAAAACGCCGGAGCCACGTACCAGAGGCTGGTCAACCACATGTTTGAAGGACAACTAGGTCAGAACGTCGAGGCCTACATCGACGATATGCTCGTCAAGACCCCAAGGCCGAAGACCACTTCACCGACCTCGCTGAGACCTTCGACACTCTCCTGAGGTACAACATGAAGCTCAATCCTGCCAAGTGTGCCTTCGGAGTGAGATCCGGGAAGTTCCTGGGTTTCCTAGTCACTCAGCGTGGGATCGAGGCCAACCCCGACAAAGTCCAGGCCATCCTGGACATGCGCCCGCCCACCTGCATCAAGGACGTCCAACGCCTAACTGGGCGTGTCGCCGCTCTCAGCCGGTTCCTGTCCCGTGCGGCCGAACGATGCTTGCCCTTCTTCAAGCTGTTGAGGGGGCCCAAATTGGCATCTGCTACGTTCGCATGGGATGAGGAATGCCAGAGAGCGTTCACCGAGCTCAAGGAGTTCTTGGCCTCGCCCCCGGTGCTCTCCAAGCCCGTTCCGGGTGAAGTCTTGCTGCTCTATCTCTCGGCAACACCATCTACTGTTAGCTCGGTCCTAGTCAGAAATGACTCGAGAGTCGAGAGGCCGGTCTACTACACCAGCAAGGTGCTCAACGAGGCTGAAAGGAGGTACCCCCCCCACCGAGAAACTCGTGCTAGCGTTGGTTACTTCCGCCAAGCGCCTCCGGCCCTATTTCCAGGGTCACCCATCACCGTGCTAACCGGTGAACCATTGAAGAAGATCCTGGCCCACCCCGAAGCCTCGGGATGACTCGTCAAATGGGCCATTATGCTTGGGGCCTACGATATATCCTATCGGCCGCGCTCAGCTGTGAAAGGCCAAGCGCTCGCCGACTTCATCGCCGAAAGCACCATCCCGACTGAAGAAAGATCCCCGTCCGCGCCCGGGCCGACCTGGGAATTGTTCGTTGATGGATCCTCCAACTCGGTCGGTAGTGGTGCCGGAATCCTCCTGAAGTCCCCGAAGGAGCAGAACTGCAATACGCCTTGAAGTTCAGCTTTCAGGCATCCAACAACGCTTCGAGTACGAGGCCCTTATCTCGGGAGCGGCATGGCCCGACGGTTAGGGGCTGAGCGAGTCAAAATCCATACTGACTCCCAGCTGGTCGCTAGCCAAGTCAACGGCGAGTACGAAGCTCGAGAGGCACCAATGATCAAATACCTCCAACTGGTCAGAGACCTGGCCCAACAGTTCGAGAGATTTGAGGTAGTCCGAATAGCTCGGGAGGAAAACTCCCGAGCGGACGCCCTCTCTCGGCTGGCCTCCTCGCTCGACCCCGAAGGTACCCGATCGATCCTCCTTGAAGAGCTAGAGCACCCGAGCATTGACTCGGAGCTCCTTACTGTTGACTCAGCCATTCCGAGCGACTGGCGCAACCCCTACCTATCGTGGCTCCGGGACTCTCAAGAGCCTTCGACCCTCGAGAGGCCCGCAGATTGAAGTACCAAGCCCGGCGCTTCGTCGTTCTAGACGACACTCTCTACCGGAGATCTTTCTCCGGTCCCCTCCTGTAGTGTCTCGGCCCCGACGAAGCCAACCGAGCTATCCAAGATATTCATGAAGACCTGTGCGGAGCGCACTCAGGAGGAAGGTCACTCACCCAGATCTTGCTACAGCAGGGTTACTGGGGGCCCACTCTGCAGCACGACTGCACGGCCTACGTGCAACAGTGCGACCGATGCCAGCGATTCGACCACTTAGTCCATCAGCCGGCTACGGAGCTCGTCACCCTGACCGAGCCATACCCCTTCGCTCGGTGGGGAATCGACATTCTTGGGCCGTTCCCTATGGCTCAGGCCTAGAAGAAGTTTATCATCATCGCCATCGACTACTTCACCAAGTGGATCGAGGCCGAAGCCACGGCGAGGATCACCGAGACAGTTGTCTGGAGTTTTGTCTGGAAGTCGATCATTTGTCGTTACGGCATCCCCCGGGTGATAGTGAGCGATAACGGTCGGTAATTTGACTCTCGTTATTTCCGAGACAGATGTGTCGACCTAGGTATTCGCAACCACTTCACTTCGGTCGCCCACCCTCAGGCCAACGGGCTAGTCGAGAATGCCAATAAGACTATCTTAAAAGGCATAAAGACTAGACTCGGCAAGGCCAAGGGCAACTGGCTCGAGGAACAACCTAGCATACTTTGGTCTCACAGAACGACTCCCAAAATGGTAATCGATGAGTGTCCTTTCCAGTTGGTATATGGCACCGAGGCCGTCATTCCGTTGGAGATCGACAATCCCTCCCTCCGAGTCATCTGCTTCTCGCCCGAGGTAAACGAGCAAAAATTGCTCGAGAACCTCGACCTAGCAGATGAACTCCGAGAGATTGCCAGCATCCGAGCGACGGAATACCAGCGCCACCTCACTCGATACTACAACGCCAAAGTCTGAGATAGGCACTTCAAGCCGGGAGACTTCGTCCTTAGGAAAGTCGAAGCCTCTCGACCACTAGAGGCGGCGGGCAAGCTATCCCCTAACTGGGAAGGCCCCTACCGAGTGGTCGAGACGCTCGGGAAAGGAGCATACCGGCTATCTACAATGGAAGGGGAACCCATCCCTCGGACATGGAATGCAGCCACACTACGCAAGTTCTACTTTTAAGTTCGTGCAAACAATCCGAGTGAAATAAAATTTTCTCCTTTTCATTCAAACGATTGTTGGTACATCAGAAAGGCAAAAGCCAATACATTACACAACAGAAAGCAAAAAATCCATCTGGCACCACTGCAAGAGGCCATTGCTCGGCTGACTCGGTTGATCTCCTTGCGTCCAGCCACTGACTCTGCCTCGCATAGAAACTGGCTCGAATAAAAGGCTATCGACCCAGTTGGCTCGGGTGGCCCATGACAAAGGTGACAGAAGGGACTGCGGAGGGGAAGGCTACCTTCCAAGTTGACAGAGGCTGGGGAAGAGGGAACGCCTATGAAGGCCTCCTCTCTTCCACCTGCCAACTCTTTGGAATGTACGAGAGCAAGCACCCTCCGAAGAGTGAAAGAAAGGAAGAGAAAAGAGGGAAAAAGAGGCTGCCAGAAAGAAAAAGAAGTCCAGCATAGCTGGATGAGGAGGCAGGGGAAGGCCCGGAAAGGAGGGAGCTTAATTTGCTTCTCCCCCCATCCCTGAAGTGAGCAGCGAGGGACGGGCGGTGGAGATGCCGGATGCCCCCATCCGTCCTCCATCTCGCCCCCCTCCGGGAAGCCTCGCCGGAACTGATAGAGAAACGACGTGATTTTTCCGTCAAAATCCTCTCCAGATCCCGTGCGACGACCATCGAACCCGCTTCAAACCCGCGCGACGACCGTCGGACCTGCTCAAAATCTGAAGCGGCAAAAACCTGCCGCCCTCCATCATCGGCAGCATCGTCTTCCGAAGGATCTTCCATGCTCTGAATGCAAAGGCTCAGCGCTACGAGAAATGTAGAGAGGAAAGACCGCCCTAGAAAACCCTAAAGCGATGTAGACGGAGAGATGCCCCTAAGTCCCTTATAAAGGCGAGGGGAGGCTGCTTGCCTTAAAAGACTCTCTCCTCGAAAACACGCCGAAGGAATTTCCCCGTTATGACTGGTCACCTCAAACTCCTCATTTCCGCCCCCAGCGGGACACACGAGGTGGCTAAGCATTCAAGGCGCGATCAAACGGAAAGACACCCTGGCAGACGCTCACCCAACCATCATGCGAGATCTGCGCAGAAAGTATCGGTCCTTTCCAACTACTACAGATACGCTGATCAAATCACGGCAAGGATAACGTGAAGCAAGTAAGATTTTATTTATTGCCTTACAAAAAGTGGAAGTCCTTTTTTGAAAAAAGAAAGAGACAAACAAAGAAGGAGGCAAAACAGGACGATACATCAGGCCTAGGGCCCACTTTGAAGCTCGGAAGTGGGAGGCGCAGGTGTTTCACCCCCGGCGCCCTCGGTGACGGCCGACCCTAGGCACTGACCCCGCCTGCGCGGGAACTGCCTCGGTCGCGAGCCCTCCCGAGGTAGCCGGAGTTGGCGACCCCTCAGGAGAAGAGCCCTCTGATCTTCCCCGCCCGAAGCAGAGGAGCTGGAAGATGACATGTCCGAGTCATAGCGTTGGCCAGAGGGGAAGTCAATCCCAGAATCTTGTTCCCCGGCATAAGCTACTTCCGACGGTAACCCTGCTTAAACCCCTTGCGGATGCCTCGGCGAAGTGCTGACTCATAGTAAGGAAGGGCAGCTTCCTGCAGGTCGGCCCGGTAGGCCTCTGAGCCCTTGTATTGCTCGATCGCCTCCGCCCCGGCCAGTCCTATCCTGTCGGCAAGCTCGGCCTTCTCTCGCTCCGCCTCGGCCGCCCGCTCCTCGGCCTCCACCGATCGTTTCTCTGCCTCGACCGACTTCCGTTTGGCCTCGGCCGCCCACTCCTCGACCTTGACCGATGTCCTCTCCGCCTCAGCTCGGTCGACCTCGGCCTCCAAACGGAGGCGCTCCGCTGCCTCCGCCCGGTCCACCAACTCGGCGCGCTCGGTCTCCCAGTGGCCATCCTGCTCGAGACGAAGAAGACGCTCCTCTTCAAGGAGTTTACTTTTCCTCTCGTGTGAATCCCGAGCCTTGGTTAGTTGCTCGGTCAGCACTCCGACCTCCAGCGGACTCGACCGTGACAACTCCCTGATCGCGGAGAACTCCCATCGGAGCCCCTCGTGCGTCTCATTGAGTCGAGCTAGTTTCCTCTCATACCCTCCGAGGGTCCAAGCAAGATTCGACCGCTCTGACTCCGACCGGGCATAAGTCTCCGCCATTGTGGCCCCCATATGGGCCATGACCAGGCCGCCCTCCATAATGATGTTGAGGACCCCGGGTGGAGAATGACGCTTGTCTACTCCTTTCATCCTCGCGGACACCTCGCGGCAAAGATGGTATAAATTGCTCGAGATGCCGAGCCTTTCCAGAGCCTCCGGCACGGGAACCCTTTCCGCACCTGGCGCCTCGCCGGAAGGCCCAGATCGAGCTGCGGGCTCGGCCGCCCCTCGCGCTATGGTCGGTTGGGGTTGCGACGCCCCCGCAGGCGAACCCCCGACCTTGATCGACGCTGCGAGCTCAGTCGCCCCGTGCGCCACGAAGGTTGGGGCTGCGACGCCTCTATCGGCGAACCCCCAACCTCGACCATCTCGGCCCGCGCGTCGCCGCCCAAGACATCGCCCGCCTCGACTGGCGTCTCGGCCACGGTTGTTTCAACTTCGACCCCCTATGTTCCCGACAAGGGGAGAGCCGACCCATCACCGTCACCCCCCGGGGTGCCCCTGGCCTCCTCGGCCCCCTCTCGCTCAGCAGATGGGAGAGCCGCTCGGTAGGGTCGGCCCTATCTTGCCCCAGAGAGGGGAGCGCCGCCGAGCCAGAATTGCCCCCAGCGGGGGGACGGCCCCGGCCTTCCTGGCCCGTTTCCTGGCCTTCACGGCCTCCCGCAACCTCCCCTCCACTGGATCCTTGCGCTTCGCCCCGCACGGCCGAGAAGTCCCCTCCAAGGCCGCCCCTTTGCCCTTGTCCCGGGCTCGGGAGCGACCCACAGGAGCGCCCGGCTCATCAGCCGCCGAGTCGTCGCCAAGGTCAATGATCTCAGCGGCCTCCTCCAAAGGCTCCCGCCTGGTGTCTGCACAAAGAAGAAGGCGTGATCAGGAAAAGGAAAGATGACCCCCGCCTCCGAAGGAAGATCTAAGTGGTGGCACCTGACGGCTTCAGCCGCGTAAGAAGACACCGCTCGATATTCTCCGGCGTCACCAGCTCTTCGGTAGACTGGCGATGTTTCAGCAAACGAGCAGCATACTCCTCCACATGTGGGGGGAACTCCTCCTGCCGGGGAGGGATATTCGAGTGGAAATTGGGCATTACTTGGCACCTCCAAGTCTCCTCCACCGAGTTAATCCTCGCCCAGAAAAATTGGGTCTTCCACCCTTTATGCGAAGAATCCTTCGCCGCCAGCGAAATACAGCTCCTATTCCTCCTCGCCTGGATGAAGTAAAAACCCTTCCCCGCCGACGGGTGCGCCTTCAACTCGAAGAAATAGTGGAAGAGGTCCAAAGAAGGAGGAACCCCGCACTGACGACAGAGGATTCGGAAAGCGGAGAGGAGAAGGTACGAGTTGGCTACCAACTGAATGGGTGCCAACTGGAAAAAGTTGAGAAGCGTGAGGATGAAGGGCTCGAAGGGGAGGCGAAACCCGCTCTTCCACGCCAGAAGAAAGATGCAGATGTGGCCCGTACGAGAATCCAGGCTCGTCTCATACGGGGCAGCAGCAGCGAAGCTATACTTGTGAGGCAGGTGAAACTGATGCTCCAGCCTCTTCACCTCGGCTTCCCCCAACTCGCTGCAGTTCGGGACCGGCGCTCTCACCACCGGTTCGTCGCCCCATCCCTCGGCATCCGAACGCTGGCCCGCCATAGATTCTGAGGAAAAACTTGAAGAAGAATTCTCTCGAGACCTCAAAGATTCCGGGGGAGGAGGAAGCTGCCGGACCGCCTCCGTAATTATCTTCGCCAACTCCTCAAACGCCGCCGCAAGTCTCTGCTCCTCCGCTGTGTCCTCACGGCGCATCAAGAGCCCCAAAAGTAAAAGAAGCAAAGGAAAGCCAAAACCCTAACAACGGAAAGAGTCTGGGATGACAACCAGCGCCCAACGCCTATAAACCCACGCGGGAGGCGGCGCGTCGTTCCGACCTCCGAGAAAAGGGGGCCCCTTCATTTCAAATCCGTCAGGATTGCAATTATTACGGGCCCAGGTGACCACGACATGTGGCTTCATAACACCGCCAGATTTCCACCCACCTGAGCCACGCTGGTCCAAAACCCCAAACGACTACTCCTCCGAGCTTATTAAGGCTCGGGAGTAGGAGGGGGACAAGTGGAGAGGGGGATTTCTGTAGCCCAATTAAGAGCAGCCGAACTAGGCCCCTCAGGGCCCAACAAGGCTCAGCTCAGCCAGGTGACAGCCCCCTGGGGCCCACTTAGGCGAGAAAGCCCAATAAAAGTTTCGCTCGAGGATACTACCTTCCTAGGCGGCCTCTAGGCTCGGAAGGCCCGAGCGTCGGTCAGGTCACAGGAAAGGTCCATGCCCGAGCCATCTCTCGCCCAGGGGAAGAAGGCACATGTCGACCAATCCGACCCATCTTTGTCCGAGCTAAGCCTACCGCCCGGATAGGGTTGGCCTCTCTGAGCTCGGTACGGCCGACGATTGCTTATCCATGCAGCCGTTAAGAGTCCTCGGTGGGCAGGAATTTATAAAGGTGAGGTACTCCAGCTCCCCAAGGTGATAACGCTCCCACGATAAGGCAATAAAAGCCCTCATCGAGGACGTAACCCCCACCTGAAACTCCTCGACTTACAGGGCTCCAGAAGACGGCGCACTATTTAGACCAGGGATACCCTCCGGTGAAAGGTAAGGGTAATCACATGCTCAAAACTCCTGAGCAGGAACCACTTCACCCTTCTGGTGGAGAGGGATCTCGCGCAGAAGCTACTTCCTCCCTATATTGCTCCCACCATAGCTCTACTGACTTAAGCATCGGAGGATTTTCCCCAGGGACTCATCCCTGGGCCCCCTGATCCGTTTCCCTTTCTTGCCGTTCACTATCTGGTGATCCACTGCCCGCTCAGGACCAGCGTGAGATCTTGCCTCTTCAATCCCCCTTGTTGTTACCTCCTCCCAGTTTAACTTTCGTGTCAATCAGACGTCGTTTGCTATTTTTCCCAGTCTTTTAGTTCCACCCCTGACAATCTGTCAATCAGTGGATCTGCGGGATAGTGTCTTGTTTCTCTATTTTTTCTGCCCCCTTAACCATCTCCAAAAAATCCCAAAACATTTGATCACGTCCTACACATCCCCCTCTATCCACCATAAAATCCCCAAGATCCAGTTCAACCATACCCCTGTCGGTCAAAATCTATTTTCAGGCAGGTCCTATTCTGTCCTGACTGTTTGTAATTTCGGGCCAGAAATAACTACAACCCACAAAGTTTTTCATTTCCAATCTGTTTACTGGATAGATGTGAAATTAATTTATGTTGTAGCCCTTTGAGCCCTCTGTCCAACGGCGTTGATCTCGCTCTAATCCGCCTCGGATCTGGGCGCAACAATTGTTTTCGTGGAGGCACGCAGATCTGATCCGTGAACAGGCCAGCAGAGCAATCCGTCGGTTAATCTTGGTAAAATACGCCGGCTCACATTCGGCGACCACCGCTCCCGGAGATCAACCAGGACCCCTCAGTAGCGTCCCAGCCAGCCGTTGCAGCAAGGAGATGCCCGGGCACCGCTGTCCCAGCAACCGGACCTACCTGCTGTCCCGCGGGCCCCGCAGAACCGAGCAGGACCAGCAGCCTATCTCCAGCCCGAGAGCCTTCCGACTTGCTTCCCGTCAACCCGAGCTCGCTATCCTGGGTCCCACGTGTAGCCCTTTACCTCCCTGCGTGGAGTGGGCAATTAAAATCACTACTGTAATTATTAATTTACTCTACCCCGGGAGTGCGAGTCTTGGCCGGGGTCATCTTCCCACGCCCGGTAGCGTGGAGATATCGTGTCTGCTCTCTACTTTGGCATTTTACTTATCTCGTATATTTTCATATGCCGCTGCATGAGTTATAGGAACTTAGCTCGTTATACTTTTATCACCGCTGCGACAGTGAGTGAGTGGAACCCGTCCCGTGACTCGATCCGAGCACACGGAAGAGCCGACACCCTCAGCTCATTGTCGGTTTCTCAACCGTGCACATCCACATGCTTCCCTCGCTAGGGACGTCCGTGAGCTAGAGTCCCAAGTTCGCGTCCCGTCCCGCATCAGCCTGGCTCAAGACATTGAGCTTGTGTGTGCACACGTGGTCAGGGGCGTTGGACCAGTGCCGATGGGCATGACCCTGACTAGGCACTCATTACTATTGTTCCTTGGTTACTTGTACGGTGTCTCAGTTACCGCGTTCGAGACGAGTGGGAGATATCAGAGATGCAGTGTAAGATGTTAGTAGACGCATCTGGTCTTTCTTCTAGTGAGGAGGTGCTTCTGTCACATGACACATGATCTTCATAGCTTATGGGGTTTTGTGTCCTTTCGACACTGCGGTCTAGGGTGTCGATAGAGAATTACCATGGTTCTACCCGTAGGCAGTGTAGGGGGCCTGCCAGCGGAGTCGTGACCATACCTTTAGGCCGTGTAGGCCTTCGTGGGGCCTTTGTCTGTTTCCATAAGCCTTCAAGATAGAGTTTCATGATTTATCGATGGTTCGACAACTCTCGACTTTGTAAGATCAGGGTTTGTTGTTCTGTTGCCATTACGAGTAGTTTAGAGAGCCGAGGTTCTATCGGTTGTCGTGTTTCTGTGTAGTATGATTGTTCTCCTCTTTACTCTTTTTGTTGCTACTCCTGCTACTGCTTTTGTTGTTTAGCACTATTGTTACTGTGTTTGTTTCATGGTAGGGATCTACGGGACCCCTACTGAGCCCGTGAGACGAGGCTCACCCCTAACTTTTCAGGTGTAGTTATTCTTCCTCGTGGTTTGGAGGCGCAGTGCGGTGGTTCTTAGTGCCAGCTTTGCGAGTGTCAGGCTTCCCCCGACTTGAGAGTACGTTTCTCTTTCTATGGACTATACCTTAGTTGGACTGGACTCTGCTAGCTCTGTTGTAGCTTATTTTTAGCTGCTGTAGTTTAATTTGTTTAATTGAAAATATAATTGTATTTCTATTAATTTAATAGTCTTGATCATAAATATAGAGTTGTTTACTACTTTATCTTGAAGTTCAATGTACCCACACACACCTTTCTTCCCCTTCGGAGCCTTACAGCTCTTGGGTGGCCTCTCAGGATCCAAGTGGTATCGGGTTTACCCGGTATCTGGATGTTGGGTTGTCACAGTTGGTATCAGAGCGAGAGATGTGTGGAAAGTACATGAGAATTTGAGATATTGTAGTGATCAAAGTCCATAAGGTCTAGTACAGTCGACAGCTGGCATAGGTTTTGTGGTCCTTTACCGCTTTGCTTCTCCCATGAGAGCTTGTGCGCATTGTATTGGCACTGCGTAGGTGGTTTTGCTCTCGTCAGGATGTGATGGAGAGTCATTCTTCTTTCGTCATGGTGTTGGTCTCATTTATGCTACGCTGGGCAGAGTTTGCCAACAGGCATGAGTCTCTTGTGCGACGTTCGAGATTTCTGTGGCGTGATCAGGTGGCTAGTGGTAATTGCCATTGGTGTTATGGCCGTGCATGTTCTGCAATAGAGATTAATGTTGTTTTGGCCATTCCAGCTTGAGGTTTGGTCAGCCCCTGAGGTGCCTAGTTGTTAAGGTTGTCGTTGAGGTGGTCGTTTGGGTGCCCTGATTGAGAGAGTGCTCGGGCGAGCTAAGGATTTCCTTCCTAGTGAGCTGTTGTCAGCCGAGCTTGATCTTTCTCATCTTGTCTTGTGGCATTATTTTGAGGTTAAGTTGTGGCTTGTGCTATGGCTCTTGGCATGATGGTTTGCACTATGGCAACTTCTGATCGGTTGTTGGCAGGATCAGCGCTCGAGACGTGGTATATTGTAGTTTGGTGAATTGCGATGGCGTCGAGAGAGGTGCTGAGATGTGGATGCCGAGTTATCTGTGATGCTTGTGTGCATTGTGTTGAGTGCGCAACGGAAGCGTGGTGGGCTTATAACCCACAGGTCGAGGATCGTAGGATTGGAAGATTCTAACCAGTCGAGAGAATTGCTTCCCCGGTGTGACATTGTCTTGGATGTGTGTGCCTTGATGGCGTTGGTTACCGTGCCGTTGCTTGAGGCATTGTGGTTGTTGACACTGGTAGGTTTTGAGAATTAGGGAATCATATCGGCAAATATGCTGGATGAGCACCCTTTCTTCTGTATTTCTTGGATGTTGTGCTCTTGGGACGTGATCGTGGTCCTAGAGATGCATTTTCTAAGAGGTTATGTTGTGCGTCCTTGTTGGTAAGCTGCAAGCGGCTGGCACGTTTAGCCGTGTGGTCAACTATAATTGTGCCTTGATGTGACCTAGTCTGTGGTTGTGTTCTATGGTTCTGTGTTGAGAACGGAGCTGGGGATTGGCAGGTTTTGTGGTGTGTTGGTTGTGCTCGTGGTCAGCTTGGGAGGAGTTCCCTGTGAGTTTGAGTTTGGATTGTGTGGATCGAGATCTTGTCGGTTGGTTTTGTTGTACTCTCCTGAGATGGTAGAGTTGGCATGAAACTCGAATCAGATGTAATGTTTGAGTGAGGACTGACTCGATTGTGTTTGTGGTCCAGTGCTATCATTGGCATTCTGCGTGCCAGTTTCTCTTATTGTTATGGCACGAAAGTCGATGAGTGGAGCAGTCAGCTGAGATGATTGTGTTCCTTGTGCGAGCTGATGCTTGGGTTGTCCGTCGAGCATGAGATTTTATCGGTGGCTGTGTCATGGCATGGGTCGTGTCTCCTTGATCTGTGAGACGATAGCGATGATGCCATGGTTGAGGGTGCCAGACTTGTGTTCCTTTGTGTGACATGCTCGTTCTGTGGATTGATGTGCTTTAAGATCCAGAGCATGATGATTGTGCCTGTGATCATGATCTGGCAGTGTTCCTCTAAATCATTTCAAGAATCATGTTATTGTGTTTTTGTGTGTTTGAGGTTTGGCTAGAGCTTTGAGAGGGTTGCCAGCTGTTTAGGTTGTTCTTCCCTGCTTCCCTGTTGGCTCCTTGAATTTATTAGATGAAATTTCTTAAAGGAGGAGAGGATGTAATACCTTCGATCCTTCAGATCGGAATCCGAGAGCTTTCGGAGCACTTTTATGGGTCACGGATCGTGTTTTACGATCCACTTGGCTTTTTCCGCTGTATAGCTTGCGGAACCTTATGGAGAGTGAACCGTTGATATTTCGAACTCCAGGACACTGCAAGTGCGTTGTGCTCTTTTCGAGGATCGCGGAGGCTATTTTTTTGTATTTTTTTGATTTTATGAAATTTTGAGCCAAAAATTAGGTTTCAAAAATATTTGTAATTTCTTATTTTCCTTTTCTTTTTAACCCTCACCTCACCCCCTCTCCTCGCACCGTTCTCTCATTCTCTCCCTCCATTCTCTCTCCTCTCTTCCCCTCTCCCCTGGGCTCACGACCGTGGCGGAGGTGGACCAAGTGGTGACGCTGTGGAGACGACCAGGAGCATGATGGCACGAGAATCGGGGCGTGGTGTTGGTGCGATCCCATTCTGAGGATTCGAAGTGCTGGCATGGTTCGTGTGATTATTTTCGGCATGGATTTGGCCTTTTCGGCGCGCGAGATCTTTGGTGGAGTTAGGGGAATGGATACTCTCCCTCGTCCTGCCCTGCAGGTATTGACTAGATTAAAAAAAAAGGTCATGTTATGACTATATTGGGGTGATACCCGAGGGCCAGGCACGGCTTACAGGGCATCGTTGATATCTCCTTCACGCTGGGTCTAAAGAGGCGAATACTACTAGATCAAACGTTATTAATTTCTTAAGGATGGCATTTCAGTTCATTTCTTTGTTATTGCACTTTCGTGGTGTAATACTTAAAGAGGGGAAATCTAACCACCCATACGGAGAGGCCAAACGAGGTTCAACCCGACCCAATGAGGCCTAGCTCCTTGAAGTGGTAGCCCCGGGACCACTAAAGATAAGTCTAATAACTCACTCGAAACAAGCACTTCCTAGGCAGCCTTCGGGTTGGGAAGTCCGAGCAGCAGCTCGATCGAAAATTGTCATTGGTGTTATGGCCGTGCATGTTCTGCAATAGAGATTAATGTTGGCTGGTGGGAATTGTCATTGGTGTTATGGCTGTGCATGTTCTGCAATAGAGATTAATGTTGTTTTGGCCATCCCAGCTTGAGGTTTGGTTAGCCCCTGAGGTGCTGAGTTGTTAAGGTTATCGTTGAGGTGGTCGTTTGGGTGCCCTGATTGAGAGAGTGCTCAGGCGAGCTAAGGATTTCCTTCTTGGTGAGTTGTTGTTAGCCGAGCTTGATCTTTCTCATCTTGCCTTGTGGCATTATTTTGAGGTTAAGTTGTGGCTTGTGCTGTGGCTCTTGGCATGATGGTTTGCACTATGGCAACTTATGATCGGCTGTTCGCAGGATCAATGCTCGAGGCATGGTATATTGCAGTTCGGTGAATTGCGATAGCGTCGAGAGATGTGTTGAGATGTGGATGCCGAGTACATCAGTTCGATCAGGAGTCCGCATGCTATAAAGAGCCCGTAAGGAGGACATAACCCCCCCCCCCCCCCCCCCCCGAAACTCCTCAGCTTACTGGGATCATTCACTCAACGAGCCATTATTTAAACTGGAAGAACCCTCCTATGAGAAGGTAAGCCAATAACCCTGAGCAGGAACCACTTCACCTTTTGGTGGAGAGGGATCTCGTGCTCGCATCTTCCTCCTAACTCCTCCCTTCGCACCAGTGCTCTACTATAGTTGCTGACTTAAGCATAGGAGGGTCTTCCCCGGGGATTCATCCCTGGGCACCTCTAACTTGTTTCCCTTCTTGTGGTTCATACTTCAAGGATACGTGGTTATCTTCCTCCCCGCTCAGGAGTAGCACGAGATCGCCCCTCTTCATCTGGCGCCGTCTGTGGGAAATGAACAAAGAGCCATCATGGTGCGAAGGAGTTATGGCAGGAGGACTGCCGATGGCAAGGGAAAAGCCCTGGCGATGGAAGAAGGCGCACCTTCCCTCCCCACAGAGAATTCCCCATCAGGCAACCACGCCAATGAGATACCTTCGTCGGTGGCGGGGGAACAGCTTTCCGGCAGGAGTACCGACGCCCTCCAAACCCTCAACACAAAACTGGATGTCCTCGTGGATCTCATGAGGGCCCAGGCTGCCAGGGAGGAGAAGTCGCATCTCCCCCGGAAGAGCCCTCCCCGAGGAGACGCCTCCCAGCAAACCGCTGGAGGCCGTTTTACCCTCTGGGGGCAGCGGCTCATCTGCAACCTGTCACGAGGACAATCGCATGACCCTCCCCCGGAGCAGGAAGCCTCCTCTACCCCGAGGAGGGAATAGTCCGGAGCACACCGACAGCATGCAAGTGCGTCCCCCCCAGCCCTTCGGGCCGGCGACAACCGGAGTTGTCCCTCCGGCTACGAGACTTTGAGAGGCGTTTCGCAGAGCAAGAGCATGCCCTCCGCGCCTTGCAGAAGACCTCTCCTATGGAGGACAAGGAGCGATCCCCGTTCTCTGACTATATCTTTAAAGTTGAGATCTCCCCCAGGATCTCACTTCCGACCTTCAAGTTGTATCACGGCCAGGGAGACCCGGCCGATCATTACGACAACTTAGACGCCCTGATGACTTTGCATGGGGCGTCAGACGTGATCAAGTGACGAGCATTCGTTACCACTCTGGTCCAAGGTGCTCAGTCATGGTTCAGGGCCCTCGCCCCTGGTAGCATTCACAACTTCAAGCAGTTCGGGCGAGTGTTCATGGAAAGCTTCACCGGCAGCGGTCCACCCCAGTCAGTAGTGGGATTACTGGCCCTCAAGTAGGAATAGGGGGATAAGTTGCGGGCTTATATCAACTGATTTAAATCAAAAGCCCTGTGCATCCCCCGCCTGGATGTTGCCTCGGCCATCACCGCATTGATCGGGGGTACCCGTGACGAGAACCTGCGGTGCGAGTTAGTGCTTCATCCTCCCACCTCCCTCACCGAGCTAGTGACCCTGGCACTGTGCAACGTAGAGTGCGAGGAAGTCCTCAGCGCCTGTCGAGGCACGATAGGCTCGGGTCGGGAGGGGGACGAGAAGCGACCATCCGAGCAAGGGACGGGCCAAGGAAAAAGGCAGAACCAGGGCGGAGACCGCAAAGAGCTATGAGAGGTATACCCCCCTTACCGCTCCCGTCTACAAAATCTACGAAGACATCAAAGGCTCGGGTCTCCTCCACCAGCCTGAGCCTATGAAGGCCAAGCACCATAATCGCCGCAAGCATAGCCTGTTCCACAGCAATCACGGGCATCACACCAGTTATTGCCATCAACTTCAAGATGAGATGGAGTGCCTCGTCTGCTAGGGACACCTATCCCAATAAGTGGCCGGGCAGAAAGAAGACCGAGGTGCCCCTGAAGAAATCGATAATGCCCCCTTGCGGAGTCCACATCAACGTCATCGCGGGCAGCGCGGCATCAGGTGGAGATAGCAACCAAGGAAGAAAGCGTCATGCCGAGCGGGCGAGCCGAGCCTCTGTAGAGCACCCTACGGCCCCACAGGCGAGCGAACATCAGGTCCTGGTATTCTCCGACCAGGACCTGGAAGGGTTAACAACCCCGCATGACAACGCTCTCGTTGTATCGGCTACAATAAACCATTGTAACATAGATAGGATCTTAGTTGACAATGGTAGTGCCCCTGATATATTATCCTATGAATGTTTCCTCAAGATGGGAGAGAATCCATCTAAACTCCACCCGATCTGAACCCCCCTCTGTGGGTTCAACGGCCAGGCAACTTATCCCGAGGGAGCCCTGAGCCTGCCAGTTACTATCGACACCCCGCCCAAAATTGTTATGGTTATAGTGGACTTCATCGTGATTAAGGGGATGACGGTATATAACGCCATCTTCGGTCGAGGTATCCTCAGCCGAATGAAAGTGGTGCCCTCTACCTTTCACCAAAAAATGAAGTTCCCTACCAAGTATGGCGTGGGGGAGGTCCGGGGTAACCAGGCATTGGCTAGACGGTGCTATATAATCTCGGTTGAAGCCACTAGGCCGGCAGGGAAAAATAAAGGAGTAAAGGGAGCCGAGGAGGGACCGACAACAACTGAGCCCGGCAGCGAGTTGCTAACAGTCTTCCTCAACGGCGACCCGACTCTAGGAGTCACGATCGGAGCCGATCTACCACTTGAGGAACAAGAAAAATATAAAGATTTCCTTGCCCAGTACATCCAAGTCTTTGCATGGTCAGACGAGCACCTTCCCGGGATCGCGGGAGACGTCGTGACACACAAGCTCAACCTCGACCCAACGGTGAAGCCTGTCCAGCAACGTAGGAGAAAGCACGCCCTAGAGAAGCAAGCGGTCATCAAAGTCCAAGTCATCAAGGGACAGAAGACTAGCCTCTTTTGTCCGATCATGTACCCTACATGGCTCATCAACGTCGTCCTGGTACTAAAGGCTTCAGGAAAATGGCGAATGTGCGTGGACTTCACCGACCTCAACCAGGCTACCCTAAAAGATTGCTACCCGCTATCGAGCATCGATCAACTGGTCGATTCAACCTCTGGCAACGAGTTGCTCAGCCTCCTGGATGCCTACTCCGGTTACCATCAGATCAGGATGGACACAGAAGACATCGAGAAGACCGCCTTCATCACTGACTTCGGCGTACACTGCTACACCCGAATGCTGTTCGGGTTGAAGAACGCTGGAGCAACATATCAGAGACTGATCAACCACATCTTCGAGGGACAGCTCGGTTGGAACATCTAGGCCTACATTGATGACATGCTCGTCAAAACGCCGATGGCCGAAGACCATCTTGCCGACTTAGCCGAGACCTTCGACACCCTTCAAAGGTGCAACATGAAACTCAACCCTATTAAATGCGCCTTCGGAGTCAGATCCGAGAAGTTCCTAGGCTTCCTGGTAACTCAGCGTGGGATCGAGGCCAACCCCGATAAGGTTCAAGCCATCCTGAACATGCGGCCGCCAACCTACATCAAGGACGTTCAACACCTTACGGGACGCATTGTTGCGCTCAACTGCTTCCCGTCCCGGGTGGCCGAACGATGTCTACCCTTCTTCAAATTATTGAGGGGACCTAAAATGGCATCTACTACATTTGACTGGGATGAGGAATGCCAAAAGGTGTTCGCCGAACTCAAGGAATTCTTGACCTCGCCCCCGGTGCTGTCCAAGCCAACCCCTGGCGAAGCTCTACACCTTTATCTCTCGGCGACCCCTTCCACATTGAGCTTGGTCCAAGTCAGGAATGACGCAGGGATCGAGAGACCGGTTTACTATACCAGCAAGGTGCTTAATGAGGCTGAAAGAAGGTACCCCGCAATCGAGAAACTCGTGCTAGTGTTGGTTACCTCAGCCAAGCACCTCCGACCCTACTTTCAAGGGCACTCCATCGTCGTATTGACCAGTAAACCCCTGAAGAAGATTCTCTTTCACCATGAAGCCTCGGGACGCCTCGTCAAATGGGCCATCATGCTCGGGGCCTACGACATCTCGTATCACCCCCATTCGACCATCAAGGGACAGGCCCTCGCGGACTTCATCGTCGAAAGCACCGTCCCGATTGAGGAAGCACTTCCACCTGCGTATGGTCCCACCTGGGACCTGTTCGTCGACGGGTCCTCCAACTCAGCTGGAAGCAGTGCCGATATCCTTCTCAAGTCCCCCGAAGGAGCGGAGCTACAGTACGCCTTGAAATTCAACTTCTAGGCATCCAACAACGCCTCCGAGTACGAAGCCCTTATCTCAGGGGCCAGGATGGCTCGACGACTGGGAGCCGAGTGAGTCAGGATCCACACTGACTCCCAACTGGTCGCCAGCCAGGTTAACGGTGATTACGAAGCTCGGGAAGGACAAATAATCAAGTACCTCCAGGTGGTCAAGAGGATGGCCCAACTCTTCGAGAGCTTTGAGGTAGTCCGGATAGCCTGGGAGGAAAATTCCCGAGCGGACGCCCTCTCTCGCATGGCCTCTTCCCTCAACCCTGAAGGTACACGATCGGTCTTCCTCGAAGAGCTCGAGCGATCGAGCATCGAATCCAAGCTTATCACCATTGACCCGGCACCCCCGAGCAACTGGCAGACCCCCTATATATCCTGGCTTTGGGATTCTCAAAAGCACCCCGACCCTCGGGAGGATCAAAAACTCAAGTACCAAGCTCGACGTTCGTCATACTAGATGATGACTTGTACTGTAGATCTTTCTCCGATCCCCTCCTCAAGTGCATCAGCGCCGACCAAGTTAGCCAAGCAGTTCAGGAAGTACACAAAGGCTTCTGCGGCACGCACCAAGGAGGAAGATCGCTCGCCTGGATCTTGATTCGGCAGGGTTACTGGTGGCCCACTCTCCAGCGCGACTGCACGACCTATGTGCAGAAGTGTGACCGATGTCAGCGCTTGGACCATCTGATCCACCAGCCCGCCACGGAGCTCATCACCCTTGCCGAGCCATACCCCTTCGCTCGGTGGGGAATAGATATTCTTGGGCTATTTCCCACGACTCAAGCTCAGAAGAAGTTCATCATCGTCGCCATCGACTACTTCACCAAATGGATCGAAGCCGAGGCCACCACCAGAATCACCGAGTCAATTGTATGGAGTTTTGTTTGGAAGTCGATCATTTGTCACTACGGTGTCCCCCGAGTGATAGTGAGCGATAATGGTCGACAATGTGATTCTCATTATTTCATAGACAAATGTGCTGATCTGAACATTCGCAACCACTTCACTTCGGTAGCCCACCCTCAGGCCAACGGACTGGTCGAGAATGCCAACAAAACTATCTTAAAAGGCATCAAAACCAGGCTCGGCAAGGCCAAGGGAAGCTGGCTCGAGGAACTACCGACCGTACTATGGCCACACCGAACTACTCTGAGAACGGCCACCGGTGAAACACCTTTTCAGCTGGTGTATGGCACGGAAGTTGTGGTTCCATTGGAGGTCAGCAATCCCTCTCTCCGAGTCATCCACTTCGAACCCGAGGCGAACGAGCAGAAACTGCTAGAAAACCTCGACTTAGGGGACGAGATCTGAGAGATTGCAAAGATCCGAGCAATGGAATACCAACGGCGCATCACTCGATACTACAACTCCAGAGTCTGAGATAGACACTTCCAGCCAGGGGACTTCATCCTGAGAAAGGTCGAAGCCTCTCGACCACTGGAGCGGCGGGGAAGCTAGCCCCTACCTGGGAAGGCCCCTACCGAGTGGTCGAGACGCTCGGGAAAGGGGCATATCGACTGTCCACCATGGAAGGAACACCCATCCCTCGGACATGGAACGCGACTACACTTTGAAAATTCTACTTTTGATCATCTGGCAAGCACACACATGTAAGCAAAGTGGAAAAAACATTCTTCTCTTTTCATTAAACTCTGGTGTACATCAAGTAGCCCGCAACCAATACAATGTACATGTACAACAAAAAATTACATCCACTGGTACTATGACGTGAGTGAAACGCTCAGCCAACCCGGTAGGCACTCCTACGTCCAGCCACTGACTCTGCCTCGTGCGGAAACTGGCTCGGATAAGGGATAGCCGGCCCCGTTGGCTCGAGAAGCTCGGAGGAAAGGTGCTAGAAGGGATTGGAAGGACAACAAAAACAAAAAGAGAGAAGTCGACCCAAGACAAATGAAGAGGGAGCTTGAGAGAGCTCCCCTTCTTAGCAATGGGGTCGACGGCAGAAAGAAAGGAGGGGCTGGGTGACCAGAAAGGAGGAAGCTTAAAGAACTTCCCCTCCCCCCAAGGATGGCGTCGGCGGGTTAGGGATAGGAAGGCGACATGCTTCCGCATGTCAAACCCTCTCCTAAGCAGACCCCCGGCTATCGAATCCTCTTCCAAACTGGAATAGCAGGAGCTCCCCTCCTACTGCCGTCTGGATCATCATCTTCTAAAGCGCTCTCCATGCTCCGCTGAGATCGACAGCACAACGCTTCACAGAAAGGGGAGAAGGAGAAACCGTCAGGGATGGCCTTAAGCAGTGGAAGAAGGAGGAGACGCCCCTCAGACCTTTTATAGGCCGAAGGGGGAGCTGATTGCTCTAAATGACTCTCCCCTTAAAAACACGCTGAAAGGAGCCTTCCCTGAGACGGTTACCTCATTTCCCAACATTCCCCCCCAGCGGGACACGTGAAGTGGCAAGTCATTTACAGCGGCATGGAAAAACGGAAAGGTGCCAGTGCCATGCCAGTTATCTGACAGATCGGCACGCGTGATATTTGCAGAGAAAATTGACGACTACAGATACGGCAGTCGAATCACACCAAAAGTGGTAAAAAACAATCAATTCAGCACTTAATATTGCCGCTACTATACTTTCTAAAAAAAAAGGTCTTACACGACTACAAAAGGGAAGGAAAGGAAAAGCTTGCACATCAGGCCTCAGGCCCATCTCCAGGCTCGGTAGACAAGGCCCCCTCAGCACCAGACAATCTACCCCCAGTATTCTCGGCGACGGCCGACCTAGGCATTGACCCCACCTACATGGGAACTGTCCCGGTCGCGTGCTCTCCCGAGGCTGCTGGAGTTGGCGATCGCTCGTATAAGCTCGACGACTCCCGACCCCCCTCTGCGCTCGACGTATAATGGGAAGAGCCAGTGGAACCCCAGTCCGAGTCATAGCTTTACCCGGAAGGAAAAATGAGCTCATTCGCTTGGGCCTCAGCCTCTATGATGGCCCGATTGAAGCCCTGGGAGAAGCCCTTCCAAAGGTCCCGACGGTAGCCTGACTCATAGTAAGGGAAGGCAGCCTGAAGAAGAGCAACGTGGTAAGCCTCTAAACATCTATGTTACTTGAGAGCTTCTACCCCCGCCAATCTCCACCTTCCTCTCAAGCTCGGCTATCCTCTGTTCTGACTCGGCCAGCCTCCTCTCGACCTCGGCCCGTGCATCCTCGCCCCCCCGGACTCGGTCCACGAGCCCCTCTCGCCATTGCTCGCCGCGCTCGACCTGAATCCTACGCTCCACATCCAGAAGCTCTTTCTTCCGATCGACCATACGACGGGCTTGGGCCAGCTGCTCCGCCAATGATCGAGCCTCCTCCTGGCTCGACTGCACCTGTGCCCAGAGCGGAGCCACCACCTGACGAAGGTCCTGAAGATCGAGGGTCAAACACTCGACCTTCCGATCGAGCGCACCACGTGCCCATGAAAGATTCTCCCGCTCCGACTCCACCAGAGCGTACGCATCCACTGCCTCCGCTCCAAGCTGGGCCAAGACTGACCCACCTTCCCTAAGTTGCTCGAAAAGCGTGGAGGGGGGACCCTTCCGAAGTTTTTCTCGCAAGAAGCTATGGAATGGCACGTCCGGTACAGAGAGGCCAGGACGCTGAAGACTCTAGCCAAGGGAGGAGAAACCCTCTCTAGAGCGGCCGGGATTGGGGCACCTCCCCATAGCAACCCCGTCTCGGGGGCCCCACTGGTTGGCTCAGGATGAGCGGCCCCGCCACGAACCTCCCCGGCCTCGGTCGGATGTGATTGAGTCACTTCAGCCTGTGACCCTCCAGCCTCGACCGGCTCGGGCCAGGGCTCCTCCGTTTGGCGCCCCCTCTGCTTCGCTCGATGCCCCGAGACCGGCCGTGACCCCTTCATTGTCGACCCCTTCCTGCTTTGTAGAAGGGAGAGCCGGCAGGGAAGCCTCTTCGACAGGGCGGGCAACCTCCGCCTTCCTCGTCCACTTCTTCTTGGTAGACAGAGCCCGTAATGAAGCCCCCAGCAGCTTCGCCACGGGATCCTTACGCTTGACCCCCCGGCGTTCGGAAGCGTCATCCCGGGCGACCCGCTTGCCCTTGTCTTGGGCACGAGAAGAACCCTCCGAAGCTTGGAGATTGCTCGGAGCCGGCGTATCATCCCCGTCGATGATCTCCAACTCGGTCGGCGGTGCCTCATCCTTAACCCCTCGCCTCTGGTCTGAATGAAGAAGAGCAAATTAAAAGAAGGAAGGCACCTACTCTACAAGAAAGAGAACATGCCCCTGAGATCCTCACCTGTCGGCAGCAATGCTCGAGAAAGATACTCCTCGATGTTGGACGAGGTCACCAACTCAGCAGTCGGCCGGTGATTCTGTAGAAGGATAGCAGCACCCCTCTCCACCTCTAGGGGGACCTCCATTTGCTTCGGAGGAATGTTCTGGTGAAAGTTGGGCGCCGTCGGGAAATTTCAGACCACACCGACCACCGACACACCCACCCAGAAATATTGGGCCTTCCACCCCTTGTGAGAGGAGTCCTTCACGGAAAGAGACACACAACTCCTGTTCCGTTTCGCTTAGACGAAGAAGAAGCCCTTCCCCGCATGAAGATTCTCCTTCAGCTTGAAAAAATAATGGAAGAGGTCCAGCGAGGTGCTCACCCCACACTGGCCACAAAGGAAAATGAAGGAGAAGATGAGGGTATAAGAATTAGAGACTAGCTGGACGAGAGCACGTCGGTAGAACCGAAGCAACTCGGCGATGAAGGAATGGAGGGGCAGGCAAAAGCCACACTTCCAGGCCAAGAGGAAGGAACAAAAGAGGCTAGAATGAGCGGCCAGACTAGACTCATGAGGCTCAGGCGCAAGGAACTAAAATCGCCAAGGCAGCCCATACTGGTTCTCCAGTCGCCTCACCTCAGCCCCCCCCAACACGCTGCAGAGAGGCTCCTACTGTACCAAGAAAACCCTTGGGGTCTGTTCTTTCTGCCGCCCCTCGGCCTCAAGATTTTGGTCCGCCATTGAACAGATGGAGGAACTGGAAGAAGAAGGGGAAAGCTCTGGATCAGAGGACTCCGGAGGAGAAGGAAGTTGACGGATTGTCACCGCGGTAATCTCTTCTAGCTCTGTGAAAGCCGCTGTGATTCTTCGCTCCTCTGAACTGCTCTCACGGCGCATGAGCCCCCCTATATAAATGAAAAGGATGGCAAAACCCTAAACCTTGGAGATAAAGGGACGCAAATAACGCGCAATGCTTATAACCCCTAGCCGGAGGCGACGTGGCGTTCCGATCTCCCGAGGAGGGCCTTCTTTTACTCATCATAACGGGCATATTCTGAGGACAAGCCGCATCATGTGGTCTCTGCAAGAGAGAGATCTCCACCCAACTAGAGCCACGAAAAGTCCAGCCCAAATGCTACTAAACCGAGCCTAATTTTGGCTCGAGAGTAAGAGGGGGACAAGTGGAGAGGCGAAATCTAACCGCCCATACGGAGAGGCCAAACGAGGTCTGACCCGACCCAACGAGGCCCAGCTCCTTGAAGTGGTAGCCCCCGGGCCCACTAAAGATAAGCCTAATAACTCACTCGGAACAAGCAGTTCCTAGGCGGCCTTCAGGTTGGGAAGTCCGAGTATCAGTTCAATCGGGAAAGCTCCATCGGAGCCCCGTATTCTCTGCCCAGACCACGCACTCATCGCTCGGGAAGACATCTCCTAAGCCAGTGCCTAATGCTCGGGCCAACTGATGGAAGCTTATCTGTACGGCCGTTACGTGTGTCTTAAAAGCTGGGAGCTCAAGGGGATAGGGGAGATCAGGAGTCCGCGTGCTATAAAGAGCCCGCAAGGAGGACATAACCCCCCCCCCCCCCCCCGAAGCTCCTTAGCTTACTGGGATCATTCACTCAATGAGCCATTATTTAAACTGGAAGAACCCTCCTGTGAGAAGGTAAGCCAATAACCCTGCCCAGGAACCACTTCACCTTTTGGTGGAGAGGGATCTCGCACTCCCATCTTCCTCCTAACTCCTCCCTTCGCTCCAGTGCTCTACTACAGTCGTTGACTTAAGCATCGGAGGGTCTTCCCCGGGGATTCATCCCTGGGCACCTCTGACTTGTTTCCCTTCTTGCACTTCATACTTCAAGGATATGTGGTTATCTTCCTCCCCGCTCAGGAGTAGCGCAAGATCGCCCCTCTTCAATACCCTAGATCCTTCACATCGGAATCTGAGAGATTTCGAAGCACTTTTGTGGGTTCCAGATCGTGTTTTACGATTCACTTAGGTTTTTCCGCTGTATAGCTTGCGGAACCTTGTGGAGAGTGAACTGTTGATATTGTGGACTCTGGGACATTGCAGGTGCGTTGTGCTCTTTTCGAGGATCGTAGAGGCTCTTTTTTCATATTTTTTTGATTTTATAGAATTTTTGTCCAAAAATCAGGTTTTAGAAATATTTGTAATTTCTTATTTTCCTTTTCTTTTTAACCTCACCTCACCCCCTCTCTCCTCTCACCGTTCTCCCATTCTCTCCCTCTGTTCTCTCCCCTCACTTCCCCTCTCCCTCGGGCGCGCGACTGTGGCGGAGGTGGATGAGGTGGTGATGCTGTGGAGACGACTAGGAGCGTGATGGTGCGAGAATCGAGACATGGTGTTGACGCAATCCCATTTCATGGATTTGAAGTGTCGGCGGGGTTCGTGTGATTTTTTTTGGCCTGGATTTTCCCTTTGCGGCACGCGAGATCTTTGGTGAATGTTGGGGGTTGGATACTCTACCTGTTTCCTGCATTCCCTCGCGATTTCAAGCCGATTGGCGTGAGTTTGAGCGGGTTTTCCTACTTTTGGGCAAAATACATGTTTTAGGGGTGTGAGATGAAATTGCCGTTCTAGGCAATGGTTTCTAGTTTAAATGGTATAATTTGAACCCCTGGAATGTCAGGATTCGATTCCCGCCAATTTGGTTCCATTTGCTCGCGGTTTGGGGCCGGTATGAGGCCGGATGACCACGTGAGTCGTTTTGGGTTGATTTGAGGAAATCGCCAGTTTGGATGTCGTTTTGTGGTTTGTTTGGCCCCTTCTGGCTTGTGGAAGGTTGGCATCGTGGTTATGGATATTTCCCCATCGTTCTAGGATGATTGGGTCGTGGAACGATCGAGTTTTGTAGGTTTCTACGATTTTCGGCTCGGAACGAAGTAGCGGTCGTACCAGAGACCGTCACTTGTTTCCGGCTGAAGAGGCGACCCTCTGGCGACCACCATTTGGAGTTTTTAAGTCAGTTTTAGGTTGCGGTCTTACGACCCACAGTAACTTGGTAGTGGCGGCCCTTGGGAGACCGCAACTAGGATTTTTATGTCGGTTTAGGTCGGTTCCTAGTAGTGGTCTTGCGACTAACCACCTCCTTGAAGTAATGGTCAGGCTAGGACCGCAACCAGGATGGGTTTACGAATGTTTTCGGGGCAGTTTGGAGATGGCGGTCTTCCCAAGACCGCCACCTTCAAGAGGCGGCCCTGGGAAGAGAAGATCGCCCTCTGTAAGAGGTGGCCTTGACAAGACCACATCTTGCCTGTTCAGGTCTGCAAGTGGCGGCCCTCTTGAGACTGCCATGTGCCTGGGCTGTGTGGTAGCAGCCAAGGAATGACTGCCACCTCCCCAGAGTGTTCTATTTTGACGGTTTGGTTTCCGGTTGAGTTAGCTTCGACCCTTCGGCTAGCCCTTGGTCTCACGGATGTCTTGGACGTCCCGTGAGGGCTGTGACCATGTTATTGGGTGTCTGGAATTACCGTGATTCCGAGTAGTGTGTTCGTGTTGTTTTAAGAATTGTTTTGATCTCTGGTCAACCCGGTTGTGACCAAGTGGTTGACACGTGACCTCGTGAGTGTCTCGGCCATCCCATGAGGATCGAGACCATGTTTTAGATGCTTAGAGGTATCATGTTACCTCAGTTTACGTGCCTATATGATTCGAGGGCTTGGACGATCCCTCGTGTTCCGTGTTTTCTCGTTATGCAGAATTGTGAGTCCGATGAGCGGCCAAAGGGCAGATGACTTCGGCTTGATGAATGGATCTGGCTGTCATGTGCCGTTTCCATTATGTTTTACCGTGGTCTTGACTTAGGGACTAGGCTGATTGGTGGCTCATTACCGCTTTGTGCAGCAATCTTGACCCGAGTCTTGTGACTCAAGGATCGTTATTTTAGTAGGTCTAGTCAGTTGTCCTGAGTCTGATAGCTGTGTGCTGCTTTGTGTTCCGTGGTACTTGTGACAGGTACGCGTTAGCGTGTCTGTAATTCGGTATTTCTATTTGAGAGTCTCTGTGTCTAGTGAGCCTCTACTAGTCGTAGCCTGATGACACTTTCATGTGTACGTCGGCCCACCTGGGAGAGGTGGCGGGGCAGTTCCTAATAGAGACAATTTTTAGGTTGGTTGCCGTGGGCCCCTTTGTCTAGCCGTTAGAGTCCGACGGGAGGGGAAAACTAGCAAGAGGCCTGGCTCAAGACATTGAGCTTGTGTGTGCACATGTGGTCAGGGGCGTTGGACCAGCGCCGACGGGCGTGATCCTGACTAGTCACTCATTACTATTATTCCTTGGTTACTTGTACTGTCTCTAAGTTACCGTGTTTGAGGAGAGTGGGAGATACCTGAGGCACAATGTAAGACGTCAGTGGACGCATTTGGCCTTTCTTCTAGTGAGGAGGTGCTTCGGTCACATGACACATGATCTTTGTAGCTTACGTGGTTTTGTGTCCTTTCAACACTACGGTCTAGGGTCCCGGTAGAGAGTTACCGTGGTTCTACCTGTAGGCAGTGTAGGGGGCACGACAGCGGAGTCGTGACCGTACCTTTGGGCCGTGTAGGTCTTTGTGGGGCCTTTGTCTGTTTCCATAGGCCTTCACGATAGAATTTCATGATTTTTTGATGCTTCAGCACCTCCCGACTTTGTAAGATTGGGGTTTGTTGTTCTGTTGCCATTAGGAGTAGTTTAGAGAGCCGAGGTTCTATCGGCTGCCATGTTTCTGTGTAGTACGGTTGTTCTCCTCTTTACTCTTTCTGTTTCTACTCCTGCTACTGCTTTTGTTATTTAGCACTACTGTTACTACGTTTGTTTCGTGGTAGGGATCTGCGGGACCCCTACTGAGCTTGTGAGACGAGGCTCACCCCTGACTTTTCAAGTGTAGCTGTTCTTCCGCGTGGTTTGGAGGCGCAGTGCGGTGGTTCTTAGTGCCAGCTTTGCGAGTGTTGGGATTCCCCCGACTTGAGAGTACGTTTCTCTTTCTGTGGACTGTACCTTTGTTGGACTGGACTCTGCTAATTATGTTGTAACTTGTTTTTAGCTACTGTAGTTTAATTTGTTTAATTGAAAATATAATTTTATTTCTGTTAATTTAACAGTCTTGATCATAATTATATAGTTTTTTACTACTTTATCTTGAAGTTCAATGTACCCACACACACCTTTCTTCCCCTTCGAAGCCTTACAGCTCTTGGGAGGCCTCTCAAGATCCAAGTGGTATCGGGTTTACCCGGTATCCGGATGCTGGGTCATCACACATGGCATTTCTTTTATTATTGTATTATCATTTTCCTTTCGCTATTACCAGTGGTTTATCATTTCCTCTTTTTCTTTACTTATTCTTCTCTTTTTTTGCTGTTTATTGAAGGTTGAGTCGACGCAGGAGCCGCCTACGTTGACGCAGCACGAAGGAGGAAGCATCCCTGGGAGCCAGGGATGGCTGCGTCGACGCAAAAGCAGTGCTGCGTCGACCTAGCGCTAGGGAGTTTGCCTAGAAGGGCGTTGTGTCGATGCAGCCACAGCGCTGCGTCAACGCAACGTTCGGGGAATCTACCTAGGAGGGCGTTGTGTCGACGCTCTCAATCGAGCCGAACCCCCTGCCAAAGCTCATTTTCAACGTTTCTTCTTTTATTTAGCAGATTGGGGTTTTAATTCCTCATCTCCATTGGTTTTAAACCTTGAGAGGGGTTCTATTTCTTATCTTCCTTTCTTCTTTTGTTATTATTTCTTTTTTGCCTTAGCTAGTTTTGATTCATCTTGTCTATTTTATTTCTTTATTTGGGTCCAAGGAGGTTTGATTCCCATTTCATACACCCTTTATTTTACTCATCTCCTTCTCTTTTACTTTTTATCTCATTCTTATTACACACGGGCGAGAGCATCCAGCATAATGCACATGCAAATGTGTAATGGAAGTTTTTTTTTTTTTTTTTTGTAAAATACGAGTCACCTAGTGTTAATAGGGAGAGTGCACCCCCTTCCAGAGGAAGAGAATGGACCCACTCCACCTAAAGAACACTAAGTGCTGCTTTTATTGATATATGAAACCAAGTACAAGAAGAGGGCCAAAGCCTAACAAAAAGTGGCAACGGGCCAGCAAAAAGGTAAACACATGGCTATACATCAGAAATTTTCTTGGGAAAAACAAAGACATATGAACTAGACAAAAATTCTTCGAATGTTAGGAAGGGCTGCAGCATCCGCCAACGCATAAGCTTTAGCACGTGTAGGTAACTCATGCCGAGTGTAAAACACCTCATTCTGCCTTTGAAAAACAGCATGCTCAGCCAAGGTATCAGCAACTTGGTTGGCTTCTCTATACACATGTGAGATGGAGCATCCCAAGGAAGACAAAAGGTCTTGAATTTCAGCCCACCAATGATGAAGCACCCAAGGGGGAGGTTTCTTTCTAACAATCATATCAACAAGTAAAGATGAGTCAGAGTATATAACAGAAATGGAGATGGACAATGAATGTGCTAATCTCAATGCATCCACCATGGCCCTGCCTTCTGCTTGAATAATGTTACCATGACCATAGAAAAAGGAAAACCCCAGTATAATATCACCACAAGAGTTTCTAATACAACCCCCTCCACCAGATAATCCGGAATCAGGTTTGAGACATCCATCTATATTAATGGAGCAGTCAGTTAAAGGAGGTATCCATCGAACTAATTTGAAGACTATATGTTTAGAATTAACCCGGATATTGTAAGATTGCAAGATAGTGAGAAATGCTGAATTTGGTGGCAATCTGAACTTAATGTTCTGAACAGCAATTCTGATATTGTATAAGATGTCTGTGACAGATTTGACAATCTTGGGTTTATTGCCTTCATACCTGAAAGAGCACCGAGCCTTCCAGATTTCCCACAGAGTAAGGACTAAGGTAATTAATGAAATAAAGCTTTCAGCAGTGGAGAGGTTAGCTTCCAGAAGAAACCATCTAAGCCAATTTAGGAAACCCCCAGAAGTATACCTGTAGACTGTTAATAAAGGATTCACAGCAGACCATAATGCCACAGCCACTTCCCCAGTTAGAAACAAATGATCAAAATCTTCAAGATCTCTGTTGCCCTGACAACAAGAGCAACATGAAGCAATATGAATACCCATATTTTGTAATCTACAATCAATTGGAACAGCTCTGTTAATCAATTTCCAACTGAATAAACCTGCCCTGGGAGGAATATGACTGTGTAAAGTTTTAGCCCTGCAGTTAGAAGAGTTCGGATGAACCTGCTGTTTCAACAGCCTATAAACAGACTTAACTGTGAGCACACCTGAATCAGTGAATATCCACACAGGGATATCTGCTCCCTCAGTCAATGTAAAGGATTTAATAACTGGGACAGTTTGCTGATCAGTCACATAACTCCATGCTAGGTGAGTTTCATTCAACAAAACATCCCTGACAGTGCAATTATGAAATTCAGATAAAGGAATATCAGTGGCCACTAAATGATTAGAAAACCATTTATCCTTGAAGAACAATGTGCTGTTGCCATCTTTAACAGTCATTCGGAGTCCAGACATTAAAAGATCCCTAGCTCTGATAAATTCATTCCTTCTAATACCAGCAGGAAAAAAGGTTTTACAGTCGGACAGATGCATACCTTTCAGATATCTAGATTTAACGAACCTGGCCCATAATGAATCACTGTAAGTAGCCAGCCATATTAGCTTGACATGAGAACAAGTCTGAATGTCAATCATACTGCGGACGCCAAGACCACCTTGCTCCACAGGGCAGCAAACTCTGTCCCATGAGATCCAATGTTTTTTGTGAGTGGATTCCATTCCTTGCCAGAAAAAATTAGAGAGAATCCTGTCAATCTGCCTCTGAATAGAAGTAGGAATGGAAATGGCACTAGCAGAATAAATAGACAATGAAGAGAGAACAGATTTAATCAAAGTCAATCGACCAGCTTGAGATAAGCATTTTGATTGCCAACCATCAAGCCTGCCTTGCAACTTGTCAATAAGATATTTAAAGTGAATGACTTTCTTTCTGCCCTTGAAGAGGGGAATCCCCAGATAAGTAATTGTGGATCTCTTGTGCATATAGCCAGTCTGGGATTTAATTCTGCTGACAGCGCCCGGGGGCATCTTCTGAGAGGTAATAAAACAACTTTTGGAGGTATTGATTAACTGGCCAGAAGAGCATTCATAAGATCTTAGAAAATTCAGCAAGTGTTGGACAGACTTCTTACATCCATTCACAAAAATAATAGTGTCATCAGCATATAAAATATGAGAATGCAGTGGGAGTCCACGAGGAAGATGAAAGTATTTACACTTGCTAGACTGAAAGAGCCTAGAAAGACCCCTACTCAGCACTTCTTCTGCAATAATGAATAAAGTGGGAGCCAACGGATCACCCTGCCTCACACCCCTTGAGGATTGAAAATAACCCTTTAACTGCCCATTGAAGGAAACAGAAAACCAACAGTTCATCAAGGTTTGAGCAATCAGAGAAGTGAACCTATAGGCAAAACCAAATCTTTTCATAGCAAGCAAAAGGAAGTCCCACTCTATTCTATCATATGCCTTGGCCATATCTAGCTTAATCAATAAGTTATGCCCTCTCACAGGCCTATCCAGCTCCATGAACAGCTCCCTAGCTAAAAGGAAATTGTCTGATATTAATCTGCCTTTAATAAATCCACTCTGCTCAGGAGATATAATACTAGGCAAAACAGGCTGGAGTCTGTCACTTATTATCTTAGTGATAATCTTGAAAGAGAAGTTGCACAAACTTATAGGTCTAAACTCAGCATAGCAAGATGGATTTTTTACTTTAGGGATCATGCAGATAATAGTAGAGGAAAGGCCTTGAGGGATGCCCCAACCTTGGAAAAAACCCTGCACAGCATTGGTAACATCTTTGCTGACAATATCCCAACAGTGTGTGTAGAAATTCCCTGTAAAACCATCGGGACCAGGTGAGCTGTTGCCAGATAAAGAAAATACCGTATGCTTGATCTCTTCTCCGGAAGGAATAAGACAAAGGGAAGTGTTCAAATCTTCAGTGATCAGATGAGGGATAGCTGACATCAAGTTAAGGTCAAAATTGTGAGTCTCAGTTGATAATAATTTGTGATAGTGGGACACTGCCCCTTGAGCCAAAATTTCTTGGTCTTCTACCCAATCATCCCCAATTTTCAACCTTTGAATATAATTCCTTTGCTGTCTAATCTTGGTATAATTATGAAAGAATTGAGTATTTCTGTCACCAAGCTTCAACCATTGGACCCTAGATTTCTGAAACCAAAACATTTCTTCCCTGGCCAGTGCTTGCTTCAGCATGGCATGAGCTAAATTCATATCAGATCTGTGAGTTTCAGAAGGGTCTTGATCAAAATTGGTCTGTGCCTTTTCAAGATTTAGAGCAGCCTTTTCCTTAGCTTTGTGAATATCTCCAAAAATAACTTTGTTCCAAGTCCTAAGATGACCTTTCAAAACTTTCAGTTTGTGCTGCAACAAAAGAAGTGGATTGGCGAAAATACTGTCAACTTCTTCCCACCGGGCTCTAACAAAATCCAAGAAGTCCTTATGGGAGTGCCACATGGTCTGGTAGATAAACCTACCGGGTTTAGACAGAATGTTGGTCATAGAGATCATCAGTGGAGCATGGTCAGAGGGCCCCCTCACTAGGTGTTTGACATCCATATTCAGTCCTTTATCCAACCATAAAGAGTTGTAAAAAACTCTGTCCAATCTAGCTCTAACATTAGAAGAACCTAGCTGATTATTAGACCAGGTATAGGCAGACCCAGAGTAACCTGCATCAATAAGGCCAGTAGCTGACTGAAAGCTATGAAAATCAATCAAGGAAGTCATAGATGGAGGTCTTCCCCCAAATTTTTCATCCGGGGAAGATACACAGTTAAAATCCCCACTAATGATCCAAGGAGTGGAAACTCCTTCTCCAAAAGAAATGAGAGCATCAAAAAGGATTCTCCTGGTAATGTAATTGCAGGAAGCATACACAAAAGTGAAAAGCATGCTAATACAATTATTCTCAATCAAACCAACTGTCATGAACTGACCATGCATTTGAATCTGTTGAATGTCCAGACTTGAGTCATGAAATAACCAGATTTTGGAATTCTCACCCTCATTTCCAAGAACACTGTGCAATCCAATTTTATGAGCAATTACCAGAGCTGAACAGAAATTAACACTAGGTTCAGAAATAGCCACCATTTTAAGACCATTAGACCTGATCAATTGAGCAAGATGCCTTACAGAGGCAGGGTTACCAATGCCTCTAATATTCCAGGTAAGAAAGGGACTAATCATTAGAATCAACAATAACATGTTCACCAGCCATCACTTTGGCTTTAGCTCTAGTGAGTCTGACATCGCTCAACAAATCTCCAGGAAACATGGAAGGAGGAGCAGCCTTGGGATGATTTTTAGGTATGTTGCCAACATTACACAACATCTTAGAATTTTCTGCAAGGGAGATAGAAGAGATAGCTCCCACATTTCTCCTTTTGAGTACTGACTTTGCTTCTTCAGGGGAGGAAATGTTGCCCAAGCCTTCTGCACTGGAAAACAACTGCTCTGCTGGACCCTCTGAAACTGATTCTTCCTGAATACTGGGAAGGAATCCACTATCATGAGTGACAGACTTCTCATTACTCTGAGAAGACAAACTAGAAGTATCCACTTCAGCAGGATTAGAAATAACAGCATCAGCCAAGGGATCCATTAACAAGTCAGACTCATTAGTCATCTCATCACCAAGTGAATTAAGAATTTCAAATTTGTTCTCATTCAACACCACATTATCAATATATACTTTCTTAGGCCTAAATTCTTGCTTCCCTTGTTTCTGACCAGCAATACCAAGATCATTCTTTCTGGGAACTATTTTATTCATCTTCTTCCTACAATTTACTTCCACATGCCCAATTTTGTGACAAAAAGAACAGAGCGTAGGCACCCGACTGTAATCAACTTTTTGCCAGTAACCATTTCCACCAATGCCAATCCAGACTCTATCTCTTCTAACCTTTGCTAGGTTTAACTCCACACAGACAGTAGCTTCCGCTGTATTGGCCATCGCCAGGGTATTGTCATGTATACGAAGCACAGGTCCTATATTTCCGGCTATTGTTTTCAACATGTCTTCCCTATAGAAGTTGGCAGGGAGACCAGGAAATGAAATCCAGGCAGGGATGACTGGAGGGTCAGCTTTAAAATCAAAATCGATTTGCCATTTGAAAAACCGAAATAAGAATCCTTTGATAATGATATTCTGCTGTAACAGGAGCTTGAGGAAATCTTCCTCAGAGTTCAAACGAATCAAAAGGTGACGCGGATCTAATCTGCTAATAATTGGAATCCCTTCTAAATGCAATGTTTGTACAATGTGCGATTTTACCTCAATAATGGTGGGGCGCCCATATGAACATTTGGCAATTATAGCATGAGTAAGAGGCTCACACGAGTCAGCAATATCCTCTGTTGTGAAATAAGCCGCAGGTTCCCCATCTCTGAATGCTGGCGGTTTCACCGGTTTTCCAGACTCAACCTTTGATCTGCCCTCGAGAAGTGTTTGCGCAAAAGTCTTCACCAGGGAACCACTTGCCGCAGAGCTATTCCTCAGAAGCTGCCCCGGAGTAGCAAAGCTCCTTGAAGACTTACCCACACATACCGTCCCAGGAAACCTCAGAGAAGTCCCTCCATTCACCCCTTTATTGATTTCAGAGAACCCGTCTACTTCCCCGTCCAACAAAGCGATCGGAGAATCCCCGATGCTCCCCCCAGATGAGTTCCCCACTACGACAACACCAGAAGTCAGCTGCTCCCCCTCAACTATCATCAGCTAGAAGAAAGAGAATCCGAAATCGCCAAGAAGACACACCAAACTCAAGCCCAGATCTTCCACAGCAACCCCTCAACAGCCTCAGTCCACCACGATCCCTCAGCACACCACGAAACTACTTCCCCTCCACCGCCACCGGCGGGGAGGGATAGCCCGCAACCTCCAAACTCGTACACTCACCGGAGACCCACCGCCGGAGACTCCCTCGAGTTTCCACCTCCAACCGCTCGTTTGTATGAAATCTAGTGTGTAATGGAAGTTCAGTGCACATAATGTGCAAATAATGTGCAAGGGGTTTCCTCCCCTCCTAACTGGCTCACAGGTGCGTGTGAAATCTAGTGTGTGGGCGCAAGGGGGCTATGCCTTGTTGTGCCCCTTAGGCACAAGCATATGATATTTTGTTTTGATGATAGCAACACAGTGACAGTGAGCCATTCATTGTGTTTAGTGTACATGCATTACTGCTAGTTACTGCATATGCAAACACTTGGTCGATGCATTGTATTCTGTCAGATATCAAGTCTATACATCCATTGCTTCAGTTCAATATCTGCTATGTGCATACATTGCATCGGTGCATTGTAAGTCTATACATCGTGTGCTTCTCGTATTTAAAGTCTGTACAGCCCTTGCTTAGCAAGTCTATACATCGTCCAGTTGCTCACGATGTCTTGGTTAAAGTCTGTACATTCTTCAGGTGCATCATCTCAGCAAGTCTATACATTGGACTTGAGCATATAGGAAGTCTGTACAGCCCATGAATTAATGCTAAGTCTCAAAGTCTGTACAGCCTTTTGCATTGGACTTAAAGTCTATACATTGGCAAGTCTGTACATCGGCCTGTTCATGCATTCATATCAAGTCTGTACATCCACCAGCTGAACTGAGCAATGTCTATACATCCGATAGTTCAGCTCGTGGCTAAGTCTGTACAGCCAGTGCATATGTTAAGTCTATACATTACATCTTTACCTACGTTCTGAACTGAGCAAGTCTATACACTTCTTATCTTCACCTACGTTCAGTTCATCAAGTCTGTACATTGGGCTATCACACAAAGTCTATACATCACCAAGTCTGCACATGCAAGTAAAGTATGTACAGCGTCTAGCATCTTACCTTAAAGTCTATGCATCGGCCAGGCAAGTCTGTACATCGCATCGTCTCATGCAGTGTCTCATGCAAGTCTATACACTCTTGGCAGCTCAGTGTCTCACTTAGCGTCTTATGCAAAGTATGTACATCGGTGAACTCTGTACATCAGGCGCCTCATTCGTAAAGTCTGTACATTGAGCGTCTCATGTTGCGTCTCATACGCCAAGTCTATACAACGGCTTGTGCGCTTCATTTTATAAAGTCTATACATCCATTTGTAATGTTCATACTTTGCTTGATGCATTCTGCATTACACACTTCAAAGCCTGTACATCATGGTCACATGCATCTAAGTCCATACACTGCTGGGTGACCTGCATGTGGACTCATTATCATTGTGCATAGTTTGCTTGATGCATTCTGCATTACACAATGCAAAGTCCATACATTGTAAAGTCTACACACTGCATCGGTGAGCTGCATACACTGCATCAAGTCTATACAACGTCTTCACATTACATACTATAAAGTCTGTACAAGGTGTCGACATTAAACTGATAAGTTTCTCTCTGTCTGACAGGTACTGTTCGTGGAGCTTAATGAAGGCACGTGATCCGAGGCTGGAAGGGCTGACAGGATGATGACACGTGGAGGAACCTTCTGGGCGGGAAATGTGGAAGACACACACCCTAGCTCCTGCTATATATATGAAGCTTCTTCCTCAAGAGAAGCCTGATCGTGATAGAAGGGGCAGAAGCAGTGAGGAGCCTGGACGATCCAGAGAGCAGAGAAGAAGCAGAAGAGAAATAGATAGAAAGAGAGACAGAGAGCAGAGAAGAAGCAGAAGAGAAAGAAATAGAGGAGAGACAGTGAGATCGAGAGAAGAAGAGAGCAGTCTGAAGATCAGTCCTTACTGGACCGTGGATCAAATCCAAGCCAGTCAGCTCTATTGAGAGGCACATTGTGTTTCATCGCATACAGCTTTCTATTGCTGTTTGGTTCCTATTTTTGTTTTCTATTTTATACCTTTCTTCAAGCTGTTAGTCAGCGTTTGCAGAGGTGCTACCTCTGGACGGGTCAAGCTGTAATCCCCAGCGGTTGCAGTGGTGGATTCCACTGGACAGCAAGGTGTGTTGCTCAGCGGGCGAGGTGGATACCTCAGACAGCAAGCTGTGAGGCTCAGCGGTTTTTAGGCAAGCTGTGATGCCCAGCGGTTCAAGCTGTGAGTCAGCAGTAATCCACACTCTGGTTTGAGTGTGGGGTGGACGTAGGTCTGGAGGACCGAACCACCTAAAAACTCCTCTTGCATTGTGGTTTGATTTGTCTAATTGTGCTTCCGCTAGTTGAATGCTTAGGCGTGCTATACATGTTTGATTACTGGTTGAACAGAAGTTTGATTAGCTTTCAAATTGTCTGAATCTGTCTTTTTAGCATTCTAGATTTTATTTGAGTGAAATTTTTAAAGGGGAGATTCATTCACCCCCCTCTGAATCCACCGCATCGAACCCAACATGCATGCTGTGCAGATTTCTGAAAATGAATGTAAAGAATTTGACTCCCACTCATGAAGAGCTCAACAAGATGCAGATGAACTCATGAACCTACGAGGTAGCTATCAGAATTAACTTATGATTTCTTGAACCCATAATGAATGCGAGCTCCAAAGCTTTGTTTATGCATATGCGGATTTGTTTGGATTTGAAATTTGTTCGTGTGGCCATGTACATGCGAATGTCTCCCCCCTTTTTTAAAAAGTTTTGATGCAGACATGAATCATCGATAGAGACCGGGGGGGTCGACCCCTTGAGTGAGAGGGGTCGACCCCTGTGCAAGAAATGTGCACATGGATGACCCAGACTGATCAAGCTTACAAAAATCTGATTTTTTTTTAGAGGGGCACCATTTGCCCAAAAAGGATATGCATGTCACATATAAACATTCGTGCAAATGTAGATATGAAAATCTTCTTCTTCATATTGTGATCATTTTTTGGCCTTGTCTTCATCAGTTCTTCTAGGTTATAGTCCTCACTACTTCTTTTTTGTTTTGTTTGATGCCAACGGCAACATGTCTTGTTGCATCTTGGTTTTCTTTTGTTTTCATTCAATTGTCGTGTTCATGGTATTTTGTTTGGTCCATCTGTTGGAGAAATTCCTCAATTCAGCCCATTTGTCATTTTTTTATGCATCATTGTTCCGGTGAGAATTCGGCATCATCTCTCCTAGACCCGGAGCTTTGGGGGGTTTTAATCGGGTACACATCCACGGAAGAACTCTGAGATGGCCCCAAACAAAAGAGGTGCGCACGGAAGTGGCAACACCCGAGGATGCACATAGAAGCGGCAACATCCTATAATCCAAATTGGGCATGGACACCCCAAGGACTAGCCTACAAAGGGCTCCTACGACCCAAGAGACGCCACAATCCCGATCTTGAGACGTGGTTTTATATTATCGCCACTTTATGTGGCCGCTGATATTCATATTTTTCAGAGAGATCACTCGGGAACCACGTTATGGAGAAGCGAGCCCCCGGGGATCCAAGGATGCTCAAGGCTCCGCAAGCCTAAATTCACAAGAAAGTGATCGATTTGGGATTGGATCCCATGTTTCTCACCCCTTTGGCATCATGGCCATGAAATAGGTCCAAATCCCAAAGCGGGGTTTTAAGAAGGAAACATAATCATTATAAAACAAAAGGCGAAGCCACGAGAGAGAGACTCCCGACAGTTGGGGACCTCGAAGTCATATCCATGGGCTTGGATAAACCCCGAGTCGGTGGCCACCGAATTGATCTAACATCGTTATCTAGATATCATGCTCGAAATTAAAGGAAAATTCCCTATCTCCTAGAAGAACAGAGAGGAGCAAACGGAGATGATATATCAAGGCATCGGAGGAGAAAAAATGGATCATACACATCAGAGGATGACATATGAGTTCATAACAGAAGATCAGGGCCGGGGGCCCTATATTTCATTCATCGTCGAACATAGAATTTTACATCTAGGCTATACAAAGCCTCAGAAAACGCAAAGAGTGAAGAAGAAGAAAAAAAAGGAAATACAAGAACCCACCCTTGTTATGGATGTCGCTCACAACTTCTCCCTCTCTCTCTCTCTCTCTCTCTCTCTCTCTCTCTCTCTCTCTCTCTCTCTCTCTCTCTCTCTCTCTCTCTGCTCTTCTGGGCTTCTATCAGGAGTCCAGAGAGGCATTTTCTCCTTTGGAGGGCTCTTCTTATAGGGACGCGAGGACCCCTAGAGGGAAAATGTCACGCCCCGTACTCTATCCCATCGAGGTATTATCCGCTTTGGTCTACCGACCTCACGGTTTTGTCCCTTTCTGACAATGATCGGCTCCAGAATGGAGGACTTCCCGGGAGGTCACCCATCCTAGTACTACTCCCCATTAAGCACGCTTAACTTCGGAGTTCTTTTCAAGAACTTAGCCGATACTTCAAAATGCGTCTCGGTGATATAGAGTACAACTTAGCTATATTTGAGGGTGTTACACTCTACCCCTCTTATATAGGCGACGTCCTCGTCACTGGGCACATATAGCACGCACTCAAACCCCCAGGTAGGTAGGACTCTAGAGGTGGCTCCCACTATGTAGCACTTTGTCACATTGTGGGTTCAAGAGGTGACTCTCAGAGCGTAGCACTTTGGTCTGTATGGCACTTAGTTCCCACACTTCTCACACTTTGCCCTGTATGGCACTTAACTGTCACGTCCCGAGCCTTTATGACAGAGGAAGACTCGCTCGAGAAACGTGAACAGCCGGCATGGTAAGCCTCTTGCAAGCAAGAATAATCACAGCGCAAGACAATCACACATAAATACAATTGCACAATACTTCAATCAAAACTCCAACTTATTTCATTGATAATCAATATTCAAATACAATCACTTTCTTTCAATCTATCAGACTCAAAAATAAGAAAATTACATAGACTCAATCTAAACAATCTAGACTCCCTACGTCTTCACTCTCAACTTGATATGACTTTCATTCGCTCTCGGACCCGCTACTTGTATAACCTGAATCCGAATTCGAATCACTTTCATTTCCTGAAAAATTGGAAATAGGTAATGAGTACACTAGCCCAGTAGGTATCTTTGCATCAACATGAAGGCATCATTAAAGTAATTAACATTTTAGTTCTAAAGAAATAAGGTAAAATCATGCGAATGCGATAAATCATGTGATCAAATCAAAGTAATAAGACGATCATGTAAGATAGGATGAACAAGTATGAACTAGCAAGAATGTTATAAGAATATGATATGACCTTTCATGAACAAGAATGTAACGAGAATGTACTATCAATGCCACATAATCATCACTCTAGTATCTTTTGCTTATGAGCAAGTACTTCGTGAATTTCTGTAGAATATCAAGAAAGTCATGTACAAGTATCAATCATGCTGTATCGTATTGTGGATTTTCACTTATTTATAGAGAAAGTACTCCCAGCGCAATGCGACGCCAGTAGCATCATACTCCATGATTTATAATAGTATGTTTCCGACAATCAGCCGAGGGGACTAGCATAGAGGCCTTGAACACAATTAGTGCTCGATCGCATCTTCAAGTATAAATCAAGCTACTTCCATGCATGTAATAACAAAGTATGGCCAAGAATGTACAATTCCAACAAGCTCTTGATAACAATAATTCAATGAATGAACGCTTCAATTTTTAAGAATGTGAGTCAAGAATGACTTAAACAAGGTTACGCTTATGGAAATAAATCGGCAGCATAACGATCCATTTCATAACTTTCATTCATTATATTAAGTTTCTTGATCAATATGATAAGTCCTAGACCATTATTAAGCCATCTAGAACCTTGGAAAATCAACCCTTGGGTCAAACCTTGGGTTAACATACTTAAGCTTTGTGACGGTCTTGTACTAGGCCGTTACATGATGTGACGCTCTAGTGTTGGGCCGTTACAATGGTCAATCCAGAACCAAGAAATCAGACTCTGTTGAATGGGACAGTCGTATATTGGGCCGTTACATGTGCCTGACGGTCCAACATAGATCTGTTACACTACTGATAACTAGAAACATCGATAGTGTAATCTAATCAATGGGCTTTAATGGTACAACCAACTCGGCGTCCTAGTGGGAATCCCAGGCTCGCGGAGAATTACGGAGGTCTTGAAATAAGATTTCCTAGTCCATTGGAATGAATATCCAATAGAGATGTCCTCATGTCCAAGAATAATGTTCCTATAGTGCAAAGTGAACTAATGGACAACATACCAGAATATGTGCCATGTACTTAAAGAAATGACTCTATTGATAGAGAGGATGTGTAACAATAGGAAATCATGATAAAAACTCCGTCAATACATCTTTGGAAAATCATGATTTAGATACAAAACTATAAAATTTTGGCACATGAAATTAACATAATTTAAAATAACTTAAGATACATTAATTATGTAATTTCTATCATGAATCAGTAAGTGATCTTAAAGACATGAAATCAGGTCAAAACTTAGACAACTAGGCTTATTTATAAGTTAAATTAACTAGTTTCTCAATCTGTCTACAGTTACCCTGACGGTCTAGAATGGGTGCGTCACAGTGACTGTGACGGTTTATCGTGAGGCCGTTACAGTAATGTAACACTCCATCTATGGTGCGTCAGAGACAACAGAGAACTTCAAACACCACAGAAGGTGTGACGGCTTATCGTAAGGCCGTTATATCATTGTGACGGTCTTACCTTGATGCGTCAGATCGTCTACTGGCAGTAAAATAAAGTAAAAGTTTATGAAAATATAACATGCCTGGAAATCAAAATACTACAATTATTCTAGGCATGATAAACGAAGTATGGGCCAACTATATGCATGGGTTTTAATGAATAGACAAGATAATATCTTTGATCGTTTATTAGGGCTAAGGATATATGTATGCATGAACCTACTAAAACATGAACTTCATGATCTACGATGCATGAAATCAATCAAAACCAGAGGGCTTTTATCCCTAACAAGATGTTTTTGTCAATCATGAGATGACCTACCGCTTAACTAGGCTTTAAGTTTCTAATTTGAGTCTGAAATCGAGCCCTAGCTCTCCTTTTCCAGCGATTTTCCAGCAACTTCCTGCTGCTCTATCTATCCAACCTCTTGTCCAAAATATGTGAAATTTTGAGGGTAAGAAGATGAAACTAAGGTGATCAAAAAGTTCTAAAGGATTGAATTCTAATTACCTCGTTTAGACGTCCTAATCTCTTGATCTTTAGAGGACTTTCGTTCAGATTCCTGGGTTGCTAAGGTCCGACCAGCAACTTTGGAAGCTTCAATCTCCTTGGTTGGTTGATCTCCTAGCACGAAATTTGGAGAGCTATTAGTCTATAGTATAATAAATAAAATCTTCTAAAGAACTTACCCGAAATTCTATCTCCTTACATTGATTCTTCACGAGCCAAAAGTAAGGGTCACTCAGGTCAGAACTAGGTCCTCTTTATAGGGTTTTGGCTAGGGTTTGAAGATTAGATCAATTCTAGAGTCCTTAATTTGCCAGAACATGATCCCTAAGAGTCCTTAATAATGTTATAAACTCTCCCAAGTTGATCTCTTGCAGATAGGATCCCAAAGTTCTAATCTTTTTACTCGTTCTTTCATTCACGGAACTATCAGGGTGTAACGCATCAGTCTAGGTGCGTTACATGCATGTGGCGGTCGTACGATAGACCGTTACATCCAACGTGTGCAGAATTTTAAATTAATAAAACTCTTTTATTCGTTTATCCAATATAATTATCTATAAAATAGTATTTATCCTTAAAATACGTGACTAGACTAAATAACCTTTTAGAATATGGGCCAAACTTAATGGGCTTGGTCCTTAAACCTATTGAGTTTCAATTATCAAAGCTAGATTAATTACTTATCATAAATTGGGCCTTATAATGATTTTTTTTAATCTAATATTCATTTATTAATCTATTTTGGGTCTTTAAAATTCCCAAAAAATAATTAAATATACCAAAAATAATTTATAAAATTTTGGGGCCTTACACCCTCCCCCACTTAAGAGAATTTGGTCCCCAAATTCAATATATGAGTTTTTTATGAAGAGTGCAAGTATTTTAATGTATTAAAAATTAACGTAAGGCGAATGGGTTAAGATAGTACCTTTTATCATCTCACCTTCCTCGTCTACAATGGCATTTAATCATCCTCGCTTCCCGCGTCCATTGTTATCCCTTGAAGATTATTCATTTATGAGAGGACACATGGGCAGGCGATGTTCCCGGCTTCCACATTTGAGATAAGCGCCGAGACGCTTCCAACATTCTTCTATTGAGTGCCCAAATTTTTCACAAAATGAGCAAGGTGCTACGGCTTGCTCCTTCTCTTCTTTAACTTTCTTGTTCTTTCCATTTCTATTTCCATTTCTTTTTCCATTACCGTTCCCATTACGGGACCTCTTAATGTGACGATTTTCACCCTCATCCACTTCTTGTTCTTCTTGCCTATCATGTTTTCGACTTGACCTTTCTCCTCGAAGCCTTTCCACCTTCTCCATGATTCTTTCACATAGGTGCGCTCTTTGAACCATCTCAGTATAGGTGTGGATATTCTGGGTTTCAAGTTGTTGGATAAATCCAGGTCTTAAACCATCCATAAATCGGTTGGCTTTCAATAAATCCGTGCTTACCAAGTGAGGAGCATAAGGTGCTAGTCGAGAGAATTGTAATTCATATTCTGCCACGGACATCGCGCCTTATTTTAAGGAGGCAAATTCCATAGCCTTCCTCTCTTTTACATGCTCGGAGAAGTACTTGGCTCAAAAAAGTGTAAGAAAACCCTCCCATGTATGAGGTGCATCCGCAGGTGGCGTTGGAATGGATTTCCACCATATACGAGCATCCTTATTGAGTTGGAACATGACAAGTTGAACTTTCTCCTGGTCGGTGCATTGCATGACATCGAATATTCGATTCATCTCATCGATCTAGTTTTTCGCTTCATCTGGGTTAGAAGATCCAGAGAATCGTGGGGGATTTAAACTTCGGAAATTACCGTGCAAGTTACCCGCGCCAGCCCTTCCACCAGCTTGGGCCACTGTTTGTAGGGCTTGAGTAAGTCCCGCAACAGTTTGTTGCATCTCGTCCCAGTTTATACGATGAGCCATTGAGAATCAAGGTACCTGAGAATCATGGACATTTTAGTTATTTAGAGTCGGGAAGATTTATCCTAAGATAATTTCTATATAACTATCTCATCCCGGCTCTACCCAATCCTCGCATGGGTAAGGAAATTTCTTCCTTAGTTCATAGGTAGGGGTCCTTAAACCTTGGACTTATCTTATGACATAACTCTTCTCCCTAAGTCCTGAGACTTAGGCTCTGATACCAACTTAACTATCATGTCTCGAGCCTTTATGACAGCGAAAGACTCGCTCGAGAAAAGTGACCAGCCGGCATGATAAGCCTCTTGCAAGCAAGAATAATCACAGCGCAAGACAATCACACATAAATGCAATTGCACAATACTTTAATCAAAACTCCAACTTATTTCATTGATAATCAATATTCAAATACAATCACTTTCTTTCAATCTATCAGACTCAAAAATAGGAAAATTACATAGACTCAATCCAAACAATATAGACTCCCTACGTCTTCACTCTCAACTTGATATGACTTTCATTCGCTCTCGGACCCGCTACTTGTATAACCCGAATCCGAATTCGAATCACTTTCATTTCTTGAAAAGAATGGAAATAGGTAATGAGCACACTTGCCCGGTAGGTATCTTTGCATCCACATGAAGACATCATTAAAGTAATTAATATTTTAGTTCTAAAGAAATAAGGTAAAATCATGCGAATGCGATAAATCCTGCGATCAAATCAAAGTAATAAGACGATCATGTAAGATAGGATGAACAAGTATGAACTAGCAAGAATGTTATAAGAACATGATATGGCCTTTCATGAACAAGAATGTAACGAGAATGTACTAGCAATGCCACATAATCATCACTCTAGTATTTTTTACTTATGAGCAAGTACTTCGTGAATTTCTGTGGAATATCAAGAATGTCATGTACAAGTATCAATCATGATGTATCGTATTGTGGATTTTCACTTATTTATAGAGAAAGTACTCCCAGCGCAATGCGACGCCAGTAGCATCATGCCCCATGATTTATAATAGTATGTTTCCGACAATCAGCCGAGGGGACTAGCATAGAGCCCTTGAACACAATTAGTGCTCGATCGCATCTTCAAGTATAAATCAAGCTACTTCCACGCATGTAATAACAAAGTATGGCCAAGAATGTACAATTCCAACAAGCTCTTGATAACAATAATTCAATGAATGAACGCTTCAATTTTTAAGAATGCGAGAGTCAAGAATGACTTGAACAATGTTATGCTTATGGAAATAAATCGACAGCATAACGATCCATTTCATAACTTTCATTCATTATATTAAGTTTCTTGATCAATATGATAAGTCCTAGACCATTATTAAGCCATCTAGAACCTTGGAAAATCAACCCTTGGGTCAAACCTTGGGTTAACATACTTAAGCTTTGTGACGGTCTTGTACTGGGCCGTTACATGATGTGACGCTCCAGTATTGGGCCGTTACAATGGTCAACCCAGAACCATGAAATCGGACTCAGTTGAATGTGACGGTCGTATATTGGGCCGTTACATGTGCCTGACGGTCCAATATAGATCCGTTACACTACTGATAACCAGAAACATCGATAGTGTAATCTAATCAATGGGCTTTAATAGTACAACCAACTCAGCGTCCTAGTGGGAATCCCAGGCTCGCGGAGAATTACGGAGGCCTTGAAACAAGGTTTCCTAGTCCATTGGAAGGAATATCCAATAGAGAGGTCCTCATGTCCAAGAATAATGTTCCTATAGTGCAAAGTGAACTAATGGACAACATACCGGAATATGTGCCATGTACTTAAAGAAATGACTCTATTGATAGAGAGGATGTGTAACAATAGGAAATCATGATAAAAACTCTGTCAATACATCTTTGGAAAATCATGATTTAGATACAAAACTATAGAATTTTGGCACATGAAATTAACATAACATAAATAACTTAAGATACCTAAATTATGCAATTTCTATCATGAATCAGTAAATGATCTTAAAGACATGAAATCAGGTCAAAACTTAGATAACTAGGCTTATTTATAAGTTAAAGTAACTAGTTTCTGATTCTGTCTACAGTTACCCTGACGGTCTAGAATGGATGCGTCACAGTGACTGTGATGATTTATCGTGAGGCCGTTACAGTAATGTAACGCTCCATCTATGGTACGTCAGAGACAACAGAGAACTTCAAACACCACAGAAGGTGTGACGGCTTATCGTAACGCCGTTATATCATTGTGACAGTCTTACCTTGATGTGTCAGATCATCTGCTGGCATTAAAATAAAGTAAAAGTTTATGAAAACATAACATACCTGAAAATCAAAATACTACAATTATTCTAGGCATGATAAACGAAGTATGGGCCAACTACATGCATGGGTTTTAATGAATAGACAAGATAATATCTTTGATCTTTGATTAGGGCTAAGGATATATGTATGCATGAACCTACTAAAACATGAACTTCATGATCTACGATGCATGAAATCAATCAAAACCAGAGGGCTTTTATCCCTAACAAGACGTTTTTGCCAATCATGAGATGACCTACCTCTTAACTAGGCTTTAAGCTTCTAATTTGAGTCTGAAATCAAGCCCTAGCTCTCCTTTTCCAGTGATTTTCCAGCAAGTTCATGTTGCTCTATCTCTCCAACCTCTTGTCCTAAAGATGTGAAATTTTGAGGGTAAGAAGATAAAACTAAGGTGATCAAAAAGTTCTAAACGATTGAATTCTAATTACCTCGTTTAGACTTCCCAATCTCTTGATCTTCAGATGACTTTCGTTCAGATTCCTAGGTTGCTAAGGTCTGACCAGTAACTTTGGAAGCTTCAATCTCCTTGGTTGGTTGATCTCCTAGCACGAAATTTGGAGAGCTATTAGTCTATAGTATAATAAACAAAATCTTCTAAAGAACTTACCCGAAATTCTATCTCCTTACTTTGATTCTTTACGAGCCAAAAGTAAGGGTCGCTCAAGTCAGAACTATGTCCTATTTATAGGGTTTTGGCTAGAGTTTGAAGATTATATCGATTCTAGAGTCCTTAATTTGCCAGAACCTGATCCCTAAGAGTCCTTAGTAATGTTATAAACACTCTCAGGTTGATCTCTTGCAGATAGGATCCCAAAGTTCCAATCTTTTTGCCCGTTCTTTCATTCACGGAACTATCAGGGTGTAACGCATAAGTCTAGGTGCGTTACATGCATGTGGCGGTCGTACGATAGACCGTTACATCCAACATGTGCAGAATTTTAAATTAATAAAACTCTTTTATTCGTTTATCCAATATAATTATCTATAAAATAGTATTTATCCTTAAAATACGTGAATAAGCTAAATAACATTTTCGAATATGGGCCAAACTTAATAGGCTTGGTCCTTAAACCTATTGGGTTTCAATTATCAAATCTAGATTAATTACTTATCATAAATTGGGCCTTATAATGATTTTTTTAATCTAATATTCATTTATTAATCTATTTTGAGTCTTTAAAATTCTCAAAAAATAATTAAATATACCTAAAATAAATTATAAAATTCTGGGGCCTTACAGAAAACCTCCATGTGCTTCTTTTCTTCTCTCTCTTTTTTTAAGCTTCCTTTCTTCTCTTTGCTTGCTACTGCCACTACTGTTGGCGTCGACGTGTCGGTTGTTGTTGTTGTCATTGCTGCTGATGCGGTTGATGCCACTGCAACTACTATTGCCGCTGCCGCCCATGCAGCTGATGCTGATGCGGGTGGCGCAGCTGTTATAGGAAGGAGCGGCAGAGGAGAGGCGCAGGGATAGGGGTCCACCACTGGCGGACGGGCCACCTCACCGGTCGATGCTACTGGCATCTGCATCGTCGTCCACGTAGGGGAATGGCAGTTCAAGGTCACGTGGAGGAGGCGCTCGAACGTGCTAATGCCATCAATGTTCACGGCAAGAGAGAAGAAAACACGGACGGGGAATAGTGAGAAGAAATCACGAGGAGAGACACAGACCAGACTGGGGTGAACAGTGCACGGATTTTCCTCTTGTTTCCATTTTTTTTAAAAAAGGGTTTCTCTTTTCCTTTACCCTCTTCTTCCTCCAATTGCGCATATCCCCCCCTGCACCCTTCTCCTTTTGTATTGGGCTTGGCCCAATCGAGATTGGCCCATTTCATTAGGCCCTTCTCACATCTTCTTCTTTCTTCCCTTTCATTTGGGCCCATTTATGTTGGCCCATTGGTGTCATTTTTCTTTTCCTTCTTCTTCTTTTTTTAGCACCCTGGGCTAGGGTGCGTCGACGCAGAACCTTACTGTGTCGACGCATCCTTCATCAGCGCCAAAATGTTCCTCTTTTTTTTTCTTTTTCTCTTTTTTTTGAATGCCAATAGGTGGCCAAAATGATAATAACTTCCTCAGAACACACTCATGGCCACCTAACCACGAACTATCCTCGCCAGCCACCTGACCTCGCCGTTGATTCCTCGAATACAGCATTGCAGATTCACACATGCCGACAAAACTCTGCCCAACTCAGCACAATCGGGGCCACCACCTGCTGGGGAAGGTAACTCTCAATCTTACTCCTTAGGCCCTATGCCGGCACTCCGACGATAACCAGAACTGCCTTCACAGTGCCAACACCATACACTTTTAGCTCTTATGCGAGAAGCAAAGAGGTAAATAAACACAAAACCCTATGCTAATTACCGACTGTACTAGACCTTATGGACTCTGAAACACTACAATTATCTCAAATTCACAAGTACGTCCCCAACCACGCTTTGATACCATATGTAATGACTCAAGATCTAGATATCGGGAAATACCCGATACCATTCGAATCCTAGCCCGCCATCCACGAGCCGGAAGGGTCGGAAGGGTTATTAGGTGTGTGGAGGTATATTGAAATTTAAAATAAAGCAAAAAACAACTATATAATTAATTATTTAAATAACATAAAATAAAATTACATTTTCAATTAAAGAACTAACTACAAAGTCTAGTCCAACAAAGTACAATCTACATGGAAAAGAAGCGTACTCTAACATCGGGTACACCCCCGGCCCTAGCAAGCTGGCAGCTACGAACCTCCGCGTTGCACCTCCGAACCTCAAGGAGGAATCGCAACACCTGAAAAGACAGGGTTGAGCCTCATCTCATTGGCTCAGTAGGGGTCCCACAGATCCCCACCACAAACATGGCAGTAAACAACAGTAATAACAACAATAGCAACAGTGAAGGAAGAAAGTGGTGGAAACACAACTATCTAGGCTACTCCTATCGAAACGGAAGGGAAACTCCAATCTCACAGTTGGGACTGTCGAACCACCGTAAAACCACGGTTACGCTACTGATGGAAAATCACGACATCCCTATCGTGAAGGCCCGTCCTCACAGATGAAAGCCCAACCAAGACCACCCGATCAAAGGGTACAGTCATGACCTCGCAGTCATGAACCCTACTCTATCTACGGGTAATACCTCGGTAACCCTACCAAGAACCCTAGACCTCTACATCGGGAAGAACACGTAGGAACTACACGAAAAACCACATCTCGTAGATGAAAAACTGAACCTCGAGTCATGAGGGTCACGTGTCACGTGATCGGAGTACCTGCCCACTAGAAGTAAGGTCGGATGCGTCTACTAACGTCTTAGTCCGCCCCTTAGGTGTCTCCCTACTTGCCCTAGGCAAAAACTGAGACACCGTACAAAGTAACTGAAGAACAGGGGTCTAGTCAAGGTCGTGCTCGTCAGCACGCATCTGAAGTCCCCGACCCCTTGTGCACACACTGACTAGCTGTGCTGCTTCAGGCCCTCTAGCTGGCTTTCCTCTCTGCCCGGACTCGAGCCGCCACAGTGGGAGGCCCTACGGCAACCAGCCCAAAATCGTCTCTCTCGGGAAAGCTGCTTTACCACTCTCGGGTAGGTAAGCACACGTGTGCCATAAGAAGGCTACAACTAGTGGGAGGTCACTCGATGTGGGAACTCTCCGTAGAGAGGAAACACCAAATTACCAATGGCCACGCACGCACCCAGCGCAAGGATCACGAAGTACCGGATGGTTTGGTGCCACCAAACTCTAGACAGTCAACTAGACCTACTAATCCAACGGCCCTTGAGTCACACGACTCAGGCCAAAACCATTGTACAATACGGCTCTATGCTGCCAATTTATCCTAATCTAAAGGTCAGAAACCATGGTCAAAAGAATCCTTAAGGTGGTTCATAACCGCCAAGTTCGTTCCCTTTCCAAGGGAGACCAAGAAGCCCCCAGCCCCAGGCTAGGTCACAGAATGCTCGATCATTTGCCATACGCATGGCCCAGACTGACACTACTTTTTGAAGAAGGTAACACCATATAGGGACCACCCTCCGCACCTACACTAATACACGGTGACTCGATCCAGCACAACAAGAAAGCCTGGAACACATACAGCCACCTGGACTCTCAAAACAACACGAGAATGCTAATCAAGATAACATGGTACCTCCGAACACCCAAAAGCACGGTCTCGGCCCCCACGAGGTGTCTGGTACATCCACGGGGTGAAAGATCGACCAAAAGGTCTCGACTGGGACGACCGGGGGCCAAAACGGGTGAAGAAAATGTGTTTCGGTCGACCTGCCCACTAGGTCGATTGACCTACATAGTGGGTCGGTCGACCGACCCAGTGGGTTGGTCAACCGGACCACCCTAGCCCACTTGCTGGGCAAGGGTCGGTCGATCGAAATCCCAGGTCGATCGACCGAACCCTGCTAGCATGCCCTGTTATGTGGCAGACGCGCCATCGGTCGATCGAAATGCCCCTTTGGTCCATCGATTCTGGCAACGCACTTGCGGGAGCACCATCGTGGGAGCTTAAACCATGCCCCACTCAACCCATTTGAGAGGAAAAACATGGGGAAACCCTTCCCCAACCTCCTTAGCACCGGCAGGTCCCATTCAAATCACAAAACCCTCGTTGGATCGGTGAAACCGTCTCTGTAGCAACCCAGAAATAATAAAAGAATAATTAGCCATGTAACGATTTTGGGAGATAAAATTTTGAGTGGAACTTAATGAGTAAAATGTAAATAGTTAACTTAGATAAAGGGCCTGAATAAAGGGCACTATTAAAATTCATAATGGCCCATTATAAAGGCCTTGAACCTAATGGTTAATGAGCCCTTGTTAAACTTATATATGTTAAAGGGCCATTAGTTAATTAAGGGGGGTCCCATGTTAAAACCCAACATAAAAATGGGCTGTTGCAAATGAACGTGAGGCCATTAGTTAGCATGAGGTTTTAAGGGCTTTACGTGGGCTTTTATGGGGCCTTAAGTTCTTAATAACCCAAGGGTTCTATGGTAATGGGCTCCCTCGATAAAACATACCAATATTAAAGGAGCCATCAGCCAAGGGCTTCCACGATTAAACCCTTGTCCCATTTGGAACTGTAGGTCGAATACGTCAGGGTGTTTGGGTATCCAACAGAGGTAGCGATTGCAAGTTGGGAAAGAAGGATTGGAGATAAATATTAACTATGGGCAAACGATGGGCCAATCTTAAAAACTCTAACATAATTAGGACTTCCATCTCACGTAAGACTCTGCTAGGGTTAACGCATTATAAATAAGACTCCTGCAGAAGCAACATTGATATTGCTGCTCCTGCTGCATTGAAGGAAGGAGGCATACGTGATCCCTATTTTACCGTTCAACATGTTTTGCTAAAAGAAAATATGGAATCTTTTTGTTAGTTAATAATTGTTATGATCTTTAAAATTTAATATCTATTGAACCATGTTAATAAAAATAGTAAAATACATATTTTCATGATCTCTAGATTTTTCTCATGTTTTTCATAGTTCTCTTTCATTAAAATCCTGTCGAATTAAAAGTGACCCCGTTTATTCGGTTAAAATCAAATACGAACTTTAAAATTTCATATCTTTTAAGTCGTACCACATAAAATTTTTACAGGTGGTTAGAATCCTTATATTTTTCTCCTATTTTTTATATATTTTATTTCGCTAAATTCTATAAGACTTTAGCATTTAGCATATAGGTAGGGCTCTTCAAAAAAAATATCTCCCTAAATTCTCACTAAATGAAAGGTGACATTGTTCATGCATGATTCACGTTAAATGAGTTAACGTCAAACACGTTGACGTTCACTCCTTGTAAAGGTTTTCCGCTGACCCTTAAACAATAGCCCAACTCAAATAAAAATTTAAAGGCTTTAAACCTCAAAATGGACTTTGAGGGATTTAAATATAGAAGGTCATTAATTAAATAATGGGCTTTTGATATAAGGAAAACCAGTATAAACCCAACAGTAGCACTAAAATCATTAAATGGACTTTTTAAACACAAAAACCCCTTTACGTACTAGCACGTGGGCCATAGGACTTAATGGGCCTTTATGATAAAATTAATACCAACTAGTTAAACCTTTGTGCTCTGTTCGAAGGGTTGACCCATGCATAGTAAGAAACGCGACATTGAATGATGTAGGGTCTTATTAAAATAGGGAAAGATTGGAGGTCGATCGGACTAAACTTCTTGATAGGATTCAGAGAAAGGAAATCCTATAAAAATCACCCCCTACGATGGTAGGAGCATTTGTTGTTGCTACAATGTGCTGTTGCCGTGGCTGCATGAAGGATTGCGACCCTATGCTACTTCCACTTCCTCTTGTTGCCTTACGTGAAGAAGGGTCTTCTTCCTTCTTCTTCCATGCGTGCTGCAATCTCCTTTCATCTATCTTCTTCCAAACATTAAGTAGGTCTTCTCCTAATCTAGACGAATATGATAAAACATCCGCATTAAACTCCATGTTCATAAAATCATATTACACGTCCTGCATGGGTTTATCGTTCTGCATGCGCAGTTTTTCCTCTATCGCTAGTTCCTTTGGTTAGTTAATAATTTCACTATGTTTAAAATTTTATATCGATGAAATCATGTAACTAAAATCTATGACATGCATATTTTTGAAATCTCCACATTTTTCTCTTATTTTTCATGTATTTAGATCTACTATGAAAAACCTGACGATTGAAAAGTGGTACTGTTCATTGATTAAAACTCCGCGTGAATTTTAAGGATTTTTATCTTTTAAACCAAAGAAAATAAAATTATGATATTTCATGGTTAAACTTCTTGAATTTTTCTCTTATTTATCATATAATTTATTTTACTAAATTCTCACTATTTAAAAAATGGCACTATTCATTCAAATGAATAGTAACCCGAGAAATGAACAGTAACACTTGAGTCTACAAGTGTACCCACTAGGTACGTTGCAGTGGGTAAACATTAATAGTTTTGGCAATAATTATACTATCTTTAAAAATATCTGTCTAATGCAAAAAAAGATATGATTATAATATACATGATATTGTGATTTTTTAATACCTCGTTATACGGTGAATCACGACGAACACTGTAGCGGGTAGTTAGATTTCTTGGCTTTGATGACTTGTTTGTGGGCGTCGGAGTAAGTTTTCTCTCCCATATTAAAACCCTTAACTAGCAAGTTAGTTCATGTTCACGTCTCTAGGTTTCATACTGAGTTTTACATGATTTTCCTATGTTAGTTAATAAGCCCCACATGTTAAAAAAAATTATCCATGAAACCATGTATCTAAAAATCATAAAGTGCATATTTTTGGAATTCCTATATTTTTCTCTTAATTTTCATATATTTAGATCTAGTAAAAGTTTAATATTTAAAAAGTGGTATTGTTCGTTGGTTAACATGCTGTACCATCTTTAAAGATTTTTATTTTTTAAACTAGATAAAATAAAATTATGATATTTCATGATTTAAGGCCTTGGATATTTCTCTTAATTATCATATACTTTATTTTACTAGATTCCTCTTAAACAAAAAGTGACACTATTCATTCAAATGAATAGTAACTTGGGAAAATGAACGGTAACAGTGGCTCTGGATCTTGTAACAACCGTAGGATGCATATAACCTTTTTAAAGTTTACCACTAACCCTACAACACCCCATATTATCTTTACGCCTTATGTATTTCCCCTTTTAACTTAAATCTTTTAAAAATCTCATCTCTATCATTAATCTTTCAAATATATATATATATATATATATATATAATAGAATGTAAATATTGAATGCACGTCTATACCCATGATGTCAATTAAAATAAGCGTCCTTTTACATAGATGCTATTTTTTAAAATATTAAATTAAATTAAATAGAAATAAGATATGAATTGGCGTCTTCTTAAAGAGTCGCGTATTATTGAAAGTTCATTAAAAATAAAACACGATAATAATAATTGAAGAATTAACGTCCGTTTGCATGGATGCTATTTACAGAACTGGCGTCTCCTTACACGGATGTCGATTTAAATAATTTTATTTAAACCGTGTAAAAATTTGGAATTAGCGTCCGTCACAAGTGACTCAATTTCCGTCACAGAATTTGCGACCACCGTAGTAGGCGCGGATTCTGTAATTGACGGCGGCCTAAGTGGACGCCATTTATCCTGAATCTCATGAATGTCCCGATTTTATGTGATTTATCGCAAGGTCATCTTTGTCTAAAGTTATGTCCTTGAATTCCTTAAATTCCGTGAATCTACCTTAATGTTCCTACAATGGCTTAGTCCTTGGAATTCCTTTGGTCACATTATACATGACATGGATGTTGACTAGAAATTTTATACGGGGCTATGGGTCCAAATTTGACACTCAATGCTAGAACAACATTTGTGGGGGCCAGGATCTGGTCCCAAGGGCGAGACAAAGCCTAGACATATACCGATACTATGAATGATCGGGTGTGACATTGCACCAATGATAAGTAAGATTTGATCTACACAATTCTAATATGATATGATATGTTCTTAACTTGATATGATAGGTTCTTCAGTTGATATGACATGATATTCGACATGGCTCGGAAAGGGAAAAACTATTCGTTATTGACAATGCTTGAATGGTTATACATTTTCATGATATTTTAGTCGTAATACATCTTCTATATGCCTGTCCCTATGAGATATGCTCTTGAAACTTTCTCTTCATGTTCTATTTTCATGCCTAGCTATAATTCTAGTTATTCTACTCTCAATATTATCATGTGTTCTATCATACATGATCATGGCATATTGCAAAAATCGTTAATCACTTTAAGCAAGTCTGGATTAGAGATATAATTCCTACTGAGTGTTCGCTCACATAGTATTTTTCCATATTTTTTAGGTAATAATGAAGACGAATGTAACCAAGATAGCCAAGGGCAAGAGTGAAGAGAGCTCAGGCAAATTTAGTTGAACCTTCTAAGTCTTGCATCGAGTCGAGTCTAGCTAGTTGAGAGTCTTATGTACTTTTCTTTTATTGAGTCTGTTAGTCCGAGTCAATTTGTTATAAACTTATATTAGGAATTTCACTAAAATTATGTTTTGTGTAGTTATATTGCCTTTTTGGTTTGCTCTGATTGACACGACTACATCGCTACCACGTTCCGAGCAATGCGTTCTGCTACTATCGGCTCGGGACGTGACAGTCTCTCACCTCAAAAACATGCAAATTAACCCCGACGTGAAATAAAATCACTCTCGCCCTCACCTCAGCCTACAAAATGCGGGGAAATGGAATGCACAGGTTAGGGATCCATCCCCCTACCTCCACCGACGATTTCCCATCCCGAGAACATCGATTCTACGCGAAAACGTCACTTAAATCGCCGCCGGGATCACGAACTCACGAATAGGATTCTCGGTGCCATCGCCTCGTTCCTTGCTCCATCCTCGTCGATCATTGCCCAACGCGCCTCACCTTCTCACCCACGCCGTCCTCCGTCGGCCGCCCGGAGAAGGGAGAGAAAGAAGGAGAGAAACGAGAGGAGAGAGGGAGAGAATGAGAAGAGAGGGATGGGGGTTGGTTTAAATAGAAAAGTTTTTGGGATTTCAAAAATCTAGAAAATTGAAAATTGAAAAAAATCATCCACACGATCTTTAAAAAATGCACGACGCACCTGCAACATCCCAGAGCCTGAAAACACATCGGTTCACCCTACACAGGAATCCGAGGGCCCAATAGCCAAAAATCTGATTTAATCGTAAAACATGATCCGAGACCCACAGAAATGCTCTGAAACCCATGGATCCTGATCTGAAAAATGCTGGGTGTTACACTCGCTCTGTCTGATTCCCCTCCTCGAACATATATCTCCCTAAGAACTCACGAAAGTAGGGGGAGATGGACAAACCCTAACAGGAAAGCGGGAGGACAAAAGCCAGGGGGCACTTATAGCCCCAGGCAACCCTAAGAAAGCCGCCACGATGTCTTGCGAACTTGCACACCCCGAGGCAGCGCACTTGAACCGGTGCAAAAAAGATGTGATCATTGCGCTTGAGCCCTCACGTGCTAGGGCAACCGCATTTATGGACCCAAAAATCGCAGATGGGACAGGTCATAATGGCCAAATTCCTGCCCTTTCCAAAAATCCTGATATATAATCTCTACTCTACGAGCCCATCCTTGGCTCGGGAGTAGGGGGGCAAGTAAAGAGGGGAAGATTCGCGGCCCACCATGTACATGGCCTAAACAGCCCATCGAGGCCCGCCAGGCCCAGCAAGTGAGAGCCCCTGAAGGGCCCACTTACTATGGGACCTTAGTCGCTCAAGGTCAACATAGCTCATCGAGCCTTAGCTCGGTCACTCGATCTATAGGCCTCCCCAACACTCAGGAAAAGTCTACAGGCAATCGTACCGAGCCATCAAAAAGCAGAGGAAGGCTCCCCTATGGGTGCCCAAAATCTCAACCCCCCGACGTAGGCAAGGGATACCCCTTATCCATTATCAAGACTCCCTGATAAGTCAGGGCGAAGTCCTCGCGACTGAGCGCTTATCCAAGCGGATATTACGTTGTCACCTGGGAATAAGAAGCTCAAGGGGATAAGGAGAGGGTGGGAGTCCTTGAACGGTAAGAATCCCTCCTGTGGAAGTAACGTCCCCCAGCCCCTTATGCCTCCTTTACCCATGGAAAGGGGACGACAACTATATACACCCAGGGAACCCCTTCATATTGGTAAGTCAATTTTCAGTCACTTCAACTGGTGGAGAGCTATCTCGTGTCTTTTGCCTCTCCTGTCCCTCTTTCACACCTCGCTCATACCACTCACTGACTTAAGCATCGTAAGATTTTACCTGAGTATACAATCCCTCGCCCCCTGATCGCTCTCTTCCCTTTTTGTAGAATTCTGTGCTGAAGTGACTGCGCCCTGCAAACACCCTAGATTAGACGGCTCACGACCTTGCACGAGATCTTACCTCTTCAAATATGTTTCTAAACCCTTATATAATTAGATTTGATCGTATGGTCAAAAGGGAAAAAGATCGTCCCGAACTCCACCTGTTATTGGAGCTGTTGGACGTTAATTCACGTGCATGTGATCGGGTCGCCTAACCAAATCGGATGACCTGAGACCAGACCACCCACATACTTACTTGTGCTGCGTTGAGAAGAATGCATTCACGGAGTGAGGGAGGTTTTTTATGTAGGATCTTAGATTAAGAATATTTAGCATATAGTCAAAAGTGTTGAATATGTCCAGCCTAAATGAGAGGCTGGTGGTAGGAGAGAGAGAATTGATTTCCATAATCAACTCTCCTCCGTACACCTCACAATGGGTTTTGTGGTCATTATTGAATGCTTTACACTATAAAAGGAGAACCCATGCATGCAAGGAAAACACAACGAAGGTGACAAGAAAGAAGTCTCTTACACACATCGGTGAGAGAGAAGAGAGAGGAGAAGAGGAGGAAGAAGAAGGGAGAAGGGCTGCGGCATCTCTGGGCTTCCTCGGATATCTCTTTCCTTGAGGTTCTCATCTCAGATATCAACCCCAGAGTTTGACATTGGGGTCTCAGGTGTGTGGTCTCCATACTTGTGTGGAGGTTGTAATTCTCAGTTTTATAGTCTGAGAGTAGACTCGGTGTATTATTTTATTTTATTATAGTGGATTGGATTTGTCCAATTATTTTTCCAGTTTGAAGATTTTTACATAAAATCTTGTACGTCGTCTCTGTTGTATTTTATTTTTTTTGCAATTCTACATTTTGTGCTTGTGTGGTTGCCGAGTTCATCCTCAGTCGTTCACGCGGACGGGAAAAAGGATAATTTTCCCAACACGGTGGTATCAGAGCCTGGTCGTCATATTGTTGATAGCGTGAGTCGAGATGGATGCAACCGTCGGCAGGATGATATCACTCAGTGGTAGCAACTGGGTGATATGGAAGGCTAAGATGGAAGACATCCTTTACTGCAAGGATCTCTATACACCCATTGAGGGTGTTGAGCACAAGCCAGCAGATATGTCAGAAGCCGCGTGGAAGCAGCTAGATCGGAAGGCAATCGGCATAATACGACAGTGGTTGGATGATAGTGTATTCCACCACGTGTCTGGTGAGACGACTGCAAAATCTCTGTGGCAGAAATTACATGATCTATATGAGAGAAAGACTGCAGGCAACAAAGCATTCTTAATCCGACAATTGGTGAATCTCAAGCTGAAAGAGGGGAATTCAGTTATAGAGCACTTGAATGAAGTGCAGAGTATTATAAACCAAGTGTCTGGAATGAAGATGGTACTTGAAGATGAGTTGCAAGCTCTGTTGCTACTCAGCTCCTTGCCAGACAGTTGGGAGACCCTTGTAGTCTCTCTAAGTAATTCTGCTCCAGATGGTGTGCTGACTCTGAAGCACGTGACCAGTAGTCTCTTAAATGAGGAGACAAGAAGAAAGTCGTCATTGGGTGCCTCAACTTCACAGATCTTGGCAATAGAAGATCGAGGCAGAACAAGGTACAGAGACAAAACCTATGGAAAAATAAAATCAAGATCAAAATCCAGATCTAGAATCATCGGCAAGTGTTATCATTGTGGTATTCCTGACCACAAGAAGATTGATTGTAGAAAGTTGAAAGAAGAAAAAGATCAAAAGAGAAAAGCTGAAGACAACGGGAAAGACAAGGAGATTGTGGCGACTGTGTCTGACGAAGAGATAGTAGTTCTTCTCTCTCATGGTGGAAATTGTCTTACAATAGAGAAGGGTGGCACAATCTGGATTTTAGATTCTGGAGCATCCTATCATGCTACACCGTGTCGACATCTGTTCTCATCATATAGAACAGGTGATTTTGGTGTTGTCCATATGGGCAACACAGACACTTCAAAGATTGTGGGGATAGGAGATGTTTGTGTTGAGCCTCACACAGGGTGTCGACTCATTCTCAAAGATGTGAGACATGTTCCAGACCTCAGGATGAATCTGATGTCTGCAGGAAAGTTAGGTGAAGATGGCTACTCCACTACTTTCAGCCAGACAGGCTGGAAGCTGACGAAGGGTGCACTTGTGTTAGCAAGAGGTAGCAAGTATGGTACTCTTTATGGCATGAAGACACGGGTAAGCAAAGGTGAGATAAACACCATGGCAGATGGTTCCTTGTCAGATTTGTGGCATAAAAGACTAGGACACATGAGCCAGAAGGGGATGGATCTACTTGTGAAGAAAGATCTCATTCAAAATATGAAAGGTACGCATCTAAGCCCTTGTGACCATTGTTTAGTTGGCAAGCAGCATAGAGTTTCTTTTCAGAGAAATCACCCAAAAAGAGTAACTGACCTTTTGGAGTTAGTTTATTCTGACGTTTGTGGTCCGATAAATGTAACATCAAAAGGTGGTGCTTCTTATTTTGTTACTTTCATTGATGATGCATCAAGAAAAGTGTGGACATTTGCAATGAAAAGTAAAAGTGAAGTCAGTAAGATTTTCAAAGTGTTTCATGCTGCTGTTGAGCGTGAAACAGGAAAGTTTTTGAAAAGGCTATGCACAGACAATGGTGGTGAATACAGGGCTTGGTCATTGAAAAAGTACTGTATGAAGCATGGGATTCGGCATGAAAAGACTGTTCCCTATACTCCACAACAAAATGGAGTTGCAGAAAGGGTGAACAGGACCATTATGGAGAGAATCAGGAGTATGCTCTCTAATTCCAAACTGTCGAAATCCTTTTGGGATGAGGCAATGCGTACTGCAGTGTATCTGATCAATCGGTCTCCTTCAGTGCCATTGGATGGAGACATTCCAGAGAGAGTTTGGTCAGGAAAAGAGGTGTCTTATGATCATCTAAGGGTCTTTGGCTGCAAGACATTTATGCATGTGCCTAAAGAGCAAAGATCAAAGTTAGATGATAAAGCAGTGCCACTCATATTTCTTGGATATGCCAATGATGAGTTTGATTACAGACTTTGGGATCCAAAGGCGGAAACAATCCGTAGGACCCGTGATGTTATTTTCAGGGAGGATCAGACAATTGATGACTTAGAGAAGTCTTCAGAGTCAGAGGTTACTACAGGTGATTTTCCCATGCCTGTAGTAGCAGAGCCTCAGGAACAGCTTGATGACCAAGATGAGGCTGATGAATATGTTGAGGAAGCTGACTTAGAGGCAGAAGAGCAACAGTTAGATGACTTTCCCATGGAAGATCATGTTGACCAGGGACAAGATCTAGTGGGGGAGCAGCCATCTCAAGCAGAGCCAACTGAAGGGCAGTATGGGAGAGGAAAAAGGATCCGAATTCCTTCTACCAAGTATCCTTCTAATGAATATATTATGCTGACTGACAGTGGTGAACCAGAATGTTTTGCAGAGGTGCAAGTTGATATGCACAAGGATAGGTGGATGCAAGTAATGCAAGAAGAGTTAGATTCTTTGCATAAAAATCACACCTATGATTTGGTAGAGTTACCAAAAGGAAAAAGGGTACTGCAAAACAAGTGGGTTTACAAGTTAAAGAATGAAGGACAAGGACAAGTGATATATAAAGCCAGATTAGTGGTGAAGGGCTACAGACAGAAGAAAGGTATTGACTTTGATGAAATCTTTTCTCCTGTAGTAAAAATGTCATCTACAAGGGTGATATTAGGCTTGGTGGCATGTCTAGACTTAGAGCTAGAACAGCTAGATGCCAAGACTGCATTCCTTCATGGTGATTTAGAGGAAGAAATCTACATGGCACAACCAGAAGGATTTAAAGTTACTGGAAAATAACACATGGTTTGTAGATTGAAAAAGAGTTTGTACGGACTGAAGCAGGCTCCTAGACAATGGTATCAAAAATTTGATTCATTTATGGTGGATCAAGGGTACCAAAGGATAGCAGCAGATCATTGTGTTTATATGTAGATGATATGTTGATTATTGGGCAAGACATTCACATGATTGGCAGGTTAAAGAAAGACATGGGCAAGTTCTTTGATATGAAGGACTTGGGATCAGTACAACAAATACTGGGCATGAGGATCACTCGTGATAGGAAGGTCAAGAAATTATGGTTGTCACAAGAAAAGTATGTTGAAAAAGTACTTGATAAATTCAACATGAAAAATGCCAAGTCAGTTAGCACTCCACTTGCAGGTCACTACAAGTTAAGCAGTGAGCAGTGTCCATCTTCTATAGAGGAGCAGAAGAGTATGGGGAAGGTACCATATGTCTCAGCAGTGGGGAGTCTCATGTATGCCATGGTATGTACACGTCCAGACTTAGCTTATGCTGTTGGCACTGGGAAGCAGTGAAGTGGATTATGAGGTATCTCAGGGGCACATCAAACCATTGTTTATGTTTTGGTGGTTCTAAGCCAAAAATAGAAGGATTTGTAGATGCAGACATGGCAGGAGATTTAGACTCTAGAAAGTCCATATCTGGTTATGTGTTTACTTTTGTAGGGGGAGTTGTGTCATGGCAGTCTAGGTTGCAGAAGTGTGTTGCTCTGTCAACTACAGAAGCATAGTACATTACAGCTACAGAGGCATGCAAGGATATGTTGTGGATGAAGAATTTTCTCCAAAATATAGGTCTTACACAGGAGGCTTATGTGTTACATTGTGATAGCCAAAGTGCTATACACTTAGCAAAGAATGCAGCTCATCATTACAGAACAAAGCATGTTGATGTTCGGTATCACTGGATCTGAGATGTTCTTAAGAAGAAGCTGTTGCAGCTGGAGAAGATCCACACAGAAAAGAATCCATCAGATATGATGACGAAGATTCTACCAAAAGAAAAGTACAACTTATGCAAGAGTTTGGTAGGGATTACTGCGATTTAAGCAAGATATTATAGCAAGGTAAAATCCCTCTCATAAGGCTGGAGGGGGAGATTGTTGAATATGTCCAGCCTAAATGAGAGGCTGGTGGTAGGAGAGAAAGAATTGATTTCCATAATCAACTCTCCTCCATACACCTCACAATGGGTTTTGTGGTCATTATTGAATGCTTTACACTATAAAAGGAGAACCCATGCATGCAAGGAAAACACAACGAAGGTGACAAGAAAGAAGTCTCTTACACACATCGGTGAGAGAGAAGAGAGAGGAGAAGAGGAGGAAGAAGAAGGGAGAAGGGCTGCGGCATCTCTGGGCTTCCTCGGATATCTCTTTCCTCGAAGTTCTCATCTCGGATATCAACCCCAGAGTTTGACATTGGGGTCTCAGGTGTGTGGTCTCCATACTTGTGTGGAGGTTGTAATTCTCAGTTTTATAGTCTGAGAGTAGAGTCGGTGTATTATTTTATTTTATTATAGTGGATTGGATTTGTCCAATTATTTTTCCAGTTTGAAGATTTTTACATAAAATCTTGTACGTCGTCTCTGTTGTATTTTATTTTTTTTGTAATTCTACATTTTATGCTTGTGTGGTTGCCGAGTTCATCCTCAGTCGTTCACGCGGACGGGAAAAAGGATAATTTTCCCAACAAAAAGCTAGAGTAAGACAGGAAAGGAAATTAACAAGCAAGGAGAGGAAGATAATACATGTTGCCTTGAGTTCACGGGTGGAGTTCTTGATGATCGCATTTTCCACGTGAAATGAAAACAAGGGCCACCCAACTATATACGTACTACTTTGTCCGTAATTTAATATCTAGATATCTATATATATATATATAATTTCTTTAAATCATTGCATGGGGGTGATCGAATATAATCCCCAATATCATTTTAGTTGTGCAAGGAAGTTCAATTTTTAGTTGTGCTTGTGCAAGGTAGTTGAACAAAATAATATTGAAAGATAAAACAACATCCACGCAGAGTACGTAGGGAAGACGTAGGGTACATACCGTTGGCCAGATCTAACAGGAAGTCCGCGGGGTTCATAGCAAGGGAGGGTGCGTAGCTTATGCGAGAGAAGTACGCCATGGCGGTTGACCCCTCTCCAAAGTAGAGGGGGGTCCCTTGCGATAGCAGCAGCACCTTGTGGAACATGTAGAAGAGTCTGCTGGAGGGCTGGTGGATGGTCATCACCACTGTCCTCCCGACTTTCGCTAACTCCCCCAGTGTCGTCACGATGCGCTGTGCCGTTGTGGAATCCAGCCCCGACGTGGGCTCGTCGAGGAAGATGAGGCTGGGGTTGATGAGCATCTCTTGCCCAATGCTCACCCTCTTCCTCTCTCCTCCCGAGACCCCCCGGAGCATTGGCCCGCCAATGATGCTGTCGCGGCAGGCGCCAAGCCCCAGCTGAACCATGACAGCCTCGGCAACGCTGGCTTTCTCCCTCCGGGAGAGGGACCGCGGCAGGCGGAGCAGCGCCGTGTAGAGGAGGGTCTCGGCTACGGTGAGATGTGGGTAGAGGACGTCGTCCTGGGTGACGAAGCCCATGGTGCGCTTCATGGAAGAGGAGAAGGCCCGGCCGTTGTAGGTGATGCTGCCAGTGAGGTTGCCGCCGAGGCGCCCGCCGAGTGCCGTGAGAAGGGTCGTCTTGCCGCTGCCGGACGGGCCCAGCATCGCCAGCATCTCCCCTGGCCGGACGATCCCGGACACGCCATCGAGGATCGTCCTATGAGAGTTCTTGGCCCCCGACGCCGACGGTGGTGGCTTCTTGCACTTGATCTTGTAGATCACGTCCTCGAACTGCACGGAGGTTACGTTGCCACATGAAAAAAAGGGGATCTAAGGAAGATTATAATAACGCATATGAATGATCCATGCATGTAGTTGACGTGCAATGGGCCTGTTGATCCATTTCTAACCCGTTTCTTTCCTTCTAGCGTCGGATCAAGGAAGAACTCAGTTTGAATGTTGATGCATGACAGAGAGAACACAGAAATAAGAGAGATCGATAGGAGGATTGGACAGATAGAGAGATTAAGAGAGACATAGAAAGATAGATCAGAGTTTTTGAGATATATATACATATATATACAGCGAGAAAGAGAAGATTAGAGATAGAAAGATATGCGGGTGGTACATGCCCTGAGGGTGACAGGGAGCTCGCATGATCTGAGGAAGATGGCCGAGGCGGCCGCCGGACCACCCTCCCCGCCGTCACCGCCCCCTCGCTCGAGGTTATGCTGCGGCTGCAGCTCCACCGCAGGCATGGCCGCCGCCGCCGCTGCCCCCCTGCTCTCTCTCAGCTTCTGATCCCGCGGGACCCTTGATCGGATGCACCGGAGGAGGCACCGCCGACGACCACCCCAAAGAGGCGTGTTCACAGAGGGGAAAGCAGGGCGCCTTCCCTCCACCTCCTGCTATGTTGCGAGACTTGTGCGCCACCTTGCTTCGACCTGCAGGAAGGCATGCACGCGAAGAGAGAGAGAGAGAGAGAGAGAGAGAGAGAGAGAGTTAAGGAGGATCCGAGCTATATATATAGAGAGAGAAGAGAGAGTTGGGGGAATCATAATAGATAGGTATATGGAGATATAATCCTGATAAATATTTAGAGAGAGAGAGAGAGAGATTGGTGGAGGGATCTCAGCTTTACGGAAACGATCCCGTTAAGTCCGGTATTCGAGGGGGCCTTTTTGGCGACGTTTTTAACACGGGCACAGTTTAGCTTTGCCCCCAAGTTAAGCAAAAACTTACCTCTTCCGCATGCAGACGTGTGCATCAGTGAATGAACCCCCCCCCCCCCCCCAGCGCCGCGAAACCCACCATTGGCGACGCACGCAACCCACCAGTGGAGATCACGGCACCTCGGAAATCACAGCCGATCTCCACTTTTGACCCTCTGCGTCTGAAACATAAAGACCTGAGTAGAACCACGATCTAAGTCCCATCAGAATCTTCAAACACGTGTGCCTCTCGGATCGGGATAAGTTCGTCCAAGTTCATCTCCCTCTCTACAGAGGCGAAAAGCAAAGACTCCACGGCAGGGCAAGCATCTTATCCTCGTCGGGAAGGCCGCCGGCCGGGGTGCCAGCGCGTAGCAGGGCCCCCCTCCGCCGCGGCACTACGCGTGGGTTCCCGCGGCTAGGCCTTCTCGTCCTTTGTGGCTGTGCCGAAGGGCGGTCGGCAGTGGCTGCCCACTGGTGCTACGCGCTTTCGGCAGCGGAGGGCGAGCCCGGCAGGGGCGCCCACGACAAGCGGTGGGGGGTCGGCATCGCTTAATGCTGTGGATCCTGGGGAGATCCTCCGGATGGCGATGGCCACCTTCTTCCCCTTTTTTGGTGCCGTTGCTGGATGCCGGTGGAGGACGCGTGGCCGGCGTCGTCCCCGGGGGTTGCGACAAGACAACTACCGCCACCATATCCGCCACCTGCCCTAGCTCCCACCTCCTTTAAAGGGAAACCCTATAATTCTCAGAGACTTGCAGTTAAGTTGCGTGTGGAAATTGGAGGCAGATCATCTATAATTTATGGGATGGATCCGATTAAATAGGGCCAGTTTCAGTTAATGTTGGGTCATGCCCGGTGTGGGAGGCGCCATTCTTTTTCTTTCTCCTTTCCTTTCCTGTTTGGTGTGTGTTTGTGTATGGATGGGGGTTAAAATTTGAGAAGGATATCACAGGCGGATTACAACGGCAGTGATTTAATGTGATCTATGTGAGACAATTATAGGACCTGGTTCGGCTAGGGTTTTAGCAAGGGCTTCGTCTGGTTTCATCTTTTTATTTTCATAGTCTATAGGTTAATGGCCAGTAGCACAAATCAAGAGTATTGCAGACTTCATCTCTCCGAAAGGAATATAAAATCCTCGGTTAACTAATTTCACCTTAGTCCTAAGTTAATTAACTTTCCATCATTAATTCTATAGAGGCAAAAATCTGGTTTCTCTGTCACCTATCCCACTTCTCTATTTATTTATCGGGGAAGTCGTTCGGCACCTGTGGAAGCCTACAAACACCAGAAGCAAAGAGCGTCACAAGGAGCTCTGGCACGTTATCTTAGGAGACAATCTTCTGATGCTTAAATCTGCAACGGTTTGAAGAAAGGAATAGAGAGGAGCAGGTGAGAGGAAAGGATGGAGGTCGTAGTAGTAGATTTGAGAGACGTGTAGATCCTCCAGACGAGTACTCGCCGTTCCCAGTGGTCACTCGGAGAGTGCTCGTTAGGTGGTAAGGTCATGCAGGAGGGGTTCTCCCTCAGAGCATAGACTGGCGTGACCTCTCTTTCACTGTAGCAAGACTAGTAGCTCTATTCTCTGTGTGTAGCTTTTGGCAGGAGATTTCACCATGTCCTTCTCTCCTCTTTCCAAGTCCCTTTTATAGGGGGTCGTCCTGGTGTCGAAGGCCACTCTCTTAGCAGGGAAGGGCGTAAGTGCTGGAGTAACGTCTCCCACGATCGGGGTGGGAGTTTTCCATTGAGGGGTGACTACCCCGGAGTCGGTCGGTCCCCGGGCGAGTCTTACGGCACTCGTGGGGCGTGCTCGCCCATTATGGGATCGAGGCCGACGTCGTGGGGGTAACGGTCGGTCACCGGAGGGTCATCCGGCGGTCATTGCGCCTGAGCCGAAGCCCTTCCCACTCTGTAGAATCCGATGTCGAGTCGTAGTGGGCCGTGCCTTGATGGACTGCGGCTGTCGAGCACCCTTGGGTGCAGCGGGGACAACACCTCAAAGGAGACACCCCAAATTTATACGTCTTTAATGGGATCGTTTGTGGGAACCCTGAGCTTGCGCTCGCTTGCCTTCTCATGAGGGGTTAGTGTAGTGGGACCTAGGGTCATAGGATTAGTCCCAGGAGAGGATTAGTCTCATATTGGATGTTGAGAAAGCAACCAAATGCTTATAAGGCAGGTCTTCAGCTCCTATCCCAAAAGGGTCTTTTTACAAGGATAAAACCCCACCTCCGCTCTAGGGATAATATCTCTTGAGGGTACCAAAGGTTTATCTCACATCTACACAATCTACACAAAATCCAAACAAGTTCTCTTACCCAAAGCAAAAATGTAATATCACGGACCTTTCGGATCCTTCTTCGTGGGTCCCAGATCTGGTTTCTCGGAGTGTCCGGCTCCGTAGTGTCCGAAATTTCATTTTGGACATCTTTCGTGTTCGGATCGGCGCGATCCGGAGTTGTTTCGGAGGCTCAGAAGCGTTCCGCGACTTTTTTCGCGCCTGTTTTTCGATTACCGGTGTGTGTTTCGGTAATTCCTTCGGAACCTCGCTGTGGGTGAACCGGGTCGTTCACCTGGGCATGAGTGGTACCGTCGCGATCGGTGCGTTCTGATGATCCCGAAAATATAATTTTTTATTTTTTGATATTTTCCAGAATTTTCGGATTTTCTATAAATATCTCACTTTTCTCTCTCTCTGCACCCTCTTCTTCTTCTTCTTCTTCCTTCTCTTCTCCCCACTGTGACCACCACCCCTCTCTCTCTCTCTCTCGTTCGGCCGCGGCGACGTCCATTTCCGACTGCAGACGGTGCGGGGCGACGGCGTGACGACATGGGCGACAGCGAGGCCATCGTGGCGGCGTAAAGCTTGTGGGGAACCGTGAAGGGACGAGGGTTTTTCAAAGCGTTCTTCGTGATCTCGGCACCGATTCGGCGGAGCATTCGCTCCATTGAGGTAGGGTAACGTTCTCTAGCTCCCTGCCGTTCATTTCCGTGGTTTATAAGCCGAGGGGAGGCCGAGAGGGGCTTGATTAAGCGGGTTTGGTGTTTTCCATGATTTGGGGAGAGCTCGCCCGATCTATGGATTTAGCCCGCGATTTCACGTTTTGGTGGCCTAGTATCATGCTAGGGGTCCCCAGGGGTCTTCCCCTTTGATTTCCCCCTCTCCGGTCGAGGCATGGGGGCGTGGTTGGGTTTCTTGGGCTTTCCCCCGCCGTTTCGCCGTCGGGCGGGTGTGGCGGTCCTTCTAGTGACCGTCACACCGTGTGACGCGCCTAGGCGGGTGCCAATTGGGCTGTTTAGCCAATTGGGGTCTAGGAGTGTGACGGTCCCACGATAGACCGCCACAGGCGTGTGACGTGCCTGAGGTGGGCCGTCAGAGCGTACCGACCGTTGGCATCCGACCGTTGCTTTGACCGTGGGGGTCAAGGCGTGTGACTCACCAGCACTGGCGCGTCACAGCCTTGTGACGGCCCAGCGTGGGTGAGTCAGAAGTTGTTTTACCACCAGTCCATGTGACGCTCCAAGGCTGGACCGTTACATATGTGTGACGCTCCAAGAATGGACCATCACATGCTGTGACGCACCGAGTGGCACGCGTCACGGCTTGCCCTTGTTTTTCGTTGTGACGCACCTGCATAGGCGCGTCACAGTCTGTAACGCACCAGGGAAGGTGCGTTACACTCCGTGTTACGTTCAGTTTTACGCTGGGAGTGTGACGACCTGCGTTGGACCGTCAGGTGTCTGTGACGGTCCAGCCTAGACCGTCAGGCATCTTTGACGGTCCCGCCTAGACCGTCAGAGTCCTGTGACGCATCTAGGGTAGACCGTCAGGCACTGGCTTACCCCGGGTAGTTTGCAACCCCATTTCCGTTCCGACCGTGGTCGCCGTGCGACGGTGCCTGTACGTGGGGTGGTCCCCGTACGTCGTCGGATGCGGACGTGGTTTTCCGTTGACTTGAGAGTCTACTCCTTCAGTGACCCTCCACTAGTCGTAGCCCACCAGTACGCGGTGCTGGTCTCACCAGGGAGTGGTGTACGGGCCGACCCTTAGAGACGGTTTTTAGACTGGTTTCCGTCGGGCCCCACGTCTGTAGCCAGAGTCCGGCTAAGGGGAAAACCAGTTAGAGGGCCAGACCAGGGACGCAAGGTCTATGTGTGCACACGTGGTTGGGGGCAGTTGGACACACACTGACGAGCGTGACCCCAGCTAGTCACTTGTTGGTGGTACTTGTTCGATGTTCGTGCCTCGGGTAGGCACTACCATGTTAGGCAGTTCACCTGCGGTGCGGTATAAGTCGTCAGGGGATGCTACCGGCTGTGCTTCTAGTGGGAGGTACTCATGTCGAGTCGGGAGTGTCAGGCTGTCAGTCGTACGACTTCGACCTTCGGGTTTCTGCCGCGTTGGCCGTTGGGTTTCGGTTGTTTCGCCGTGGCACGTGTGTCGATGTTCGTGCTGTGAGACCGGTGCTTTGTAGATGGCAAGGTTTCCCTTTTTGAGGTACTCACTTACTGCTAGCGTAGCGGTTTCTCCGTTTGCGAGGTAGGGTTCAAGTGATCCCTACTAAGTCTTATTCCGAGACTCATTCCCTACGTGTTTTCACCGTGTTTCAGGCGAGGCGAGGCTTCATGGGAGTTCGTCTGAGGCTCAGCGCGGTTCAGGTGCCCAGCGTTAGTGCCAGAGGTCAAAGCCGGGGTATGCCCCGTGTAGCTGTACTTTCTTTTCTTGTCTCTGTACTAGTTGTGGACTACTGTTGTTATTTTATTGTTATATTGTGGACCATGTAAAATGTAAATTCATTTCCTGCTTATTTATATAACTGTTTAATTCTACAATTATTTGTGATACTTGTGTAGTTTCCACACCATCCTTTTAACCCTTCCGAGTCTTCGGACTCGTGGGTGGCGGTGTGAGTCTCGGGTTATCGGGCCTTCCTGGTATTCGGATTCTCGGGTCGTTACAGTTGGTATCAGAGTGCGGTTGTGGAATTATACAAGAATCATAAGTGATTGTAGTGGTCCACTAGTCCACAGCGATGATGTACGGTTGACGCTGACATCGGGCATCGTGCGTTTTCCTTGACCTTGTTGTTCCGTGCTTTCTGTCTTTGCTCCAGGTGCGGGTATGGCGCCGAGGTGGGCGACTCGCTCTCAGCAGGGGCAGTCGGCTGGAGGTCAGGAGATCCATCAGGAGGTTCAGCAGGAGCAGGAAGAGCAGAGTAGAGTGCCACATGCGGCCACCGAGGCAGTGGATACTGCGAGGTTTTCGGAGGCCGAGGATTTCTTCCATGGCATGTACCAGCTTATGTCTCAGCAGTTTGGCGGAGAGGCTGGTGAGGGCTCGTCGACTAGAGGTGGGCCAGGCCGAGTAGTAAGGGATTTCATGCAGTTTCATCCACCTTACTACGGCGGTCAGCCAGACCCTGATTTGGCTCGGAGTTGGCTCGACGAGATGGAGCGGGTGTTCAATTCCGCGCGGAGTACTGCGGAGGATAGAGTGATGTTGCCCTCCAACCAGTTGCAGGGTACGGCTCAGGAGTGGTGGTCTTCCGAGTGGAAGACGTCTTTCCAGCTTCGTCCGCTTGAGCAGATTGTGTGGGGTGACTTTGTCAGTGCTTTCGAGCGTACCTACTGTCCAGAGTTTATTGCTACGCAGCGGATGCATCAGTTTTTGGAGCTGGTTCAGGGCGACATGTCCGTGTTGCAGTACAGGGCCCGGTTTGTCTAGCTGGGTCGGTATGCACCTCATATCATGGAGAATGAGAGGGTGAAGACCGCACAGTTCGTTCAGGGCTTGAGGCAGGAGCTGAGGCACCATTTGATCGCGAATGCTGCCACCGATTTGGAGACAGCATCTCGCGTTGTGGCTTCTTTGGAGATGGATATGCAGAGGACTCGAGGACCGATTAGCCAGGGGCAGTCTTTGTCAGGTCGCAGCCAGCAGTCGGCTACCCAGCAGCAGGGTTCCTTCCAGCATGCGTCGGGTGGTCTAGGAGCGCTGGCATCGGCAGCGTCAGTGACAGGATCCGTGTCTTTGGGCTCGAAGGTCAAGAAGTTTCTCAAGAAGGGTTTCTCTAAGAAGAAGTCCAAGGGTCAGGGGAAGGTTTCATCGGGCAGTGTACAGCAGCCGGTTCTGTTTCAGCATCAGGGATCAGTGGGTGGATCGCGAGGACCGTGTCCACGGTGTAGCGAGTTCCATCCGGGCAGGCAGTGCACGGCGCCGATTATCTGTTTTCGGTGTGACCAGCCAGGGCACAAGACGCATGACTGCCTCAGAGGCAGCAGCAACAGTAGTTTCCTCAGCAGCAACAAGTTCCCCAACAGTAGCAGCAGCAGGGACAGTATCCGCCGCTACCCAGGTCAGCTAGTGTGGGAGGCAGGCAGAGAGCTCGAGGCCAGATCATACACATGACCAGGGCAGAGGCAGTGGCGTCGCAGCTCGTGGAAGGTACCGTTCAGAGTTTGGGTTGTGCGGCTCGGGTTTTGTTTGATTCTGGCGCGTCTCATTCATTTATTTCGGAGGATTTCACGCTGAGCATCGAGGAGCCGGTGACCCAGTTGTCCTTCGATTTGACAGTGGAGTTACCTTCGGGTGATTTTATGATCACTCTGTATTGCTTCGATGAGGTTCCCGTGTGGGTGGAAGGGCGGAGTTTGCCGGCTAGGCTCTATGCGTTGTCGCTTCAGGACTTTGATGTGATTTTAGGCATGGATTGGCTCGAGGCACATCACGAGTTGGTGGATTGTGGCTCGAAGAGAGTTTATTTTCGACGACTTCGTGGACCCACCTTCTATTTCCAAGGTATCAGGTCTTCCTCTTCCCGTTTCCTTATTTCGGTGATTCGAGCTCGTCGTTTACTTGATGCGGGTTGTCAGGGTTTTCTCGCTTCTATGGTCTTGGTAGACCAGCCACGTTCGGGTGTCGAGGACATTCTGGTGGTGTGCAAGTTTTCTGATGTTTTCCCGGAGGACTTACCTGGATTGCCTCCCCAGCGGGAGATCGATTTTATGATCGAGATCGTACCGGGTACGGGACCTTTGGCAAAGGCCAACTACCGTGTGGCCCCCGCTGAGTTGAGGGAGTTACGGGCGCAGTTGCAAGAGTTGCTTGCCAAGGGATATATTCGTCCCAGCTTTTTCCCTTGGGGTGCGCTAGTGTTGTTCGTGAAGAAGAAAGATGGTAGTTTGCGGCCGTGCATTGACTACCTGTAGCTGAATGAGGTGACCATTAAGAACAAGTATCTGTTGCCGTGAATTGATGATTTGTTCGACTAGCTTCAGTCTGCTCGAATGTTCTCGCGGATTGATTTGCGGTCTGGTTACTATCAGTTGAGAATTCGCGAGTCTGATGTGGAGAAGACTACGTTCAGTTCGAGGTACGAGCATTATGAGTTTTTGGTGATGCCGTTTGGGCTCACCAATGCCCCCGCAGCCTTTATGGACTTGATGCAGAGGGTGTTTCGTCCGTATCTGGACCAGTTCGTGGTCGTATTTGTGGACAACATCCTTGTCTATTCGCGGTCTGCCGAGGAGCACGCGCACCATTTAGGTGTGGTGTTGCAGACGCTGCGAGATCACCAGTTGTATGCGAAGCTCAGTAAGTGTGAGTTCTGGCTTCGTGAGATGCACTTTTTGGGGCATGTGATTTTTTGTGATGGTATTTCCGTGGACCCCGCCAAGGTCGAGGCGGTAATGCGATGGCCGAGGCCGAGGTCTATGACCGAGATTCGGAGTTTCTTGGGGTTCGCGGGTTATTATCGTCAGTTTATCCAGGATTTTTCTCGCATTGCGACCCCGATGACTAGACTCACATGGAAGGATGTGCCTTTCGTCTGGTCTGAGGAGTGTGAGCAGAGTTTCAGGGAGCTGAAGAGATTACTCACCTCGGCTCCGGTGTTGGTTTTACCTTCTGGGCCAGGAGGTTTTGTAGTGTGTACAGATGCTTCCGGAGTCAAACTGGGTGCTGTGTTGATGTAGCATGGTAGAGTGGTGGCTTATGCATCTCGGCAGCTGAAGCCCCACGAAGAGAACTACCCTACCCATGACCTTGAGTTGGCGGCTTTGATCTTCGCATTGAAGATCTAGAGGCATTATCTGTATGGTGACAAGTTCGAGGTGTTCACTGACCATCAGAGTTTGAGGTATGTGTTCACGCAGAGGGACCTTAACCTTAGGCAGAGGCGTTGGATGGAGTTTATGAAAGATTATGACTTCACCCTGTCTTATCAGCCGAGCAGGATGAATGTCGTCGTCGATGCTTTGAGTCGGAAGGTCGCGGTCAGTGCCTTGATGTTGAGGAAGTGGAGGCTCTAGGAACAAGTGCCTGAAGTTTCATCCAGGCTCCAGATTCCCCAAGAGCCAGGGTTAGCAGTGCTTGCGAGTCTGACTGTCACGCCAGCTATCCACCGTCAGGTGACAGAGGCTCAGCATGCGGACCCTGAGTTGCCCCAGATTTTGGCCTTAGCTGATGTGAAACACGGTGAGGACGGTGCTGCGAGGTTTCGTGACAAGATGTACGTCCCAGCCGAGGAGCAGGTTCGTCGTGCAGTGTTGCGCGAGGCTCATGGGAGCAGGTACACCGTACACCTGGGTGCGACGAAGATGTATCGGAACTTGCGGAGGCAGTTCTGGTGGCCTGGCATGAAGAGAGATGTTACCGAATTTATGGCCAGGTGCCTGACCTGTCAGTAGGTGAAAGTGGAGCATCAGCGACCAGGAGGTACTCTTCAGCCCTTGGATGTTCCCGCGTGGAAGTGGGACCACGTGACCACGGATTTTGTGGTGGGTTTGCCGAGGACTCCGAGTGGGCAGGATAGTATTTGGTTGCTGGTGGATCGACTGACGAAGGTGACTCAGTTGTTACTGGTCAAGGTCAGCTGGAGCCTGTCCAGGTTGGCTCGTCTTTATGTGGAGGGATCATTCCGTTGCATGGGATTCCCATCTCTATCGTGTCGGATCGGGATCCGGCTTCACTTCTAGATTCTGGAGGAGTTTCCAGCGAGCTCTTGGCACAAAGTTGGCGTGTAGTTCAGCGTACCATCCTCAGTCAGATGGTCAGTCTGAGAGGACCATCCAATCCGTGGAGGATATGCTGAGATCCTGCTGCCTGGAGTGGCAGGGGAGTTAGATTCATCACCTGCCGTTGGTGGAGTTTGCCTACAACAACAGCTATCATTCGAGCATCGGCATGGCTCCTTATGAGGCGTTGTATGGGCGTCCGTGTCAGACTCCACTTGACTGGTTTGAGGTTGGTGAGCGTGTTTTGACGGGACCGGAGTTGGTGCAGTAGTGTGTGGATGTTGTGCACGTGGTTCGTCAGAACATGTTGGCGGCCTAGAGTCGGCAGGAGAGCTATGCTGATCAGAGGCGGCAACCTCTCGTGTTTGCCGTGGGCGATCGTGTGTTCTTGAGAGGTTCTCCGATGAAGGGGGTGATGTGTTTTGAACGGCGTGGGAAGCTGAGTCCCCGCTATGTTGGTCCCTTTGTGATTGTGGAGCGCATCGGTGAGGTAGCTTCTCAGTTGCAGTTACCCCCTGAGTTGGCGTCGGTGCATGACGTGTTCCACGTCTCGATGTTGCGGAGGTATATGCCCGATGACTCTCATGTTCTTGAGGATTCCGTTTGGCCCGAGGTGACTCCAGACCTTTCTCTCCCAGAGTTTCCTGTCCGCGTTGAGGATAGGCGAGAGCAGCGCCTGCGGAGCAAGGTCATCCCCTTGGTAAAGGTGGTGTGGCAGTGGCACTCTGGTGGTGAGGCTTCTTGGGAACGTGAGGACGAGATGCGTCAGCAGTTCCCTTACCTGTTCGAGTGAGTCTTCCTCTTCTTTCCCCTTCGATTGTTCTCAATTTCGAGGACGGAATTCCTTTAAGGGCGGAGGGCTGTAATATCCCGGACCTTTCAGATCCTTCTTCGTGGGTCCCGGATCTGGTTTGTCAGATTGTCTGGCTCCGTTGTGTCCGAAATTTTGTCTCGGACATCTTTCGTGTTCGGATCGACGCGATCCGGAGTTGTTTCGGAGGCCCGGAAGCGTTCCGCGGCTTTTTCTACGCGTGTTTTCCGATTACCGGTGTGTGTTTCGGTAATTCCTTCGGAACCTCGCTGCGAGTGAACCGGGTCGTTCACCTAGGCACGAGTGGTACCGTTGCGATCGGTGCGTTCCGAGGATCCCGAAAATGTAATTTTTTATTTTTTGACATTTTCTGAAATTTCCAGATTTTCTATAAATATCTCACTTTTCTCTCTCTCCCCACCCTCTTCTTCTTCTTCTTCCTTCTCTTCTCCCCACCGTGACCACCGCCCCTCTCTCTCTCTCTCTCGTTCGGCCACGACGACGTCCCCTTCCGATTGTAGACGGTGCGGGGCGACGGCGTGACGACGTGGGCGACGGCGAGGTGATCGTGGCGGCGTAAAGCTTGTGGGGAACCATGAAGGGACGAGGGTTTTTCAAAGCGTTCTTCATGATCTCGGCACCGATTCGGCGGAGCATTCGCTCCATTGAGGTAGGGTGACGTTCCCTAGCTCCCTGTCGTTCATTTCCGTGGTTTATAGGCCGAGGGGAGGCCGAGAGGGGCTTGATTAAGCGGGTTTGGGGTTTTCTATGATTTGGGGAGAGCTCGCCCGATCTATGGATTTAGCCCGCGATTTCACGTTTTGGTGGCCTAGTATCATGCTAGGGGTCCCCAAGGGTCTTCCCCTTTGATTTCCCCCTCTCCGGTGGAGGCATGGGGGCGTGGTTGGGTTTCTTGGGCTTTCCCCGTCGTTTCGCCGTCGGGTGGGTGTGGCGGTCCTTCCAGTGACCGTCACACTGTGTGACGCGCCTAGGCAGGTGCGTCACAGCCCTTGTTTAGCCAACTGGGGTCTGGGAGTGTGACGGTCCCACAATAGACCGCCACAGGCGTGTGACACGCCTGGGGTGGGCCGTCAGAGAGTCCCGACCGTTGGCATCCGACCGTTGGTTTGACCGTGGGGGTCAAGGCGTGTGACGCACCAGCACTGGCGCGTCACAACCTTGTGACGGCCCAGCGTGGGTGCGTCAGAAGTTGTTTTACCCCCAGGCCATGTGACGCTCCAAGGCTGGACCGTTACATACGTGTGACGCTCCAGGAGTGGACAGTCACATGCTGTGACACACCGAGTGGCATGCGTCACGGCTTGCCCTTATTTTTCGCTGTGACGCACCTACATAGGCGCGTCACAGTCTGTAACGCACCAGGGCAGGTGCGTTACACTCTGTGTTACGTTCAGTTTTACACTGGGAGTGTGACGGCCTACGTTGGACCGTCAGGCGTCTGTGACGGTCTAGCCTAGACCGTCAGGCATCTGTGACGGTCCCGCCTAGACCGTCAGAGTCCTATGACGCATCTTGGGTAGACCGTCAGGCACTGGGTTACCCCGCGTGGTTTGCAACCCCGTTTCCATTCCGACCGTGGTCGCCGTGCGACGGTGCCGGTACGTGGGGTGGTCCCCGTACGTCGTCGGATGCGGACGTGGTTTTCCGTTGACTTGAGAGTCTACTCCTTCTGTGACCCTCCACTAGTCGTAGCCCACCAGTACGCGGTGCTGGTCTCACCAGGGAGTGGTGTACGGGCCGACCCTTAGAGATGGTTTTTAGACTGGTTTCCGTCGGGCCCCACATCTGTAGCCAGAGTCCGGCTAAGGGGAAAACCAGTCAGAGGGCCAGACCAGGGACGCGAGGTATGTGTGTGCACACGTGGTTGGGGGCAGTTGGACACACGCTGACGAGCGTGACCCCAGCTAGTCACTTGTTTGTGGTACTTGTTCGGTGTCCGTGCCTCGGATAGGCACTACCATGTTAGGCAGTTCACCTACGGTGCGGTATAAGTCGTCAGGGGATGCTACCGGCTGTGCTTCTAGTGGGAGGTACTCCTGTCGAGTCGGGAGTGTCAAGCTGTCAGTCGTACGACTTCGACCTTCGGGTTTCTACCGCGTTGGCCGTTGGGTTCTGGTTGTTTCGCCGTGGCACGTGTGTCAATTTTCGTGCTGTGAGACCGGTGCTTTGTAGATGGTGGGGTTTCCCTTTCTGAGGTACTCGCTTATTGCTTGTGTAGCGGTTTCTCCGTTTGCGAGGTAGGGTTCAAGTGATCCTTACTGAGTCTTATTCCAAGACTCATTCCCTACATGTTTTCACCGTGTTTCAGGTGAGGCGAGGCTTCAGGGGAGTTCGTCTGAGGCTCAGCGCGGTTCAGGTGCCCAGCGTTAATGCCAAAGGTCAGAGCCGGGGTATGCCCCGTGTAGCTGTACTTTCTTTTCTTGTCTCTGTACTTGTTGTGGACTACTGTTGTTTTTTTATTGTTATATTATGGACCATGTAAAATGTTAATTCATTTCCTGCTTATTTATATAACTGTTTAATTCTGCAATTATTTATGATACTTGTGTAGTTTCCACACAATCCTTTTAACCCTTCCGAGTCTTCGGACTCGTGGGTGGTGGTGCGAGTCTCGGGTTGTCGGGCCTTCCCGGTAATCGGATTCTCGGGTCGTTACAGTTGGTATCAGATCGCTGTTGTGGAATTATACGAGAATCATAGGTGATTGTAGTGGTTCACTAGTCCACAACGATGATGTACGGTTGACGCTGGCATCGGGCATCGTGCGTTTTCCTTGACCTTGTTGTTCCGTGCTTTCTGTCTTTGCTCCAGGTGCGGGTATGGCGCCGAGGCGGGCGACTCGCTCTCAGCAGGGGCAGTCGGCTGGAGGTCAGGAGATCCAGCAGGAGGTTCAATAGGAGCAGGAGGAGCAGAGTAGAGTGCCACCTGCGGCCACCGAGGCAGTGGATACTGCGAGGTTTCCGGGGGCCGAGAATTTCTTCCGTGGCATGTACCAGTTTATGTCTCAGCAGTTTGGCGGAGAGGCTGATGAGGGCTCGTCGACTAGGGGTGGGCCAGGCCGAGTAGTAAGGAATTTCATGCAGTTTCATCCACCTTACTACGGCGGTCAGCCAGACCCTGATTTGGCTCGGAGTTGGCTTGACGAGATGGAGCGGGTGTTCAGTTCCGCGCGGAGTACTGCAGAGGATAGAGTGATGTTGGCCTCCAACCAGTTGCAGGGTACGGCTCGGGAGTGGTGGTCTTCCGAGTGGAAGACATCTTTCCAGCTTCGTCCGCTTGAGCAGATTGTGTGGGGTGACTTTGTCAGTGTTTTTGAGCGTACCTACTGTCCAGAGTTTATTGCTACACAGCGGATGCGTCAGTTTTTGGAGCTGGTTCAGAGCGACATGTCCGTGTTGCAGTACAGGGCCCAGTTTGTCTAGCTGGGTCGGTATGCACCTCATATCATGGAGAATGAGTGGGTGAAGACCGCACTGTTCGTTCAGGGCTTGAGGCAAGAGCGGAGGCACCATTTGATCGCGAATGCTGCCACCGATTTGGAGACAGCATCTCACGTTGCGGCTTCTTTGGAGATGGATATGCAGAGGACTCGAGGACCGATTAGCTAGGGGCAGTCTTTGTCAGGTCGCAGCCAGCAGTCGGCTACCCAGCAGCAGGGTTCCTTCCAGCATGCGTCGGGTGGTCTAGGAGCGCCGGCATTCGCAGCGTCAGTGACAGGATCCGTGTCTTTCGGCTCGAAGGTCAAGAAGTTTCTCAAGAAGGGTTTCTCTAAGAAGAAGTCCAAGGGTCAGGGGCAGGCTTCATCGGGCAGTGTAAATCAGCCGGTTCCGTTTCAGCGTCAGGGATCAGTGGGTGGATCACGAGGACCGTGTCTATGGTGTAGCGAGTTCCATCTGGGCAGGCAGTGCACGACGCCGATTATCTATTTTCGGTGTGACCAGCCAGGGCACAAGGCGCATGACTGTCCTCAGAGGCAGCAGCAACAGTAGTTTCCTCAGCAGCAGTAGGTTCCCCAACAGTAGAGGCCGCAACAGTAGCAGCAGCAGGGACAGTATCCGCTGCTACCCAGGTCAGCTAGTGTGGGAGGCAGGCAGAGAGCTCGAGGCCAGATCACACACATGACTAGGGCAGAGGCAGTGGCGTCGCAGCTCATGGAAGGTACCGTTCAGATTTTGGGTTGTGCGGCTCAGGTTTTGTTTGATTCTGGCGCGTCTTATTCGTTTATTTCGGAGGATTTCGCGCTGAGCATCGAGGAGCCGGTGACCCAGTTGTCCTTCGATTTGACAGTGGAGTTGCCTTCGGGTGATTTTATGATCACTCTGTATTGCTTCGATGAGGTTCCCGTGTGGGTGGAAGGGCGGAGTTTGCCGGCTAGGCTCTATGCATTGTCGCTTCAGGACTTTGATGTGATTTTGGGCATGAATTGGCTCGAGACACATCATGCGTTGGTGGATTGTGGCTCAAAGAGAGCTTATTTTCGGCGACTTCGTGGACCCACCTTCTATTTCCAAGGTATCAGGTCTTCCTCTTGCCGTTTCTTTATTTCGGCGATTCGAGCTCGTCGTTTGCTTGATGCAGGTTGTCAGGATTTTCTCACTTCTGTGGTCTTGGTAGACCAGCCGCGTCCGGGTGTCGAGGACATTCCAGTGGTGTGCGAGTTTTTCGATGTTTTCTCGGAGGACTTACCTGGATTGCCTCCCCAGTGGGAGATCGATTTTGTGATCGAGGTCGTGCCGGGTACGGGACCTTTGGCGAAGGCCCCCTACCGTATGGCCCCCGCTGAGTTGAGGGAGTTGCGGGCACAGTTGCAAGAGTTGCTGGCCAAGGGGTATATTCGTCCCAGCTTTTTTCCTTGGGGTGCGTCAGTGTTGTTCGTGAAGAAGAAGGATGATAGTTTGCGGCTGTGCATTGACTACCGGTAGCTGAATGAGGTGACCATTAAGAACAAGTATCCGTTGCCGCGAATTGATAATTTGTTCGACCAACTTCAGTCTTCTTGAGTGTTCTCGTGAATTGATTTGCGGTCTGGTTACTATCAGTTGAGAATTCGTGAGTACGATGTGGAGAAGACTGCGTTCAGTTTGAGGTACGGGCATTATGAGTTCCTGGTGATGCCATTTGGGCTCACCAATGCCCTCGCAGCCTTCATGGACTTGATGCAGAGGGTGTTTTGTCCGTATCTGGACCAGTTCGTGGTCATATTTATGGACGACATCCTTGTCTATTCGCGGTCTACCGAGGAACACGCGTACCATTTGGGTGTGGTGCTGCAGACGCCGCGAGATCACCAGTTGTATGCAAAGCTCAGTAAGTGCGAGTTCTGGCTTCGTGAGGTGCACTTTTTGGGGCACGTGATTTCTGGTGATGGTATTTCCGTGGACCCCGCCAAGGTCGAGGCGGTAATGCGATGGCCGAGGCCGAGGTCTGTGACCGAGATCCGGAGTTTCTTGGGGTTTGCGGGTTATTATCGTCGGTTTATCCAAGATTTTTCTCGCATTGCGACCCCGATGACTAGACTCACACGGAAGGATGTGCCTTTCGTCTGGTCTGAGGAGTGTGAGCAGAGTTTCAGGGAGCTGAAGAGATTGCTCACCTCGGCTCCGGTGTTGGTTTTACCTTCTGGGCCGGGAGGTTTTGTGGTATGTACAGATGCTTACGGAGTCGAAGTGGGTGCTGTGTTGATGCAGCATGGTAGAGAGGTGGCTTATGCATCTCGGCAGCTGAAGCCCTACGAGGAGAACTACCCTACCCATGACCTTGAGTTGGCGACTATGATCTTCGCATTGAAGATCTGGAAGCATTATCTGTACGGTGATAAGTTCGAGGTGTTCACTGACCATCAGAGTTTGAGGTATGTGTTCACACAGAGGGACATTAACCTCAGGCAGAGGCGTTGGATGGAGTTTATGAAGGATTATGACTTCACCCTGTCTTATCAGCCGGGCAGGATGAATGTCGTCGCCGATGCTTTGAGTCGGAAGGTCGCGGTCAGTTCCTTGATGTTGAGGAAGTGGAGGCTTTGGGAACAGGTGCCCGAAGTTTCGTCCAGGCTCAAGATTCCCCAAGAGCCAGGGTTAGCAATGCTTGCGAGTCTGACTATCACGCTAGCTATCCACCGTCATGTGACAGAGGCTCAGCATGCGGATCCTGAGTTGCCCCAGATTTTGGCCTTAGCTGATGTGGAACTCGGCGAGGACGGTGCTGCGAGGTTTCGTGACAGGCTGTACGTCCTAGCCGAGGAGCAGGTTCATCGTGCGGTGTTGCGCGAGGCTCATGGGAGCAGGTACACCGTACACTCGGGTGCGATGAAGATGTATCAGAACTTGCGGAGGCAGTTCTGGTGGCCTGGCATGAAGAGAGATGTTGCCGAATTTGTGGCCAGGTGCCTGACCTATCAGCAGGTGAAGGCGGAGCATCAGCGACCAGGAGGTACTCTTCAGCCCTTGGATATTCTCGCGTGGAAGTGGGACCACGTGACCACGGATTTTGTGGTGGGTTTGCCAAGGACTCCGAGTGGGCAGGATAGTATTTGGTTGCTGGTGGATCGGTTGACGAATGTGACTTGGTTGTTACCGGTCAAGGTCAGCTGGAGCGTGTCCAGGTTGGCTCGTCTTTATGTGGAGCGGATAGTTCCGTTGCATGGGATTCCCATCTCTATCGTGTCGGATCGGGATCCGGCTTCACTTCTAGATTCTAGAGGAGTTTCCAGCGAGCTCTTGGCACGAAGTTGGCGCTTAGTTCAGCGTACCATCCTCAGTCAGATGGTCAGTCTGAGAGGAGCATCCAGACCTTGGAGGATATGCTGAGATCCTGCTGCCTGGAGTGGCAGGGGAGTTGGATTAACCACCTGCCGTTGGTGGAGTTTGCCTACTACAATAGCTATCATTCGAGCATCGGCATGGCTCCTTATGAGGCGCTGTATGGGCGTCCGTGTCGGACTCCACTTGACTGGTTTGAGGTTGGTGAGCATGTTTTGACGGGGCCGTAGTTGGTGCAGCAGTGTGTGGATGTTGTGCACGTGGTTCGTCAGAACATGTTGGCGGCCTAGAGTCGGCAGAAGAGCTATGCTGACAGGAGGCGGCAACCTCTCGCATTCACCGTGGGCGATCGTGTGTTCTTGAGAGTTTCTCCGATGAAGGGGGTGATGCGTTTTGGACGGCGTGGGAAGCTGAGTCCCCTCTATGTTGGTCCCTTTGTGATTGTGGAGCGCATCGGTGAGGTAGCTTATCGGTTGCAGTTAGACCCCTGAGTTGGCGTCGGTGCATGACGTGTTCCACGTCTCGATGTTGCGGAGGTATATGCCCGATGACTCTCATGTTCTTGAGGATTCCGTTTGACCCTAGGTGACTCCAGACCTTTCTCTCCCAGAGTTTCCTGTCCGCGTTGAGGATAGGCGAGAGCAGCGCCTGCGGAGCAAGGTCATCCCCTTGGTAAAGGTGGTGTGGCATTGGCACTCTTGTGGTGAGACTTCTTGGGAACCTGAGGACGAGATCCGTCAGTAGTTCCCTTAACTGTTCGAGTGAGCCCTCCTCTTCTTTCCCCTTGGATTGTTCTCAATTTTGAGGACGGAATTCCTTTAAGGGGAGAGGGCTGTAATATCCCGGACCTTTCGGATCCTTCTTCGTGGGAATCGAATCTGGTTTCTTGGAGTGTCCAGGACCGTTTTGTTCAAAATTTCGTTTCGGGCATCTTTCGTGTTCGGATCGGCGTGATCCGGAGTTGTTTCGGAGGCCCGGAAGCGTTCCGCGGCTTTTTCCGCGCGTGTTTTCCGATTACCGGTGTGTGTTTCGGTAATTCCTTCGGAACCTCGCTGCGGGTGAACCGGGTCGTTCACCTGGGCACGAGTGGTACCGTTGCGATTGGTGCGTTCCGAGGATCCCGAAAATGTAATTTTTTATTTTTTGATATTTTTTGGAATTTCCAGATTTTCTATAAATATCTCACTTTTCTCTCTCTCCCCACCCTCTTCTTCTTCTTCTTCTTCCTTGTCTTCTCCCCACCGTGACCACCGCCCCTCTCTCTCTCTCTCTCTCTCTCGTTCGGCCGCGGTGACGTCCCCTTCCGACTGTAGATGGTGCGGGGCAACGGCGTGACGACGTGGGCGACGGCGAGGTGATCGTGGCGGCGTAAAGCTTGTGGGGAACCGTGAAGGGACGAGGGTTTTTCAAAGCATTCTTCATGATCTTGGCACCGATTCGGCGGAGCATTCGCTCCATTGAGGTAGGGTGACGTTCCCTACCTCCATGTCGTTCATTTCTGTGGTTTATAGGCCGAGGGGAGACCGAGAGGGGCTTGATTAAGCGAGTTTGGGGTTTTCCATGATTTGGGGAGAGCTCGCCCGATCTTTGGATTTAGCCCGCGATTTCACGTTTTGGTGGCCTAGTATCATGCTAGGGGTCCCCAGGGGTCTTCCCCTTTGATTTCCCCCTCTCCGGTGGAGGCATGGGGGCGTGGTTGGGTTTCTTGGGCTTTCCCTGCCGTTTCACCGTCGGGCGGGTGTGGCAGTCCTTCCAGTGACCGTGACACCGTGTGACGTGCCTAGGCGGGTGCGTCACAGCCCTTGTTTAGCCAACTGGGGTCTGGGAGTGTGACGGTCCCACGATAGACCGCCACAGGCGTGTGACGCGTCTGGGGTGGGCCGTCAGAGCGTCCCGACCGTTGGCATCCGACCGTTGGTTTGACCGTGGGGGTCAAGGCGTGTGATGCACCAGCACTGGCGCGTCACAGCCTTGTGACGGCCCAACGTGGGCGCGTCAGAAGTTGTTTTACCCCCAGGCCATGTGACGCTCCAGGGCTGGACTGTTACATGCATGTGACGCTCCAGGAATGGACCGTCACATGCTGTGCCGCACCGAGTGGCACGCGTCACGGCTTGCCCTTATTTTCCACTGTGACACACCTGCATAGGCGCGTCACAGTCTGTAACGCACCAGGGCAGGTGCGTTACACTCTGTGTTACGTTCAGTTTTACGCTGGGAGTGTGACGGCCTGCGTTTGACCGTCAGGCGTCTGTGACGGTCCAGCCTAGACCGTCAGGCATCTGTGACGGTCCCGCCTAGACCGTCAGAGTCCTGTGACGCGTCTAGGGTAGACCGTCAGGCACTGGGTTACCCCGGGTGGTTTGCAACCCCGTTTCCATTCCGACCGTGGTCGCCGTGTGACGGTGCCGATACGTGGGGTGGTCCCCGTACGTCGTCGGATGCGGACGTGGTTTTCCGTTGACTTGAGAGTCTACTCCTTCAGTGACCCTCCACTAGTCGTAGTCCACCAGTACGCGGTGCTGGTCTCACCAGGGAGTGGTGTACGGGCCGACCCTTAGAGACGGTTTTTAGACTGGTTTCCGTCGGGCCCCACGTCTGTAGCCAGAGTCCGGCTAAGGGGAAATCAGTCAAAGGGCCAGACCAGGGACGCGAGGTCTGTGTGTGCACACGTGGTTGGGGGTAGTTGGACACACGCTGACGAGCGTGACCCCAGCTAGTCACTTGTTTGTGGTACTTGTTCGGTGTCCGTGCCTCGGGTAGGCACTACCATGTTAGGCAGTTCACCTGCGGTGCGGTATAAGTCGTCAGGGGGCGCTACCGGCTGTGCTTCTAGTGGGAGGTACTCTTGTCAAGTTGCGAGTGTCATGCTGTCAGTCGTACGACTTCGACCTTCGGGTTTCTACCGCGTTGGCCGTTGGGTTCCGGTTGTTTCGCCGTGGCACGTGTGTCGGTTTTCGTGCCGTGAGACCGGTGCTTTGTAGATGGCAGGGTTTTCCTTTCTGAGGTACTAGCTTACTGCTAGCATAGCTGTTTCTCCGTTTGTGAGGTAGGGTTCGAGTGATCCCTACTGAGTCTTGTTCCGAGACTCATTCCCTGTGTGTTTTCACCGTGCTTTAGGCGAGGCGAGGCTTTAGGGGAGTTCGTCTGAGGCTTAGAGCGGTTCAGGTGCCCAGCGTTAGTGCCAAAGGTCAGAGTAGGGGTATGCCTCGTGTAGCTGTACTTTATTTTCTTGTCTCTGTACTAGTTGTGGACAATTGTTGTTATTTTATTGTTATATTGTGGACCATGTAAAATGTTAATTCATTTCCTGCTTATTTATATAACTGTTTAATTCTGCAATTATTTGTGATACTTGTGTAGTTTCCACACCATCCTTTTAATCCTTCCGAGTCTTCGGACTCATGGGTGCTGGTGCGAGTCTCAGGTTATCGGGCCTTCCCGGTAATCGGATTCTCGGGTCGTTACAAAAAATGAGACGAACTCTGGCATATGCACCCTAGGTTAGTCCCGAGATAACAACCCGCAATCAAACACATGTCAAAAGATCCGCTTTCTAATACATCACGTACACATGGGTTTGCAGGCAGGCAGGCGAAGTGCAGAGTCTGGGTTCTCATGTGGATCCCTTGCCTTTTTTTTCTAATGACAGGGCGTTGGGTGTTGAAATTAGGGTGGTTGTTGCCACTCACCTTAAAATGTCCACGGGAAGATGGAGCTGAGCCAGAATTGTAAGTACAAGGACCTTCATCGTCATAGTAACTAATCTTGTTGAAGTATTTTTGTACTTGACCAAATTGATTTTGGACGGTAGCAGGGGTCTATCAAGTTCTTGGAATATTTGTTACCATCTGGGAACATCTCCTCAACGGGGGGCTATTGACATGGACTTGATTTACCGATAAGATATGGTAACCATCTGTATAATTTTGAGACCCACCTCCCCCTTTCTCACGACTATCCTCGTTCTAATTTAACATTTTCGAGTTACCTGATCCTCTATGTCAGAAATAACATGGTCTTGTCACACGTGTGATTGATAATTAAGGTTGTGCTGTTACTAAGGGCACAGATAAGTTACTGACATTTGAATTTATTTTGTCAGACCAGACGAGTGATTAGGGTAACAAATTGTAACGTTAAAGATGAAAATCGAGCCTCTAAACGTCAAAGGATATCCTCCGAGTGTCGAAACAAGTCCTCCTACAAAGGAAGAGAAGTTTCCACATATGGATGATATTTTCCTAACAAATCCTTTGATACTTAAGTCAGCGAAAGACAGTAAGTAAACTAGCAAACAAAAAGAGTATTAAAGAGAGCAATGTTCTGCGTACCATGCGGGTTTGCCATGGCCAACCTTTCATATATAGGGGCAAATTTCTAGTCCTAGCATGCCTCTCTATTTGGGAAGGTATCATGCAATTGTGGAAATATGGTAGGTTTGTTAGAATCCCAAGTTGGAGAGGGGCAAAATCAGTGGCCCAAAGACATATGGCCTGGAGCGGCCCAAATAGGTCCATACTGGACCCAAATAGGCCGGACTCCCAAAGTGATAGTCCCCCCCATACGGGCCCACTTTATTTGAAGCCCAAACCCTGCTCGGCCCAATACTTCCTAGGCAGCCTACAGGCCCGGAAGATCGAGTAATGGTCACTTAGAAGAACCCCAATCAGGGACCGAGTATAAATCATCTGACGACACCTCCGTCACCCGTGAAGAGCCCTGAACGGGAACCCTATGCTCGGCCCGCCTGCCGAACGCCTATCCAGGTGAAGGTTACGCCATTACCCGGAGCAAGGAACTCGACGGGATAAGGGAGAGCAAGAGTCCTCAGGCCATAAAGTGCCCATGACAAGGACGTAACTCCCCTTAGACCCTCAATCTTCCAAGACTCTTACACGGGGCGAGCACCTATATAAACCCCAGGAAAACTCTCCAGAAAGGTAAGGTGATTCTGAATACTCTACACCACCCCACTGGTAAAGAGTGATCTCGTGCCTCTCATACTTTCTCCTACTCCCCTTCCACCTACGCTCTATCAACTCGCTGACTTAAGTATCGAAGGGTTTTCCCCGGGGTCACAACCCTAGGCTCCTTTGATCCGTTTTCCTACTTTGCAGATCCCAAATCGTAGTGAAGACGACATAGGCCCATCCAGGATCGTGCGGCTCAGGATCCAGCGCGAGATCACCCCTCTTCATCTGGCGCCGTCTGTGGGAAACGAACAAAGAGCTAACATGGTGCGAAAAAGTTCCAGTAGGAGAAACACTTGCGACAAGGAAAAGGCACCGGCGACCATAGAAGAGGAACATGCGCCCTCCCATTCTTCTACCGGCCCCCTCTCCAACAACCAAGCCAATGCCTTGCCCCCGCCGGCCGCGGGAGGATAACCCACTCCTAGGAACCCCGACGCCCTCCAAACCCTCAACGCCAAACTGGATATGCTCGTCGATTTGATGAAGACCCAGGTGGCCAGGTGTGGATGTCAAAAAAAGTGATCATATAGCATGAACGTCCCGGCTCCCAAGAGCAAGTTGAGGACGGAGAGGCCGACTAAACCTCATATCTCATCCGATCAGGGCAAAAACACACATGGTGGTCCCCTGCCTAATAAGGATGCTTCTCGAGCCGAAGAAATAGCCCTGGCCTCTCTAAAAACGATGCCGAAGGCCGAATCAGCAGAAAACTCGAGTAACCCAATCGAGGCACACATCATGCCAGAAAGGTCCGTAGAAGGCTGAGGAACTTCCCAATGGGGACGAAAATACTTTGGGTGGCTGCTCACTCGATGAAGACACTCCCCACGGGTAGGGAGCAGGGTTAAGGGCATGATTCACAGTGCCGAAGGCCAAATCAGGGAGCAACCCGACCAATCTGATACAGGTTCGACACATGCCGAAAATCACTCGGAATTGTAAACCGAGGCCCAAAGGCCTCGAAATGAACACCCTGGAGGTGGTGCATCAAAGCTAAGGCAGTACTAGAGGCCAAGCATTTGTCTGAGTTGCTTCGGAGCCAGGGCAAAACCCCCCCTTTTGCTTCTAAACTGGTGCGGCCTCTCCTCGAGCTAAACCGGCGCGGCCTACCCCTTTCCTATTAAACCAGCGCACCCCCCTTTTTTTGCTTCTAAACCGGCGTGGTCCCCATCTGCTAAACCAGTGCGCCCCCTAGCCTAAACTGGCGCCCCCCTACCACTTAAACTAGCGCGGCCTGCATCTCTGCTTGACATCCTAAACCGGCACACAAAAGCGCCTCCGTGCCCGGCTAAACAGGCGCGCCCTAAACCGGTGCTCCCTCACCCGCGTCATTTTAACCAAAGGGCCGTCCCATCCTCTATCCGATGCTATTTTTTCTCTGTGAACAAAGGGACTCTTGCCTGAAATGGATGAACCTCCTGCATCAGACCGACGGGTAACCACCTACACGCCTCAAGCCCCCAAGAATGGAAGTCTTTGATCCCCACAACGAAGCGTCGACGTCTACCCCTCGCCGTCGACCAATCCCACAGAGGCACCTTCCCTACTCTACCGCCCCCCTATCCGCAGGCCACTCGACGGCTTAGAGCAGGGTAAAGAGAGAAGGAAATATGGAGTTTCCACGGGGGGAAGGGCATTATCTTCCCTCCTATAAAAGGAGGTGAGCTCCGCTCAAGAAAACGGGGGGGGGGGGGGGGTCTAGAGAAGGGAGGAGACAACAAGAAGAAAAAGAAGAGGCTCTACTCCTACGTCTGCGGAGGGAAGAAAAGAGAGAGAGTGGGAGAAGAGAAGTGAGGATGGGGGGGGGAGCATGTGCTCTATTCCCCCCCGTTGCTTTTCTTTGGGCTTTAGCCTCTATATGTTTTTTTTAGAAAGTTGTATCCTCTCCCTGCTACTCTGTGTTTCCTACAGAGAATAAAAGATTTCTCTTTTTCTAATGAAAGAGTCTTCATCATGTTCGTCTTCTCCGTCCTGAGCACTGCATCTTCCACCCAGTGAACTAGAGTGTGTTGTGGTCTACCTTGCCGGCTTCCCGTTCATCTTTTGATCACTCCGGGCCCCTGAGAAGCCTACTCCTCCATAGTATGGCATTCGGGGGACCCATCCAGGGGGAGAACAACAATGGCCACGTCCTTAACGACACGGCGAATATCAATATTCTTGAAGTTGCGACTCGTGGGCCGTTGCAACCCCTTGAAGGCTAGTCCTCGGGCTTCTACGCTCACCTCTGGGTCATTGGGCAGCTGTCTTTAGCTCACCCAAATTTTGGGGGTAGTCCTGGAGTATTCCGTTTGACGATTCCCTATTTCACACCTTGCAAACCCCAGTCCGGGGGAGGTGCTACCCATTTTTCGCCAGGAACGCCAACGGCAAGAATAATGAAAAATCACAAACACACGAATGAAAGAATGAATGAAAAGAACTCTCTGCAGATAAGAAATTGTGTGTGTCTGAACTCCCATGAACTTGACATAACACAACCACTGCATCAGCAAATATATGCACAATAAACCTCTACAATCTACACTCAAATCTCCCTGCTAACCCATCCTATCAGATGAACAAAAAAGGAATCAGAACCAAGACTCTGCTGAACCTTCCCCTAATCCCGCGTGGCCTAATCCAGCGCCCAAAGCAGGGCACCCGGTTAGTCCCCCTCTCAAATCCCAAATTTCACGAAATCAGCCTAAACCGGCGCCATCACAACCTCCTTCCTAAACCGGCGCGTCCCTCACCAAGCCGTTTTAGCATAAACTGGCGCTCCCCTCGCTACGCCGTATAAACCTCTTAGATCCCTAAATCGGAGCGCCCCTTTGCCTTGCCGTTTCAGCCCTAAACGGGCACGCCCAATCCCCACGCCATTTTAACCCTTCTTATGCCCAAACGTGTACTTCATATCCTCACGCCGTTGTAGCCTTGCTCCCATGGCTTACTTAAATTGGTGTGCCTTCTACAAGGTAAAGAATGTAATACCCCAAAGTTTTATATATATAATATTTTAGAATTTTTCTCAAATTTTCTAAGATTTTTCTAGAAATAAATAGATTATTAAATGGGCTTGGGTTAAATAAAATAAAATATTAAGACCCAATATTTATTGATTGATCAAGCCTTTTTAAGTAAGTAAGCCCAAATGACCCAAATCCAAGCCCACAAGACTTGGCCCATGTTCTAGAACCTTAAATTGATGTATTTTATGGAATTAAGAGATAAATAGGTTTGTTTAAGGGATAAATAGGGGATAATAACAAAAGAGTTAGAATCATTTTAAAATTCAACGCTTCAGGATAAAACAGTCTATCGCGAGACCGCATAATGCCCAAAACGGTCCTCTGGTGATCGCTATTAGCAGGCAGAACCGAACAGCGAAGAAGGCATGAAAAGATGGGAACTTTAGCGTCCTAATCACCCAGGATTGGTGTTATCCCTTAGTTAGAAGAGTCTAGTCCAACCTACGCGACCCTTACTTTTGGCTCGCGTGGAACTAAGGTAAGGAGACTTTATTTCAGGTAGGTTCTTTAGAGTATTTTGTTCATAATAGTAAGGACTAACTACCCTCAAAATTTCTTCTTAGGAGATCAATCCGTCAGGAAGATAGAATCTTGCAAAGTCGCTGGTTCGGTGCAAGCAAACTAGGAACTTGTGCAGCGGACCTAGACAAATCTACAAATTAGAAGCCCTAAACGAGGTAATTAGAAGCTAGTTCTTTAAACTTATTTCTTCACCTTAGTACCATCTTCCTACCCTCCAATTTTCGTGGTGTTAGGTGAAAGGAGTCAAGAGTTAGAAGGGCGAGAAGTTGCTGGTTCGATTTAGGATGAGCAGAAACTAGGGTCAAGTTCCAGCCCTAAATTCGACGTTTAAAGCCCAGTCTAGAGGTAGGTTATCTCATGAACGGCTTAAACTTGATGTTAGGAGTAAAAGTCCTCAATTTTCAGTCATTTTTATGCATTGTATGTGGAGAATTGGATGTTTCATTGTGACTGCGCAACTAGTGTATTTTTCATGCATGAGCCTAAACCTTAATGAAAAAGATGTAATTCTTGTTTAAATTACAATTTTCTATGCATATTCTCGGCCCAATATTCATCTAGCATGCTTTACTACATGTTTTACATCGTTTCCATGCATAATATGACCTAGATTACCCTTTGTTTATTGTTTAAAGGCTTCTATCCGAAGACAGAAGGTGACCAAAAAGGGATCGCAAGGAATAATTGCGGTTTATTGAATAACCCTTTCACCCCCTTCAGGGTGGTCTATCGCAAGACCGTTTCTGTCACTGGGCAGCTAGTCCCTGACCGTTTTCTAGTTCTGAGAGCTAGTCCGAGCCTATTCGAATTTTACATGTTAGTAACCTTATAATTACATTATTTTTTTCACTCAAATTATGTTTATTTTCCTATTAAATACCTAGATTTAGCATGAACATGGTTAAGACTTTATTTTTGGCTATTATGTAATTTCATGCCAAAATATTATAATTTTGTAATTAAATGATTTTTATGATGTGGACATAGTTCATGTGGTGTTTTATCCGTATGTTTCACTGTTTCACTCTCATCTCTTGAGTCATTTTCTTAAGTACATGGCGTATGCTCTCGTATGCGACCATTAGATACACTTTGCACGTATAGGCACACTCCTTGGACTTGTGAACCTCTCCGCCGGATATTCCTTCTGACGGAGTAGGGGATCATGTTTCAAGGCCTCCGTAAGACTCCGCGAGCCTGGGATTCTCACTAGGATGTCGAGCTGGTTGTACCCTTAAAGCTCAATTGTCTAGAAAGCACTCACATGACCGATGATTTACTTTCTGTACTCTGGTTAATTGCGGCCCAATAGGAGACCGTTACTGTTACTTAAGCAGTTCTAATCAGACCGTCTTTGTCATGAAACGGCCATCCTAAGATCGCTATTATTCTAGACTTCATTTAGTGTTGACTTTCCTTTCATTCTGGTTGACACAGTCTAGTTGCGGCCTTCACTAGACCGTTATTATCGATTAAGCAGCCTGACTGTGACCATTTTCTTCTTGAAACGGCCCACTAGATGACCATTTATTTCTGTCTTATTTTTAACTCGAGGTTTGACCTAGGGGTTGTCTAGATTTTATTCTTGGATGATCTTAGCATTATTTGGATTCCAAACCTATGTGTAACAAGTTAATATTAAGTTATGGAAGTTAATTAATGTACCGTTTTGCTGCCAGAATGTCGCTGTAGCATAATGTTCTTTTAATTCTTCTTTGGAATCATATATCATTTTTGGAACGTTCTGTACCTTGGTTACTGGTCATGAAACTATCATTGAACTTGTTACATTGTTGGCCACACTTTATTATTATATCTCGTAGAAGTAGCTGGATTTATAACTTGAAGGTGCAAGATCGGGCATAAATTGTGTCCAAGGGCTCCATGTTAGCCCCGACAGCCGATGGTCGGAAACGTGCTATAAACCATGGGGTACGATGATACTAGCGTCGCATTGCATCGGAAGTACTTTCTTTTATAAATGAGTGAAAATATCACGAGGCTCAAATGGAAATTACATGCTTGTTAATGACTTTCTAGTACATAGCCTTTACAAGATTGTGTAAGAACTTTCTTGATACATGCTCATACTTTCTTGTTCATGAAAGGCCAAATGGATATCTATGTGATTAATTCTTGCTTGTCCATATACTCGATTATGTCTAATTGCTTAGAGATCTCGTGACTCTATATTCTTGGTTATTGGTTTATGATGTATGATTTATCACATTCTCATTTTTACCTTGATTCTAGAGCTAAAGCATTAATCACTTAAATAATGCCATCATGTTGATACGAAGATACCTACAGGGCAAGTGTCCTCGTACCTATTTTCTTATCTTTTTTAGGAAATACTAGTGAATCAAATTCGGATTATGCGAGTAGCGGGTCCGAGAGTGATTGGAGGTCAATTGGAAATGAGAAAAGCCCTAGTTGACATGTGTTTAGTCAAGTCGGATTGTAATTTTTGAATTTTCTTGAGTCATAATGTTAAAAGGATGTCAAGTAGTGACCTTATGTAATTTTGATTATTGTTATGCAATAAAGTGGGAGTTTTGAAAAAATTACTTGTGCAATTACTTTATGTGGTTATCTTCTGCTCTGATTACTTGCTTGCGAGCGTCTTATCATGACGGCTGTTCACGTTCCCAAAATTCCTTCCGCTGTAATAAAAGCTCGGGACGTGACAATTAAAGTGGTATTAGAGTCTCGGTCTAAGGACTTATTTATTCCTAGGAAAAAGTCATGTCATAGGCTAAGTCCACGGGTTAAGGATCCATACCTATGAAACAAGGAAAGAAATTCCACACCCATGAGATGAATAGGGTAGAAACCGGGATGAGATAGTAACTAGAAATTATCTCTAAGATTAACCCCACCAATTCCACTAGAATTAACAAATCTATTACTCTTCTTAGGTACTTCATTCTTATAATGGCTCACCATGTTGATTGGGATGGAATGCAACAAACCGTTGCGGGACTCACCCAGGCATTGCAAACTATGGCCCAAGCTGGCGCAAGGGCAGGGGCTGGTGATCTGCACCGCAACTTCCGGAGTTTAAATCCTCCACGATTTACTGGCTCTTCCAATCCAGATGAAGCTGAAAATTGGATCGACGAAATGAACCGTATATTCGAGACCATGCAATGTGCCGACCAAGAAAAGGTTCATCTTGCCACATTTCAACTTAACAAGGATGCGCGTACATGGTGGAAGTCTATTCCAACACCGCCTGCAAACGCACCACACACTTGGGAGGGATTTCTTACCCTCTTCAGAGCAAAATACTTCTCTAAGCATGTCAAGGAGAGGAAGGCGGCATTGTTCGCTTCCTTACGACAAGGCATGATGATGGTGGCGGAATATGAATTACAATTCTCTCGCCTAGCATCTTACGCTCAGCATTTAGTGAGCACGCATCTTCTCAAAGCTAATCTTTTCATGGACGGGCTGCGACCCAACTTCATTCAACAACTCGGCTCACAAAATATTCAGACCTATGCGGAAATGGTCCAACGGGGACACTTATGTGAAAGGAGCTTGGAAAAGGTCGAGAAACTTAATAGCAAGGGAGATGAGTCTAGCCGAAAGACGGATCGGCATGGGAAGAAGGAAAGGTTTAGCATCACAGAACCTTATAAATCCCGTGATAGTAAGAAGAGATCCCAGAACGGGGGTGGTAGTAGTTACCACAAGAACAAAAAGGCGAAGGAAGAAGATAAGCAAGTCATGGCGGCTTGCAAGTTTTGTGAGAAATTCGGCCACGCGACCGAGGAATGCTGGAAGCGTCTCGGTGCTTGCTTAAGATGTGGAAGTCGAGACCACCGCATGCTGGATTGCCCCCTTATGAAGGATCAGTCTTCCAGCGGTGGACGTAAGTGACAGGCTCGTCTTAACGCTATTCTAGATGATGAAGAAACGCCCAAGGATGATGGGCTAATGGAACGTACTATTCAAATCTACTCCCATCTTGTATTCATATTATTTGATACTGGTGCTTCTCATTCCTTTATCTCAACTGCTTTTGCAAAAATTTTTCCAGTTTCATCAGTTCCTCTACCCTCGGACTTAGCTATTACTACACCCTTAGGTCCGGGAACCAAACTTACAACTTATTACCCCGATAGTGAGGTAATTTTAGAAGGTCATAATCTTTCGGCAAACATGGTATGCCTTGATATGGAAGGCTACGATGCTATCCTAGGTGTAGATTGTCTGGTAGACCATGACGCCTATATTAATTATCGCAATAGGATAATCTCTTTCCAAAAACCAGGTCTTCCGCGATTTTCCCTCCTTGGTATTAAATATCGGAAACATCCTATTATTTCATCCCTTCACGCTTGTAAATCATTTCGCAAGGATGTGAAGCTTTCTTTGCCTCCGTAGTAGTTATCGAGTCTAAGGAAATTCAGATAGATGAAATCCCTGTAGTTCAGGAGTTTCCTGATGTTTTCCCTTTCGAGTTGCCTGGTTTACTACCCGAAAGGGAGGTCAACTTCACCATTGAACTCACATCCGGAGCAGCACCTATGTCGATAGCTCCTTACAGGATGTCCCCCACAGAGTTGAAGGAATTAAAGAAGTAACATCAAGAGCTGCTAGAAAAAGGTTTCATTTGACCTAGCACATCTCCTTGGGGTGCGCCGGTCTTATTTGTCAAGAAGAAGGACGGTTCCCTCAAGTTATGCATTGACTACCGGCAGTTGAATCAACTTACCATCAAGAACAAATACACACTGCCATGTATCGATGAGCTATTTGATCAACTGTCTGGCGCAGAGTACTTCTCTAAGATCAACCTCAGGTCAGGCTATCATCAACTAAGGATCAAGGAGGAAGATATTCTCAAGATTGCTTTCCAAAGCAGATATGGGCACTATGAATTCGTGGTAATGCCATTCGGGTTAACCAATGCCCCAGCATCATTTATACAACTAATGAACAATGTGTTCCAGCCTTATCTTGACCAATTTGTGGTCATTTTTATTAATGATATCCTTATCTATTCTAAGACAAAGGAGGAACACGAAGAACATCTAAGGATTGCTTTGCGAACCTTACAAGAATACCAGCTCTATGCTAAGTTGAATAAATGTGAATTTTGGCTAAAGGAGGTTTCTTTTCTTAGCCACATTATTTCTAAAGAAGGCATTGTAGTAGATCCTTCTAAAGTTGAAGCTGTTAGGAACTGGAGCCGACCGAACACCGTACCTGAAGTTCGGAGTTTCATTGGCCTAGCTGGTTACTATAGGTAATTTATCAAGTATTTCTCCAAGATCGCCGCTCCTTTGACAAGACTCACTAGAAAAGAAAGTCCTTTCGAGTGGACAAAAGAATGTGAAGAAAATTTCTTGGCCCTTAAGGAACATCTCACTACGGCACCTGTGCTGGCATTGCCTGTTGAAGGTGGTGGATTTGAAGTTTATACTGATGCATCCGGCATTGGCCTAGGGTGCATTCTCATGTAAAATGGTAAGGTGATTTGCTACGCCTCAAGACAATTGAAGCGACATGAGGAAAATTATCCTATTTATGATCTAGAACTGGCTGCTATCATATTCGCCTTGAAGATTTGGCGTCATTATCTTTATGGAGAGAAATTTAGTGTATATTCAGATCACAAGAGCCTAAAATACCTCTTTTCTCAAAAAGAGTTGAATATGAGGCAAAGGCGATGGCTGGAGTATCTCAATGACTTTGATTTCGATATTCAATACCATCCAGGCAAGGCGAATGTTATAGCAAATGCGCTCAGTAGATAACTAGTGGGAAAGATATCAAGTCTTCTGGAAGGTATGACTAATCTTGTTTCTAAATTTGCTCAGTTAAATTTAGATGTTAATGTGAAGAAAGAAGATTGCTTTATAGCCAATATCCGGATACAACCTACATTGATTAAAGATCTAATCAAGTTACAAGAAAATGATCCTATATTATTAGAGATTAAGGTTGATATGGAAATACGACCCGACTTCTCTATTACAAATTACGGAAGATTATTGTTTAGAGGTCGTATTTGTATCCCGGATCATACTGATACTAAGAAGATGATCTTAGAGGAAGCTCATAAATCAAAATATACTATTCACCATGGTGCTACCAAGATGTATCAAGACCTTAAGAGAAATTATTGGTGGCCCAATATGAAGAGAGAGATAGCAGACTATGTATCACGTTGCCTTACTTGTGAGTAAATCAAGGCAGAACATCAAAGGCCTGCTGGAAAACTACATCCCTTGGAAATTCTAGAATGGAAAAGGGAAAGTATAGGGATAGATTTTATCATTGGACTGCCTAAATCAAGAGGTGGATATGATGGGATATGGGTGATCATATACCGTTTAACAAAATCGGCTCATTTTCTACCAATTAAAAGCCGATGGTCTGTGGATATCTTGGCAGCTATATATATAAAGGAGATTATTAAATCACATGGTGTTCGTATCACCATTATTTCTTATTGAGACCTGCGATTTACTTCACAATTCTGGAAGGGGCTACAATATTCCTTGGGGACCCGATTGAATTTTAGCACTGTGTTTCATCCATAAACTGATGGACAAACTGAAAGGACCAATCAGGTAGTGGAGGATATAGACTTCGGTGGTAGCTGGCACGACCATTTACCTCTCGTGAAATTTGCCTACAACAACAGCTACGAAGCTAGCATTCAAATGGCACCATTTGAGATATTATATGGAAGAAGTTGTCGTACACCTATATGCTGGGACGAGGTCGGTGAAAGACAAATTGTAGGCCTTGATCTTGTTCGAGATACAACCGACAAGGTGAAAGTGATAAGAGAAAGACTCAAGATGGCCCAAGATATACAAAAGTCCTATGTTGATAATCGAAGACGGGACTTGGAATTTCAAGTGGGAGATCATGTATTTCTCAAGGTTTCCCCTGGTCGTGGTATTCACAGGTTTGGTATTAAAGGTAAGCTTACATCAAGATTCATTAGCCCTTTTGAAATTCTTGAAAGAGTGGGAGAAGTGGCGTATCGCCTAGCATTGCCCCCACAGCTGGCTGGAGTTCATGATGTATTCCATGTCTCTATGTTAAAGAAATATGTTTATGATCCATTCCACGTTATCACTTATGATAATCTTGAAATTCAAAAAGATTTGACGTATGAGCAAAAGCCTGTCAGAATAGTTGAACGAGAAGTACATCAACTTCGGAATAAAACCATTCCCATGGTCAAAGTCCAGTGGACCAAATCATGTCCACATGAAGCAGCATGGGAGACGGAAGAAGCTATGCGCAGGAGATTTCCTGAGCTATTCCACTGTAAGTACACTCTCCATAAAATCCATATATTGAATTTGGGGACCAAATTTTCTTAAGTGGGGGAGGATGTAATACCCCAAAGTTTTATATATAAAATATTTTAGAATTTTCTAGAATTTTTCTCAGATTTTCTAAGATTTTTCTAGAAATAAATAGATTATTAAATGGGCATGGGTTAAATAAAGCAAAATATTAAGACCCAATATTTATTGATTGATCAAACCTTTTTAAGTAAGTAAGCCCAAATGACCCAAATCCAAGCCCACAAGACTTGGCCCATGTTCTAGAACCTTAAATGGATGTATTTTACAGAATTAAGAGATAAATCGATTTATTTAAGGGATAAATAGGGGATAATAACAAAAGAGTTAGAATAATTTTAAAATTCAATGTTTAAGGATAAAAATGGTCTATCGTAAGACCGCATAATGCCCAAAATGGTCCTCTAGTGACCGCTATTAGCAGGCAGATCCGAACAGCGAAGAATGCATGAAAAGATGGGAAATTTGGCATCCTAATCACCCAGGATTGATGTTATCCCTTAGTTAGAAGAGTCTAGAATGCTAGAGGATCAAATTAATGACCTTGATGGGGACATCACCCATAATTCTCTCTAGCTCGGGACCTCACTTCCTCCTGGAGAGGGGTAGGATGGAGCTTCGTGTCAAGCGGGTCCCCCACGACACTTAGATTATCTATCTGGATCATTTTGATGTATTTGTCTTGTTTGTTTGAGTCATTTTGATGTAATTTTCACTTTATTTGAGTCATCTTCCTAGGTTCTAAGTCATTTCCCTATGTTTGAGTCTTCATCTACCCCTTAGTTTGCTTTTTGGACAGCTTGGTCATTATATGTAAAGCCAGGGGTAGTCATGTCATGTAAAAGGTTGGGTCCCTATAAATAGACCCCAACACCTCCTTGGAGAACTAATGAGATTTTGAATTTAAGCTTCCACAGAAATTGTGTGATTTCCTCTCTCTCTCCTCTCTCCTTCTCTCTCTAGCGGGCGACCCCCTCTCTCTCTCTCCTCTCCCCCCTCTCTCTCCAATTCGCAGCCTTCTCTCACCTCCCCCCCTTGCCACCTCACCCTCCACATCAGCCCCAACCCTTCACCTTCCCAAGGTCCATTCAATCCCACCATTATTCACACCAAGCCCCAAGCACCCTTTCACCTTTCAAGGCAACCATTCCTCTCCCCCAAGCACCCATTCCACTACCCCAAGCACCTCTTCACATCCCCTAAGCATTTTTGAATTTCCCTTCCCCCCTGGTGGCTGTGACCAGCCCCTTCCCAACCCCCCCACCCCTTCAGCCTTGGTCGACCACACCCTCTCTCCATATCCCCATTGTCACCCCAAGACATCCACCTACCCTCTCCCCTTCCCTTGTGCTGCTAGCCCCCACCACCATCGTCCCCCCCCCCCATATCCTCCTGCACCAGGCTATCTCCACCTCCATCCCCTCCCACTCCTAACACTTCCACAACATCAATCCCCCCTATATCCAATACCCCTCCACCAAAGAAACCCTCCCTTTCAACCATTTTTACTACTAATCTGTGTGCAGCTGAAGATCTGCTGATTCACAGCCTGTTGCAGCGCCGGCCCTGTTGGCACTCAAAATATGATCATTAGTGACCAAGCCAATAAAGACGAATGACCCGGCACACCGGAGCACGGAAGCCGATGCGGATCAACATATTGAAGATTTCTCAAGCTGTCAGAACCTCGGGTCACTCTGTGTGGATACGGAGACTTCACCTCAGGGGAGCCGAGACAAACTCGTCAACCAACCAGCAGTGCGACCAAGCCTGCCCAATGAACCGGCATCGACTTTGTCGTGCCGCATCCACTACACCCGTTGTCCGATCAAGGATAATGGTCTATCCGGTGGTCCCCCACCACATGAAAGGGCTCTCCTGAAGATAAAGGAGTTTCCCCCTGGTTCCCCGAGAGGGAGGGCCGAAAGCTCTGATGGCAGAAGATCCCGATCGCCCGGCATGGGCACGGCTTCCCGTCAAGATGGGCCCCTTAGTGGCCGAATGATCGCCCGGCTCAGGCGGAACTATCTCCCGGCTATCTAACCTCCTAGAAAGCTCAGAGTGCGAGCCAGGCCGGACCAACAGCATGGAGCGTAGAGCCGAAGGCCGTGTTAGTGGAAAGCCCGCATGGTCAAAATCAAAGTTATCAGGAGTCTCAAATAAGGCCGTAAGTCAACCTGGGAGCTTCTACAAGACACCGCGTCGAAGTTTCGAGGAGCATCGGTAATATTAATGTTCACGGTGATTCCCGGAATCATCCCCGGACTCATCGATGGGCTCGAGGCGCATGAGAAGCATTAGCCCGGCGCGCCTTAAACCGGCGCGCCCCTCATTCAATGCCCCTTAAACCGGCGCGCCCCCTTTGCCTTCTGCCCTTAAACCGGCGCGCCCCCTTTGCCTTCTGCCCTTATTCCGACGCGCCCCCCTGCCTTCTGCCCTCATCCCGGCGTGCAAGTTACCATACCTGATGGCGCTTTAAACCGGCACGATAAGCTCACGAAGACTCCTCTCGGCGCGCCAAAAGCTCACGCCGGATGAAGAGCCTCCAACCTGTTATATATATACGGGCGAGGTTCGATTAAGAAGAAAAAAGAGGCGGAGAAAGAGAGACAGATAGAAACCTTCGAAAGGGAGAGAGAGCTTCCTGGGGAGAGAGGTCTCCATCCGAGCGTCCTTCAACGGCGGTCTTCCTCTGTTCTGATTGAGGTCCTCCGGAACCGGAGAAGGAGAAATTCCGATACTCTGTTTTGAGAACAGGTGGGCGCCGGCGTTTATCTTCTTTGCTTTTCGTGGATTGTTTTCCTCTTTCAGAGCCTCCGTCCACCAACTGTAAGCAGAGAGGGGGAGGGATGGCAATGATACGAGCCGACCCCTCCCCTCCCCTGCGATCTCTTCTTCTTACTGCATTCGTTTTCCTCTGCAAAAGGATGAACGGCGACCGAGCAATGATGCCGGCGCCGGATTCCTAACGTGTAATTGAATATCCCATTCCTATTTCTGGGGGTGGCAATGCATATTTGAATATCTGGACCAACAGGTCGAATGATTGATTCTAAACTTCTGTCTCATCTCCTATCTACGGTGATGGTTACCTCCGTGCGTTTTCTCTGGTCCCGGTTTTCCCCGAAGCCCCGATCATGCCCCAAAGCATTGTGGGCTACAGAAACACCCCCCTCCCCGGGGTTCTTTCCCCTCTTCTTTGCGACCATGCTCGTGTATGATTTAAGGGCCCCTGCATGCCCTCCGTGGACAGAGCTGCGCTTCTGCGTACGCTTCTTTCTACTGTGTTGTCAAGGGTCAGCTCCCCTCGATTCCTCTCTTCCTATTGCCCTGTGGCTCGTAAGGTGAGGATCGTACTCGGGATTGCAAGATGCATCGGTTTGACATTGCACCGTAACTGTTCGAGCATATGCCCCTATGTTTGGCTCGTCCCATCTGTGAAGTGATTACCCTTCCGCATTATAGTCATGTGAACCGTTCCGAGACTCTTTGGTGTCGTCTTAGTCATCCGGGGAGGGGGACATCCCCTGCTACTTCGCATAGCTGCTGAGCGACCGGGAACTTTACCCCCCCATGGTGAAGGCTTCCCCAAGGCCATAGCAGATAGCAACAAGGGTCCTAGCCTGACAGGCTTCGCCTCGACAACCCGAGACTCAATCTAGGCCAAGAGATGTGTGCTCCTCGTAGGCCAGCCCTCGGAGCTTAACCCTCTTGGTGGTCGGTCCCTCCATGGGATGAGTCATATGCCGTGAGATGTCCACCCCTCGCAGGCTAGCCCTCGGGGTGATGCTCTCATCATCAATGACCTCGTCTCTCTATTCTTCCCCTTGCGGAGCTTTGGTGCCCCTCGTAGGCTAGTCCTCGGGGTATCCTATCTGATGGGGTTTGCTGGGTGCCTCCGTGCACACCGACGGTTTAGGGGCTTGTTCCACAAGTGAACATGACCCCGCTTCTCCCCTGCAACTCTTCAGGTCCAGGGGAGATGCTGTCCAAATTTGGACAGATTAAGAATAAATAAGCTCCAATGAAATGATCGTTCTGGACTCAATCGTCTCAGTGCTCGAGTATGAACCTCGCACTGACCTCCCCCTTTATCTCCAGAGGTCTGTGGACTCCAATCGAATAGTCATCTGGCCCAACAACTCAAGAAAGGATCCTATGAAGTCCAGCAAACTTGAAAGAGTTCGAAACTCAATAAAACAAGTTTATTACGGCGCGGTCTTAACCGGCGCGCCCTAAACCGGTGCGGTACCCCCCCGCGCCGGATTAGCCCCACACTCATCTTCAAAAAAATTTTCTTTGCGCCTTTCCGGCGCGCCCTAAACCGGCGCGCCCCAAAGTCCTTGCGCGCCGTTTAAATACCCTGATCGCCGCGCCGTATTAACATCTACACCTACGTCTCTTCGCGCCGTATTAACTCTCATCATGGCCGCGCCGGGTTAAGATGCTATACCTGCGCTTCATCGCGCCGTATAAGCTACCTATTGCATGGTTGCGCCGGTTTTGAAACCTATTGTTGTTTTAATCGCTTATCTGCCCCCGAGTGGACCTCATCCCTCGGGGTTGGCATTGATAAATCATAATGCATAATGAATTGAACAAGGGAGGGACCGAGCGAGCCCCGAATTGTATTGTCATTGTATCTTCATTACCATGCCCGTTAGCACTTTGCTTTCGCTGTCGCACTTATGTTGCCTTCCCTCCTCTCGATGAGGAGTAATAAACGTGGCCGACTATCATTTACTTTCACAATTCCATTATCATGCTTAATATAATCATGAAAGTCGTATGTGCATCCATGCATACATCCTTGGGTATATCAAATGGTGTCAACGGAAAAGCCGGATTATGTCTGGTCGGAAGTCTTCGCTATGCGCGACGACGGTCTTCGGACCCACGTCCTCCGCCATGTACCGAGGATCCATAATCCCATGAGACATATGCATCCGACATGCCTTTGTCGTAATCATCATGTGGCTTTTTTAATCCGGCTTCGACAGCCCGCTATCTCGGCAATTAATCAAAGGTGTTCCCTCCTCGTGGGGGATGTAATTAACGCCATAGCCTTTATGGTATGGCGGACTGCTGGTCCCGACCGAACCTCACATTCGCCCGATATGGGTCAGAGTGAGCGCATCATAAAAATCGTCACTCATGTGACTGGCACGCACGCGTCGTCAATCAGTCAGTTGACTACAAGTTAGTTAATTGGTTGATCGATACGCAAACGAAAAGGCAAAAATGAAAGGAGAAAGAAAAATTGCGTGAAACATAGTCTGGCACGCCCGGTGGGACCGGTGTCACCTTTCATCTCTTTGCCGAGATATTCGGGCTTCGAAGCCCTTCAAAGACTACTGATTGTTTTCCTGTCTGTCTTTTCAGTGCAAAAAATGACGACTCACGAGATAACCGGCGTCGACTTCAGTCCTGCGATCGTCGCCGGACACGCACAAGGCTACCTGGCGGTGCCCATGGAGTTTGGTAGCTTTCCTCCTGCTGTGGGCTTCCCCAACTTCTTGGGGTTGGCCTTTGTCAACATGCTGGAAGTCGAAGCCACGGAACCCGTCAAGGAAACCGTGAAGGAAATGGAACCTCTGAAGGCTCCCTGCTGCAATGGTTCGCTCAAGGATCCGGCCCCGGCCGCTAGCTGCCTGGTGCACCACCTTGTACGTGGGATGCATCCCACTCATATCAACAAGCCCCCTGGAGGACGTCAGCGTCGCCAGGCTCGCAAAAATACTGCCGTGATCACCGGAACTGTCTCTCATTCCGGAAAATCAATGCTGGTGGGAGGCATGCGTGTCTTCCTCAACAGGCGCACAGCACGGGTGACCCCAGATCGCGTCATCCCAAACGTCCCTGTCTACAACAACTATCAAGCTCTCGCTGGAAGGAGGGCAGAAAGAGAAGAAGCCGGCTACCATGGCCAAGAAAACTCGGCGCTCAGGCCGAGGAAATTCAAACAAGTGTGGGTTCCCAAGCGGACCCAACCTGCCTACCATCCAACGCCCACCCGCCATCGTCCTATGAACGACGAGGCGGGAGCGAGAAGAGAAAGGGGCTTGTCCCTGATGAATGAAGAAGAGGTGGTTGCGGATCCTCCGCGTCACAGAAGTTTCCGGGCTGTGGCCCGTCAAGCCAACGTCCCTGCCACGGGGCGAAGGTTCCAACAGCCAGCTGACAGAGCTCGACTGGCCTACATTCCTCCTGCTGGAGGTCGACCACTCTCCCCCGTGCTACATCAAGAACGGGGTCAAGAAGAAATGGCCTGCCTGGTCAGAAGCTATTTTCGAGGATTGGGTAACACCTCACTCGGACAGCAGCGGCTGATACAGACAGTCGCCACTGAAGAAAATTACTACCCATCAACGGCAGATGAACAAGAAATGGAGGATATAATGAGGATGTCGTCGGTCGATGACAACGGACACAATGACGGCTCTGAGATCAAAGCCGATGAAGCCTTTCCCAAGCGGGAAGAAAGAAGAAGAATTTCTGTGTTCGAGAGGCTGACCTTCCCGCAACAAGCAAGGCGGAGGGTCCATCGACAAAGAAGGAGGATGCAGGTTTTCACTTGCAACATGGCTGGTGTATCCAGCCGATATGGGGAGCTTCCTGAAGACCTCCAAGAACTGGCTCAGTTGGCCGAACGGCCGGGACCAGCTACCCGCAGGACAGAAGCAGCAAGAGGGCTTCTGACAAGGATGAAAGAGAAACAGCCCCAGTTATACCTTCACTGGGATGACAAAGCCCCCATCTTGACCGCTAATGTGGTAACGACGGAAGAAGAAGACGACGTACTCCTCGACATCCTGCCCGAGGGTACGTCCGGGGAAACAACAGAAGGTGTCCCCACCACTATAGACCCATCAGTCTTGATGCTGCTGCAGAGATATCAACGGGAAATAGATTCCCTGAAGAAACAGCTGATGGAGAAAACTGAACACTCATCAGCCTCCAAACCACCCGAAGTCCAAGGTGAATCATCCCGGGGAGCGGCTCGTCGAGACGACCCTCCACCACTTTACACACTACCCCAGCCGTCAGAGCCAACTGTGACGACAACACAACAGCGGCCACCACAGCCTCAGCCGCTGCTGCCTCCGGTGCTTCCTCAGGTGTACCCAACACCCCCGCTGCTGCATCCTCCACAGGCGACCACCCTGGTCACCCCGTACCTGCAGCCAGCACACTTCTATCCGGAGCCAGTCGACCCCACGGTCGTGAACCGGATGATGGTGGAGAGGATGATCGAGCTGAAGCTCGCAGAGAAGAGCGAAGGTGACTACGTCGCATTCGATGCCTACCGGGTGCCCTACCCGCAACACCATGCGGCTAAGCGACTTCCCCCAGGAGTCAACAAGCCGCCCAAATTTGACAAATTTAACGGGAAAGGTTCCCCAAAAGAACATATTGCATATTATATGACTGTTATGGGTGATCTGTCCACCGACGAGTCATATCTGCTGAAATTCTTCGGGTCCTCGCTGACGGGGCTCGCATTTGAATGGTACTCCAGCCTCTCGGCCGGGTCAATCAATGACTGGTCAGATATGCAGAGGAAATTTAGGGAAAGATTCCATGTCACAGAGAGGGAGGTCACAATGGCCGAACTCTATTCGACAAAACAAAGGGCAGATGAGACCGCCCTTGACTACATCAAGAGGTGGAGGAACCTCGGAATGAGATGTAAGCGGCCCCCGCATCAGGAGGACGCTGTGCAAATATGTAAGCAGAATCTCAGGAGGGAGGTCTTGGAAAAAATGATCGGGATGGAAATACGGTCGTTCGACCGGCTGAATAATGTGGTGGCTGAGGTAGAGGCTTTTCTAGCCAAGCCCGTCCCGCCGTCAGCTGCCAGCACAGCCCAGAAAGGCAAGGCGGCGGAACAGCGCCCCACACCTAAAGAAGCGAATGCGCTTGATATCAAGGCGTTCGAACAACAGAAGGAGAAAGGCAAGAAAGCGGCTCCCCCGCAACCTGCGAAAGCTCCAGATGACAAAGAAGGTCCTTCGTTGAGGGACAAAATGAAGAAGGCTTATTCCTTTCCTAAGGATAAGACCCGGATCCTATTTGACTGGGTAACAGAATACAGTATGGTCACTCTGCCTGAGCCAAGAAGACCAGAGGACCTCAAAAGAAGAGACAGTCCAAGATTCTGCCCCTATCACCAGATGTTGGGACATTCAATCGAAGATTGTTATGTTTTCAAAGACATCATTGAAGGAATGGTGAAGAAAAATGAGATAGAGCTGGGAGAGTACAAAATAGACCCTCCTCAGCCACATGAAGCTCCTCCCCGAAGAGCAGCAGTCAACATGGTCTCCCTCTACCAGGCGTTACCTGAGGAGATCTCTGAAGCAAGCACACGGAGCACCTACGAAATCCATTTCCTGGAGCCCGTAAAGGAACAGCAGGGGTGGCAGCAAATCCCTGTGAAACACAAGAAGAAGAGGGCACCCCGCCCAAAAGAAAGGGCACATATCCGTGGCATTACACCTCGGCCTGCTCCGCCAGTGGTAGCGCCCGTATGGGTCACTCCACCTGCAGCTGTCAGAATATATACACCCAACAGGAGGAGACAAACTCCGCTGCCAGTAATCAAGGAAACCAACCCTGGGGTCCTTCGATTGCAACACTTAATTGAAGGGCTAGAGGAATATGTACAGCCCGAACTAAAACCTCTCCTGGTACGGGACCACGTCCCATGGCTAGAGCTGGAGCAACTCTCGCTCAAGCAAGGAGATGAAGCTGAAGCAGCACCACCTCAAGAGAGCAACCTGTTCTGGGGGCAAGCGCCTGCGGAAATCAAAAAGAAGAAAAAGCAAAAGAAGAAGAAGAGAAAGGCCCCTAGGGCCCATAAAACACAGGTCGTCTCCTGCAATACCCTGTCAGCACTCTTCAACCTACCAGGAGAAGAGGAAGAAGAAGAAATTTGCTTCACACCCCATGCTGGGGGAGGCAAGGCCGAGGCCGCGACTGCTGCACATGCCACTCGGTCAGGCCGGAAATGGGGGCGTCAGCCACCACCCAATCACAACATTATGTTCAGAGGGGAGCAACCCTACAAGACACCCCCGCCGGAAGTTAAGGGAGTCCAAATCCCTCCTCCGTCAGGTCTATACAGCAAGACTGGGGGCAAGACCGTCCCTCCATTCCTTGAATTCATGAAGATGTCAAAGGGGAAGCAGCCTTGTCAAGACGCTAACCATACACCCGGGGTCAATCACCCTCGGCCAGTGCAATCTACGGAGGATACAAATGCAGATGGGGCTTGCCCTGCAGCAACCAATAAAGAAGACCCGACAGTCGGTGCCAGTCAAGAGGGTGCCGAGTCCGAGGAAGATGAAGCAGGTCCGTCTGGACCCACAAATCAAAACCTTCTTAAACCCAGATGGGTTGAAGAGATGAAGCTCTCCAATGTCCGGGCTGGAAGCCGAATAATGAAGCTGCTCAAGAAGCTCCCTGCTCGATTTACGATCTGGGAAATTCTCTCTTTGAGTGAAGAGACTCGACAGGCGATTATCACTGCTTTGCAGACGCCTGCCCAGTTTGAAACCTGCATAGCTGAGGCTATACCAGAAGCCAGTATGACCTTCTCTCCAGAAGACATGCTACTGCCTACTGCCAGTCACAACAGGCCGCTATATATGAAAGGGCACCTGAACGGAAGAGAGCTGAACCGGATTCTGGTCGATCCTGGCGCAGCAGTCAACATCCTGCCATATAGAATATATGAGAGGTACCACTTCAATGTGCATCTCGAAAAAGCCGGGGATATGCGTATCGCTGGCTTCAACCAGAAATGTGAAGTATCTATGGGGGTGGCAGAGTTCACACTGACTCTGGCAGATTTCACTACAACGGTGCAGTTTCACGTCATTGACTCTCGCACCTCCTACAAAGCACTGCTCGGCCGCCCATGGCTGCATGAAAACTTGGTGGTGCCCTCCACACTCCACCAATGCATCAAATACAGCCTCCAGGGGAAGGAGGAAAGGATATTTGCTGACATCCACCCATTCGAGGTGTTTGAGTGTCACTTGGCGGACGCCAATCTGTATACGGGGTCTCCCCGGAAGACTTCTAAAACTGAAACCCCCGTAGGGGCGTCGAAGAATAGATCGGGTGACGGTTGGTATCCACCACCGCCGCGCGGATATATCAAGCCAAAGGTGGTCTCCCACATCACGGCTTCTGGAAATGTCGGCAGGGTGACACCCCCAGCATTATACCCCAAAGCTAGGGAAGTGCATGTTGATCGACAGCACGACCGCATCGGAGTCCCGGCCGGCCTCACCAAGCCAGTCTCCGGCCTCAATGATCCCACTATCGAACCTTTCAAAGCCTGGGAGGTGACACAAGAAGATGGGCCCAGCAGCTTGTTCTATACAGCTGAGGAGCATCCCACTCAGGAGGACACAGACTGTAGCCTCCCTGAAGATCTAGCCAACCCATGGGTTCCTGTTCAGGGCCTGGCATTTACCACTGATCGGACGGCCAGGATGTTTCAAAGGCAACACATCCCTCCCGATCAACCTCAAAAACGCAAGGAAGCTTTCCAGAAGATGTGGTATCCTATAAATTTGGACAAAGAAATGAGACGTGTCTCTCAACATCCGAGTCTGGGCTTCACCCTGGAAGACTACTATTACAGTGGGCGGTACGAGGTGGACACCATCTCCACCCTCTATCCAACTGAAGACAGCCCTCCGGGGGCAACTTTTGATGAATATCCGGCGGAGGCCGAACATGCTGAATTGGCTCTAGCCGGGAAACAACAAATAGAGACCTTGATCTCCTGCCGATACTGGGAGCAGGTCCGCCCTGAAGGAGCGGCCTTTCAAGCCGAATTTGATACGGCTAGCAGCAGCGAAGCCGAAGATGCTCAAGAAGCAGAAGTCTCTCCCTCCGCAGGGGTCATGCTAATGACGACTTCAACACCCTTTCTGCCAGTCAATAGAGCCTCGGTTTACTCCAATCAAGGGGAGCCGGCTACCAGAAAAGGAAAAGCCACTTCTGTGGAAGATACAACTGTCCCAGAAGGCGAGACCCCCTCAACTTCTGCCACAAATCCAATATGCTGTCCGAGTTCGGCGGTAAACAACTACCGGCCTGTCATGGCTGCAACCTCATCTACAAGCACTGAAGCTGTTCTCTCACCCTCGGAAGCTGCAACGGCAACGGAGGTGTCCATAGATCCATCCACACAGCCGCTAGCACAAGAGATCAAGAGACCCCGTGAAGCTCTGGCGGTGTCTGACGAGGAAGTCGAAGTACTCGACCCTCAAGATGGTATTCCAGACTTCGTCGACCTCCAACCGGCACCTCCGAAAATAGAAGACGGAGGCCAAGCCACAGTCGATGAACTGATAGAAGTCAACCTGGGAAATGAGAAGGACCCTAGGCCTACCTTCCTCAGTGTCCAACTAGCCCCGGAAGAACGGGAGTTGTACATTCAACTACTGCTAGAATACCGGGATTGCTTCGCCTGGACTTATAAAGAGATGCCGGGTCTAAGTCCCGCCGTCTCACAACATGAGCTGGCAATCAACCCTGAAGCCGAGCCGGTGAAGCAACCGCCGCGGCGTATGAGGCCAGAGCTCATCACCCGAATCTGTGCTGAAGTTGACAAGCTCATTGATGTGGGATTTGTTGAAGAAAATCAGTACACCACATGGCTGGAAAATATCGTCCCTGTGAAAAAGAAGAATGGACAGATCCGGATTTGTGTTGACTTCCGGGATCTAAATAAAGCTTGCCCTAAGGATGACTTTCCGGTGCCAATAACCGAGGTCATGATCGATGCTACAACCGGCCATGAAGCCCTGTCATTCATGGATGGGTCGTCCGGCTACAACCAGATTTGGATTGCGGAGCATGACCGGGTCCATACTGCTTTCCGAACTCCTAAGGGCATTTATCATTACAAGAGAATGCCATTCGGACTGAAGAATGCTGGCGCAACCTATCAGCGCGCAATGACCAAAATCTTTGATGAATTGCTCTACCACAAGGTCGAGTGCTACATAGATGACCTGGTGGTCAAAACCAGAAGAAAAGAAGATCACCTGCAAGACCTCCGGATTATTTTCCAGAGGCTGAGGCAGCATGAGCTAAAAATGAATCCTATGAAATGTGCGTTCGGAGTGTCGAGCGGAAAATTCTTGGGCTTCGTCGTCCGATATCGGGGGATCGAGATAGACCCCGCAAAGATCAAGGCAATTCAGGAGTTACCTCCACCAAGGAACATCTCCGAGCTGAGGTCACTACAAGGCCGCTTGGCTTACATCCGGCGTTTCATTTCCAATTTGTCGGGGCGATGCCAGCCGTTTCACAAGTTGATGATGAAAGATGTTCCCTTTTATTGGGATGAAGATTGCCAGACAGCCTTTGACAAGCTAAAAGACTATCTGAAGACTCCTCCAGTATTGGGCGCACCGGTGAAAGGACGGCCGTTGATACTGTATATAGCAGCTACACACAATTCTCTGGGGGCAATGCTAGCCCAGAACAATGAAGAAGGGAAAGAGCAAGCCCTCTATTACCTCAGTCGGAGACTGGTCAGAACTGAAGAAAAATACACTTATATTGAGAAGATCTGCCTGGCACTAGTCTTCGCAGTCAAAAAGCTCCGGCACTATATGTTGTCGCATGAAATCAGCTTGGTGTCCAAGGAGGATCCCCTGAAATACATCATGTCCCAACCAGCACTCAAAGGCCGCCTGGGTAAATGGGCGGTAATCCTTATGGAGTTTGATGTCTCTTACGTACCGCGCAAAGCCATCAAAGGTCAAGCTATTGCAGATTTCTTTGCTGAACATCCGATACCCGGAGAAAGCCCGTGGGAACCGGAGCTTCCCGAGGATGAGACCCTAGAAGCCGCCCAAGTACAGCCTTCCGCATGGCAGCTATACTTTGATGGCGCTTCCAGAATTGACACCTCCGCTACCGGGTCATCCAGGGTCAGAGCAGGAGCAGGCATAGTCTTGAAGTCCCCAGAAGGAGAAGTGGTGCATACTTCCTGCTCCATAAACAAACAATGCACAAACAATGAAGCAGAATATGAAGCCCTGATAATCAGGTTGCAGATTGCTCTGTCCATGGGAATTCAGATGCTGGAAGCATTCGGAGACTCCATGCTAGTTATAAAACAGCTGGAAGGAGAGTTCGAGGTGTGAAAGCAAGAGCTCCTCCCCTATCACCAGTTGGCGACTCGCCTGATATCAAGATTCTACTTCATCAGCATCAAGCACATCAATCGAGGCCGGAATGCTCAGGCAGACGCCCTCGCTAAGCTGGCCAGTTCATTGGCGGTCCCGCCGGACACAAGCCTGAATATAACAGTGATCAATCGCCGACAGGTCCCCAGCGTAACAGAGGTTCTGGCCGACGAAGAAGAGATGGAAGTAGCAGTCATCGAAGGGGTTCAGCAGCCCGACTGGCGAGAGCATCTCCTACGCTGGTTTCAACACCAGCAACTTCCAAAAGAAAAGGAACAAAGAATGAAGCTCCTGAGGATCAAGGATTCTTACGAGATGAGAAGCGGGACCTTGTTCCGAATTATGGCAGATGCCCGAAGGAAAGTCCTACTCCGTTGCTTGTCTTCAGCAGAAGCGGGACAGGTGATGCAAGAAGTTCATGCAGGGTCAGCCGGGGCACACCAGGCCGGTCCGAAAATGAAAATAGAAATAAAGAAATTGGGTTATTACTGGCCCACTATATTCAATGATTGCTGCAAGTTCGCCAAGGCTTGTCAGAAATGTCAAGAACATGCTACTGTGGCGAGGAGACCCCCAGTGCCACTACATCCCACTCTACCAAGTTGGCCGTTTGCTCAGTGGGGCACGGACGTGGTAGGGCCACTTCCAGCATCTTCATCAGGGTGCAAATACATCTTAGCAGCTACAGACTATTTCTCCAGATGGGCGGAGGCAGTAGCACTAAGAGATGTGACCGGAGAACTAGTTGCAAGATTCTTCCGGCAGAATGTAATATTCCGGTTCGGGATCCCCAGCCGAATCATCTCTGATAACGGCAGCCATTTCAGGAACCAGAAGGTTTATCGGCTGGCCGACAAATACAAAATTGACTGGAGGACATCGTCCCCCTACAACCCTCAAGCCAACGGACTCGCAGAAGCCTTCAACAAGACACTGTGCACGTTATTGGCAAAGACTGTCAAGTCTAACAAAAAGGATTGGGAAGAAAGGATGTACGAAGCGCTTTGGGCTTATCGTACTGTCTACAAGACCCCAACCGGCTGTTCACCCTTCTCCCTTGTCTATGGGTCGGAAGCTGTAGTGCCAATTGAACTTGAAGTTCCTTCATTGCGAGTTGCCATCCAGCACGGATTAGTCAGTGGTGAGCAGACCAATGCAGAAAGAAGATTGGAAGAGCTCGCTGAGCTCGAAGGAAAACGCCTCCAGGCGCAACAAAACATCCAACTCTACCAAGCTCGCATGGCCCGTGCTTTTGACAAGTTAGTCAAGGGTCGAGAGTTCAAGAAAGGAGACCTGGTAATGGTCAAAAGAAGAGAAGTGATGGCCTCTAACCCCAAAGGGAAACTGGTCAAAAACTGGGTCGGACCGTACATCGTCCACCGAGTATATGAAGGGGGTGCCTACGTCCTTGTAGACCACAAAGGAGCCGTCCAATTCTCTCCCCTCAACGGAAAACACATTAAGCTGTATCATGCGGCGCAGCCGACACACCCTGAGTGATCGGTCGAGCTACCTTTTCCTTGGTTAGCGGCATTCCGCCCTAACCGAGCTACTTTCCCTTGGTTAGTGGCATTCCGCCCTAATCGAGCTACCTTTTCGTTGGTTAGTGGCATTCCGCCCTAATCGAGCTACCCTTTTCTTGGTTAGCGGCATTCCTCCCTAATCAAATTACTTCCCCTTGGTTAGCGGCATTCCGCCCTAATCGAACTACTTTTCCTTGGTTAGTGGCACTCCGCCCTAACCGAGCTACCCTTTCCTTGGCTAGTGGCACTCCGCCCTAATCGAACTACTTTTCCTTGGTTAGCGGCATTCCGCCCTAACCGAGCTACTTTCCCTTGGTTAGTGGCATTCCGCCCTAATCGAGCTACCTTTTCTTTGGTTAGTGGCATTCCGCCCTAATCGAGCTACCTTTTTCTTGGTTAGTGGCATTCCGCCCTAACCGAACTACCTTTTCCTTGGTTAGTGGCATTCCGCCCTAATCAAATTACTTCCCCTTGGTTAGCGGCATTCCGCCCGAATCGAACTACTTTTCCTTGGTTAGTGGCACTCCGCCCTAACCGAGCTACCCTTTCCTTGGCTAGTGGCACTCCGCCTTAATCGAGCTACTTTTCCTTGGCTAGCGGCATTCCGCCCTAATCGAGCTACTTTCCATTGGTTAGTGGCACTCCGCCCTAATCGAACTACTTTTCCTTGGTTAGTGGCACTCCGCCCTAACCGAGCTACCCTCTCCTTGGTTAGCGGCATTCCGCCCTGACCGAACTACTTTTCCTGGGTTAGCAGCATTCCGCCCTAATCGAGCTACTTTTCCTGGGTTAGTGGCGCTCCGCCTTAATCGAGCTACCTTTTCCTTGGTTAGCGGCATTCCGCCCTAATCAAATTATTTCTCCTTGGCTAGCGGCTTTCCACCCTAATCAAGCTACCTCTCCTTGGTTAGTGGCATCTCGCCCTGATCAAGCTACCCTCTCTCGGATTACATTCCAAATAAAAAAAGGAAGAAAAAAAGAAGAAAATGGGGTTAAAAATAGAGATACCCCGCCAGACTTGCCCCCACATCGGGACAAGTGTAAAAATGGCTATAACCCGGCTGTGGCGAAAACCCGAAAGGGCGTCGCAGGCAAAATCGGGTACCCCGCCACGTGAAAATCCGAAAGGGCGCGTGGGCAAAAGCAAGAGGGGGCTGGCTTCGGCGAAAACCCGAAAGGGCGCTTGAGTCAGTAAAGTGGTAATTCCCAAATGCCTCTCCTATTCTCCACCCAATAAAACTCCGAAAGGGACAATCATCAAAGTCCCACCGGGAATACTTTAACAAACCTCTTTTTGACCCTCGTCATCATCGACGAGATCGGCCGATCTCTGTCCATAACTTGGGCCTTACGTCCTTGTTAATAACCTCACCTTTGCTTCGGCATGTAACCCATGTCGATGAACAAACCCTTTTCGACCCTCGTCATCATCGGTGAGATCGGTCGATCTCTACCCTCAACTTGGACCTTACGTCCCTGTTGACAACCCCGTCCTTGTTTCGGCGATAACATATGCCGACAAATAAACCCCTTTCGACTCTCGCCATCATCGGCGCAATCGGTCAGCCTCTACTCTCAAACTTGGATCCTACATCCTTGTTAATAAACCACTTCCTTGCTTCGACATTTAACCGGTGTCGACGAAATAAACCTAAGACCAACCCTTGTCCTCATCGACAAGGACGGTCGGCGTTCCCGCGATCCAGTTCTTCTGAACCTCGAATCAAAAAAAAAAGGAAAAGAAAATGGGGTTAAAAATAGAGATACCCCGCCAGACTTGCTCCTATATCAGGACAAGTGCAAAAACGGCTATAACCCAGCTGTGGCGAAAACCCGAAAGGGCGTCGCAGGCAAAATCGGGTACCCCGCCGCGTGAAAACCCGAAAGGGCGCGTGGGCAAAAGCAAGAGGGGGCTGGCCTCGGCGAAAACCCGAAAGGGCGCTTAGGTCAGTAATGTGAATAAAAAAAATTGAATGATGAATAGTGATGAATCATCCGTCGTCCAAAGGCCATTTTCGAGGTCGTGGTGAGGGTCTTCATCCGATATCCCACTTATACACGTCTAGTGTCTATACCCTTTTGACCCTTGTCACCATCGGCAAGATCGGTCAATACCTACCCGGTTTTTGTCACCATCGGCAAGACCGTCTACCCTTTTGACCCTTGTCACCATCGGCAAGATCGGTCACTACCTATCCGGTTTTTGTCACCATCGGCAAGACCGTCTACCCTTTTGACCCTTGTCACCATCGGCAAGATCGGTCACCACCCTATCCGGTTTTTGTCACCATCGGCAAGACTGTCTACCCTTTTGACCCTTGTCACCATCGGCAAGATCGGTCACTACCTATCCGATTTTTGTCACCATCGGCAAGACCGTCTACCCTTTTGACCCTTGTCACCATCGGCAAGATCGGTCACTACCTATCCGGTTTTTGTCACCATCGGCAAGACCGTCTACCCTTTTGACCCTTGTCACCATCGACAAGATCGGTCACTACCTATCCGGTTTTTGTCACCATCGGCAAGACCGTCTACCCTTTCGACCCTTGTCACCATCGGCAAGATCGGTCACTACCTATCCGGTTTTTGTCACCATCGGCAAGACCGTCTACCCTTTTGACCCTTGTCACCATCGACAAGATCGGTCACTACCTATCCGGTTTTTGTCACCATCGGCAAGACCGTCTACCCTTTCGACCCTTGTCACCATCGGCAAGATCGGTCACTACCTATCCGATTTTTGTCACCATCGGCAATACCGTCTACCCTTTCGACCCTTGTCACCATCGGCAAGATCGGTCACTACCTATCCGATTTTTGTCACCATCGGCAATACTGTCTACCCTTTCGACCCTTGTCACCATCGGCAAGATCGGTCAATACCTACCCGATTTTTGTCACCATCGGCAAGACCGTCTACCCTTTTGACCCTTGTCACCATTGGCAAGATCGGTCACTACCTATCCGGTTTTTGTCACCATCGGCAAGATCGGTCACTACCTATCCGGTTTTTGTCACCATCGGCAAGACCGTCTACCCTTTTGACCCTTGTCACCATCGACAAGATCGGTCACTACCTATCCGGTTTTTGTCACCATCGGCAAGACCGTCTACCCTTTCGACCCTTGTCACCATCGGCAAGATCGGTCACTACCTATCCGATTTTTGTCACCATCGGCAATACCGTCTACCCTTTCGACCCTTGTCACCATCGGTAAGATCGGTCACTACCTATCCGGTTTTTGTCACCATCGGCAATACCGTCTTCCCTTTCGACCCTTGCCACCATCGGCAAGATCGGTCACTACCTATCCGGTTTTTGTCACCATCGGTAATACCGTCTACCCTTTTGACCCTTGTCACCATCGGTAAGATCGGTCACTACCTATCCGGTTTTTGTCACCATCGGCAATACCGTCTTCCCTTTTGACCCTTGTCACCATCGGCAAGATCGGTCACTACCCTATCCGGTTTTTGTCACCATCGGCAAGACCGTCCACCCTTTTCGACCCTTGCCATCATCGGCAAGACCAGTCGCTACCCGTTCTCGGTTCTTGCCACTCTCGGCACGACCGTTTGTCCGCCAGTTTCACTATGCCCCCCTGAGTTCCTCGAACTCTCGACCAGCATAAAGCGGTTTCTAGTCTTGAGAAAAGTCGTGGCGCGGTGGAGTGAACACCTCGCCCCTTCCCTGAAGGCGTGAGCGCTCTCCTGCCCTAATGACTCATACACTCGAACTAGAATCGACGGGCAAACAAAAAGGACAACACAATGACAAGATGGAGTCTTCATTCAAAATCAAGATGGAGATTTTTTTCATTACTATGAAGTGAAGGCGCATGATTACATGGACCATGCCCTGGGATACATAAGGTGCATTAAAAGTGAGCACATAAAGAAAAGAGATTACGGCAAAGGGCGTCGGAAGATGTCCTCCAGCACAGGAATACCCAAGGACGGATGACGGATCAGTTCTTGCAATCTGAACTCGGTGGCCTCCAGCTCGGATAGCTTCGCCTCCAGGGAAGCAGCTTGCCCTTCGGCCATCTCAGCATCCTCAACCTTTTGGACCCCCAGGCGATCTACTTCTTCAAGTTCAGCCTCTATCCTGGAAAGTTCGGCCCGCAATGCCGTCATCCGGGCCGTCAGGGAGTTCCGGCGTTGAAGAGAGGCGTTGGCTTCGTCCCTCGCCCTCATCGCGGTCTCTTGCAGAGAAATGAGGGCCGTCTTGTTTTCAGCCCGCTCCAATGATATGGCCACCAACTGGTCAGCTGCCTCCCGGCCCAGAAACTCCCTCCGGTTCACATACTTCAGGAGCAGAATCACCCGTGGAGTCCAGTCGTCCATGGGACAGCCAAGGGCCAGCAGCGAGCGGGACAGATGCTCTATCAACCCCCTCAGCTGAACATAAGTTAAATCCCTACTGGCTGTTACGGCCTGCTGGAGGGTCCCCAGGAATTGCCACACGACGTCGCTCGAGGATTGAAGGCCAAGTGGCGACGTCTCGGGCAGTTCAAACTCCACTCTGCCATCCACGGCGGCCCATATATCATCAGCCGTCCCGGAAGATGACGACGGCATAAGCTGCAGTCCACTGCCACTGGGAACAACCGCGCAGACAGGTGCGGTGGCTGGAGCCTCAACAGCAACGATCTCCTTACCGGTCTCCCGGGATGGGGGTCCAGCAAGAACCCCAAGAATCAGGGACGTCTGTCCCTCAGTAATCTCCCCGGCTTCTACCTCAGCAGAGTCATCCTTCTCCAGAACCGACTGCTGTTCAGTCTCTCTTGATGGAGAACCTCTGGCTATCGCTGGACTATCAACTTCCACGAGCGCTCCAGGGCCAACTGGGACCATTGCTGTTGCATGATCCTTTGGGTACCGCAACGCGATGGGCCGCAGGACGGACGGGAAAGTCGCCTGCCCTGTTCCCAGGGCCGGGAGTGGTATTTGCACCGTCATAGTCGGTAGCGCCACCTCAGTCTGCATCAGAGATGTATACGCTTAAAAAAGGGGGGGGCCTGGCTAAAAGGAGGAGAAAAGAAGCATGGCAAGCATTGACCCCGAATAGGTCCTTACCTCGGCCGGGACTAAGCTTAAATCTTTAAGAGCAGTTTCCCCAGCGCCAACTCCCTCACTCGTAAGCGATAATGACGGCACAGGACCGCCCCATGATAACCGGGCCGGGCTGAAAGTCAAATAGTCGCTCTCGTAGGCCGAGGACACCCCAGCATCCTCGGTCTCAACATCAAGCGGCGGTGACTCCTCGTCACTGGAGCCGCCACCATAGTCTACATGCTCAGAGGAAGAGGACCCCTCTGCCCTCTCAAGACACTCCGCCGTCGGAGCAGGAGCCTCGCCAGCAGGAGCATCACCCTCGGCAGGAACTTCCCTGGTGCTCTCCGCACCAGGAGCAACAATAGATGACACCTCGGAGACGGGTTCTCCCTGTCCCGAGGGGATCACCTTCTCTACGCTCTCCGGGCCCGGAAGCAGTGATGGTTGTATATCGACTACAAATTCACAGCAAAACGGGGTCAGGATGACTAAAGATACAAAGACTCACGTTGCTGTCGCAACTAAACTATGGATTACCTTCCATCTCCCGCTGAGGTGTGGGGGAGGGCAAATCCCTTTCTACGGGAGCAGCAAGGATTTCCTCTGCCCCGTCCCCAGTCTCTACAGCTACCGTCGCCTCGGGACCGACGACCCCAGCAGCTGTATCGGCAACTGTCAGCATGGGCCACCCCAAGCAGTCAAGACAAGCTAATGCACTTTGAAGAAAAGAAGAGCCTACCTTCGGCCTCTGGCCCTTGTGCGCGAGAAGCCTCAAATTCTTCGAAAGATACAACGGGAGGAAGGTCGGTTGTCGATGTCTGCTCCGCAGCTTTCTTCCGGCGTGCCCGTGTCACCCGGGTCACCGCCGCTTTCGCCTTCCCGACGGCCTCTCGCAGTTGGGACCTGGTCCTCTTCCTCGAATCCCCAGGAGGCAATGGCATCGTGGTCGGCGCCGGCTCAGGAACTTCAAAATATGTCGGCTTTTGGGCCTTTATGATCAATTCCCTGAAGTGCCGAGTCTCCTCCGAAGTCGGTCGGACTGCATACGCACAAGGGTGAGAATGACACAACCACAATGAAAAGAAGAAGCTGGCCGAAGGGCCTGAAGGAAGAGATGGAACGTACTTGCCGGTCCCGTATAAAAGGGGAAGAGAGGCCAATAAAACAGCGAGGGCGTCTTGTCCCTCGAAGCCGCCTCGCGAATAAGCCAGCATAGATCCCCGATCTTTTCGCTCGGCTCAGCCAGCAGTGCCAGGTCCTCATGGCCACGGGAGGATAGCAGGTAATACAGACTCAGATGGTCCAGCCCCCACCTGTCTGCATATTTGAAGGAGATCTGAAGAGGATGGTCCAGTATGGCTTCACTGGGGCTACCCACCGGGAGGCCGTGAGACCGAAGGAGTGCAAACAGCCAGGGGGTATTGGCATATAAGTCAGCCCGCCTGTCTTCCTTGCGAATGAAAGCCCGGTAGGGATACAACCTGTCCACCTCAGGACGCCAGTCGGCCACGGCCGCGATGGGCTCCTCTACTGGCAAAGGGAGTTGCTGGAGAATCACCCTCTCACTGCTTACCCGGCATAAACCCCGAAGGGTCTTCACATAATCATCCTTGTTGATCGGGGGCAACTTCAGCTCAACTTTCGTCTTGCGGCCTTTTACGAGCTTGCGGGCCTCTAGATAGGCCTTCACATCCGTATTAGTCCAAGATTTCAACTTCTTCAAATAAGAAGCGTCAATATCAAGAACTGGCTCCGGTTGGGAAGCTAAGAACCTGTGCTCCGCCACGGCCCAGCACTCTCTCCGGGAGGTCCTGTAAAATCCCGTCCGCGCGTTCCACCACTTGACATATTCAGGCGTGACGCGAGGGAACCGTGCGGGGGCGGGCACCCGGAAAGAAACGTCTTCGCGACGATGGAAAAAGTCCCACCATATCCGGGCGTCGTCATTGGACGTTTGCCCGGCCCTGTGCCTGTTGGGCAATGCAAATTGCGAAGAGGAATGTGGAATCTGCTGGTCGTAGCCGAAGTTCCGACTGAAACGGAACGGGTAATACGGCTCCAACCACAGAATGCCGCTCTTGCGAAAAACGAGGACACTAGGCCTTATGGCCAATGCCCAATCAACCAACTCCGGCTCCAGAATAGGCCTGGTACAATTGGCCTGGGAAATCGGATGGATGTACTCCTCAGTTTCAAAGAGTTTGCACTGTCTCGTCCTGTTCGTCAATGGGCTCGAGTGAGCAGCCAAGCTCCAGAAATGAAGAACCCCGGGCGAATCCACGGGAAGACGGGTCAATTTACCCCGAATAGCATAAAGTTGCTCCATTAGCAATGATGGCTCGGCGCTTGCAAACTCTATCATGCGCGGGACCAGAGGAACCGCTTGTAATGCCCGAGGAGCTGCCTCCGGGAACAGGGTGCAGACCCAAGCATTAAAGAAATGTAGCGGACCAACCGTCCGAAGGCTTCTGGGGAGGCGCGTCTTGTGCAAGTCCCCCAGCATCTTGTAAATGAGGCACAGGGCCACTGGGCAAAGAGACAGCTTGGTACCCCAAGCCATAAGACAGGCCGGATATATGGCTTCCGCCCTGATCACGCTCTCGTCACCCTGAGGGAGAGCAAAGGAACAAAGCCAATAAACCAAATAGGCAGCACAATGAGTCACTGCATCAACACCAGTAGGGTTTGGGTTTTCCCCCTGCCCTCCTCTCGAAGAAAATGACGAAGCGGCCTGGCGTCGTATCCTCTTCTTCCGTTTCTGGGCCACCGGTGCTATCGGAGGAAAATCTTCATACTTGTTCTTCCCCTGGAAGAAATATTGAAGCCAAGCGCCCATCCGCACTCTTCGTTTCTCGCCCGGCTTTCGAGCTTCTCTCGTGTCTTGCGACGAATGGAAGAGGGTGCGATACGCCTTCATTAGATATCGGTAGGCGTAGCCCGCCATATACCGACCGTCACCGTCGGTCTGGTCCTTCAACCAGTCGGGCCAACAAACTTCCTCATACGGCTCTCCATCAATGGGCAGGCCGCTGAGCTGAGATAGACTCCACAAGTCTAAAGAGGTCTCCCCCTCTGAAGTATAGAAGGTGTTGTATTCAGGGCAAAACACCTCGATCATGCCGCAGCACAAGCCTCGGGAAATCGGATACCGATACCTTGAAGCATATACGCTGTGATAAACACCAGCTCTGGTCAAAAGAGGAGCATAATGATGCAGCACATAGTCTGTGAATTCCACTGCTCCGGGCCTGAATGCGTGGGCATCTGTGACTTTCAACTCAGCAAACCATCCCACGGAGATCTGGTGCTTGAAGCGAATCGCCAAGCAATCCAGCAAGAATGACTCATCTCTGTATCCCCACCTCAACGGGGCAAGGAATAAGCCGAAGATCGGCTTCTCTCGGTCTACCCTGCCCGCGGAGTCATTCCACCGAGCAGGCACAAATTCAGGAGCTCTAGTCAGCAGTCCGTCTGACGGAGCCAGGTCTTGCAGCCCCAGCACAACGCTCCACTTCCTGACCTCCCCAGGGAGATAGATGGGTCTTCCCCGCGTTACGCATTCGGCCAAGCTGTCTCTCTCCACCAGCAGAGCCTGCTCGACCTTCCGCACGGCAAACACGTCCCGCTTCCCCTGAAGGTTGAAACGCCGAAGAAGGGACATCAGGTGTTTGTCCTTGGGATGATCCTTCCTGATCACGTCCTCTCTATTATAATGAAAGGAGTCGCCCCCGAGGATAAGGAGACGACCGGTGTCTACGGTGTCCGTCTCCGAATCCGAGGACTCCGCAACTATGGCCACCTGACCGTGACCCCAGTCGAGAGAATTGACATTCTCCCATGTCACCACGGCACGAGAGGAAGAGCTGGATGCCATAACAGCTGCAAAAGAGCATATCAAACAAAACAACATCAGGAAACGGCTAATCAAAGGCAAACTTCTGACAAAATTTCGGCAGAGTCTCCCCAGCACGGGGGATTGCCGAAGAAAAGTGGGAACGCGTCCACGGAGGAACGGTCCCTAAAAGACAGCCATCGGTATTACACCGAGGCCGGAGGAACACCCGGGGGAATAGCTCCGAGGGCAAGCCCTGCTAGAAGCCTCCCGGGGTCCAAAGAATGGGTTTCGAGACACAAAGGGGCAGCATCTCCACTCACCCGAAGGAAGAATCGCCGCTCTCGGCGCCGGAGAAAGAGAAGAGAGAGAAAAAATTCGGGCAAATGACGGATGAAGAAGGAAAATCAAAGGCGAAAGCCTTATATGGAGGGGGGGCCCCTCCGCTAAACCGGCGCGCTATTTAGCGCGCCGGATTAAAAACCCCATAGCAAAAGGCGCGCCGGGGAAAGGCGCGCCGGATTAAAACTCCACGGCGTCAAGGCCGCGCCGGGTTAGCAAGGAAAAGAGGAATAGCGCGCCGGATTAAAGCCCAAGGGTCACAGGCCGCGCCGTATTAACGCCTGAACGGCGCCGAGTCAACGCCCGTGCCGAATTAAAGGCCATCCCAGGTGCCGGCCAATCAAGGAAGGGGTCGATCCGGATGAAAAGTCATCCGTCGGCCTTGCTGCACTCGTGCCTTGCTCGCAACACCCACGTCTGGGGGGCATTTGTTGGCACTCAAAATATGATCATTAGTGACCAAGCCAATAAAGACGAATGACCCGGCACACCGGAGCACGGAAGCCGATGCGGATCAACATATTGAAGATTTCTCAAGCTGTCAGAACCTCGGGTCACTCCGTGTGGATACGGGGACTTCACCTCAGGGGAGCCGAGACAAACTCGTCAACCAACCGGCAGTGCGACCAAGCCTGCCCAATGAACCGGCATCGACTTTGTCGTGCCGCATCCACTACACCCGTTGTCCGATCAAGGATAATGGTCTATCCGGTGGTCCCCCACCACATGAAAGGGCTCTCCTGAAGATAAAGGAGTTTCCCCCTGGTTCCCCGAGAGGGAGGGCCGAAAGCTCTGATGGCAGAAGATCCCGATCGCCCGGCATGGGCACGGCTTCCCGTCAAGATGGGCCCCTTAGTGGCCGAATGATCGCCCGGCTCAGGCGGAACTATCTCCCGGCTATCTAACCTCCTAGAAAGCTCAGAGTGCGAGCCAGGCCGGACCAACAGCATGGAGCGTAGAGCCGAAGGCCGTGTCAGTGGAAAGCCCGCATGGTCAAAATCAAAGTTATCAGGAGTCTCAAGGAAGGCCGTAAGTCAACCTGGGAGCTTCTACAAGACACCTCGTCGAAGTTTCGAGGAGCATCGGCAATATTAATGTTCACGGTGATTCCCGGAATCATCCCCGGACTCATCGATGGGCTCGAGGCGCATGAGAAGCATTAGCCCGGCGCGCCTTAAACCGGCGCGCCCCTCATTCAATGCCCCTTAAACCGGCGCGCCCCCTTCGCCTTCTGCCCTTAAACCGGCGCGCCCCCTTCGCCTTCTGCCCTTATCCCGGCGCGCCCCCCTGCCTTCTGCCCTCATCCCGGCGCGCAAGTTACCTTACCTGATGGCGCTTTAAACCGGCGCGATAAGCTCACGAAGACTCCTCTCGGCGCGCCAAAAGCTCACGCCGGATGAAGAGCCTCCAACCTGTTATATATATACGGGCGAGGTTCGATTAAGAAGGAAGAGGCGGAGAAAGAGAGACAGATAGAAACCTTCGAAAGGGAGAGAGAGCTTCCTGGGGAGAGAGGTCTCCATCCGAGCGTCCTTCAACGGCGGTCTTCCTCTGTTCTGATTGAGGTCCTCCGGAGCCGGAGAAGGAGAAATTCCGATACTCTGTTTTGAGAACAGGTGGGCGCCGGCGTTTATCTTCTTTGCTTTTCGTGGATTGTTTTCCTCTTTCAGAGTCTCCGTCCACCAACTGTAAGCAGAGAGGGGGAGGGATGGCAATGATACGAGCCGACCCCTCCCCTCCCCTGCGATCTCTTCTTCTTACTGCATTCGTTTTCCTCTGCAAAAGGATGAACGGCGACCGAGCAATGATGCCGGCGCCGGATTCCTAACGTGTAATTGAATATCCCATTCCTATTTCTGGGGGTGGCAATGCATATTTGAATATCTGGACCAACAGGTCGAATGATTGATTCTAAACTTCTGTCTCCTCTCCTATCTACGGCGATGGTTACCTCCGTGCGTTTTCTCTGGTCCCGGTTTTCCCCGAAGCCCCGATCATGCCCCAAAGCATTGTGGGCTACAGAAACACCCCCCTCCCCGGGGTTCTTTCCCCTCTTCTTTGCGACCATGCTCGTGTATGATTTAAGGGCCCCTGCATGCCCTCCGTGGACAGAGCTGCGCTTCTGCGTACGCTTCTTTCTACTGTGTTGTCAAGGGTCAGCTCCCCTCGATTCCTCTCTTCCTATTGCCCTGTGGCTCGTAAGGTGAGGATCGTACTCGGGATTGCAAGATGCATCGGTTTGACATTGCACCGTAACTGTTCGAGCATATGCCCCTATGTTTGGCTCGTCCCATCTGTGAAGTGATTACCCTTCCGCATTATAGTCATGTGAACCGTTCCGAGACTCTTTGGTGTCGTCTTAGTCATCCGGGGAGGGGGACATCCCCTGCTACTTCGCATAGCTGCTGAGCGACCGGGAACTTTACCCCCCCATGGTGAAGGCTTCCCCAAGGCCATAGCAGATAGCAACAAGGGTCCTAGCCTAACAGGCTTCGCCTCGACAACCCGAGACTCAATCTAGGCCAAGAGATGTGTGCTCCTCGTAGGCCAGCCCTCGGAGCTTAACCCTCTTGGTGGTCGGTCCCTCCATGGGATGAGTCATATGCCGTGAGATGTCCACCCCTCGCAGGCTAGCCCTCGGGGTGATGCTCTCATCATCAATGACCTCGTCTCTCTATTCTTCCCCTTGCGGAGCTTTGGTGCCCCTCGTAGGCTAGTCCTCGGGGTATCCTATCCGATGGGGTTTGCTGGGTGCCTCCGTGCACACCGGCGGTTTAGGGGCTTGTTCCACAAGTGAACATGACCCCGCTTCTCCCCTGCAACTCTTCAGGTCCAGGGGAGATGCTGTCCAAATTTGGACAGATTAAGAATAAATAAGCTCCAATGAAATGATCGTTCTGGACTCAATCGTCTCAGTGCTCGAGTATGAACCTCGCACTGACCTCCCCCTTTATCTCCAGAGGTCTGTGGACTCCAATCGAATAGTCATCTGGCCCAACAACTCAAGAAAGGATCCTATGAAGTCCAGCAAACTTGAAAGAGTTCGAAACTCAATAAAACAAGTTTATTACGGCGCGGTCTTAACCGGCGCGCCCTAAACCGGCGCGGTACCCCCCCGCGCCGGATTAGCCCCACACTCATCTTCAAAAAAATTTTCTTTGCGCCTTTCCGGCGCGCCCTAAACCGGCGCGCCCCAAAGTCCTTGCGCGCCGTTTAAATACCCTGATCGCCGCGCCGTATTAACATCTACACCTACGTCTCTTCGCGCCGTATTAACTCTCATCATGGCCGCGCCGGGTTAAGATGCTATACCTACGCTTCATCGCGCCGTATAAGCTACCTATTGCATGGTTGCGCCGGTTTTGAAACCTATTGTTGTTTTAATCGCTTATCTGCCCCCGAGTGGACCTCATCCCTCGGGGTTGGCATTGATAAATCATAATGCATAATGAATTGAACAAGGGAGGGACCGAGCGAGCCCCGAATTGTATTGTCATTGTATCTTCATTACCATGCCCGTTAGCACTTTGCTTTCGCTGTCGCACTTATGTTGCCTTCCCTCCTCTCGATGAGGAGTAATAAACGTGGCCGACTATCATTTACTTTCACAATTCCATTATCATGCTTAATATAATCATGAAAGTCGTATGTGCATCCATGCATACATCCTTGGGTATATCAAATGGTGTTGACGGAAAAGCCGGATTATGTCTGGTTGGAAGTCTTCGCTATGCGCGACGACGGTCTTCGGACCCATGTCCTCCGCCATGTACCGAGGATCCATAATCCCATGAGACATATGCATCCGACATGCCTTTGTCGTAATCATCATGTGGCTTTTTTAATCCGGCTTCGACAGCCCGCTATCTCGGCAATTAATCAAAGGTGTTCCCTCCTCGTGGGGGATGCAATTAACGCCATAGCCTTTATGGTATGGCGGACTGCTGGTCCCGACCGAATCCCACATTCGCCCGATATGGGTCAGAGTGAGCGTATCATAAAAATCGTCACTCATGTGACTGGCACGCCCGCGTCGTCAATCAGTCAGTTGACTACAAGTTAGTTAATTGGTTGATCGATACGCGAACGAAAAGGCAAAAACGAAAGGAGAAAGAAAAAATGTGCGAAACAGGCCCCAACCACATCCCGGAGCTCCTAGAGGCACATCCTATATTGCCGATAAGGTCTTCAAGACAGCTTCGTAGGCGAGGTGATCCCGCCTCGATCCGAGTTCGGGGTTGTCCGGGAGGTTCGTTCTCGTTAGATCGCGCACCCGGCATCCGAGTGGAGATCAGAACCACAGTGCAGAAGCTTCTGCGACCACACCCCGGCTCCCCTTGGCACACCGTTTGATCGAGACGAATTTACTAGTCTTCTGTCTAACGCAACCAGCGGAGCGTCGTTCGGAGTTTGGAGCTCACCGTTCCAATTAATCTCCCCCGGGTGCGCAGGTCAGTCCGGTCAGAGCCAGCAGAGATACCCCCCCACTCTTCGGGCTCTTTCTCTCCGCTCCGACCTCCCCAGGTGATCTCTCTGGTTGCTGCTCGAAGAGGACTCGACCACGTTCGCATCCGTGTTGGTCCTGCATCATTTGGACTTCTGGAGTGCTCGTGGCGATTTCTTCTTCCTATTGTAGTGCTCTGGAAACAGTTAGAGCCAGAACAAAACGGTCCGGTTCTAGAATCTGCCCCGGCCATCGGCGATGTCTAGAAATCCAAAGAAAATTCAGGAGCCCTCCCGGCTCAATCAATGAAGATTTGGCGCTGGTTTCGACGACTTCCGAGCTCAAGCGATCCCGTGGCAGCGTCAGCAGCGAGTACCTATCAGGCAATCACAGAAGTAGCCAGAACCAGCGAAGGGATAAATCATCTTCTTACTTAGCTACCCTCCCTTCCCATCTGACCGGCTTAGCACCCCTCCCTGCGTGGAGATAGTGTTTGATTGTACTCTTATTCTCCCCACCCCAAGTTCCCCCTCCTGCGAGAGGAGTAGTCCATGTAATCTATTAAACAGGGAGAAGCTTCACCGACGTAGTGTGCGGGGAACCCCCACACTTCCCCGCTCGCCACGTCTCCAAACGAGGTTGGTTTCTTCAAACCGACTGGGTAAGCTCTAAACCCTTGCTCTCATTTCAGTTCTTGTTTATTTAATATCCGTAGAATTGCTCTGCTGGCGGTGAGAGAGTGCCCAACCCCGAAGCTCCCAGCTTGCGTATGGTCACCGTGGAGTTGTGAGAGAGAGAGTGATCAGTGCCCCTTTGGCACGTAGCCAGCCCCTTGAGTGTGGGCACCGTACCCTTGGGAGAGCAACCCTAGCCCTGCTGGCCCTCTACCAGCAAGGGTCTTGTTCAACCACCTCCACTTGGCATCGCCGAGTCACCCCGGGGATTGTGTGCGTGACGGTGGTTCGGCAAGTTATACGATTTGCTCTTGTGCGTTGTGTTTGCGTGATAGGTCCAAGGTTCCAAAACCTAGTTGCTGCATTCTCATTAGTGGTGTCACATCAGTTGGTATCAGAGCAAGTCATTGACTTGTCTCTACAAGTCTAAGTCCTAGGGCCATTGCACTGTCACCATCCGTGTGTCGGTATTCCTCGTTTTGGCATGTCCACCCGTAGAGGAACCTTGTACTGGACTGACCCTTCAACCTCGATTCCCCCCATGGATTCCAATTCCTAAGGCGACCAAGATACTCCACGGGAGACACCCCAAGTACCCATGGACCGATTTGACACTGCCGTCAACAATATCATTGATTGGCTAGAGGCCCTTTCCACCCGAGTTACTAGACTTGAAGAGCCCGAGCTCCCACCTAGGAACATTGTCCAAAGAGCTCCCCCTCCGTGAGCTGAATTTGACTGGGAGGGCTTGGAACATGACCATTACCATGAATATGAAAGGCCCCGTCAACCTCGGCATAATGAGAGGCGACCACGGGAGGACCCGGACAATTATCTTTTAAAGATGATCAAAGTCGAAGCCCCAAACTTTGATGGGTCCCATAACCCAAATACCTACTTTGAATGGGAGAGTGCCATGGACAAATACTTTGATTGGTACCCTATGTCGAAGGAAAGGAGAGTTAGGTTGGCTAAGATGCACCTCACCAAACTAGCCAAGACCTACTGGATGAATGTAGAGAGTCAAAGGAGGATTAGGCGGGAAGAGCCCATTCACAACTGGGTAGATATGAAGACCCAACTTAAGAACAAGTACCTCCCCACTTCCTACCACCAAATTCTCCTAGATGAATGGCAAAGCCTCACCCAAGAGGGAAAAACCGTGGTCGAATACATCGAAAAGTTTGATTCCTACCTCTTAAAGTATGGAGTCCATGAGGAATCGGCCGTCACTCTATCCCGTTTTAGAAATGGCCTCCAACCCCACATCAAGAGGGAACTCTTTATGAGAGATGTGGATAACCTTGAGTTGGTTTATCAAATAGCCCATGATGCTGAAAGATTCTCTAGAAATCCTAAGTTTGCTTCCCCCCGACCAGTTGATCCCAAGACTATGGGTCCCCGGCCCAACCTTCCCCCCCTCTTGAAGACTCCTACCCCTAGTGGGAGTACCCCAGCTCGGCCCTACAACCAGCCACCCACCCTCACTCCCACAAGAATAGCCCCAAGCAACCCTCTTCCCCGAAGAGAGGAGGGCCCCAAGGGTCCCAGCGCGGGAGGGACAACCCCGGGAAGTAACCAGCAGAATTGTTTTTGATGCAAAGGATATGTTCACTTCGCCGCACAATGCCCATCTAGAGGATTGCCTAGCCTTCTCGTCGGAGAAGAACCAATCCCTCCCCAAGAGGAACTTGAGAGTACAGTTGAGGTCTATGAGGCTGCTTTAAATTGGGAAGAGGAGTATGAGGAACAATATCATGAGACGGGCATAGACTATATCCCACCGTCCACCGACTCCCACTTAGGTGTGATTAGATGTACCCTCACAAAACCCCAAGAAGAGGATTGACGTAGAACCTCCATTTTCACACCTATATTAAGGTAGTGAGCCATGTGAGAAAAGTGATCCTTGACAATGGGAGTTGTGTCAATGTCGTGTCTCCTGACACCGCTAAGCTCCTCGAGCTTACCATCACACCCCACCCCAGCCCATACCGGGTCTCTTGGATTAACAACCACTCCATCCCAATCAACACTTGCTGTCTTGTACCCATCACCTTCTCATCCTATCAAGGACAAGTATGGTGCGACATCATCCCCATGGAAGTAGGGAGCATCCTACTAGGGAGGCCTTGGATTTATGACGTTGATGCAACCATCTTGGGAAGTCCAAACACATGCACCTTTGAGCATGAGGGGAGAGCTATCCGCCTTAATCCTTCCCCACCTCGTCCCTTGGCTAGGAAGGAACCACCCTCTAAGGGGCTTCTCCCCAAACCACCTCAAAGCCCGGGGATCCCTACCCCACCAACCCAACCAATTCCCCAAGAGCCCACCCCAGAAAAGCCAACAGGAGTCATCAAGGGCCTTCACCTCATCACAAGGAAAGAGCTTGAAGAAGAAATAACCTCGGGAGCACCCTTGTATTCGGTGGTCATATGCTTAGGAGAGTCCAACCCTTCCAACCCCTACCCCGTGGAGATCCACCCACTCCTGGAAGAATTTAAGGATGTGTTCCCTAATGAGCTCCCAGATCAACTCCCACCCATGAGGGACATGCAGCACGCTATTGACCTTGTTCCGGGAGCCACCCTCCCAAACCTCCCTCACTACTGCCTCAATCCCACGGAACATGCTGAATTTCGGAGGCAAGTTGAGGAGCTTATCAGGAAGGGCTTTCTCCGCCTTAGTAAAAGCCCTTGTGCTGTCCCGGCCCTTCTCACACCTAAGAAGGATGGGACATGGCGGATGTGTGTCGATAGTAGGGCCATCAACAAGATTACAGTCAAGTACAGGTTCCCCATACCTAGGCTGGATGATATGCTTGACATGCTGGCTGGAGCCACCATTTTCTCCAAAATCGACCTTAAAAGTTGCTATCACCAAGTTATGATAAGGCCGGGAGATGAATGGAAAATAGCTTTCAAAACCAAAGATGGGCTCTATGAGTGGCTAGTGATGCCTTTTGGGCTTTCAAATGCCCCAAGTACTTTTATGCACCTCATGACGGAGGTCCTTAGGCCTTACATTGGGGTCTTTTTAGTAGTCTATTTTGATGATATTCTCATCTACAGCCAATCCAAAGAAGCCCACCTAGGCCACCTTAGGCAAGTTTGCACTACCCTTCGGAGTGAGTGTCTCTTTGCGAACCTAGGAAAGTGTCACTTCATGACTAAATCCATTACCTTCCTAGGATTTGTGGTCTCCACTGAGGGCGTGTCCATGGATCCCGAGAAGGTCCAAGCTATCCTTGACTGGCCAGAACCCCGCACCCTTCATGAGGTCCGGAGTTTTCATGGGTTGGCCACATTCTAGCAGAGATTCATTCAGAGATTTAGCACCGTCATGGGCCCCATCACCGATTGTCTCAAAAGGGGGACTTTTGTGTGGACCAAGTCAGCTTCTAAGGCCTTCCAAGAGCTCAAGGAAAGGATGACCCAAGCCCCGGTCTTATGCCTCCCCGACTTTTCCAAAGTCTTCGAGGTTACTTGTGATGCCTCCGGGGTAGGTATTGGCGGGATCCTTAGTCAAGAGAGACACCCAGTGGCATACTTTAGTGAGAAGCTATGTGATGGTAGCATGAAGTATTCCACTTACGACAAAGAATTTTATGTTGTGGTTCAGTGTCTCCGGCATTGGAGGCACTACCTCTTGCTCAAGGAATTTGTCATTTTCTCTGATCATGAGGCCCTAGAATACCTCAACTCTCAGTAGAAACTGAATGCCCCTCATGCCCACTGGGTCGAGTACATCCAGTCCTACACCTTTGTGATCAAGCATAAGGTTGGGAGTGAGAACCGCGCTACGGATGCACTCAGTAGGAGGGTCTCGCTGCTGACTACCATACGAGTGGAAGTCATAGGATTCAAGAGAGTCAAGGATGAATACCCTGATTGCCCAGATTTTGGGCATATCCATACCACCTTGACCACCCAATCCCAAAGGGAACACTATGGCTTCATCCTAGAGGACGGGTTCCTCTTCAAAGGTCATAAGCTTTGCATACCACGAACCTCACTTCGTGATTTATTAGTTTGGGAGTTACATGCGGGCGGCCTAGCTGGCCATTTTGGGGTGCATAAAACCATTGCTTTGGTTGAGGGTCAGTTCTATTGGCCGAGTCTCAAGACAGACGTAGCCAAGATTGTGGGTCAATGCCGCACATGCGCATCGGCCAAACAAGTGAAACAAAACACCGGCCTATACACCCCTCTCCCCGTCCCCGATCATCCATGGCAGGATTTAAGCATGGACTTTGTCTTGGGCCTACCCAGAACCCAAAGGAAGCATGATTCAATCTTTTTTGTAGTGGACAGATTTTCCAAAATGGCCCATTTCATCCCATGTTCTAAAACCCCCGATGCTTCCCATGTGGCCCGCCTATTCCTCGATGAGGTAGTTCGCCTCCATGGACTACCCAAGACCATCATTTCTGACAGGGACGTTAAGTTCACCAGTTATTTCTGGAAAATCCTTTGGCACTTGATGGGGACTCTTCTCAAATTTTCCACAGCCTATCACCCCCAAACTGATGACCAAACGGAGGTCGTCAATCGGAGTCTAGGGAATCTCCTTCGGTGTCTTGTCGAGGATCGTCCAGGGAATTGGGATCTTATTCTACCCCAGGCCGAGTTTTGCATACAGCAACTCAGTAAATAGGTCTATAGGGATGAGCCCATTAGAAGCTGTGCATGGGTACAAACCTAGAAAGCCTACAGATCTCATTCCTCTACCCACACATGCTAGGGTGTCTATCACTACTGAGTCATTTGCCCAACACATTAGAGAGTTGCATGAGGAAATTCACAAACACATCAACAAGAGCAACGAGATGTACAAGAAATTAGCCGACTCCCACCGTCGCCACCAAGAATTCCGTGTAGGTGATTTTGTGATGGTGAGGACTCAGAGACTATTCCCTGGAAATGTCTCAAAGCTGAGGTCTCGTGAAGCAGGCCCCTTCCAAGTTCTGAGGTGCATTGGCACCAATGCTTATGTGTTGGACCTCCCTGAGGAATACGGAGTAATCCCCACTTTCAACGTGGCTGACTTGGTGCCATACAGAGGTCCCACGGTGACACCCAGTGAGGACATTGAGCTTGTTCCACCCCTTGAGAGAGCCCCTACCCATGAGAGAGCTCCACCAGTCTAGAGAAACCAGCGTGAGCAAGGGGAGCGGATATTGGATGAACATGTCACTGCTACCCGGAGCAAGGCATATGAGCGATATCTGGTTAAGTGGAAGGGTCGACCTCCTTCGGATGACTCATGGGTGAGTAGGGAGGATCTCCAGCAGTTGGACCCCGACCTACTAGAGTAGTATCACAACAGGGTGGACCCCTACTCGACAGAGTCGAGCTCTTCACAGCCCGAGGGAGTTGATGGGGACATCACCCATAATTCTCTCTGGCTCGGGACCTCACTTCCTCCTAGAGAGGGGTAGGATGGAGCTCCATGTCAAGCGGGTCCCCCTCGACACTTAGATTATCTATCTGGATCATTTTGATGTATTTCTTTTGTTTGTTTGAGTCATTTTGATGCAATTTTCCCTTTATTTGAGTCATCTTCCTAGGTCCTAAGTCATTTCCCTATGTTTGAGTCTTCATCTACCCCTTGGTTTGCTTTTTGGACAGCTTGGTCATTATATGTAAAGCCAGGGGTAGTCAAGTCATGTAAAAGGTTGGGTCCCTATAAATAGACCCCAACCCCTCCTTGGAGAACTAATGAGATTTTGAATTTAAGCTTCCACAGAAATTGTGTGATTTTCCTCTCCTAGGGTGTGATTCCCTCTCTCTCTCCCCTCTCCTTCTCTCTCTAGGTACCCGGCGACCCCCCCTCTCTCTCTCTCTCCTCTCCCCCCTCTCTCTCCAATTCAGAGCCTTCTCACACCTCCCCCCCTTGCCACCTCACCCTCCACATCAGCCCCAACCCTTCACCTTCCCAAGGTCCATTCAATCCCACCATTATTCACACCAAGCCCCAAGCACCCTTTCACCTTCCAAGGCAACCATTCCTCTCCCCCAAGCACCCATTCCACTACCCCAAGCACCTCTTCACATCCCCAAAGCATTTTTAAATTTCCCTTCCCCCTTGGTGGCTGCGACCAGCCCCTTCCCAACCCCCCACCCCTTCAGCCTTGGTCGACCACACCCTCTCTCCATATCCCCATTGTCACCCCAAGACCTCCACCTACCCTCTCCCCTTCCCTTGTGCTGCTAGTCCCCACCACCATCGTCCCCCCCATATCCTCCTACACCAGGCCGTCTCCACCTCCATCCTTTCCTTCCCCATATCCCCTCCCATCTCCTAACACTTCCACAACATCAATCCCCCCCATATCTAATACCCCTCCACCAAAGAAACCCTCCCTTTCAACCATTTTTTCTACTAATCTGTGTGCAGCTGAAGATCTGCTGATTCACAGCTTGTTGTAGCACCGGCCGCAACCACATCCCAGAGGTCCTGGAGACACATCCTATATTGCCGAAAAGGTCTTCAAGACAGCTTCGTAGGCGAGGTGATCCCGCCTCGATTCGAGTTTGGGGCTGTGCGGGAGGTTCATTCTCGTCAGATCGTGCACTCGGCATCCGAGTGGAGATTAGAACCACAGTGCAGAAGCTTCTGCGACCACACCCCATATCCCCTTGGCGTGCCGTTTGACCGGGATGAATTTATACTAGTCTTCTATCCAACGCAACCAGCGGAGCGTCGTTCGGAGTACGGAGCTCACTGTTCCACTTAATCTCCCTCGGGTGCGCAGGTCAGTCCGGTCAGAGCCAGCAGAGATACCTCCCCACTCTTCAGGCTCTTTCTCTCCGCTCCGACCTCCCCCGGCGATCTCCCTGGTTGCTGCTCGAAGAGGACTCGACCATGTTCGCATCCGTGTTGGTACCGCATCATTCGGACTTCTGGAGTGCTTATGGCAATTTCTTCTTTTTGCTACAGTGTTCTGGAACCAGTCAGAGCCAGAACAGAACGGTCCAGTTCTGGAATCTTCCCCGGCCGTCAGCGACGTCTAGAAATCCCAAGAAAATTCAGGAGCCCTCTCGGCTCAATCAGTGAAGATTTGGCACTAGTTTCGATGACTTCTGAGCTCAGGAGAGCCCGTGGCAGAGTCAGCAGCGAGTACCTATCAGGCAGTCACAGAAGCGGGCAGAACCGGTGAAGGGATCAATCATCTTCTTCCTTAGCTACCCTCCCTTCCCCGCCTGGCCGGCTTAGCCCCCCTCCCTGCGTGGAGGTAGTGTTTGATTGTACTCTTATTCTCCCCACCCAAAGTTCCCCCTCCTGCGAGAGGAGTAGTCCATGTAATCTATTAAACAGGGAGAAGCTTCACCGACGTAGTGTGCAGGGAACCCCCACACTTCCCTGCTTTCCCACGTCTCCGAACGGGGTTGGTTTCTTCAAACCAACCAGGTAAGGTCTAAACCCTTGCTCTCATTTCAGTTCTTGTTTATTTAATATCCGTAGAATTGCTCCGCTGGCGGTGAGAGAGTGCCCGACCCCGTAGCTCCCACCTTGCGTGTGGTCACCGTGGAGTTGTGAGAGAGAGAGTGATCAGTGCCCCTTTGGCACCTAGCCCGCCCCTTGAGTGTGGGCACCGTACCCTTGGGAGAGCAACCCTAGCCCTGCTGGCCCTCTACCAGCAAGGGTCTTGTTCCACCGCCTCCATTTGGGATCGCCGAGTCACCCCGGGGGTTGTGTGCGTGACGGTGGTTCGGCAAGTTACACGATTCGCCCTTGTGCGTTGTGTTTGCGTGATAGGTCCAAGATTCCACAACCTAGTTGCTGCATTCTCATTAGTGGTGTCACATCAGACCTAATTAGGACTCTAGGTTCATCCAAATTCTCAAAACCCTAGCTAACCCTATAAATAGAGCTTCAGTCCAACCGCGCGACCCTTACTTTTAGCTCGTGTGGAACTAAGGTAAGGAAACTTTATTTCAGGTAGGTTCTTTAGAGTATTTTGTTTATAATAGTAAGGACTAACTACCCTCAAAATTTCTTCTTAGGAGATCAAGCCGTCAGGAAGATAGAAGCTTGCAAAGTCGCTGGTTCGGTGCAAGCAAACTAGGAACTTATGCAACGGACCTAGAAAGATTTACAAATTAGAAGCCCTAAACGAGGTATTTAGAAGCTAGTTCTTTAAACTTATTTCTTCACCTTAGTACCATCTTCCTACCCTCCAATTTTCATGGTCTTAGGTGAAAGGAGTCAAGAGTTAGAAGGGCGAGAAGTTACTGGTTCGGTTTAGGACGAGTAGAAACTAGGGTCAAGTTCCAACCCTAAATTCGACGTTTAAAGCCCAGTCCAGAGGTAGGTTATCTCATGAACGGCTTAAACATGATGTTAAGAGCAAAATCCCTCAATTTCCAGTCATTTTTATGCATTGTATGTGGAGAATTGGATGTTTCATTGTGACTGCGTAACTAGTGTATTTTTCATGCATGAGCCTAAACCTTAATGAAAAAGATGTAATTCTCGTTTAAATTACAATTTCCTATGCATATTCTCGGCCCAATATTCGTCTAGGATGCTTTACTACATGTTTTACATCATTTCCATGCATAATATGACCTAGATTAGCCTTTGTTTATTGTTTAAAGGCTTCTGTCCGAAGACAGAAGGCAGCCAAAAACGGACCGCAAGGAATAATTGCGATTTATTGAATGACTATTTCACCCCCTTTAGGGCGGTCTATCGCAAGACCGTTTCTGTCACTGGGCAGCTAGTCCCTTACCGTTTTCTAGTTCTGAGAGCTAGTTCGAGCCTATTCAAATTTTACATGTTAGTAACCTTATAATTACATTATTTTTTTCACTCAAATTATGTTTATTTTCCTGTTAAATACCCAGATTTAGCATGAGCATGGTTAAGACTTTATTTTTGGCTATTAGATAATTTCATGCCAAAATATTATAATTAAATGATTTTTATGATGTGGACATAGTTCATGTGGTGTTTTATCTGTATGTTTCACTATTTCTCTCTCATCTCTTGAGTCATTTTCTTAAGTACATGGCGTATGCTCTGGTATGCAACCATTAGATACACTTTGCACGTATAGGCACACTTCTTGGACTTGTGAACCTCTACACCGGATATTCCATCTGTCGGGCTAGGGGATCGTGTTTCAAGGCCTCCGTAAGACTCCGCGAGCCTGGGATTCCCACTAGGACGCCGAGATGGTTGTACCCTTAAAGCCCAATTATCTAGAAAGTACTCACATGACCGGTGATTTACTTTCTGTACTCTGGTTAATTGCGGCCCAATAGGAGACCGTTACTGTTACTTAAGCGATTCTAATCAGACCATCTTTATCATGAAACCGCCATCCTAAGACCGCTATTATTCCAGACTTCATTTGGTGTCGACTTTCCTTTCATTCTGGTTGACACAGTCTAGTTGCGGCCTTCACTGGACCGTTATTATCGATTAAGTGGCCTGACTATGACCGCTTTCTTCTTGAAATAGCCCACTAGATGACCGTTTATTTCTGTCTTGTTTTTAACCCAGGTTTGACCTAGGGGTTGTCTAGATTTTATTCTTGGATGATCTTAGGATTATCTAGATTCCAAACCTATGTGTAACAAGTTAATATTAAGTTATGGAACTTAATTAATGTACCGTTATGCTACCAGAATGCCACCGTAGCATAATGTTCTTTTAATTCTTCTTTGGAATCATATATCATTTTTGGAACATTTTGTACCTTGGTTACTGGTCATGAAACTATCATTAAACTTGTTACATTGTTGGCCACACTTTATTGTTTTATCTTGTGGATGTAGTTAGATTTATAACTTGAAGATGCAAGATCGGGCACGGATTGTGTCCAAGGGCTGCATGCTAGCCCCGACGACCGATGGTCGGAAACATGTTATAAACCATGGGGTACGATGATACTGGCATCGCATTGCGCCAGGAGTACTTTCTTTTATAAATGAGTGAAAATACCATGAGGCTCAAATGGAAATTACATGCTTGTTAATGACTTTCTAGTACATAGCCTTTAGAAGGTTGTGTAAGTACTTTCTCGATACATGCTCATACTTTCTTGTTCATGAAAGGCTAAATGGATATCTACGTGATTAATTCTTGCTTGTCCATATACTCGATTATGTCTAATTGCTTAGAGATCTCGTGACTCTATATTCTTGGTTATTGGTTTATGACGTATGATTTATTGCATTCTCATTTTTACCTTGATTCTAGAGCTAAAGCATTAATCACTTAAATAATGTCATCATGTTGATATGAAGATGCCTACTGGGCAAGTGTTGTAGCAACCCGATTTATTAAAGAATAAAAATTTTCGAGAAATTAATAAGAAATTTCGTAAGAAATAGGATAAGTAAAATTTCGACCATTTTGTAAACTTCTGGAAAAATTAGAATCTTGTAGAGGATGAAACTTTAAGCAAGATTTCTTCTACGACCAGCCCAAATAAAATTCGTAAATAAGCCGAATTAACAGATTAAGGTCCAAAACCACACTTAGCCTAATTGGACCTTAAAACGTGAAATTCGAGCCCAATACTAAATCATTTAAGCTAAAACCGATGCAAATGAACGGTAAGGATCAACTCTTCGTTTCCCCTCTGGTTAATCTCCGAAACCCTAGGAGTATTTGGCGGCAGAATGGCGGATTGACTTGGTCTCGCGCGAATCTCGCACGTCCGCGGTGCAAGGACTCTATCTTCCCGATTAGGACTCCCCAGACCCAATTGAACCTATAAAAATGATCTTTAGCCACCTTAGAATCGTTTAGAAGCTGTGGCGGCCGGAGAGGAGCTCGATCGAGGGAGGATTTCGACGATCATCGGCGGTGTGTACCAAGCGCGATCGGCTTCCCTCTTCTTCCTTCATCCTTCGATTAAGGTAGGTGATAGCAAGCCAAACCCTAACTATTACATATCGATAGAAGCGTTGTCCTGTCCTCTTTCCATTGATCTAAAAAGCCCCAAATTTCTTGTAGTATCCTGCGAGAATTTCTAGCTTTAGTGCAAGCATGTTGTTAATTAGGTTACCCATGTTACACCTCAATTTAGGTGGGGATTTCAGGCACTAAACATTAAATTGATCATGCTATCCTGTATAACTTTTCATGCTCGTTCTATTGATAGTAAAAGCCCTAAATTCCATGCTCTATGTTTCGCGTATTTCACTATTTTAGCAAACCCTAGCCGGTGTCACCGGAGGCGGGCAAGGCGAAGGTGCAGAAGCCCCTGACTTGCGCGGCCTCTCGATAGACCGCCCAACCTAGATAGGCGGCCGGTTATTGACCGTTCATGTGCTTTTACCTCCAATATGTTTTGTAGAATGCACGGTAGACCCCTAACCACCTTGTTATTAAGCGGCCAGTTCAAAACCGTTCTTCGTCCAGGCGGCACATTATAGACCGCTCGTCCCCAGTTGGCCTTCGGACCTGAGAGGGTGTGAACGGCCTATCGTGCGACCGCCGAGGCATGAGAGCGACTCTGAGAGAACAGCCCAACTACACAAGAACTGATTACTTTCATTTTAGCATGATTTATCCTAGTAAATTAGTGGCTAATGATAAGTTAGCAACCCACATGATAACTGGAACTTATGGAAGTAAACAAATTAGGAATTTTGCTAATTGTCTTCACTTGATCTTGATTCATCATGGCCTTAACTTATTTCAATGTGTTAAATTCACACATGATTTCATGAACCATGCTATTAGGGTTGTTTGACAGTCGTTCTACTCTGGTAGGATCGACTGACCACTACACTTGGTTTCCGATGATTTGATAGCCTCATTTCCTTGTAACGGTTGAAACTCTCTGCCGAATATTCCTTCTGTCGGATTAGGACCTTCACTACGGGACCTCCGTAAGTCCGCGCGAGCCTGGGATTCTCACTAGGACGCCGGGCAGGTTGTAGAACCAAAACCTGAACTTGTTTACGTGATCGAACCGCTTGATTTACTGTGCTGTGAGTCACGGCTCAATGTGGACTGACGGAGTTTTGAATGGTTAGAATCGAACCGTTTAACTCAATAGGCGGCCCGTTATGAACCGTTCATTTCTGGCCAAGTGCCACTTACATTGGTCAATTAACCTTGTCCTATCTTCGACCAAATCATGTTTGGATCGACCCAATAAGCCCTAGGCTGACCAGTGGAGAGTGGGCTGGACCCTGGTTCAGTTCTGCCCCACTTATGGCAGCCCGGAGCCCATTTTTGGGTGGATTTCTAGTCTTCTAGTTAGGCCCAGTTTGAACGGACTGAATTGGACCCTCCATGAGCTCGAGCGGATCTTATTGCACCGTTAATCCCTTGAGCGGCCCGATAAGGACTGTTTACCTTGTTCTTGGGCTCCCAGCTCTTCTAGCCATGAGCGGCCCATTATTGACCGTCCTTTTATCTCAGCGGCCCCATATGGACCGTGTATCTTCTGGAAAATGTTTTCCATGGTTATTGTGTTTGAATCCAAGGACCTGATTGGTTCTTGATAACTTGAATTTTCTGGTCAAAGTATCTCTTCAACTTACCCTTGGAATTCTCCGAGGTAAGTTATAACATTATTGGCCACTTAACTTGATTAATGTCTAGACATAACTTGGATCTTGGATCCATTAAATCAATGTCAACGCATCATAAGGGCCCGGTCTGGTCCTGGGAGGAGCGCCCGAAAAGTACTTGTGCCCCGGGGAGTTTGAATGACATGGTGAGGCATTGCACCGATTGCATGACTAGCATGATGTCTACGACAATAATCTATTACTTGAATCTTTTCTTGACTTGGTTAGTTCTTGCTTGTTGGCAAATTTCCAATTATATCATGATCTTGCCTTATCTTTATTATGTTGTTTTGTCATATCGTCATTTCATTTCGTTCCTTATTTTCTCGCATATAATTACAATTAATTGGTTAATCACTTAAACTTGCCTGTTATTATCTACTGAGCGTTCACTCACCCAGTTGTTCCCCCCTTTTCAGGTAGCTCAGGTGAGGATTCACAGACTGATGGGGACGGGCAAGAGTGATGGCCAAGGAGCGAACCTGTTAGAAGCGTGTGGAGCCTGCCATAGTTGTTTGTGTCTAATTATGTTTTAGAGTGAGTGGTGGAAAAGTTGTAATTCGAAGTCAGCAATTGTAGTAGTGTCAAGTGGATGTTATGTTGAAAGTTGGTTTCAGTGGGTTTGTATGATTGGAATGTGGATCATTGCAATGTTATTTAGTGAATAAAGTTATTTTCTGTTCATGGTGTTGTGTTGACCCTTAGCATTAGCATATCATGTTTGTAAATCAACATATTATTATTAATTGTTTCTGCTGCCAGTCCCGATATTCCGCGTTGGGGCATGACAAGTGTGCTCATACATATTTTCTCATCTTTTTTAGGAAATACAAGTGAATCGGATTCGGATTATGCGAGTAGCAGGTCCGAGAGTGATTGAAGGCCAATTGGAAATGAGAGAAGCCCTAGTTGACATGTGTTTAGTCAAGTCGAATTGTAATTTTTGATTTTTCTTGAGTCATAATGTTAAAAGGATGTCAAGTAGTGACCTTATGTAATTTTGATAATTGTTATGCAATAAAGTGGGAGTTTTGAAGAAATTACTTGTGCAATTACTTTATGAGGTTGTCTTGTGCTCTGATTACTTGCTTGCAAGAGGCTTGCCATGCCGGCTGGTCACGTTCCCGAAATTCCTTCGGCTATAATAAAAGCTCGAGGCATGACAAAGAAAAATAATCAAGCAAATAAGAAGAAAAGAAATGAAAACAAATAAGCAGAATAAACCACCCGTGCGTGTGAATAAATAATGAAATTTAACAACTTGAATGGCATAACCACGAATGTTTCGGAACTTCCGCTCCCCCGGACTCGGTGTGAAATGAATATCAACGGCGCCCTGCTAAGTCGGACGTGGAAATTGGGAACCATCCCGTTATGGCCATGATCTGGCGCTACCTCGGGCCAATAGTTCGTTGAATTTGACCCGTCTCTACCGGGATCCAATCCCACATTCTCATTAAACTTGCCATGTTCATGGTAGACATCTGCACGATTTTGTCACCGTCTTTCATGCTACAAACACAGACTTCTGTCCGAATATGAAATGGTCCGCGAGTGACCGACATATATCTGTGAACGTTTACGCCCCAATGCGAGGTTTGGTTAAACGCTGCTCGAGATCTCATTCTCTCGTTTCATTAATATGAATTTCAGGCCGTAGGGCCCCTTTCCCTTGCGACTCATCAAGGGTTTTTCCCACTCCGGGGGATGTAATTAACACTGTGACCTTTGCGGCGTAGCAGGTTCTTTGTCCCGACACGACACACACAATCGTCTAATTAGTCAGATCGAGCGCACCACGGGCTTCATTGAAGCCCGAATAAATCGTCACCTAGGTGACTGGCACGCCCTTGCATAAACAAACTGAATAAGCGAATGAACAAACAAATAACAAATTAAACAAAAGAAGTGTTCCAAAAGTACATCCACAAGTTTGGCATGCCCGGTGAGACTTGATAAATCGACATCCCCTCACCGGGACTAGGGGCCCTACAGCCTTCTTATGAAATTTTAAATTTTTTTACTTGCAATTGTAGGGATTATTTTCTGACGATCACAATGGCCGTCAGCTTCGGACCGTTAGTCATCGCGAGCCATGCCAACCATGGCTACCTCGCAGTGCCAATCAAGTTCGGCGACTTTCCTCCAGTGGTGGGCTTCCCCAACTTCTTGGGGGTGGCCTTCCTTAACCTGCTGGAGATTGAGGGGCCCAAACCCGTCGAAGTCCACATACCCTCCACAGGGATTTCCACCACCCGACCCGCTGCTGTCGGGTTGCCAACAACTACTGTCGACAACACATCGATCAAGACCGTGGGCTATTTTGTCCACCACGTCTGTTTTGACACGGGCTCGACCCCCAAGAAGACGGCATCCCGCCAAAGAAGGAGCCGAAGAAATGCTGTTCCTGCTACCCCCAGGGTTCGGATCTCCAACATCGACAAATCAGTTCCGATCGGGGGTATCAGAGTTGACCTTAATGACCGAAGAGTCGAAGTGATCCCTGAACGGATCATTCCAAACATCCCTATGCGTAACTCTTTCCAAGCACTAGGGAGAATAGAGAAGAAGAATGGTGGAATGGCCCGCCGACCGAAGAATGAACTTGACCCAAGGCCATGCAGGACCAAGCAAGTCTGGGTGCCCAAATCATCTCAGGTCCCAGTGACGACTTGGCCAGGATTGGTTGAAGCCAACAGGCCCATGATGTAATATCCCGGACCTTTCGGATCCTTCTTTTTGGGTCCTGGATCTGGTTTTTCAGAGTGTCCAGCTCCGTTGTGTCCGAAATTTCGTTTCGGACATCTTTCGTGTTCGGATCGGCGCGATCCGGAGTAGTTTCGGAGGCCCGGAGGCGTTCCACGGCTTTTCCATGCGTGTTTTCTGATTTTCGGTGTGTGTTTTGGCTTTTTCTTCGGAAGCTCGCTGCGGGTGGACCGGGTCGTTCACCTGGGCACGAGTGGTACCGTTGCGATCGGTGCGTTCCGAGGATTTTGAAAATGTATTTTTCTATTTTTTGATATTTTTCTAAAAAATCAGATTTTCTATATATTCCCATTTCTTTTTCTTTTCTTTTCCCTTTCTCTTTCTTCTTCTTCCTCCCTTCTATCCCGTGAGTGCTTCCACCGTGACTGGCCCCCCTCTTCCGGTGCTAGCCCCGGCGCCCTCCCCTTCGGCTGCGAACGCGGCAAGGCGACGACGTCGTGGCATAGGCGGCGGCGTGGTGATCGTGGCGATGTTCGGTGCTCAGTGAGGGCGTGGGAAGTTCGTGAAGTTTCAATCGATTCTTGAGGATCGACGGCGATTCGCCACGTTTCGGACAACCTCGAGGTAGGGTGACAATCCTCTATCTCCGTGCTTTCCTTTCCCGTGATTTCTAGGCCGGCGGGGATCCGAGAGGGGTTCGTTTGAGCTCGGGACGGGAAATGCATGCTTTGGGGGTTTGAGCACCGCTCTAGAGTTTTACCGCGCCATTTGGAGTTTTGGGGGCATCATTCGATGCACTAGGGCCTGGGGACGAGTTCCCCCTTTGTTTCCCCATTACCCGGGAGTGATTGGGGCGTAGAATGGTGCTTTCGGCCATTTCCCGCCATTCTCGGTTTTCCGAGGTGATCGCGGTCCATCAGTGACCGTTTTCACTGGTCGCGGTCAGGCGGGGACCGCTTTCATCAGGTTTTGAACCGTTGGGGCTTTAGAGTGTAGGTGGGCGGTCGCGGTCTTGCGACAGACCGCGACTATTGGTAGCGGTCTGGGGGCGACCGCATTCACCGTGGGGACCGGCATGGACCCCGAGACGTTGACCGTTGTTTTTGACCGTTGCACGCTAGTCGCGGTCTCCAGGAGACCGCTACTGTGTGAACACGGTCACGAGGTGACCGCGTTCATCTTTTCGTACTGGGATGGTCGCGGTCCCAGGAGAACCGCGACCGTGTGGTTGCGGTCCTGAGTAGACCGCGACTACTGGAGGCGGTCCTCCGGGAACTGCGTCTCCCATCCCTTGCCGATTCGAGTCCCGGATGAGCGAGTCTCGATCCCTGTGCTGACCCGTGGTCTGACTGATGCTGGGCATCATGTGGGGGCCACACGTGAGGGTGCCGTGGGGTCCCGGGAGGTGGTGATTTCGGCTTGTGTCGCCGTGTGACGGTGTTGGTACAAGGAGCGTTCCGCGTACCTGCGATTGTGACGTTGGTTTCCGTTGACTTGAGAGTCTACTCCTTTAGTGACCCTCCACTAGTCATTGCCTGCCAGTACGCGGTACCGGTCGCACCAGGGAGTGGTGTACGGGCTTACCCTTAGAGGCGGTTTGTGGACCGGTTGCCGTCGGGCCCCACGTCTTGCAGCCAGAGTCCGGCTGAGGGGAAAATCGGTCAGAGGGCTAGGCCAGGGACGCGCGGTCTGTGTGTGCACACGTGGTTGGGGGCGGTTGGACCCACGTCGACGGGCGTGACCCCAGCTAGTCACTTGTTCGTGGTTACTTGTACGGTGTTTGCGCCTTTGGTAGGAGCTACCACGCCAGGCGTATCACCTACAGCGCGGTGTAAGACGTCAGGGGATGCTACCGGCTGTGCTTCTAGTGGGAGATACTCCTGTCGAGTACGGAGTGACAGACTGTCAGTCGTGTGTTTTCGACCTTCGGGATTTTTCGGGTCGACCGTTGAGCTTAGGTTGTCTCACCGTGGCACGTGTGCCGGTTTGCATGCCGTAGGGTCTTTGTTGTGTAGAGTACATGGCTTTCCTTTCCGAGGTACTCTCCTACCGCTAGCGTAGTGGTTTCCCATTTTACGAGGTAGGGTTCGAGTGATCCCTACTGAGTCTTGTTCCGAGACTCATTCCCTGCGTGTTTTCACCGTGTTTCAGGTGAGGCACCGCCCCAGGGGAGCGCGTCTGGGGTGCAGCGAGGTGCGGGTGCCCAGAGGTAGTGCTAGAGGTCAGAGCCGGGGTATGCCCCGTGTAGCTGTACTTTTCTTTCTTGTCTCTGTACTAGTTGTGGACTACTACTGTTGTTGTTATTTTCTATTGTGGACCATGTAAAATCCTAATTTATTTCCTGCTTAATATTATAACTGTTTAATTTCTACAATTATTTGTGATACTTGTGTGGTTTCCACACCATCCTTCTAACCCTTCCGAGTCTTCGGACTCGTGGGTGGCGGTGCGAGTCTCGGGTTATCGGGCCTTCCTGGTAATCAGATTCTCGGGTCGTTACAGCTTGTATCAGAGCGCGGTTGTGGAATTACATGAGAATCATAGGTAATTGTAGTGGTCCACTAGTCCACAGCGATGATGTACAGGTGACGCTGGCATTGGGCACCGCGTGTTTGTTTTGACCATGCCGTTTTCGTGTTTTCTGTCTTTTGCTTCAGGAGCGAGCGTGGCACCGAGGAGGAGCACTCGCTCTCAGCAGGGGCAGTCAGCTGGAGGTCAGGAGATCCAGCAGGGGGTCCCGAGGGACCAAGAGGAGCATAGTAGAGTGCCACCAGGAGCTACCGAGGCCGCGGATACTGCGAGAGTTCTGGGGGTCGAGGATTTCTTCCGTGACATGTACCAGCTTATGTCTCAGCAGTTCGGCGGAGAGGCTGGTGAGGGCTCGTTAGCTAGGGGTGGGCCAGGCCGAGCAGTGAGGGACTTCTTGCAGTTCCATCCACCTTACTTCAGCGGCCAAGCAGACCCTGATGCGGCTCGTGATTGGCTTGATGAGATGGAGCGGGTGTTCAGTTCTGCGAAGAGTGCTATCGAGGACAGAGTGGTGTTGGACTACAACCAGTTGTAGGGTACAGCTCGGAAGTGGTGGTCTTCCGAGTGGAAGACGTCCTTTCAGCTTCATCCACTTGAGCAGGTCGAGTGGGACGACTTCGTCAGTGCTTTCGAGCGTACGTACTGTCCAGATTATGTTGCTACGTAGCGGATGCGGGAGTTTCTGGAGCTGGTGCAGGGCGACATGTCCGTGTTGCAGTACAGGGCCCAATTTGTCGAGCTGGGTCGGTATGCACCTCACATCATGGAGCATGATAGGGTGAAGACCGCGCAGTTTGTTCAGGGCTTGAGGCAGGAGCTGAGGCACCATCTGATCACAAACGTGGCCACTGATCTAGAGACAGCATCTCGTGTTGCGGCTTCCTTGGAGATGGATATGCAGAGGACTCGAGGACCGATCAGCCAGGGGCAGTCTTTGTCAGGTCGCAGCCAGCAGTCGGCTACCCAGCAGTAGGGTTCTTTCCAGCATGCGATGAGTGGTTCAGGAGTGCTGGCACAGGCAGCGTCGGTGACAGGATCTGCGTCATTTGGCATAAAGGTCAAGAAGTTTTTCAAGAAAGGGTTCGGCAAGAAGAAATACAAGGATCAGGGGCAAGCTTCATCGGGCAGTGTACAGCAGTCGATCCCTTTGCAGCGTCAGGGATCAGTGGGTGGGTCGCGAGGACCGTGTCCACGGTGTAGTGGGTTCCACCCAGACAGGCAGTGCACGGCGCCGATTATTTGTTTCGGTGTGACCAGTCAGGGCACATGGCGCGTGACTGTCCTTAGAGGCCGCCGCAGCAGCAGCAGGGACAGTATCCGCCGCTACCCAGGTCAGCTAGTGTGGGAGGCAGGCAGAGAGCTCGAGGCTCGATCACGCACATGACCAGGTCAGAGGCAGTGGCGTCGCAGCTCGTGGAAGGTACCGTTCAGATTTTGGGTTGTGCGGCTCGGGTATTGTTTGATTCTGGCACGTCTCATTCGTTTATTTTGGAGGATTTCGCGCTGAGCATCGAGGAGCCGGTGACCCAGTTGTCCTGTGATTTGGCAGTGGAGTTATATTCGGGTGATTTCATGATCACTCTGTATTGCTTCGATCAGGTTCTAGTTTGGATCGATGGGCGGAGTATGCCAGGCAGGTTGTATGCGTTGCAGCTTCGGGATTACGATGTGATTCTAGGCTTGGATTGGCTCGAGACTCATGGAGCGGTGGTGGATTGTGGAATGAAGAGGGTCTACTTCCAGCATCCGAGCAAGCGGACCTTCTATTTCCAAGGTATCCGTTCCACCTCTTCTCGATTCCTTATCTCTGCTATTCGAGCCCGTCGATTGCTTGGTTCAGGTTGTCAGGGTTTTCTCGCGTCCGTGATTGTGTCTGACCGGATGGAGCCGAATGTCGAGGACATTCCGGTGGTGTGCGAATTTTCTGACGTTTTTCCCGAGGAGTTGCCTGGATTGCCTCCCCAGCAGGAGATCGATTTTGTGATCGAGGTTGTGCCTGGTACGAGACCTTTGGCGAAGGCTCCCTACCGTATGGCCCCCGCTGAGTTGAGGGAGTTGAAGGCGTAGTTGCAGGAACTGTTGGCCAAGGGGTACATTCGTCCTAGCTTTTCCCCTTGGGGTGCGTCCGTGTTGTTTGTGAAGAAGAAGGACGGTAGTCTGTGGCTGTGCATTGACTATCGGTAGCTGAATGAAGTGACCATTAAGAACAAGTATCCGTTGCCGCGGATTGATGATTTGTTCGACCAACTTCAGTCTGCGCGAGTGTTCTCGCAGATTGATCTACGGTCTGGTTACTATCAGCTAAGAATTCGTGATTCCGATGTGGAGAAGACTGCATTCAGTACGAGGTACGGGCATTATGAGTTTTTGGTGATGCCATTTGGGCTCACCAATGCCCCTATAGCCTTCATGGACTTGATGCAGATGGTGTTTCATTCGTATTTGGACCAGTTCGTGGTCATCTTCGTGGATGACATCCTTGTTTATTCGCAGTCTGCCGAGGAGCATGCGTACCATTTGGGTGTGGTACTGCAGACGTTGCGAGATCACCAGTTGTATGCGAAGCTCAGCAAGTGCGAGTTTTAGCTCAGCGAGGTGCACTTTCTAGGGCACGTGATTTCTGGTGATGGCATTTCCGTGGACCCCGTCAAGGTCGAGGTAGTAATGCAGTGGCCAAGGCCGTGGTCGGTGACGGAGATTCGGGGCTTGCGGGCTATTATCGCTGGTTTATCCAGAATTTTTCTCGCATTGCGACCCCGATGACTAGACTCACGCGGAAGGATGTGCCTTTCGTTTGGTCTGAGGAGTGTGAGCAGAGCTTCAGGGAATTGAAGAGATTACTCACCTCGACTCTGGTGTTGGTTTTGCCTTCTGGATCGGGAGATTTCGTGGTGTGTACAGATGCTTCCGGCGTTGGATTGGGTGCTGTGTTGATGCAGCATCGTAGAGTGGCGGCTTATGCATCTCGACAGCTAAAGCCCCATGAGGAGAACTACCCTACCCATGACCTTGAGTTGGCGGTGATGATCTTCGCGCTGAAGATTTGGAGGCATTATCTGTACGGTGAGAAGTTCGAGGTGTTCACTGACCATCAGAGTTTGAGGTATGTGTTCTCACAGAGGGACCTGAACCTCAGGGAAAGGCGTTGGATGGAGTTCATGAAGGATTATGACTTCACCCTATCTTATCAGCCATGCAGGATGAATATCGTCGCCGATGCCTTGAGTCGGAAGGTTGCGGTCAGTGCCTTGATGTTGAGGAAATGGAGGCTCTGGGAAGAAGTGCCCGAAGTATCTTTCATGCTCAAGATTCCTCAGGAGCCAGGGTTGGCGGTGCTTACGAGTCTGACTGTCACTCCTGTTATCCGTCGTCAGGTGACAGAGGCTCAGCATGCGGACCCTGAGTTTCCCCGGATTCTGGCGATGGCTGATGTGGAGCTCGGCGAGGATGGTGCTGCGAGGTTTCGTGACAGGCTGTACGTCCCAGCGAAGGAGCAGGTTCGTCATGCGGTGTTGTGCGAGGCTCATGGGAGCAGGTACACCGTACACCCGGGTGCGATGAAGATGTATCGGAACTTGCGTAGACAGTTCTGGTGGCCTAGCATGAAGAGAGATGTTGCTGAGTTTGTGACCATGTGCCTGATCTGTTAGCAGGTGAAGGCGGAGCATCAGCGACCAGGAGGTACTCTCCAGTCCTTGGATGTTCCTGCGTGGAAATGGGACCACGTGACCATGAATTTTGTGGTGGGGTTGCCGAGGACCCCGAGTGGGCAGGACAGTATTTGGTTGCCGGTGGATAGGCTGACGAAGGTGACTCGGTTGTTACCGGTCAAAGTCAGCTGGAGCGTGTCCAAGTTGGCTCGTCTTTATGTGGAGCGGATCGTTCCGTTGCATGGGGTTCCCATTTCGATCGTGTTGGATCGGGATCCGCGCTTCACTTCGGGATTCTGGAGGAGTTTCCAGCGAGCTCTCGGCACGGAGTTGGCATTTAGCTCGGCGTATCATCCTCAGTCGGATGGTCAGTCTGAGAGGACCATCTAGACTTTGGAGGACATGCTGAGATCCTACTGTCTGGAGTGGCAGGGGAGTTGGATTCACCACCTACCGTTGGTGGAGTTTGCCTATAACAATAGCTATCATTCCAGCATCGGTATGGCTCCTTATGAGGCCTTGTACGGGCGTCCGTGTAGGACTCCACTCGATTGGTTTGAGGTGAGTGAGCGTATTTTGACAGGACCCGAGTTGGTGCAGCAATGTGTCGACGTTGTGCACTTGGTTCGTCAGAACATGTTGGCGGCCTAGTGTCGGTAGAAGAGCTATGCTGACCGTAGGAGGCAGCCCCTCGAGTTCGCCGTGGGCGATCATGTGTTCTTGAGAGTTTCTCCGATGAAGGGGGTGATACGTTTTGAATGGTGTGGTAAGCTGAGTCCCCGCTACATTGGTCCTTTTGTGATATTGGAGCGCATCGGTGAGGTTGCTTACCGGTTGCAGTTACCCCTTGGGTTGGCGTCGATGCATGACGTGTTTCACGTCTCAATTTTGCGGAAGTATATGCCCGATGACTCTCATGTGCTCGAGATTTCTGTTTGGCCTGAGGTGACTCCAGATCTTTCTCTCCCAGAGTTTCCGATCCACGTGGAGGATAGGCGAGAGCAGAGCCTACGGAACAAGGTCATCACCTTGGTAAAGGTTGTGTGGTAACGACACTCTGGTGGTGAGGCTTCTTGGGAGCGTGAGGACGAGATGTGTCAGCAGTTCCCGTACCTGTTTGAGTGAGTCTTCCTCTTCTTTCCCCTTGGGTTGTTCTTAATTTCGAGGATGAAATTCCTTTAAGGGGGGAGGCCTGTAATATCCTGGATCTTTCGGATCCTTCTTTTTGGGTCCCGGATCTAGTTTTTCAGAGTGTCCAGCTCCGTTGTGTCCGAAATTTCGTTTTGAACATCTTTCGTGTTCGGATCGGCGCGATCTGGAGTAGTTTCGGAGGCCCGGAGGCGTTCCGCGGTTTTTCCGTACGTGTTTTCCGATTTCCGGTGTGTGTTTCGGCTTTTTCTTCGGAAGCTCGCTGCGGGTGGACCGGGTCGTTCACCTGGGCACGAGTGGTACCGTTGCGATCGGTGCGTTCCGAGGATTCCGAAAACGTATTTTTCTATTTTTTGGTATTTTCCAAAAAATCGAATTTTCTATATATTCCCATTTCTTTTTCTTTTCTTTTCCCTTTCTCTTTCTTCTTCTTCCTCCCTTCTCTCCCGTGAGCGATTCCACCGTGACCGTCCCCCCTCTTCCGGTGCTAGCCCCGGCGCCATCCCCTTCGGCTGCGGACGCGGCAAGGCGACGGCGTCGTGGCATAGGCGCCGGCGTGGTGATCGTGGCGGTGTTCGGTGCTCGATGAGGGCGTGGGAAGTTCGTGAAGTTTCAAGCGATTCTTGAGGATTGGCGGCGATTCGTCACATTTCGGACAACCTCGAGGTAGGGTGACGATCCTCTATCTCCGTGCTTTCCTTTCCCGTGATTTCTAGGTCGGCGGGGAGCCGAGAGGGGTTCGTTTGAGCTCGGGACGGGAAATGCATGCTTTGGGGGTTTGAGCGCCGATCTAGAGTTTTACCGCGCCATTTGGAGTTTTGGGGGCATCATTCGATGCACTAGGGTGTGGGGACGAGTTCCTCCTTTGTTTCCCCATCACCCGGGGGTGATTGGGGCGTGGAATGGTGTTTTCGGCCATTTCCCGCCGTTCTCGATTTTCCGAGGTGATCGCGGTCCACCAGTGACCGTTTTCACTGGTCGCGGTCAGGCGGGGACCGCTTTCATCAGGTTTTGAACCGTTGGGGCTTTAGAGTGTCGGTGGGCAGTCGCGGTCTTGCGACAGACCGCGATTGTTGGTAGCGGTCTGGGGGCGACCGCATTCACCGTGGGGACCGGCACGGACCCCGAGATGTTGACCGTTGTTTTTGACTGTTGCACGCTAGTCGCGGTCTCCAGGAGACCGCTACTGTGTGAACATGGTCACGAGGTGACCACGTTCATCTTTTCGTGCTGGGATGGTCACGGTCCCAGGAGAACCGCGACCGTGTGGTTGCGGTCCTGAGTAGACCGCGACTACTGGAGGCGGTCCTCCGGCGACCGCGTCTCCCATCCCTTGCCGATTCGAGTCCCGGATGAGCGAGTCTCGATCCCTGTGCTGACCCGTGGTTTGACTGATGCTGGGCATCATGTGGGGGTCACACGTGAGGGTGCCATGGGGTCCCAGGAGGTGGTGATTTCAGCTTGTGTCGCCGTGTGACGGTGTTGGTACAAGGAGCGTTCCGCGTACCTACGATTGTGACGTTGTTTTCCGTTGACTTGAGAGTCTACTCCTTTAGTGACCCTCCACTAGTCGTAGCCTACCAGTACGCGGTACTGGTCACACCTGGGAGTGGTGTACGGGCTTACCCTTAGAGGCGGTTTGTGGACCGGTTGCCGTCGGGCCCCACGTCTTGCGGCCAGAGTCCGACTGAGGGGAAAACCGGTCAGATGGCCAGACCAGGGACGCGCGGTCTATGTGTGCACACGTGCTTGGGGGTGGTTGGACCCACGTCAACGGGCGTGACCCCAGCTAGTCACTTGTTCGTGGTTACTTGTACGGTGTTTGCGCCTTTGGTAGGAGCTACCACGCCAGGCGGATCACCTGCGGCGCGGTGTAAGACGTCAGGGGACGCTACCGGCTGTGCTTCTAGTGGAAGATACTCCTATCGAGTACGGAGTGACAGACTGTCAGTCGTGTGTTTTCGACCTTCAGGATTTACCGGGTTGACCGTTGAACTTCGGGCGTCTCACTGTGGCACGTGTGCCGGTTTATGTGCCGTAGGGTCTTTGTTGTGAAGATGATGTGACACGACCTTGGACTTAAGCAAGCAAGCACATTCGCAATCTAAATGGGCCAATTTGGGCCGCCGCTCTCTCGTCGCTCACCCAAGCCCAGGGTAACTTGGCAATGCCAAGGTGAGGTTGAGGGGTTGGGCCCTTACTGGTAGAGGGCCAGCGAGGCCAAGACTTGATTCCCAATGGATGTGGAAGCCCAAGACAATGGGGCCGACCAAGTGCCAAAGGCACCGGTTTCTCTCTTTTCCCACGGTGATCACTTATAACGCAAGAGCTTAAGGATCGGGCTCTCATTCACGGCCAGCAGAGTTTATGAACTAATATTGAAAGAACAAGCATAAATTAGAGCAAAGTTTGGAGCACTTACTCGACCGGTTTGAAGAAACCGGTCCCGCTCGGAGATGAGGGCGAGCGGGGAAGCGTGGGTTCCCCACATGCCGCGCCGGGGTAGCTTGACATGTTTAAGCTATTACAACACTACACCCCATGAAAGGGGGGGATCGTGGGGAAGGGAAGATGATAGTTACATCCAAACGCTACCTCCACACAGGGAGGGGCCTTTCGCCGGCCAAGCGGGGAGGGTAAACTAGTGCTAAGAGTGATGAAGAAGTGATGACACCGAATCAGCCTTCTCTCTGTAATAGCTGATAGATAGAGGGTGTGGAGGCCGCAGAACTCTCTCTGGAATTTCGCTGAGGGTGAGACCAGTGGGGATCTCTTCGTCTCTGGAACAGGAGTGCCTCTGAATTTTGCCAATTTCTTCAGGGGTCGCTGGCAGCCTGGACGGGAGTACGAACAGGGTTGCTGAATCTCGGACTGTCCGCAACAGACTATCAACAGCAAGAAGACGCGGCTGCCCCGACCGTTCCCGAACTCAGAATTAGTCGCCGTTGGAACCGTTGGAACAGTAGGTGAGTCCTCTTTACAGAAGAACAAACATGGATGCCAAAAGATGCCGGTGAAGATTAGAGGACTCAGAAACGTGAGGAGTGGTTGATGCAGACAGTGGGAAGCAGAGTCGAACACCTGAGGAAGAAAATTGGTAACTTCTGCTGCAAGATGCCGAACGGAGTTCTGCTTCTTGGTTCTGAAAGTAGACAGGGATAGGAAGAACTTTGCAGAAGAGATTGTGGCCTGACTCCTTTGGGGTTTGTCGTGGTGAAGCTTTCCCTCCGAATCAGGATCTCTGCAGAGCTAGCTCCTGGTTTCCAATAGCAGGTTGCAGAGGATGCCCCGGCAGCTCCCGGCCTCGGAATCAAGCTCCGTCAGAGTCGTTGGAATCGTGGACGAGTCCTCTTCACATAAAAACTAACAGGGAAGCCAACCGATTTTGCAGAAGATTAGGGGATGCAGAACAATGGCGACTGGTTGGTGCAGACTATGAGTAGCAGATCTACGTAGCTGAGGGACAAAAATGAGAACTCTGGATCACGAATGCCGAATGAAGTTCTGTTTCTTGATTCTGGAAGTAGACGGGACGATGAAGAACTTTGAAGAAGAACTCGTGGACTGATTCCTTTGGGGTTCGTCGTGGAAGAGCTTCTAATCTGGCTCAGGTGCTCAGCCGAGGCAGAACTGAGCAGTTGTGGGAGAATGGACCACCTGGACGGCTCGGAGATCAGAAGAATATGAAACCACTTCTGTTGTGAAGGAGACTGGTAGACGCTTCCTACGATGTCTCTTGGGTCTTCAAACTTGTTCGGAGGAAGTCGTGGTGGCCGCTGCAAGTTACTGGTTCATCTGCAACCTCTGGACAGCAAACTGCAACTTCGAAGTAGCTTCCAATGACCAAGAAAGAAGAAGGGGAAGGGGGTAGATGAGTGTGGGAGTGACCCCTGGTTGTAAGGGGGTCTTGGAGGGGGTGTTCTATGGTGTGGGAGGTGGAGAATAAGGTCTGGAAGAGGGTTCAATAGATGGTGGTAGTGGGGGCTGCGAATTTGGTTGGAATGGAGAGAGAGAAAGGATATTCGAAAATAGGTTTAAGGGTGGGGTTAATTTTTTGTCTTGGGAATGGGGGGGGTTGTGTTGGGGAAGGGAAGGGGTGCTTGGGGTAGTGGGAAGGGTGCTTGGGAAAGTGAGAGGGGTAGTTGGGGGTTGGATGGTGAGGAGAGGATTGGTGGAGGGGGTCTTGGGAAGGGGTGGAGTATTGATGAGGGTTGTGGGGAATGGGAAGAGGCTTAAATGGGGTAGGTGGGGAGTGGAGGTGGTTGGGAAGGGAGGAGAGAGAAGAAAATTTGAATTTGGGTGTTGAGGAGAGAGAAAGTGGAGTGAAAAAGAGAGATTAAGAGAGGGAAGGGTGGGGAATCTCTCCCCTAGGGTTTCTCACCCAAAAAATGGAATCTCTCCACTATATAAGAAGTGTAAACTCTCAAAATGGTAAGTTTTTTTATTCATTGATTCATTAGTTTCAAATGAAGGGAATGGGGCCCTATATATAGGCAACCCACATTTTACAATAAGACCCTAACAAAAGACTCAATGACAAATAACCGAGAGGGTAGGGGGGGTTCTTGGGCCAAGCCCAATGAAATGGGCCCAATAGCTAACTAAACAACATAATGACACTCAAACTTAGGAAAATAAACACAAGACCTAGGGACATGACTCAAGAAAATGAAAATTACATCAAATGACTCAAATAGAAAGCACAAAAAGGATAATTGGGCCTTTATGGAGAGAGGCCCAAACTCAAATGGTGCCGGAGTCTGAGGAAGACCCGAGCCAAAGGGAGTCACGGGTGATGCCTCCATCAAATCGCCTGGGCTGCGAAGAGCTCGACTCCGTCGAGTAGGGGTCCATCCGACTGTGGTACTGCTCGAGAAGGTCGGGATCCAACTGCTGGAGATCCTCCCGACTCACCCATGAATCCTCCGAAGGAGGCCGATCCTTCCACCTGACGAGATAGCGCTCGTATACCTTGCTCCGAGTGGTAGTGACTTGTTCATCCAATATTTGTTCTATGCGTTCACACTGGGCTCTCTTGGCTGGTGGTCTCTCCTCACAGGTGGGTGCTCTCTCAAGGGAAGGAATAAGCTCAATCTCCTCACTAGGTACCACCGTGGATCCCTTATATGGCACTAAGTCGGCGACATTGAATGTGGGACTTACCCCATATTCCTCGGGGAGATCTAACTCATAGGCATTTGCACCAATGCGCCTTAGGATCTGGAAGGGACCAGCCCCACGTGGCCTTAATTTGCAGGTGGCTCCCAGGGAGAGCCTCTCCATCCTTACCATCACAAAGTCACCCTCATGGAATTCTTGGTGACGCCGATGAGAGTCGGCCCACCTCTTATAAGCCTCATTCTTTTTGCTTATGTGCTTGCAAAGGCTTTCATGCAATTTTATGAATGTTGACATTCTAGGGGTGATGGGTGGACCTGGGCAACCAAAAGTAGACCAATCATGCTTTGATGCTAAGAAGACTTTGATGGAATGGGGAGGATCGGGGCATCCATAGGTGATCCGGTCATGCATGGGGGTGACAAATGCTGGGGGACCCGGACATCCATGAATACTCCTATCATGCCTACGACTTTTGATGAGTGAAGGTGGACCACTACATCCGAATTTGGACCACTCATGCTTTCTACTTGACATGTGGGTGATATGAATGAATGGACCCAACATAGTGTTCATGCCAAGGGGTGTGGAAAGCCTAGACACATGCATACTTTTCCCAAAAGTGACTTCCATGTGTATAGGTGTGGGACAACCTTTGAACTCCAATTGGAAAGGATCGAATGGATCTAAGAAGGTGGTCATCATGGGGTGGGGCACAACTTTATTACCAAGGGATATGTGATCTAAGGTCATGGCTCCCAAGGTGTAACCCGGGTCTAGGATGGGGTGGATTGGGTCAAACATGGTAGGTTGGGATAGGGAAAGGTGGGTGGTGGATAAGGTGGTTGGGTCCCATGGTTTCTTTGACCCCCATTGGAAGGGATCAAAGGGATCATAAAAAGGGTTATCGAGGGGGAGGGGCCCTATGTCCTCAAGATCCTCAAGTGGTGATGGGTCATCCTCCTCTAATGAGATAATTGGGCCGAAGTTCTTTGTGAGTGGGTTGGCTATGAGGGGAGGGCTTGACTTTCCACCCGATATAAGAAGCTCCAAATTGAGGAGAAGGTCGGGCTCATGGGGTGTGGGGAGGAATATAAGGAGGTCGCTAGTGTAGCAACCAATGGTGCAAACCGAGGTGATAGACCCGACACAAAGGTGTAGGAGGTCAAGGCTCCTAGATTGGTGAGCCATGGGGGTCAACAAGTTGGTCAACTCATATTACCAAGCTAAGACCTTGAGAAGGTCCTTTAAGATTTCCACTTGGTAGGATGTTTGGATTATGGTGTGATAGGAGGAGATGTGCATTATGGGAAGGTTTTCCTTTATGGGAAGGCAATCGTGGGCCGTGATCTCTCTTATTGGGCTCTTCTTTAGCCCACTAATAAGGGACTCTTCCAAGATGAATTCGGCCTTATCTAGAGGGGGTGGTGGAGGGTGAAGATCCTCGTTCGAGGCTTCCTCTTCAATTGGGGCATGGGTGCTCTCCATGGAGGGGATAGGTTCCCGAGAGGTATTTGTCTTCATGTGGTAAAGTGGGTGGACTACTTCTTCCAAAGCTAATGGAGTGGGAAGGTTCTTTGATGGTGGGGTGATGATGGCCGGAGTATGGTGCACCCGGGGTGGTGAACAAGGGCGGGATTCCCTCGGGTGGGAGAATACAAGGTTGTTGAATTTAAAGGTTCCCGAAAGGTGTGGCGAATGCACTAGGCAATTCTGACGTGTTGGGTCGATGTCGGCATTCCTTTCATCTAACCATTTTTTACCTAGGATTATACATGGACCCGCCAATGTTCCCTTTTGACACCAAGCCCCATCCAAATACTTAGTTTTCCCGAACCATTTATGGAATTCAATAAAGACTTGGTCTCCATTGTGCACAATTTGTCCGGTCCTACAAAAAGAGGTAATGATATTGGGGGACACCCAATTTTCAGATTCTAGGTCAATGAAATCAATTTCTACAGGCTCTCCATTAGGTAAGCATGCATGGGATATGATTGGGAGAGGGGCCATGTGACCCAAGACTCAATGTTAACAATGATGGGTTTGACAATGCACGGTTCGGACAAGAATGCAAGCATGCCCTAGGACTTGACTTGTAGAGACAAGTCAATGACTTGCTCTGATACTAATTGATGTGACACGACCTTGGACTTAAGCAAGCAAGCACATTCGCAATCTAAATGGGCCAATTTGGGCCGCCGCTCTCTCGTCGCTCACCCAAGCCCGGGGTAACTTGGCAATGCCAAGGTGAGGTTGAGGGGTTGGGCCCTTGCTGGTAGAGGGCCAGCAAGGCCAAGACTTGATTCCCAATGGATGTGGAAGCCCAAGACAATGGGGCCGACCAAGTGCCAAAGGCACCGGTTTCTCTCTTTTCCCACGGTGATCACTTATAGCGCAAGAGCTTCAGGATCGGGCTCTCATTCACGGCCAGCGGAGTTTATCAACTAATATTGAAAGAACAAGCACAAATTAGAGCAAAGTTTGGAGCACTTACTCGACCGGTTTGAAGAAACCGGTCCCGCTCGGAGACGAGGGCGAGCGGGGAAGCGTGGGTTCCCCACACGCCGCGCCGGGGTAGCTTGACCTGTTTAAGCTATTACAACACTACACCCCATGAAAGGGGGGGATCGTGGGGAAGGGAAGATGATAGTTACATCCAAACACTACCTCCACACAAGGAGGGGCCTTTAGCCGGCCAAGCGGGGAGGGGAAACTAGTGCTAAGAGTGATGAAGAAGTGATGACACCGAATCAGCCTTCTCTCTGTAATAGCTGATAGATAGAGGGTGTGGAGGCCGCAGAACTCTCTCTGGAATTTCGCTGAGGGTGAGACCAGTGGGGATCTCTTCGTCTCTGGAACAGGAGTGCCTCTGAATTTTGCCAATTTTTTCAGGGGTCGCTGGCAGCCTGGGCGGGAGTACGAACATGGTTGCTGAATCTCGGACTGTCTGAAATAGACTATCAATAGCAGGAAGACGCGGCTGCCCCGACTGTTCCCGAACTCAGAATCAGTCACCGTTAGAACCGTTAGAACCGTGGGTGAGTCCTCTTTACAGAAGAACAAACGGAGATGCCAAAAGATGCCGGTGCAGATCAGAGGACTCAGAAAAGTGAGGAGTGGTCGATGCAGATAGTGGGAAGCAGAGTCGAACGCCTGAGGAAGAAAATTGGTAACTTCTGCTGGAAGATGCCGAACGGAGTTCTGCTTCTTGGTTTTGAAATTAGATAGGGAGAGGAAGAACTTTACAGAAGAGATTGTGGCCTGATTGCTCCGGGTTTTGTCGTGGTGAAGCTTTCTCTCCGGATCAAGATCTATGCAGAGCTAGCTCCTGGTTTCTAATAGAAGATTGCAAAGGATGCCCCGGCAGCTCCTGGCCTCAGAATCAAGCTCCGTCAGAGTCGTTGGAATCGTGGACGAGTCCTCTTCGCAGCAAAACTAACGGGGAAGCCAACCGATGTCAGAGAAGATTAGGGGATGCAGAACAATAGCAACTGGTCGGTGCAGACTATGAGTAGCAGATCTGCGTAGCTGAGGGAGAAAAATGAGAACTCTGGATCACGAACGCCGAATGAAGTTCTGTTTCTTGATTCTAGAAGTAGACTGGGTGATGAAGAACTTTGAAGAAGAACTCATGGACTGATTCCTTCGGGGTTCGTCGTGGAAGAGCTTCTAATCTGGCTCAGGTCCTCAGCCGAGGCAGAACTGCGCAGTTGTGGGAGAATGGACCTCCTGGATGGCTCGGAGATCGGAAGAAGATGAAACCACTTCTGTTGCGAAGGAGACTGGTAGACACTTCCGACGATGGCTCTTGAGTCTTCAAACTCATCTGGAGGAAGTCGTGGTGGCCGCTGCAAGTTGCTGGTTCATCTGTAACCTCTGGATAGCAAACTGCAACTTCGAAGTAGCTTCCAATGACCAAGAAAGAAGAAGGGGAAGGGGGTAGATGAGTGTGGGAGTGACCCCTGGTTGTAAGGGGGTCTTGGAGGGGGTGTTCTAAGGTGTGGGAGGTGGAGAATAAGGTCTGGAAGAGGGTCCAATAGATGGTGGTAGTGGGGGCTGCGAATTTGGTTGGAATGGAGAGAGGAAAAGGATATTCGAAAATAGGTTTAAGGGTGGGGTTAATTTTTTGTCTTGGGAATGGGGGGGGTTGTGTTGGGGAAGGGAAGGGGTGCTTGGGGTAGTGGGAAGGGTGCTTGGGAAAGTGGGAGGGGTAGTTGGGGGTTGGATGGTGAGGAGAGGATTGGTGGAGGGGGTCTTGGGAAGGGGTGGAGTATTGATGAGGGTTGTGGGGAATGGGAAGAGGCTTAAATGGGGTAGGTGGGGAGTGGAGGTGGTTGGGAAGGGAGGAGAGAGAAGAAAATTTGAATTTGGGTGTTGAGGAGAGAGAAAGTGGAGTGAAAAAGAGAGATTAAGAGAGGGAAGGGTGGGGAATCTCTCCCCTAGGGTTTCTCACCCAAAAAATGGAATCTCTCCACTAGATAATAAGTGTAAACTCTCAAAATGGTAAGTTTTTTCATTCATTGATTCATTAGTTTCAAATGAAGGGAATGTGGCCCTATATATAGGCAACCCATATTTTACAATAAGACCCTGACAAAAGACTTAATGACAAATAACCGAGGGGGTAGGGGGGGCTCTTGGGCCAAGCCCAATGAAATGGGCCCAATAGCTAACTAAACAACATAATGACACTCAAACTTAGGAAAATAAACACAAGACTTAGGGACATGACTCAAGAAAATGAAAATTACATCAAATGACTCAAATAGAAAGCACAAAAAGGATAATTGGGCCTTTATGGAGAGAGGCCCGAACTCAAATGGTGCCGGAGTGTGAGGAAGACCCGAGCCAAAGGGAGTCACGGGTGATGCCTCTATCAGTAGAGTACAGGGCTTTCCTTTCCGAGGTACTCTCCTACCGCTAGCGTAGTGGTTTTCCATTTTACGAGGTAGGGTTCGAGTGATCCCTACTGAGTCTTGTTCCGAGACTCATTCCCTGCGTGTTTTCACCGTGTTTCAGGTGAGGCGCCGCCCTAGTGGAGCGCGTCTGGGGTGCAGCGAGGTGCGGGTGCCCAGAGGTAGTGCCAGAGGGCAGAGCCGGGGTATGCCCCGTGTAGCTGTACTTTTCTTTCTTGTCTCTGTACTAGTTGTGGACTACTACTGTTGTTGTTATTTTCAATTGTGGACCATGTAAAATCCTAATTTGTTTCCTGCTTAATATTATAACTGTTTAATTTCTACAATTATTTTTGATACTTGTGTAGTTTCCACACCATCCTTCTAACCCTTCCGAGTCTTCGGACTCGTGGGTGGCGGTGCGAGTCTCGGGTTATCGGGCCTTCCAGGTAATCGGATTCTTGGGTCGTTGCACATGATGGGAGAGAAGAAAAGAATGAGGAAGGAGAAGAGGCCAGCAAGGGTACCGTCACCCATGGCTTACCCAGACTAGGAACAAGAAGTCATCACCCGGGCCGTGCACGGATACCTCTGTGGGGTCAGGAACACCTCCCTAGGGAGGCAATGGCTACTACAAGCCATCACCATTACTGAAGAGGGTCAAGAATATCCAACCGACCCGGCTGAAATAGAAGATGCGGAATCAGGATGCTATGAGCTTCCCCGCCATGAAGAAGACCCACCGAGAGTTTCGGTGTTTGAGAGATTGACCTTCCCTGGTTAGCTGACTAGACGTGCAAGGAGAAGAAATGAAAATATATAGGCTTATACCTGTCACATGGCCGAAGTGACTTATCACTATGGGACTCTGCCTATTGAGCCTGAAGAAGTTGCCAAGATTGCTGAGAGGCTGGGCCCTCTCACAAGAAGAGGAAAGGCCGCTAGTGAGGCATTGCAAACTCTTGTCAGAACAACAAATCCGAAAGAGACTGTGGCAGCTTTAACTGCCAATGTAATTACGACTGAAGATGACAGTGGGATGCCATCCACCTCGTCTGAAGAAACACCATCTCAGGACTGGGGAAGCCTCCCTAGCCCTTCTATCAATGATCTAGCCCTGCTGATGTTACTGTAAAGATATCAGCAAGAAATCAAAGCATTAAAGAAGCAACTGAGCGAGAGGGATACTCACAGCGCCATGCCCAGACAACTCGAAGTCCCCCCTGGGACATCAGGGGGCAGTAGCCAGGCATTTGAGGCTTTGCCGTAGGTCACAGCTGCGCAGTCGACGCCCAACTATGCTGGGGGCATCCCTCCTCCACAACAACAACTTATAGCTGCACTGCAACCTTCAATCCTCCAATTCCAAGGGGCCCCTGCTACGTCCCATGCGGCCGTGTTAACAACGCCGCATATGCAACAAGCCCACTTCTACCCAAGTCCGGTTGACCCGGAGGTGATGAATAAGCTCATGCTCGAGCCGATGATAGAAATGAAGTTGGCAAAAAAGAGCGATGGCGACTCCACCTCATTTGATGTATACAGGGTACCATACCCATCTCATCATGCTGCCAAGAGGCTGCCCCCTGGCATCACTAAGCCTCCGAAGTTTGAAAAGTTCAATGGGCAAGGGTCTCCGCGCGAGCACTTTGCCTACTACACTAATGTGATGGGCGACTTAGCTACAGATGAGTCGTACCTACTAAAGTTCTTCGGGTCCACATTAACAGGACTTGCCTTCAAGTTGTACTCAAGCTTGCAGCCCGGGTCTATCATTGATTGGCCCAACATGCAGAGAAAGTTCAAAGAAAGGTTCCACATCGCCGAGAGGGAGGTGACGGTGGCTGAATTATATGAACCAAGCACAGGAATGACGAGTCCGCCCTGGAATATATCAAAAGATGGAGGAACCTTAGCATGAGGTGCATGCGCCCGCCACATTAGGACGATGCCGTTCAAATGTGCAAGCAGAACTTGAGAAGAGAGGTGCTGGAAAGAATGATAGGCACCGAAATTAAGTCGTTTGACCGATTGAATAACGTTGTGGCAGAAGTCGAGGCATTCCTCTCAAAATACTCTGCCGCTCCCGCCACTTCAAGCCAGAAGGCCAGGTCAGCTGACAAACGATCGGTGTTGCAATGGATGAACAATAAGATCTAGAGGGGGGTGAATAGATCTACCATAAATTCATAGAAATAGGCCGTTAAAATGCAGAATTAAAAGATTCAACCAATTACTATCAATTCAGACTTAAAATGCAGATAGATGAGAAGCAAACAGATGATGTAAGAGGTACGAGGCGGAGGTGTGACTCAAGGAGTCTACTCACTCAAGAAAGACTACCTTTCAAATAGGCTTAACCCATTCTTTCAGTAGCACGTTTTTATATACCTCTACAACCAACAATAATGAGTAATATCCAGCGAATTAGATCTATCAGAATTAAAGGAAATATTCAGCAAGGTAGATGCACGAAGCTAACAGGCAGCAATGGCAATGACACAAGAGGCACAAGAAATTTTAGGTGGTTTGATCTCAATCCAGAGATCTACATCCACCCCTTACCCAATTGAGTAAGGCTTACTGCTGACTCACAGCTTGAATCCGCTGATCCACAACTTTGGGGATAAAATCCCTACAGACCGCTAAGCATCACAGCCTGCTGGACTGCTGATTCACAGCTTCAACCATTGAGCTTCACAGCTTTCTATCCGAGGATTCAATCTTGCCTGCTGAGCTTCACAACTTGCTTTGCTGATTCACGACTTACAATAGATTCAAAGAGAAAAGATGAAATGAAGACTAAAAAGAAAAATGTAGCTCACAATGAGCAATTTCAATTCTGGATTTGTTCCAGTAGTTGAAATACCACTTTCAGAGCACCAAAATCTGATATTCTATTTTTCCAACTCTCACAGACTCTTCTTAAGGAATTCTCTCTTCTTCAACTACTCTTCTGGTCTCCTAGCTTCTTAGGCTCTCTCAGTTGCTCCTTCACTCTCTGCTACTCTTCTCTATTTTTTTTTGCTTCTCTTTGTCCACACTACTCTACTGAGCGATCATGCCTTTATGTATAGGCTCGTGAGAGACTGGGTGCGTTGAGAACACGTTCCCGCCCAAGGAAATTTGAACAAATGCGCTGCTGGATGTCCACATGGTAGACGTTGAAGGTTTGTTGTCCACGTGCCTAATTTTCCAATTGAGACATTCCTTGGATCACGTGCCTATGGATAAAGACCTCGAGCCACGTGACCATACTCAATATAAGGCATGCTGCCTTACATATGTTTGATTCTGGGTCTTTCTGTGACTTAAGTCCCTGTAAAGTTGAACATAAGACAGAAGCCATTTTGTCAAACACTCTATAACCATAAGTGGATAACTAATGTGCATTGACCTATTGAGATAAAAGTCTCAGTACATAAATGAGTTTCAAATAGGTGTGAAAGATGCACAGACTGAACTAAGCATTATGCACATATGATGCATTGACAAGATTTGAGACCTAAACACACTAGCATTACCCTATTACTGGTATGCTCAGATCTAATAGTGCATGTGCTCAGACTTGAGTGCATATGCTTAGACATGTGTGAAACATGTACTTCGACCATGTAATACACACTATCATATATGCTTAGACCTTATTATAGAAGCTAGCACATGTGCTCAGACTTAATAGTACAAGCTAGCACATATGCTCATACCGTATAATGCATATATGGATACATGCACAGGCTTTATAGTGTTATATGCAAACATGCACAGACCTTATAAAGTGATATGCATGCAAGTATTGGTGTGCTACAGGCGAATTTTAGGTCGGATAGGCCCAATAGTTGTACGATCTTGTTCATTATTTATAAAGTGATATTTGAGCGTAGATATGTGATTGTATATTACTTTATGATGTCCCTAAGATATGTGGTTGTAAAGTCAACTCGAGATGGGATCTCGATCATGAGACTGACTTTACATGGACACATACCTTAAACTGTTCCTGGTTGGAGGGTAATCGCTCGGGGACTTTGATTACCTATTAAACCAGTACACATGATGTGTTAGGGACCAGTCTCATGGTCACTGGTGCGGGGCACCAACACATATGTGTAGGTGTATGTCCTTGGAGTATGTACACTGAACTGATCCGCTATTGGATCTTCAGATGGTTGATTATACCTAATGTCAACTGAAGATTCAACTATCTCAGTAGCATCGTTGGTCCTTTGACCTAAGATATTAATCGGATCTTACACGAGGACTGGAATGGTTTAATTACTTGGCTAAGTGACTTTAACCATCAGTCATGAGTTGTCGAGTCATTAACCACTCTAGGATACGTGTGAAGATCATCAATGGTCAAGAGGGGATCGCTCACTGTCGGGTATATATCAGATAATTAATGGGTCATGACATTGACGCTCCGTTAAATCCCTAGTCAAGGTCATGTGAGTTCGTTTAGAACGGACGTCATACACTTTAAGGAGGTCATGGTCAAATGGCACGATGATGGGGTTTGACAGAAACCATATCCTCGATCGTACCAGACTCATCATAGAAGGAGCGATGGATTATATCGATGTGGTAACTATAGACTTACAGGTACCAGACAGGCTGATTTAAACCCGGCGTCCTCTAGAATCATGCGGATTTACTTGACCCAACGTGATCAAAGGTTCAGAATAAATTAAACTATTATTCGGCTCTAGTAGAAGCGAATAATAAGTTTAATTTACTGCTAATTGGGAATTAGAAGTTAATGGGCCTTAAACTAGAGTGACTATGGGCCACGAGGATCACACACAATGGATTCTTGGGTGACGAATTATTATTGTACAAATGCATATATTAATTCCCTTTAATTCCTTTTGGAAAGGCATATAAAAGGGGCTTAATATATATGTATAATAATAGGAAGGACATATATACAGTTTTGGTCTTTTGGAGCTCTTTTAGAAATGGCCAAATCCTATATATATGGATGCTATGAGACTTCTCTCCCTCTCTTGGCTAATCAAGCATTAAGGCTAGGAAGAGAATGATTAGCTCCTCCCCCCCCCCCTTTTTATTTTTGTGAATGGATGTAAGAAGTCTGTCCAACACTTGCTGAATTTTCTAAGATCTTATGAATGCTCTTCTGGCCAGTTAATCAATACCTCCAAAAGTTGTTTTATTACCTCTCAGAAGATGCCCCCGGGCGCTGTCAGCAGAATTAAATCCCAGACTGGCTATATGCACAAGAGATCCACAATTACTTATCTGGGGATTCCCCTCTTCAAGGGCAGAAAGAAAGTCATTCACTTTAAATATCTTATTGACAAGTTGCAAGGCAGGCTTGATGGTTGGCAATCAAAATGCTTATCTCAAGCTGGTCGATTGACTTTGATTAAATCTGTTCTCTCTTCATTGTCTATTTATTCTGCTAGTGCCATTTCCATTCCTACTTCTATTCAGAGGCAGATTGACAGGATTCTCTCTAATTTTTTCTGGCAAGGAATGGAATCCACTCACAAAAAACATTGGATCTCATGGGACAGAGTTTGCTGCCCTGTGGAGCAAGGTGGTCTTGGCGTCCGCAGTATGATTGACATTCAGACTTGTTTTCATGTCAAGCTAATATGGCTGGCTACTTACAGTGATTCATTATGGGCCAGGTTCGTTAAATCTAGATATCTGAAAGGTATGCATCTGTCCGACTGTAAAACCTTTTTTCCTGCTGGTATTAGAAGGAATGAATTTATCAGAGCTAGGGATCTTTTAATGTCTGGACTCCGAATGACTGTTAAAGATGGCAACAGCACATTGTTCTTCAAGGATAAATGGTTTTCTAATCATTTAGTGGCCACTGATATTCCTTTATCTGAATTTCATAATTGCACTGTCAGGGATGTTTTGTTGAATGAAACTCACCTAGCATGGAGTTATGTGACTGATCAGCAAACTGTCCCAGTTATTAAATCCTTTACATTGACTGAGGGAGCAGATATCCCTGTGTGGATATTCACTGATTCAGGTGTGCTCACAGTTAAGTCTGTTTATAGGCTGTTGAAACAGCAGGTTCATCCGAACTCTTCTAACTGCAGGGCTAAAACTTTACACAGTCATATTCCTCCCAGGGCAGGTTTATTCAGTTGGAAATTGATTAACAGAGCTGTTCCAATTGATTGTAGATTACAAAATATGGGTATTCATATTGCTTCATGTTGCTCTTGTTGTCAGGGCAACAGAGATCTTGAAGATTTTGATCATTTGTTTCTAACTGGGGAAGTGGCTGTGGCATTATGGTCTGCTGTGAATCCTTTATTAACAGTCTACAGGTATACTTCTGGGGGTTTCCTAAATTGGCTTAGATGGTTTCTTCTGGAAGCTAACCTCTCCACTGCTGAAAGCTTTATTTCATTAATTACCTTAGTCCTTACTCTGTGGGAAATCTGGAAGGCTCGGTGCTCTTTTAGGTATGAAGGCAGTAAACCCAAGATTGTCAAATCTGTCACAGACATCTTATACAATATCAGAATTGCTGTTCAGAACATTAAGTTCAGATTGCCACCAAATTCAGCATTTCTCACTATCTTGCAATCTTACAATATCCGGGTTAATTCTAAACATATAGTCTTCAAATTAGTTCGATGGATACCTCCTTTAACTGACTGCTCCATTAATATAGATGGATGTCTCAAACCTGATTCCGGATTATCTGGTGGAGGGGGTTGTATTAGAAACTCTTGTGGTGATATTATACTGGGGTTTTCCTTTTTCTATGGTCATGGTAACATTATTCAAGCAGAAGGCAGGGCCATGGTGGATGCATTGAGATTAGCACATTCATTGTCCATCTCCATTTCTGTTATATACTCTGACTCATCTTTACTTGTTGATATGATTGTTAGAAAGAAACCTCCCCCTTGGGTGCTTCATCATTGGTGGGCTGAAATTCAAGACCTTTTGTCTTCCTTGGGATGCTCCATCTCACATGTGTATAGAGAAGCCAACCAAGTTGCTGATACCTTGGCTGAGCATGCTGTTTTTCAAAGGCAGAATGAGGTGTTTTACACTCGGCATGAGTTACCTACACGTGCTAAAGCTTATGCGTTGGCGGATGCTGCAGCCCTTCCTAACATTCGAAGAATTTTTGTCTAGTTCATATGTCTTTGTTTTTCCCAAGAAAATTTCTGATGTATAGCCATGTGTTTACCTTTTTGCTGGCCCGTTGCCACTTTTTGTTAGGCTTTGGCCCTCTTCTTGTACTTGGTTTCATATATCAATAAAAGCAGCACTTAGTGTTCTTTAGGTGGAGTGGGTCCATTCTCTTCCTCTGGAAGGGGGTGCACTCTCCCTATTAACACTAGGTGACTCGTATTTTACAAAAAAAAAAAGCTCCTCCCCCCTTTCCTCCCTCTTGCTCTCTCTCTCTAGAAGGTGAAAGGGTTGGGGAAGGTCGTGCCGGGGGGTACCGTCGCTGCGTAAGGATCCGTGTGGATCAGCTCTAGAGGCCATACTTTTATGCGGCTCGGTGTTCATGAGATTCTGCATCGGACACTGTGGACAGCGTCGTTCCGCGCAAGGTGAAATCTGCAACCCGTAGTTAGAAGTTGGGTTATTAATACATCGATTGGAGCACAGATCTAAGTTTCCCTGAAGCCGGGTTCGGGCAAATAAATTTTTGTTATCCGTTGCATTGCCCGATGGTGCTGTTTGGAACCTTACAGTGGTATCAGAGCCAGGTTACCGCTCTGGTCGGTGTTTTATCGCCGTATAGAACCATGTTTTTAGGGGAATTAAAATCTTCAATTGTTATTCGTAGAAGGGGATGCTGGGCATCTCTGTTCTTCTAGGATGCTGGGCATCTCTGGTGCAATTTTTTTTTTAAAAAAAAATTTTGGCCGCTGGGCGCACTGCGTCGCTGGGCACACTGCGCCCACCCGCCGGGTTGCGTGGGCGGGCGCGCCCGCGAGTTTGGGCGTTGACCCAATTTTTTTATTTAAAAAAATTGTTTCTTTATTAATTTAAGTGTGCTATATATATATATATGCAAATTAAATTAATCTAAAATTATTATCTCAAATATTAATTATGTTATCTCAATAGTAAATTCAACTTTTGAATTTAATGAGGTAAGATAATTTTTATTTACTATGAGATAAAAAGGTTAATAATTAAAGATAATTATATGAAATTCAATTTTTGAATTTTTAATTATTAGATAATTAGTAAAATCAAAATTTAAATTTTATTGAAGATTATTTGTATAAAATTCAAATATTTGAATTTTAATTATTAGATAATTGTTAAATTCAATTTTTAAATTTTAGAATGTTGATAATTGAGGATAATTGCATTATTTAAATTTACTTTCAAACAAAATTATTGGATAATTAGTTTGAATTTAAATTTAAATGATTGTCATGTTTAAAATTTTAATTTAAATTTGATTATTGGATAATTAAATTTAAATTTAAATTCAAATAATTATCTTAATTATCTGACTTATTTGAATCAGATTCAAATATGCATGCCCATGTTATAAATGATGGTTCTTTACGTGATTTACTTTATTTACCTTGCATTGGCTTGCTTGTGTTTAATTTTAGTTAATCCTGCTTCGATTTTTAAAATTAAACAAAGCTAGTCTATTTTTGTTTGCACATCCCATTTTTAAATCCGCAAGTAAGGATTATTTTCAGAAATAACCATTGATTGATTTTACATGAATTGGTTGGCAAGTGATCATGGACTTGGTTAATGTAATTAATTGGGGTCTGCGAACCTCCTTTCTCTCTCTGTTAAAATTCCTATGTACTTCTATCTTCCTTTACAGTTGTACTCGCCCTAAGGGCTGCTGGAATTTGAGTCACATGTAATTTAAATTTTACCGGCCTACGTGCCGTGTAAAAGTTATAATTAATGCGGCGTCGGAGTTTGAAAGCGCGGAGCACACCCGACGAGGACGATCCAGGTGCTTCTGAAGCGGGCCGGATGTCTTAGTTACATTAGGAATAAAGTCCATGGTCACTTGTGATTTAATTTCTGCATTGGATGTATTTATTTTATGCAAACTATTAGGTACGGTAAATATATTGGATATATTTATATTACCACCTAGGGTGAGATCAAGATAAAATCAAATTCCCTCACGATTAATTTTAGATCTGGTAAGCGTGGCTCTAGGAGTCGTCGTGGCTCTCCATCATTATGGAGTGAATGAACGTCTTCAGTTCATAGATTTTTTGTGCTTTCCACAAGGTCCATGAGTTTGGGGGCGGGATACAACTCCAAGACTCGGCCTTAATGGGGTGAGGAATTGAACTCGGCCTTGTTGTGCTTTCCACAAGGGTCGGGTCATGAACTCATTGCTATGTAGTAATGATGGTTAGATCTAACCGAGAATATCCTTTGTTGTGCTTTCCACAAGGGGATGATTTCTCGAGGGCCGAAATCGGATATTGCATTGGATGCAAATGCTTGATGACTGCCCTTGAGATGGTGTATGACTTGTTGTGCTTTCCACAAGGTCATACATCAGTCTCGTTGAGATTTCGACCCACTAGGTTGATTTCATTGATCTCCCATTCTATATACTGAGGGTTATATAGTTCGATCGAAAAATAGTGGGACTAACTAAGATAGAAAACCACATCTAAGTTAGAATTTGAACATATGCTAAGTTATCTTTTATTTCTTATCTAGATTGCAATGTCGTCGTCCAACCCCCTCCGCGGCATCTTGGATGCCAACAGACTGACTGGACCGAACTACTCGGATTGGCTATGTAATCTACGCATAGTCCTCACCACCGAAAAAATAACCTACGTGTTGGACACGGTTCATTCTGAGCCAGCTCCCGATGCCGACGAGGGGGAGTTAATGACTTATGCCAAATGGTCTGAAGACTCTTCCCTTGCCCAATGTTATATGCTGGCCTCTATGGCTCCCGAGCTACAGAGGCAATTTGAAAAGACTGATTGTAGAAGCATACTTCTTAATCTACGCCAGCTCTTCGGGGAGCAGGGGAGGATTGCGAGATATGATATCTCCAAAAGGCTTTTCAGGACACGGATGTCAAAGGGTGCTTCAGTACATGCTCATGTACTGAAAATGATAGAGTGGATAGAGAGACTCAATGCACTGAGGTTCAAGTTAGATCTTGAACTGTGCATTGATCTTATACTCCAGTCATTGCCCGATTCCTTTTCTTCCTTCATCATAAACTTTAACATGAATAATATTGATGCAACTCTTTCGGAGCTGCTCAACATGTTAAAGAGTGCTGAAGGGACTATGCAGAAAGACAAATCATCTTCTTCTATAATGATTGTTGGCCGGGCCAACAAGACAAGGAAGGCCACCCAGATATCCACCAAAGGTGACAAAGGGAAGGGAAAGAAAAAGGCCATGGGTAAGCAACTCACCAAAGTTGACAAAGGGAAGGGCAAGAAGAATGAAAAAGAAAACAAGTATTTTCGATGCGGGGAAACAGGGCAATGGAAAAGGAATTGCAAGGTAATTCTAAATGAAGGTATTTTTATCATAGACCTTAATTTGTCATATATGGAATCCACATCATAGGTATTGGATACTGGATGTGCATCTCATATATGCAATTCTGTGCAGGTGCTGACAAATAGAAGGCGACTGGGCAAAAAAGGAGATTGAACTGAGGATGGGCAATGGAGCTTTAGTTTCTGCCAAAGCTGTCGGGATTGCACGCCTCAGTTTACCTTCAAGAGTCATTCTAGAGCTGAATGACTGTTATTATGCTCCTAATATTATTAAGAACATTATTTCAATCTCTGGCTTGTATAACGTTGGATATGCATTGACTTTTAACAGCATTGGGTGCTTTATAATGAATAATGGTTTGATTATAGCCAATGGTTCGTTAGTCAATGGTCTTTATGTATTAGATACACATTCTAATGTTATGCAAGTTTCCAATACTGATGAAGTGAATTCTGCATATCTATGGCATTGTAAGCTTGGTCATGTAGGTGAGAAAAGAGTATCTCACCTACACTCAAATGGGTATTTGAATACATTCGAATACAAGCCATTTGATACCTGTGAGTCATATCTCATGGGGAAGATGATCAATGCTCCCTTTAGTGGACATGGTGAGAGGGCTGTTGACCTTCTCGAGCTCATACACTCGGATGTGTGTGGACCCATGTCCATGGAGGCAAAAGGGGGTCACCTCTATTTTATTTCTTTTATTGATGACTTCTCGAGATATGGCTATGTGTATTTAATGAGACATAAATCACAAGCCTTTGAGAAGTTTAAGGAATACAAGAATGAAATAGAGAAACAGACTGGCAAGAGTATTCAGGCTCTTCGATCGGATCGAGGAGGTGAATACATTAGCCATGAATTCACTTCTTATCTTAAAGACAATGGAATTGTTTCTCAATGGACTCCACCGTATACACCACAGCACAATGGTGTATCCGAAAGGAGAAACAGGACCTTGTTAGACATGGTCTGATCCATGCTGTCTATGTCAGGACTACCCTTATCTCCTTGGGGCTATGCCTTAGAGACTACAACCTATTTACTAAATAGGATCTTAGGTAAATCTGTTCCTTCTATACCATATGAGATATAGAAGGGCAGGAAACCAAATTTTAATCACATTAAAATTTGGGGGTGTCTTGCTCATGTAAAGAAGAACGATAGTGATAAGCTTGAGTCGAGAACCGATAAGTGTAGGTTTGTGGGATATCCAAAGGAGACATTTGGATATTATTTCTATCACCCTTCTGATCAAAGGGTCTTAGTAGCTAAGAGAGCTGTATTTCTAGAAAGAGAATATCTACTCCAGAAAAATAGTGGGAGCCAGATGGAATTGTACGAGATCCAAGAGCCACAACCCGTAGACACAAACTCATTAGATGAGACTGTATCGGTTGATCCTATTCAGAGTGAAACACAGACACTACGGAGATCTGGTAGACTACCAAGAGAACCTGAGAGATATGTTGGACATGTCTCAGAGAGGTCCTCTAAGGTATGTATCGATGAGGACGAAGATCCTCAATCGTACCAGGATGCAATCCGTAGTGTGGACTCCGAGAAATGGCAAGAGGCAATGGATTCAGAGATCCAGTCCATGTACACCAACAAAGTTTGGAACTTGGTTGATGTACCCGAAGGGAAAGTCCCTATCGACTGTAAATGGATTTTCAAAAGGAAAATCGATGCAGATGGATAGATTGACACATACAAGGCCAGATTAGTGGTGAAAGGATATCGTCAAAGATAAGGTATTGACTATGATGAGACTTTTTCGCCAGTAGCCATAGTTAAGTCAATCAGAATCCTCCTTGCCATTGCTGCATACCTGGATTATAAGATTTGGCAAATGGATGTGAAGACAGCTTTTCTGAATGGAAATCTATCAGAAGAGATGTACATGGTACAGCCTGAAGGATTCACCTCCAAGCTACATCCTAATAAGGTATGCAAACTTCAGAGGTCCATTTATGGATTGAAGCAGGCATCTCGGAGCTGGAACTTAAGATTTGATGAGGCTGTCAAATCTTTCAACTTCATTCGGAATGAAGATGAACACTGTGTTTACAAGAATGTCAGTGAGAGCTCAGTGACCTTCTTAGTACTATATGTTGATGACATCTTACTCATTGGGAATGATGTAGAGATGTTAACATCAATTAAGTCTTGGTTATCCAAGACCTTCTCCATGAAGGATTTGGGAGAAGCATCCTATGTGCTGGGCATAAGGATCTACCGAGATAGATCTAAAAGGATGCTAGGTGATGCGGGACGGACACGTGACTCGACTCCAATTGGATATGCGACCCTTGGACTCTAAGCAAGCTCGCGATCGTCCCTAACGAGGGAAGCGTAAGGACGTGCATGGTTGAGAAACCAGCAGTGAGCTAGGGTGGTCAACTCACAATTTTGTGCCCGGATCGGGTCACGGGACGGGTCACTCTCTCGCTAGCAGCGGTGAATAACAATATATAGCGAGCTAATTACCTTATCATGCTCTCTAGCAGCGGCATAAATAAGTATATACGAATAAAGCAAATTGCCGAGTAAAGGAGCGAATACGATACGTCCATGCGCCGGGCATGGGGGAGACGATCCCGGCCGATCTCGTACTCCCGGAACAATAAATTATATAAATTACAGCAAAGACTTTACTGCCCACTCCACGCAGGGAGGTAAGGGGCTACAAAGTGAGACCCAGGAGTAGCGGGTTCGGGTTGACGGGTAGCTTCTTGTGTAGCTTCTGCGGCACGTGTACTCACGAACGTGGGACCCACGTGCTGGTCAGTGGGGCTGTATGGGCCCAGAGCGGCACCGCTGTGATGGGGACGTCTGGAGGGGCGCTCCCTGGGAAGGCGGCGCGCTAGTTCGCCTCGTGGAAGGCGAGTCGGCTCTGACCTCCTTGTGTGGAACTTGCTGTCCACGGATCTGAGTTCTGTTTCAGACCCGCGCGCCCCGACGAAAATTGCTACTGCGGTCGGCCCGACGTCGGATCGACGCGAGACTGGCGCCGTTGGAAAGCTAACTCAAAATCCTTTGATCTATGGCTAGAGAAAGAAATTTGACTTCCTTAGATCTGGCCTTGGTCGATTTTACAAGTGGCTGTTGGTAGGACCCGAAATCTCAAGATAGAAGTGATATTTCCTTAGAGTTGGCATTGACCGTGATGTAGACCTCTGATTAAGCTATTTATCTCTTCATGAAAGTTGTAGAAGGCAAAGAGAGGAAAACAGAGATAATTTTTATGAAATGTTTGATAAAGATTTAGATGGGGAAAAGTATTTTCTACTGCTGGGTGGTCAGATCTGGATAGCAGAGAAAGAACAGAATTTGGGATCTGAAGTGATTTTTTAGAAAATATAAACGATATCTTAAATTCATAAGAAAATTTGTGAAAGAGGTATTTGGTGGACAGAATCCGTAATAAAATTGGTGACTCAAGAAGATAAGGGAAAGGGGTTCGAAACCTAGAAACACAGGGTGACTATGGTATGTTCTGAACAGAAGACAGAACTTGAAGGTGAAAATACATAAAAATGGAAAAATAGAAAAAGAATGGTAAATGATGGAATTTGTTTTGTGGAGGTTGGGGTTCAAGTGGGGAACCTACCCTAAAAATCTCAGCTTTTACTTCCTTAGGAAGTTGGGAGCAAAAATTCTCGGAGTGAGCCTCTGTCCAGCAGAACAGAGATCTGGACAGCACTTCGGAAGCGACTTTGTAGCGGCTCGATGGCGGCACGAACGGCGGCGGTGGCGGCGGCGGCGGCGGCGGCGGCGGCAGCAGAGATAGAATCCAGAGGGGCTAAGGAAAAGATAGAAGGGTTCTATACCCTGGAGATTGGAGGAAGAAGAGAGAAATCAGAGAGAGAGAGAGGGGGCGCAGGTTTGCTCTTGGGCATTCACAAATTTTTCTTCTCATTAATTCATGAAAAAAGGAAATACAAGCCTTATATAATAAAAGAAAAATGACCATATATACCCTCAGATCTAAATTGGGGAGGGGTAAACAAGGGACATCACACATGGTCAAAAAAACACACCAAAAAATATAATAAACAATGGAGTTCGCCCCCCCCCCCGCTTTAAGAGGTAAAATGGAATTTTACCTCTTTATTAAATTCTTGGTCCAAGTCCATATTTGGACCATGGACCAGCCCCCTTGGGCCCGGGAGTCTATGTGGACCAATAAGAAGGAGGGAGGGGGTCCCTGCTGGGCCTACATGCCCTTTTGCAAAGAAACCCAATGGCCTTTTGTAAATAAACCCACTAAGACTTACAATTGTGTACCCATATAACACAAGGGTATACATACAAATATAAAAGGACATAAATGCAAATAAAATATGAGCGGTCTTGCTTCGATGTCCCCATCAATTCTCCCCGGGTGGGAAGAACTCGACCCCTTCGAGTAAAGGGGGTGACTGCTCGAGTAGCTCCGGCGGATCCGTCACCGAACCAAGTAGCGCGGGTACGCTCCACTCCAAGTGATCGTCACCTACTCATTCCGTATATACTCGATATGTGCATGCTGCTACGGGAAGAGGCTAGTGGTGGAACACTCCGGGGTGGGGTCACCTTCAAGAGGAGGAGGCGGCTCGAGGACTCACTAGGAATCACCGTTGGGTCCCTGTAGGTGACTAGATCCGGGGCATAGATGTAGAACTGATCCCATACTCCTCTAGCAAGTCCACTCGCCTCTCACTCATAAGGGACCGACAACGAGCTTGCACAAGACACATGCAAACTCACCATGTACTAACACACGTATGCAAACCACACAAACAAGTCACACAAAATAAACCACACAAAGAAGAAACTAACTGACTCATGCATGACCCTAGACTTAAGGTGGTGACATCGACCCCCAGGTGACCATCACCCGAGTGCCACATCTTGAGCGTCGGTAGGCTCGTCCAGACCTTCGTACTCATCAACTAGTTTCGGATCGGCCTCGTAGCTGACAGATACAAGCCCAGAAGGTGAGGCTTCTCCTACCCCTAGGGCTAGAGTGGCACGAGTGGGACATTGGTTGGCAAAGTGGCCAAACCCATGACAATGGAAACACTGTAGACGGGACCTACTACTCTCTCCGATGAGAGGGCTCTTACCCTTATCCTCCCGACGGGTAGGGGGTGTAGGCATCAGGGGTGGAGGTGCCATAGGCAACAGGGGTGGAGGTGTAGGTGCCATAGGGCGGGCACTAGGTGCCGGTTGTTGGGATGGAGGTAGATCCCGTGGCGGGAGAGGGCGAGGCCTTAGAGCGAAGTGCTCCTGACGGGTGGGCTCCTGAGAACGAGCCATGGGGGCCCGCAGATGTGGGCCTAAAGAGTGATGGGACTCAGTACTACGAAGAGGGGTGGGACCTGGCCGATGGCTATACTCGAACTCTCCCTCAAATTGCTCCAACTCGAGAGTAACCTGATATGCCTCTTCCAACATTTTGGCATTGTGACGGAAAAGCTCATACTGGTAGTGTGACCGCAAACCACGTCGAAAGCGGGAAACGGGCATGGTGCTCTCTTCCGTGACCCCACACCGTAGAAAGTACTCATCAAATTCAATGATGTACTCGAAGACGGACCGGTCTCCCTGGCTGAGACTCTGCCACCTATCGATGAGTCGCTGGCGGTATGTGGCAGGAAGGTACTTTTGCCGAAGCTTGAACTTCATTTCACCCCATGTCGCAACCTTGGGCTCTAGCCGCTGAAATAATAGTCTCTCTACATTCTTCTAATATGTTTGTGCCTGTCCCATTAGCTTCATGGTAGCGAATCAGACTCTTCGACGCTCCGGCATATCGTACCAGTCGAAGTATCGATCCATGCCGGACTCCCAATCTAGATAGACTTTCAGATCCAAAGACCCGTAAAAACTGGGAGGGTCCACTCGTACGGTCTTAAGGACCCTATCGTCCTCTTCATCCCTCTGTGGTTGGAGGCCAAGACGGCATTGACCATACCCCTCATAGGCATTGTCGGACCCATAGTCCTCAAGACCAAGGTCACGGAGTTGTAGTTCGGGGACCCGAGGAAGGGCGGGCGAAGGAGCCTGTGGCGGCTGAGGAGCATGTACGGGTGGATCTTGGGCCACAACGGTGGGCTGGGCCTGGGCTATGGGAATGGCTTGGCCTTGGGCAGCCGCTGGAGCGAGTGTGGGTGGGCCCGGGGCCACTCTAGGAGGGTCTTTGTGAGACATCCTATCCAACCGTCCGACCAGACCTTGGATAGATCTGTTGGATGACTCCATCCGTTCCTCCATGGCGTTAAACCGGCCATCTATACGGTCCGAGAAGCTCTTAAAGGTTGCCTCGGATTGGCCCATCCGGGTTACGAGGGTCATGATTGCCTCGTGCAAGGAGTGAAGGTCTCCCGAGATGGTATCCCGTGGGTTGGCCATAGGTGTAGGGAGAATGTATTGGGTACCTCGCCGAGTGGGCATGCAACGACACAAGGACTAGGAGACACGGACTAATGCAAGGATGATGCACCTAGACTTAGCCAATATCCGGTACGTGGCGGAGTTAATCGATCTGAAGATCACTCACACAAGACCGCTACCTTCCCGATATGCATAACCTAACGTTTGGGCAACGCCGTTTGATATACCGAGTAATGGGATGCAAATGCAACCTAGACCGACTTAGACAATGACTCTTTTTTTGTTTTGTTTCCACCTGTCTACCCTAGACTGAACTGGCGCTCTGATACCAAATTGATGCGGGACGGACACGCGACTCGACTGCAATTGGATATGCGACCCTTGGACTCTAAGCAAACTCGCGATCGTCCCTAACGAGGGAAGCGTACGGACATGCACGGTTGAGAAACAGGCAGCGAGCTAGGGTGGTCAACTCACAATTTCGTGCCCGGATCGGGTCACGGGATGGGTCACTCTCTCGCTCACAGCGGTGAATAACAATATATAGCGAGCTAATTACCCTATCATGCTCTCTAGCAGCGGCATAAACAAGTATATACGAATAAAGCAAATTACTGAGTAAAGGAGCGAATACGATACCTCCATGCGTCGGGCGTGGGCGAGATGATCCCGGCCGATCTCGTACTCCCGGAATAATAAATTATATAAATTACAGTAAAGACATTACTGCCCACTCCATGCAGGGAGGTAAGGGGCTACAAAGTGGGACCCGGGAGTAGCGGGTTCGGGTTGACGGGCAGCTTCTTGTGTAGCTTCGGTGGCACGCGTACTCACGAACGTGGGACCCACGTGCTGGTCAGTGGGGCCGTGTGGGCCCAGAGTGGCACCGCTGTGATGGGGACGTCCGGAGGGGCTCTCCCTGGGAAGGCGGCGTGCTGGTTCCCCTCGTGGAAGGCGAGTCGGCTCCGACCTCCTTGTGTGGAACTTGCTGTCCACGGATCTAAGTTCTATTTCAGACCCGCGTGTCCCGAAGAAAATTACTACTGCGGTCGGCCCCGACGTCGGATCGACGTGAGACTAGTGCCGTTGGAAAGCTAACTCAAAATCCTTCGATCTATGGCTAGAGAAAGAAATTTGACTTCTTCAGATCTGGCCTTGGTCGATTGTACAAGGGGCTGTTGGGCATGACCAGAAATCTCAGGACAGAAGTGATGTTTCCTGAGAGTTGGCATTGACCGCAATGTAGACCTCCGATTCAGTTGTTGAGCTCTTCATTAAAGGTGTAGAGGGCAAAGAGAGGAAAATGGGGATAATTTTTATGAAAGGTTTGGTAAATAGTTGGATGGGGAAAAGTATTTTCTATGGCTGGGTGGTCGGATCTGGACAGTAGAGATTGAACAGAATTTGGGATCTGAAGTGTTTTTTTAAAAAAATATAAACGAGATCCTAAATTCACAAGAAAATTTGTGGAATAGGTATTTGGTGGACAGAATCCCCAATAAAACTGGTGACTCAAGAAGATAAGAGAAATGGGTTCAAAACCTGGAAACACAGGGTGGCTATGGCAGGTTCTCAACAGAAGACAGAATTGGAAGGTGGAAATACATAAAAATGGAAAAATAGAAAAAGAAAGGTAAATGATGGGATTTGTTTTTGTGGAGGTTGGGGTTCAAGTGGGGAGCCTACCCTAAAAATCTCAGCTCCAAAAGATGAGGGAGTTAGGAGCTAAAATTCTCGGAGTGAGCCTCTGTCCAGCAGAACAGAGATCTGGACAGCACTTCGGAAGCGGCTTCGTGGCAGCTCGATGGCGGCACAAACGGCGGCGACGGCAGCAGAGATAGAATCCAGAGGGGCTAAGAAGAAGATAGAAGGGTTCTATACCTTGGAGATTGGAGAAAGAAGAGAGAAATTGGAGAGAGAGAGGGGGGGCAGGTTTGCTCTTGGGCTTTCACAAATTTTTCTTCTCATTAATTCATGAAAAAAGGAAATATAAGCCTTATATAATAAAAGAAAAATGACGACATATACCCTCAGATCTAAATTAGGGAGGGGTAAACAAGGGACATCACACATGGTCAAAAAAACACACCAAAAAATATAATAAACAATGGAGTTCCCCCCCCCCCCTTTAAGTGGTAAAATGGAATTTTGCCTCTTTATTAAATTCTTGGTCCAAGTCCATATTTGGACCATGGACTAGCCCCCTTGGGCCCGGGAGTCCATGTGGACCAATAAGAAAGAGGGAGGGGGTCCCTGCTGGGCCTACATGCCCTTTTGCAAAGAAACCCAATGGCCTTTTACAAATAAACCCACTAAGACTTACAATTGTGTACCCATATAACACAAGGGTATACATACAAATATAAAAGGACATAAATGCAAACAAAATATGAGTGGTCTTGCTTCGATGTCCCCATCACTAGAATTATCCCAATCCATGTACATAGACACTATCCTCAAAAGGTTTAGGATGAAAAATTCCAAGAGAGGTCTCATTCCCATGAGACATGGAATTTACCTATCCAAGGGGATGAGTCCTAAAACTTCTGAGGAGGTGGCACACATGAATAAGGTACCCTATACTTCAGTGATAGAGTCAATCATGTATGCAATGCTATGTACGTGTCCTGATGTTGCCAATGCTTTGAGCATTGTCAGTAGATATCAGGCAAATCCAGGCGAAGAGCACTGGAAGGCCGTATAGTGCATCGTTAAGTACTTGCGAAGGGCTAAGGATCTTTTTCTACTTTATGGAGGAGAGGACCTACAGCTTAGAGCTTACATAGACTCTAGTGTTCAGTCAGATCCAGATGACTGTAAATCCATGTCAGGGTTTGTATTCATGTGGAATGGAGGGGCAGTCAGTTGGAGAAGCTCCAAGCAAGATACGACTGCAGACTCGACGACAGAGGCAGAATATATTGCTGTAGCTGAAGCTGCTAAGGAAGCCATCTGGATGAAGAAATTCATCTTGGAACTTGGCGTAGTTCCCGAGATATCAGCTCCCATCAAATTATTTTGTGATAATAATGGGGCTATCGCCTAGGCGAAGGAACCAAGATCTCACCAAAGGTCGAAGCATATTCTCAGGCGCTTCCACCTTATTCGGGAGATTGTTGATCGTGGAGATGTGGCAGTAGAGCGTGTACCGTCAAAAGATAACCTAGCAGATCCACTGACTAAGCCTTTGACACAGATTGTATTTGAGTGCCATCGGGATAAGATGGGCCTCAAAGTTGTGGGAAATTGGCTATAAATCAAGTGGGAGATTGTTAGTATTGGTGTGCTACAGGCCAATTTCGGGTCGGATAGGCACAATAGTTGTACGATCTTGTTCATTATTAATAAGGTGGTATTTGAGCGTAAATATGTGATTGTATATTACTTTACGATGTCCCTATGATATATGGTTGTAAAGTCAACTCGAGATGGGATCTCGATCATAAAACTGACTTTACATGGACACATACCTTAAACTATTCCTGGTTGGAGGGTAATCACTCTGGGACTTTGATTACCTATTAAACTAGTACACATGATGTGTTAGGGATCAGTCTCATGGTCACTGGTACGGGACACCAACACATATGTGTAGGTGTATGTCCTTGGAGTATGTACACTGAACTGATCCGCTATTGGATCTTCAGATGGTTGATTATACCTAATGTCAACTAAAGATCCAACTATCTCAGTAGCATCGTTGGTCCTTTGACCTGAGAGATTGATCGGATCTTACACGAGGACTTGAATGGTTTAATTACTTGGCTAAGTGACTTTAACCATAAGTCATGAGTTGTCGAGTCATTAACCACTCCAGGATACGTGTGAAGATCATCAATGGTCAAGAGGGGATCGCTCACTGTCGGGTATATATCAGACAGTTAATGGGTCATGACATTGACGCTCTGTTAAATCCCTTGCCAGGGTCGTGTGAGTTCGTTTAGAACGGACGTCGTACACTTTAAGGAGGTCATGGTCAAATGGCACGATCATGGGGTTTGAAAGAAACCATACCCTCGATCGTACCAGACTCATAGAAGGAGCAATGGATTATATCGATGCAGTAACTGTGGACTTATAAGTACCAGATAGGCTAGTTTAAACCTGGCATCCTCTAGAATCACGTGAATTTACTTGACCCAACATGATCAAAGGTTCGAAATAAATTAAACTATTATTCGGCTCTAGTAGAAGCGAATAATAAGTTTAATTTATTTCTAATTAGGAATTAGAAGTTAATGGGCCTTAAACTACAGTGACTATGGGCCTAGAGGATCACACACAATGGATTCTTAGGTGACGGATTATTATTGTACAAATTCATATATTAATTCCATTTAATTCGTTTTGGATAGGCATATAAAAGGGGCTTAATATATATATATAATAATGGGAAGAACATATATACAGTTTTGGTCCTTTGGAGCTCTTTTAGAAATGGCCAAATCCTATATATATGGATGCTACGAGACTTCTCCCCCTCTCTTGGCTAATCAAGCATTAAGGCTAGGAAGAGAAGGATTAGCTCCTCCCCCTTTCCTCCCTCTTGCTCTCTCTCCAGAAGGTGAATGGGTTGGGGAAGGTCGTGCCGGGGGGTACCGTCGCTGCGCAAGGATCCGTGTGGATCAGCTCTAGAGGCCGTACTTCTGTACGGGTCGGTGTTCGTGAGATTCTGCATCGGGCACTGCGGATAGCGTCGTTCCGTGCAAGGTGAAATCTGCAACTCGTAGTTAGAGGTTGGGTTATTAATGCATCGATTAGAGCACAGATCTAAGTTTCCATGAAGCCGGGTTCGAAAAAATAAATTTTTTTTATCTGCTGCGTTGCCCAATGGTGCTGTTTGGAACCTTACAATGCAAACATGCACAGACCTTATAATGCATATATGCAAACATGCACAGACCTTATAGTGCTATATGCAAACATGCACAGACCTTATAGATCAGGCCACAAAACATGCATCGACCTTGGTTCATGTAAGATGCAATGTGCATCGAACTTAGTATGCAAGATGCAAATATGCATTGACCTTATATATGTACAGGGCAAATGTGCATCGACGTTCGTGTAATGAAATGGACATGTGCACCGACCTTATGTATGTATAAGGCAAATGTGCATCGATGTTCGTGTAATGAAATGGACATGTGCACCGACCTTCTATATGTACAAGACAAATGTGCATCGACGTTCATGTAATGAAAAGAACATGTGCACCGACCTTATGTATGCACAAGACAAATGTGCATTGATGTTCATGCAACGAGATGAACATGTGCATCGACCTGTCCTTGTTAAATGCAAATGTGCGCATACCTTACTCTGTGTTATAATGCAGATGTGCACAGACCTTTGTGTGCAACGTCGTGAATATATATGCACCGACCTTACTGATGACTAAGACATGATCGTGCACTGACCTATATGAATAGAGCATTAATGTGCACTGACCTATATGCATAAGACATGAATGTGCACTGACCTTCATGCTGCATGTGCTCAGACTTTATGTGCAGCGATAGACATATGTATCGACCTTATATATGAACCTAAACACACCTTGCTGCATGATACTACAAAATGATGATAGTAATGTCATAATGAAATTTAATGAAAAAACACGATTGTCAACCTCTGACTCACAGACACAAAGCACGGTTACCAATATCAAAATTTTAAGACAAAATATGCTATTGCCAATATTAAAACATGAAGCAAAATTCATTGTTGCCAACATCAAAACACATTTAATCCAGGAGATTAAAAAATTTGAGAGGACACAACATTTTCCTTCACAAACTCCCCTCAACATTCTCCCCCTTTTTGATGATGACAACCTTATGCTGTTAAATTTTGATGACAACACCGACTTTATTAAAATTCGGAGGGAACAATGCGTAACTCAGAATATGCAAATAATGCAGCTAATGCAATTAATGCAGCAGATGATTTCTCTGATAACTCTCCCCCTTGCCTAACTCTCTTCATACAGACAAAATAAAACTGTTCTCCCCCTTTGCCATTAGCAAAAAGAATGATCATGAGGTTGAAAGTGTAGAAAGGAGTTGAGAGTATGAAATAGGTGAAAGTGTAGAGAGAATTTGATTGGCAAACTAAGTGATCTTTCATTAATAAATCATACTTAGCTCAGAGTCTTCTGGTATAAGATCTCATATAATGCAGCCTTGAAAATATGATGGGTTAAAAATGATAAAAGTTAAAGAGTAAGTACTACATTCTTTGAAAAAAATTGCTGAATGAACTCTTTTAATAGCAATAAACCAGACTGATATATAACGTATAAGATTTTCCCTTGCCTCATCTTATACATCTAAACTCCAAAGAGTTTCTTAGGAGTGACCAGAGCATGTATTGAGAGTAAACAAATTTCACAGTTCTGAAATTATCTATAGGGTTACAGCAAGATTTTTCTGTTCATTTGCTCACTAATTTCAGAACAGTCAAGTATAATCTATACCTTTTTATGTAGGGGTATACGTTTATTAGATGACAATACCCCTAGTTACTCAGTAGGATTTACTATTCTGTTTTAGGTATAGTTGACACCTTTTTACGTAAGGCGTTTATCAGACGTCAGTACCCCTAGTTACTCAGTGAAACTATCCTTTTAATTTTTGAAACAGAGTTAGCCAAGAAGCTTCATGCCATAGGTTCACATAATTTTTGATAGAGAACCCAATTTCGCAGGGCATTTGGCCATTGCTCTGCCTCCAGCATATTTGATTATTCATTTTGACACAACTCCCCATTTGATTTCCAGAAAGAGTTGTTTAAAAATAATACACTCTACTGGGTTTCTCAACCAAGATATCCTGAAGTTAGATGCTTTCAGATTATGAAAGGTTCCATTAGACATGACATGATCAAAATGGTTGAGAGCTATTAAAAAGTAATCAACAATTCTTTTCATTAAGTTTTGTCTCTATCTCTAAAGTTTATTAGATTTAAACCATCAATTCATTCATGGAACACTATGCTTCTTATAAGAGAAGTCTTCTGATTTTAGCTGCTTAGTTTAATGAACTGACTGTAAGTTTGTCATTTATTCAGATTCAAAAAGAGTTGTAAGAATTTTCAAGAAGGCAACACCAAGGGTGACAGAATAATGCACAAACTCCCCCTAAGTATATGCATGAGTTTTCAGACAAGTATGACTGAGAGAAAAATTGGAGTTTTTCATAAAAAATTTAGACATGTGCACTATTGACCCCCAGTACAAGACGGAGTACAGAGGTCTATGGGACCACCATCACGCATGATGTGAGTTTCCAGACAGACATAATTTGTCCTTCTCCCAACGTACCATTTGATATACCTATGGGTCAGATTATGAAGTGCAACACTCAGATATACATTAACTGTCAACACACATGCATCATTTATTGTCAGTAAGAAAATATAGGATACCAAGTGTTGATGCAAATCTGAACAAGCATTCGTGCTGAGAATTTACAAATACCAAGTTCTCTCGTTAAAAATTTGAATCTTTCATTCCCTAGAGGCTTAGTAAAAATGTAAGCAATTAATTTTTCAGATTCTATGAATTCTAATTCAATCTCCTTTTTGTTTACTTCATCTCTTAGAAAATGGTGCTTAATCTTAATGTGCTTAGTCCTTGAATGGTGAACTGGATTTTTAGTAAGAGAAATAACATTGGTGTTATCATAGAGAATTGTAATACAACCAAGGTTAATGTGATAGTCAATAAGCTGGTACTTAATCTAGAGGACTTGGGCTGCACAATTTTCTGCTGCCAGATATTCTGCCTCAGCAGTGGATAATGTAACAATATGCTGTTTCTTAGATGCCCAAGATACTAGACAACCACTTAGATATTGACAATATCCACTAGTGCTTTTTCTATCTATCCTACACCATGCATAATCTGCATCAGTGTAAGCTATAAGGTCTAACTTACACCTAGCATGATACCATAATCCTAAGTCCAGGGTGCTAGACAGATACCTAAAGATCCTTTTCACAGCTATCATATGTGATTCCTTAAGACTAGCTTGAAAACGTGCACATAGACACACTGAAAATTGAATATCAGGGCGAGACGCAGTAAGATATAATAAGGATCCAATCATACCTCTGTAGAGTTTGGTGTCTACCAATTTACCTTCAGGGTCAACATCAAGGCTAGTTGATGTACCCATCAGTGCAGTTATAGCTTTGAGGTTCTCCAGCTTGAATTTCTTTAGTAGATCCTTGATGTACTTCTCTTGGGTTATGAATGCCCCTTCTTTAGTCTAACAGACCTGCAATCCGAGAAAGAATTTTAATTGTCCCATTGAACTCATTTCAAATTCATTAGTCATTAATTCAGAAAACTCCTCACACATAGATGGCTTGGTTGACCCAAACACTATATCATCTACATATATCTGAACGACCAAAATATCTTTATCACATACCTTTGTGAGTAATGTCTGGTCAACCTTACCTCTGGAGAATCCTTTGTTTGTGAGGAATTTGCTCAGTCTATCATACCAAGCTCGGGGGGCTTGCTTCAACTCATAGAGTGCCTTATCAAGCTTATAAACATGGTCAAGAAAATCAAGACACTCAAAACCAGGAGGTTGTTTTACAAAAATATTCTCTTTTATTTTTCCATTTAAAAATGCAGATTTAACATCCATCTGCTGTAGAGTTATTCCTAGACTGCATGCAATTGCCAAAAGAATCCTAATGGCTTCTAGCCTAGCTACATGGGCAAAAGATTCTTCAAAGTCAATGCCAAACTCTTGATTGTACCCCTGAGCTACAAGCTTAGCCTTATTTCTAACTATATTACCTTGCTCATTAGTTTTATTTCGAAAGACCCATTTAGTGCCTATAACATTGCCATGAGTGGGTTTAGGAACTAAGTGCCAGACCTTGTTCCTATCAAATTGACTAAGTTCATCATGCATGGCATTTCTCCAATGTTCATCTTGTAGGGCACTTTCTATATTCTTTGGTTCTATCTGTGAAACTAAGGCAAATGAGTTCAATTCATTTTCAATTCTGAGATGTGCTCTAGTTCTAGGAGGTTCATTCAAATTACCAATTATGTTTTCTAAAGGATGATCTCTAAGAAATCTAACATTGGTAACCTGATTACCTGAGTGTTCATTCACCTCCCCCTGAGCATCAGATCTTTCTGCTTCAGCTTCTTCTGTAGATTCTCCATTTTGTTCTTCTTTAGTCTCTAAGATATCTCCATCAATTCTGTCCCTACATAAGCCAGTTTCAGTTTTAATTATAGATTCATCAAAAATTATATGTGGAGATTCCTCAACAATTTGAGAATTAAGATTGTAAATCCTATAAGCTCTGGACTGTTCAGAATAACCTAGAAAAAGTCCAAGTTCACTTTTAGGTTCAAATTTATCAAGGTCTCGTTTAGAATTGAGATGAATAAAGCATTTACAGCCGAAAACTTTGAAATGTGCTAGAGAAGGTTTTTTACCTTTAAGAATCTCACAAGGAGTCATTTGTGTAGAGGGTCTTACCAGGGCTCTATTAATGACGTAACATGTAGTATTAATGGCCTCAGCCTAAAACTTCCTAGGCAAGTTCCCTTCTACCAACATGGTTCGAGCCATCTCTACCAGAGTTCGGTTTCTCCTTTCTATCACTCCATTCTGCTCTGGACTCCTTAGTAAGGAGAACCTGTGATTGATGCCATTTTCCCTGCAGAAATTTTCAAATTGTGAGTCTACCAACTCATCACCATGGTCAGACAAAATATTAGAAATGGACTGTTCACATGTCTGTTTTATTTTATGAAAGAACTTCTGAAATTCAACAAATGCATCATTCTTGTGAGACAAGAAAAATACCCAAATAAATCTAGAAAAGTCATCAACTAACACAAAACCATATCTTCTTCCAGATAAGTTAGCTGATCTAGTGGGTCCAAATAAATCCATGTGAATCAGCTCATAAGGTCTAGAAGATAGGCTTTTAGTTCTGGACTTAAATGACTTTCTGGTTTGCTTACATTGGGTGCATGTTTCACAGATTTTATTATCATTTTTGAATGAAATTTTAGGAAGTCTTTTCACCATGCTATGCTTATTCAATTTATGAAGCACACTATAGTTGGCATGACCTAACCTACGATGCCACAGGTGGGCTAAGTCATCCTTATTGATAGTGAGACATAAATTGGTGTGTGCTACATCTTCTAAATCTACCATATAGATGTTATGTACTCTCTTGCCAATAAATTTCATAGATTTAAAATTAGATTCAAAAATAGTGCATGTAAGAGAATCAAAAATAACCTTATGGCCTTTATTACAAAGCTGGCTGATACTGAGCAAATTATAAGCTTGCCCTTCAACTAGTAAAACTTCTTCAATGAAACAGGAAGAGCACTTACCAACCTTTCCAGACCCAATAATCCTTCCCTTGGTATTTCCTCCAAATGTAACATGACCAGCATCTTTCTTCACCAACATGCAAAATTTTCCTTTATCCCGGTCATGTGCCTGGAACAGCCACTGTCTAGATACCATTTGTTATGGTTGGCTGCCAGACATACCTACAAATGGAATCAAAGGAAAGATTTTGGAACCCAAGAATGTTTGGGCCCCATGATAGCAGTTAAGTCATGCAGGCAGTATAGAAGATGTTTTAGAATCCACACTTGTTTTGTTGTATTCAATTGAGTTGTGGATTTCTTTGCTTTCTGTTTGTTCTGCCTTACATTGGAATTTTGAGCTTTGGTTGGTAGCTTCTGTGTTTTAGCATTCTTATTATCAACCTAAAAATCTCCGTGCCAGTGATTAACCCAATGGACATTAGGATGAGTGTCCAGTGTGGGTCCTAGGCTGACCATACATAGAGTGAACAAAGTTATGAAAGTTTTGGTTTCTGAAATTCTTGAACTTAGGTTGCCCAAAGGTGTTCTAGGATTGAGGTCTATGTTTTTGACTAGGATATGACTGCGGCACTGACCACTTGTTGGAACTGCCTCTACCTATCTTACCAGGGTGGTAATAATAGGGGTTGTGAAATGCATAATAGGTCTGTGTACCAAGGTGGTAACTTCAACCTGAGGAGTCCCTGCTCAGACCTGGATTTGTAAAGGTCATAGACCCATGAGTGATATGTGTAGGTGCAGACTGGTAGCTACTTTGACCTTTCTATGGATAGTGGGCTGTTTGTATCTAGGGTTTTCCTTGAACTTGAGTTTTTGTAGGTTGACCCCTAACCTGTCTTCTAGTCTGAGGTGTAGTAGTGTGTGTGCATGGTCCACTAGACACCCCAACCTTTTCTTTGCTCTTGTCCTTGGCACTGGGCTTGTGTTGATTAACATTTTTCACATAAATAGGCCGTTAAAATGCAGAATTAAAAGATTCAACTAATTACTATCAATTCAGACTTAAAATGCAGATAGATGAGAAGCAAACAGATGATGTAAGAGGTACGAGTGACTCAAGGAGTCTATTCACGCAAGAATGACTACCTTTCAGATAGGTATCAGAGCAAGTTCTAGACTTGTCTCTACTAAGTCTTGTCCTAGGGCCATTGCATACATCACCCTTGTCCACTATCATGACTACCTCATACTTGGCATATTCACCACTCTTGGGCCCATTAGAAGCCTTTGTGTTTGACGGAACCCACCCTAGTATATATCTAGAGTGGGAGGACTCCATAGATCGACACTTTGGGAGGTTCACTCTATCAGGGCCTATGCAAGTCAACTATGCCAAGAGTTTGCTTTGGCGCCAATCTAGGAAAGAATGGGAGAACATTGTAGGTTTGAGAGAAGCCAAAGGGGAAGCACCCATTGAATCTTGGGAGGAAATGAGGATCGATCTTAGAAAGATCTACGCACCCCAATCCAAACCTCTTCAACCAACCAATCTTCCACCCCCGAACCCAACTCCAACCCAAGAACTTCCCCGACCAAGCCCAACCCAAGTCCACCCTTGTTCACCACCCCGAGAGTACCATGCACCGACTATTATCACTCCACCCACCATAGACTTTCCTACCCCATTATCCTTGGAAGTTGTGGCCCACACACATACCCAGGTGGAGATGGATGCCAATCCGGATCCACCTCCCACCATAGAGAACATCCTAGACCCCCCACTTCCACCCACCTCTCCTAGTATGGGTCCTAATGAGCCACACACTCTCGCCATGAATGAGTCCATACTCCAATGGCTCAAGCGGGGCCCCACCGTTCCTAGCTCACCACCCTACCTCTCACCCTTGGGATATCAAGCCCAAATTGTGCCCACCCGGTCTTCCCATGTCACGCTTCAAACCTCCTACCTTGTGGAAGACTTAGGGGACCTAGTGGACTACTTACAATGGCAAGTCCACCTGACCGAAATGCTAGCCATAGGACCATCAGAGTCTAGCACCATCTTCCTAGCATACCCCACCACCGGTTCCATCACCTCCATCTACACAAGTGGCCATTATACGAGTGAAATCCTCCTCTTTCTCCCCAAGGCTGAGAAACCCATCTTGGCCCACTCCCCACCCATTGAGGTTCCAATTAATTTGATTGGCCAACCCGCTAGAGACCTTGGCCCAATTACCTTGGAGGAGGATGACTCACCATTTGGGAACATTGAAGACATAGAGTGCCTCCCTCTAGGAAGACCTTTCCACAACCCCTTTGATCCCTTCCTATGGGAGTCTAGTTCCCCATGTGACCCACCCACCTTACTGACCACCCACCTTACCCTACCCCCACCCACCATGTTGGGCCAAACCCCTCCCTTCCTAGAACCGGGTTACAACACCATGGGAGCATTGACCTTAAGCAACATACAACTAGGGATTGAGGAATTGCCCCACTCCATGATGACCCCCTTCTTAGATCCATTTGATCCATACAAATGGAAGCTCAAGGGCCACTCCACACCCATGCACATGGAAGTCATCTCTGGGATAGGAATGCATGTGCCTAGGCGTACCACACCACTTGGCATGATTAGTATGTTGGGTCCATTCATTCATATCACCCACATGTCAAGTATGAAGGATGAGTGGTCCATATTCGGGTATAAAGGTCCTCCCACATTCATCATTGGTCATATGCATGTTAGGGGAGTTCACGGATGTCCAGGAACCCCGGCATTGGCTACGTCCATGCACACTAGGCTCACCTACGGATGCCCCGGCCCTCCCAATTCCATCAAAGTCTTCATGGCAACAAAGCATGATTGGTCTACATATGGTTGTCCTGGTCCACCCATGCATACCGTACATTTCACCCTCACACTGCATCGTAGTGCATGGCATGAGCGTCTAAGCAAGCACCAAGCAACGAGCGGTGAGGTTCATGAAAGGCGGGCAAAAACTTGTGAGCGCCACTTGGATTTCCTAGTAGGCAGTCTAGTGATGATGATATTGGAGTGGCTCTACCTTTGGATCACATCCCAAGCGAGGGCACGAGGACTTGGACCATGCCAAGTTCTGAGTGATTTTGGCAGCCCGACTTACGGGTTAGACTTACTAATGGGTTTGGGGATTCACCTCATTTCGCACGTGGTAGGTCCGGCACCCTATATGGGCACCGCGGTGGATCCTAGTTGTTGTGCCCCTTGTGCTTTGTTGATGATGTGGTGTTTTAATGATAGCAACATAATTGAGTCACCACTTTGTCTTGAATATGTCTGATCTATTCTGTGGGAGATTGCATGAGTGTGCCATGTCTGAATTGTGAAGAATGCATGCGTATGCTTGAGTCATGCTGTGATAAATTGGTTTGTGCTTGATTTCTATTCTGTGCATTGCTTGCTTCTCTGCTGATAATGTTCATGTTGTAGTTCATCAAGTCTATACATCCGTCTCACTGTTCACATGCATCAAGTATGTACAGCGTCCGTCTCATGTCATATGTGTTTACTTCATTCAGAACTTGGTACACAAAACATTTTAACTGTGAGCATGGCATAGATTATACATGGCATAGATTATACACTCACCATGTATGCATGTCTGCATGATCTGTCTTTCATTAATATGGGTTCTGTGCAATGAGTGCGTTGACACAGTTGGAGATTGGGTTGACGCATCGGCTGTCTGTTCACTAGCTGCGTTGACGCTACAAGGACACTGCGTTGACGCAGTAGTCACTGGTTCACTAGCTACGTTGACGCAGTGGATCAGCTGGGTTGACGCCATGCTGCTTTGTCTACTTTTTGTTGCTCATTAAGTCTTAAAGTCTGTACAGGGCAGTTCATGCATCACTCTCTTTGCCAAGTGTATACATCGGTCAGCATTGCATCTTGTTCGCGAAGTCCATACATTGGGCCATTCATCAAAGTCCATACATTGCATAATGTTTGTCAAGCCAATACATTGCACTGTAGATGCATCGAAGGGAAGTATGCACATTGGTCTGTTCATATAAAGTCTGTACATTGGAAGTGTGTACAGTGTTCAGTTGCCTTCTCATAAAGTCTGTACATCGCCTTCAGACTTTCAATTGTTGAGTCTTAACATGTTTTGAGGTTGACAACACTATGAGCCTTAGTGTCGTTATTTTTTCCATCGCGTGCTGAACATTGCAGCACCTCGTGCTGCTTTCTGTGCCACCTCGTGTCGCTCCATCTGTGTCACCCCTATGTCTTCGAGTCTTCTGTATTCGTGTTGTTTCTTCCAAGACCCCGTGTCTTTCTTGCTTTGTGATTACACTTCGTGTCGGTTTCTGTTTTCGTCTTCGAGTTGTTTTCAGCCCGTGTCATCCTCGTGTTCGAGTCATTTTCCTGTATCTTCGTGTTATCTTTTGTTTTTATGTCTTCGTATTATTTTTATGTCTTCGTGTTAATCTTGTGTTTGAGTCTTCATGTTATTTCTGTGTTTGTGTCTTAGTGTTGTATTTGTGTCTTCGTGTTGCTTCTTTCTATCTTCGTCCAAGGTTCCTCTGATCGTGTGTCTTTCTACCGTTTTACTCCGTGTTATTTCCTTATGTACCTCGTGTTGTTCTCTTTTTATCTCGTGCTGTAGTCATTTTATGTACCTCGTGTCGTTCTTAGTATAGTGCACCTTTTGTTGCTCCTACACACCTCGTGCAGCTTTAGCTTGAGTGTCAACCGACTTATTTCAGGTATATATATATATATATATAGAGAACCCTGAGTATTAATGTTTTTAATCTCTTTGCAGGAGAAGAAGAAAAAGAAGAAGAAGAAGGATTCTGGGTTCAGGATCAAATCCGAACCAATTTGCTCTATTCTACTGTTCGTGGAGCCTATGCAGAGTGGGCACGTGATACGAGACTAGCATCTGACACGTGATCCGAGATGCAGAGGAGCCTCCACGTGGACTGAAGCATTTGGGCAGGAATCGTGGAGAGTATACGCCGCCCTAATCTGCTGCTGCTATATATATGTGTCTTCTTCCTCTGAAGAAGGCTGTGAGGGTAGAGAGTGACTGAAGTAGAAGCAGCCAGAGCTAAGAGAAGAAGTGCAGAAGAGAAAGAAGAGATAGAGAAAGCTGAGAGCTAGATCGAGAGAGCAGAAGAAGAAAAAGAAAGAGAGACAGTGAGATAGAGAGAGTGAGAAGAAGGAGAAGGCAGAAGCAGTAAGAAGAAGAAGAAGTAAGAAAGAAGAAGAAGAAAAGAGAGTTCGTGCTGGGAGAAAGAGAGAAGAAGTAGAAGAAGTTCCTGCTGGACCGTAGATCAAATCCAGGCCAGCCAGCTCCTGCGAGAGCCACATTTGTTTTTATCTTTTCAGCTTTCTGTTGCTGGGTTTTGTTTTTCTTTTGAACTATTCACCTGCTGTATTTTCGATTCTCTGTAGAGAGGTCGGGGTCTCTCCTGTTGGTTCAGGAGAAGGGAGATTGCTATCTCCGGTTGCAAGTAGCTGGGTGCTACTTGTGGGTTCCCTCTGGTTAGAGGAAGGGAGGCTCGTCCTCCGGTTCTGGGCTTGTAGGTTTCAAGTCCAGGGGTCCCTCCGGTTGGGAGGAAGAGAGGTCCTAGACCTCTGGGTTGCAGGTGACTTAATGTCACTTGTGTTTCCCTCTGGGGTTCAGAAGAAGAAGACTTGGGTCTCTTGGCTCCCCTCCAGTTTGGAGGAAGGGAGATTTGGTCCTCCGGTTCTGGGCTTGTGGGTAGCAAGTCCAGGGGTTCCCTCCGGGTCTGGAGGAAGAGAGACCGTGTGTCTCTGGTTTCCAAGTGGCTGGGAGTCACTTGGGGTGTCCCTCCGGTTGGGAGGAAGAGGGGAGGTTGTTCCCCTGGTCAAGCTGTTTGGCAGCATTTGTTACAGACTGAGTCTGCTGTGCTAGTGTTACTAGTGGAAGCCTCACTCCGGTTGGGAGTGAAGGGTGGACGTAGGTCTGTTGACCGAACCACCTAAAAACCCTGGTGTCCCTTGTGGCTTGATCTTCTTATATGTTCACTTAATTGCTGCGCATTAGATGCTTGCTTAGGATCGGTTGAGGGCTTCTTGAGTTGTTGTCTTGCTTTGATCCTTCTAAGTTTCCTCAGGCTATTTCTGCAACAGTTTTAATTCCGCATAACTGAGCTTTAGAATTTTAATTAGGCTATAATTGTAGAGGGATACATTCACCCCCCCCTCTGTATCCGGGCCTTACATTCTAGCAATTGGTATCAGAGCGGTGTCTGCATACAAGGTCCAGCGACCTGCAGATTCGATCTTGCTGTCTTAGGTGCTAATTTGTCTTTAGTGCATAATTATTCCTGTTGCCTTGAACTTACTCGCTATTTGTTTTTCAATGGCTTTACCACCCATCTTTAGTGGTTCTGGTTTCAGTCAGTGGTACACTGCTTTACATGCTTATGTAAATTCTGCTAATCCTGATTTGTGGAAATTAATTTCACAAGGTCCTCACACCTTACCAACGAAAGTGTCCAAATGGACCGACAGACACAGATCAAAGGATGGAGAAAATCAGAAAGCCTTTAACCTGTTGAAAGCAGCTACTGACAGAGCCTTATGGTCTTGTCTTCATAATTGCAACTCAGCAAAGGACATCCTGGATAGGCTGAAGCAATTTCACAGGGTAAACGAGGACAACTGCATGATGGCTAACAGAAGTAATCCAATTGGCAGCAATCAAGGCAGCAGTCAGACTGAAGATGATGATGATGAGGTAAATCTCTTCGAGAATTTTTCGCTAGAAGATTGGGAGAATGCATATGCTGAATTATTTGAATCTCATGAACTGTTAAGAAAATAGTATAAAAAATTGAAGAAGAGTACTGGTTTAGATAGTTCAAGTTCTCCTTGTAGAAATTGTGTTGAATTGAAAAAAATTCATGATGCCTGTATGTCTGATCTTCTAATGTTGAAGAAACAAATTTCTTTATTGAAAACTGAGAATCAAGATCATGTGAAAGAAATCTCTGAACTTGAAAAGAAGATTAGTCTAGCTAATCATGATTCTGTTCAGAGCAAGGATTTACTGAAAGAAATTGAATGTGTTAAGTCTGAACTAAACAAGCTGAAATCTGAAAATGATTCTCTTAAAGAGTTCTCCAATAAAAATGATGAAAAATCAGAGAAACTTAGACAGGAGAACAAATTGCTGATTGAAAAGCTTAATGCCATAAAATCTGTAAACATAGAATTACAGAAAGATTCTGAAAAACAACAGGAAATGTTTCATGAGTGTCAGTCTCTCTAAGATGAATGGGTGCTTGATGCTGATCTCCTAGAGCAGAACAGTAAACTGGAAGAGGAAATCAATGAGTTGAAACATCTAAACACCCAGCTGACAGATAGGCTAGTGACAATGGAAAAAGGCAAGTGTGTGAGTGTGGATAATTCTGATAGGTTGATGAATGCTGAACAAGAAATTGAGAGTCTAAAAACCATCAACTTAATGTTAAATGAAAATGTCAGTTGTAGTGAACGGAAAATAGCTGGATATGAGCTTACTATCACATCCCTTCAACAAGAAGTTGATGATCTTTATAAGTCCCTATCTGAAGCTGACAATGAAACAAAACTAAAACAGGAAGTTGAAAAACTCAAGAGTCTGAATGATACCTTGCATCAACAAGTCATTTCCTGTGAAACAGATCTGTCCAAATATGAAGCTAAAATTGCTGATTTGAATTTTGAGATTAAAGATTTGAAAAATTCTCTATCAAAATTTGTCAAAGGTAAGGACAATCTGAATAAGCTTCTTGGAAAGAGTGATAACTTTGAGAGAAAGGGACTGGGCTATAGTCCGACAAATAAAAGGAGTAATGGGAATGAAACATCTACTGTTTTTGTCAAAGCCACCAATCAGAACACAACCTCTGCTCCTTCTGTCTTCAAATTCACTGCACAAAAATCCACTGTGAAACCCAAAACTGTGGAACAAAATCAAAAATTGAAAAAGGGTGAAACTTCACAGAAGAAGGATAAAGACACTCCTGCTACTATAAAGAAGGCTACACACAATTCACATGATCTCTCACACACTCACATTAAAAAGGGTTCATGTTATTATTGTGGGAAGCATGGTCATCTCATGAGTGAATGTTTTATCATGAAAGAAGACAATAAACAGCATGCCAAGTTCCCCATTCATGTTCATGGTCCATATGGATCTAACCACAATTCTAGTCAGCACATTGTGTGCTTCAACTGCAATAAGCCTGGGCACAAGGCTGCTGAGTGCTGGTTTAGATCTACTTGGGGTAAAAATGTTTTTCATAGAAGAAATTCTTTTGCTTGCTCCCACTGTGGGAAAAAGGGGCATACAGTCAAGGACTGTTGGTATGTTCAAAAGAACTATGTTAAACCCCATTTTGTCAAATTCCCTGCAAAACCTTTTGTGAAAATTTCATGCTATAACTGTGGGAAGCCAGGTCATAAATCTGCCGAATGTTGGATGGTTAAGAACAAGCATCAAACTGCTCATGCATATAACAGAAAATCTTATGAACATGTTTATAAACATCACCCTGCTGTTAATATGCATCATAAGAATCAAACACCAGCCATTTCATGTAGATACTGTGGAAAATTTGGACATTCTATGGATGACTGTTCACTGATGAAATTTGATGATAATGTTGCTATGAAAATGTTTAGAAAACCTGTCAGGGCTAACGCAGGACCCAAAGCTGCTTGGGTCCCTGCAGGATCAAGATGATCAAATACTTTGCAGGTGTGCCTTGGAGGGAGAAATAAAAGGGGTTAACCAAGGCACTCAAAAAGAAAACCCCAGGACTCAATTCAGGTCAGTTCTGAAATCTGTTTCAATTTCATTATCTGAAATTGTTGTTTTGCTTGGTTGATTTTTGATGTTCTTCTCATGCTGTTGTTTGCACTAAATAAATGAGATTGCTTTGCACTGCATATGTCATTTGCATGACCATCATGGTATATGAAATGGAACATTGCTGGAGGGCAGTTGGAGTATGTCTGGATGCTACTGCCATGTGTGAGGTGGTCCTTGGACCAAGTCCTCCGCTCAGTACCATGGGTCAAGTCATATAGAGCAGTGTATTGCATATCATGTTGATCTGTTGGTGCTAAACTGAAGTTTTCTGAAATATGAATTGAACAATCATGCTTATAGTAATTCTCTTCTGTCTAACTTGCATAAACTGCATCAATTCAGGGGGAGCTTGTTGAGTCTTATGTGAGTCACTGCATATAGACAAGGGGGAGCATTATTATATTGTTGTCACTATTTGAAATTCACATTCTACACTCTTTCAAATCATCAATTGACTATTTTGAGTTCATACCTTCTTGAATCTGAAAATTTGGCTGCTAATCCTCAATCTGTTGAAGAAGGAGTGTCTCATTTTGTCTGACTGAAATGACTTTAAACCTGTATTGAGTGATTGACTCTGCTAGTGGTTTTAAACCTTATTCTCTCTTGCTGATTGACTCTTCCACCAGCCTATACTCTTCCTTCCTATACCTCTTAGCTGGTGTGACTATGTTGGCTGCATTATTGAGTTGTTGGTCAGCTAAATTTATTGTTCTGATATGAGGAACTTAAGCTGCATATCATGCAATTCAGTCTGAGATTTTGGTAGAAACTCCTGTCATATGGGTTTAAGAATTATCACTGAATCAGACTGATATAAGATTAATGTATTCTCTGCCTTGTAATTAAACGAATTGAAAATATATGTTGATAAGGTTTAATAAACTTTAACCTCTTGTGTCATGTAATCCTTAAAGTCTCTCATCTGATATCTGAAAATTTGAAATCTAGGCTACTTTGGTAGAGATACATAGAGTGAGTGTTGTGGTTAAACATTAACTTGAAAAAGTTGACTAAATGAAAAAAAAATATGAATTCAGAGCAATGACTCGGTCACTGAGAAACTGAGTTCTTTATAAATGAAATAAAATAACTCATGTCATGAGGTGCCACAGTTATCTCTGATAAAAATTTAGTGAAACAAAATCTGACAGAGCAATAGCTTATTTGTGTTGAGTAGATGGGGAGTCTGGCCTCTGATAAAGGTGTCTTCTCATGTAAAAAGACACTCATATTGCTAACTCTGCTCTCAAAGTGAGAGGCAATGCCAGTTATCACACTGAGTAACTGGGTCACTTCAACTAAGACTTGTTGTGCCTCATGTAAAAAGGTGTTGATCAACTTAAATTGCTCAGGAAAAATATAATGTGCTTCAAATAAAATTATCTTGAAAAAACCTGTCAACTCATGTTCTTGAAAAAGTGTTTAACTTCAGTACTAACCTGTGTATGTTTCAAAGGTGCAATTGAGATCATATGTGTAAGATAAAAGATGATTGTTTTTGAGTGTTTTCTGACTATTTGGCTCACTTTTATTAAAACTTGGATTCAGATATGAGCATTGAGTTTATTTTGGCAAAGTTGGTATACATCAAAATTAAATCAGATTGGTTAAGTTGCCACTTCATAACTCCTTATGATAGAAGAGTCTACATCTTTTAAGACTTATTGAAGTGATGTATGCATTCAAATCCCTCATGATCAGATTCATGCATGATCAACAAAGTGAACTCCTCTCTTATCAGTTGACTGATTCCATCTGCAATTTTTTCTGACCATACAAATGTGAGGTGCCACTCCCATTATTACCTTGTTCACTTGCAGCCCTCTGAACTTCAGAATCCTTATGGTGGTGGATTTCAGATTGATTCCTGAGATGCATTTCTCTCCACACTGTTGGAATCTTCCATCTTGTTCTGCAATAAGTTCTGATTCTGTGGTATTTTCACCAGAATTCAGATTCTTTGTAATGGCTGATTTCAGATTGATTTATTGGATAACCAGAGTCCATTCCTGTGCTTCAGGGGGAGTTATGGTTTATTTACATCTAAGGGGAGAGTAGTCAATCATGCATGTTGATAGGGGGAGAGCTGTTTCATTGTCATAAGGGAGATCTTCATTTTTAAGAACCATGACTCATTCTCTACATTTATGTGCTGTCTTTGTGTGCTGCATTTATGTGCTACATTTGACTATCAAACCATTTCCCTTCTTTTTGATTATGTCAAAGGGGGAGAATAGTTTGATGAGTCAGTGTGACTCATTATGTTGCCATCATCAAAAAGGGGGAGATTGTTGTGCCCCTTGTGCTTTGTTGATGATGTGGTGTTTTAATGATAGCAACATAATTGAGTCACCACTTTGTCTTGAATATGTCTGATCTATTCTGTGGGAGATTGCATGAGTGTGCCATGTCTGAATTGTGAAGAATGCATGCGTATGCTTGAGTCATGCTGTGATAAATTGGTTTGTGCTTGATTTCTGTTCTGTGCATTGCTTCTCTGCTGATAATGTTCATGTTGTAGTTCATCAAGTCTATACATCCGTCTCACTGTTCACATGCATCAAGTATGTACAGCGTCCGTCTCATGTCATATGTGTTTGCTTCATTCAGAACTTGGTACACAAAACAGTTTAACTGTGAGCATGGCATAGATTATACATGGCATAGATTATACACTCACCATGTCTGCATGTCTGCATGATCTGTCTTTCATTAATATGGGTTCTGTGCAATGAGTGCGTTGACGCAGTTGGAGATTGGGTTGACGCATCGGCTGTCTGTTCACTAGCTACGTTGACGCTACAAGGACACTGCGTTGACGCAGTAGTCACTGGTTCACTAGCTGCGTTGACACAGTGGATCAGCTGGGTTAACGCCATGCTGCTTTGTCTACTTTTTGTTGCTCATTAAGTCTTAAAGTCTGTACAGGGCAGTTCATGCATCACTCTCTTTGCCAAGTGTATACATCGGTCAGCATTGCATCTTGTTCGCGAAGTCCATACATTGGGCCATTCATCAAAGTCCATACATTGCATAATGTTTGTCAAGCCAATACATTGCACTGTAGATGCATCGAAGGGAAGTATGCACATTGGTCTGTTCATATGAAGTCTGTACATTGGAAGTGTGTACAGTGTTCAGTTGCCTTCTCATAAAGTCTGTACATCGCCTTCAGACTTTCAATTGTTGAGTCTTTACATGTTTTGAGGTTGACAACACTATGAGCCTTAGTGTCGTTATTTGTTCCATCGCGTGCTGAACACTGCAGCACCTCGTGCTGCTTTCTGTGCCACCTCATGTCACTCCATCTGTGTCACCCCTATGTCTTCGAGTCTTCTGTATTCGTGTTGTTTCTTCCAAGACCCCGTGTCTTTCTTACTTTGTGATTACACTTCGTGTCGGTTTCTGTTTTCATCTTCGAGTTATTTTCAGCCCGTATCGTCCTCGTGTTCGAGTCGTTTTCCTGTATCTTCGTGTTATCTTTTGTTTTTATGTCTTCGTATTGTTTTTATGTCTTCGTGTTAATCTTGTTTGAGTCTTCATGTTATTTTTGTGTTTGTGTCTTAGTGTTGTATTTGTGTCTTCGTGTTGCTTCTTTCTATCTTCGTCCAAGGTTCCTCTGATCGTGTGTCTTTCTACCATTTTACTCCTTGTTATTTCCTTATGTACCTCGTGTCGTTCTCTTTTTATCTCGTGCTGTAGTCATTTTATGTACCTCGTGTCGTTCTCAGTATAGTGCACCTTTTGTTGTTCCTACACACCTCGTGCAGCTTTAGCTTGAGTGTCAACCGACTTATTTCAGGTATATATATATATAGAGAGAGAACCCTGAGTATTAATATTTTTAATCTCTTTGCAGGAGAAGAAGAAAAAGAAGAAGAAGGATTCTGGGTTCAGGATCAAATCCGAACCAGTTTGCTCTATTCTACTGTTCGTGGAGCCTATGCAGAGTGGGCACGTGATACGAGGCTGGCATCTGGCACGCGATCCGAGATGGAGACGAGCCTCCACGTGGACTGAAGCATTTGGGCGGGAATCATGGAGAGCATACGCCACCCTAATCTATTGCTGCTATATATATGTGTCTTCTTCCTCTGAAGAAGGCTGTGAGGGCAGAGAGTGACTGAAGTAGAAGCAGCCAGAGCTAAGAGAAGAAGTGCAGAAGAGAAAGAAGAGATAGAGAAAGCTGAGAGCTAGATCGAGAGAGCAGAAGAAGAAAAAGAAAGAGAGATAGTGAGATAGAGAGAGTGAGAAGAAGGAGAAGGCAGAAGCAGTAAGAAGAAGAAGAAGTAAGAAAGAAGAAGAAGAAGAAGAAAAGAGAGTTCGTGCTGGGAGAAAGAGAGAAGCAGTAGAAGAAGTTCCTGCTGGACCGTGGATCAAATTCAGGCCAGCCAGCTCCTGCGAGAGCCACATTTATTTTTATCTTTTTAGCTTTCTGTTGCTGGGTTTTGTTTTTCTTTTGAACTATTCACCTGCTGTATTTCCGATTCTCTGTAGAGAGGTCGGGGTCTCTCCTGTTGGTTCAGGAGAAGGGAGATTGCTATCTCCGGTTGCAAGTAGCTGGGTGCTACTTGTGGGTTCCCTCTGGTTAGAGGAAGGGAGGCTCGTCCTCCGGTTCTGGGCTTGTAGGTTTCAAGTCCAGGGGTCCCTCCGGTTGGGAGGAAGAGAGGTCCGAGACCTCTGGGTTGCAGGTGACTTAATGTCACTTGTGTTTCCCTCTGGGGTTCAGAGGAAGAGAGACTTGGGTCTCTAGGTTCCCCTCCGGTTTGGAGGAAGGGAGGTTTGGTCCTCCGGTTCTGGGCTTGTGGGTAGCAAGTCCAGGGGTTCCCTCCGGGTCTGGAGGAAGAGAGACCGTGTGTCTCTGGTTTCCAAGTGGCTGGGAGTCACTTGGGGTGTCCCTCCGGTTGGGAGGAAGAGGGGAGGTTGTTCCCCTGGTCAAGCTGTTTGGCAGCATTTGTTGCAGACTGAGTCTGCTATGCTAGTGTTACTAGTGGAAGCCTCACTCCGGTTGGGAGTGAGGGGTGGACGTAGGTCTGTTGACCGAACCACCTAAAAACCCTGGTGTCCCTTGTGGCTTGATCTTCTTATATGTTCACTTAATTGCTGCGCATTAGATGCTTGCTTAGGATCGGTTGAGGGCTTCTTGAGTTGTTGTCTTGCTTTGATCCTTCTAAGTTTCCTCAGGCTATTTCTGCAATAGTTTTAATTCCGCATAACTAAGCTTTAGAATTTTAATTAGGCTATAATTGTAGAGGGATACATTCACCCCCCCTCTGTATCCGGGCCTTACATTCTAACACTAGTGAGTGCCTTGAGCCTATACCTTCCTTTAAGAGGGACACCACTGGAGAGCCACCACAAATCAGCTTGAGAGCCCGACGTGAGCACACGGATGCAATAGTGGGCAAGTAAGGTATCATCGTCAGCAAGAGGGTGTGTCCGAGCACCTTGAGAAGCTAAAGCGTCGTCCCTCAGCCAGGACGAGGGGTCGAGTCAGGAGATCGTGGTTCGCTTGGAGCTACTTGGACGTACCACTTCCCTGGTGGACCCATACTCGACGGAGTCGAGTTCTCCGCACCCCGGGGGTATGAAAGGGACATCTCCGACCACTCCATATTTTTTTGAGGTTCCTGATGATCACCAGCAGTGCTACATCTGGTTTACCACTTTATTTCGAGTCATATGATGTATTTTTCATTTTCTTATCATGTAATTTTCCTTTTATTTGAGTTCAGTACCTAGGTATAAAGATCATTTACCTAATTCTTGTGTCATAAGGTCAATTAAGTAGGCTAATGGGCCCAATTCAATGGGCTAGGCCCATGGGCGCGCCCCTTTCCCTTGGTTTCTTGTTATTAGTCCAAAAGTCAGGGACTTATGTTTAAATGTGGGATTCCTATAAATAGGACCCCATTCCCGCACTTGAGAACTATTGAATGAAAAATTGAGTTTGAGTTTCCACAAAAGAATTTGTGTGATTTCTTCTTCGAGGGTGAGATACCCTCTCTCTTCTCTCTCTCTCTCTCTAAAAGGGGCGACCCTTTCTCTCTCCTCCCCCCAAATTCGAAATTCCTCTCTCTCCTCCCCCCATTCACTTCTCATTAAGACTCCTCCCCCTTCCCCATACATCTATTCAATTCCCCTCTAACCCCAAGGTAGAATCTCCACCTTCTAGGCACCTCTTCATTCTCCGAAGCAACCCCTCCTCCTCCCAACACAACCATTCCTTTTCCCAAGCCACCCCTTCCCTTCCCCAACACACCTCTCCATCTCCCAACACAGCCCTTCCCCTTCCCAAGACCACCATTGATCACCCACCATTAAACCAAATTCAAAACATTTCCCCTTTTCCCAAGAGTCACTTGCGCCCCCCCTCTCTCTCTCCCTCCACCCTTGGCCACACCTCTCTCCCCCTCCACCTACTAGCTGCGACCCCAGCCACCTCCACCCCCATCCTCCTGGCCACAGCCCTCCTCCCCCATCCCCCTCACACTAGGGAAGGCCCCGGCTCCATCTCCCACCATTTCCTTCCCCCCTAATCCTTCCATTGTTCCTTCCTATCACCCCTGCTACCCAGCCTGTAGCAGCAGCAGTGGACCTCCAAGTTTCAGAGCCTGCCTCGGATCCATCACGCATCTTCAGGTGGAGTACTATATATTACTGGAAAGCTCTTCAAAGCGGCTTCACAAGCGAGGTGGTTTCATCGAATTCTGACATCGGAGCAGCCCGTGGGAGCCCATCTCGCCAGCCTGTGCAAGATAAGACACCTCTGGTAGACAACTTGAAGCTGAAAGAAAATACTCCAACAACCAGATCGGTGAGGATCTTAGTGCGCCGTTTGGAGGAGGACATCTTCTGCAAGTCCTCTAGCATCTCCAACAAGAAGGAGGTCGTTTGAGTACCAGAGCACTGCGTTCCGTCATTTCTCCCCAGAGTGCACATGTTAGTACAACAGGACTAGTTTGGACACCCTGTCACCGTTATGCCTCTAGCGCTCTACTCTGACCTCATCTTGAAGCTACGTTGGTCCCTGCTGAAAGAGGACTCTCCCACAAGTACGTCGATGCTGATCCTGACTCAATCTGACGCCCCAACTGAGAGTACGACTCCGGCAAAGAGCTCACTGGTCACCCAGAATTGTCACCTGCGCAGTTCTACGAGTTTCGGAGGCCTCGCTTCGTCTGAGCTCAGAATTCGGCGATTCTTCCTCCATGTGAATATCCATTCGATCAGATTTCCAGAGATGCCAACCCCGCCTCCGCCAGACATCCCAGCAGAGAGCTCTACTGCCGGAAAGACACTGGTTGCAGTCAACCTGGGCAGTAACTCAGTCTGCACAGACCAGGTTTCGATCTCCTTCGGCCACACCCATCTCCCCTCCCCCACCTGGCCGGCTGACCGCCCCTCCCTCCGTGGAGGTATTTTTGGTTGTAAGTCTATTATCCCTACCCCTAGTCCACCCCCTCTGTGAGGGTGTAGTGCATGTACTACCAGGTCTTCGGCTGAAGCTTCATCGGCGCGGCGTGCAGGTAGTCCACGCTTCCCCGCTCGCCCTCGTCTCCGGCCGGTATCGGCGTTCTCACGCCGATCAGGTGAGCTCTTGACCACACTTCTCTGCTGGATTAATTTTACTTGCTTAGTATTGAATCTTAGTGCCGTCGGTCAGTGAGTGAGTGCTCGAACTATATTGCAAATTACGTGAGTAACCTCCGCGGGTGAGTTGCGAGAGAAACCTTACATCCCACGCCCTTGGCATGCCCACCACCCTTGATTTGGGCATCCCTGGCCCATTGGAGTCCTCCCCTAGCTAGCCACACCGCTGGAACCCGAAGGTCCAACCCCGGACCCCCATCTCCATCGCCAGTCCACCTACGGACCCGGGTGCACGCTACGTGGGTGAGTCCGCTTGAGTGAAATCACCAGGTCGTTCTTGCTTGCAAATTTAGGTCCAAGGGGTTGTGTCACATCACTTAACCCATCCTTTCAGTAGCATCTTTTTATATACCTCTACAACCAACAATAATGAGTAATATCCAGCGAATTAGATCTATCAGAATTAAAGGAAATATTCAGCAAGGTAGATGCACGAAGCTAACAGGCAGCAATGGCAATCACACAAGAGCCACAAGAAATTTTAGATGGTTCGATCTCAATCCAAAGATCTACGTCCACCCCATACTCAACTGAGTAAGGCATACTGCTGACTCATAGCTTAAATCTTCTGATCCACAGCTTTGGGGATAAAATCCCTACAGACCACTGAGCAACACAGCTTGCTGGACTGCTGATTCACAGCTTCAACCGCTGAGCTTCACAGCTTGCTGCCCGAGGATTCAACCTTGCCTGTTGAGCTTCATAGCTTGCTCTGCTGATTCACAGCTTACAATAGATTCAAAGAGAAAAGATGAAATTAAGACTAAAAAGAAAAATGTAGCTCACAATGAGCAATTTCAACTCTGGATTTGATCCAGTAGTTGAAATACCTCTTTCAGAGCACCAAAATCCGATACTCTATTTTTCCAACTCTCACAGACTCTTCTTAAGGAATTCTCTCTTCTTCAATTGCTGATGGGGACATCGAGGCAAGACCGTCCGCATTTTTTTTGCATTTATGTCCTTTCATATTTGTATGTATACCCTTGTGTTATATGGGTACACAATTGTAAGTCTTAGTGGGTTTATATGTAAAATTCCAGTAGGCCCAAGCAAGGGGGCCTTCACCCCTTTCCCATTGGTCCACCTAGACCATGTGGGGCTAGTTAACCATCCTATGTGGCCATCTAGAAGGTTGGAATGCCAATTGACCACATGGGAGACAAGTGGATTAAAAATTCAAAGGTAGGCTACCTACCTCACCTACCTTGTCCCCCCATTAGAATTAATTAGGAATTTCATTTTTTTTATTTTATTTGGATCAAATATGAAGTCCCTTAAATGCCCCTCCAGATCCTAGATCTAAGGGTATTCATGGTCTTTTTTTATTTATTATATAAGTCATGTATTTCTATTATTCTAGAATTAATGAAATGAGAAAAAGCATTGTGCAAGAGCCCCCCCTTGAGTGAATTTCGATCTCCCCTCTCTCTCCCTCTGGTTTTCTTCATCCCCAACCCCCAATTCTAGAGTGGAACCCCTCTATCTCCTCCCCCTCAATCTCTGAGTTCATCGGTGCCGCCGCCACCGCCGTTCGTGCCGCCGTTGTGCCGCCGCGAAGCCGCCTCTGCAGTTCTGTCCATCTAGGACAGCAGCCACTTCTCCGAATTACTGCTCTCCACCACGTGAATATCTCGAGCTGAAATTTTGAGGGTGTGTTCTTGCCTTGAATCCACATTTCCACCTAAATTGTCACGTCCAAATTCCTTCATTTTAGATTTTTCCATTTTCGGTCCTCTTTCATTCTCAGATCTGCCTTGTTTCTGTCTACAGTGACAGCAGCTCTGCGTTTTCCATATCCGGACCCTTTTTTGATTTTTCCAAGAGGTCCCAAATTAATTAGAAGTTCTGTCCACCTTCCCCTCTCACCAAGATTTTTCTTAATTTTTTTTATCCATCCACCTATTTTACAAAATTCACTGAAGTTCCAAAGTCTGTTTTGTCTGCCTATTCCCAGATCCGACCACCTGCCAGTGTAAACTCTCTAGAAAATCCAAACCTCCATATTTTCCAGATCCAAAAATAGTCATAGTTTTCTATATTTATTTCCTACAACTTTTATGAAGAATACAACTTCAGATTCGGAGGTTTACCTATCGGTCAACGGCAGTTCTCAGATAAGTTCCCTGTTGATCTAAGAATTCGGGCACTGTACAACAGCATATTTCAAAATTCGCCAACAAGAAGTACAAAGCTGCTTATTTTTTTGTAATCTCATAGGGTTGAAGCCCTTCGAAGCAGCTTTCCAACGGCCTTGATTTCGTCGCATTCTGACATCGGTGCTGGTCGCAGCGAGCGTTCTCGTCGGGTCGCGCGTTGAAAAATAGAAACAACAGATCCGTGGCCGGCTTTTCCGACCGGTGCCGATCGGAGCCGCCCGGCCTCCGGCCGGCGAACCAGCGCGCCTCCATCCTTGGGAGCACCCCTCCAGGTGTCCCCACCATAGTGGTGCCGCCCCGGTCCCACACGGTCCCTCCGGACAGCACGCGGGCCCCACAGTCACGAGTTCGGGTGCTGCCGAAGCTACATGAGAAGCCGCCCGTCAACCCTAATTCGATCCTCCCGGGCCCATTTGTGTAGCCCTTTACCTCCCTGCGTGGAGTGGGCAGTGATTTCTTGCTGTAACATTTGTGTGTTAACCGTCCCGGGAGTACGAGTTCGGCCGGGTCCGTCTTCCCCACGCCGAGAGCGTGGAGGTATCGTATTCGCTCTTACACTCGGCATTTCGCTTATTTCCTTATATGCTTTATATGCCGCTGCTAGAGAGCATGTGTAGGGCCGTTAGCTCGTAATATTTATTTCACCGCTGCTGCGAGAGAGAGAGCGTGACCGTCCCGTGACCCGATCCGGGCACAAAAGAGAATTGACCACCCTAGCTCTTGCCGGTTTCTCAACCGTGCACGTCCGACTCTTCCCTCGTTAAGGGACAATCACGAGCTCACCTAGAGTCCGAGGACTGCATTCCTTATTCGAGTCATGTCCGTGGTCTCATCCCGCATCAATTGCTCTTCTGGTCTCCTTGCTTCTCTGGCTCTCTTCGATGCTCCTTCACTCCCTACTACTCTTCTCTATTTTTTTTTGCTTCTCTTTTTCCACGCTCCTCTGCTGAGCGATCAGGCCTTTTTTATAGGCTCGTGAGAGACTGGGTGCGTTGAGAACACGTTCCCGCCCAAGGAAATTTGAACAAATGCGCTGCTGGATATCCATGTGGCAGACATTGAAGGTTTGCTATCCACGTGGTTGATTTTCTAGTTGAGACTTTCCTTGGATCATGTGCCTGTGGATAAAGACCTCGAGCCACGTGACCATACTCAATATAAGGCATGCTGCCTTACATATGTTTGATTCTTGGTCTTTCAGTGACTTAAGTCCCTGTAAATGTGAACATAAGACGGAAGGCATTTTGTCAAACACTTTGTAACCATGAGTGGATAACTAATGTGCATTGACCTATTGAGATAAAAGTCTCAGTACATAAATGAGTTTCAAACAAGTGTGAAAGATGCACAAACTAGACTAAGCATTATGCACATATGATGCATTGACATGATATGAGACCTAAACACACTAGCATTAACCTATTACTGGTATGCTCAAATCTAACAGTGCATGTGCTCAGACTTGAGTGCATATGCTTAGACATGTATGAAACATGTGCTTCGACCATGTAATACACACTAGCATATATGTTTAGACCATATTATGCAAGCTAGCACATGTGCTCAGACTTAATGGTACAAGCTAGCACATATGCTCAGACCGTACAATGCATATATGGATACATGCACATACTTTATAGTGTTGTATGCAAACATGCACATACCTTATAAAGTGATATGCAATCATGCATAGACATTATAATGCATATATGCAAACATGCACAGACCTTATAGTGCTATATGCAAACATGCACAGACCTTATAATGCATATATGCAAACATGCACATACCTTATAGTGCTATATGCAAACATGCACAGACCTTATAGATCAGGCCATAAAACGTGCATCGACCTTGGTTTATGCAAGATGCAATGTGCATCGACCTTAGTATGCAAGATGCAAATGTGCATCGATCTTATATATGTACAGGGCAAATGTACATCGACGTTTATGTAATGAAATGGACATGCGCACCGACCTTATGTATGTACAAGGTAAATGTGCATCGACGTTCATGTAATGAAATGGACATGTGCACCGACCTTCTGTATGTACAAGGCAAATGTGCATCGACGTTCATGTAATGAAATGGACATGTGCACCGACCTTATGTATGCATAAGACAAATGTGCATCGACGTTCATGTAATGAGATGGACATGGGCACCGACCTTATGTATGCACAAGATAAATGTGCATCGATGTTCATGCAATGAGATGAACATGTGCATCGACCTGTCCTTGCTAAATGCAAATGTGCACAGACCTTACTCTGTGCTATAACGCAGATGTGCACAGACCTTTGTGTGAAACATCGTGAATATGCACCGAAGTTACTGATGACTAAGACATGATCGTGCACTGACCTATATAAATAGAGCATTAATCTGCACTGACCTATTTGCATAAAACATGAATGTGCAGACCTTCATGCTGCATGTGCTCAGACTTTATGTGCAGCGATAGACATATGTATCGACCTTATATATGAATGAAGAGGGGCGATGTCGCACTGCTCCTGAGCGGGGAAGCGGATGACCACGTACATTTGAAGTGTGAACTGCAAGAAGGGAAACGAGTCAGAGGTGCCCAGGGATAGATCCCTGGGGAAGACCCTCCGATGCTTAAGTCTGCAAAGTGTAGAGCTTTGATGCGAAGGGAAGAGCTAGGAGGAAGATGGGAGCGCAATATCCCTCTCCATCAAAAGGTGAAGTGGTTCCTACTCATGATTTTTGGCCCTTGCCTGGCTTACCTCTTTGTAGTAGGGAATTTCTAGTTTAAATAGTGGCCCGTTGTGCGACTGATCACTGTAAGCAGAGGAGTCACCGTGGGGGTTATGTCTTTCATGCGGACTCCTTATAGCACGCGGACTCTTGGTCTCTCCTATCCCTTTGAGCTTCCTGCCATTAAGGGACTCGCAATGACCGTACCGACAAGCTTCCATCAGTGAGCCCGAGCGATAGGCACTTGCCCAGGAGTGGTCTCTCGAGCAATGAGTGCATGGTCGGGACATGGAATAGGGGGTCCGAGGGAGCTTTCCCGATTGAACTGATGCTCGGACTTCATAACCCGAAGGCCGCCTAGAAAGCGCTTGTTCGGAGTGAGTTATTGTGCTTATATTGAGTGGGCCCGGGGGCTACCACTTCAAGGAGTTGGGCCTCGTTTGGTCTGGTTGGACCTCTTTTGGCCTCTCCATACGGGCGACGAGATTTCCCCTCTTCACTTGCCCCCCTCCTACTCCCGAGCCAAAATTAGGCTCAGACGAGTAGAATTTGGGCTGGACTTTTTGTGGCTCTGGTTGGGTAGAGATTTCTCTCTAGTAGGGGCCACATGATGCGACTTGCCTTGAAAATATGTCCGTCATGATGAATAAGAGAAGGCCCCTCCTCGGGAGATCGGATCGCCGCGTCGCCTCTAGTTTAAGCATTGCACGTTTTTGCGTCCCTTTATCTCCGGGGTTTAGGGTTTTTGATGCGGGATGGACTAAGGAGATGACACTATATGGTGCCACCCTCGGACTCTAGATGAAGACACGACCAGCAACACACACCAGGGAGACACTAAGCCCGACACTACGAGCTCCAACTGGTGAAACGTCACTAACAGAAATGGAAGCTCACTCGTCGTCCCAAGCGAGGGAAAGCGCGGACCGTGCGCGGTTAAGGAACCGGCAGAGGTCAAGGGTAGTCCGACTCAACTTCTGGACTCGGATCGAGTCGCGGGACGGGTCACTCTCACTCTCACAGCGGTGACATGGACACACGGGCTAGTACCTACACTCTCGGCAGCGGCCTAAGACCATATACTAGCTAAGCAATGTAACGCCAAGGAGTTAAGACCTTTACCTCCACGCACCCGGCGTGGCGAAGACACCAAGGCTGACTTACGGACCCCCGGTTAACATAATTCACAGCGGTACAAAGAGATTCGACCCACTCCACGCAGGGAGGTAAAAGGTCACATGTGGGGCCCGGGGATCACGCAAATCAGGTTGACGGGCAGCATCTTGATGTCATCTCGACGCGCCGAACTCCGCGTTCTCGTGCCTTCCGGACGGCGCAATCAATAGGCTGTGGGGCCCACACGCTGTCCTATCCTCCGGGTCTGGCGGGGTGGGTCCCACTGTAATGGGGACCCCTGGCAGCGCGCTTCCTGGACGGCGGCCAACCGGCGACACTCACCGAAGGCCGGGTGCCTCCGGTTCCCAAGTGGAGAGGATGCTGTCCACGAGCTGATGTTGCTGTTTCAGCAGCGCGCGCCCCGGCGAAAACGGCCGCTGCGATCGGCCCCGTCGCCAGAATGCGACGAAACCAGTGCCGTTGGAAAGAGGATTCGAAATCCTTCAATCTAGGGCCAGTGGATTCTTCTGAACCTGTGGGGACCTGGGCTTTAACTATTTTTCAATTCTCTGCTCCATAGCTCTCGAAATCTCAGATCAACATATCAGTTTCCTGTAAATGGCCGTTGACCGCCTACGTACATTTGGATTCAGGCTTCGAGCTCGTCTTAGAAGTTGTAGGGAATCAAACCACGGAATTGGGACTATTTTTAGAATTTGATTTGGAGGGGGCTGCGATTTGTTATGATTTCTGGGGTGATTCGTGGTTGGAGCTTGGAACAAGAGGATAGAACTGTAGATGGGTCTGAGAATGATTTTTAGAAAATATGAGATGGGCGAATCAAAAATTAAGAAAAAATTTGGATTGAGGGGTGGATGGGTGGAACCTCCAGTAAAATTGGGCGAACTAACAGAGATCAAAAAGTGGATCTAAGACGTGAAACTTAGGGCGGCGGTGAACCTGGATAGAACTCTGGCAGAACCGAAATTGAAGAGTGGACGAAAATCAAAAAATAGGAAACGGGATCTGAATGCTGGCCTGATTTTTGTGGGAGGATAGGAACACCCCAGGAACAACTCCTCCAAATTTGTTAGCCAAATAAGCTCGGGGAAGACCTGTGAATTTCGAGCAAACTGCTGTGGTACTGCGTAGGCAGAACTCCGTTGACGGTGATGGCGGTGCGGTGGCGGCTCGTGGCGGCGGCGGTGATCGTTGGAACCGATACACGAGGCGTCACACCTCAGAATGGAAGCCTTCACAGCATCCAAGGGGGAGAGAGGAGGGAGAGAGGGGTGCGCCCAAGGCTGCTCAAGGGGTTTTTCCAACTTTCAAATGGCATTAATTGTATCAAAATGGAAAATACAAGCTTATATAGGTTACATCTCAAATCAATTTGCCCCCGTTGGATCTAGGGGTGGGAGATGGATGGCTTGGATTGAATGTGAATCACACAAAAAAAAACACATAAAAAATTAAGGGGGGGGGGGCGCCCTATTGACCAAGGGAGACAAGGTAGAATTGGTAGGTAGCCTACCTTGGACTTTGAAGTCCAATTGCCTCCCATGTGTCTTTTACCATTCAACCTTCTAGATGCCTCCATTTGAAATGTTGACTGACCCCACATGGGGCCCTAGGCTAAGGTGGATCAATGGGAGGGGGTCTGGGGGGCCCGTGGGACCCGGGGGTCCCATTTTACAAATAAACCCCTCTTACAATCAAAATTACATACCGAATAAAATGAAATAAACACACATTACACACAATTAAAGTCTAAATAAATATGATAAATATCGAGACTCAGGGGGGAGTCTCCAGGCTATCTCCGAGCCGGATGGACGCTGAAGTGGCTCGAGTCGTGCTCCGTGTACGGTACTGGTGGCTCGGCGTAACTGCTCGGGTGTCCGCACCAATTCTCCCCGGGTTGGAGAAACTCGACCCTATCGAGTAAGGGTCTGCATCGCTCCGGTATCACTCCAGAAGGTCCGGATCAATCCGCTGCAACTCGCCATGCGTGATCCATGTGTCCACGGTAGCGGGCCGTCCTCTCCATTGCACTAGGTAGCGCGGGTAGGATCCACTCCTGGTAATTGTCACCTGCTCATCTAGTATATGATCGGTATGCTCACGCTGCCGTGACAAAGGGGCGGGAGGTGGACACTCAGGTGTGGGCTCACTCTCAATGGGAGGAGATGGCTCAAAAGGCTCACTAGGGATCACCGCTGGGTCCCTATATGCAACTACATCCGAAATATTAAAAGTAGAGCTTATACCGTATTCCTCGGGCAGGTCCACAACATACGCATTGGATCCAACGCGTTTCAACACTCTAAATGGACCGGCTCCGCGAGCTTGCAACTTCTTAACGGTTCCAAAGGGAAACCGTTCAGGTCTTACCCTGATCATGACATATTCACCCTCTTGGAACTCTCGGTGGTGTCGATGGGCATCGGCTAGCTCTTTGTAACGTGCATTGCTGGCCTCACTCATGCAGACTCCTAACATGCCTAGCACTAGACTCGGCAGACTCACTATGCACTCCTAAAATGCTTAGCAAAATAAAAACACACGGATGCACACACAACCCTAAACAACCCTATTGTTAGTCCGACTCAATCATATGCAAGGTGGTCCAGGACATCCGAATGTGTGCCATGCATACCCTAGGTGTGACCGAGGGTCGGTACAATCATAAGACGGTCCTTTGGATTTGGGAGGTTTGGGTGGGACAGGAGGGTTAGGTGTCTCTCGCCCGTGAACAGACTCGGTGGGTGACGATGGCCCGGTCCATGGGGGAGGGGTATAATGGTGACCTCTTTTAAAGAAGTGGAATGGAGATTGTGGACCAAGGGGACCACTAAGAAAGAGATCGAAGGGATCAAAGAATATGTGACCCCTCGATATGGATTCCCTCATCTCAAGATCCCATGTGTGGAAGTCTAGAAGGTGTTGTTGATCTCTTTCATCCATGAAGGGAGATGAGACGGTGGGGGTATGATGGTGGACTCTCTCGAAAAGGTGGAGTAAATATGGTGGGTCACGGGGTCCATAAGAGAATGGGTCGAAGGGATCAAAGAAGGTATGACCCCTCGAACTAGGCTTCCACAAATCACTGTCTCACATTTGGAAATCTTAGAGGTGTAAATGATCACCTTCATTCATTGCGAGAGATGGGATGACAGTCATAGGTAGAAAGTAAGATTCCTCCCTTGGGCAAAGGGGAACGAAGTCGGACTCGGCCGGCATAGGGAGGAGTAGAAGAACCTCCGTGGTAACATGACCCATGGTGTACACGGAGGTGATGGACCCTAAAGCGGGATGAGTGAAACTACGACCTGTGGGTCGGTTGAAGCCTGGAGCTAACAAGTGCGTAAATGCCAATTGCCAGTCTAACCCTTTAAGAAGGTCATCCAATGTATCAACATAGTGATTATACCGAAAAGTGGTGTGAAAGGAATTGATTGGCACCAGAGGTAGGATAGGGTCCATAGATGGGAGGGGAGATGGGGCCAGGCCATTCTTAAGCCAGCTAAGGAGTGGCTCAGCTATAAGTAGCTTTCCCGTTAGAAACATGGGTAGCTGTGGCTGAGGTGGCTCCGCATAAAGATCAAAGAGTGAGGCTTCTCCAACCCTTTTGTCCCCTAGGGCTAGAGATGTCCGAGTGGGACATTGTCCGGCAAAGTGGCCGAACCCCTGGCAGCAATAACACTGCTGTCGTGATCCACTACGTTCCTTGATAAGTGTGTCCTTATCCTTATCCTCCTGATGGACAGGGGGTGTAGGCAAAGGGGCTCTCGTGGGTGGGGAAAGAGGATCCACTATGATGGGGAGAGGACCTTGGGATGGAGCCATAGATGGCACCGGGTTGGGACTACCGGCGACTACCTCCTTAGGCTCATGCTTGGTTCTATCTCGGCTAGGAGGTAGGCAAGGGGGAAGCAGGGACTCAATATAATCACACTTCCTATCCACTTTATCCAAAATGATTTGGAAGAGTTCGGCAATGGTGGGGTTTGGAGTAGGAGCGATGTGATGGACTCCCCCATATGAATTCGGCTTAGTCGTGGACCTAGGCTCTTCTACATGCGCGGCGCGTTGCCTCCGATTATGGCCCAATTGGGTGGAGGTGATTGGGTGGGGTCGGTTGGAGGTGACCGGGCCGGGTAGGTAGACCTTCCTAAGTTCGCCCTTCATCTCATGCCACGACTCGATGGGCCTTTGCCTCCTAACCTCTCTCATGCGCTCAATGCTATCCCATTTCCAGGCGGCTTTGTGGAAAAGCCTCTCTCGGGCAAAACTAACTTGCATGGCATCGGACATGGTGTAACATTCAAAATATTTGTCCATGGCGGCCTCCCAATTGAGGTAGTCGCCCAGATCATCAGAGCCATAAAAATCAGAGGCTTCGGGCCTAGGAAAGGGGAGAGGATGGTTGCCAAGTCCATGGGTAGACCAACGGCCATATGGCCTGGGTGATTGGGAATCCATGGGAAATTGGGGGGAACTACATGTTGAACATGCCGACTCTTGGACACGACACTAGACCGGCTATGCAAGGTTGGAATGCACTAACTAATGCAAACACCGACTAATGCACCTAGACCTAAACCAATACACGGTACGTGGCGGAGTTAATCGATCCGAAGATCACTCCCGCAAGTGTGCGACCTCCCGATAGGCGTAGCCTGACGTTCGGACAACACCTTTTAAGATACAGAATTATCGGGATGAAATGCAATTTTAAAACACATTTTTTTTGTTTTGAAAATAATGATGATCCTAGACTCGACTTAGACTATGCAAAACATATGCAAAGACTACCCTAGACTCAACCTGCTCTGATACCAAACTGATGCGGGACGGACTAAGGAGACGACACTATATGGTGCCACCCTCGGACTCTAGATGAAGACACGACCAGCAACACACACCAGGGAGACACTAAGCCCGACACTACGAGCTCCTACTGGCGAAACATCGCTAACAGAAGTGGAAGCTCACTCATCGTCCCAAGCGAGGGAAAGCGCGGACCGTGTGCGGTTAAGGAACCGGCGGAGGTCAAGGGTAGTCCGACTCAACTTCCGGACTCGGATCGAGTCGTGAGATGGGTCACTCTCACTCTCACAGTGGTGACATGGACACACGGGATAGTACCTACACTCTCGGCAGCGGCCTAAGACCATATACTAGCTAAGCAATGTAACGCCAAGGAGTTAAGACCTTTACCTCCACGCACCCGGCGTGGCGAAGACACCCGGCTGACTTACGGACCCCCGGTTAACATAATTCACAGCGGACAAAAGAGATTCGACCCACTCCACGCAGGGAGGTAAAAGGTCACATGTGGGGCCCGGGGATCACGTAAATCAGGTTGACGGGCAGCATCTTGATGTCGTCTCGACGCGCCGAACTCCGCGTTCTCGTGCCTTCTGGACGGCGCAATCAATGGGCTGTGCCCCACACGCTGTCCTATCCTCCGGGTCTGGCGGGGTGGGTCCCACTGTAATGGGGACCCCTGGCAGCGCGCTTTCTGGACGACGGCCAACCGGTGACACTCATCGGAGGCCGGGTGCCTTCGGTTCCCAAGTGGAGAGGATGATGTCCACGAGCTGATGTTGCTGTTTCAGCAGCGCGCGCCTCGGTGAAAACGGCCGCTGCGATCGGCCCCGTCGCCAGAATGCGACGAAACCAGCGCCGTTGGAAAGGGGATTCAAAATCCTTTAATCTAGGGCTAGTGGACTCTTCTGAACCTGTGCGGACCTGGGCTTTAACTATTTTTCAATTGTCTGCTCCACAGCTCCCGAAATCTCAGATCAGCATATCAGTTTCCTGTAAATGGCCGTTGACCGCCTATGTACATTTGGATTCAGGCTTCGAGCTTGTCTTCGAAGTTGTAGGGAATCAAACCACGGAACTGATACTATATTTAGAATTTGATTTGGAGGGGGCTGTGATTTGTTATGATTTTTGGGGTGACTGGTGGTCGGAGCTGGGAACAGGAGGACAGAACTGTAGATGGGTCTGAGAATAATTTTTAGAAAATATGAGATGGGTGAATCAAAAATTAAAAAAGATTATGGATTGAGGGGTGGATGGGTGGAGCCCCCAGTAAAATTGGGCGAACTAACAGAGATCAAAAAGTGGATCTAAGACGTGAAACTTAGGGTGGAGGTGAACCTGGACAGAACTCTGGCAGAACCGGAATGGAAGAGTGGACGAAAATCAAAAAATAGGAAACGGGATCTGAATGCTGGCCTGATTTTTGTGGGCGGAGAGAAACACCCCAAGAACAACTCCTCCAAAGTTGGTAGCCAAATGAGCTCGGGGAAGACCTGTGAATTTCGAGCAAGCTGCTGTGGTACTGCGTAGGTAGAACTCCGTTGACGGTGATGGCGGTGCGGTGGCGGCTCGTGGCGGCGGCGGCGATCGTCGGAACTGATACACGAGGCATCACACCTCAGAATGGAAGCCTTCACAACATCCAAGGGGGAGAGAGGAGGGAGAGAGGGGTGCGCCCAAGGCTGCTCAAGGGGTTTTTCCAACTTTCAAATGGCATTAATTGTATCAAAATGGAAAATACAAGCTTATATAGGTTACATCTCAAATCCATTTGCCACCGTTGGATGTAGGGGTGGGAGATGGATGGATTGGAATGAATGTGAATCACACAAAAAAAACAAATAAAAAATTAAGGGGGGGGGGGGGGCGCCCTATTGACCAAGGGAGACAAGGTAGAATTGGTAGGTAGCCTACCTTGGACTTTGAAGTCCAATTGTCTCCCATGTGTCTTTTACCATTCAACCTTCTAGATGCCTCCATTTGAAATGTTGACTGACCCCACATGGGGCCCTAGGCTGAGGTGGATCAATGGGAGGGGGTCTGGGGGGCCCGTGGGACCCGGGGGTCCCATTTTACAAATAAACCCCTCTTACAATCAAAATTACATACCGAATAAAATGAAATAAACACACATTACACATAATTAAAGTCTAAACAAATATAATAAATATCGAGACTCAGGGGGGAGTCTCCAGGCTATCTCCGAGCCAGATGGACGCTGAAGTGGCTCGAGTCGTGCTCCACGTGCGATACCGGTGGCTCGACGTAACTGCTCGGGTGTCCGCACCAGTTTTGCCTCTCTTTGTATTTATATTTGAGGGGGGCTCTTGTGCTGTAAGCAGCTCAGAAGAGCGGAGAATCGTTGCGGCCATCAGAGCTAGGGGAGCATCCTGAGCAGCGATTCGTTAGCTTCCTTCTTCTCCAGAGTCCTTTGATTCGGAGCTTTCCTCTTCTTCTCCCAGTTCTTCTGTCTCTTCCATGGTGGACCAAAATCAAGGGGCCGAGAGCCGAGAGGGAGAATAGGCCTCGAGGACTTTTTTGGTGCCATCGGAGCCTCTTCGCAGGGAGCTGGGTGAGGCGGACGTGAAAAGGCTAGAGAATTAGTATGGGCTGCCATGGTGATTCAAGTTCCTCACACCTAAGCCTCATGAATCCAGTCTGGCCGCTCGTTTTGGCCTCTTTTATTCTTTCCTCCTATCCTGGAAGTGCGGATTTCGGCTACCCCTTCATCCTTTCGTCGTCGAGTTGCTTCGGTTCTACTGGTTGGCTCCTGTCCAGCTGGTCTCCAATTCTTATACCCTTATTTTCTCCTTCATCTTTCTCTGTGGCAAGAGAGGGGTGCGCACCTCGGTGGACCTCTTTCACTATTTTTTTGAGTTGAAGGAGAATCCTTTTGCCGGAAAGGGCTTCTTCTTCATTCAGGCGAAGCGGAAGAGGAGTTGCGTGTCCCTTTCTGTGAAGGATTCCTCTCATAAGGGGTGGAAGACCTAATATTTCTGGGTGGGCCCATCGACTGTTGGCGTGGTCTAGGATTTTTCGATGGCGCCCAACTTTCACCCGAACATCCCTTCCAAGCAAATAGAGGTCTCTCCGAAGGTGGAGAGGGATGCTGCTATCCTTCAGCAGGACCGCCTGGAGACTGCTGAGTTGGTGACTCCTCCTAACATCGAGGAGTATCTTTCTCGACTGCTGTTGCCGACGGGTAAGGTTCTCAGGAACTTGTCCTCTTTCAAGCGAGTGTTTTCCTCTTCTCAATTTGCTCTTCTTCGCGCAGATCTGTGGCGAGCGGTTGAGGAGGAGGAGGAGGAGGCACCGTCAGTCGAGCTGGAGGTCATCAATGTGGATGATACGTCGGCTCCGAGCAATCTCCCAGCTTCAGAGGGCTCATCCTGCGCCCGGGAAAAGGGCAAGGGGGACGCCCGGGACGATGCTTCTGAACGCCGGGGGGTCAAGCGGAAGGATCCCGTGGTGAAGTTGTTGCGGTCTTCGATGTAGGATCAGTCTGTTGAGAAGAAGCAGGTGAGGAAGGCGGAGGCCGCTCGCCCGGTTGATGAGGTTCCCCTGTTGCCTCCTCCTTCTGCGGTGCAAGAGGGGGAAATTGATGAAGGGATCGTGGCCAATGCTGGGGCGCCGAGCAAAGCAGAGGGGGCGCCAGACGGAGGAGCCCGGTTCGAGGCGGTCGAGGCTGGAGGGTCGCAGGATGTATCGGCTCGATCGCAGCCGACCGAGGCCGGGGAAGTACACGGCGGGGCCGCTCATCTTGAGTCAACCTGTGGGGCCCCCGAGGCAGGATTGCTTAGGGAAGGTGCCCCAATCCCGACCACTCGGGACAGAGTTTCCCTTCCCTCGACTAGTTCCTTCAGCGTCCGAGCCTCCCTGTACCGGAGGTGCCATTCTATTGCTTCAGGAGTTGTGCGAGAGAAGCTCTAGAGGGGTCCCCCCTCTACGCTTCTCGAGCAACTTATGGAAGGCAGATCTTGGCCCAGCTCGGGGCTGGGGCAGTAGGCACATATGCTCGGGTGGAGTCAGAGCGGGAGGCTCTCCCGTGGGCCCGTGGTGTGCTCGATCGGAAGGTTGAGCGTCTGACCATTGATCTTGGTGACCTTCATCGAGAGGTGGCCCCGCTTCGGGGTCAGATGCAGTCGAGCCAAGCGGGGGCTCGGTCGTTGGCGGAGCAGCTGGCCCAGGCCCGTCGTATGGTCGACCGGAAGAATGAGCTCTTGGAGGAGGAGCATATGATTCAGGTCGAGCGCGGCGAGCAGTGGAAGGCCGAGCGGGAGGCCCTCAAGGGCCGAGTCTGGGGGGCCGAGAATGCACTGACCGAGGCCGAAAGAAGGCTGTCTGAGTCAGAACAGAGGATAGCTGAGCTCGAGAGGCAAGCGGAGTTGGCCGGGGTGGAGGCACTCGAGTGACATAAGTGCTCAGAGGCCTATCACGCTGCTCATCTCCAGGCTGCCTTCCCTTATTATGAGTCGGGCTATCGCTGGGGCCTTCGGAAGGGCTTCTCCCAGGGATTCGATCAGGTTGCCATAGAGGCTGAGGCCCAAACGAAGGAGCTCGTTTTTCCTTCCGGGCAGCGCTATGACTCAGACTGGGGTTCGACCGACTCTTCCCATTATACATCGAGCGAAGAGGAGGGTCGAGAGTCCTCGTTCGAGCGATTGCCAACTCCAATATCTTAGGGAGAGCGAACGATCGAGACAATTCCCACACAGGTGGGGTCAGTGTCTGGGTCGGTCGTCGCTGAGAATACTGGGGGCAGATCGTCTGGTGCTGAAGAAGCTTTGCCTGCAGAGCCTGAAGATGGGCCTGAGGCCTGATGTAATAGCTCTCTCTTTCTTTTTTCTTTCCCTTATGTAGCCGGGTAAGGCTTTTTTTGGAAAATATAATAGCGACATTATTAAATGCTGAATTGATTATTTCTTATCACTTTTGGTGTGATTTGACTACCGAATCTGTAGTCGTTGGAGAAGGCGCCGATTTTCTCTGCAGATATCGCGCATGCCGATCTGTCAAATAATTGACATGGCGCTGGCACCTTTCCATTTTTCCATACCGCCCTTAATGACTTGCCACTTGGCGCGTCCCTCTGCCGGGATGTTTGGGAAATGAGGTAACCATCTCAGGGAAACCCCTTTTAGCATGTTTTGTAAGGGGAGAGTCATTTAAGGCGATCAGCTCCCCCTTCGGCCTATAAAAGGTCTGAGGGGCGTCTGCTTTTCCTTTCATCGCTTAAGGCCATCCTTGGCGGTTTCTCCTTCTTTCCCTTCCGCGAGGCGTTGTGTTGTCGGTCTTGGGGGGGCATGGAAGGCGCTTCGGAAGATGACGATGCAGATGGCGGTAGGAGGGAAGCTCCTACTATTTTAGTCTGGAAGAGGGTTCGTCAGTCGGGGGTCACTCTAGGAGAGGGTTCATGCCAGAGCTTGTTGCCTTCCTGTCCCTGACCTGTCGACGTTATCCCGAGGGGAGGGGGGGATGAAGCTCGTCAAGCTTCATTCTTTCACTGTCCACCCGACCCCTCTTTCCACCGTCGACCCCATTGCTAAGAAGGGGAGCTCTCTCAAGCTTCCTCCCCATTTTGCTCGGGTCGACCTCTTCTCTTTTTTCTTTTTTATTGTCCTTCCAATCCCTTTGGCATCTTTCCTCCGAGCTTTCTCAAACCAACGAGGCCGGTAATCCTTTGTCCGAGCCAGTTTCCGCACGAGGCAGAGTCAGTGGTTGGACGTAGGAGGGCTTACCGGGCTGGCCGAGTGTTTTGCTCGCGTTATAGTGCCAGAGGGTGTAATTTTTGTACATGTATATTATATGGGCTGCGGCCTACTTGTTGTACATCAAAGTTTAATAAGAAGAGAAGAATGGCTTTTATTCTACCTTGCTTACATGTGCATGTTTGCCAAATGATCAAAAGTAGAACTTGCGAAGATTTGCCGCATTCCATGTTCGAGGGATAAGTGTTCCTTCCATGGTGGACAGTCGGTATGCTCTTTTCCCGAGCATCTCGACCACTCGGTAGGGGCCTTCCCAGGTACGGGCCAGCTTCCCCACCGCCTCTAGTGGTCGAGATGCTTCGGCCTTTCTCAGGACGAAGTCTCCCGACTGGAAGTGTCTGTCTCAGACTCTGGAGTTGTAGTTTTGAGTGATGCACCGTTGGTATTCCATTGCTCGGATCTTAGCAATCTCTCGGATCTCGTCCGCTAGGTCGAGGTTTTCTCGTAGTTTCTGCTCGTTTACCTCGGGTTTGAAGTGGACGACTCGGAGAGAGGGATTGCCGACCTCCAACAGAATTACAGCTTCGGTGCCATACACCAGCTGAAAAGGTGTTTCACCAGTGACCGTTCTTGGAGTAGTTCGGTGCGACCATAGTACGCTTGGTACTTCCTCAAGCCAGCTTCCCTTGGCCTTACCGAGCCTGAGGGTGGGCTACCGAAGTGAAGTGATTGCAAATGCTTAGGTCGGCACATCTGTCTCTAAAGTAATGAGAATCAAACTGTCGACCATTATCGCTCACGATCACTCGGGGGACACTATAGCGACAGATGATCGACTTCAAAACAAAACTCCATACGACGGACTCAGTGATCCTGGTGGTGGCTTCGTCCTTGATCCACTTGGTGAAATAGTTGATGGCGACGATGACGAACTTCTTCTGAGCTTGAGCCGTTGGGAATGGCCCCAAGATGTCGATCCCCCACCGAGCGAAAGGGTAGGGCTCGGCAAGGGTGATGAGCTCCGCGGCGGGCTGATGGATAAGGTGGTCGAAGCGCTGACATCGGTCGCACTTCTGTACATAGGTCGTGCAGTCGCGCTGTAGAGTGGGCCACCAGTAACCCTGCCAAAGCAAGATCCTGGCAAGCGATCTTCCTCCTTGGTGCGCTCCACAGGTGCCTTCGTGTACTTCCTGAACCGCTCGGCTGGCTTCGTCGGTGCTGAGGCACTTGAGGAGGGGACCGGAGAAAGATCTGCGGTACAAGGCATCATCCAGCATGACAAAACGCCGAGCTTGGTACTTGAGCTTCTAAGCCTCCCGAGGGTCGTGGGGCTCTTGAGAATCCCGGAGCCAGGATATGTAGGGGGTCCGCCAGTCGCTCGGGGGTGCCGGGTCAACGGTCATAGACTCAGACTCGATGCTCGGTCGCTCGAGCTCTTCGAGAAAGACCGATCGTGTACCTACGGGGTCGGGCGAGGAGGCTGTTGACATGTTCTTCCCTTCTCCCCTTTTTGATTATCCTTCCCAATCCCTTCTTTACGATGTTAATGTAAAGAACTAAACAACGTGTAAATAGTAGGGGGAAGGATGTGGAGTGTGTGTGATCGCCACCAAGGTGCCGAATGTAAGCAAGTACACCGTACCTTGGTAAGAAAGGGGAGACACTCGCCTAGAACAGCACTGCAGCAATACGCGGTTCGAATTGAACTGCCCAGTGTACGCGTGGTCGCTCAACAGACCGCCCAAAAGCGCTAGGACGAACGCGGGACGAAGAGTAGCTGGATGACGCGACGGTTCAGGATCAACCGCTGTTCAGAACTGGACGGTCAAGATGAAGCCGCCCTATTCCTCGCACGGACGGATGAAGACCGCTCTGTACCACCAACTCCCAAAACGTGAGATCTCTGCCTCCACCCTTTTCGGCCGGCCAGAATGGATGGGCCTCGTGTTAGGATGCTGCTGACCTGCGAAACAAAGTATAAAACACGCAAGGAAACCCAGATCAGACCTGTGAGGTGCGGTAAATGTGCATGCGAACAAAAACAATCATAACAAAATGGAATGGGGAATACCTGGGGAGTTTTTTTAAACCCCTAAAGGGCGTCAAAAATAATGGGAGGGGGTATGTGATGATATGTAGATGAAGAAAAATGTGGAGAGAGAACAAAGACGATGATTGCATGCAATGAAGAACACGATTGAGAATAATTAAACTATGACCCAAAGCACAAATACTCCCTGAACCGAAGGCTTATGTGGACGTAGAAAGCCTTCCTCCCTGACTGTAGGTCACTCAAAAATTCGGCAGAGCTTCGCCTTGACCTTGAAATCTCCCCCCCTTTCAAAGCTTAGCCTTAGGGTCCTATTTATAGAGCCTAAAAGCCAGCCCCAAAATTAGGGTTTCCAATGAAAATTAGCTCAAGATATCAACATAAAATCCGTAGATAATAAAATTATTTTCCAACTAGTTCAAACGGCACCCCATTTGGTTGAGAAAACGCGGAGAAATGGTTGGAACAAATTAAGGATAAAACCACAGATGGAGAGAGAAAAACTCTTAGTTTTTCAGCAATCGGGCCATTGAGCGGTCGTGCGATAGACCGCCCAGTTAATTGAGCGGCCCATTACCAGACCGTCCAACTTGTTGGTGGAAATTAAGTAAACAAGCAATACTATCCAAATATCTATCGAACTGTCCGACTATTTCCCCGTTGGACTCTGGGGATTGGACGGTCTAATACTAGACCACTCAATTCATGGGGCGGTCCAAAACAAACCGTCCTCGGCCTGTCGATGATAAATCAAAAAGATTAGATAAATAGATAATTATCTGAAAAACCAACTGAAGAGGCGTAATCTCGCGCTGGACCTGAGCTGGGGGATGATCACCGAATAGTGAACTGCAACAAGGGGAAACTGATCAGGGGGCCCAATGATGGTTCCCTGGGGTAAACCCTCCGATGCCTAAGTCAGTAGAGCAATAGTGGAAGCTATGAAGGGAGAAGGAAAAGAGAGGCGCGAGATCCCTCTACACCAAGATGGTGAAGTGGTTCCTGCTCAGGGAATTCTAGGCGTGTGTTGGGCTTTACCTTTCGCTGGAGGGAGTCCCATGTTTAAATAGTGCGCTGGCCTCATGAGTCCGGTAAGCTGAGGGCAGGAGTTACGTCCCCAACGTGGGCTCTTTATATCCTTATCGTGGGATCTTTATAGCCTTGAGGGGTCTGATGCGGGACGGACACGCGACCTGGGACTCTAGTTCGCGATCACCCCTAAGCGAGGGAAGACGTGGGACCGGGCGCGGTTGAGAAACTGACAGTGAGTCTCGGGTATCGGCTTTTCCGCATTAACTCGGATTGAGTCACGGGATGGATCACACTCACTCACTCTCGCAGTAGCGAATAATAGTATAACAAGCTAGGAACCTACACTCGCAGCGGCATATACGAATGAATATGAACTAAGAAAAATACGATAAAGAGTGAGGGCGAGTGTACCTCCACGCTCCGGGCGTGGGGAAGACGTTCCTGGCCAAGTACGGTAACTCCCAGTAACAAAGGTAAAAACTTAATTACAACAGTGAATTTTATTGCCCACTCCACGCAGGGAGGTAAAGGGCTACAAGTGGGGCCCGGGAGGACCGACCCTATTTTGACGGGTAGTAATCCGGAGGTGCGTTCGTGGCAAACTCGGCCTGTTGGTCCGACTCGGCCTGCGCCGACTCGGTACTGCACCAACTCGGTTCTGACTCACTGGACAGTAAGGCATGGATTCCAAAGGAACGTCACCCTCCTGAGGTCTTCTGAAGGCGCCGCTTGGCTGGGACGGTGGCGGGATGTCTCTGATCGCCTCCCTGAAGTGGCGGTTCCAGAAGTTGACTTTTGGTATTTTTGCACGAATTATTCCCGGACTGTAATTTCAGACCTGCACAGGGAACATATCTGCACGTCTCGGCTGCAAGAATTATGGTGCTCAGATCCGGAGGCCGATCGAGGCGTGGCTCATACCGTTGAAAAGAGCACTCACAGAACTAGAACATATATTTTTTTCCCATCGATCCAAAGAAAGGATTAGAAATGAAAAACTCTACAAACTACGGCTTTTCCTATGGATCAGGTTACTGACACTCAAGACAAAAAGGGATCTGCCTGAAACTGACCATTGACCGAGAAGAAAATGAATTTTCTAGACTCCACGAAAATTATGGGGGAAGGGGGTATATGTGAGGAACATTGAGTAATTTTTGTAGATGTTTTGCAAATTGATAAGGGAGTGGGAAAAATATGAACAGGCGGCACTATCCCGCAGATCTGCAAAAGGGCAGATTACTGAGAGGACAAACAAAAATATGGGAAAAAATATCAAACTAAGGCCAAATGGCACGAAATTTGAACTGGAGATTAGGGGAGATAGGGAGAACAAACCCTCAAAATTAGGGCTTGAACAGACAACAATAAAAAAAGATAAAATTTTGGAGATGAGGTTCTGTCCTGATTTGGACAGAACTCCGGCGATGGCGGTGGCGGCGCGATGGCGGCACAAACGGAAGGCGGCGGCCGGAAGTCGCATCCAACAGAGGTTAGAGATCTTGGAGTCACACCAAGATGAGGACTTCACACCCTAGAATGGGCAGCAATCACTGCTGCAAGGGGGAGAGGAGAGAGACAAGGGGTACCCTTGGGCTTGCTCTTGGCAAAAATACTTAATTCTTCATTAATTTCTCTAATGACACTATACATAGGCTTATATAGAGAATGACAAGGGGTGGGGGGGCTGAGAATTTTGTGGGAGAGAGGGGATTTTCTTCCCCATGTGGTCAAATGATGAATATAAATAAAAAATGCAACATGTGATAAACTATATTATAAGTGGGAAGCATCTTGGACTTTGCTTGGTCCAATTTTGAATTTTCTTCCACCTTGTCCCCTTGAATGGTCAAGCATCTAGAAGCCCACCTTGGACCTTTGACCAGCCCCACATGGGACCCTAAGGCTTAGGTGGACCAATGGGGAAAGAGATGGGGGCCCCTTGCTGGTCCTACTAGACTTTTACATAAAAACCCAAACAATCCTAAGGAATGACAAATTGGCTTATAAAGCCTTACAATTGCGTACATTTTTTCCCAAGCATATAAATGCAAATAAAAGGACTCAAATGCAAAATAAAAAGTAAGTGGTATTGCTCTGATGTCCCCATCAATTCTCCCCGGGTGGTAAGAACTCGACCCCGTCGAGTAAGGGGTGTGACTGCTCGTGACGCAAGCGGATCTATCATCGTACCAGGAAGCGCGGAGTACGCTCCACTCCAAGTATTCGACACCTGCTCATCCCGTATAGATTCGATATGCACACGCTATTGGGGAGGAGGCTAGAGGTGGACACTTCGGGGTGGGGTCACTCTCAAATGAGGGAGGCGGCTCGAAGGCTCACTAGGAATCACCACTAGGTCCCTTTATGTGACTAGATCTGATATGTAGAGGTAGAGCCAATCCCAAAGTCCGACAAGTATCACACTCAAAAGGGACTGACAACGCGAGCGTACAAAGGACCGACTCGACTCGATATATGCATAGACACACAAGACCCTGGACAAACCTAATGTTAGTCCGACCCATACATGTGTGGTGGCGGACTAGGACACCCGAATGTGTGCCATGCATACACTAGATGTAACCGGTGGTTGGTAGAATGGGGAACTCCTAAACATCCTAAGAGGCACCATGCATGCACATGCTCCCTAGTGGATTTGATAGGTGGAGAACCGAATTCACCTTCTTTGACACTCCTATATGATGATCATGGAACGATCCTCGGGTTGGGTGTTGGTGGACTAGGCTGTGGGGAAGGGGTGTGGTAGTGGACTTCCCTAACAAGGTGTAAGGGAAATGGTGGGTCGCGATGTCCACTAGCGAAGGGGTCGAATGGGTCAAAGAATGTGTGACCCCTCGGTTCCTCCATTACATAGTCCCATGTTTGAAATTCATGAAGGTGATGGTCACCTGCATCCATCGTGGTAGATGGGATAGTGTATAGAAGATATAGCTCCTCCCCCGGGATAAAAGGAATGAAGTCGGGCTCGGCCGGTAACGGGAGGAGTAGAAGAATCTCCGTGGTGACACAACCCATGGTGCACACGGAGGTAATGGATCCCAAAGCCAGATGGGTGAAGCTATGACCTATGGGTCGGTCGAAGCCTGGGGCCAACACGTGTGTAAATGTCAATTACCGGTCTAATCCGTTAAGAAGGTCACCCAATGTATCCACATGGTGACTAGACCAGAATGTTGTATGAAATGAGTTGATTGACACTAGAGGTATTGTGGGGTCCATAGATGGGAAGGGAGGTGGGACCAAGCCATTCTTGAGCCAGCTAAGGAGTGGCTCGGCGATGAAAAGCCTTCCCGTTAGAAACACGGGTGGCTCGGGCTGAGATAGCTCCACATAAAGATTGGAAGATAAGGGTGGTGGCAACGGAGCCCTAATGGGTGGGGAAGGAACGTCCTCTCGGAGGGGAAGAGGTCCTTGGGACCCCAGAGGTGGGGCCGGGTTGGGGTTACCGGCTATGACATCCCTAGGATTGGGTATGGCTACGTCCGGTCTTGGAGGTGGGCAAGAGGAGACCAACGACTCAAAATACGCACACCTCCTATCCACCCGATCCGAACTCATTTGCACAAGTTCGGCAACAGTATGGGTTGGAGTATGGGTATCGCGGTGGATTCGCCCGTAATCAACCGGCCTAAGCTTGGGTACCTGAGGGGCTTCTTACCTCCGGATATGACCCACTTGGTTGGAAGTGAGTTGGTGGGGTCGGCTGGAGGTGTGACCCACGTGGTTGGAAGTAAATGGGTGGGACGGGTTGGATGGAACCGGATGGGGAAGGTAGACCCTTATAACCTCTTTCTTCATGTACCACCATGATTCGATGGGCCATTGCCTCCTAACCTCTCTCAAGCGCTCAATGTGGTCCCACTTTTTGGCGGTCTCGTGTAGAAGCCTCTCCTTGGTAAAATAGAATTTTCCAGCTTCAGACATGGTATAACAATCAAAGTATGTGGCCATGGCGGCCTCCCACTTGAGGTAGTCGCCCGGGTAATTGGAGCCATAAAAATCCGAGGCTTCGGGCCTATGGAAGTGGAGAGGATGGTTGCCCAACCCATGGGTGTGCCAACGGTTATCTCGCCAGGGCGATCGGAAGTCCATTGGAAATGGGGAGCTATAAGACGGACATGAAGACACTTGGACAAGACACTAGACACGACCCTAAATGACAATGCAAGTTGGAATGCCGACTCGACTATGAACCTAGACACGACCACGATTCAGTACCTGGCGGAGGTTCGATCCGAAGAACTCCTCACGCGAGTGAATCACCTCTCCGATAGGAGTAACCTAACGGTCAGGCGACACCTTTTTATATATCGAACAATGGTATGCAAATGCAACTCCTAAGACCGACTTATACACTTAGACTTAAATGACACCTAGACCGACTTAGACTTAAATGACTCTTTTTTGTTTTTAAGTAAAGCTACCCTAGACTCAAACTGGACGCTCTGATACCAAATTGATGTGGGACAGACATGCGACCTGGGACTCTAGCTCGCGATCGCCCCTAAGCGAGGGAAGACGTGGGACCGGGCGCGGTTAAGAAATCGGCAGTGAGTCTTGGGTATCGGCTTTTCCGCGTTAACTCGGATTGAGTCACGGGACATCAAAGCAAGACCGCTCACATTTTTTTGTATTTATGTCCTTCTATATTTGTATGTATACCCTTGTGTTATATGGGTACACAATTGTAGGTCTTAGTGGGCTTATTTGTAAAAGGCCATTGGGTTTCTTTGCAAAATGTCAGTAGGTCCAGCAAGGGGGCCCCTAGTCCTTCCCCATTGGTCCACATAAGCCACGTGGGGCTGGTCAAAGTCCTAGGTGACATCTAGAAGGTCAATTGGACACATGGGAGACAAGTGGTAAAAAAATTCAAAGATGCCACCTACCTTACCTACCTAGTCAAGGAGGCGCCCCCCATTTTGGTCCGATTTTAATTTTTGAAAAAAATATGTCTATTAGAACTAATTAGTTCTATACCTTGTATACCCCTCCCAACCCTAGATCTGAGGGTATTAAGAGTCTTTTTTCATATAAATAGCATGTAATTTCCATTTTGTGTGAATTAATGAGAAGAAAAGATTGTGTAAGCTTGGAGCTTGGTGCGCCCCACCCCTCTCTCCCTCTGGTTCCTCCCTCCTCCTTCAACATTTCAGGGTATAGACCCCTTCTATCTTAGCCCCTCTATCTCTGATTTCTATCTCTGCTGTCGTCGCCGCCGTTCGTGCCGCCATCGAGCCGCCGCGAAGCCACTTCCGAAGTGCTGTCCAGGTTCTATTTTACTGGATAGAGGGTTACTCTGAGAATTTTAGCTCCCAACTCCTACATCTTCTGGAGCTGAGATTTTCAGAGTAAGTTCTAGAGGTTATCACCACATCCCAGAAAAATTAAAAAAAAATTCAGCCCCCGTTTTATATTTTTCCATTTTTGTGCTTCCCAATCCATCTATTCTATCTTCAATCTGTCCAGTGTTACAACCACTCTGAGTTTCCACCTATTTTTAGAAATTGTGTCTTTCCCCCAAACTAAGTTCTGTTTCTGCTGTCCAGATCCGACCACACGGTACTAGAAAATAATTTTCCCCCATCAAATCTCCACCAAACCTTTCATAAATTATATCCCCATTTTCTTTTCTTCGCCCTCTACAACTTTTGTGAAGAGCCCAACATCTGAATCGGAGGTCTACAATGCAGTCAATGCTAACTCTCAGGAAAAGGCAATTCTATCCAGAGTTTTCAGATCCTGTGAACCAGCAGCTTGAATATTCGACAAAGGCCATCAACGGGAAATTCAAATTTCTTTATCTGGTCATAAATAGAAGGATTTTGAGTTAGCTTTCTATTAGTACCTCTTGTGCATCGATCCGATGTCGGGGCTGATCGCACCATCAGATTTCGTCGGGATGCGCAGGTCTGAAACAGCAGTTCAGATCCGTGGGCAGCAACTCCGATGAGTGAAGATCGGAGCCGCCCAGTCTCCGACCGATGAACCAGCGCGCCGCCTTCCCAAGAAGCGCCCCCCCGGGCATCCCCACCACAGTGGTGCCACCCCGGTCCCACGCGGCCCCATTGACCATCACGTGGGTCCCACGGTCGTGAGTACGTGTGCCGCCGAAGCAACACAAGAAGCGGCCCGTCAACCTGAAACCGCTACTCCCGGGCCCCACTGTGTCACCCTTTACCTCCCTGCGTAGAGTGGGTAGTGATTTGTCTTGCTGTAATTATTGTGTATTTACTGGTCCGGGAGTACGAGTTCGGCCAGGATCGTCTTCCCCATGCCCGGTAGCGTGGAGGTATCGTATTCGCTCCCATCTCGGAATTTGCTTTATTTCGTATATATTTCTTTATGCCACTGCTAGAGAGCATGCTAGGATCATAGCTCGCTATACTTTTTATATCACTGCTGCTGCGAGAGAGAGCGAGACCGTCCCGTGACCCGATCTAGACATGAATTTGTGAGTTGACCACCCTAGCTCACTACCGGTCTCAATCGTGCACGTCCGTACGCTTCCCTCGTTAGAGGCGATCGTGAGCTTGCCTAGAGTCCCAGGATTGCATTTCCAATTGGAGTTGAGTCCGTGGTCCTTCCCGCATCAATTTGGTATCAGAGCCAGGTTGAGTCTAGGGTAGTATTTGGTCAAAAACAAAAAAAAAATGTGTGTCATTTACGTCTAGTCATTTAAGTTGAGTCTAAGCTTGAGTTAGTCCAAGGTTACATCGCATACCTTTATTCGATATATTGAAAGGTGTTGTCCAAACGTTAGGCTACGCCTATCGGGAAGGCCGCACACTTGCGCGAGTGATCTCCGGATCGATTAACTCCGCCACATACCGAGTCTTGGTTTAAGTCTAGGGTCCTTAGTGTGCATTAGTTAGTGCATTCCAACCTTGCATAGTCGGTCTAGTGTCTTGTCACCAACTGTTGGCATGTCCATCCACTAGTGTCCCCGTGTCCCATGGATGATCAAGGGGCCGCATCTTCTGCATGGTGGCGATACTATCTAAGATGGGAGAACCACCCGGACCACCCCCGTAGGCCCGTAGCCCTGGATTTTTATGGATCCGAAAACCCAGGTGACTACCTAGAGTGGGAAGCCGTATGGACGACTACTTTGAGTGTTACCTTATGTCCGGTCCCATGCAAGTCGACTTTACCAAAAGGTGACTTTTTTATGAAGCCGCCGAAACATGGAGGGACATCAAATATTTTCAGGAGGATAGGAGACTAAGGCCCATCGAGTCATGGTGGGATATGAAGAGAGTGCTTAGGAGGGTCTACCTTCCCCGTCCTCCTACCTCCAACCACGGGGGTCATACCACTAGCCAACCCCACCAACTCACCCCCAATCAAGTGTGCCACACTTCCAACAAACCCCGCCCCTTCACCTCTATCCAAGTCCACCAAAGCAACCCCAATCAAATGACCCTCCCTGTCACCTCCAACCAACCACCCCTTGGCACCTCCATGCAATCCCACCCAATCGCCTCCAACCAAGTGGAAGCCCCACTTATAGTCGAGTCTAGGTCCGCATCCGGGTCGAGAGATGAGGAGCGAGTCCACCCCGAGGCCCCTACTCCAACCCGCACCTTAGATGAAATCAAGAAAATACTTTCGGATTGGTTGGAAAGAATAGAAAGGACACATGCTCCTTCACCACCCGTGAGTGCTCCATTGCCACTTTCTACTTCCGAACTTTATTCGGAACCATCTTATTTGGAGCAACCCAAGCTCGAGCCACCTGTGTTTTTAACGGGTACGCTTTTCATCGTCGAGCCGCTTCTTAGTTGGCTCAAGGATGGCTTGGTCCCACCTCCTTATCCACCCATGGACCCCACCTTACCTCTGGTGCCCGTCAACTCCTTCCACACTACATTCCGGTCTAGTCACCATGTTGATACCTTGGATGACCATGTTATGGGATTAGAATCACAATGGCAGTTGACGAACTCCTTGGCCTGAAGCTTCGACCAACCCACTAGTCTTAACTTCACCCATCTAGCCTTAGGGTCCATTACCTCCGTATGCACCGTGGGTTGTGTCACTACGGAGATCCTCTTATTCCTCCCCATGTCGGCCGAGCCCGACTTCATATCCTTTTGTCCAAGGGAGGAATCATACTTCCTACCTATGATCACCGTCCCACCCGCCACAATGCATGAAGGTGACCATCCACACATTCAAGACTTCTACATATGGGGCCGTGACTTGTGGGAACCCACCACAGGGGGTCATACCTTCTTTGATCCCTTTGACCCATTCCCTAGTGGACCCCTTGACCCACCATACATACTTCACTTCCTCGAGGGAGTCCACTACCACACCCCTTCCCCACGGACCAGACCATCTACACCCACCAAGCCCGTCCACGATACACCAACATCCGGCTCTTCTAGCCCTCTCAAGTTCCCCAAATCCAAAGGGCCGTCCAAGCATGACTGGGTCATACTTGGACATTTAGGTGTTCCCCATGACACCCATCTCCGGTTGCATAACATGCATGCATGGCACACGTTCAGGTGTCCTGGTCCACCGTCACCTATGCGTAGGTCGGACTAACATTAGGTGTGTCTAGGGTCTTGTGTGTCTGTGCATACTTCGAGTTGAGTCGGTCTTTTGCACGCTCGCGATGTTAGTCCCTTTCGAGTTCGAGACTTGTCGGACTTTGGGATCGGTTGTACTTCATATCGGATCTAGTCACATAAGGGACAAGCGGTGATTCCTAGTGAATCTTCGAGCCGCCTCCTCCCCTTGAGAGTGACGCCACCCCAGAGTGTTCCACCTCTAGCCTCTTTTCATAGCAGCATGCGCATATCGAGTATATACGGAATGAGCAGTTGACGATCACTTGGAGTGGAGCGTACCAGCGCTACTTGGTACGGTGACGGATCCGCCGGAGCTACTTGAGCAGTCACCCCCTTTACTCGACGGGGTCGAGTTCTTCCCACCCGGGGAGAATTGATGGGGACATCAAAGCAAGACTGCTCACATTTTGTTTGTATTTATGTCCTTTTATATTTGTATGTATACCCTTGTGTTATATGGGTACACAATTGTAGGTCTTAGTGGGTTTATTTGCAAAAGGCCATTGGGTTTCTTTGCAAAATGTTAGTAGGTCCAGCAAGGGGGCCCCCAGTCCTTCCCCATTGGTCCACATAAGTCATGTGGGGATGGTCAAAGTCCTAGGTGGCATCTAGAAGGTCAATTAGACACATGGGAGACAAGTGGTAAAAAAATTCAAAGATGGCACCTACCTTACCTACCTAGTCAAGGGGGCGCCCCCCATTTTGGTCCAATTTTAATTTTTAAAAAAATATGTCTATTAGAACTAATTAGTATTATATTTTGTATACCCCTCCCAACCCTAGATCTGAGGGTATTAAGAGTCTTTTTTCATATAAATAGCCTGTAATTTCCATTTTGTGTGAATTAATGAGAAGAAAAGATTGTGTAAGCTTGGAGCTTGGTGCGCCCCTCCCCTCTCTCCCTCTAGTTCCTCCCTCCTCCTTCAGCATTTCAGGGTATAGACCCCTTCTATCTTAGCCCCTCTATCTCTGATTTCTATCTCTGTTGCCGCCGCCGCCATTCGTGCCGCCATCGAGCCGCCCTGAAGCCGCTTCCGAAGTGCTGTCCAGGTTCTATTTTACTGGATAGAGGGTTACTCTGAGAATTTTTGATGGAAATCTCAGTTCAAGATTCAAAATTCACGAGCTTTGTGGGTTTGATGAGATCGACAGTTTACACAAAATCTGAGCTGAACCTTCTCCGAGTCAGGAAGTTTGACGGAACAAGCATCTCCGAGTGATCGGCAAGCAGCTTCATCAACAAATGCAATCAAATGGGCCATTCCATGCTAATCGTCTCATTTTATTGGGCCGTATACATGGGCCTAATGGGTCATCTCTATGAAATTTTATTCACAATAAAAGAGTCTTATTATATATTTTAGTCTTTCGGTGTCTTTAAGTATTCCTAGGGAATCATGATAAGAAGGTATTAAGTGTTAAGGAGTCTTATTATGTATTTTGATGTTTCCGATAGGGTGTCTTTTAGTATTCCTAGGAAGTCATGATACTAAGTGGTAAGTGTCTCTTAATCTTCCTTGTATGCCTATATAAGAGTCTTGTATCCCACGGTGGAAAAACAGTGAATGAAGATCTATTTTTGGAACCCATGTGAGTCCCACGTAGGGGGACCTTTCCCCCTCCCTTATCTTCTTCCCTTCACCCCCCTGCAATTCCCATGGCCGCTAGTGCCTTTTCTTCCTTCCCTCTCCACGGGTGCGATGCCCACTTCTTCCCTTCCTCAACCACGGGTGAGTGATGCCCTTCGTCTAATTCTCTCTCTCTCTCTCTCTCTCTCTATCTCTCTCCAATTCTCTCTCATCCCCACCCCAAATTCGGAATCCACTCTCTCTCCTCTCTTTCACCTCTAATTAAGACCCCTCCCCCTTCCCTATACCCCTCATTTAAGTCCCCTCCCCTCCCCTAGGTAGAACTCCCACTCCCTAGGCATTCTCTCCCCTTCCCCACACAACCTTTCGTCTTCCCAGGCACCCTTTCATCTCCCCAAGGCCCAATTTCGAATTTGGGTGTTCCCTCCTCTCTCTCTCACCACCCCATTACCTCCCCACCTCCCAAAAGCACCCCCCTGCAACCCCAGCCACGTCCATCCCCCCCCCCCCTCCCTTAACCCAAACCCACAAATCCCTTCCATCCCCCTTAATCCCCCCTCCTCAATCAGCTCCATTCGCAGGCAGAAATCAAGCCCGAGTTGCAGTCGATATTGGGAGCAGTTCCAGGCAGAATCGGCTTCCGGGTTCTTCATCAAAAACGTACGTTGGCGAGTCTTCTGACCAGGCGAGGTGGAATCGTCCTCTTCCGAGTTCGTGAGCATCGGCAGTGGCCAATCTCCCACGACTGCGCAGGAGGCTCCTGAACCCGACCAGAAGCTGAGGAAGACCACCACCACGCCCAACCCTGACGGAATCCGACTCCGAGCTGTTCAGCAAAGTTCCTCCCCTCTCTGTCAGCTCTCAGGAACAGAAGGCGGTTCGTCGATCGGAGCTCAAGGTGTGAAGTTATCAATTTCCTACCACTGTTGGGTCATTCTGTCCACCGATCCCCTCCTCCGACCCGTCCCCACTCAACGGGACCTGCACGTCCACACCGACATCCGACTGAGGCGAGACCAGTGCCGCTGGAAAGTAGTCGTCCCCACGATTCCAACGCCACCTGCTGCGCACCAAACGGAGTTCGGGATTGCTCGTGGTGTCCATGTCAAGCCGCTGTTCAGAAGCTGCCCCTGCACAGAACCAGAACGGGGTCCCCGCTCAGTCGTCCGTGGCGACCAGGTTCGGGCGGAACCAAAATTCAGAAAAATTGTGCTGCATCCCTACCCTGTTACGAAGCCAACGGCACCAACCGCGCCTCCGGCAAAATTCCAGAGTGCGATCCACAGCCACTTCAACAGCTGCTGGTCACAGACTCCAGAACCGGACAGAATCGACTTCGGCATTTGTTTCACATCAAGTGGTATCAGAGCTTAGGGAATCGGGCCGTCCCATCGGACCGAGATCCTGAGCTTTGAGGTTCGAGGTCGAACCTCCTCCAAGCGGAGGAGTATGATGGAAATCTCAGTTCAAGATTCAAAATTCACGAGCTTTGTGGGTTTGATGAGATCGACAGTTTACACAAAATCTGAGCTGAACCTTCTCCGAGTCAGGAAGTTTGACGGAACAAGCATCTCCGAGTGATCGGCAAGCAGCTTCATCAACAAATGCAATCAAATGGGCCATTCCATGCTAATCGTCTCATTTTATTGGGCCGTATACATGGGCCTAATGGGTCATCTCTATGAAATTTTATTCACAATAAAAGAGTCTTATTATATATTTTAGTCTTTCGGTGTCTTTAAGTATTCCTAGGGAATCATGATAAGAAGGTATTAAGTGTTAAGGAGTCTTATTATGTATTTTGATGTTTCCGATAGGGTGTCTTTTAGTATTCCTAGGAAGTCATGATACTAAGTGGTAAGTGTCTCTTAATCTTCCTTGTATGCCTATATAAGAGTCTTGTATCCCACGGTGGAAAAACAGTGAATGAAGATCTATTTTTGGAACCCATGTGAGTCCCACGTAGGGGGACCTTTCCCCCTCCCTTATCTTCTTCCCTTCACCCCCCTGCAATTCCCATGGCCGCTAGTGCCTTTTCTTCCTTCCCTCTCCACGGGTGCGATGCCCACTTCTTCCCTTCCTCAACCACGGGTGAGTGATGCCCTTCGTCTAATTCTCTCTCTCTCTCTCTCTCTCTCTATCTCTCTCCAATTCTCTCTCATCCCCACCCCAAATTCGGAATCCACTCTCTCTCCTCTCTTTCACCTCTAATTAAGACCCCTCCCCCTTCCCTATACCCCTCATTTAAGTCCCCTCCCCTCCCCTAGGTAGAACTCCCACTCCCTAGGCATTCTCTCCCCTTCCCCACACAACCTTTCGTCTTCCCAGGCACCCTTTCATCTCCCCAAGGCCCAATTTCGAATTTGGGTGTTCCCTCCTCTCTCTCTCACCACCCCATTACCACCCCACCTCCCAAAAGCACCCCCCTGCAACCCCAGCCACGTCCATCCCCCCCCCCCCTCCCTTAACCCAAACCCACAAATCCCTTCCATCCCCCTTAATCCCCCCTCCTCAATCAGCTCCATTCGCAGGCAGAAATCAAGCCCGAGTTGCAGTCGATATTGGGAGCAGTTCCAGGCAGAATCGGCTTCCGGGTTCTTCATCAAAAACGTACGTTGGCGAGTCTTCTGACCAGGCGAGGTGGAATCGTCCTCTTCCGAGTTCGTGAGCATCGGCAGTGGCCAATCTCCCACGACTGCGCAGGAGGCTCCTGAACCCGACCAGAAGCTGAGGAAGACCACCACCACGCCCAACCCTGACGGAATCCGACTCCGAGCTGTTCAGCAAAGTTCCTCCCCTCTCTGTCAGCTCTCAGGAACAGAAGGCGGTTCGTCGATCGGAGCTCAAGGTGTGAAGTTATCAATTTCCTACCACTGTTGGGTCATTCTGTCCACCGATCCCCTCCTCCGACCCGTCCCCACTCAACGGGACCTGCACGTCCACACCGACATCCGACTGAGGCGAGACCAGTGCCGCTGGAAAGTAGTCGTCCCCACGATTCCAACGCCACCTGCTGCGCACCAAACGGAGTTCGGGATTGCTCGTGGTGTCCATGTCAAGCCGCTGTTCAGAAGCTGCCCCTGCACAGAACCAGAACGGGGTCCCCGCTCAGTCGTCCGTGGCGACCAGGTTCGGGCGGAACCAAAATTCAGAAAAATTGTGCTGCATCCCTACCCTGTTACGAAGCCAACGGCACCAACCGCGCCTCCGGCAAAATTCCAGAGTGCGATCCACAGCCACTTCAACAGCTGCTGGTCACAGACTCCAGAACCGGACAGAATCGACTTCGGCATTTGTTTCACATCAATTTTAGCTCCCAACTCCTACATCTTCAGGAGCTGATATTTTCAGAGTAAGTTCTAGAGGTTATCACCACATCCCAGAAAAATCAAAAAAAAATTTCAGCCCCCGTTTTATATTTTTCCATTTTTGTGCTTCCCAATCCATCTGTTCTATCTGCAGTCTATCCAGTGTTACAGCCACTCTGAGTTTCCCCCTTTCAACCCACTTCTTGATTGTTTTTGAATCCCCAATTTTACTGGAGGTTCTGTCCACCATCCCCATACTTCATAAGTTTTCGTCGAATTTCAAAAGCCCTCTACCTATTTTTAGAAATTGTGTCTTTCCCCCAAATTAAGTTCTATTTCTGCTGTCCAGATCCGACCACACGCTACTAGAAAATACTTTCCATAGTGAAATCTCCACCAAACCTTTCATTAAATATATCCCCGGTTTCATCTCTTCGCCCTCTACAACTTTTGTGAAGAGGCCAATATCTGAATCGGAGGTCTACAATGCAGTCAAAGCCAACTCTCAGGAAAAGGTAATTCTGTTCTAAGTTTTCAGATCCTGTGAACCAGCAGCTTGAATATTCGACAAAGGCCATCAATGGGAAATTAAAATTTCTTTCTCTTGTCATAGATCTAAGTATTTTGAGTTGGCTTTCCATCGGTACCTCTTGTGTATCAATCCGACGTCGGGGCCGATCGCAGCATCAGATTTCGTCGGGACGCGCGGGTCTGAAACAACAGTTCAGATCCGTGGGCCGCAACTCCGACGAGTGAAGATCGGAGCCGCCCGGTCTCCGACCGGTGAACCAGCGTGCCTCCTTCCCAGGGAGCGCCCCCCCGGGTGTCCCCACCACAGTGGTGCCACCCCGGTCCCACGCGGCCCCACTGACCAGCACGTGGGCCCCATGGTCGTGAGTACGTGTGCCGCCGAAGCAACACAAGAAGCGGCCCGTCAACCCGAAACCGCTACTCCCGGGCCCCACTGTGTCACCCTTTACCTCCCTGCATGGAGTGGGCAATGATTTGTATTATTGTAATTATTGTGTATTTACTGTTCCGGGAGTACGAGTTCGGCCGGGATCGTCTTCCCCATGCCCGGTAGCATGGAGGTATCATATTCGCTCCCATCTCGGCATTTGCTTTATTTCGTATATATTTCTTTATGCCGCTACTAGCGAGCATGCTAGGATCGTAGCTCGCTATACTTTTTATATCACCGCTGCTGCGAGAGAGCGCGAGACCATCCCGTGACCCGATCCGGGCACGAATTTGTCAGTTGACCACCCTAGCTCACTGCAGGTTTCTCAACCGTGCACGTCCGCACTCTTCCCTCGTTAGGGGCGATCGCGAGCTTGCCTAGAGTCCCAGGATTACATTTCCAATTGGAGTCGAGTCCGTGGTCCGTCCCGCATCAGCTTTCCTCTATCCCGGTGAGGGGATAACTCGGGCATAGGTCTTCCTCCGTTCTGACCGACGTTCGGGCCTTCTGAGCCTAAGGGCCGCCGAGGAAGGGTTTGATCCCGAGTAATCTTATTGGGCTTTTTATCCTAAGTGGGCCCTGTGGGGCTATCACTTGGATGAGCTGGGCCTTGTTTGGTCCTGACGGACCTAGTTCGGTCGCTCTTAGATGGGATATAGAAATTCCCCTCTCCACTTGTCCCCCTCCTACTCTCGAGCTTTAGTAAGCTCGGAAGAGTAGCTGTTTAGGGTTTTGGACCAGCGTGGCTCAGGTGGGTGGAGTTCTGGCGGTGTTAGTAAGCCACGTGTCGTGGTCACCTGGGCCCGTAATAATGATGATCCTGACGGATTTGAACTGAAGGGGCCCCCTTTTCTCGGAGGTCGGAACGATGAGCCGCCTTCCACATGGGAATATAGGCGTTGCACGCTTATCATCGCTCCAGACACCCTCCGTTTTTAGGGTTTGGCTCTCCTTCGCGCTTGCTTTTGGGGCTCTTTGATGCATCGTGAGGACACGACGGATGAGCAGAGGTTCGTGGTGGCGTTCGCGGAGTTGGCAGAGATAACTGTAGAGGCGATCCGACAGCTTCCCCTTCCTCCAGAGTCTTAGGAGTCCCGGGAGTGTCTTTCTTCAAGTTCTTCTCTAGATTCCATGGTGGACCAGCGTCCGGATGTTGAGGAGTGGGAGGGCGAGCCTGCGGTGAGGGCGGCGGCTCCAAACTGCAGCGAACTGGGGGAGGCAGAGGTGAAACGGCTGGAGAACCAGTTTCATCTGCCCCACAAGTTTTCTTCACTGCGGCTACCCCGCACGAGTCGAGCTTGGACTCCCGTACGGGCCACATGTGCACCTTCCTACTGTCGTGGAAGGGTGGGTTCCGCCTTCCCTTCGAGCCCTTTGTTCTCAAACTTCTCAATTTCTTTCAGTTGGCGCCCGTACAGTTGGTAGCCAACTCTTATCATCTTCTTTCTGCCTTTCGCATCCTCTGTCGTCAATGCAAAGTTCCTCCTTCCTTGGACCTCTTCCATTATTTGTTTGAGTTGAAGGCGCATCCCTCGGCCGGGAAGGGCTTCTATTTCATCCAGGCGAGGCGGAATAGGAGTTGTATCTCCTTGGCCGCGAAGGATTCTTCGCACAAGGGGTGGAAAATTCAGTTCTTCAGGGTGGGGATCCTCTTGGTGGAGGAGACTTGAAGATGTCAAGTAATCCCCAACTTTCATCCGAACATTCCTTCGACGCAGGATGAGTTTTCTCCGGACGTGGAGGAGTACGCGATCATTTTGCTGAAGCGTCGCCAGTCCACGGAGGAGCTGGTTACTCCGGAGAACATCGAGCGACGTCTTCATGCGCAGTTGCAGTCGTCAGGTTCAGTCGCCACGAATCAGTTTCTTCTTCGGATGTTGAGACCATTTCCTTTTCCTTATCATATCTTTCTTCTGTGTAGACACTAGGCGGTCGACCTTGGAGGAGGCTGTAGAGGTGATCGATCTCGGCGATGACTCGGCTGCCGATGAGTCGGCTGCTCCCACGGATCACTCCCGAGTTAGAGATAAGGGCAAGGGGGCGGCCCGGGGTGAATCTTCCGGGCTGCGAGGGTCCAAGCGCAAGGATCCCATGGAGGGCATGATCCGGGCAGCTGTGAAGGCCAGGAAGCGTGCCAAGAAGGCCGGGGTCGTACTCGCAATCGAAGGCGACCTTGCCGTGGCTCACCCCTTCACCGAGCATGATGGGGCCGACCCTACCGGGTGAGCTCTCCCACCCGCCAAGCAAGAGGGGGCCGAGGAGGTTGGGGCTGGTTCTACGGTCGGCAACGATGCTGGCTCGGCCCCTCCTTCGGCCGGTGCCAAGGGGGCCGTAGACGAGGCGGGTGACGCTGGGACCACGGCCGAGATTGGGGCGTTGACTGATGCCGGTGACGCTTCAGGTGGCTGTGCAGGTGTCGGACTGGTCCAGGCTGGGGGGTCGCAAGAAAAGGCGACGCAGCCCCGACCGACCGAGGCACGAGGGGTGAACGAAGCCGCGGCTCGATCCGGGCCGTCCGGCGGGACACCGACTGAAGAGGGGGTCTCTATTCCGGCGGCCTTGGAGAGGCTCGCCATCCAAGGCCCTCTGTATCAAATATGTCGCGGTATAGCCGCAAATGTGAAGGGGGGAGACAGGAAGCACTCCCCTTCCGTGGCCCTCGAGACGGTTATGGAGGGCGGCTTGGTCCTGGCCCAGATAGGGGCCAGTCTGGCAGAAGCTTACTCTCGGTCGAAGTCAGAGCGGGCGAACCTGGCCTGGACCCTTGGCGGGTCTGACAGGAAGATGGCTCGGCTCTCCGAGAAGCGTGATGGGCTCCGGCGTGAGCTTTCCTCCGTTAGGGAGCTGGCGCGGGCGAGCCAGGTGGAGGCTCGGGCATTGACCGAGCAACTAACTAGGGCCCGTGAATCGCTCGAGAGGAAGAGCAGGCTTCTTGAAGAAGAGCGTGTTGCTCGCACCGAGCTAGATGGCCGGTGGGAGGCCGAGCGTGCCGAGCTGGTGGACCGAGCAGAGGAAGCTGAGCGCCTTCGACGGGAGGCCGAGGCTGATCAGGCCGAGGCGGAGAAGCAGGCGGCGGAGGCCGAGAAGCAGACGGCTGAGGCCGGATGGAGGTTAGCCGAGGCGGAGCGGGAGAAGGCCGAGCTCGCTGGTAGGGTGGGATCGACCGGGGCGGAGGCGCTCGAGCAGTACAAACGCTCGGAGGCCTACCGGGTCAACCTTAAGGAGGCTACCCTCCCCTACTACGAGTCGGGACTTCGTCGAGGCATCCTTAAGGGGTTCAAACAAGGCTACGACCGGGCCGTCTGTTATGCCGAGGAGCAGGCGTCTGAGACAATCGATTTCCCATCCGGGAAATGCTATGACTCAGACTTGTCATCCTCCGGTTCCTCTGCGTCGGAGGAAGAAGATCAGGGGGGCTCTTCGTCCGAGGGGTCGCCAACTTCGGATGCCTCGAGAGGGCGCGCTACCGAGGCAGTTCCCACTCAGATGGCGTAGGTGCCAGGGTCGGCCGTTACCGAGGGTGCCGGGGGTAGACCCTCTGAGCCTTCCACTTTCGAGCTTCAGGGTGGGCCTGCCTAATGTATCTGCTTTGCTTTCTCTCTTAATATGTCTTTTCCTTTTTCGAAGGAAAACTTTCCTTGTTGTATAGGGAAAAAGGTAAGGCAATAGCGTTATGATGAAGACTCAACTGTTTCGTATCGCCGTTGCCGTATTTTGTTCAGCGTATCTACAGTGGTTGGAAAGTGCCGATACTTTCTGCGTGGATCTCGCCTGATGGTTGGGTGAGCGTCTGACAGGGTGTCTTTCCATTTTCTCATGCTTTGAATACTTGGCCGCTTCGTGTGTCCCACTGGCCCGGAAACGAGAAGTTTGTGGTGACCGTTCGTAGGGAGAGATCCCTTTGACGTGTTTTCGAGGAGAGAATCATTTAAGACAAATAGCCTCCCTTCACCTATAAAAGGTCTGAAGGGCGTCCCTTCCTCTCTACCGCTTAGGGTTTTCCCTAACAGTCTTTCCTCATTCTTTCTTCACGTAGCGTTGTGCCGCTGTATTTGAAGCATGGAAGATGCTTTGGAAGATGATGCTGCCGACGATGGAGGGCAGAGAGTCCTTGCTGCTTCGGGTTTGAAGGAGGTTCGACGGCCGGTGGATAGGTTTAAAGAAGGTTCGACGTGCGGAGGCACGTCGTCTTCTTTTTATCAGTTCCGGCGACGCTTGCGAGGGGGTGAGATGGCGGACGGATGGGGGCATCAGGCATCCCTACCGCCCGTCCCTTCTTGCTCGCTCCATGGAGGGGAGGAGGAAGCTAATTAAGCTCCCTTCTTTCCAGGCTTTCCCCTGCCTCCTTGTCCAGCTCTGCTGGTTTCTTTTTCCTTCTCGCAGCCTCTTTCTCCCTCTTCTGCTCTTCTCATCATTTCTTTCACTCTTCGGAGGGTGCCTGCACTCTCTTCCTTCCAAAGAGTTGGCAGGTTGGTGGGAAGGATGCCTTCATATGCATTCCCTCTTCCCCTTTCTCTTCCAAGTTCAACTTGGAAGGTGGCCTTCTCCTTCCTAATCCCTCTGTCGCCTTTGTCCCGAGTTGCCTGAGCCAACGGGGTCGGCTACCCTTTATCCGAGCTAGTTTCTGCATGAGGCAGAGTCAGTGGCTGGACGCAGGAAGGTTAACCGAGTCAGCCAAGCGATGGGCTCATATGGCGGCGCCAGATGGATTTTTTGCCTTTTGACATGTATTTTCTTGGCTTCGGCCTTTGTGATGTACAAACAAGTTGTTTGAATAAAAGAGGAAAAGAAACTTTTGTTTATTTTCATATTGCTTACACAATGCACGGCGTTCAGAAATAGAACTTGCGTAGTGTAGTCACGTTCCACATCTGAGGGATGGGTTCTCCTTCCATCGTAGATAACCGGTATGCTCCTTTACCAAGCGTCTCGACCACTCGGTAGGGGCCTTCCCAATTAGGGGATAACTTGCGCGTCGCCTCAAGTGGTCGAGAGGCTTCGGCTTTCCTGAGGATGAAGTCTCCCAGTTGAAAGTGTCTATCTCGGACTTTGGCGTTGCAGTATCGAGTGAGGCGGCGTTGATATTCCGTTGCTCGGATGCTGGCACCCTCGGAGCTCATCTGCTAGGTCGAGGTTTTCGAGCAATTTCTAGTCGTTTGTCTCGTGTGAGAAACAAATGCCTCTGAGGGAGGGATTGGCAATTTCCAATGGGATAACGGCCTCGACGCCGTACACCAACTGAAAGGGACTTTCACTGGTTGCCGTTCTGGGAGTCGTTCTGTGTGACCAAAGTACGTTTGGCAATTCCTCAAGCCAGCTGCCCTTGGCTTTACCGAGCCTGGTCTTGATGCCTCTTAAGATAGTCTTGTTGGCATTTTTGACCAGTCCGTTAGCCTGAGGGTGGGCGACCGAAGTGAAGTGATTGTGAATGTTTAGGTCGACGCATCTGTCTCAGAAATAACGAGAATCAAATTACCGATCATTATCGCTCACTATCACTCGGGGGATGCCGTAGCGACAGATGATCGATTTCCAAACGAAACTCCAGACGACTGTCTCGGTGATCCTTGCTGTGGCTTCAGCCTCGATCCATTTGGTGAAGTAGTCGATGACGACGATGATGAACTTCTTCTGGGCTTGAGCTGTGGGGAATGACCCGAGGATGTCGATTCCCCAGCGGGCGAAAGGGTATGGCTCGGCTAGGGTAACGAGCTCCGTTGCTGGCTGATGGACCAAGTGGTCAAATCATTGGCATCGGTCGTAGTGTTGTACGTAGGTCGAGCAGTCGCGTTATAGAGTGGGCCACCAGTAACCTTGCCATAGCAAGATCCTGGCGAGTGACCTTCCTCCCAAATGCGCTCCGCACAGGCCTTCGTGAACTTCTTGAATGGCTCGGTTGGCTTCGTCGGTACTGAGGCACTTTAGGAGAGGACCAGATAAGGATCTTCGGTAGAGAGTGCCGTCCAGAATAACGAATCGCCGAGCTTGGTACTTTAATCTTCGGGCTTCCCGGGGGTCGGGAGACTCTTGAGAGTCTTGGAGCCACAACAAGTAAGGGGTGTGCCAGTCGCTTGGGGAGGCCTGGTCAACAGCCAGGAGCTCCGAATCAATGCTCAGTCACTCCAGCTCTTCGAGAAGGACTGATCGAGTATCCTCGGGGTCAAGAGAGGAGGCCAGTCGAGAGAGGGCATCCGCTCGGGAGTTTTCTTCCCGAGCTATTCGGACTACCTCAAAGCTCTCGAACTGCTGTGATATGGCTCTGACCAGCTGGAGATACTTGACCATCGGTGCTTCTCAAGCTTCGTAATCACCGTTGACCTAGCTAGCGACTAGTTGGGAGTCAGTGTGAATTCTGACTCGCTCAACCCCCAGCCGCCGGGCCATGCGGGCTCCCTAGATAAGGGCTTCGTACTCGGAGGCATTGTTGGTCGCCTGGAAGTTGAACTTCAAGGCATATTGTAGCTATGCTCCTTCGGGGGACTTCAGGAGGATTCCAGCGCCGCTTCCGGTCGAGTTGGAGGATCCGTTGACGAACAGTTCCCAGGTTGGCCCAGGCGCGGATGGATACTTTTCTTCGGTCGGGATAGTGCTCTCGGTGATGAAGTCAGCGAGCGCCTGTCCCTTGATAGCCGAGCGAGGTCGGTATGATATATCGTAGGCCCCGAGCATGATGGCCCACTTGACGAGGCGTCCCGAGGCTTCAGGGTGAGCAAGGATCCTCTTCAGTGGTTCGTCAGTTAGCACGGTGATGGAATGCCCTTGGAAATAGGGTCGGAGGCGCTTGGCCGAGGTAACCAATGCTAGCACGAGTTTCTCGGTTGCGGGGTACCTTCTTTCGGCCTCATTGAGCACCTTGCTGGTGTAGTAGACCAGTCTCTTGACTCCCGAGTCATTTCTGACCAGGACCGAGCTAACTGTAGACGGAGTCACCGAGAGATAGAGATACAAGGCTTCACCTAGGACGGGCTTGGAAAGCACCGGGGGCGAAGCCAGGAACTCCTTAAGCTTGGTGCACGCCCTTTGACATTCCTTGTCCCATATGAACGTAGCAGATGCCATTTTGGACCCCCTCAACAGCTTGAAGAAGGGTAGGCATCGTTCGGCTGCGCGGGATAGGAATCTGCTGAGCGCGGCAATGCGCCCAGTGAGGCGTTGGACGTCTTTGATGCAGGTGGGTGGGCGCATGTCCAGGATGGCCTGAACCTTGTCAGGGTTGACCTCGATCCCATGCTGGGTGACTAAGAAACCCAGGAACTTCCCCGATCTTACTCCGAAGGTGCACTTGATGGGATTGAGCTTCATATTGTACCTTATGAGGGTGCTGAAGGTCTCTGCCAGGTCGGTAAAGTGATCCCTTGCCGTAGGGGTCTTGACGAGCATGTCGTCAATGTAGGCCTCTACGTTCCGGCCGAGCTGTCCTTTGAACATATGATTGAGTAGCCTCTGGTATGTGGCTCTAGCGTTCTTTAACCCGAAAGGCATCTGGGTGTAGCAGTATATGCCGAAGTCGGTATTAAAGGCGGTCTTCTCGATATCTTCTGGATCCATTCTGATCTGGTGGTAACCTGAATAGGCGTCCAGGAAATTGAGTATTTCGTTGCCCGAGGTTGAATCAACCAGTTAGTCGATGCTCGATAATGGATAGCAGTCCTTTGGTGTGGCCTTGTTCAAGTCGGTGAAGTCCACGCACATTCACCACTTTCCCGTAGCTTTTGGCACCAGGACGACGTTAGCCAGCCACATCGGGTACAGGACCGATCTAAAAAGACCAGTCTTTTGCCCCTTGTGCTCCTTGATGATCGCCTGCTTCTCTGGCACGTGCTTCCTTCTGCGTTGTTGTACGGGCTTCACGGTTGGATCGAGGTTGAGCTTATGCATTACCATCTCTTCCGGTATTCCAGGGAGTTGATCATCAGACCATGCAAAGACTCGGGTATACACGGAAAGAAACTCTTTGTACTGCTACTGAACCTCAGATGGTAGGTCGGCTCCAATCTTTACTCCTAGGGTCGGGTCGTCGTTTAGGAAAATCGTTAGCAGCTCGCCTCCAGGCTCGGAGGTTGCGGGTTTTTCCTCGAGTTCCCGGGGACCCTTGTTCTTCCCGTCCGGCCTTGTGGCTTCAACCGAGATATTATAGCACCTTCTAGCCATTGCCTGGTTACCTCGGACTTCCCCCACCCCATTTTTGGTGGGGAACTTCATCTTTTGGTGATAGGTAGAGGGCACCGCTTTCGTTCGGCTAAGGATTCCTCGGCTGAAGATCGCGTTGTATGCTATGATACCTTTGATCACTATGAAGTCCACCATGACTGTAACGGTTTTGGGTGGGGTGCCGAGAGTAACCGGCAGGCTTAGGGCTCCCTCGGGATAAGTGGCCTGGCCATTGAACCCGTAAAGGGGGGTTCGGATCGGGCGGAGTTTTGACGGATTCTCCCTCATCTTAAGGAAACATTCGTAAGATAATACATTAGGGGCACTTCCATTGCCAACTAGGATTCTGTCTACGTTACAATGGTTTATTGTGGCCGATATGACTAGGGCGTCATCATACGGGGTGGTCAGCCCTTCCAGATCTTGGTCGGAGAAGACTATGACCTGGGGCTCACTTGGCGGGGCCTTGGGAGGCTCAATGGCTCGGCTCACCCGCTCAGCATGACGCTTCCTTCCCCGGCTATTGTCTCCTCCTGATGCAACTCCTCCAGCAATGACGTTGATGTGGACCCCGCGGGGGGCGTTGTCAATCTCCTCTGGGGCGCCTCGATCTTCCCCACGCCCAGCCACGAACCAGGACAGGTGTCCCTGGCGGACGAGGCGCTCGATCTCATCCTGGAGCTGGTGGCAATCGCCGGTATGATGCCCGTGGTCGTTGTGGAACAGGCAGTGCTTGCTGCGATTACGGTTCTTCGACTTCATTGGCTCGGGTTGGCGGAGAAGGCCCAAGCCTTTGATGTCTTCATATATCTCGTACACCAGAGCAGTTAAGGAAGTGTACCGCTCGTACTTTCAGGACGGCTCCTTGTGCTCTCCATCTCGGTTCCGCCTTTTTCCTTGACCCGAGCTTGACTCGAGTGCCCGCTTCTTGTCCCCCTCCCGACCCGAGCCGGTTGCGCCTCGGCATGCGCTGAGTACTTCTTTGCACTCGGCGTGGCGTAAAGCCAGAGTCACTAGCTCGGCAAGGGTCGAGGGAGGGTGGAGGACAAGTTCACGGTGGAGGTTCTCGTCCCGGGTGCGCCCAGTCAGTGCGGTTATGGCCGAGGCTACATCCAGGCAGGGGATTCTCAGGGCTTCCGACTTGAATCGATTGATGTAGACCCGGAGTTTCTCCCCTTGCGCCTGTTTGAGAGCCAATAGCCCCGCTACCGACCTCGGGGGGCCGCTACCGGTGAAACTATCCTTGAATACTCACCCGAATTGCTTGAAATCCCGGATGGAACCAGGGGCGAGGGCCCGGAACCATGCTTGGGCACCTTGGACCAAGGTGGTCACAAAGGCTTGGCACTTGATGGCGTCGGATGCTCCGTGAAGGGTCATCAGGGCGTCGAAGCTGTCGAAGTGATCGGCCGGGTCGCCTTGGCCGTCGTAGGACTTGAAGGTCGGAATGGAGGTTCTGGAAGATACCTCTGCCTTCAAGATGTAATCGGAGAACGGGGATTTTTCCTCATCCTCTACCTGTGATATGTTTTGCAAGGCGCATAGGGCGCGCTCCTGCTCTACGAAACGTCTCTCGAATTCTCGCAGTCGGAGGGATAACTCCGGCTGTCGCCGCGTTGTGGGGCTGGGGGACTTCCTTGGCGTTCTCCGGGAGCTTCGGTCTCTGGGTTTAGACGACGTGCCGTAGGTCTTCCCCTTTTTGGTGTGGAGGAGGCCACTTGCTCTGGGGGAGGGGCTTGTGATGGTCCTCCTGACCTGTTACGGATAATCTACCGTCCTCGGAAGGTAAAGCGGCCTCCAGCAGTGTGCTGGGACACGTTCTTGCGGGGAGGGCTCTCCGGAGGGGCGTGTGACCTTCCATCCCTGACCGCCCGGGTCCTCATGAGTTCCACGAGGATGTCCAATTTTGCGTTGAGGGATTGGAAAGCGTCAGTGCCACCGTTGAGTGGTAGCCCTACCACCGTGGGAGGAGGGGGTGGTTCGTCAGTTGGGATGTTGGCATTGGAGGGGGGGTTTTGTGAGGTTTGAGAGGGGCCTTCACCCGCCGCCACCATGGCCTTTCCCCTGTCGCCGGCGGACCTCCTCCCTGAACTTCTTCGTACCATACTGGCTCTTTGGTCGTTTCCCACAGACGGCGCCAGATGAAGAGGCATAATCTTGCGCTTGACCTGAGCTGGGGAATGATCACAGAATAGTGAACTGCAAGAAATGGAAACGGATCAGGGGGCCCAGGGATGGTTCCCTGGGGTAAACCCTTCGATGCCTAAGTCAGTAGAGCAATGGTGGAAGCTATGAAGAGAGGAGGAAAAGAGAGGCGTGAGATCCCTCTACACCAAGATGGTGAAGTGGTTCCTGCTCAGGGAATTTTAGGCGTGTGTTGGACCTTACCTTTCGCTGGAGGGAGTCCCAGGTTTAAATAGTGCGTTGGCCTCATGAGTCCCGTAAGCTGAGGAGTTTTGTCACGCCCCGAACCGATAGCAGCGGAACGTGTCGTTTGCTCGGAACGTGGCAGTTAAACAGTCGTGAATGATCAAGAGCAATGGCATGAGACCGAATAATTTGGAGAAGTAATAAAAATCTTATTTCAATATAAGTCTCTTACAAGAACTTGTTTTCCAACTTAAAGACTCCATCACAATGGAAAGGAAGGAAACGACATACTAACAGACTTAGACAAGATAACTGAATAAGAGACGCTAAGCTAACTTAGCTAGACAATACTATCTAGACTCAAGAAATATAAAAGACACAGGTTCACTAGTTTTCGAAGCTCGCTTGCACACTAGTCCCTCCCATGTGAGTCACGGTCTCGCTAGCCACCTGATTACCTGAAAAATGTTGGAATAAACTGAGTGAGCGAAAGCTCAGTATGAATTATATCTCAGGAACTAGCAATGGGTTTAAGTAATTACAATTTATCACATGTAAATGTAATATGGCTATGCATGTAGAAATAACTAATCAATAGAATAACACGTCGTGTAACACATCCAAGCGAGTCTTAAACAAGAAATATGCATGAGAGACTTTATAGATTATTGGCTATTTCACGCAAGTACTTTGCCCGTGTCGGGCCATGCTAGTAAAGTCACGCAAGTCGAGTCACGCACGCAAGAAAGAGAGAGTGTGGAATGTCAAAGATCAAAAGAGAAAGTACTTCGGTGCAATGCTAGACACCGTGATCATTACAACTCCCATGGGCACTAGTACTTTTGGGTGCTCCTCCCAGGACCAGATCGGGCCCTTATATGCACAGCATTAAAGATAGATCTAGACATCCACGATAGTTTATAGCCAATAAGGAGTTTCAAGAACAAGCTTTAATAGGATGATTAAGAGAAGAATTTCATGGAATTCAAGGGCAAGGCCCTTGAGTAAGGACATTCTTGCGATAAAATCCACGCGAAGCATATAAACCATGACATGTCGAGGAACGGGGTGGAATTGGTCCCCTAGCTGGGTACCATAACAAATAAGTGGCCATACGTAGATGGTCACCCTTTCGATATAGAATTGTGGTCCACAAGAACAGCATATTAATGGCATGTGTCCTCATCCCATTAAGAATATTCTCATGATATACTCCTAACATATCATGAGGGCCGGTATACCATGTTTCTATAGAGTGACATGGCAAAATAGTGCAATAGATTTTTATGGTACAACCCGCTCAGTCGGCCTTGAGGGAATCCAAGGCTACGAGGAGACTTACGGAGGTCCCAATGACTAACTTGCCAGTCCAAAAGAACGGAATGTCCAATGGAGGGCTGGTATGTCACCGAGAGTTGAGGGGTAATCGATAAAACATCGTAGAACAGGGGACTATATTCACGGAATGGAAATATAGTGCCGATATATACATATATATTTGTATAAAACCCTCGGTTAATGGTAAACAGTATAAAATAATTACACAGGAAATTAGCGCCTTAACATAAGTCACTAACATAAGTCACTACTTATTAAATTAACGCCCTTCACTGGGTCGTTATTTTTAATTTTGACGACTTCTGTAACCGTCATCCATTATAAATTTCTATTTTGCTGAAATTTTCTTTATTCTGTAATTTTGATTAAACGCGCCTTAGCCAGGGGCGTCACTTTCATAAAAGACGACCTACTGGAGGTCGTTAATTCATTCTTTTCCAGGATTTGTCCTGAACAGTGGTAATTTCCAAGATAATAATTTTCAGGAAACAAAGTACATGGTCAGGCCAAGAAAAATATCAGGATTCGAGATATATGATCATGCATTAGATTTAACTACAGGTTTCATAGATATTAACTTTTAAACATGGGTATTTACTAATTATATGGAATTGACGACACTTCTGTCAGTCGTCAGAAATTGAATTAGCGCCCTAGAGAGGGTCGCCTCTTTCCAAAGTTTCACAGAAAACATCAAAATCGCAGTAACCCTATATGCATGATCTAACATATGATAATAGCATAAATTTTACGCTAGTTTGGGCTACAATTCTTGAGAAAACCTACCTGATGATGATCTGGGTGAAGGAACGTGAAGGATGTGAAGAGAAAACGATACTCTGTTCTAAACAGAATCTTCTGGGAAAACGATGTTGATGAAGAACCCACGTTCTTCAGCTAGACAGGAACACCTTCACGAGGCAGGCCACCTACAGGGAAAGAAGAGGAAGAAGCATTAATATTCTTCATGCTTCCCTGACTGAAGATAAAAAAGGAAGAAGAACATACATATTCTTCACACACGAGACAGCATCATGCCTTCCTTCGACAAAATAGCTATTAGGGTTCGATTGGAAGGGGTATTTATAGGGTTCCAGGAATCCTTTAGGGTTGGAATTTGATTAGAACTCTAGTTTCCGTGATAGAGTCCTTACCATAATCAATCGAACACGTAGTAATCCAGAAACTTACCCTGGATAATCTCTTGGGTCGAGCGGAACATAAATGGAATTAACGCCTTGGGTTAGGGCGTTAATTCTAATTGACGCCTTACATGGTGTTGTTTCTTTTGCAATTCGCGACCAGGAATGGGGTGTTAATTATTCTTTCCTTTTATTCACTTTAGGTGTTTTGAGATTTGACGCCCTTTGGTACAGGCGTCTCTTTTGAAACTAACGCCTTAGGTAAAGGCGTTAATTATTTAAGTCACGCCTTGATAAGAGGCGTTATTTACATTTTGACTTATTCTTAATGTAAAATGGGTGGAAATTATATATATATATATATTATACAACTTGATTATTTTATTTTGAATATTTTTATTCTTGATTATTAATCGGGGGTTTATACATTCCTGAAGTCTATACATCCTACTACACAAGTCTATACATTATCAAAGTCTTTGCATTCTTGAAGTTTTTACATTCTACAAGCCTAAATTCCTAAGTCCGTACACTCCAGAGCATCTCATTACCCCAAGTCTATACAATGCAAAGTCTATACGATGCAAAGTCTACACATCATAAGTCTATACGTCCAATGTCTGTGCATTCCCCATTGCATGAGACATTAATACATTCTCATGTCTACACGTATATATATATATAATCTCCCTTTATAATGTAATAAATATGGAATATTAATTTTTCTAAATTAGTAAAAGTATAAATTGACCTTTTCTTCAAGATTTAAAGATTCTTAATTCAATTATGTTGTGCATTAGGGACTTTATTCCCCATAATTTCTTTAACTTTTATTTGTCCTTGTCCTAGGTATCAGAGGCAAGTTTCGATCCTAGGTAAGATATTTACTTTCATTCTTTTGTTCACCTTTATTAACTATGTATAGGAATATGTAAAAATATAAACTATCTTTTTCATAAATATTTGGTTCCTATTTAGCCTAAAATAATATTTATTTATTTAAATAAATTTTATTTATTAAACATTATATACTTATAAGAATATGTATTTATCATTATGTATATATTTATTCCTATTCCAAAATTTACTGGGCGTTACACCCTCCCCCACTTAAAAGAATTTGGTCCCCAAATTCACATTATCCTTTACTCTCGATGGAGAACTAGCTATAATGCGTAGAAGAAGTCTAGATATATTGAGTGGAACAGAACTAATTTTTAGGAAGAATTAATTTAGGCTTAAGGGTGAGGGGTACCTTCCATAACTTTGCCTTTGGCAAGTTTGGTTAAATCTTGAACTCCTCCTGAAGGCTTCTTGGTCAAAGTAGGGCATTCTGCTATCTTATGATCTAAGCTCCCGCAACGCAGACACACTCCCGAACTCCACCAACACTTTTCCGATTGGTGACCATATCTTCCACAAGATTTACACTTACCTTGCGAGTGATCTGTCGAAGTTCCCTTCTTATTACACTTCTTACATTTGTGGCATTTCTTACACCTTTGTGAAATATCACCCTCGTTTATCCTTCTCTTGGTAGTGATGAACTTTCCCGACTCATGGGCTTTCCCTTCAACTCTTTCTTTTTCTTCCACCGCTTTCTCTAGCTCCTGAACTCTCCTGACAAGGTTCGCGTAAGCTTGGACATCCACTAAGATCATCTCATGAACAAAGCTTGGCTTAGATGCTTCCATTTTATCTAGGTTCCTGCAAGGATAAGTGGGGAGATAATTTATCGATTCAAGAATTAATGTTAATGAAATGTAATTATCTTATCTTTCTTTTATAACTTTAACCCCAAGTTCTATTCATCTCTCACGGAATCCCTATAGGATGACCGACAAGGATACTTAACCTATCATTTGAACCAAATAACTAGAGGATATGAAAGCCGAAGCTCTGATACCACCTCTGTCACGCCCCAAACCGATAGCAGCGGAACATGTCGTTTGCTCAGAACGTGGCAGTTAAACAGTCGTGAATGATCAAGAGCAATGGCATGAGACCGAATAATTTGGAGAAGTAATAAAAATCTTATTTCAATATAAGTCTCATACAAGAACTTGTTTTCCAACTTAAAGACTCCATCACAATGGAAAGGAAGGAAACGACATACTAACAGACTTAGACAAGATAACTGAATAAGAGACGCTAAGCTAACTTAGCTAGACAATACTATCTAGACTCAAGAAATATAAAAGACACAGGTTCACTAGTTTTCGAAGCTCGCTTGCACACTTGTCCCTCCCATGTGAGTCACGGTCTCGCTAGCCACCTGATTACCTGAAAAATGTTGGAATAAACTGAGTGAGCGAAAGCTCAGTAAGAATTATATCTCAGGAACTAGCAATGGGTTTAAGTAATTACAATTTATCACATGTAAATGTAATATGGCTATGCATGTAGAAATAACTAATCAATAGAATAACACATCGTGTAAAACATCCAAGCGAGTCTTAAACAAGAAATATTCATGAGAGACTTTATAGATTATTGGCTATTTCACGCAAGTACTTTGCCCGTGTCGGGCCATGCTAGTAAAGTCACGCAAGTCGAGTCACGCACGCAAGAAAGAGAGAGTGTGGAATGTCAAAGATCAAAAGAGAAAGTACTTCGGTGCAATGCTAGACACCGTGATCATTACAACTCCCATGGGCACTAGTACTTTTGGGTGCTCCTCCCAGGACCAGATCGGGCCCCTATATGCACAACATTAAAGATAGATCTAGACATCCACGATAGTTTATAGCCAATAAGGAGTTTCAAGAATAAGCTTTAATAGGATGATTAAGAGAAGAATTTCATGGAATTCAAGGGCAAGGCCCTTGAGTAAGGACATTCTTGCGATAAAATCCACGCGAAGCATATAAACCATGACATGTCGAGGAACGGGGTGGAATTGGTCCCCTAGCTGGGTACCATAACAAATAAGTGGCCATACGTAGATGGTCACCCTTTAGATATAGAATTGTGGTCCACAAGAACAGCATATTAATGGCATGATGTCCTCATCCCATTAAGAATATTCTCATGATATACTCCTAGCATATCATGAGGGCCGGGATACCATATTTCTATAGAGTGACATGGCCAAATAGTGCAATAGGTTTTTATGGTACAACCCGCTTAGTCGGCCTTGAGGGAATCCAAGGCTACGAGGAGACTTACGGAGGTCCCAATGACTAACTTGCCAGTCCAAAGGAACGGAATGTCCAATGGAGGGCTGGTATGTCACCGAGAGTTGAGGGGTAATCGATAAAACATCGTAGAACAGGGGACTATATTCACGGAATGGAAATATAGTGCCGATATATACATATATATTTATATAAAACCCTCGGTTAACAGTAAACAGTATAAAATAATTTCACAGGAAATTAGCGCCTTAACATAAGTCACTACTTATTAAATTAACGCCCTTCACTGGGTCGTTATTTTTAATTTTGACGACTTCTGTAACCGTCGTCCATTATAAATTTCTATTTTGCTGAAATTTTCTTTATTCTGTAATTTTGATTAAACGCGCCTTAGCCAGGGGCGTCACTTTCATAAAAGACGACCTACTGGAGGTCGTTAATTCATTCTTTTCCAGGATTTGTCCTGAACAGTGGTAATTTCCAAGATAATAATTTTCAGGAAACAAAGTACATGGTCAGGACAAGAAAAATATCAGGATTCGAGATATATGATCATGCATTAGATTTAACTACAGGTTTCATAGATATTAACTTTTAAACATGGGTATTTACTAATTATATGGAATTGACGACACTTCTATCAGTCATCAGAAATTGAATTAGCGCCCTAGAGAGGGTCGCCTCTTTCCAAAGTTTCACAGAAAACATCAAAATCGCAGTAACACTATATGCATGATCTAACAGATGATAATAGCATAAATTTTACGCTAGTTTGGGCTACAATTCTTGAGAAAATCTACCTGATGATGATCTGGGTGAAGGAACATGAAGGATGTGAAGAGAAAACGATACTCTGTTCTAAACAGAGTCTTCTGGGAAAACGATGTTGATGAAGAACCCACGTTCTTCAGCTAGACAGGAACACCTTCACGAGGCAGGCCACCTACAGGGAAAGAAGAGGAAGAAGCATTAATATTCTTCATGCTTCCCTGACTGAAGATAAAAAAGGAAGAAGAACATACCTGTTCTTCACACACGAGACAGCAGCAGGCCTTCCTTCGACAGAATAGCTATTAGGGTTCGATTGGAAGGGGTATTTATAGGGTTCCAGGAATCCTTTAGGGTTGGAATTTGATTAGAACTCTAGTTTCCGTGATAGAGTCCTTACCATAATCAATCGAACACGTAGTAATCCAGAAACATACCCTGGATAATCTCCTGGGTCGAATGGAACATAAATGGAATTAACGCCTTGGGTTAGGGCGTTAATTCTAATTGACGCCTTACATGGTGTCGTTTCTTTTGCAATTCGTGACCAGGAATGGGGCGTTAATTATTCTTTCCTTTTATTCACTTTAGGTGTTTTGAGATTTGACGCCCTTTGGTACAGGCATCTCTTTTGAAACTAACGCCTTAGGTAAAGGCGTTAATTATTTAAGTCACGCCTTGATAAGAGGCGTTATTTACATTTTGACTTATTCTTAATGTAAAATGGGTGGAAATTATATATATATATATATATATATATTATACAACTTGATCATTTTATTTTGAATATTTTTATTCTTGATTATTAATCGGGGGTCTATACATTCCTGAAGTCTATACATCCTACTACACAAGTCTATACATTATCAAAGTCTTTGCATTCTTGAAGTTTTTACATTCTACAAGCCTAAATTCCTAAGTCTGTACACTCCAGAGCATCTCATTACCCCAAGTCTATACAATGCAAAGTCTATACGATGCAAAGTCTACACATCATAAGTCTATACGTCCAATGTCTGTGCATTCCCCATTGCATGAGACATTAATACATTCTCATGTCTACACGTATATATATATATATATATATATATATATATATATATATATATATATATATATATATATATATATATATATATATATATATATCCTCCCTTTATAATGTAATAAATATGGAATATTAATTTTGCTAAATTAGTAAAAGTATAAATTGACCTTTTCTTCAAGATTTAAAGATTCTTAATTCAATTATGTTGTGCATTATGGACTTTATTGCCCATAATTTCTTTAACTTTTATTTGTCCTTGTCCTAGGTATCAGAGGCAGGTTTCGATCCTAGGTAAGATATTTACTTTCATTCTTTTGTTCACCTTTATTAACTATGTATAGGAATATGTAAAAATATAAACTATCTTTTTCATAAATATTTGGTTCCTATTTAGCCTAAAGTAATATTTATTTATTTAAATAAATTTTATTTATTAAACATTATATACTTATAAGAATATGTATTTATCATTATGTATATATTTATTCCTATTCCAAAATTACCGGGCGTTACAAGTTTCATGCGGGAGTTACGTCCTCAACGTGGGCTCTTTACGTCCTCATCGTGGGATCTTTATAGCCTTGAGGGGTTGTGGGTCCCTTATCCTCAAAAACCCCTGCTCATAAAAGGCTCTCAACGGCAGCGTGGATAAGCAATCGTCAGTTAAACCCAAGCATGAAGGGTGCCAACCCTGTCCGGGCGATGGGCATAGCTCGGATGAAGGTAGGTCGGAGTGGGCGCTGAGCGCTTGCCTCTATCCCGGTGAGGGGATAACTCGGGCATGGGTCTTCCTCCGTTCTGATCGACGTTCGGGCCTTTTGAGCCTAAGGGCCGCCGAGGAAGGGTTTGATCCCGAGTAATCTTATTGGGCTTTTTATCCTAAGTGGGCCCTGTATAGCTATCACTTGGATGAGCTGGCCCTTGTTATGTCCTGACGGACCTAGTTCGGTTGCTCTTAGATGGGCTACAGAAATCCCCCTCTCCACCATTGACTTAGGACTCTTGGAATCAGGGCGGTCATATGCATACCGTTTCATAACATTGGATGGCTACAAACAGACCGTTCAAAAGCTTGTCGGCGAAAATTCAGAAAAATCACCTTAATATCCAAAAAAAGGCAAACGGTTCATAATTAACCGCGCAATGACTGAACGGTCAAGAGATAGATTGCGCAATGGCTGGACACTTGAAAATCAATGAAATGTGATAAATCAAGCAAAATCAAGGCCCTTTAAGCCCCGAATTGAAGCAGACCTAGTCAGGGAGGGAGGTACCCATAAAATAGGCCCAATAAGTTGCCTGGAAATAACCCAATGTGCAATGGACAACTCGAGGCATCAAAAAATGATAGTAAGAGAAATGACTCGACTTATCGGCAAAAAATGGGTGTCAACAGATGTCCCTCCTTAACGTCCTCTTTGCAAGGGAACGAGCGGAGGTGAAGCAAAAGCGAAGTGGAACATGGAGATGAAGCGGAAACGAAGCGGAGCGGACCGAAAAGTGGGCATTAAGCTAAAACGACACCTGTTTTGCCAACAAGCGATAGGAATCTTCCAGAAAACTCTGAATCAACCACAAGGAACGGTTAGACCAAAAGCGACACCAGTTTGGAGGAACTAACTAAATAAAAGGAAACACACGATCATCCTCATGGGGGACACAATCCCGTGGTCCAATGAGGAGACCAAAGCAAGTAGCAAAAAAGTAAAGGAAACAGACTAAAACTCCAGACGGGGACCTCTTAATCCACCAAATCAAGTGAACATTCCAACTCAGAGTGGAATTGTTCCTCTTACTCAAACACTGAACACACAGCTATCCATCATTGACGGGACATTAGTAGGCAAATCACGGATCATGAATGCTCAAAAGATGCGCATGATGCATGCTGGGCTAACATAAAAGAAACCATTAAAATGAATGCAAAGAAAGCCACAAAATAGAAAATACTCGAGAATAATATTGCTAGACTGGGGGAAACAGAGTCAAGACACTATCCGCAACCACGGTGTGCGGGACAGAACCATCCTCCCCTGTTTTTCCAACCTAACGGCCTATCCGGAGATTAAATACGTGGACTTAGATCATCATCATTTTTGTTAAAGGGGAACATCAGATCCTGGAACACGCGAGTAACCAACCAGTTCTCGAGATAATATAGCATAATACCATATAGTAATGTAATAAGGGATATAGGGATAGAAAGCCATACCTGACTTACCTATGCAGGCGAAACGGCGTTTGAAAGTGATGTTGTAAAAAGAACCATGAGCAGGATTTGCAATATATATCATCAAATTAGATTTATCAATGAGTCATAGAATGCAGCATAAAGAAGGGGGTCAAATTACATCATTCAAGCACATGAACGGTCAAAAATAGACCGCTCATACCATAGCACGGCTCACCCGAGACCGTTCCATCATGAGCGATTTGAACCTGAATGTGAAGCCACGCGGCTCACATGTAGACCATGCCAAAAAATGAACAGCCAGAGCTTCTAGCCGCTCAATGTAAAGTACCGTTGGTGGTCAAATGGTCATAGGAGGACCGCTCAAAATTTGGGCGGTCTGGTGATAGACCGCTCAATACCTGGGGCATTTAAAAAAACAAGGTATTTCATCTTCCTCCCTCCCCACCGTAACCGACGGCGGGAGGAAGGGAATGCACCCGACTCTTCCCCTCCACTTCCACATCTCTCCCTCCTCCACTCTCCCATTCCTCCTTGTTCATGCGCCACAAACATCAGGCCTGTCGTCCATCCATGGCCGGAGAGGAGGAGGCCGTGCCGCCGTTGCCGACGACTGCCGTCGCAGAGGAGGTACCCCCGCCGGAGGACATGCCGGCGCCATCGACGACCGAGGGAGAGGCACCCCCGCCGCCGCTCGAAGCCGGAGAAGATCAAGATGCCGTTGTGGCCGGGGAAGAAGACGTCGGATAAGGCGCACCGGCGGAGGGGCCGGCCATAAGACCACGGGACCCCGAGGTAGGTGCACTAAGCCCCCCCCCCCCCCCATTTCCATTTTTTATTTTATGCATGTTAGTTTTAAGGGATGATAGGGGCATACGACCCCTTACAAACACCATGAAAGGCCACTTGGGCCATGAACGGAGGTGGGGAGAGGTTTTCTCACCGTCAGAGACGATGGTAATAGCGCGGTCCTACAGTGACCGCCTAACAAAACAATGTGGTTCACATAGAACCGTTCAAAGAACACACGGCCTGTGGGTGGCCGTTCAAAGAGTGCGAACCGACATCACAGAATGGTCCCATGTAAACCGTCTAAAGGTAGGGCGGTCCATGTTGGTCCGCTTAGAACGTGAAACGTTGAAAACAGAACGGTCTCCATGACACCGTGGAACTTAAGACAGACCTACCTGGTCCGCTCAGAACCTAGAACACCTAGAGATAGAACGGCTGGACTCAAACCGCTAAATGTAGAACGGCCCTCCATTGTCCATTTAGAAGCTGTAGCTGATTGGTGATGTAACGGTCTAGATTAAACCGTTGAGACACAGGATGGCCTGCCCTGGTCCGTTCATAATATAAATGTCTAGCAACAGAACGATTGGAAAATGACTGTTTATAACCACACGGTCGCACGACAGACCGTGCAACCCCACTTGATTTAGGAACTTGAAAAGGCAAGGGACACGGTCAGATGGGGACCGCGTTAATTTGGAACGGCCAAGTGTGGTCCGTTTTAGGGCAAGCGTCAGATAGAAAGACGGTCCAGGGGGAACCGTGGGACTTATTGAAGCGGTTGGGAGACAACCGTTGGATATGAAATGGTCCACTGTCGACCGCTTAGAGGGCAGCGAGTGAATTATTGAATTAAATGCAAAATTCTAAATTAAAATGCAGTTAATCTAAATGTATGTAGGGAAAGCATAGGACCCGGATCTCATGGCTGCAGGTTCGGGCAGTGTACCTCGCGCTGCCCGGCTTCCAGCGTGAGAGGCTGAGAGTCATGGGATTCTCAGAGTTCCTGAGCGTGGAGGTCAGTCGGTTTGACACACCACTACTCTACGCTCTACACGACCGCTGGGACCCAGTGAGTCGCGTGTTTCTCTTCCCGTGGGGGCACATGGTCCCCATGCTTGAGGACGTGGCCCGACTTACTGGCCTGCAAATGCATTGGTCACCGGTCAGCGGGAGTACATACCCCGACTACCGGGAGATGGCCGAGGAGCTCCTAGGACTGGACTTGCTGCACCCCGAGCGGCAATCCACCACCCTAACTCAGGCGGCACTTCAGGACAGCCTGGGGCTTTGGCCGGCAGGGATCGCGACTGGGGAGCTGCCCGAGTAGCACCTTGAGAGACTCGTGGAGCACGCCAGACCACGAGTTACAGTAGAGGCGGGACCAGAGGCAGACCGAGTATTGCGGAGGTTTTTGACGTTGCTGTTCGACCGACTTCTTTTCGCGACGCGAGGGGACGTCATCAGCTGTCGCTTCTTACTGCTGCTCAGGGATCTTGACCACGTGGACGATTACGCGTGGGGAGCTGCTGTCCTCGCGTTCCTGTTCGACACCTTGAGCTCAACATCCTGACGGACGATGCTCAGAGGCTTCTCCCCTTTACTCCAGGTATGACTCTGACTCCTACTATGCATTTAGCTATGGGACCCTTATGACTGCTATATGCTGACTCTTGGTGAAATGCAATGTAAGTATGGGCCTACGTGTACTTACGCAGGCTCGGGCGAGGAGAGAAGACCCACCCATACCGACTACCTATTGCGTGGAGGTGGACCGCACCTCGGGAGAGCGGAGGTCTCCGGAGACAGGTCCGGGAGCTCCAGGATGACATGGAAACTCTACCATACACCTCGGTACGACTCTAAACTTAGACTCTTCACTTAAATGCAATTCTACATGATTATGATGCTGATGTGACTTCCTATCTTGATAGATACGGTGGACTCCTTATGCAGAGGAGGGGCGCAAGGGCCAGCCTGGGTGGGCGAGGCCCTTGCCTTCTCTGGACGTGACGTGTGGCTTCACTGCATGAACGTAGTAGAGCCACTACACTACAGGTTGGTGATGAGGACGACCGGCATCCCTCAGCCAGTGGTGGAGTTTCCAGCGCCAGGAGAGCGCGTCAGCCAGCACCCGCGGGGAGCAGCGACGGTGGTGGACTGGAGAGAGCGAGCTGCGGAGCAGATCACAGATTGGACAACACGTGGGCGGGTAGTGACCGCCCGTGCAGATTGCGACGCGGTGTACGCCCGGCACTACCAGGACCAGGTGTTCCGGGGTGCCCGCTGACCGGTATGATGTCTAAACCCTAAATGCTCTTTTCTATTATGCTTTCTATATGACCATGCATTGATGTTTAAACTTCTAAATGCAGATCGACCCTGAGGGCAGGATCGCGGAGCTGTAGGGGCTCATTCATGCCACGATCCGCGAGCGAGATGAGGCTCGACAGACGCTAGCCCTACTGGTGAGTTTCTAAACCCAAAACCCTTTAAATTATGCAAATGTTTATGATTATGATTATGCATATGACTGACCTGGAATTTTGGGATGCAGCGCACCGAGGGGGCCCAGCGGCAGGGGGTCGACGCTCTTTCCTCTTCTTCATAGACTCCCGCAGACCAAGTTGAGCGGGATGCCGATTTCACACGGATGGTAGCGCGGGCCAAGGCGGCCGAGGTGGCGCTCACCGAGAGGGTACGCAATCACTCCACTTTCCCTGTTGTTATGCTTATGATTATGAAATGTATGAAATGTTATTGACTAATCATGAAAATGTGCATATGCAGATGACTAAGCTGACCCGACTTAGGGCAGAGCTTGAGCAGAGCCGGGCAGTGGCTAGGGAGGAGGCAGAGCGGTCCCGCGCGGAGGTTGCGGCTTTACGCACAATCGTAGTAGAGGCTTCACGCCTCTATGCAGAGATGGAGAGCTCTCGTGCCGGGACAGTGGAGACAGAGCTTCTTAGAGCGCGGGCGACAGATGCAGACCTTTACTGAGCTGAGGTTTCACACCTCCGAGAGGAGATGATGCGGAGTCGACCGGCAGATACGGTCGAGACGGCGCTCCTTCATGCAGAGTTAGAGCGTCTCCGAGCCAGAGTAGCGGAGGCGGAGCGTTATCGGGTGGAGGCGTCAGAGCTGAGGGGAGAGCTGCGGGCATATAAGGAGATGAGCCAGCGGTCAGCGCGTAGCGGGACGCCGAGTGGTAGCACGCACGGCACCCACGGCTCGGTGAGGAGTTATTTTATGAGTTCTTCTGGTCACTGGAGGAACAAGGAGGATGAGCGGCGTCGGTGACGTCGCGACGAGGCGACCTCAGTGATGCCTCCACTGAAGAGGCATGAGGGAGGTGGAGACAGTGACGGGGGTCAGGGAGAGGGACAGGCCTAACTCTTGTACCGGGGACACGACTTGTGTACATGTGGACATGATATGATATGCTTTTGTTATGATTTTGTGGATGTATGAACGAATGAATGCAAGCTAACTGACTACGATTACTGACCCGACGCGAGTGAGACGGACACATGTGAGAGAGACGACATGACCACGAGTGAGAGAGGGACGACACAACCACGAGTGTGCCGACTACGAGTGAGGGGGAGATGACACGACCACAAGTGAGAGTGATGGATGCCAAATTGAGTGAAAGAGAGACGCCAAACTGAGTGAGAGAGGGACGCCAAAATGAGTAAGAGAGAGACGCCAAACTGAGTGAGAGAGAGACGAACCACAAGTTTTGAGTGATACAGGTGCAAACAGATTAAAACAAGGCTTCAGGCCTTCTAGACGGTCACCCATTAGACCGCCCCAAGAAACATGCGGTCTTTTCTTGACCACCTAGATGAGAAAGCAAACGGTCGACATTTGTCCGTTCAGATTATAGGACGGTTCTATCTTGACCGCCTGTTGATACGAACGGTCTGTATTAGGCCACCCAAACGCCAGCATTCGAACTGTCTAGAAGATGTGGAATGGTCATAAGTAGACCGCCCAATGAATGAGGCGGTCTATCGAGAGACCACGGAAATGGCGCCTGTGCATTCGAATGGGACTCTCTTGGAGAGTCCTAAACCGAGGATAGAGTGCTTCAACGCGATCCAAACCACATCCTATCCCATTCTAGACTTATCCAACCTCGATTTTAATGTGTCTAGGTCTCTAACCAAGCCCTATAAGTAGGAGCGACCTCTAAATTCGCAACTCACACCACACTCCTCTTTCTAGGCCTCAAACCTTTGCTATTCTTCATCAAATCATCATGAAAATATCCTTCGAGGGGAGCTCCATGGAGGGGGTAGCTTTTGAAGGGCCAAAGCCAGCCAGGAAGGAGCGTGAAGTGCTCCAACGGCTGACCATGATCCCTCGTCATCTCAGCTCGAGCCCTTTAAGGGAGGTATGTTAGCATGATTTCACTGAAATCAATCCATTCATTCACTTACATGTTCTTCCTCTCTTTCGCCTTTTCTCTTTTTCCATCTCAGCTTCTCCCTGGCTCCAGACGCTATTCCACTTTGAAGTGGATGGCTCCCATGGTCCGTGCATTGCCCCTAGGAGTCATATCCATCCTGAAGTCTTGGCACCTACACCCACTCTTGGTACTAGGCCAAAATTACCCAAAGCTCTCCCTTGATTGGCACAACATCCCAGCCTTGGTAGAGATCTGGCATCCTCAGACCCATACATTCATGTTTCCATTTTTTGAGGCCACTGTTCTACTAGAAGAGGTAGAGACCTACTTCGCTTTTCCTAGGTCTAAGGTGGGTGAGGAAGACTTAGTGTGTCACACTATTGCCCATGTAGACCCTAGGCTCATCTCAAGAGGGTTTATACCAGATAGCAGGGACATCCACACCTTCATAGGCCGACGTCAGATCCACCTTGTTCCTCTTAGCCAATGGGTAGTTGAACATTGTAGGAATAGGTGTGGGTGGGATGAGGCCATAGCCAACGCTGCGTCTATCTGCCTGTGCGGGGCCATCTTGTTCCCCTCTGTCGACCACGTGCTAGAGACCTCTATGCTTAGTACCATCAGCGGCCCTTGGCAGGGTCTTTCCATCTCCCAGGCCGTCCTTGCTTACTTGTACGAGGGCCTTACCTCAACAGCTCTAAGAGGTCCTCTCTTTGGTTCCATGATGCTTTTAGAGTGCTGGATGGGTGTCAGGATGAAATTCATTTATAAGGAGGATGTCACTTCAGCCAGTCGGATCTTCGGGAGCAACCCTCTCTCCTTCATAGGTGGCGCCTTCGGGTTCTCTCCACAGGTAGAGTGCAGAACAGTAGAAAAGAAGACCAGGGACGAGTGGCGACTGCACATCAACCGACTGCCCCTGGATTGGTTCGTGATACGCCCTGACTTCCTCCGCGACACCACTGTCAGGGTGCCTAGGGGGCCGGGCTTGGATCTGAGACTCGTGAGGGCCACTGCACCAGCGATGTACAGCCCGCACCGGTGCTACCTACAGGTTGGACTACCTCGGACTGTTCTACCAGCACTACCCCACCTTCCCGCGCTACATGCGAGGAGGATCGGTACAGAGGAGGACGAGCAGGCGGTCAGGAGTGCCCTGATCATGTGGGAGGTGAGCAGGGGGCAGACCCTTCCAGCGAAGGTTGCAGAGATTCCGGCGACACGCCAGGCCTACGTTAGAGAGCTGAGAGAGATACGTCTCCGCGGGGATGCCCAGCGGAGGACTAAGTGATTTTTCTTTTCTTTCATGATGCTTGATGTAGAGACTTATGCTTAGAAAGTTTGATATATGAATGAATAAAGTTGGTGATTTTGTTCGACTTGAGCTTGGCTTTTCTTATGCGTGATTGAATGAGTTTGGGTACGCCCTCCGAATGCACACGGTCACACACGGACCGCTCAGTCTAATAAACATTTATAATCTGACCGCTCAGGGCATAGAACGGCTCCCTTAGAGCCGTGCATTAGATCAATGGCAGAGTTGAGAACGGAGACTTGAACGGCATGCAACAGACCGTGAAAATGGTAAAACGGTCAATAACCTGCCGTTCATATTTTTGAACGGTCTAATGAAAACCGTGGATTGACGCTGGAACAGTCTGTATGAAACCGTGTGAAATGTTGGACGGTCTGCCCATGGTCGTTGAAAGAAGTAGGATGGTCCCTAGAGGACCGTTTACTGACTGAAGCGCTGAAACCTGAGCTTCAACCTGCCCCTGCACACACACAAAAATAAAGAAAACAGATTAAATCTATTTTAGGCTTAACGCCTTGCCTGTAACAAGTTAGGAAATGACCAGTTCTTGATTTTTGGTCAAGGGGGTAAGCCTTATTAAATAGGTAAATAACAAATGAAAATGAATGCAATGGATGTCATGAAATGTAAATGATGAAAATCTTTTTGTGATTTTGAAAATATTTAGATTTGTTTTTGGATTTTGACATATTTTATTTTTGGATTTTGACATATTTTATTTTTTTTGGATTTTGAAATATTAGAATTTTTTTGGTTTTGAAATATTTGATTTTTTTGGAATTTTAGAATATTCGATTTTTTTAGATTTTGGAATATTTGATTTTTTTGGATTTTGAAATATTTGATTTTTTTGGGTTTTGAAATATTTGATTTTTTTGGATTTTGAAATATTTAATTTTTGTAGATTTTAAAATATTTGATTTTTTTAGATTTTTGAACCAGCTCAAACCTGACGACGGGGAACTTCATATCTCACTAGGGGTCTCCTAGGTTCAACGTGCATTATGGGTGACTGCCCATGGCTAGTGTCCAGTTTTGCTTAACGGTGTCTCTACGGAGGCCATACCCAGGGTGGGATCCATTCCTTGGAAAATAAAAGAGAGCTTTGATAGAAAAATTGGCAATAGGTATAGAGGCTTTTAGGGCTTGAGTTCTTCTCGCGACACCCCTTTTCAAAGAATTTTTGGTATGTTACGCTGGGGCTTTGTGTCCGTCATTGAACCTACATCCGCTCTAGGCACGCATACGACCGGGCTCATAACGTCCCGCGGGGAAACTGTACTGCCACTCTTACCATGCCTAGTTTCGTTATTTTGGGGACTTTTAAATTCTCAAGTTTCAAGCTTGTGGATGAGCCTTTAGCTTTTGATTTTGATTTTGATTTTGCCCCTTTTCTCTATTTCTTTTCTCTCTTTTTCCTTTGCTCTTATATCTACGGAATAAGGTCATAACAGACTGCCCCTATTTGAGACCTCTTTTATCGGGAGGTCTAGATCAGTTCTCGCCCCCTTATTCACCACTTGCCCCTATTTTCAGCCGAGAGAAGAGAAAAATAAGGATTTTCACTTTCCCCTAAGTATGGCCAAGGGAGAAACGGTGTTGCGCGAAAGTGGAAAACTGAACCATTGGGGGTCATGTAGTGTGTGCATGTCGAACAAAGGATCTCCCTTCGCGATCAAGTAGAGGCATACCCCGCTGCCGGGCCGTTGCTGGCTTGACTCTATAGATAAAAACGTTTTAAATATAACTCATTCCATGGATTCGGCAATTTTTCGCCCTCCGCGTTAACTAAACGGTACCCGTTACCAGGATAGACTTCCTTAACTACGAACGGCCCCTCCCAATTAGGTTGCAGCTTATACCTAGGAACCGCTGATCGAATAAATTTGCGTTTCAAAACCATGTTACCCACATGGAATTTTCTTTCAATAACCTTCTTTTGGAAATACCGCGAGACACGTTTTTGATAAACTGAGACGTGATTGGCCGCATTTAGCCTCTTCTCGTCTAAGAGTTCCAGTTGGACTAGCAACGCCTCTCGACGCTTGTCGAGATTAAGTTCTTTGTCTAGCTACACTCTTAGGGAAGTGATCAAGATCTCGTACGGGAGTACCACCTCCATCCCATAGGTGAGAGCAAAAGGAGGTTGCCCTGTAGGAGTACGGACGGAGGTGCGATAAGCCCATAGAGCTTCTATCAGTTTGTCGGCCTAATCAGTAAATTTGTGCGACTCGCATGTTTTCTTAATGATTTTAAGAAGGATTTTATTCGTGGCCTCAGCTTGGCCATTACCTTGAGGGTAGTATGGTGATGAATGATGCAATGAAATATTAAATTTCTTACAAAGGTCCCGAAGTTCTTGAGAAACAAATTGAGGCCCATTGTCGGTGACGATATCACTTGGCACTCCAAACCGTGAGATGATGTTCTTGAGGATGAAGCGGCATACCGTGGTGGCTTTGATTTCTACATAAGCTTCAGCTTCCGCCCACTTGGTGAAGTACTCTATAGCGGTCAGAATGAAGGATTTCTGTATAACCTGAGCATTAGGGTCACCAAGTGGTCCAACGATATCAAAGGCCCAGATCGAGAATGGCCAAGGAGCAGAAAGATGATGGAGAGAAGAAGCAGGAGCATGGATTTTGTCGGCATGGAGTTGGCATTGAAGACACCTATGGACATAGGTGGAACAATCTTCTTCTAGGGTTGGCCAGTAATAGCGCTACCTAAGAATCTTCTTCACCAACGCCTGCCCATTTACGTGCCCTCCACACTCACTAGAGTGAGCGACTTCCACTACCTTCTATGCCTCATCGTCATCCAAACACCTCATTAGAACTCCATTGAGAGCCCGCCTGTACAATTCTCCTGCGATAATCGTGTATCTGGTGGCGACTCTTCGAATGGTCTTGCGCTGCTCGGCGTTCGCCATCTCGGAAAAGGAACCATCCCTGTAATACTGCTCTATCTCGTGATACCACGGCAATTCTTCTTCTTCTATAATCTCCTCCAGCTCAGTTAATAAAACTTCTTTCAAGTCTTCCCTCTCCGCTTTCCTTTCTACAGATTTCCTAAGGTTGTTAAACCAGGGATCCTGAAGGGAAGGAGCGTCTAACCGCTGGACCACGATGGTCTCAGTGGCGCGACTGAGGGGGAATGAGAGAGAAGAAGCGGGCGATGCCAGTGCATCGGCCAGAATGTTCTGAGAACGAGGAGTATGAATGTAGATGAGCTTCCAGAATTGCCTAGCCAAGAGCGTGACCAAATCTTGATAAGGCTTGAGTTTGGGGTCACGGGTGCGGTAAGTTGACAAAACTTGACGCAACACCAATTGAGAGTCTCCTATGATGTTAAGGTATCGCGCACCCATGAGGTAGGCGTGCTTCAGACCGGCAAGGAGAGCCTCATACTCGGCTATGTTATTTGTGACAGGAAAAGAGAGTTGATAAGCGATGGGATGGTTACTCCTTCTGGAGTGAGGAGAACGGCGCCGATTCCACGGCCCTGTGAATTGAGAGCACCGTCGAAATGAAGAGACCAAAAAGGAAGATGAGTGATTATAGCCAAGTGCTCATCAGGAAACTCATCCTGGATTGCATCAGTGCGAGGGATAGGAGAATGAGCAAGATGTTCAGCAATTGTGTACCTCTTGATCGCTTTCTAAACAACGAAGGTGATATCAAATTGGGAAAGAAAGCTATGCCAGTGAGCTAATCGACTAGAAAGGATAGGTTTTTCTAAGAGATAACGAATTGGGTCCATTCTAGAGATCAACCTAACCTGATGGGCAAGAAAATAGTGTTTGAGTTTTTGAGCTACCCACACTAGCGCTGCACAGGTCTTCTCCATGGCAGTATACTTAGATTCAACAGTATTAAACAACCTCGAAAGGTAGTATGCTGCCCTTTCCATAATTTCATCATTCACCTGGGCCAGAATAGCTCCTAGGGAGTCCTCAATAATAGAAATGTATAGGATCACGGGTTTCCCAGGGACGGGTGGTTGCAAAACCGGGGGATTAGAAAGATATACCTTAAGATCCTAGTAGGCCTTCTGACATTCTTCGTTCCATTGAAACTTGACTCCCGCCTTTAACAATTCATAGAATGGGCAGCATCTCTGCGAATGTTGAGATATAAATCTTCTAATGAATTGCAAGCGCCCAATCAAACCTCTGAGTTCCGTGATGTTCTTAGGCGGCGGCATCTCCATAACGGCCTTTGTTTTATTCGGATCAATCTGAATCCCTCGTTTACTAACTATAAACCCGAGCAATTTCCTCGATGCAACTCCAAACACGCATTTCTTCGGATTCATCTTCAGCTTATACTCCCTAGCCCTTTGCAACACCTTGGCTAAAATGGCGGGGTGCTCTTCTTTAGACCTCGACTTTACCAGGATATCATCCACGTAGACTTCCAAGTATACATGGATCATGTCGTGGAAGATGGCCATCATTGCCCGCTAGTACGTGGCACCTGCATTCTTTAATCCGAATGGCATAACGACATAGCAGTACGTGCCCTAGGGTGTTGTGAAAGAGGTCTTTTCTTGATCCTCGGGAGCAAGACGGATTTAATTATAACCAGAATATCCATCCATGAATGAGAGGGCCTCATACCCAGCCATGTTATCCACCAACACGTCAATGTGAGGAAGTGGGAAATCATCCTTCGGACATGCCTTATTTAAGTCCCTGAAATCGATACAAATCCAGATTTTTCCATCCTTTTTCATTACCGGGACTATGTTCGCCACCCATTGCGGATATAATACAACTCTAATAAATATGGCATTATGCAATTTATCAACTTCCTCCTTTATCCTTAAGGCCATCCGCGGGTGGAACCTTCTTGCTTTTTGCTTAACAGGTGTTGCCCCTGGTTTAAGAATAAGTCGGTGTTCAACCAACGCGGGGTCAAGACCCGGCATGTCCTCATAGGACTAGGCAAATGAATCGCTGTACTCCCTCAAAACCTTGATCAGTTCCTCTTCAACCTGAGGAGGGAGACTAGCAGAAATGATTATGGGCTTGGGGTCCTCTTCGGTTCCAAGATTAATTTCTTTAGTGGGTTCATCCACTACCGTCGACGGTTCGTCAAATCTCTTTAATCCCTGTGCGTACAGATCGGCAGTGTCATCCACATCGCTTTCCTCATCATCGGCTGGATCCTTCTCATCTATGACTTCATATACACCTAACCCGTCATTGCTCCATACCCCTTCTAATTCCTCATCATCTTCTAAAACAATCGCGGTCTCTACAAACTCAGGGCACTTGAGAAGGGCATGACATCTCTGAGCTAAGTCTTGGAGGAACCTATTTGGAACGGATTTAAAATGACGCATCACAGGGTGCGCCGCAGACGTGGAGGGGCTGACCAAACTAGAACTAGACTCTACCCCAACTGACTCTACCAACCTAGGAGACTCTGCAGAATGTACATCTAACCTAGAAGACAAGAGATCTACTAGGAAAGGAGTAGGGGTCTCGTCCCCCTGGGGAGATGGGCAAAATATAGCGTAATCCTCCATTTTAAAATTGGCATTTTTTTTGGAAGTCGGAGGAGATCACGCAACGGGAAGGAGAAGACGGGGGAGGAGGGAGTTGCATGGGAAACATATCGGGGAAGATGCAATCGAAGAATGGGTCGGAAGATGAAAATCACATTTCATGGAGTTGGGCAGTGGGGGAAGGAAGAGTAAATAGAGTTGATAAGTCAATAGGTGGGCAGCGCCCGCATGCACATGGGACAAATAGAACTTCAAATGGTCTTTCCGTGAAGTACGGGTCGGCCATGATTGGAGGGGAACGGGGAACAAACCCCGATTGCTGAAACAAGGAGGTAAGACGGGATGGGGACAAGAAAAAGGTAGTGATGGAGCTCCCCACTTCCCGCGGCCTCCGGTGAACTAGCTCAGTTGGAGAATGCTTCACCAGCTGCATCTCCGTCTTCTTCGGACGAACTTCTTTTTCTTGGAACAGCTTCTCAAAGCAACTACAATAGTCTTCCATGTCACCCACCAGCCCCTTTAGTGGCAGCGGTGGGTCAGCAACAACATGAGCGGCATCAGTATTCATATCAGAATAGGACAGTGGCTTCTTCAAAGTGCCTGGCTGTAACGGGCCTTTCACAAAGTGTTGACAGTAGTCCCACGTTAGTGGCCCAGAGTCTCCCAATATGGACAGTGCTGACTCCCGGTAGCCAAGGCCTCTCCGGCTCATTTTACTGCCTTTAGGGACGGGCTTAGTTCGCCCCTGCAATTGTGCGCCGAGGCCGAGACCCGACTGATAGCCTAATTTCAAAATCATATGCCACCCTTTCGAATCTCGAATCTTGGACTTAATTTTTACATTCACCGATGCGGTGGCGGGCTTGCGTGATGCATATGCCCATGAGTAGTTTAAGTCCATAACAGAAAGGACTGGCCTGTTACTTGGCCACAACGTAGGAAGAATCTTATCTGCAATCGCATCAACAGATTGGACGGTGGAGATACTCTTCACCTTAACTACCCGGCCTTGAAATGGGAACTTAAGGCATTGGTGGGCGATCGAAGGCACATCATTCAAACTATCTATCCATGGATGACCCAGAATTGCCTTGAACATCGGGTCTGTGTCCAGCACGTAAAACTACATGTCCATCACCAAAGGCCCTAGCTCGGCCTGAACTGTCACGACCCCATGGCAAGCTCGTCTGGAGTTATCATATGCCGCAATTGTGGTTGGCGTCGGTCTAAGCATGTCTTCTGAAATATTGCAGGCACGTAGTGTACTTAGCGGACACACATTTATCGATGCTCCCGTGTCCACAAGGGATGATTGAACTGCCGCCTTGTTTAGAGAAATAGTAATGCATAGTGGCATCTGCCGTGCCTCTGGGGGTGCCAATTCTGACTCAGAGAATGAAATGGAAGGCCCCCTGGTAATCGCTGCCAACACTGACGGCAAACTGTCTACCGCCACGTCCTCGCTAACCATAACTTTTTACAGAAAAGCCCTTAGGGCATCTTGATGTAGCGTGGATCTTATGATCAACTCCAGAACCGATATCTTGGCCAGCATCCGGTCCAAATGTTGTAGCAAGTCATACTTCGTGCTCGGCACGGGGTCTACTTCTCCTGCTTCAACTGTTGGGGAAGGAACTTGGGGGTTGAATGCAGATGCACCAAGGAAAGGGTAACTTCTGTGAAATGGACGCCCGCTCCGGAGGGCGCATTGTCGTGCCCGCACGGCATCAGATGGACTCCTGATTGGCCCAATGTGGTGAGTGGAAGGGGTAGAAACGGGGGTGAGGATAACAGAGGTTGGCCTGACAGGCCCTGGCGGAGTGGTAATGGGCGAAGGGTTAAGCGGAGGGATGATGACGGAGGGTATGTCATGCGATGGTGGAAGGACTGGCGGAATGGTGGGGAATGCAGTGGGTGCAATAGGTGATCGTGAAGGGATAGTGGGTGGAGCGGTGGCGAAGGTGGTGGGTCGAAGAATGGAAGGAACAGAAGGTGCGGGGAAGCTGGTGTGGTGGAAGGCCACGAGATGAGTGGGAGTCTCATCATCAAAAGACCACCCATCGTTAGGAGTTGGGTGGTGACCTACATTTACTTGAGCCGGTGCCAGCGGCTGTTGTTGCTGTTGAGGAGCGGGCGGATGTTCTAGCATGGGATTCTGATGAATCCTGAGGTCTTGGTGCTGCTGCTGCTACTGTGGAGGTTGTTGTTGTTGGAGAGGTTGATGGAACTGCTGCTGCTGAGGCGCCGCCTACTGCGTCCTAGCTTGTCTTCTTCTTTCCTTGATATCTTCAATTAATTTATGCATTTGGGCCCAATCAATTCTCTGGCCCTCATGCAGATCATACACCAAATCTCTGAACTGGTAGCATCTCTCTATGGTGTGCACGGGTTGCCGATGGTATATGCAATACCTTGACTGATCGACTGTCGGATTCCAATTCTGACGCTCTGGAGGCAATTGAATATCACCAGTGTACATTAAAGCTGAAAAGATGTCAGGGAGTGTTTCTGGAAGTGGTGGGTAGTTGACTCTCTTGGGTCCCGGTCGAGCAGGCCCATAACCAGCGGGAGGAGGAACGTTATGGTACTGGGGTGGCTGTTGTGGCTGTTGTGGTGGTGGTGGTTGTTGTGGGTGCTGAGGAGCTTGGAAGGTGGGTTGGGGAGCTTGTGGAGCAGAGAACTGGGGGTTGCGTGGGGGTTGCTGGAAAAGGGGTGAAGCGGGCTGGTTAGGGAATTGAACAGCCTGGACCTGCTCATTGGTTTGTACTCCCTCAGTAACTGGGCCCTAGGACTTTCTTGTAGTTTTGGATTTCTGGGCTTCAAACAAGGAATGAATAGGGGAGTCTTTAAATTGGGTCTGGATAAACCGGGCCCGACTGTACAGCTGGTGCATATTTGAAATGTCATTCATTGCTAATATGTTCTGGAACGTCGGAGTGGCATTAGAAATTAACAACTTGACTTTTTCTTCTTCCGGGATCTACCCGGGCACACGTGAGGCCATCTACCTCCATCAATCTGCATATGTAGCAAAGTCCTCATCTGCTTTCATCTTCTCCGCAACTGGGTCGATGAAAGAATACTCGGGACCAACCTAATCCTGAAATCTCTGGATAAACTTCTCCTTCACGGTCTTGAAAGTTTCTGCCTCCTCCAGAGGCAAGGTGTAGAACCATTCGAGGGCGACCCCATCCAAAGATCGGCGGAACAAATATGCCATCAGGTGGTCGTCGTGTTGGAACTGCGCCAACTCATAAAGGAACTCCCTGACGTGAATAAACGGGTTGCCATTCCCGTCATATTTCCGATACACGAAGAGCTCAGACTCGGGAGGGCAGCGAATGTCCCTGAAGTTAGGAATGGGGACATCGGCTAGAGACTGCGGGGCGACCCGCTTGTGGAGGAGGTCAATCTGCTGCTGCATGGCAGCCCATTTGTCAAGAATTTCCCGTTCCCGGGAAGGAGGACATACGGAAGGAAAGGCAGATCCAGAGTATGGAGCTGAAGGATAAACTGATTAAGGGGGCAGCCCATAAGGTGGATAATGGGCCAGGGAAGGGCCCATATCCGCATGAGCCAACTGGGCGGTCCCTGGTTGCAGACGGATGAAATCAGTCGGGGCCACGAGGGCCTGCGATGTTGGAGAGATGGTGGTGTAAGGATCAACATAAGAACTAGATGGGATCTGGGTCTTCCCCTTATCAAGTGGCTGATGGGCCGAGGTATAAGCCTGGCCCGCTTCTGTAGTGGTGAACCGGAGAACCTGAGGATGGATCAGAGTGAGATCAATGGGGGCCGAAGAGGTGGCCCTTAATTCGACAGCCGGAAATGTAGTGGCGGCAGTAGTCATGCCATGAGAAGGAACTGAAGATGGAGCATCCGCCCCCTGCAGAGCTTGTCGAATAAGGTGAAGCTGGGTCGGATCAAGCTGGGCCATCATGTTAAGAATCTGATTGGCCGAATTCTGTGAAGAGGAACCAGAAAGGGAGGGCTGAGGGTCCTCGATGACAATGGTCGGGAGAGGAGGGGCAGTCCCCTCTCCCCCCTGCACATGGGCGACCCTAGGCGGGTCCTCGAGAAGTCCCCGAGGGAGAGAATCCTCATGGGAATGGAAGAAGTTGTAGGATGACATGGTGGGTGATGAGTCGAACAGGGGATTAAGATAGGAATAGAAATGTAAGCTGCCCCTAGGAGATGATCCTGAGAGTGTGAGGCAACTCCACACACACTAGAACACCTAAGGAGAAGAAGCAAACAATCCTAACCAAAATATAAACAACAATCAAGCAACGCACACAAGAGAGGGAAGGGATGAGAAGAGATTCAACCAAGTAAACACCCAAATTATGAATGATGCGCGATAGATCTTATAAAATTTTCTTTTTTAGGACCTTAGTGGATTAATTTAGATGTGAGTTCACTCAATCACGAGGTATCTAACCAGGGTGAGAAATGGGGAACTGGCTGACTCTAAGGGACTCGCTCTCTCGCGAATGCAAACCCTAGACTTGGGGTGGGTACGGTACAACCTGCTCGGCGTCCGTGTGGGAATCCACGTCTCACGGGGACTTACGGAGGCCCTCAGCAACGTCACCTAGTCGGCTCCAAGGAGTATGGATACGAGAGGAAAGCCTACCTCGGTAGGAATGCAACTACTGTGAAGAGTATATATGCCCCTATGCGCACCGGAGTGCATGCAAAGTTCTAGCCTAGGTCTAGCAAGCAATGACAAACAAGTATGATGAATAGAACTCACAATGATGCAGCAGCAAGGAACAATCAAGAGAGATAAAAATCAGCACCAAATATCATGAACAAGATATGACATAGAAATCGAAATGAGGCTCGGGTGCACTGTAGCACGATAAGGACGGTCTGTAACAGACCGCTCAGGGGTGGAGGATGGTCTGGAATGGACTGTTTAGGGAGTATACACGGTCTGGGATGGACCGTGCGAAAGCAGGGAGTAGCGCCAAAAGTAGAGAAAAATCATAAAATGCCGAAATGACCGAAGAATGAGGCTCAGAAGTGTACCTGGATGGGCGGTCTTTCAACAGATCGCGCAGAGTCTAGAACGGACCTGAAACAACCGCGGAATATCAACAGAAATCACAAATGTAAGCACAACAACGTACCTGAGCCAGTAATGGTGAATGGTCTGTATCAGAGAATATAACGGGCTGCCACGAATGGAACACCAGGATGAGCATAGAACGGCTAACAAACGACCGCTTAGATAGGTGGGCGATATTGATTGTTTGTTTACCTATCTCTTCTTATCTTCTTTCTTTTTTTTTGTTGATTGTGAGGGTTTTGAAAAAGGATATGGCGAGATGATAAATAAACTACCAAAGATCAGCTCAACCTATGCACATGTGAACATGAACCTAGGCAATCAAATCTAACTCTAGCATGGGCATGCTATCTCAATCAAATTACGCTAAGGGAAAAACAAAAACACACGCCGGGGCGTGGAGCAAAGATAAATAAAAACACACCGCTAGGGGTGGAACAATCAAGGGGAATAAAGAGATTTGATGAAAAAGACAGCTAGTGCCCAACACTAAGGAAAGTCGTGATCGCCACCAAAGTAAACACGAGTCAAAGACTCGAATATACCTTGGAAGTAGGTGGATGAAACACCCGCCCACGGGAGAGAAAACCAAGGAAAGCCTGCAGATCAACTTGTAAATAACGGTCCAAACCCTGTGCGTCGCTTGGAATTAACGGTCGTGCGATAGACCGCCAGAAAGAAATAATGCTCCTGCACCTGACCGTCAGATAACCTGCAGTGAAAAGATGTGAATTCTTTGAACTCCAACCCTTCCAGCCGGCTAGAAGGCTTGGGCCTCGTGCTAGTGATCCTGTAAAACCTGCCAAGGATGTAGAAAGCAAAACAACACAACCTCAATTAGCCCTCAACATAAGTATAGCATCAATCCTTAAAAAGCTTAAGAACATCAAAAGGAGAGGGGATTACCGGGGAGTCGTTGGTTTTTTAACCCCTCTGGGCGTTTTTTAAGTTTAGGAGGATATGTGTATGCTTAGCAACAGTGAAAAACGTGGAGGAAGAGGAGGGACAATGCTTTTGATTGATAAAACCAAGGGAAACTTGAGCATGCAATAATGATGATCTTGACAAGCTAAAACCCAAAATTACTCCCTTGACTTGGAAGATGGACGTGGGAAGCAGCTCCTCCTGGATGTAGATGGCTCCTGAATTTGGCAGCACTTCGTCGTGAATCAAATCTTCCTCTTCCTGGGTCATGAAATCAAGGGTTCTATTTATAGACTCCCTCAAACTCTCAGGTCGAATTGAAGATAAATCAGCCAAGAAAGGAGGATAATCCTTAGCAAATCCTTGAGGATAAAATCAACAAGAGTCCAAAGAAATAAACGAGAGGTCCTGAGGATTAGAATTGAAGGAGATAATGCCAATCCAAAACCCTATCTCGTCCACGGAGTAGCAGAGAAAAGGCCTGAACTGTCAGGACTCTCTGAAGGAAGTAACGGTTGCACGATAGACCGCCACTTGGAAATAACGCCCCAAGGAATTACCGTCATTTTCAACCCTATCCAAAGGATAAGATCGACGGGAAGAAGATCTAAACAATAGGACTCTGCAAGTAAGTAACGGCCAGGGCATAGGGCGTCATAAGGAAACAACGGCTAGGGAGTAGACCGTTATTATCAAAGGACAACGAGGCCCTAAGTCTTGGGACTCTTCAAAGATTAACGGCCTAGGCTTCATGCGTTATTATGAAATGACGCGCCTAGTCCAGACCGTTATTATCATTGATTTTCAAGAAAATAGAATGGAGGGATTGCCAAGCTTTTGAACGAAGTGCCACCAGGAACCAGGTCTAATCCAAGAATTGAGACCCAGAAAATAGGCTTCAACTGATTAAAAGGAATTCAATGAAGAGTGAACAACTCGGAGCATCATATTGAATAAATAAGGAGATGACCCGACTTATTGGGTATAAAACGGGTGTCAACAGATGCCCCTCCTTAACGTCCTCTTTGCAGGGGAACGAGCGGAAGTGATGCGGAAGTGAAATGGAACATGGAGATGAAGCGGAAATGAAGCGGAGTGGATCAAAAAGAGGGTGTTAAGGTAAACGACACCCGTTCTTCACCAACAAGTGATAAGAATTTTCTGGAAAAACTTCAAAACTGATCACAAGGAAATAACTAACCAAAGGATGCAAGTCTGGAGGATTTAATTAACTAAGGAAAGGAAACACGGCTGGCCGCCGGAGGCAACGGAAAGGAAAGAGACTAAACTCCAGACATGAATCTTCAGTCAACCAGATCAAACGAGCAAATCGAAGGAAACCTTCAAATTCAGAGTGGAATGATTCTTCTTATTCGGGATTAAGAACACAGCTGTTCACCGTCAATGAGACCTCTTGAACAAATGAAGCTCATGAATGCTCAAAGAATGCGTATGATGCAAGCTGGGCTAAAGAAAAACAAATCTTCAAAGCAAATGCAAAGAAAGATAAAATAACAAGATACTCGAGAATAATATTGCTAGATTGGGGAAACCAGAGTCAAGACACTATCTGCAACCACGGCGTGCAAGATAGAACTATCATCCCCAAATTTTCCAACCTAACGGCCTATCCAACGATTATTCATGTGAACTTAGATCATCATCATTTTTGTTTAAGGGGAACATCAGGTCCCAGGACACCTGAATGACCAGCCGGTTCTCGAGATAATATATCATAGATAACATATAGTAATGCATTAAGGGATAAGGGAACGAGATACAATACCTGACTTACCTGCTTAACGGACGGCGAAGCGTGCCTTATGTTCATAGTTCCTTTCATGAAAGATAGGTTAGCCAACAAGATAGTTATGATAATAGTTAAGGCATGACCATTGTCTGTGTGATAAACTCATCAAATGTTTTTATGATGGAGATAAGTTTAAACATTAATTTTGACCATTCATTCATCAAGAAACTTGCAAGCATATAACGGCCTGACTCAGGAGCGTCACATTAAAATAACAGATTAAGCCTAGTCCGTCAACACCGAGTCGGTTCATATTCTTCAATAAAACAGTCCGTCACAAGCGACGGCCTTAAGGGGGGGCGTCAAAATGATGTGACGGTCCAACGATAGACCGTCGCTTCTCCTGAGTTTTCAAAAAAAACAAACCTAACGGCCGTTCGGTCTCATTTCATGCTCAAACAACCAAAACGCCAAACTAGAAAAACCCACCGGCGACCTCCATCACCACACTCCAATGGCTGGCGACGAGGCACCGCAGCCACCACCTCAGAAGAGAGGGAGAGGAAAGAAGATGGCTATAAGGCGGTTCCACCGCCGGCTCGAACGAGAGACCACCCCACCGCCCGTGGAGGAAGAACCGAGGGGAAGGGAGCCAAGGGAAGAGGAGGAGGTCCCCACGGTCGTGGAAGAACCAACCGAAGCCTCCTTGGGTGCAGAGGAGCCCAAGGAACCAGAGAAGAAGAAGAGGAAGGTCCTCGACCATGAGGTAGGCCCTCCGCCCTAATTTTTAAATTTTTGATTTTTATGTTTTTATTTATGAATGCATGTGGGGGATAAGGGTAGAAATGGGTCTATGAACCCACTAGGAACACTTGTAGGCCATTTGGCCAAAGTGAGAAGTCATGGGGATGCAGGGGAGAAATTCCCTACTGGCAGACTAAGTGACGGTCCTGCCAGCGACCGTCACTCCTCTGACGCTCCAAGCTAAGGCCGTCAGAGACAAGTAACGCCCCATCCCAGGGCCGTTACTTCTGCCAGGGTTCCAAACTCTTTTTAGGGTTTTCAATTTTCAAATTTTTGTTTTTCTTTTCGATATTTAATGTTTATGCAATGTCTATATGATGCGAATGGACTAATTAGTGCTCTAATATGCAATGCAGGGAAAAAGGAGATCGAGGATCTCATGGCTGCAGATTCGGGCGGTGTACCAGGCACTGCCCGACTACCAGAGAGACAGACTTGCAGAGATGGGTTTCGCCGAGATGCTCAGCATCGAGGTGATCCGGATGGATACGCCATTGCTGTACGCATTGCACGAGAGGTGGGACCCGGTTAGCAGGGCGTTCATCTTCCCGTGGGGCCACATGATCCCCACGCTAGAAGACATGGCGAGAATTACAGGCTTGAGAGTCCACGGCGCCGCAGTGACAGGATGGACGTACGGCGACTATCGGGAGATAGCGCAGCAGCTACTGGGGTTGGACCTGATCAGGCCGGGCCAGTCTTCATCCCAGCTCTCGAGATCGGTGCTGCAGGAGAGTTTGGGGCTGAGAGGGGTAGCGATTGCCGTGGGAGAACTGCCCGAGGAGCATCTAAGCAGAGTGATAGACCGGGTGCGCCCTCGTGTGGCGGCAGAGGCAGGAGAGGAGGGGGATCGAGTGATGAGGCGCTTCTTGATATTGTTGTTCGGGAAGCTCCTGTTCGCGACCAGAGCGGATGTCATCAGCTGCAGACTGCTGCCGCTGATAGAGGATTTAAGCAGAGTGAGGAAATACGCCTGGGGAGCAGCGGTCTTGGCCTTCCTGATCAACTCGTTGAGCACCACGGACCGACTGACGATGCTGGGAGGCTTCTCGCCCTTCCTACAGGTAAAAATGCGCTTAAGTGCTTTCTACTATGCCATGATGTATGCTATGATTGATGATTTATGTAACTGACTTGATTCCTAAATGCAGATCTGGAGCTATTTGTACCTCTCGGGCATTGGGAGAGGCGCATTACTCCATCCTGGCCTGATACCGATCGCGAGGCGATGGTCGGTGGCGAGGGATACGGGGTCGGTCTTGAGACAGACCCGGATGATCCAGGACGACCTGGACTCCTACCCACACACATCGGTGAGCCCAGAACTTAAATGCTTTAAATGCTTTATATGCCTATATGTGCTCATGCTATGCGAATGCTAATGGATCTAAATGCCTGCAGGTGAGGTGGACCCCTTACCGCGGTGAGGGTTACACAGGACAGCCATGGGTGGAGGCGTCTCTATCGTATCGGGGACGAGACGTCTGGCTGCACTGCCTCCACATCATCGAGCCTCTGCACTACAGGCTGATCTTGCAGACCCGAGGACTACACCAGCCCGAGGTGACCTTTCCACGCCGCACCGACGACCATCCAGGCAAGTCGGCGAGAGGTATTAGTGGGAATGTGGATTGGCGTGCCTGGAAGGCGAAGTACGTCCTCGACTGGAGGCAGCGAGGCAGGGCTGTGAAAGAGCGGGCAGAGAGCGACGAGGCCTACCTGAAGGCCTTTGCTCGACACTACGGCGATCGGGTATACCGAGGTACCCGACGATCGGTATGCAATTCTAAACTAAGAAACTCTTTCTATATGATGAAATGCGGATGTGACATGCTGGCTCATGCTTTCTACATGCAGCTCGATCCTGAGGGGCGGATAGCTGAGCTAGAGGGACTACTCCACTCTAGCATCCAGCAGCGGGATGAGTACCGGACTGCTTTAGAGCTCCTAGTGAGATTCTGAATGCTTATGATATGACTATGATTACGCATGATGCTAATGCTTTGGCTATGACAATGCAGCGGGCAGAGGGAGCTCAACGAGCAGGACCGGATGCCCCATCGTCGTCCTCGCAGCCTGCGGAAGACAAGGCTGGGCGAGATGCTGATTTTACTCGGGTGGTTGCCCGGGCCGAGGAGGCGGAGGCCACCCTCGCGGAGCGGGTAAGATACTTACATGCTTTATGATTATGCTTATGCTAATTAAATTTATATGACTAACCTATATGCAATGCAATGCAATCTACAGGCGATAGAGCTGGCAGCGGCAGTGGCGGAGGCCACCCAGGCGAGGGCAGAGGTAGAGAGGAGCCGGGCCGAGACTGATCGAGCTCGAGCAGAGACGGAGCTCGTGAGGGCAGAGATAGCCCGACTGAGAGCGGAGACCCCTCGACATGTGGACGATGTGGAGATGGAGCGACTTCGAGCAGATTTAGCACGGGCGCGGGCCGAGGTGAAGGACCTTCACCTTGGGACCACGGATCTTGATCGCTACCGGACCGAGGCACGGGAGACGCGACGCCAGGTCTTCACACTGAAGATCAGGCTGCAGACAATGGAGCAGACGATCCGGATGCTAGGCCGGGCACCAGAGCGGAGTTCTTCCCGGAGCGGGGCTCATAGGAGTGCTGCCCCTAGTGGCTCGGTTGGGGATTTCCTAGTTAGTTCCGCCGGCCAACAGAGAAATGAGAGGGCAGAGAGAGGACAGCAGGAGGAGAGTGCTTCCATAGCACCGCCACCTAGGAAACCCGAGGGTGGAGAGGATGAGGGCGGCCCGACGGATAAGCCGGCCGAATGATGTACTTTTATGCTTTTCTTACCACTTGTACATGCCTTTTTATGAAAATGAAATTTTTGTTGACTTTTTTATGTGGATGTATGAATGGATATGCACGAATGAGTGATTGAAAGTACACAGGATGGATGTGTATGTGTGAATGAATGCTTGTGTGGAGAAGGTGTGGTGTACAGATGTGAAAGACCACCAGGTCTAGGCAAAGGATAGACTAACTGCCTGAATTTAGTAGCAGAGGAAATGACGGTCTGATCTTGGACCGTCATAATCAAATGACGCGCCTACCTTAGGCCGTCATTCATGAAATATCTTATTCTGATAGCCGGGCTGCAGAGGAAATAGCGGCCCATGGTAGGAGCGTTAAAAGAAAACAACGGTCCTAGACCAGACCGTTGCTCATGGCAGAACATGGTTTTAGAACTACTCTCAGAAAACGCGACGGCCTGAAGGAGACGCGTCATAACGAAACGACGGTCCTAACCTGACCGTTAAATGGCGTTCAGCCCAGAAGAGAGAGACTTGAGCGATTTGAAGGATATAACGGATTAGGGTTCGTCCGTTGAAAGGCGACGGTCTGAGACCAGACCGTAAACAGCCACAGAACATGTTTTAAGGAAAACCCAACCCTCAGAAAGAGTGACGGCCCAGGGTAGGCGCGCCAGAGTGAAGTAACGGCCCTACGACAGACCGTCAGAGTCTGGGTCGTTTCCAAAACGGATTCGGCCGTGAGAGCTTAGAGCCCGAGGTTCAGCCACTTAATCTCTTGCTAGAACTTATCCAAATTTCAGATAAAGCCTCCCAACTCCAATCTTATCCTTCCAAAGTTAAGAAAAAGCCCCAGCAACTTGGGAAACTTATCCAAAATCGCAGCTTGCAAAAACCTCTGTTCTAGGGTTGAAGAATTCTCCCTAACAAGCAGAAATCAAGATGAAGAGGTGCTTCGAGATGGCGGCTATGGAAGAGAAGATCTACACCGGCCCTAAGGCTGCAAGGAGGGAACATGGGGAGCTTCAACGGCTATCCTCGATCCCCAAGCATCTAAGCTCTAATGTCCAAAGGGTGGTAAGCTTGCATGACTTCATCCAAAGTTCAGATTTTTTTTTTTGTTGCACTTTAATTTTCTTCATAACCTTCCTTCTTCTTTTCTTCTTCAAGCCCCTTCCTGGCCCGAGGTGTTACTCCAACCTGAAGTGGGTGGCTCCCATGGTAAAGGCACTCCCTTTAGAGGTGGTATCAATCCTCAAAGCATGGCACCTCCGACCCCTCTTGGTTCTAGGCAAAAACTTCCAGAAATTGTCTTTGGATTGGCCATGCCTTTCAGCAGTTGTGGAACTATGGCATCCACAAACTCATACCTTCATCTTCCCTCCTTTGAAGCAACCATCCTATTGGAGGAGGTAGAGACCTACCTAGCCCTTCCTAAGACTAAGGTGGGGGATGAAGATCGGGTTTGCTATACAATAGAACCTATTGATCCGTCCTTGATCTTAAGCGACTTCATTCATAACCCAAAGGACGTGCGGACCATGATCAGCCCGCGCCACATTCACTTGATCCCTATGGCACAATGGATAGTGTCTCACTGTAAAAACAAGTGGGAGAGACACGAAGCAATAGCCAAGGCGGTGGCGGTTTGCTTGTGCGGGGTCTTCCTTTTCTCCACAACCGACCACCTCTTAGATATCCAAAATCTTAGCATTATTAGTGGACTGTGGCGGGGTATGTCTATTTCTCAAGCGGTCCTCTCATACCTCTATGAAGGACTAAGCTCGGCTTGCCTTGGAGGGCCTTTGTTCGGTTCCATGATACTCCTTGAGTGTTGGATAGGAGTGAGAATCAAATTCCTTCCCAAGGAAGATATAACTTCGGCGAGCCGGATCTTCGGGAGCCACCCCCTCTTCTTCATTGGAGGGGCTTTTGGATATTCTTCTCATGTTGAATGCAGGACGGCGGATAAGAAGACGCGGGATGAATGGCGCCTCTTCTTCAATGCTTTGCCTCTTGAAAAGTTCATCATGCGACCAAGCGTTCTTCGAAGCATTCTTCTTAAAATACCGCGGCGTCAAGGCCTGGACCTCCAGCTGGTTGGAAACACTACCATGGTGATCTACAACCCACACCGGTGCCATCTTCAGATCGGATTACCTCGAATCAGCGTTTCTGCACAATCACACTACCCTCCCCTTCTACCTAGGAAGATGGGGACCGAGGAAGATGAAAGAGCGATCCGGAACGCGCTGATCATGTGGGAGATCAGCAAGGTGCGCCCGTGGCACGCAGAAGTTGAAGAAGATGACGAAGCACGCCGAGAATATCTGAAAGATTTGAGAAGAATCCGCCCTCTTGCGGATAAAAAGTGAATGTATCTTGATTTTCTTTTGCTTATGAAAGATGTTATGAGATTGCCACTCAGAACTTGGTTTATCATGAATTATATTTTATTAAGCTTGCTTGAATGAGATGAGATTGCCTTAATTGAAAGAACTTGAGTTGTGTGCTTTGGAAGATTAGATTGATGTGAATAATCAGAGTTTCTGGGGGGATTAACGGATGTACCAAGGGCCGTTATAAGGTAACAACGGTCTTACGATGGGCCGTCAGAATGGAGGCAGGGAGGACCTGATTTCTGAAGGAAGCGACGGAGAGGATTGGGTCCGTCATAAGGAAGAGACGGTCCTATCCCAGACCGCCACAATGATGATGGTCGCAAGAAATAGGGCTCAAGCTAAAGGGAGAGTAACGGTCCGGGAATGGTCCGTCACACGGAAGCAGCGGCCTGAGACTAGTGCGTTACATGCCTTGAACCTGCATAACTGTGAGTTCTGGCTTTTGAACTGGCCCCTGCATTCTGCACACACTTAAATATGAGACAAGTTAGATCCGTTCTTAGACTCAACCCCTTGCCTTGGAGCAAGTTAGATAATGACCGTTTCTTGATATTTGGTCAAGGGGTGGAGCCTTATTAAATAGGCGGAAAACAAAAAACAATGCATGTTATGCAGATGATGGAAGTATTGAATGCTTTTGATTTTTGAAAATATTTGATTTGTTTGGATTATTGAAATATTCGATTTGTTTGGATTTTGAAATATATTTGATGTTTTTGGATTTTGAAACACCAGTGCCTCTCTAGCAACACGAGACCTCCCTTGTTTTTAGCTTGAGTCTCGAGATCGGCGTGCAAATAGTGTGACAACCCTTGGCCGAGACCTGGTCATTGTGACGGTGTTTTTACCAACGCCATACCTAGGGTACTCGTCTCAGTCCTAAAAGAAAAAAAAAAAGAACATGGGGGTAAGCTTAGGCCAGATATAGAAGTTTTTAGAACTTGATTCCCTCACCGTGCAACCTTATTAGAGATTTGGTCTGTTGTGCCGGGGCTTTTATGTCCGTCATCGAACCTTTATCCACTTAGGCATGCATGCGACCGGGCTCATAACGTCCCGCGGGGAACTGTACTGCCACTCTTGTCATGCCTAATTTCTTTTCCTTTGGAGCTATTGAGAATTCATTCACAGACCTTGAGATGATACTTTTGATTTCATGGTAAAGAGCACTCCTTTGTTTTTCTTTTCTTTTCTTTCTTGTGGAGTCAGGTCATAACGGACTTGCCCCTATTTGAGACCTCTTCTCGTTAGGGAGTTTGGATTGGTTGTCGCCTTCTTATTCACTCCTTGCCCCTGGATGCAGCCGAAGAATGAAACGTACAGGGACTTTGACTTTCCCCCAAAGCATGGCCGAGAAAAACGGTGTCTTTTTAAGCAAGGAACCCGACCATGGGCGTCGTGTAGTGTGTGTTTGCCTTACTCAAGACTCTCTTTTGAAGATAGGGAGGCATTTCTTATTGCCGGAAAAGCACATGGTTTAGATTTTTAAGGAAAGAAACGCTTAAGATACAACCCATTCCACGGGTGAGAGAGCTCCTCACCTTCCGCGTTGATTAGACGATAGGCATTCCCTGAATAAGCTTCTTTTATTACAAACGGCCCTTCCCAGTTAGGTTGCAATTTAGACCTAGGACCTGCAGACCGAATGAATTTGCGTTTCAAAACCATTTCACCCTTGCAAAATTTTCGTTCAATTACCTTCTTTTGAAAATAACGCGAAACTCTCTTTTGATAAACAGATACGTGATCGGCCGCATTCATCCTCTTCTCATCTAGGAGTTCCAGTTGGACCAGCAACGCCTCTCGACGTTCATCGAGATTAAGTTCCTTATCGAGCTGTACTCTGAGTGAAGGGATTAAGATCTCATATGGGAGCACCGCCTCCATCCCGTAGGTTAGAGAATAGGGAGTTTGTCCCGTAGGAGTACGGACGGAGGTGCGGTAAGCCCACAGAGCTTCCACCAATCTTTCAGGCCAATCAGAAAATTTATGCGCTTCGCATGTTTTCTTAATGATTTTAAGAAGAGTTTTATTAGTGGCTTCGGCTTGACCGTTGCCTTGAGGGTAATATGGTGATGAATGATGCAATGTAATTTTGAACTTCTTACAGAGGTCTTTAAGCTCCTGGGAGACGAACTGGGGTCCGTTGTCGGTGATGATGCTGCTTGGCACTCCGAACCGCGAGATGATATTCTTCATGATAAAGCGGCACACCGTTGTAGCTTTGATCTCTGCGTACGCCTCGGCTTCGGCCCATTTGGTGAAGTACTCAGTTGCTGTGAGAATGAAGGATTTCTGCTTGGTCTGAGAATTAGGATCACCGAGTGGGCCGACGACGTCGAAAGCCCACATAGAGAATGGCCAAGGAGCGGTCATAGGATGAAGAGATGAAGCTGGAGAGTGGATTTTATCAGCGTGGAGTTGGCATTTAAGGCACCTCCGGACATAGAGGGAGCAATCCTCCTCCAGAGTGGGCCAATAGTAGCCCTGCCTAAGAATCCTCTTCGCTAGAGCCTGGCCATTGACATGACCTCCACACTCGCTGGAATGTGCTGCTTCTGCTACTTTCCAAGCTTCCACATCATCTAGGCATCTCATGAGCATTCCATTAGTAGCGCGCCTGTACAGTTCTCCTGCAATGATAGTGTACCTTGCGGCGGCTCTTCTTATTGCTTTGCGCTGCTCAGCTCTTGCCCCTTCTGGGAATGCCCCTTCTTTGCAAAATAACTCGATTTCATGGTACCAAGGCAATTCTTCTTCATCCAAAATCTCCTCTAGTTCTGCCAATGATACCTCCTCGAGATCTTCCTTTTCAGCTCTCACTTCTGCAGACTTCCTAAGGTTGGTGAACCAAGGATCCTGGAGAGAGGGTGCGTCCATCCTCTGGACGACGACAGTCTCAGTACTACGACTGAGAGGGAAGGATAAGGAGGAGGCCAGAGATGCCAATGCATCCGCCAGAATGTTCAGAGAACGGGGAGTATGGATATAGATTAGCTTGCGGAATCGCTTAGCGATGAGCGTGACCAAATCTTGATAGGGCTTGAGCTTGGGGTCACGGGTACGGTAAGTGGACAGAACTTGCCGTAAGACGAGCTGAGAGTCTCCTATGATGTTTAAATAACGCGCGCCTAAGAGATAGGCGTGCTTCAAGCCGGCCAGGAGAGCCTCATACTCAGCGATGTTGTTGGTAGCAGGAAATCGAAGTTGATAAGCAAAGGGGATGGTCACTCCCTCAGGAGTAAGCAGGACAGCACCGATCCCTTGGCCCTGTGAGTTAAGCGCACCATCAAAGTGCAGAGACCAGAAGGGATGCTGAGAAAGGACAGAGAGATGCTCATCAGGGAAATCGTCCTGAATAGAGTCGGTGTGAGGAATAGGGAGATGTGCAAGATGCTCAGCGATGGCATATCCTTTGACTGCCTTCTGAACGACAAAGGTGATATCGAATTGAGAGAGGAAGCTCTGCCAGCGAGCTAGCCTACTAGAAAGAACGGGCTTTTCTAAGAGATAACGGATCGGGTCCATTCTAGAGATCAGCCTAACTGGGTGGGCGAGAAAGTAATGTTTAAGCTTCTGAACTACCCACACTAAGGCGGCACAAGTCTTCTCCATAGCGGTGTATCTGGATTCAGCTGGATTAAACAACCGAGAAAGATAGTACGCAGCCCGCTCTTTTCCTTCGTCATCCACTTGTGCTAAAACCGCCCCTAGGGAGTCCTCAATGACCGAGATGTATAGGATCAGGGGTTTCCCAGGGACAGGAGGTTGCAAAACCGGGGGATTGGATAGATATTCCTTGAGGTCCTCATAGGCCTTTTGACAACCTTGATTCCATTCGAACTTGACCCCCGCCTTGAGCAATTCATAAAACGGACGGCATCTTTGAGAATGCTGGGATATGAATCTTCTAATGAATTGCAATCTACCAATCAGTCCTCGAAGTTCCGTAATGTTCTTTGGCGGAGGCATATCCATGACGGCCTGTGCTTTGTTAGGATCAATCTGGATCCCCCGTTTGCTCACTATGAAACCTAGCAGCTTCCCCGAGGAGACTCCGAATACGCATTTCTTCGGATTCATCTTTAGCTTGTACTCCCTGGCTCTCTGCAGCACCTTAGCCAAAATAGAGGGGTGTTCTTCCTTTGATCTTGACTTCACCAGAATGTCATCCACGTAAGCTTCCATATAGATGTGCATCATGTCGTGGAAGATAGCCATCATCGCCCTTTGATAGGTGGCGCCTGCGTTCTTTAATCCAAAAGGCATAACTACATAGCAGTATGTGCCCCAGGGCGTGGTGAAGGAAGTTTTCTCTTGATCTTCAGGAGCGAGACGGATCTGATTATAGCCCGAGTACCCATCCATGAACGATAGAGCTTCGTACCCGGCAGTGTTATCAACAAGGACGTCTATATGAGGCAGCGGGAAATCATCTTTAGGACATGCTTTGTTAAGGTCCCTGAAATCAATGCATATGCGCACTTTTCCATCCTTCTTGAGACAGGGACTATGTTTGCCACCCACTGAGGATATAAGACTACTCTGACGAACTTGGCCTTGTAAAGTTTGTCGACCTCTTCTTAATCCGCAAGGCCATGTGGGGGTGAAATCTTCTCGACTTTGTTTAACAGGTGTTGCCCCTGGTTTAAGCACGAGTCGGTGTTCCACTAAGGAGGGGTCAAGACCTGGCATGTCCTCATAAGACCAGGCGAAAGAATCGCTATACTCCCTCAGTACCTTAATTAGATCCTCTTCTACCTGTGGAGGGAGATTAGCTGAAATATTGATGGGCCTTGGATCTTCTTCCGTTCCCAAGTTGATTTCCTTTGTAGGTTCATCCACTGCCGTCGACGGCTGGTCGAATCTCTTCAGTCCCTTTGCATATAAGTCGGCAGTGTCCTCTACATCGCTGTCTTCATCAATTGGGTCTTTCTCATCCAGCACTTCATAGACGCCTAATCCGTCATCGCTCCACACCCCTTCTATTTCCTCTTCATCTTCAATCGCAATCGCCGTGGCGACGAATTCTGGGCACTTCAAAAGAGCATGACACCGCTGAGCTAGATCTTGCAAGAACCTATCAGGAATAGATCGGGAAGGATGCGCAAGCGAGCGCGGCTCAGGAGGGGAAGGGTTGAACGACCTAGAACAAGACCCTACTTCTTTAGACCTAACTGACTCTACTTCTCTAGACTCGCTAGACCCTAACTCTGACCTAGGAGAGAGGAAGCTTAATGGAAGGGAAGGAGCAGGGGACTCGTGCCCCTGGGACGAGGAGGATGGAGACAGGATAGCATAATCTTCCACTGAAATCTCCGTTTCAAATTTGACGTTTTTTTTTTGGAGATCAGTGGAGACCACGCAGCACGACGGAGGAGGCGGGAGCTGCATAGGGAACAGCTCAGGAAAGATGCAATCGAAGAAAAGATCACAAGAGGAGGAACCCCACATCTCGTGGATTTGAGAGTTAAAAAACGGAGGGATGGGGAAAGCAGGCAGATTAATGGGGCAGCGAGGCCCATAAGCAGGAGGATTGATTGGAATCTGGAATGGATCACTGAAGGATGGATTAATCATAATCGGAGGAGGACGGGGTACAAACCCCTTCAGCTGGATCATGCACTGAAAATGAGAGGGAGATAGAGAAAGAGCAATCAGCGAGCTCCCTTCTTTCTTTGAATCATCACCAGGCCGCTTCTTCGGCCTCCATTGCATAAGCTGAACCTTCTGTGGCTTCTGGCTGCCTCTTTCACAAAACAGCCCCTGGAGGGCCCAGCTGTAGTCGATCACATCGTCATTTAGCCCCCTTGGCAACGGGGGTGGACTGGTGACTGGACAAACCGTGTCGGTTTCTGACTGGACTGGCTTCGCAGCTAACGTGCCCGGCTGTGGGGGCCCTCTGAAAAAATGCTGACGGTAATCCCAGGTAAGCGGCCCAGAGTCACCCATCATTGATAATGTTGTCTCCTTGTAACCGAGACCTCGTCTGCCCATTTTCCTTCCTTTTGGTATGGGCTTGGTCATCCCTTGCAGCTGTGCACCGAGGCCTCTCCCCGGTTGATAGCCCAGTTTCAATATAATGTTCCACCCCTTCGAATCTCGAATCTGCGGCTTTGCCTTGATATTGACCGGGGTAGTGACGGGCTTAGGAGTGGTGTACGCCCAAGGAAAGTTTAGGTCTAGCACTGATAGCACGGGCCTGCTGCTTGGCCAGAGAGTAGGAAGAATCTGTTCAGAGATGGCCTTCACTGACTGTACCGTGGATAAACTTTGAACTTTGACGACCCTCCCTTGAAAAGGGAATTTAATGCATTGGTGCGCGGTAGAGGGCACGGCGCCAAGTGTGTCGATCCAGGGACGACCCAGGATAGCCTTGAACATAGGGTCGATATCAAGTACATAGAATTCTACAGCCATGGAAAGAGGCCCGAGCTCAGCCTGAATAGTGACTACCCCGTGACATGCCCGCCTTGAGTTGTCGTATGCTGCTATAGTGGTGGGGGTAGGCCGTAGTAACTCCTCAGATATATTGCAGGCTCGGAGAGTGCTGAGGGGGCAGACATTAATTGAGGCCCCAGTGTCGACCAGTGCTGCTTCAACGTCGACTTTGTTCAAAGTAATTGTTATGCAGAGCGGCATTTGCCGAGCCCCCGGAGGTGCAAGCTCGGTCTCAGAGAATGTGATTGCCGGCCCTTTAGAGATAGTTGCTAGTGCCGTTGGTAGACTGTCGACTGCCATGTCTTCACTAACCATGACCTTCTGCAAAAAATCCCTCAGTGCATCTTGATGGAGAGTGGACCTCTTGATTAACTCCAGCACAGATATCTTGGCGGGTACCCGATCTAGATGATGCAGTAAATCATATTGAGTCCCCGGTAACGGTTCAGCTTCCTCTTGCTCGGCCACCGGTTGGGAAGACTGGGGATTGCTAGTAGTGGCGTAGTTCCGATGGAACATCTTCCCGCTCCTTAGAGCACAATTTGCCGCGGCATCGGGGGATAGTATGATGGGCCCTGCGGGGCGAATGAGTGGAATAGGTGGCGTGGGGGAGGCAGTTTGGTAAAGCGGAGGGTTGGTGAAGTTAATGGGGGATGCGCGGATGATAGGTGAAGGATTGGTGGGTGGTAGGGTGGTGATGGACGTGGATGCTGGTGAAGGCAGGGTGAATGGATGGGTAAGGATAGGTGCGGGATTGGATGGTGGTGTGATGACGGTGATGGGGGTTGGCGAAGGATACGACGGGATGGTGAGCGGACTTGGTGGAGCGGGTGTGAATGGTGGGATGAGCGGAGAGGGTGTTGGTTGTGTAGGGAGGATGAAGGAAGGTTTGTGGTGGAAGGCCATGACCTGTGGTGCGGCGCCATCATCATCAAATGACCACCCGGCGTTGGAGGCCGGTGGTTGGACTACATTAACTTGTGCCGGTGCTGGCGGCTGTTGCGGAGGAGCGGGTTGATGGTTTGGCATCGGATTCTGATGGATGCCCAGATCTTGTGCTTGCTGCGGTGGCTGCTGTTGTGGCGGCTGCTGCGGCTGCGGTGCTGGATGCTGCTGCACTTGCTGCCCCTGCGGCTGCCTTCTCTTCTCTTTGATTTCCATAATGGCCCTATGCATCTCGGCCCAGTCTATTCTCTGTCCTTCGTGTAAGTCGTACACGAGATCTCGGAAGTGAAAGCATCCTTCTATAGTGTGACCCGGCTGCCGGTGGAACATGCAATACTTAGTTTGATCAACAGCTGGGTTCCAAACAGTCCTTTCTGGAGGAAGTTGAATTGCATTTACTGCCATGAGCGCTGAGAATATGTCTGTAAGTGTCTCTGGCAATGGAGGATACTGGGCTCTTCTGGGAGCCGGGCGCTTGCTGTTGGGATTATTATTGTTGTAGCCGCCGGGTGGAGGGACGTTATGGTATTGCGGTGATGGTGGTGGTTGTTGTGGTGCGGTGAAGGTGTTTTGCGGGATGGTGAAGGTAGGCGGAGGGTTTTGTGGAGTGTTTTGAAAGTGTTGCGGAGCGGAGTTTTGCGGATTGCGGGGGCTTTGGTTGTAGCGGAATGGTGCGGCTTGGTAGGGAAAAGCAACAGCTTGTACTTGCTCATTTGTCTGGACTCCTTCGGTAACCGGCCCCTGTGGTTTCTTATGGTACTTGGGCTTTTGGTTTTCGAAAAGAGAATGGATAGGGGAGTCCTTAAACTGAGTTTGTATAAATCGCGCCCGGCTATACAGTTGATGCATATTGGCTATATCGTTCATTGCCAGGATGTTTTTGAAGGTGGGCGAAGCATTTGAAATTAGCAGCTTAACTTTTTCTTCCTCTGGAATATGGCCGGGCACCCTGGCGGCCATCTGCCTCCATCTATCTGCATAAGTTGCGAATTCCTCATCCGGCTTCATTTTCTCGGCCACCAGATCTGTGAATGAATATTCCGGGCCGACCCGGTCTTGAAACCGCTGAATAAACTTGTCCTTGACCACTTTGAAGCTCTCGGCCTCTTCTAGGGGCAGAGAATAAAACCATTCCAGAGCAACGCCATCCAATGATCGGCGAATAGGTACGCCATAAGGCGATCATCATATTGGAACTGCGCCGATTCATACAGAAAATCCCTCACATGGATGAAGGGATTGCTGTTCCCATCATACTTACGGTAGTTGGGGAGCTCAGACTGCGGAGGGAAACGGATGTTCTGGAAGCTTGGGACGGGAATATCAGCCAAGGATTGTGGGCCCACCTTCTTCTGAAGAAAATCAAGTTGTTGCTGCATGGTGGCCCACTTATTAAGCAAATCCTGCTCTCGAGAGGGAGCAGGGGCAGTGAAGGGAGTTGATTGTATCTGGTGAGCAGGAGGAATGGCGGTTGCCGAGGGCGGGAGCCCATAGGAAGGAGCAGAAGGATAACTAGTGGAATTAGGGGGGCCGTAAGAAGGATACTGGGCCTGAGATAGACCCGGATTGGAGTGAAATTGGGCCACCCCGTGCTGTTGGGGCAAGAAATCGGATGGGCCCACGAGGACCTGTGGAGCCGCCAGAGCAGAGGGGTGATAATCCATCGGAAGAGAGGGGATAGGCGATTTCCCCTTATCAAAAGATTGATGGGTCGGATTGGAGGATTGACCCATCTCCATGCCAGCAAAGGTGATGGTCGGGGCTGGACCGGGGTGAGCTCAATCGGGGTGGGCTGAACAGACGGCCCAATAATGGAAGAATTAGAGTGCCCCTGGACGGTAGCGGAGGGAGGAGGATTGGACCCTTGCATGGCCTGATAGAGGACCTGGAGTTGGGTCGGATCCAACTGGGCCATCATATGGAGGACAGAGCCCGCGGAAGGAGCGGATAAAGAAGGGATGACCTGACCACCTTCTATGGGAGTGGAGGATGAGAGAGGGGCGGTCCCCTCTCCAGCGGAGAAAGAAATAACCCTCGGGGGGTTCTCAAGGAGCCCTTGAGGAAGGGAATCCTCTTGGGAGCGAGGAGGATTGCAGGATGCCATGGTAGATTCGAAGAGGGGATTGGAATAGAATGTGAAGGAGGAAGCGACTCGAGGAGATGATTCGGACGAACGAAAACAACTCCACATGCAACGGACAACCTTGATAAATGCAAAACAACAAACACAACAAACACACAATGAGCAACCGCACCTAGGTGATTCAAACAAGATACAAGTGATAGGGAATGAAGACACTCAAAAGCCAACCAAGTTGCTTAAGATGATGCAAACAAAGTTTCTTTATGGTTTCTCCTTTGGAACTTTAGTGAATTGATTGATATGTGCTCTCTCCAAATGGGTTCCTAATAGGAGGTGGATATGGACTTGGCTTGACTTTAAGTGTGACCACTCCTTCACTTATGCAACCCTAGACACAAGGGGGGAAAGGTACAACCGGCCCGGCGTCCGTGTGGGAATCCACGGCTCGCGGGGACTTATGGAGGTCCCTGCTGTGATTTCCTAGTCGGCCCCAAGGAATATGGAGACGAGAGGTCCTCACAACAAGGTAGGAAAATGCAGTCTAATATATGAAAAGATGGATGACCCTATGTGCACCGGAGTGCATGCAAAGTCTAGCCTAGAATCTAGCAAACAACGGTGCACATAATGATATGAAGATATGAATGGAATTATGGCAGAAATCAAGCAGCACCCAAGCAATAAATCACAGCCAAAAACTGCGGAAATAACTGCACCTCGGATGCGTACCTGCCAGGAGAGTGACGGACGAAGGCCCCTGCGTCAGACCCAAATAACGGTCAGATACCAGACCGCCATAAATAATGTAACGCAGGGGTTCCAGACCGTCGTATGAGCCAGGGAACCAAAAAACAAACTGAAGTAACAGGAAAACCCGTGAAAGCTCACACCACAGAGACAAGCGACGGCCCGATGTCCTCGCGTCAGAACACTGTAACGCGCCGAGACAGGGCCGTCATATGATTCAGAAAACCAGAAAGAGGGGTGAAAACAAAGGGATCAAAAGACAACTGAACAAACAGATGATGGCAGGTTTAAACAGGAATCAGAAGCACGATTGGCACTAGTTGTCCCACCGTGATCGCCAAAAAATTATCTGTTGATTGTTTGTTTACCTATCTCTTCTTATCTTCTTTCTTTTTTTGTTGATTGTGAGGGTTTTGAAAAATGATATGGCGAGATGATAAATAAACTACCAAAGATCAGCTCAACCTATGCACATGTGAACATGAACCTAGGCAATCAAATCTAACTCTAGCATGGGCATGCTATCTCAATCAAATTACGCTAAGGGAAAAACAAAAACACACGCCGGGGCGTGGAGCAAAGATAAATAAAAACACACCGCTAGGGGTGGAACAATCAAGGGGAATAAAGAGATTTGATGAAAAAGACAGCTAGTGCCCAACACTAAGGAAAGTCGTGATCGCCACCAAAGTAAACACGAGTCAAAGACTCGAATATACCTTGGAAGTAGGTGGATGAAACACCCGCCCACGGGAGAGAAAACCAAGGAAAGCCTGCAGATCAACTTGCAAATAACGGTCCAAACCCTGTGCGTCGCTTGGAAGTAACGGTCGTGCGATAGACCGCCAGAAAGAAATAACGCTCCTGCACCTGACCGTCAGATAACCTGCAGTGAAAAGATGTGAATTCTTTGAACTCCAACCCTTCCAGCCGGCTAGAAGGCTTGGGCCTCGTGCTAGTGATCCTGTAAAACCTGCCAAGGATGTAGAAAGCAAAACAACACAACCTCAATTAGCCCTCAACATAAGTATAGCATCAATCCTTAAAAAGCTTAAGAACATCAAAAGGAGAGGGGATTACCGGGGAGTTGTTGGTTTTTTAACCCCTCTGGGCGTTTTTTAAGTTTAGGAGGATATGTGTATGCTTAGCAACAGTGAAAAACGTGGAGGAAGAGGAGGGACAATGCTTTTGATTGATAAAACCAAGGGAAACTTGAGCATGCAATAATGATGATCTTGACAAGCTAAAACCCAAAATTACTCCCTTGACTTGGAAGATGGACGTGGGAAGCAGCTCCTCCTGGATGTAGATGGCTCCTGAATTTGGCAGCACTTCGTCGTGAATCAAATCTTCCTCTTCTGGGTCATGAAATCAAGGGTTCTATTTATAGACTCCCTCAAACTCTCAGGTCGAATTGAAGATAAATCAGCCAAGAAAGGAGGATAATCCTTAGCAAATCCTTGAGGATAAAATCAACAAGAGTCCAAAGAAACAAACGGGAGGTCCTAAGGATTAGAATTGAAGGAGATAATGCCAATCCAAAACCCTATCTCGTCCACGGAGTAGCAGAGAAAAGGCCTGAACTGTCAGGACTCTCTGAAGGAAGTAACAGTTGCACGATAGACCGCCACTTGGAAATAACGCCCCAAGGAATTACCGTCATTTTCAACCCTATCCAAAGGATAAGATCGACGGGAAGAAGATCTAAACAATAGGACTTTGCAAGTAAGTAACGGCCAGGGCATAGGGCGTCATAAGGAAACAACGGCTAGGGAGTAGACCGTTATTATCAAAGGACAACGAGGCCCTAAGTCTTAGGACTCTTCAAAGATTAACAGCCTAGGCTTCATGCGTTATTATGAAATGACGCGCCTAGTCCAGACCATTATTATCATTGATTTTCAAGAAAATAGAATGGAGGGATTGCCAAGCTTTTGAACGAAGTGCCACTAGGAACCAGGTCTAATCCAGGAATTGAGACCCAGAAAACAGGCTTCAACTGATTAAAAGGAATTCAATGAAGAGTGAACAACTCGGAGCATCATATTGAATAAATAAGGAGATGACCCGACTTATTGGGTATAAAACGGGTGTCAACAGGCGGCTCAGAAATAACCGCGCAATCTTCAGAGGACAGAAACGAAGGAAGAGCTAATAACAACCTACAACCACTCAAACAGAAACACTAAACAAGCATAAAAATGGGTCAGCACACCACTAACACGATGGGCACTAGGTGTCCCACCGTAATCGCCAAAAAAGACGGTGTTGACATGTTCTTCCCTTCTCCCCTTTTGATTATCCTTCCAAATCCCTTCTTTACGATGTTAATGTAAAGAACTAAACAACGTGTAAATAGCAGGGGGAAGGATGTGGAGTGTGTGTGATCGCCACCAAGGTGCTGAATGTAAGCAAGTACACCGTACCTTAGAAAGAAAGGGGAGACACTCGCCTAGAACAGCACTGCATCAATACGTGGTTCGAACTGAACCGCCCAGTGTATGCGCGGTCGCTCGACAGACCGCCCAAAAGTGCTGGGACGAACGCGGGACGATGAGTAGCTGGATGACGGGACAGTTCAGGTTCAGCTGCTGTTCAGAACTGGACGGTCAAGATGAAGCCACCTTATTCCTCGCACAGACGGATGAAGACCACTCTGTGCCACCAACTCCCAAAACATGATATCTCTGCCTCCACCCTTTCCAGCCTGCCAGAAAGGATGGGCCTCGTGTTAGGATGATGCTCACCTGCGAAACAAAGTATAAAACACACAAGGAAACCTAGATCAGAACTGTGAGGTGCAGTAAATGTGCATGCGGACGAAAACAATCATAACAAAATGGAATGGGGAATACCTGGGGAGTTTTTTTTAACCCCTAAAGTTCGTCAAAAACAATGGGAGGGGGTATGTGATGATATGTAGATGAAGAAAAACGTGTAGAGAGAACAAAGACGATGATTGCATGCAATGAAAAACACGACGGAGAATAATTAAACTATGACCCACAGCACAAATACTCCCAGAACCGAAGGCTTATGTGGACGTAGAAAGCCTTTCTCCCTAACTGTAGGTCGCTCAAAAATTCAGCAGAGCTTCGTCTTGACCTTGAAATCTCCCCCCTTTCAAAGCTTAGCCTTAGGGTCCTATTTATAGAGCCTAAAAGCCAGCCCCGAAATTAGGGTTTCCAATGAAAATCAGCTCGAGATATCAACATACAATATGTAGACAAAAGAATTATCTTCCAACCAGTTCAAACGGCACCCCATTTGGTTGAGAAATCGCGGAGAAATGGTTGGAACAAATTAAGGATAAAACCACAGATGGAGAGAGAAAAACTCTTAGTTTTTCAGCAATCGGGCCATTGAGCGGTCGTGCGATAGACCGCCCAGTTAATTGAGCGGCCCATTACCAGACCGTCCAACCTGTCGGTGGAAATTAAGTAAATAAGCAATATTATCCAAATATCCATCGAACTGTCTGACTATTTCACCGTTGGACTCTCGGGGATTAGACGGTCTAATACTAGACCACTCAATTCATGGGGCGGTCCAAAACAAACCGTCCTAGGCCTGTCGGTGATAAATCAAAAAGATTAGATAAATAGATAATTATCTTGAAAACCAACGACTTGGGACTCTTGGAATCAGGGTGGTCATATGCATACCGTTCCATGACATTGGACGGCTACAAATAGACCGTTCAAAAGCTTGTCCGCGAAAATTCAGAAAAATCACCTTAATATCCAAAAAAAGGCAAACGGTTCATAATTAATCGCGCAATGACTGAACGGTCAAGAGATAGACTGCACAATGGCTGGACACTCGAAAATCAATGAAATGTGGTAAATCAAGCAAAATCAAGGCCCATTAAGCCCCGAATTGAAGCAGACCTAGTCAGAGAGGGAGGTACCCATAAAATAGGCCCAATAAGCTGCCAGTAAATAACCCAATGAGTAATGGACAACTCGAGGCATCAACAAATGATAGTAAGAGAAATGACTCAACTTATCGGCAAAAAATTGGTGTCAACAGAGGCCAGTCGAGAGAGGGCGTCCGCTCGGGAGTTTTCCTCCCGAGCTATCCGGACTACCTCAATGCTCTCAAAGAGTTGGACCATCCTCTTGACTGCCTGGAGGTACTTGACCATTTGTCCTTCCCGAGCTTCGTAATCACCGTTGACCTGGCTAGCGACCAATTGAGAGTCAGTGTGGATCCTGACTCGCTCGGCCCCTAGTCGTCGGGCCATCCTGGCCCCTGAGATAAGGGCTTCGTACTCGGAGGATTTGTTGGATGCCTGGAAGTTGAACTTCAGGGAGTACCGTAGCTCTGCTCCTTCGGGGGATTTGAGAAGGACACCGGCGCCGCATCCGGCCGAGTTGATAGAGGTACTTGACATCGACGAACTGATCCCAAGCGGGCCCGGGCGCTGGTGGAGCTACTTCTTCAATTAGGACTGTGCTTTCGGCGATGAAGTCTATGAGAGCCTGTCCTTTGATGGCCGAGCGGGGGCGATACGAGATATCATAGGTCCCGAGCATGATGGCCCATTTGACGAGGCGTCCTGAGGCTTTAGGGTGAAAGAGAATCTTCTTCAGGGGTTCGCTGGTCAATACGACGATGGAGTGCCCTTGAAAGTAGGGTCGGAGGCGCTTGGCTGAGATAACCAATGCTAGCACGAGTTTCTTGATTACGGGGTACCTTTTCTCAGCCTCATTAAGCACCTTGCTGGCATAGTAAACTAGTCTCTTGACCCCTACGTCGTTCTTGACCAGGATCGAGCTCATTGTAGAAGGGGTCACCGAGAGATAGAGGTATAGAGCTTCGCCTTGGACTGACTTGGATAGTACCGGGGGAGAGGCCAAGAATTTCTTGAGTTCGGTGAATGCCTTCTGACATTCCTCATCCCAGGTGAACGTAGCAGATGTCATTTTGGGTCCCCTCAACAATTTGAAGAAGGGTAAGCATCGTTCGGTTGCTCGGGACAGGAAACGGTTGAGCGCAGTAATGCGTCCCGTAAGGCGTTGGACGTCCTTGATGCAGGTGGGCGGCCGCATGTCCAGGATGGCCTGGACCTTGTCGGGGTTGGCCTCAATCCCACGCTGAGTTACCAGGAAGCCTAGGAACTTCCCGGATCTGACTCCGAAGGCACATTTGGCAGGGTTGAGCTTCATGTTGCACTTCAGGAGGGTGTTGAAGGTCTCGGCTAAGTCGGCGAGGTGGTCTTTGGCCTTCAGTGTTTTGACGAGCATGTCATCAATGTAGGCCACGACGTTCCGACCGAGCTGTCCTTCAAAAATGTTGTTGATCAATCTCTGATATGTCGCTCCGGCGTTCTTTAGCCCGAACGGCATCCGGGTGTAGCAATGTACGTCGAAGTCGGTGATGAAGGTGGTCTTCTTGATGTCTTCTGGGTCCATCCTGATCTGATGGTATCCAGAGTTGGCGTCCAGGAAGATGAGTAGCTCGTTGCCAGAGGTTGAGTCGACTAGTTGATCGATGCTCGGCAGCGGGTAGCAATACTTCGGGGTAGCCTGGTTGAGGTCGGTGAACTCCACGCACATTAGCCATTTCCCAGAAGCCTTTGGCACCAGGACAACGTTGGCGAGCCACGTAGGGTATAGGACAGGACGAAAAAGGCTAGTCTTCTGCCCCTTGATGACTTGCTCTTTGATGACCGCTTGCTTCTTCAGGGCATGCTTTCTCCTGCGTTGCTGTACTGGCTTCACCGTTAGGTCGAGGTTGAGCTGGTGCATCACCACGTCTCCTAGGACCCCGGGAAGGTGCTCATCGGACCATGCAAAGACTCGGATATACCGAACAGGGAAATCCTTATATTTTTCCTATTCCTCAAGTGGTAGCTCGGCTCCGATCTTTACTCCTAGAGTCGGGTCACCGTTAAGGTAGACCGTTAGCAACTCGCCACCAGGCTCAGATGTTGCGGGAGCCTCTTTGGCTCCTTTTACTCCTTCATCTTTCCCTTCCGGCCTAGTGGCTTCGACCGAGATTATGTAGCACCGTCTAGCCAATGCCTGGTTACCTCAGACTTCCCCCACGCCATGTTTGGTTGGGAACTTCATTTTTTGGTGAAAGGTAGAGGGCACCGCTTTCATTTGGCTGAGAATGCCTCGGCCGAAGATGGCGTTATATGTCGTCATCCCCTTAATCACGATGAAGTCTACCATAACTGTAACGGTTTTGGGCGGGGTGCCGATAGTAACTGGCAAGCTCAGGGCTCCCTCAGGATAAGTTGCCTGGCCATTGAACCCACAGAGGGGGGTTCGGATCGAGCGGAGTTTAGATGGATTCTGATGGAGGCATCACCCACGACTCCCTTTGGCTCGGGTCCACTTCTTCACACTCGGGAGCTAGTTGAGTTTGGGCCTCACTCTATTAAGGCCCCTTATCCATTTTGTAGTTTTCCTTTGAGTCATTTTGATGTATTTCCATTTTATTTGAGTCATTTCCCTAAGTCTAGCACTTATTTTCCTATGTTTGGTATCATCATGATGTCTAATGTAAGCTATTGGGCCCCATTCGTTGGACTAGGCCCATTAACACTCCCAACCCCCTTGGTTATTTGTAGTTGTTTATTTTGTCAGGGACTTATTGTAAAGAGTGGGTTGCCTATATATAGGACCCCACTCCCCTCATTTGAAGTTAATGAATGATTACATCCTTTTGAGTTAAACTTGCCATTTGAGTTCAAATTGGAGTGATTCCTCTAGTTTTTGGGTGAGAGACCCTAGGGGAGAGATTCCCCACCCATTCCCCTCTTAATCTCTCTATTTCACCCCTCTTTCTCTCTCCTCCAACCCCAAATCCGAATTTCCTTCTCTCTCCTCCCTCCTCCCATCCACTTCCAACCTCCAACCACCTCCTTTAATGCCCTCCACTTCCCCATGGCCTCTATTACTCCACTCCCTAGTTCCTAGGTAGAAGTCTCCCCATTCCAACACCTTCCTCCACCTTCCAACCAAATCTACCCCATTCCAATGCAAGCACTCCACTTCCCAACATAATCACCCACCTTCCAAGACCTTTTGAATTTGAAATCCACCCTTCCCTCCACTCACTTGTGCCCCCTCACCTTCTCCTCTCACCCCCCCTTCCCCAAATTCGTAGCTCTTCCTCCTCCACCTGCTAGCACTTGCTTCCAGCCATTCTCCACCTCATTCCCCATCACCATTAGCTCCCTTCTCCACCCCACAAGAGCCCCCACTCTCCCTTAGGTCATTCCTACCATTTCCCTCCACCAAAGAAGCCATATCTCCCTCTCATTTCTTCTAGTAGGTTGGAGCTGTGCAGATCTGCAGAACAGCCCTTGTTGCAGCGTCAACCACGGATTCATCCTAGTACTTCAGAAGGCGTGGCCTACCTTTCTGGAAAGGTCTTCCAGTCTACTTCTCAGGCGAGGTGGAATCAACACGATCGGAGCTCGGAGCTGCCAGATAGAGCCATTCTCCCAACAGTGCGCAGAGAGGTCTTCATCCTGGACCAGAGCGTGGAAGATCCTTCTGCCACGACAAACCCCAGTGGATTCAGGCTGAAGCCCCTTCATCAAAGTTCTTCCTCTACCGGTCATCTTTCAAGATCAAGAAACAGAACCGCATTCGGCCACCGTAGGAAGAAGTTACGAATTTTCTCTCCCGATCTATCTAGTTCTGTTTTCTGCTGTCTACTCCGACAAGTACCCACTCTTATGGGTGCCCCGGCCATCCTCGACCTCTGAATGCATCTCCGTCACCTCCTGCTGAAAGCTACCTCGACCACGAAGATGATGCCGCTGGTTTTGTGCTGATCGGAGCACGGGAGGGTGCTCAGTCACTTCTGTAACTTACTGTTACAGTCCAGACAGTACCTGCGGCCAGACAGAGGAGGCTACTTCCTGTTGCTGGTGCAGCCACCTCCGACCATCTGAGCTTCCCCAAAAAATTCTGGAGTCCACCTCTTTCAGTCAGGAAGCTTCAAGAGCTGGTTTCGATCAATTTGGAGTCCGGACAAGCCCGGCATAGCCATCACAGCGACCCCCTATCCAGAATTCCAGATTGAAGCTACAACTTCCCTAGTTCTCATTTCTCTTCGTTTCGGTCCACCAACCCCTCCCCGCTTGGCCGGCTGAAGGCCCCACCCTGCGTGGTGGTAGTGTTTGAATGTATCATATTAACCCCTACCCCAAGATCCCCCTCCTGCGAGAGGAGTAGTTTTGTAAGTGGTTTGGCAGGTCAAGCGACACCGCCGCGGCGTGTGGGGAACCACCGCCTCCCCGCTCGCCCTCGTCTCCGACCGGGACCGGTTTCTTCAAACCGGTCGAGTAAGTGTCTCTTTGTTGCTCACCTAGTGTAGCTCTCTCAATATTTGATTCATGCACCGCTGAATTCGTGAGGAGCGCCCGATCCTCAAGTCCATGACTTAGAGTGATCGCCGTGGGTTAGTGTGACCCGGTGCCCGAGTGCACTTTGTCGGCCCCAATCGAATTGGGCAACCAACCTTGGGGAATCAATTCTTGGCCTTGCTGGCCCTCTACTAGCAAGGGTCCATTCCCATAAATCACCCTTGGTATCACATAGTCACCCCGGGAATAGAGTGCAACGAAGAGAGCGGTGGCCCATTAAGGCCCATTTGGATGCTTAGATGTGCTTGTTTGACTAAGTCCGAGGTTGTGTCACATCAAGTGGTATCAGAGCAAGTCCTTGACTAGTCTCAATCAAGTCTAAGTCCTAGGACCTTTGCATTGTGTGTCCAACCACTTTGGCCCTTTGTCTTGCATGTCCACCCGTAGTGGTACTAGCTACCAACCCGGTTCTTCATCTTCGATTCCAACCATGGATCCCAATCCTCACCAACTCAACCAAGATGTTCCTAGGGAGGAACCCCAAGAAAGGGTAGAGGCTGCCCTCACAACCATCCTTGCCCAACTAGAGTCCCTTACCAACCGAATTGCTCGGTTAGAAGACCAAGGGTACCACCCAAGGAACAATGAGCCTAGAATTCCCCCTCCACAAGATGAACCTCATAGGGAAGATCCTCACCCAAGAATCAATGAGCCAAGAGTCCCTCCACCACATGGTGATTATCATAGGAATGGTTTTCCCCAAAGGAACCAAGGCCCAAGAGTCCACCCTCCACATATAGAGCCTCATAGGGATGAGTTCCACCCAAGGAACAACGGCCCAAGAGCCCATCACCCACATGCTGAATTTTATAGGGATGAAATGGACTATGACCATTATTATGAGTATGAGATACCTCGCCCCCATCAAAACCATGACCGGCGTCCACGGGATGATCCGGATGACCCCCTTTTAAGGATGATCAAGGTAGAGGCCCCAAACTTTGACGGTTCACATGAACCTAGTGTTTACCTAGAATGGGAGACCGCCATGGACCAATACTTTGAATGGTACCCCATGTCCGACCAAAGAAGAGTTAGATTGGCTAAGATGCATCTCACTAAGTTGGCCAAAACTTATTGGCTAAATCAAGAGGGTCTAAGGCGGATTAGGAGGGATGAGCCTATTAACACTTGGGCGGATATGAAGAATCTACTTAGGAACAAATACCTTCCCCGAACCTACCACCAAATGCTCCTAGATGAATGGCAAAGCCTCACCCAAGAAGGAAAGACCGTGGTAGAGTACATTGAAAAATTTGACTCTTATCTTCTAAAGTGTGGAGTCCATGAGGATGCGGATGTCACCTTATCCCGCTTTAGGAATGGGCTTCAAAGCCACATCAAGAGGGAACTATTCATAAGAGATGTTGATAACCTTGAGATAGCTTACCAAATTGCTAGAGATGTGGAAAGGTTTTCTAGGAGTTCCCGATTTATCCCTCCCCGACCCACCGACCCCAAAAACATGGGACCACGTCCCATTCCACCCACCCCCATGAGAGCTCCTAGCCCAAGTGGGAATGCCCCTTTAAGGTCCTACAACCCTCCCCCACCCATCACTCCAAACAAACCCGCTCCTAGTCACCCTCTTCCACGGAAGGATGACAACCCCAAAGGCCCAAGTGTAGGAGCCACCCCGGGAAGTGGGCGCCAACAATGCTATAAGTGTCATGGGTATGGTCATTTTGCGGGGCAATGTCCATCTAAGGGGCTATCTAGCTTGCTTATTGAGGAAGAAGTCTAACCCCAAAAGGAACAAGAAAATGTCATTGAGGAACATGAAGCCTTAATAGATTGGGAAGATGAGTATGAAGCCCAATGTCTAGAGTCGGTCTAGATCATTCCACTCCTTCAAACAACTCCCATCTAGGAGTCATTAGGTGCACTCTCACCCAACCTCAAGAAGAGGATTGGCGACGGACTTCAATTTTCCACACCTTTGTCAAGATAGAAAACCATGTGAGGAAAGTGATCTTGGATAGTGGTAGTTGTGTTAATGCCGTATCACCCGACACCGTCAAGCTCCTTGGGCTTACTCTCACTCCCCACCCAAGTCCATACCGGGTCTCATGGATCAACAACAACTCCATCCCGGTCAACACCCAATGCCTAGTGCCTCTCACTTTCTCTTCCTACCATGGCCAAATATGGTGTGACGTCATACCTATGGAAGTGGGTAGCATCCTTTTAGGAAGACCTTGGCTCTATGATGTGGATGCCACCATTCTAGGAAGAAGCAACATATGCACCTTTGAGCATGAGGGTAAGACTATCCGTCTTAACCCTTCCCCACCTCGTCCCATGCCCAAGAGGGACACTCTCCCTCAAGGATCACACCCCACCACTCCACAAGTCTCGGGGAACTCCACCCCTCCAACTCAAGCCCTTATCCAAACCCCAAAACAAAGTAGAACCATGGGGTTGACCAAGGGTATTCATCTCATCACTAGGAGAGAGCTTGAAGAGGAAATTGCTCAAGGGGTGCCTTTGTGTGCGGTTGTCATATGCTTAGGGGAACATACCCCTTCTAATCCCCATCCCATAGAGATCCAACAACTATTGGAAGAATTTCATGATGTGTTCCCGGAAGAGCTCCCGGACCAACTCCCTCCCATGCGTGATGTGCAACACGCAATCGACCTAGTGCCGGGAGCCACCCTTCCAAACCTTCCTCATTATCGCCTCAATCCTACGGAACATGCTGAACTTAGGAGGCAAATAGAGGAACTTATTAGGAAGGGCTTCATCCGCATTAGTAAGAGTCCATGTGCCGTCCCAGCCCTCCTTACCCCCAAGAAAGATGGATCGTGGCGGATGTGTGTGGATAGCCGGGCCATTAACAAGATTACCGTCAAGTATAGGTTCCCTATCCCTAGGCTTGATGACATGTTGGACATGCTAGCTGGAGCCACCATCTTCTCTAAGATAGATCTCAAGAGTGGTTACCACCAAGTTAGGATAAGGCCCGGGGATGAGTGGAAAACGGCCTTCAAGACCAAGGATGGTCTCTTTGAGTGGTTAGTCATGCCATTTGGGCTTTCTAATGCCCCAAGTACTTTCATGCGTCTTATGACGGAAGCACTTAGGCCTTTCATTGGGAACTTTCTAGTGGTATACTTTGATGATATTCTCATCTATAGCCACACCCATGAAGCCCACCTCGAACACCTTAGGAAAGTTTGCACCGTCCTCCGGCAAGAGAGCTTATTTGCCAACCTAAGAAAGTGTCATTTCATGACCACTACCATCACCTTCCTAGGATATGTGGTGTCAACCAAAGGAGTCTCCATGGACCCCGACAAGGTCCAAGCTATCATTGATTGGCCTGAACCCCACACCCTTCATGAGGTTAGAAGTTTCCATGGGTTGGCCACATTCTATAGGAGATTCATTCGGGGGTTTAGCACTATCACCGGCCCAATAACTGATTGTCTCAAAAAGGGAACCTTTGTTTGGACCAAAGCCGCCTCTAAAGCCTTCCTTGAGCTTAAGGAAAAGTTGACCCAAGCCCCGGTCCTATGTCTTCCCGATTTCTCTAAAATTTTTGAGGTCACTTGTGATGCATCCGGGATTGGGATAGGAGGGATTCTTAGTCAAGAGGGACACCCGGTCGCCTACTTTAGTGAGAAGCTATGTGATGCTAGGACTAGATACTCCACCTATGACAAGGAGTTCTATGCCGTGGTCCAATCCCTCCGACATTGGAGACATTAATTGCTTCCCAAAGAGTTTGTCATCTTTTCCGACCATGAGGCACTCAAATACCTCAATTCCCAACAAAAGTTGAATGCCCGACATGCCCGATGGGTTGAGTTCATACAATCCTACACCTTTGTCATCAAACACAAGGCCGGGAGTGAGAATAATGCCGCGGATGCCCTTAGTAGGAAGATGTCCTTGTTATCCACTATCCAAGTGGAAGTGATTGGCTTTGACAAGGTCAAGGATGATTATCCTAGTTGCCCCGACTTTGGACAAATCTATGCCAACTTGACCACTCATTCTAGCAAGGAGCATGAAGGATTCATTTTAGAGGATGGGTTCCTCTTCAAGGGACCAAGGCTTTGCATTCATCGGACATCTCTTCGAGACTTCTTGGTTTGGGAATTACATGCCGGTGGGTTAGCCGGTCATTTTGGGGTCCACAAGACCATTGCCTTAGTTGAGGGTCAATTTTATTGGCCAAGCCTCAAGAGGGATGTAGGCAAAATAGTGGGTCAATGTCGCACATGTGCTTCGGCCAAACAAGTAAAACAAAACACCGGCCTATACACCCCACTTCCCATTCCCGACCGCCCATGGCAAGATTTGAGCATGGACTTTGTGCTAGGTTTACCCAAGACCTCTAGGAAGCATGACTCCATCTATGTGGTGGTTGATAGATTTTCCAAAATGGCCCACTTCATCCCATGCTACAAAACCTCCGATGCCTCCCATATAGCCCGGTTATTCTTTGATGAGGTAGTCCGCCTCCATGGGCTACCCAAGACTATAGTCTCCGATAGGGATGTCAAATTCACTAGCTATTTTTGGAAGACTCTTTGGCACATTATGGGTACCCTCCTCAAATTCTCCACTGCCTACCACCCCCAAACGGATGGCCAAACTGAAGTGGTCAACCGGAGTCTAGGGAACCTCCTTAGGTGTCTTGTTGAGGATCGGCCCGGAAATTGAGATCTCATCTTACCACAGGCTGAGTTTGCATACAATAATTCCGTCAATAAGTCAATAGGGATGAGTCCATTTGAAGCAGTGCATGGGTACAAACCAAGAAAGCCATCCGATCTCATTCCCCTTCCCCAGCATGCTAGAGTGTCCATTTCTGCCGAGTCTTTTGCACAACATATTAGAGAGTTGCATGAGGAAATCCGCAAGCACATTGGCATGAAAAATGAGGCGTATAAAAGGTTGGCCGACTCTCACCGGCGTCACTTAGAGTTCCAAGTGGGTGACTTTGTGATGGTGAGGACGGAGAGGCTCTCCCCAGGAGCCAACTCCAAGTTGAGACCACGTGGGACTGGGCCCTTCCAGGTCTTGAGGCGTATTGGTGCGAATGCTTATGAATTAGATCTCCCCGAGGATTATGGGGTAAGTCCTACATTCAATGTCGCCGACTTAGTGTCTTACAAGGGCCCCACGGTGAGACCTAGTGAGGAGATCGAGCCCACTCCCTCCTTTGAGAGAGCACCCACCCGAGAGGAGAGTCCACTAGCCAAAAGAGCTCAGCGTGATCGCATTGAACAAATATTGGATGAGCAGGTCACTACCACCCGGAGCAAGGTCTATGAGCGCTATCTCGTCAGGTGGAAGGATCGGCCTCCGTTGGAAGACTCATGGGTAAGTCGGGAGGACCTACAGCGATTGGATCCAGATCTCCTCGAGCGGTACCTTAGCCGGATGGACCCTTACTCAACGGAGTCGAGCTCTTTGCGACCCAGGGGATTTGATGGAGGCATCACCCACGACTCCCTTTGGCTCGGGTCCACTTCTTCACACTCAGGAGCTAGTTGAGTTTGGGCCTCACTCTATTAAGGCCCCTTATCCATTTTGTAGTTTTCCTTTGAGTCATTTTGATGTATTTCCATTTTATTTGAGTCATTTCCCTAAGTCTAGCACTTATTTTCCTATGTTTGGTATCATCATGATGTCTAATGTAAGCTATTGGGCCCCATTCGTTGGACTAGGCCCATTAGCACTCCCAACCCCCTTGGTTATTTGTAGTTGTTTATTTTGTCAGGGACTTATTGTAAAGAGTGGGTTGCCTATATATAGGACCCCACTCCCCTCATTTGAAGTTAATGAATGATTACATCCTTTTGAGTTAAACTTGCCATTTGAGTTCAAATTGGAGTGATTCCTCTAGTTTTTGGGTGAGAGACCCTAGGGGAGAGATTCCCCACCCATTCCCCTCTTAATCTCTCTATTTCACCCCTCTTTCTCTCTCCTCCAACCCCAAATCCGAATTTCCTTCTCTCTCCTCCCTCCTCCCATCCACTTCCAACCTCCAACCACCTCCTTTAATGCCCTCCACTTCCCCATGGCCTCCATTACTCCACTCCCTAGTTCCTAGGTAGAAGTCTCCCCATTCCAACACCTTCCTCCACCTTCCAACCAAATCTACCCCATTCCAATGCAAGCACTCCACTTCCCAACATAATCACCCACCTTCCAAGACCTTTTGAATTTGAAATCCACCCTTCCCTCCACTCACTTGTGCCCCCTCACCTTCTCCTCTCACCCCCCTTCCCCAAATTCGTAGCTCTTCCTCCTCCACCTGCTAGCACTTGCTTCCAGCCATTCTCCACCTCATTCCCCATCACCATTAGCTCCCTTCTCCACCCCACAAGAGCCCCCACTCTCCCTTAGGTCATTCCTACCATTTCCCTCCACCAAAGAAGTCATATCTCCCTCTCATTTCTTCTAGTAGGTTGGAGCTGTGCAGATCTGCAGAACAGCCCTTGTTGCAGCGTCAACCACGGATTCATCCTAGTTCTTCAGAAGGCGTGGCCTACCTTTCTGGAAAGGCCTTCCAGTCTACTTCGCAGGCGAGGTGGAATCAACACGATCGGAGCTCGGAGCTGCCAGATAGAGCCATTCTCCCAACAGTGCGCAGAGAGGTCTTCATCCTGGACTAGAGCGTGGAAGATCCTTCTGCCACGACAAACCCCAGCGGATTCAGGCTGAAGCCCCTTCATCAAAGTTCTTCCTCTACCGGTCATCTTTCAAGATCAAGAAACAGAACCCCGTTTGGCCACCGGAGGAAGAAGTTACGAATTTTCTCCCCCGATCTATCTAGTTCTGTTTTCTGCTGTCTACTCCGACCAGTACCCACTCTTCTCGGTGCCCCGGCCATCCTCGACCTCTGAATGCATCTCCGTCACCTCCTGCTGAAATCTACCTCGACCACGAAGATGATGCCGCTGGTTTCGTGCTGATCGGAGCTCGGGAGGGCGCTCAGTCACTTCTGCAACTTGCTGTTACAGTCCAGACAGTACCTACGGCCAGACAGAGGAGGCTACTTCCTGTTGCTGGTGTAGCCACCTCCGACCGTCTGAGCTTCCCCAAAAAATTCTGGAGTCCACCTCTTCCAGTCAGGAAGCTTCAGGAGCTGGTTTCGATCAATTTGGAGTTCGGACAAGCCCGGCATAGCCATCACAGCGACCCCCTGTCCAGAATTCCAGATTGAAGCTACAACTTCCCTAGTTCTCATTTCTCTTCGTTTCGGTCCACCAACCCCTCCCCGCTTGGCCGGCTGAAGGCCCCACCCTGCGTGGTGGTAGTGTTTGAATGTATCATATTAACCCCTACCCCAAGATCCCCCTCCTACGAGAGGAGTAGTTTTGTAAGTGGTTTGGCAGGTCAAGCGACACCGCCGCGGCGTGTGGGGAACCACCGCCTCCCCGCTCGCCCTCGTCTCCGACCGGGACCGGTTTCTTCAAACCGGTCGAGTAAGTGTCTTTTCCTTGCTCACCTAGTGTAGCTCTCTCAATATTTGATTCATGCACCGCTGAATTCGTGAGGAGCGCCCGATCCTCAAGTCCATGACTTAGAGTGATCGCCGTGGGTTAGTGTGACCCGGTGCCCGAGTGCACTTTGTCGGCCCCAATCGAATTGGGCAACCAACCTTGGGGAATCAATTCTTTGCCTTGCTGGCCCTCTACCAGCAAGGGTCCATTCCCATAAATCACCCTTGGTATCACATAGTCACCCCGGGAATAGAGTGCAACGAAGAGAGCGGTGGCCCATTAAGGCCCATTTGGATGCTTAGATGTGCTTGTTTGACTAAGTCCGAGGTTGTGTCACATCAGATTCTCTCCCATCTTGAGGAAACATTCATAGGATAATACATCAGGGGCACTACCATTGTCAATTAAGATCCAATCTACATTACAATGATTTATTGTAGCCGATACAACGAGAGTGTCATCGTGCGAGGTGGTTAACCCTTCCAGGTCCTGGTCAGAGAATACCAGGGCCTGTGATTCGCTCGCCTGCGGGGCCGTAGAGTGCTCAACAGAGGCCCGGCTCGCCCACTCGGCGTGACGCTTTCTTCCTCGGCTGCTATCTCCACCTGATGCTTTACCACCCGCGATGACGTTGATGTGGACTCCGTTGGGGGCATTGTCGATCTCTTCAGGGGCACCTCGATCTTCCTTCTGCCCGGACAAGTATCGGGATAGGTGTCCCTGGCGGATGAGGCGCTCGATCTTATCTTGAAGTTGATGGCAATCGCTGGTGTGATGCCCGTGGTCGCTATGGAACAGGCAATGCTTGCGGCGATGGCGGTGCTTGGCTTTTATAGGCTCGGGTTGGTTGAGGAGGCTCGAGCCTTTGATGTCTTCATAGATTTCGTAGAAGAGAGGGGTACGGGGGGTATACCGCTCGTACTTCTGGGACGGCTCTTTTCGGTCTCTGTCCTGGTTCCACCTTTTTCCTTGGCCCGTCCCTTGCTCGGACGGTCGCTTCTTATCCCCCTCCCGACCTGAGCCTGTCGTGCCTCGGCAGGCACTGAGGACTTCCTCACACTCTGCATGGCACAAGGCCAGGGTCACTAGCTCGGCAAGGGAGGTGGGAGGATGAAGCACTAGCTCGCGCCGCAGGTTCTCATCGCGAGTACCCCCGGTCAATGCAGTGATGGCAGAGGCCACATCCAGGCGGGGGATGTGCAGGGTTTCCGATTTGAATTGGTTGATATAAGCCCGCAACTTCTCCCCCTGTTCCTGCTTGAGGGCCAATAATCCCGCCACTGACCGGGGTGGACCGCTACCGGTAAAGCTTTCCTTGAACACTCACCTGTGGATGCACTTTTCGTTCGTCTATTGAGCTGGTCTATTCGGGAATGGTTGATTCATCTATTAAGTGCGTGGGCGTGCCAGTCACCGGAGTGACAATTTATTCGGGCTCCGAAGAGCGCATGGTGCGCTCGATCTGACTTCGTCAGACGATTGTGTGGTTCGTGTCGGGACCAGATCCCGTCATGCCATAAAGGTCACGACGTCATTTACATCCCCCATACGAGGGAACACCCTTGATTAATTGCCAAATTTAGGGGCCCTACGGCCGAAGGAAATAATACTAACTACGCGAGAAAGGGGCAGGAATAAATCACACTAAAGTCTGCATCAGGATACGAGCCATTAGCCATGTCGGTCACTCGTGGACCCTTTTCATATTCGGACACGTGTCCGTAATAGAAACGCGACGGAAACCGGGGTGGACCCGTTCAAATGTCTGTCGAATGCACGGCAATTTTTTTTAGTAACGGCTCGGAAGGGATTCGGGGCGAGAAACGAATCCGGTTTGATTGGGATGTCGGCCCAAGACTAGGTCGGGGCTTGACCGCGTCAGGATAATTCCCAAGACCCGGGCCCGGCCTGAAAGGGCGGCATTATTGTTCCTTCTGCGTCGAGTCACGGAGAGAGGGGGCTGCAATGTAGAATTATTAATACCTTATATTGTTTTGTCATTGTTGTTCTTGTTACTCCATTGCTTATTCCCCTTTCCGTATTTGTTCCGGGTGATTTCCCTCATCTTGCTCATTGTCATTATTACCCTTTTTATTATCATTATTACTATTGTCACTTATTTCATTCATCATTTTTTTTATACGGATCTGTTCAGGTTTACTTATTCATCATGATTTCTATTAGCTTGTTAGTGCTGCCATTATATGCCCGTATATATGTGTATGTGCATACACATTCATGTATTATTATTCTTTGGGGAGAGTTGACCCTTGGCGGGTTGAAAGGGGGCTAAAGGGAGTGTACCATTGAGGAAAGGTGGGGGGAAAGTGTGTCGGCGAAGGGCTGGAGATGTGTGCCGTTGAAGGGCTTAAGGAGGGTGCCGCTGAAGGGCTGAAGGAGGTGTACCGCTGGGGCAATGATTGGAGGGTGTACCGGTGAAGGGAGAAGAGGGTGCGCCGGGGAAGGCTTGAAGTCTATACGTTGACGGGCTATTGCGATGCGAAGTCTATACATCGGCTGTTCAAAGTCTGTACATGGGCTGTATTCATTAGCCCAGAGTCTATACATTGTCTATTGAAGTCTACACATTGGCCAACTCGAAGTCTGTACATTGGCCATTGGCTGCAGCTCAGAGTCTATACGTTGGCTATTGGCTGCAGTTCAAAGTCTATACATCATTTATTAGAGTCTATACATTAGCCAGCTCAAAGTCCGTACGTCGCCCATTGAAGTCGACACATTGGCTAGCTCAAAGTCTATACATCCTCTATTAGAATCTATACATTAGCCAACTCGAAGTCTGTACATTGCAGCTCAAAGTCTATACATTAGCCTATCCAAAGTCTGTACGTTGGCCAACTCAAAGTCTATACATTATTCATTGGCTGCAGCTCAAAGTCTATACGTTGCAGCTCAAAGTCTATACATTATCTCTGAAAGTCTATACATTGGCCAGTCCAAAGTCTGTACGTTGGCCAACTCAAAGTCTATACATTATTCATTGGCTGCAGTTCAAAGTCTATACGTTGCAGCTCAAAGTCTATACATTGGCCTGTCCAAAGTCTGTACGTTGGCCAACTCAAAGTCTATACATTATTCATTGGCTGCAGTTCAAAGTCTATACGTTACAGCTCAAAGTCTACATATTGGCCAGCCCAAAGTCTATACGTTGGCCAACTCAAAGTCTATACATTATTCATTAGCTGCAGTTCAAAGTCTATACGTTGCTGCTCAAAGTCTATACATTGTCTCTGAAAGTCTATATATTGGCCAGTCCAAAGTCTGTACGTTGGCCAACTCAAAGTCTATACATTATTCATTGGCTGCAGCTCAAAGTCTATACGTTGCAGCTCAAAGTCTATACATTGGCCTGTCAAAGTCTGTACGTTGGCCAACTCAAAGTCTATACATTATTCATTGGCTGCAGTTCAAAGTCTATACGTTGCAGCTCAAAGTCTACACATTGGCCAGCCCAAAGTCTGTACGTTGGCCAACTCAAAGTCTATACATTATTCATTGGCTGCAGTTCAAAGTCTATACGTTGCAGCTCAAAGTCTATACATTGTCTCTGAAAGTCTATATATTGGCCAGTCCAAAGTCTGTACGTTGGCCAACTCAAAGTCTATACATTATTCATTGGCTGTAGTTCAAAGTCTATACGTTGCAGCTCAAAGTCTATACATTGTCTCTGAAAGTCTATACATTGGCCAGTCCAAAGTCTGTACGTTGGCCAACTCAAAGTCTATACATTATTCATTGGCTGCAGTTCAAAGTCTATATGTTGCAGCTCAAAGTCTATACATTGTCTCTGAAAGTCTATACATTGGCCAGTCCAAAGTCTGTACGTTCGCCAACTCAAAGTCTATACATTATTCATTGGCTGCAGTTCAAAGTCTATACGTTGCAGCTCAAAGTCTATACATTGTTCGTGCAGCCGACACCCGAAGTCTATACATTCTTCAGCTTATTCAGCTCAAAGTCTATACGTTGTCCCTTGGCTGCGGCTCGAAGTCTGTACATTGCTCGTTGCTGTGTTTGTACGTCAATCTGCCAAGTCTATACATTGAGTTCCACTAAGACGGTGGATGAGGGTGTACCGGCGAAGGGAGAGAGACACAATGGGAGGGGGTGTACCGCTGGGGAATGGAGTGTGTCGCTGGGTGTAAAAAGGGTTGTGCCGCTGGGGGTAACAAGGGTGTACCGCTGAGGGTAACGAGGGTATACCGCTGGGACTAAAAAGGGTGTACCGCTGGGGGTTAGGAGGGGCGGTAGAGTGTGCCAGTGAAGGGCCAAATAAGTGTACCGTTGAAGGTTGTTGGAGTGGAGGTAGGGTGGCCAACAGAGCGTACCGATGGAGGTTAGGCTGGGTAACGAAGGTGTGCCGCTGGAGGTTGAGAAGGGCGTACCGCTGAGGGTTTTAAAAGAGTGTGCCGGGGAAGGTGGAAACCAGTGTGCCGGCGAAGGGTGTTTGAAGAGTGGAGGCAGGGTATGATGGTGAAGGGCCAGATAAGTGTACCGTTGAAGGTTGTTGGAGTGTGCCGCTAGGGGCACGACAGAGCGTGCCAGTGAAGGTTGGAATCTTCTATTATTGTTTTTAAGGCTTTTCTTTTCTTCGTTTATTGATTTTTATATAGTCTTATATAAACTTCTCCTTTCCTTGGTTCTGTTCAGCCTTTTCTTATAGGTCGGACGTTTGGTCTGCCGGGTTGTTAGGTGGTCCAGTTCTCATCATGCTACCGGTAATGCCTCGATTAGTCAGAAAGTTTTATCGTTGATTGTTTTGTTCGTTTGTTGCTTCCTTTTACGTTTTAAACATTTTTTTGTTATTTTCTAGAAAAAAATTCGACAGCATCTCCCCTTGACCCGAGCGTAAGGGAGATAAAGGGAATGCGCCCACATGGAGTGGCGGAACCTGACAACTGGAGGTGGGCGCCCGAGGGCGGCAACACCTTGATAAAACCTCGGAAAACATGGGAAAACGATGAGCCGAAGACCACTCGGGCCAGACAGGAATGATTGGGGGTCAGCCATTGCGTACCAGGCTAGGGCGGGGCCAGGCATGCCGCTGAGGCACTAAAGGGGAGGTGTACTGCTGGAGGCTACTATATGGGTGTGCCGGCCAAGGTGCCGGAAGGGTGTGCCGCTGGGTGCTGCCATGGGTGTGCCGGCCAAGGGCCGGGAGGGAGTGCCGCTGGGGGCATATGGAGGGATTATGTGTATGCCTGCTAGGAGGGTCAAAGGGTGTGCTGGTCAAAGAGCCATGGGTGCACCGGGCTGGGGTATTGGGTTTGGCAGGCTTCAAAGGAAACTTGGCAGGACGGGGAAAGTTCAACAAGGGACTCTAAGGCAGAGGCATGGGTACACAGAGGAGAGAAGAGGGGCATCTCCCTTTGGGCATATGATCAAATGTTAGGGCTGGAGGCACTAGGGGGGGGGAGGCCACAACAGGAGGAGAAGATCGGTGTAAGAAACTGTAACCGCCAAAGGGGAAGAAGAAGATGATCAAACGCACACAGTGATTCAAACCAACGGAGATGAACAGGAACCCAAAGAGGGGTAGTTTTCATTCATGACAAGAAAAGTGCCGTAACCGGCCGTATACATTACGGAATATGCCCGATGTAAAGCTATAGGCAAAGAAGAAAATCAAAGAACGCGACTACGGAGTGGAGAAAGACAAAGAACAAAAGAGGAGGAGGTGTTGGAGATCGAAGCAGCGACGATCGTCCACTGCTCTTTCCCCCACCTTCCCCTGCTACATCGAGCCCTCTCTCTTTCTTACTCTCTCTTCTCGTTGCTTGGGTGGCCGTCGGAAGACTCCACCCCGGAGCCCTCTCCCTTTTCTTCTCTCTTCCTCTTCTTCTCATCTGCAACTCTCTATTTGTCTCTGCCTCTGGGTCTCTTCTCTTTGTCTCCTCTTTCTCTGCCGTCCCCTTTCTTCGCCAGAATGGGAGTGGTTTTATACTCCCAGCAGTGGGAGCCCTCGAGCATGGCAGTCGGAGGCGGGAAGCGGCTGGTCATGATGGGGTTTGACTTCCCCTGTCCTGGCTGTCAGGGGAGTAGCCTGCGTGGCCCAACCGTTGGTTGACACCTCAGACAGCTCACTGCGCGCCAAGGATATGTAGGGCATGGGCTTCACGTCGTTTGGCCATTGAAAAACCTTCACGCTGTACCACTGGCGGGCTGAAGAAGCGTGTCGCTGTAAGACACTGTAAGCGTGCCGCTAAAGAGGGCAAAAGACGTGCCGCTGAAGGTTGCCCAAGGGTGCCACTGAAGGGGGCAAAAGGCGTGCCGTTAAAGGCCCAAAGAAGTGTGCTGCTGGGCAGGGCAAAAGGCGTGCCGTTGAAGGCCCCTTTGGGTGTGCCATTGAAGCCCCCCTGGGGTGTGCCGTTGAAGGCCCGTGGGGGGTGTGCCGTTGAAGGCCCCCCCCTGGGGTGTGCCGCTGGGGCTCCCTGGGGAGTGTGCCGCTGGGGCTCCCTGGGGGTGGCAGCTGGGGGCTCCCTGGGGAGTGTGCCGCTGGGGCTCCCTGGGGGTGTGCCGCTGAGAGGCTAAATGGGTAGTTTTGGGCTACTTGTGAGTACGGGTTGTGGCTCGCTTGATTCCCTTCGGGGGCCACAGATTGTGAGCTTCCCGGGGGTTGGTTTCTCTTGGCTGTCATGACTCCGGGGACGGCTTCGCGGCAGTGTGCATATTTGGGGAGTCCGGATGACCAGTCTCTCCGGGGCTTCTCCACTTGGTGCCGTTGTTGGTGCTTGGCCGAGTAGGATACCTGGGTGTGCAATTTTTTTGGTGTCCACAAATGCCCCCCACCCACGGGTAGCGCAGGCGAAGGATGAGCCGGGCGGTGCCCGCGGGTGTACTGGTCCCTTTTTCTCTTTGTCGGCGCCGATCGGGCGTCGGGAGCCGACGCGACTTGTCTGTCTCTTCTTCTTATTGCTAACGCCGGCGTGATGCCGGGCATTGGCCCAGTTTATTGACCTCTTTGTCTCTTTGTCAATGCCGACAGGGCGTCAGGAGCCGCATTGGTCTGTTGGTCTTTTGGTCTCTTCGTCAGTGCCGACAGGGTGTCGGGAGCTGACCTGGTTTGTTGGTCTCTTGGTCTCTTCATCAGTGCCGACAGGGTGTCGGAAGCTAACCTGGTTTGTTGGTCTCTTGGTCTCTTCGTCAGTGCCGACAGGGTGTCGGGAGCTGACCTGGTTTGTTGATCTCTTGGTCTCTTTGTCAGTGCCGACAGGGTGTCGGGGGCTGACCTGATATGTTGGTCTCTTTGTCTCTTCGTCAGTGCCGACAGGGTGTCGGGGGCTGACCTGATATGTTGGTCTCTTTGTCTCTTCGTCAGCGCTGATAGGGTGTCGGGAGCTGACCTGGTTTGTTGGTTTCTTTGTCTCTTCGTTAGTGCCGACAGGGTGCCGAGAGCTGACATGATATGTTGGTCTCTTTGTCTCTTCGTCAGTGCCGATAGGGTGCCGGGAGCTGACATGATATGTTGTCTCTTGGTCTCTTCGTCAGTGCCGATAGGGTGTCGGTAGCTGACCTGGTTTGTTGTCTCTTGGTCTCTTCGTTAGTGCCGACAGGGTGTCAGGGGCTAACCTGGTTTGTTGTTCTCTTGGTCTCTTCGTCAATGTCGACAGGGTGCCGGGAGCTGACATGATATGTTGGTCTCTTTGTCTCTTCGTCAGTGCCGACAGGGTGTCGGGAGTTGACATGATATGTTGGTCTCTTTGTCTCTTCATCAGTGCCGACGGGGTGCTGGGGACTAACGCAGTTTATTTGTCTCTTTGTCTCTTTTCTTTTCTCTCTCTTTTTTTTGAACCACATTACCGGTACAAGCACCCTTTCGGGTTTTCACCGGCACCGGCCCCCTCTTGCTTTTGCCCACGCACCCTCTCGGGTTTTCACGTGGCGGGGTACCCGATTTTGCCTGCAGCGCCCTTTCGGGTTTTCGCCACAGCTGGGTTGTTGTCATTTTTACCCTTGTCCCCGTGTAAGGGCAAGTCCGGCGGGGTATCTCTATTTTTAACCCCATTTTCTTTTCTTATTTTTTTTGTTGACGAGCGAGTGATACGCAAGTGTTGGCTAGGGCACGAAGCCTTGCGCCGGAAGGTAAGGCTTGTTCGTTGGCAAGAAGAAAATGCCAGCGCAATGGGAGAATTCATGTCGATTCGGACATAGGGTCCGTAATGGCAATATTGTATGGAGTGGGTGGCTAGGGCACGGAGCCTTGCGTCGGAAAGGGATTTATTCGCTGGCAAGGGACAAATGCCCGCGCAAGGATAGAGGTTCTACCGATCCGGGCGTAAGGCCCGTGATGGCGATTTTGTGTGATGGGAGGTGGCTGAGGCGCGAAGCTACGTGCCAAGGGAGGACTTGTTTGTTGGTAGGGAACTAATTCCAGTGCAAGGATAAAGCCTTCTGTTGCCCGTGTGGATGCCCGTCGACACCTAGGGACGTGCGGACGGGACATACCCACGGATGCATCTACTATCGTGCATTATTTACGTACGCCTCCGCACGTATGTGCGCATACGTACATATATACGTATATACGGATATACATTTATATTTATTTAGTAGTATTATTATTATTATTACCTTTGTCGAAATTCCTTCCTTTTTTTTCTTTTTCTTTCTTTTCTTTCTCCCTTTTTGTTTTCTCTCCCTTTTTTTCTCTTTTCCTCTTTTATTTTCCCCTTCTCCTTTTTATTCATTTTTTTTTCTTCCCCTTTTTTTTATCCATTTTCCCTCCTTCTTCTCTCTTTTTTTTTCTCTTCTTCTTTTGTATTATATTTTTTTGCTTTCCTTCCCCCCTTTTGCTTCTTTTTAACGCCCCTATAAAAGGGGCGGAGGTGGCATACCCGAGCCACCCCCTCTCACTTTCAAACTCCCTCCCTCCCTTTTCTCTTTCTTCCACGGCAGACGAGCACCCCCTCCCCTTCCTTCTTCTTCTTCGTCTTCGGACGTGACCGGCCACCGTCGTCGTCTTCTCCGTCACCGGGGTGAGCAGGCCGCCGCGGGCAGCTGCCCTCTTCCTCCTCCTCTTTCTTCTCTTCTCATCCCCCCGCCCGCTCTTCTTCTACTCTCCCCCCCTTTCCTTTCTCCTCCCTTCGTCTTACGGGATACGGCGAAGGGCTAAGTCCCCCCCTTTTTCTCTCTCTCTCTTTCTCTCCATTCCTCCCCTCCCCCCGTTCCTCTCTTCTCCTCCTTCTCTTCCCCCTCTCTCCTGGAGCCATGGAAGGCGGTGGGGGGGTATCGCCGGTGGTGCACAGAGGATGCCGTCGGAGCGTGCCGGGGCAGAGGGGCTCCAGTTGTGCCTGTAGAGAGTGCCACAGATGTGCTGGCAGAGGGAGCCTTCGAGCGTGCCGGTGAGGTGGTGTATCGGGGAGGCTGCACCACGAGTGTGCCGGGCAGGGGTTCAGGGTAGTGCACCGGGGAAGGCCCTTTAGGGCGTACCGGGGAGCGGTCCTCCTGCGTGCCGGGGAAGGTGCCTGGAAGCGTGCCGGAGAAGTACCCATTAGGGCGTGCCGGGGGAGAGGCACTGGAGTGTGCCGACGGAATGGTCTTCGTGGGCGTGCCGGGGAAGGCGCCTAGAACCGTACCGGAGAAGGCCCCTTTAGGGCGTGTCGGGGGAGAGGCACTGGAGTGTGCCGGCGGAACGGTCTTCGCAGGCGTGCCGGGGAAGGCGCCTGGAAGCGTGCCGGGGAAGCTGTCTATGGCTGTGCCGGTGAAGACCCATGGAGGGCGTACCGGTGGATGCCGCTTCAGGGGGTGTGCCGGGGAAGGCACCCAGGGGGTGTACCGGTGAGGGCCCCCAGGGGCGTACCGGCAAGGAGGCCTTAGGCAGTGTACCGGCAGCGATAAACAGGAGGACTTCTTCAACCGGCGGACTGCTGGTGTTGCCTCTCGGGGCCCACCATGATTTTTTTGGGGCCGTCACTCCTTGTGGACACGCACCCGTGTTTTCCCTTACGCCTCTGGCCTAGGGGAAACTCTGCCGACATTTCATCAGAAATTGGTAGTGTCTTATTCATTTTACTTGTAGTAGAGCCCCTTTACAGTTTTCATTTCCTTTTACCCGTGGCTTATTCTGATCTTCCGTTTGTTACCTCTTTGCAGATAGATGGCTGCCCCAAGTGGTTCTTCTGCTCCCGCTGCCGCGGTCGGTGCCGACCTTGTTCCCCGGGGTCCAGTGCCAGCCGTCACATGGCTCAACGTGGAGGACTTGGACCGAGAGCATGCGGACATAGCCGCCTTGGCCGAGTCGTCGGGGTCTGACAGGGAGACCATGGACTTCCACCTGCTTGCCAGAGTCAGGGGTGGCTTCACGTTCGACTGGGCCACGGGAGAATACAGGAAGGACTTCCCGAAGGACAGACACCTCATCCAGTTTCTGAAGCATTTTCACTCGTGGGAAGGGCGAGACCTCCGGACCATGAAGAGTGCTGAGCGGGCCATTCTGCATGCCCGGGACAGTTTGTTATACAGTGTCCCCAGGAGCGTCCCAATGTACTTGGTGGGAGAGGCCAGGGAGTGGAAGCCCGTCCTGGGGATCGACGGGGTGCTGCCGGCCGAAGACAAGTTGGTGCGAGCACCTCAATTCACCCCGGCAAAATGGGACATGTCCGCCTGGAAGGTGCATGGCGAGTCGCCCCAATTTGGCTTATTCTTGGCTCCCCTAAAATGGGGCTACAGGGAGGAGCCGTTTATCTTAGATTGCCTGGCCATCAGGTTCAAGTATGAACTATCGCTGGGCTGGTTCGGGGAACTGAAGCTTCAAGATGCACACAGCTTCCGTGAAGGGGCGGTGGAGTTCACCGAGTACGTACTGTTCAACTACACCCCACTGCTAGTCCGAGCTGGTATTTATCACAGCGTGTACGCCTCCCGCTACGGCTACCCCATCTCTAAGGGTCTCTGCTGTGGTATGATAGAGGTATTCAGTGCTGAGACCAATACTTTTTACACGGCGGAAGGCGAAACTTCCCTGGACCTATGGAGTATCAGCCAGTTGAGTCGCTTGCCCATTGACGGGGAGCCTTATGAAGAAGTGTGCCTCCCCGACTTGATCAAGGATGAAACCAACGGGGACGGCTATTATTCTCTTGGGTATTCCTACCGGTATCTCATGAAGGCGTACCGGGAGTTATACCAACTGGCATATGGTGGGAGGCAGCCCGCCCGTGGGGATAGAAAGAGGGTGCGTATGACCCTGTGGCTGTAATACTTCTACGACGGGCTGAAGCAATATGAAGAATTTCCCTGTGTCGGCACCGCTGTTGCTCGCAAGAAGCGTACGAAGCCTAAGCTTGTTGTGAAGATCCCCTCCAGGGGGCGTCGGAGCGGGCCCAATCCGATGGGGGTCGACCCTCTGACTCACTGCGCCGCCTATCTTACGTGCTGGCTGTGTTCATTTGCCATGCCATATGGGGATGAGACGGTTATTCGGCCAGATGCCATCTACCCGACGTGTCAGATGGCGTGGGGGATTAAGCTATCCCTGTGCCCGGCTGCTCTCTGCTTGATCTATAAGGCGTTGGGGGACATCAGCACTCATCAGTTCCCGAGACAAGCTCGGTACATATGTCCGCTGCATTTCTTCAATGCGTGGGTCTGCTCACTATTCCTTGAGTTCACCCCGCGAGCTCTTCAAGACTGAGGGCTGGTGCCAAGAATGCTGGAGTTTGCCAGTGCGGAGCCGGGTTCTACTTCTATGCGGATGTATGACATTCGGGGCGGGTTGACAACGGTTCCCCGGGACACGGCCGGCACTATTCACTTCTGGACGCTGGCCGCGCATTCGAGCCCTCTGGTGAATAACAAGAGGGAGTGCAAGGACGACCAGGTGCAGAAGTACGTCCACCCCATAAGCCAGGAGAATGTGGTACGCCCGTTGCTGGAGCCCGAGCTGAGGGACTGGGCGCTATCTGATGGGGACATCACCTCCCATGCCCACGTTCACAGCTCGTCTCCTCGCCCCGGTTGCATCCGGCATGGTCTAGTCATTTAATTTTGAGTCCTATGTAATTTTTATTTGAGTCATTTGATGTAATTTTAAGTTTATTTGAGTCATGTCCCTAGGTCTTGCATTTATTTTCCTAAGTATTGAGTGTCATTAGATTATGTAATGTGCTATTGGGCATAATTCTTTGGGCTTGGCCCATGAGCACCCCCTACCCCTTCGGTTATTTGCTATTGAGTCTTTTGTCAGGGACTTATTGTAAAATGTGGGTTTCCTATATATAGGGCCCCATTTCCTTCATTTGGAGGTAATGAATGAATCAATGAAAAATGCCATTTGAGTATCCAAAGCTTAGTTTAGTGGAGTGATTCCAACATTTTTTGGGTGAGAAACCCTAGGGGAGAGATTCCCCACCCTTCCCTCTCCTAATCCCTCTTTTTCACTCCACTTTCTCTCTCCTCAACACCCAATTTCGAATTTTCTTCTCTCTCCTCCTTTCCCAACCACCCCAACCCCCACCTACCATCATTAAAGCCCTCCACTTCCCCATGGCCTTCATTACTCCACCCCCCTAGTCCCAAGGAGATCCCTCACCATTCCAACACCATCCTCCACATTCCAACACCACTTTCCCCATTCCAACACAATCAACCCCTTCCCCACACAACCCCACAACTTCCAAAGCATATTTGAATTTGAAATCCACCATTCCCTCCACTCACTTGTGCCCCCCCTCACCTTCTCCTCTCACGCACCTTCCCAAATTCGTAGCTCCTCCTCCCACCACCTGTTAGACCCCCTTCCAGACCCCATTCTTCCCTTCCCCCACCTAGAACACCCCCTCCTAGACCCCCTCACAGCCCGGGCTTTCCCTACACTCATCCACCCCCATTTCCCCTCCCATATACCCCATTCCCCCCCATCATCATCAACCTACAGCTCTCAACTGAAGATCTACAGCAGAGCAGCAGCTTGCAGCGGCCATCACGATCACCTCCGGATGAGTTTGAAGACCCAAGAGCCATCTTCGGAAGCGTCTGCCAGTCGCCTTCACAACCGAAGTGGTTTCGTCTTCTTCCGATCTCCGAGCCATCCTGGAGGTCCATTCTTCCACAGCTGCGCGGTTCTGCCTCTGCTAAGGACCTGAACCAGCTTAGAAGCTCTGCCACGACGGATCCTGAAGGAATCAGTCTTCAAGTTCTTCTTCAAAGTTCCTCTTTGGCCTGTCTAGTTTCAGATTCAAGAAGCGTAAGTTCATTCAGCATCAGGGAGCAGAAGTTACCAATTTTCTCCCCCGAATGCGCGGTTCTGCCTTCTACAGTCTGCACCAACCCCCCCTCACTCTTCTGGTTCCACAGATTGTCTCCGACATCTTCTGGTGTCCCCGTTTCTTTTTCTACAAAGAAGACTCAACCAAGGTTCTAACGGCGCTGACGGCATCAATTTTGGAGTTCGGGAACGGTCAGGACGGCCTCTGTATCCTACTATTGGTGACCTGCCCCTGCTAGTCTGAGAAATAGAGGCCCTATTAAAGCTCCTGCCCCATCCAGAAGCGACTCTAGAAGAAATTACAAAAATTCTGAGGCATTCCCATTCCTGTTACGAAGATTTTGCCGCTAGTCTCGCCATCAGCACAATTCTTGAGCAAGATCTACAATAGCAACACCGACCCTCTATCCTGGTTCGCTGACAGCAGGCAGATTGGGCGTCCACCCTTGTTCCTCGTTCTTTGCTTTGGTTTCCCCACCCCGCTTGGCCGGCTGAAGGCCCCTCCCTGCGTGGAGGTAGTATTGATGTAATATCATTAACCCCCACCCCAAGTTCCCCCTCCTGCGAGAGGTGTAGTGGTGTAATTTGTTTGGGGCAGGTCAAGCGACACCGCCGCGGCGTGTGGGGATCCACTCGCCTCCCCGCTCGCCCTCGTCTCCGACCGGGACCGATTTCTTCAAACCGGTCGAGTAAGTGCTCAAACCTTCACTCTAATTAGTGCTTGTCTTTCAATATTAGTTCTTAATTCCGCTGGTTATGCGAGTGAGAGCCCGATCCTCAAGCCCCATAAACTTGAGTGATCACCGTGGGAATATTGTAACCGGTGTCGTTGGCACTTTGTCGGCCCCCTTGACTTGGGAATCCCCACCCATTCGGAATCAATTCTAGGCCTTGCTGGCCCTCTACCAGCAAGGGCCCAACCCCACATCCTCCCCTTGGCATTGCCAAGTCACCCCGGGCTTGGGTGAGTGACGATAGAGCGGTGGCCCAACTAGGCCCATTTTGAATGTGAATGTGCTTGCTTGCATTAGGTCCGAAGTTGTGTTACATCAAGTGGTATCAGAGCCAGGTTTTTGACTTGTCTCTACAAGTCAAGTCCTAGGGCATGCTTGCATTCTTGTCTGAACCGTGCATTGTCAACCCATCATTGTTAACATTGAGTCTTGGGTCACATGGCTCCTCTCCCAATCATATCCCATGCATGCTTACCTACTGGAAAGCCCGTAGAAATTGATTTCATTGACCTAGAATCTGAAAATTGGGTGTCCCCCGATATCGTTACCTCTCTTAGTAGGACCGGACAAATTGTGCACAATGGAGACCAAGTCTTTATTGAATTCCATAAATGGTTCGGGAAGATTAAGTATTTGGATGGGGCTTGGTGTCAAAAGGGAACATTGGCAGGTCCATGTATAATCCTAGGTAAGAAATGGTTATATGAAAGGAATGCCAACATCGACCCAACACATCGGACTTGCCTTGTGCGTCCGCCACACCTTTCGGGAACCTTTAAATTCAACAACCTTTTATTCTCCCACCCGCGGGAATCTCACCCTCGTTCACCACCCCGGGTGCACCATACTCCGGCCATCATCACCCCACCATCAAAGAACCTTCCCACTCCATTAGTTTTGGAAGAAGTAGTCCACCCGCTTTGCCACATGAAGACAAATATCCCTCGGGAACCTATCCCCTCCATAGAGAGCACCCATGTCCCAATTGAAGAGGAAGCCTCGCACAAGGATCTTCACCCTACACCACCCCCTCTAGATAAGGCCGAATTCATCTTAGAAGAGTCCCTTGTTAGGTGGCTAAGGAAGAGCCTAATTAGAGAGACCTCGACCCATGTTTGTCCTCCCATAGAACAAAATTTTCTCCTAGTGTCCATCTTCTCCTATCACACCACAATCCAAGCATCCTATCAAGTGGAGACCTTAGAAGATTTTCTTAGGGGCTTAGCATGGCAAATTGAGTTCACTAGCATGTTGACTCCTATGGCCGAACAACCTAGGAGCCTTAGCCTCCTACACCTATGCATTGGGTCTATCACCTCGGTTTGCACCAATGGTTGCTACACTAGCGACCTCCTTCTATTCCTCCCTACACCGGATGAGCCCAACCTTCTCCTCGATTTAGAGCTTCTTATCTCGGGTAGAAAGCCAAGCCCTCCACTCATGGCCGACCCACTTGTCAAGAACATTGGCCCAACTATCATAGGGAAGGATGACTTAACACCTTTTAAGGATCTTGAGGACATGGAGTTCCTCCCCCTAAGTGACCTATTTTACGATCCATATGATCCCTTCCAATGGGAGTCAAGGGACTCATATGACCCAACCATCTTACCAACCACCCACCCTGTCCTACCCTCACTCACCATATTGGGCCAAACCCACCTCATCCATGACCCGGGCTGCACCTTGGGAGCCATAACCTTGGACCATATATCCCTAGGGAATAAGGTGGTGCCCCACCCCCTGATGACCACCTTCTTAGATCCATTCGATCCTTTCCAATGGGAGTTCAAAGGTTGTCCCACACCTATACACATGGAAGTCACTTTTGGGAAAAGCATGCATGTGTCTAGGCTTTCCACACCCCTTGACATGAACACTATGTTGGGTCCATTCATTCATATCACTCACATGTCAAGTAGAAAGCATGAGTGGGCCACATTCGGATGTCATGGTCCTCCTTCATTCATCATGGATCTTAAGCATGTCAAAAGCATCTACAGATGTCCGGGCCCCCCCACATTCATCACCACTTTACATGATAGGTTCACCTACGGTTGCCCCGGCCCACCTAGGCCCACCAAAGTCTACATGACAACATTGCATGATAAGTCCACAAATGGTTGCACCGGCCCACCAAGGTTCATCATGGTCCATCTGGCATCATGGCAGGATAGGTCCATCTATGGTTGTCCAGGTCCACCCATAACCACTAAAAGGATAGCATTCATAAAATTGCATGAAAACCTTTGCAAGCACATCAGTAAAAAGAATGAGGCTTATAAAAGGCTGGCCGACTCTCATCGGCATCACCAAGAATTCCAAGTGGGTGACCTTGTGATGGTAAGGATGGAGAGGTTCTCCCCGGGAGCCAACTCTAAACTGAGGCCACGTGGGGCTGGTCCCTTCCAGGTCTTGAGGCGCATAGGTGCAAATGCCAACGAGTTAGATCTCCATGAGGAGTATGGAATAAGTCCCACATTCAATGTTGCCGACCTAGTGCCATATAAGGGACCCACGGGGGTACCTAGTGAGGAGATTGAGCCTACTTCTTCCCTTGAGAGGGCACCCACCCATGATGATAAACCACCAGCCAAGAGAGCCCAGCGTGAACAAATTGAACAAATATTGGATGAACAAGTCACTACCACTCGGAGCAAGGTATACGAGCGCTATCTCGGCAGGTGGATGCATCGGTCCCGATCGGAAGACTTGAGGGCAGTACCACTTCTCCACACTCCAAGGAGGGAAGGACACTTACTCGACGGAGTCGAGTTCTCCACACCCCGGGAGTATGATGGGGACATCACCTCCCATGCCCACGTTCACAGCTCGTCTCCTCGCCCCGGTTACATCCGGCATGGTCTAGTCATTTAATTTTGAGTCCTATGTAATTTTTATTTGAGTCATTTGATGTAATTTTAAGTTTATTTGAGTCATGTCCCTAGGTCTTGCATTTATTTTCCTAAGTATTGAGTGTCATTAGATTGTGTAATGTGCTATTGGGCCTAATTCTTTGGGCTTGGCCCATGAGCACCCCCTACCCCTTCGGTTATTTGCTATTGAGTCTTTTGTCAGGGACTTATTGTAAAATGTGGGTTTCCTATATATAGGGCCCCATTTCCTTCATTTGGAGGTAATGAATGAATCAATGAAAAATGCCATTCGAGTATCCAAAGCTTAGTTTAGTGGAGTGATTCCAACATTTTTTGGGTGAGAAACCCTAGGGGAGAGATTCCCCACCCTTCCCTCTCCTAATCCCTCTTTTTCACTCCACTTTCTCTCTCCTCAACACCCAATTTCGAATTTTCTTCTCTCTCCTCCTTTCCCAACCACCTCAACCCCCACCTACCATCATTAAAGCCCTCCACTTCCCCATGGCCTCCATTACTCCACCCCCATAGTCCCAAGGAGATCCCTCACCATTCCAACACCATCCTCCACATTCCAACACCACTTTCCCCATTCCAACACAATCAACCCCTTCCCCACACAACCCCACAACTTCCAAAGCATATTTGAATTTGAAATCCACCCTTCCCTCGACTCACTTGTGCCCCCCCTCACCTTCTCCTCTCACGCACCTTCCCAAATTCATAGCTCCTCCTCCCACCACCTGTTAGACCCCCTTCCAGACCCCATTGTTCCCTTCCCCCACCTTAGAACACCCCCTCCTAGACCCCCTCACAGCCCGGGCTTTCCCCACACTCATCCACCCCCATTTCCCCTCCCATATACCCCATTCCCCCCCATCATCATCAACCTACAGCTCTCAACTGAAGATCTACAGTAGAGCAGCAGCTTGCAGCGGCCACCACGATCACCTCCGGATGAGTTTGAAGACCCAAGAGCCATCGTCGGAAGCGTCTGCCAGTCGCCTTCACAACCGAAGTGGTTTCGTATTCTTCCGATCTCCGAGCCATCCTGGAGGTCCATTCTTCCACAGCTGCGCGGTTCTGCCTCGGCTAAGGACCTGAACCAATTTAGAAGCTCTGCCACGACGGATCCTGAAGGAATCAGTCTTCAATTTCTTCTTCAAAGTTCCTCTTTAGCCTGTCTAGTTTCAGATTCAAGAAGCGGAAGTTCATTCAGCATCCGGGAGCAGAAGTTACCAATTTTCTCCCCCGAATGCGCGGTTCTGCCTTCTACAGTCTGCACCGACCCCTCCTCACTCTTCTGGTTCCACAGATTGTCTCCGACATCTTCTGGTGTCCCCGTTTCTTTTTCTACAAAGAAGACTCAACCAAGGTTCTAACGGCGCTGACGGCATCAAATTTGGAGTTCGGGAACGGTCAGGACGGCCTCTGTATCCTACTATTGGTGACCTGCCCCTGCTAGTCTGAGAAACAGAGGCCCTGTTCAAGCTCCTGCCCCGTCCAGCAGCGACTCCAGAAGAAATTACAAAAATTCTGAGGCATTCCCCTTCCTGTTAAAAAGATTTTTCCGCTAATCTAGCCATCAGCACAATTCTTGAGCAAGATCTACAATAGCAACACCGACCCTCTGTCCTGGTTCGCTGACAGCAGGCAGATTCGGCATCCACCCTTGTTCCTCGTTCTTTGCTTTGGTTTCCCCACCCCGCTTGGCCGGCTGAAGGCCCCTCCCTGCGTGGAGGTAGTATTGATGTAATATCATTAACCCCCACCCCAAGTTCCCCCTCCTGCGAGAGGTGTAGTGGTGTAATTTGTTTGGGGCAGGTCAAGCGACACCGCCGCGGCGTGTGGGGATCCACTCGCCTCCCCGCTCGCCCTCGTCTCCGACCGGGACCGGTTTCTTCAAACCGGTCGAGTAAGTGCTCAAACCTTCACTCTAATTAGTGCTTGTCTTTCAATATTAGTTCTTAATTCCGCTGGTTATGCGAGTGAGAGCCCGATCCTCAAGCCCCATAAACTTGAGTGATCACCGTGGGAATATTGTAACCGGTGCCGTTGGCACTTTGTCGGCCCCCTTGACTTGGGAATCCCCACCCATTCGGAATCAATTCTTGGCCTTGCTGGCCCTCTACCAGCAAGGGCCCAACCCCACATCCTCCCCTTGGCATTGCCAAGTCACCCCGGGCTTGGGTGAGTGACGATAGAGCGGTGGCCCAACTAGGCCCATTTTGAATGTGAATGTGCTTGCTTGCATTAGGTCCGAAGTTGTGTCACATCACTATCCATTCGCCCCAGTGTGTTGGCGTTTAGAAAGGGGGACAATGTGCTGCTGGAACCGTACTACCCCTTCCGATTTGGCCGAAACTTCGGATATGACCAGCATATCCTTGTTTACCATGCACAGTTCTGCCTGCCCTCACGGAATATCCGGGGAAGTTCAGTTGCCGAGCACGCCAGGAGCTGGTGGGACTTCTTCCACCGGGCGGACTCTGCCTCCTTCAGGGTGCCAGCCCCGGGTCGCATTCCCCGAGTGACTCAGGATTACATCAAGTGGTGGAATACCCGGACGGCCTTCTATCGGCTACACAAGACCGACTGCTGGGATGGGGCCGAGAGGAGGTTTCTCAGTCGGCAGGCGGTGCCGGTACTTGACATTGAGCCAGATCATCTTCTTCGGCTCAAGAACAAGCAGGAGAAGGAGGTGGTGGCATACATGGCCACCCGTCGGGAAGCGAGGCCCACACCGAAGGTGGAGCTACCCCCGGTGGCGAAGGATAACTACAAGAAGACCCTGAGGGACCTTTGTCGGATAGGGAGTGACCGTCTGGAGCTCATTAACTACCCGCTCCCCATGGAGAAGGAGGGCACCCCCGCAAAGAGTTGGCGTCCAGAGAGGGACCCGATCTGCCCATACCGCACGTTTATGAGGCGGGAGGAGAGGAAGCCCGAGAATTATAAGGACACCACATGGCTGTATGTCCTGCTGCGGGTGAATGGGCTGAAGATTGAGGATCAGACGGCCGCCATCCTGAGCAAGCGCCTGCACGTCCCATACTATTATGCCGACGGGTAGGGCATGGACCACTTCAATCTTTTCTGCCACCTCTCTTCGTAGAAGCATGCAGATCTGGCTACCCTTACAGACCGGTGCCAGAATGTCAAGGACATATGCTGGCTGGTCCGAGAGGCGGCGCGTCGGGACAAGGAGCCGTCTCTGAGCTACTGGCCAATAACACATCGGTTGTACACCGGTCCTCACGGTATTTAACCTTTCCATCTCCTTTATTCTCATCGATGTGACCTTAGCAGGTTATCAGATGCTAATCATATGCATGTGTCTATTTTGACAGACCATCCCGACAGCGTGCAAATGGCGACGTACCGGAACTTCCTTCGGCTCATCCAGAAGCCCGCCTATTTTGAGGCGGCACTGTCAGCTCGGACTACGGCTCCCTTGCCCAAGGCTGCGAAGAGGTCCCGGGCCAAATCGCCTGTGAAGAAGGCGGTAGATGCTGCTAAAGCGGCCAAGCAGCGGGACGCGAAGCGGCGAAAAACCGAGGCGGCCAAGGCTTCGATGGTCACTCCTCTAGCGCCACGAGTCCCATCTTTTGAGGAGTTTGAGGTCACCCGGACCGGGCCGAGCCAACCTGCCGATTAGCCTCTCCCACCATCAGTGTATCTTAAGGTTTTTTTTTTCATTTTGAGGCAAGATTTTGACACCTGAATGTCTCTTTTTATCTCAGTCTCTGTAGAAGAGCCCGCGCCCACGCCCATTCCTGAATGGGAGGATCCGGTTCCTGCGCCCGTCCCCGATGTGGGTAAAGCTGCGGCCGTGGCAGGAGCGACCTCGGCGCCAACTCTGACTCCCCCACCACAAGCCAAGGGGAGGTCCCGGGCAAAGTCGCCTGTTAAGAAAGCATTGGCCGCCGCCCAAGTGGCTGGGCGGCAGGAGGCAAAGCGAAGGAGGGCAGAGGTTTCCCCGGCCTCGGCGACCGTCTCCCCGGTGGCTTCCATCCCGTCTTTCGAGGAATTTGACGACACTCGGACCGAGCCGAGCCACCATGCGGGTGAGGCTTACCGACCGCTGACATCTTTCCAGATTTATTTATTTCCCAGGTGAGCCCTTTATAGGCATGTGACCATTGCATCTCTTCCTTTCAGACGGTACGGAGGAGCCGGCACTTGTGCTGATCCCAGGCGAGGGGGCGGCTACGGCTCCAGAGAAGGCCTTGCCTGTCGAGGAAGCCTGTGGGTCACCCCGCGCTGTAGGAGCTGAAGAGGGTATTTGTCTTTGTCGGCCTAATTGACTCCTTTCATTCTTTGGGAGCCAACTGAGTTTGATGTGACCCATCTTTCCTTCTCCCCTTTTTTTATACGACAGGCGCAGCTGGGGCAGTTACTGGGCTATTTGGGCCCCGCCTGCATCTCTCGGCGACGCAGCAGTACATGAGGAAAAGGTTGAAGTCTGTCGTTCCCGCCTCGTCCAGCCCGCGGGAGGATGCGCCAGTCATTGACCTTGAAGAGGATGCTCCTTTGCCGGCGAGGGCGGAGCCTGTGGCGGTCGAGTCTTCGTCGGACGAAGATGTAGATTATAACTATTCTTTCGATGAAGTGGCTTCTGTTGAGGGTGCGTCTGAAGCATCGGGGCCGCCCAAGCCGGTCTTCAAGGCCCCCTTACTTGATGGCTCCTCCAGCTTTATGCGGAAGATTGCTGTAAGTGTGAGCTTGCTTGGGCCGGACCCCCCTTTCTTTTCTTTCCGTAGTCACCTAGTGACCTTGTTCTTGTTATTCCCGAATTTTTAGGAGCTTATCCAGCCGGAGGTTGTGGGGAAGGCCGCTTCAGTCGCACCGGTCGACCGCCTGGCGGGAGCCGCTACTGGCATGGGCAAGCTAGCCCTTTTGCTCGACGCCCTTCAACAGGAGGCGTCCGCGGACCCTTTTAGTGCTATCGAAACGGCGGACGAGCCTCCGAAGGAGGGGGAGATTACGCCCGAAGGCAGCATCATTCCGGTGGCCGAGGTAAGCACGTGGGGCTTATGGTTCTCCCCCACCTTTCGATCTTGATGAGGACATCACCAACACTTTCATATGATCGAGGATCCCGATGCTCGCCACCTATGCTACATCTTGTTCACCACTTTATTTCGAGTCATATGATGTAATTTTTATTTTTATTATCATGCACTTTTCCTTTTATTTGAGTCCAATACCTAGGTTAGGTAGCTATTTACCTAAGTCTTAAGTCATTATGTGTGTTATTGGGCCCAATTATATGGGCTAGGCCCAGGGGCGCCCCCTTCCCCTTGGTTTAGTGTTAGAAGTCCAAAAGTTAGGGACCTAAGTTAAATTGTGGGATTCCTATAAATAGGACCCCAATCCCTCATTTGTAAGGTAATGAAGTATTGATAAAAGTTTGCCAAAGCATTTGTGCATCTCTCTCCCTCTCTCTCTAGCTATATTTCTCTCTCTCTCTCTAAAGGGGGCGAACCCCATTCTCTCTCCTCCTCTCTCCAAATTTTGAAATTCACTCTCTCTCCTCCCTATTCACCTCTAATTAAGACCCCTCCCCCTTCCCCATACCTCTCATTTAATCCCCCTCCAACCCCTTGGTGGAATCCCCTTCTCCTAGGCACCTCTCCCTCCTCCCAAGCAACCTTTCCCCTTCCCCATACAACCTTTCATTTTCCCAAGGGAGAATCCCATCTCCCAAGCACCCATTCACATCCCCAAGACACCCCTTCCCATTCCCTAGACCAGAATTAAATCCTCCATTAACCACACATTCAAACCAAAGGAGAGATCTCTCCTCCCTCTCTCATTCCCAACCCAAATTCGCAGCTCCCCCTTCCTCCACTTGCTAGACCACCTCCCAGCCCCCTTTCTGCCCCTCCCACACCTTGTATCACCCCCTAACAGACCCTCACATAGTCAGGTGCCATCCCCACACCCATCCACCCCATTTCCCACCCCATCTACTCCGTCTCCCATCACCTTTCACCACCCTATCCATCTTAATTCGCAGGCAGCAGTTGGAGCTCAACTTGAAGAGGCTGCTCCGGAGTCGTCTGACGTTGTCTGGAGGTACACCATACATCGCCGGAAAGGTCTGCGAGTCTTCTTCGCAAGAGAGGTGGAATCGTCTCATTCCGACTTCGCTACAGTTCGTGGTGCATGTTCTCGTCCAACTGCGCAACAAGGACCAGAACCTGGACCTGAGCTGCAGTGCAGAAGCTCCCACGGCCACATCCTTCAACTTCTGGAGGCGCCACTTGGCCGAGAGCTGCATCCACGAGTCATCCACCACCACCAACAAGCGGCATCCCGTTCGGCATCATGAAGTGTTCTTTCCAATTTTTCTCCCGCGGGTGCGCAGACAGTCCATTTGGGTCCTGCCCCAACACTGCCTCACTCTTAAAAATTGGGTTGGGGAATAATATCAATGAACCCTCTATAAATAAGCTCATCTAAAATACGAAATTGATCATTGTTCCTATACAGTTCGAACTATCTATGGAGTATTAGGCATAAAAAAATTTTGGTCTCGCCTCATTCAGACTTTGGGAGTGATCGTGGTACGTTCTACAAGCAGCTGCAACAATCTGGGCCAGCCTGAACCTGAACTCCGGGCACCTGTTCTGGGGTCCTCTCTGAACAGAGGCGACGCGGGAACCACCCACAAAAATTCACAGGCGTACCTGGGTCTGTCAGCGTCGTTCCAGCACCAGTCTCGTCAAGTTCTGAGTCCGGAGGAGCGCACAGAGGCTGCTACACCGATCCCCTATCTTGCTGCTCAAGACACGGGCAGATTCGGTCGGGTGATCCGTCGGCGCGATTCGAGCGAATCTCCCCTCCCCGCCTGGCTGGCTTAATGCCCCTCCCTGCGTGGAGGTAGTGTTTGCATTGTACTACTGAAATCCCCACCCCAAGTCCACCCTCCTGTGTGAGGCGTAGTGGTTGTATAATTTAAACAGGGATCAAGCTTCATCGGCGCAGTGTGCGGGGAACCCACACTTCCCCGCTCGCCCTTGTCTCCGGCCAGGATCGGCGTCTTCACGCCGATCAGGTGAGCTCCTGGTTGCACTCCTCTTGGTCAACACTTCTTGCTTAACTAGTATTGCTTCTTAGTGCCGTCCGTCGGTGAGTGAGTGCCCGATCTCAAAATATCATCAATTTGAGTGCCACCGCGGAGCAAGTTGTGAGAGAGCCACTACATCCCACGCCCTTGGCGTGCTGGCCGCCCACAGAATTGGGGCATCCCAGGCCTTTAGGGGTTCAATCTCAAGCGAGCCAAACCCTGGAACAGCGAGGTCCCATCCCAGACCCTCTCCACCATCATCGAGTTGCCTACGGGCACGAGTGTGCGCTACACGGGTGAGTCCGCTTGAGTGGGTTCGCCGATCGGTTCGATTGCTTGCAAATCTAGGTCCAAGGTGCATTGGTCAAGTGGCTGCCACCCCCAAGGGGTTTGTGTCACATCAGTTGGTATCAGAGCAAGTCATTGACTTGTCTCTATCAAGTAAAGTCCTAGGGCATGCTTGCATTGGAGTCATCATCAATCCGACCCTTGCATTGATTCCCCCGATCATCTTGGCCACCTACTTAGCCTACTCACCACCCATGGATTTCATTCTAGATGAGGACATTACCTTTGACGGATCACATTCTAATGATTATCTTAGGTGGCAGACTACCATGGAAAGATATTTTGAAAGGACTTGGGTATATGGACCCACAAGAGTCCGCAAGGCCAAGGGACGATTTCGGGGTCAAGCCAAGAGTAAGTGGGAACACATAGAGGGATTAAGAAGGGTTAGGAGGCAAGAGCCCATTTCTTCGTGGGATTATATGAAGGAGGAACTTAGGAAGATCTATGCTCCCCGACCCTCCCATTCCCACCGTAAGGACCATAACCTGAGGAGCACTCCCACTTCCCCTTTCCCTCCCAGTCAACCCAAGACCTCCATTAGGACCCAAACCCCACCACCCAAAGGACCCCTAGATTTGTTGGAAGAGATAAGGATTGAGATTAGGAAGATCTTCTGTCACGCCCCGAGAGCGGAAGATACCCGGAGACGCGTGACGAGTTTATATCAATTATGTCAATCAGAGTATTAGTGTATTCGACACCAAAATCAGAGATGCGCAAAAGTAAAGATAACCCAATCCTTTATTCCTTCATAAGAATATGTCTATTACAAACCTTTGGAGTACTAACGAAAATAAAGGGAAAAATACAAAGTTGACTCAAGAAAATATGAAAAAGACTTGATAACACGGAAGAAGCTCTATCTCTTTCACTCTTGATTTTCCCCATCCGTTTGAGTTCCCTCATCGTCGGACTTACCTGAAAAGTAGGAAAAACACTAAGTGAGCGAATGCTTAGTAGGAAATTATATCTCAAGAACTAGCAAGGGGTTTAAGTGATTACATCTTTCATGAATGCACTATAGCTACACATGCTCGCATAAAACGACAAGATAGAAAGAGGATATAATAAAAAGATAGCAAGAAGAACTAGTCATGAACTTTCAAGAACTTATATCAAAAGATATCAAGATATTCAAGCAAGTATAATTGTCATATCAAGTCATGTTGGAATTTGGCTATTTCATTCAAGCACGCAAGTAATTACCCTTTTTCGGGCCAAGCAAGTCATGTAATATCAAGTCAAGTACAAGTACAGGATTTGTGGAATGTTCAATCAAGCTAGTCATGCACTTCGGTATAATGCCAATACCGTGATCAATCAACTCCCATGGGCACAAGTACTTTCGGGTGCTCCTCCCAGGACCAGAACGGGCCCTATATGCGCAGGCATTAATCATGTATTTTAACATCCACCTTTGTATATAGCCAATATGGAATTTCAAGGATAAAGCTTGTAGATACGTAGGATAGACTTTGAAAGAATAGAGTCCAAAAATATGACGCTTGACATAGTTAGGCGATAATAACGGTATAATCACGATTATCGATAAAACTAGGTGGAATTGGTTCCCTAGCTTGGGTACCATGACCAACAAGTATGGACACTCTTTATATAGAATTGAGGTCCACATGAACAGCACATCAATGGCAAGACGTCCTCATTCTTAATATAGAATTGAGGTCCACCAGAACATCATGTTGAATATAGAATTGGGGTTTACAAGAACATCATGACAATGTTGATATAGAATTGGGGTTTACAAGAACATCATCAAAGGGCATGATAACCTCATCCCATTAAGAGAATTCTCATGACACACACTTTGCATAACATGAGGGCCGGTATACCATGTTTCTTTAGAATGACATGGCAATCAAATAATGTAATGGGTTTTTATGGTACAACCAGCTCAGTCGGCCTTGAGGGAATCCAAGGCTCGAGGAGTCTTATGGAGGTCTCTATGACTAACTCGCTAGTCCAAAGGAACGGAATGTCCAATGGAGAGCTTGTATGTCAATGAGAATTAGTGGGTAAACGATAAATCATCATGAAACGTGGGACTATACTCACGGAACGGAATATAGTGCCGATTACATATATAGATATATATAAAACCCTTCGGTTGACAGTAACCAGTATAAAACATTAATACAGAAAATAGCGACTTACGCTAAGTCATTAATTAACCAATTAACGCCTTACTCAAGGGCGTTTATTTACAATTTGACGACTTATACTTTAGTCGTCCCTTCAATATTTCTATTCTGCAAAAAAAATCAATATTCTGGAATTTTAACAAAAACGCGCCCAGGACAGGGGCGTTACTTGTCAATAAGCGCCCTGGTATGGGGCGTCAGTTCAATAAGAGACGACCTTGTGCAGGTCGTTAATTCAACAATTTATCAGTTTTCAGATAATAAAATTTCAGGAAACAATTTCATGGTCAGGACAAGAAAAATAGCAGGATTCGATAGATATGATCATGCATTAATTTAGATTCATGGTCTCATAGTTATAGAATTTTAAACATGGATAATTATGAATTATATGAAATTGACGACTCCTGGGTAGGGCGTCAAAACAAGAATTAGCGCCCTTGTCTGGGTCGCTTCTTTAAAATCACTTAGAAAACATTTGGAAACGCAGTAAAACTATATGCATGAGATCATGGATGAATTTATTTCATAATTTATACTAGTTTGGGCTACGTTCTTGAGAAAACCTACCTTTCGAAGGTTCTGGTGAAGATATATGAAGAAACTGAAGAGGTTACGATACTCTGTTCAACACAGAAGAAGAGGACGTTGACGAAGAGCCTTCGTTCTTCAGTCAAAAAGGGGAGTACTTGTTCTCACTGCAGGCAGCCTGCAGAGGAAGAGGAAGAACATTATTCTTCGTAATACTTAATCAGTAGAGAAAGAAAGAAAATAGGAAGAACCAACCTGTGTTCTTCAGCTATGACGGTGGTCATCCGTATACTGTAGAAGAAAGAAGAAAAGAAGATCAATAGTCTTTACGATACATGGTTGAAGACAGAAGAAGAAGCACTTACTGGTTCTTCAGAGGCTCGATCGTCCAAAATAGATTCTAGGGTTCAATTAAGGGGTTACTTATAGGGTTTTGGGAATCCTAATAGGGTTAGAGTTGTATTGGAAGTAATACTTCCATGATAGAGTCCTTACTATATTCTACTGACTTGTACTAATCCATAAACCTTCCCTGGATAATGTTCTGGTTCGAACAGAACACGAACAGAATTAGCGTCTTCAGTGAGGGCGTCGAATTTATATTGACGCCTTGGCGAGCGTCGTCACTTATGTAAAACGCGCCCAGGTAGAGGGCGTTTCATTTCCTTTCCTTAATTTTATTTTTCCCGTCGTTTGAAATTTGACGCCCTATTGTCTAGGCGTCCCTTTTAAATTAACGCCTTATCCAGAGGCGTTTCCTTTTGTATCAACGCCTTGATAAAAGGCATTATTTCTTCTTGATTAATGATTTACCCATTTAGACTCTTTGTCATCTATTTACTTATCTTTTATTTTAATTTAATTTATTTAAAAATCTTGTTTTTATCAGGGTTGCTACATCTTCACTCCCCAACCTTCCCACTCCTACCTTGAGAACCATAACCCGAGGAGCACTCCCACTCCTCCTTTCTCCACCACCCAACCCAAAATTCTCCATCAAACCCACACCCCCACAAACTTCCAAAAATCCTCCTTCTACCCCTTTCCAAAAGGAACTTAAGGAGGTGACCGAAGACTATGAGGCTCCACTAGATTGGGAAGAAGAATATGAATCACAATGTCATGGGTTAGGCCGAGAAGTTCCCATCCCAGGTGGAAGAAGCATCATGGCTCACTCCACCCTCACCATTCAAACCCCCGTGGACCCCATGTCCACCCCTCCACCTAGGCCCGTGACAGCCACCACTCCCCAACCCAAAGTTACTCACCCAACCCACCTTCCACTTCCAACTCCTATCCTACCCAAACCTAGCCCCCCGCTACTTCCACTCCCAACCCCAACCCAAGTCCGGCCTCACTCACCACCCTGGGTACACCATACACCAACTGTTTTCATCTCGCCCTCAGTGGACCCGCTCACCTCCTTGGTAGAAAAATCCATACCCGACCCCATAATGGTGAACACTCCGGACCCAACCCCCGCCATGGAGATCACCCATGTCCAGGAAGAAGAAGACACTTCACATAGTGGTCTTCACCTTACACCACCCTCCCTAGTAGGGGCCGAGCTCATCTTAGGAGAACCCCTGTTACGTTGGCTAAAGGAGAACCCATTTAGAGATCTCATGGCCCATGTTTGCCCTCCTATGGAACAAAACCTTCCCATAGTACCCTTATCCACCTATCACACCACAATCCAATCATCCTATCAAGTGAAAACATTAGGGGATCTTCTTAAGGGTATAGTTTGGCAAATGGAGCTAACTGGCATGATGTCTACAATAACTGACCGACCTAGGAGCCTTGACCTCCTACACCTATGTGTCGGACCCATCTCCTCCATTTACACTGTGGGTTGCTACACTAGTGACCTTCTGTTACTCCTCCCTACACCCGACGAGCCCGATGCTATTCACAAACTAGAGTTGCTTGTCTCGGGTAGAACATCTAGTCCTCCATTCATGGCCGACCATCCCACCAAAAACTTTGGCCTGATCACTTTACTAGAGGAGGAGAATCCACCATCAAGGGGTTGTGAGGATCAAAAGGACCTAGGGTTCCTCTCCTTAGGTGACCCTTACCATGACCCCTTCGATCCCTTCCTATACCCACCCACCTTACTCACCACCAACCTGTCCCTACCCCATCCAACCTTATTGGACCAAGCCCACTCCATTTTCCTACACCCCTTTGACCCCTATGAGTGAAAACTCTCACACCAAGCCATACACATAGAAGGAGCCATTTTGATGGGAATGCATGTGCCACTACATTTTGCATCATTTGGTAGGGCTAGTAAGCCCAGTCATCTCATACATGTCACACACACTTTAAGCCCAATGCAGGACTGGCTCATATTTGGATGTGCTGGTCCTCCATCATTCATCATTGATCATATACATGTTAGGAGCCTCTACGGGTGTCCGGGTCCCCCGGCATTCATCACCACTTTGAGTGATAGGTTTCCCTACAAATACCATGGCCCTCCAACCATTGTTATGCAGCCCATGCATGATAGAGCCACTTGTGGCTACCCCGGTCCACCCAAGTTCATCAGGGTCCACATGGCATCACAGAATGATAGGTCAATTTACGATTGTCCCGGTCTACCTTTGCATGCTATCCTCTTTCACACCCACTCACCGCATTATGATACATGGCATGAGCATACACGCAAGCAATTCTTGACGAGCGGTGAGGTTCACAAAGAGTGGACAAGAGCTCGCAAGCGCCATTTGGAATTCCAAGTAGGTAATCTAGTGATGATGGCATTGGAGTGGCTCTACCCTAGGGTCACCTCCAATTCGAGGGCACGAGGACTTGGACCTTCCCAAGTTCTGAGTGACTTTGGCAACCCGGCTATCGGGTTGGACTTACTAATAGGTTTTGGGATTCACCCCATTTTCCACGTGGCGGATCCAGCACCCTATATGGGCACCGCGGTGCATCCTAGTGAGTGCCTCGAGCCTTTATCTTCCTTTGAGAGGGACACCCTCGGAGAGCCACCAAAAATCAGCCTGAGAGTCCGACATGTGCACACGGAGGCAATACTAGGCAAGCAGGGTTCCATCGCCAGCAAGAGGGTGCGCCTGAGCCGCCTCGAGAGGATGAAGGACCGTCTCCTGGTTGCGGACGCAGGGTTGAGTTTGGAGGTTGAGGCTCACTCTGAGCTGCTTGAGAGGACCACTTCCCTGGTGGGCCCATACTCGACGGAGTCGAGTTTTCCGCGCCCCGGGGGTATGATGAGGACATCACCAACACTTTCATATGATCGAGGATCCCGATGCTCGCCACCTATGCTACATCTTGTTCACCAGTTTATTTCGAGTCATATGATGTAATTTTTATTTTTATTATCATGTACTTTTCCTTTTATTTGAGTCCAATACCTAGGTTAGGTAGCTATTTACCTAAGTCTTAAGTCATTATGTGTGTTATTGGGCCCAATTATATGGGCTAGGCCCAGGGGCGCCCCCTTCCCCTTGGTTTAGTGTTAGAAGTCCAAAAGTTAGGGACCTAAGTTAAATTGTGAGATTCCTATAAATAGGACCCCAATCCCTCATTTGTAAGGTAATGAAGTATTGATAAAAGTTTGCCAAAGCATTTGTGCATCTCTCTCCCTCTCTCTCTAGCTCTATTTTTTTTCTCTCTCTCTCTAAAGGGGGCGAACCCCATTCTCTCTCCTCCTCTCTCCAAATTTTGAAATTCACTCTCTCTCCTCCCTATTCACCTCTAATTAAGACCCCTCCCCCTTCCCCATACCTCTCATTTAATCCCCCTCTAACCCCTAGGTGGAATCTCTTTCTCCTAGGCACCTCTCCCTCCTCCCAAGCAACCTTTCCCCTTCCCCATACAACCTTTCATTTTCCCAAGGGAGAATCCCACCTCCCAAGCACCCATTCACATCCCCAAGACACCCCTTCCCATTCTCTAGACCAGAATTAAACCCTCCATTAACCACACATTCAAACCAAAGTAGAGATCTCTCCTCCCTCTCTCATTCCCAACCCAAATTCGCAGCTCCCCCTTCCTCCACTTGCTAGACCACCTCCCAGCCCCCTTTTTGCCCCTCCCACACCTTGTATCACCCCCTAACAGACCCCCACATAGTCAGGTGCCATCCCCACACCCATCCACCCCATTTGCCACCCCATCTACTCCGTCTCCCATCACCTTTCACCACCCTATCCATCTCAATTCGCAGGCAGCAGTTGGAGCTCAACTTGTAGAGGCTGCTCTGGAGTCGTCCGACGTCCTCTGGAGGTACACCATACATCGCCGGAAAGGTCTGCGAGTCTTCTTCGCAAGCGAGGTGGAATCGTCTCATTCCGACTTCGCTACAGTTCGTGGTGCCTGTTCTCATCCAACTGCATGACAAGGACCAGAACCTGGACCTGAGCTGCAGTGCAGAAGCTCCCACGGCCACATCCTTCAACTTCTGGAGGCGCCACTTGGCCGAGAGCTGCATCCACGAGTCATCCACCACCACCAACAAGCGGCATCCCGTTTGGCATCAGGAAGTGTTCTTTCCAATTTTTCTCCCACGGGTGCGCAGACAGTCCATTTGGGTCCTGCCCCGACACTGCCTCACTCAACGAACTCCTCCTCACCACCCTGACATCTTCTGGTGCTGTTCTCAGTTTCTGCTCTAAGAATACTCATCCACGGACGTCCTCGACTTGGTTTTGCCTCATTCAGACTTCGGGAGTGATCGTGGTACCTTCTACAAGAATCTGCAACAATCTGGGCCAGCCAGAACCTGAACTCTGAGCACCTGTTCCGGGGTCCACTCTGACCAGAGGCGACGCGGGAACCGCCCACAAAAATTCACAGGCGTACCTGGGTCTGTCAGCGTCGTTCCAGCACCAGTCTCGTCATGTTCTGAGTCCGGAGGAGCGCACAGAGGCTGCTACACCGATCCCCTATCCTGCTGCTCAAGACACGGGCAGATTCGGTCGGGTGATCTGTCGGCGCGATTCGAGCGAATCTCCCCTCCCCGCCTGGCTGGCTTAACGCCCCTCCCTGCGTGGAGGTAGTGTTTGCATTGTACTACTGAAATCCCCACCCCAAGTCCACCCTCCTGTGTGAGGCGTAGTGGTTGTATAATTTAAACAGGGATTAAGCTTCATCGGGACAGTGTGCGGGGAACCCACACTTCCCCGCTCGCCCTCGTCTCCGGCCGGGATCGGCGTCTTCACGCCGATCAGGTGAGCTCCTGGTTGCACTCCTCTTGGTCAACACTTCTTTCTTAACTAGTATTGCTTCTTAGTGCCGTCGGTCGGTGAGTGAGTGCCCGATCTCAAAATATCATCAATTTGAGTGCCACTGCGGAGCGAGTTGTGAGAGAGCCACTACATCCCACGCCTTTGGCGTGCTGGCCGCCCATAGAATTGGGGCATCCCAGGCCTTTAGGGGTTCAATCTCAAGCGAGCCAAACCCTGGAACAGCGAGGTCCCATCCCGGACCCTCTCCACCATCGTCGAGTTGCCTACGGGCACGAGTGTGCGCTACACGGGTGAGTCCGCTTGAGTGGGTTCACCGATCGGTTCGATTGCTTGCAAATCTAGGTCCAAGGTGCATTGGTCAAGTGGCTGCCACCCCCAAGGGGTTTGTGTCACATCAGATCTCGTCTAATTCGTTCCAGCTAGTAGATGGCTAACTCTGCTCCCCATGATTAGGTAATGCCGACGCCAGGGGAGACGTCTGGTCGGGTCCGGAAGGCTGTCGCCAAACGAAGGCCAAGCATTGGTCCGATAGCGGTGGAGGGGCTGGTTCTGGTCTCAGACCCGGGGGGGTAGAGCCTCACCGCATTTGTGCAAGCGGGTGGCATACCCCGGCTGATGGTTCCACTTCCGCCTCTGCGGAAGCTTCCGGGCCAAGTAGAGGACCCGTTCTTGAGGCAGATATTCGCGGGGCTTTGCGCACACCTGGAGGGATCCCAGACGCGAGAGAGAAGTTTATGGGCGACGGCTTCGGGCCCAGCCTTGCTCGAAGCCCCTCCTTCGGCCGAAGCAGCGGCACCTGCGCCCCCGTCTATCGAAACAGTGGCAGAGGCGGACCGGACGGAGGAAGAGGAGGCAGGAGAACATCGAATGATGGCGGCGCCAAGTGCTTCGGCGATGACCTTATCCATTCCCCCAGCGGTGGCCGGCCAGGGATCCTTTGCCGAGCTACGTCGGCCGGGCGACTTGACTCTTGCTCTTCCATCCTCTTCAGCCGCGGTGGATGCTTATTTATGGACGGAGGTGGACAGCACCGTGGAATTCACTCCCCCGGCCGTGCCTTCAGTCAGCCACACTTCGTCGGATGCGCCGGTCCGCCAAATTCTAGTGACGTTGCGGACAATGCTCCTTGCCGACCTCTCCTTATCATACCGGGAGGTGCACAGCATAGTGACCCAGTTGACTGGGGCACTGCAAGTGCTGGGCTGCCCGCTGGGGGAGTGGTCGCGCAGAGTCTTATTACTGTTGAGGTATGTCAAACGCCGCGAGTTCCTCGAGACCCAGGCTGCCGACGAATGCGCCGCCCTCGATGCCTAGGCAGACGAGTATTTACAGACCTTGGAGGCACGACGCCATGATGAAGAGCGCCATGGGAAGGCTCTCGGGGAAGGCCAGAGCAATGTTCGCTCCCTTAAGAACCGAATTGCGAAACTGGAGAGCTACCTCGCCGCGGCTAGGTCTGACCTTGCCGAGGCCGAAAGAGCGGTCGAGACGAAAGGCGAGGCTCTCGCCGTTGCCGAGGTCGAGACGGCGTCCGTGGAGGCGGAGCTCGCTCGACTCGAAGAACGGAGGGGCCGCTTGCGCGACATGACAAACTTCCCTTGCGTCGGAATCCTCCCTCTCGAGGACATCTTCAGGGGCATTGACTGAGCGTTGCTCCCTTGCTCCTTTCTCTTCTCTTTCTTTTTCCTTTTGAGATGTAATCTAGGGGTATGCCCCGAAGCACATGTAGTTTAACCTTTCTTGAATAGAACAGAGCATTTACTACCTCGCATGCCCTTTCAGTGTGTGTTCATCCCAGGGGGAATTTCTTTTCTCCTCCCTTCTCTTTTGTGTATACTGTCTTCTTCTTCCTCCTTCCTACTTTTTGCTGTGACAAAACACATTGGCAGGGTGTAAATCTTCGCGGTGGTTCGCTCCAGGAGAACCAGGGAGGAACCCATGTCAGGGCACGGGAGAGTGCTCACCCTCCCAGGGGGAGGGTGAGGGAACCACTCCACCATACCGAATGGGCGACTCACTGGTCTCGCCATAGTGTTGGAAACGCGCACTGGCCTCAGGCGGGGAATCTTGGTCAGAGACTGGGTCCCTCGTTGCTCAGAGGGGATGGGGAGAAGAGTTTGTTTAGTAAATGACCTGCACGGGAGGTCCAAGCCAAAGGGGTACTCACCGCCCGGGGAGGACGGAGAGAAGAGTTTGTTTAGTCAATGGCCTGGACAGGAGGTCCATGCCAAAGGGGTACTCACCGCCCGGGGAGGATGGAGAGAAGAGTTTGTTTAGTCAATGACCCGGACTGGAGGTCCACGCCAAAGGGGTACTCACCGCCCGGGGAGGACGGAGAGAAGAGTTTGTTTAGTCAATGACCCAGACTGGAGGTCCAAGCCAAAGGGGTACTCACCACCCGGGGAGGACGGAGAGAAGAGTTTGTTTAGTCAATGACCTGGACTGGAGGTCCAAGCCAAAGGGGTACTCACCGCCCGGGGAGGATGGAGAGAAGAGTTTGTTTAGTCAATGACCCGGACTGGAGGTCCACGCCAAAGGGGTACTCACCGCCCGGGGAGGACGGAGAGAAGAGTTTGTTTAGTCAATGACCCGGATTGGAGGTCCATGCCAAAGGGGTACTCACCGCCTGGGGAGGACAGAGAGAAGAGTTTGTTTAGTCAATGACCCGGACTGGAGGTCCAAGCCAAAGGGGTACTCACCGCCTGGGGAGGACGGAGAGAAGAGTTTGTTTTAGTCAATGGCCTGGACAGGAGGTCTACGCCAAAGGGGTACTCTCCGCCCGGGGAGGACGGAGAGAAGAGTTTGTTTAGTCAATGACCTGGACTGGAGGTCCACGCCAAAGGGGTACTCACCGCCCGGGGAGGACGGAGAGAAGAGTTTGTTTTGTCAATGACCCGGACTGGAGGTCCAAGCCAAAGGGGTACTCACCGCCCGGGGAGGACGGAGAGAAGAGTTTGTTTTAGTCAATGACCCGGACTGGAGGTCCAAGCCAATGGGGTACTCACCGCCCGGGGAGGACGGAGAGAAGAGTTTGTTTAATTTATTTTAGTATCTCCGCTGATGCGGGGCAATGATTGGAAATGGGGGGCGCTCCCCCTTCTTTTTGGCTTTCATTCTTCCCTTGCTCTCTTCTCTTCCTCTTTCTTTTCTTTTCCTCTTCTTCTCTTCTCTTTTTTTTTCTCCTCTTCTTTTTTTTCTTCCTCTTTTTTTTCTCTTCTTTTTTTTTCTTTTTTTTTTCTTCTTTTTTTTTCTCTTCTTTTTTCTTCTCTCTTTTTCCTTTCTCTTTTCTCTCTTTTTTTATCTTCTTTTTTTTCTTCTTTTTGAAAACATGGGCAATGGTCAAGTCGTTTGGACATTAATGACGCAAATCCGCCCAAAATAAGGCGAAGGATAATATTATTGATTGAATGGGGGTACCGGGGCATTGTACAGTCTCAGGTGCCTTCCATTAAGAGGCGGGAATTGAACTTCCCCGCGGTGGTTGACAATTACATAGGCTCTACCCTCGTAGACTTTTTGGACTACGTAAGGTCCGAGCCAGTTCTCATTCAGCTTGCCCTTGGGGTTGGCAGCCATGAGATCTCTTCTCTTGACCATGACAAGGTCACCCTTTCTGAATTCGCGTTCCTTGACAAGCTTGTCAAAGGCGCGTGCAATCCGGCCTGGTAGCCCTGAATGTTCTGTTGGGTCTGAAGCCGTTTTCCTTCCAGGCTGGAGAGTTCTTCGAGTCTTCGCTCGACGTTGGTCTGCCCTTCAAGGACAAGCCCGTGCTGAAGGGCGACCCTGAGGGAAGGTATCTCCAGTTCGATGGGGACGATTGCCTCCGAGCTGTATACGAGAGAGAAGGGCTATCAGCCTGTTGGGGTCTTGTATACGGTCCGGTACGCCCATAGCGCCTCGTACATCCTTTCTTCCCAGTCCCTCTTGTTAGAGCTAACAGTCTTGGCCAAGAGGGTGCAGAGTGTCTTATTAAAAGCTTCGGCCAGCCCATTAGCATGTGGATTATAAGGAGTCGATGTCCTCCAATCAATTTTATATTTTTCTACCAGTCGGTAGACCTTCTGATTGCGGAAGTGGCTGCCGTTGTCTGATACAATCCGATCGGGCACGCCAAACCGGAATATAATGTTGCGGCGGACAAACCTGACCATGATCTCTCTAGTGACCTCCCGTAAGGCGACAGCCTCTGCCCAGCGGGAGAAGTAGTCAGTTGCCGCCAAGATGTACTTGCAGCCTGTGGAAGATGCAGGTAAGGGACCCACTGGGCAAATGGCCAACTGGGCACGGTTGGGTGTAACTGCACGGGGGGCCTTCTGGGTATGATGGCATGCTCCTGGCATTTCTGACACGACTTAGCATATTTACAGCAGTCGTCGAACATTGCAGGACAATAATAGCCGAGCTTCTTTATTTCAATCTTCATTTTCGGTCCCACCTGGTGTGCGCCAGCTGTCCCGGCATGGACCTCCTTCATGACCCTCCAAGCTTCCTCAATGGACAAGCATCGGAGAAGTAATTTCTACTTGGCGTCGGCCACCACTCGGAATAATATTCCGTTTCGGAGCTCATAAGAGTCCTTAATTTTGGTTAGCTTGATCTTCTCTTCTCTCTGCTTGGGCAGCTGCTGGTATTTGAACCACTACATCAGGGGGTTTCTCCCGTCTGGTAGGCCGACGGCTTCTGCTGTAGTGACTTCTAGCTCTTCTTCTTCTGGTTCTTCTTCTATCATACTAGGCATTTGGCGCTGATTTATTACTCGAATATTGAGAGATCCATCTGGAGGCACTGCCAGTGAGCTTGCCAATTTTGCCAGGGCATCGGCTTGTGCATTCTCCCCTCTGGCGACATGGCCTATCTCGAGGAGGTAGAACCGCTCCATGAGTCCCTTTGCCTTAGTGTGATAAGGGAGCAACTCAGGTTTTCGGACGTCGAACTGCCCCTGGACTTGCTTGACGACCAGCAGCGAGTCATCGAATACCTGGAGCATTTTGATCTCCATTTGGAGGGCTACCTGGAGGCCGATGATCAGAGCTTCATACTCTGCTTCATTATTTGTGCAGGGCTTGCTAATGCAGCAGGAAGTGTGCATCACTTCTCCGTCTGGCGATTTGAGGACGATGCCGGCTCCGGCCCGTACTTTGGCGCATCCGAACGGGGTCGCTTCTGTTCTCGAGGCCCCGTCAAAGTATAGCTGCCAGATAGCTTGTTGGACATGATCCACCTCAAGTGTCTCATCCTCGGGTAGCTCTGTGGCCAACGGGGAGTCTTCGGGCACAGGGTGTGCTACGAAGAAATCCACGACGGCTTGTCCCTTAACGGCCTTCTGCGGCACGTAGGTGATGTCAAACTCCATGAGCAGCACGGCCCACTTGCCAAGGCGCCCCTTCGGGATAGGCTGGGAGAGAATGTGCTTGATGGGGTCAGCTCTGGATATTAAACATACTTCATGGGACAGCATGTAGTGCCTCAACTTCTTGACTGCGAAGACCAAGGCAAGATAGACTTTCTCAATCGGGATGTACTTGGCTTCCGCTCCCACCAATCTCCGGCTAAGGTAGTAGAGAGCCCGCTCCTTTCCCTAATCATTGTTCTGAGCGAGCATTGCCCCCAGTGAATATTCGGTAGCCGCTATGTAGAGAATTAGCGGTCTGCCTTTGACAGGTGCCCCCAGGACTGGCGGGGTCTTCAGGTACTCCTTTAGCTGGTCGAACGCGTGCTGGCATTCGTGACCCCAGCTGAAGGGTGCATTCTTCATCATCAATCTGTGAAAAGGTTGGCAGCACCCCGACAGGTTGGAAATGAACCTGCGGATGTAAGCTAAACGGCCCTGCAGGGATCTCAGCTCTCCCAGACCCTTCGGAGGGGGCAACTCCTGAATGGCTTTTATCTTGAAGGGGTCAATCTTGATCCCTCTGTGCCAGACAATAAAGCCGAGGAACTTACCACTGGACACGTCAAAGGTGCACTTCATAGGGTTCATCTTCAGCCCATACAGTCGGAGCCTTTGGAAGATGACCCTGAGGTCGCTCAGATGTTCAGCTCTCTTCTTAGTCTTGACAACTAGATCATCAATGTAGCATTCGACCTTGCTGTACAGCAGCTCGTCGAAGATCTTGGTCATCGCCCGCTGATATGTAGCACCGGCATTCTTGAGGCCGAAGGGCATCCTCTTGTAGTGGAATATCCCCTTGGGCAACCTGAAAGCCGTGTGAATCCGATCATGGTCGTCTATCCAAATTTGGTTATAGCCGGATGATCCATCCATAAAGGACAAGGCCTCGTGGCCAGTGGTTGCATCAATCATCACTTCGGTGATAGGCACCGGGAAGACATCTTTTGGGCAGGCTTTATTCAGGTCGCAGAAATCCACGCAAATCCTGATCTGTCCATTCTTCTTCTTCACCGGTACGATGTTGGCCAACCAAGTGGTGTATTGGTTTTCTGCCACGAAGCCAACATCTATGAGCTTGTCGACCGCCTTGCAGTTCTGGCTGATCAATTCCGGCCTCATATGCTGGGGAGACTGCTTCACTGGTTCCACCGTGGGATCAATGGCCAAAATGTGCTGAGTCACCTCGGGACTGAGCCCAGGCATTTCTTTATAGTTCCAGGCAAAGCAATCCCAGAATTCTTGCAGTAACTTTGTGTATTGCTCTCTCTCCTGTAGGGGCATGAGAGCACTCAGAAAGGTCGGCCTGGGGTCACCTTCGGTGCCAAGGTTGATCTCAATCAATTCATCGACTATGGCCTGGCCGCCATTTTCAATTTCCGGCGGGGCTGGCGACAAATCGACGAAGTCTTGATCTTCATTATCTTCGAGCTCGAGGACGCCATCCCCCTCTTCTTGTTCCTCGTGACTGGGCGTGGAGGCTGCATTCATCGCGCACTCCTCCTGGATTATAGCCGCCGGGTCCGCGGGGTCCACTAGTGTAGAAAGGCACAAGGCCACCTCGGGGTCTTCTGTGTACTCATCATAGACAGCTCCGGCCGGGGCCGGGGCAGCCGCATCTTCAGGCGCCTGGTACTGGATGGATAGTGTATAGGCTTCTGTTCTGGGGCTGTCTGCCACGTGGGGGCGTGGTGGGGCTACCACATAGTCTCCCATTCTGAGCTCATCCCTGTCAATGAGGTCTTAAGCAATGTCTTTGAAGACATAGCAGTCTTCGATGGCGTGGCCCAGTATCTGGTGGAAGGGACAAAACAGTGGGTCCCCACTTCTTCGGGTGTCCTGCGGCCTCTTGGACCGTGGGAGGGAGACCTTGCCGTAATGGCATGCCCAGTCAAAAATACCTCGAGTCTTCTCTCTTGGGAAAGAGTAGGGCTTCTGCAGCTTCTCTTGGAGTGTTAGGCCTTGCCTGGTTGGCCGCCCGATTAATGGGCTTGCCGTGTCTCTTGTCTCCCTTCTTGACCAGACGAGGACATCGGGACTGGTGTCTCGGGGTCGAGACATGTGGCCACCCCACGGGCGGAGAGAACTTTGGATCAGGTCAGTCACTAGTGAGGTCAACTCAGCCAGCCGTGCCTTTAACATCTCGATCTCCCGTTGCTGCCTATGGTACAAGGCGTACATGACGGGGTCGTATCGAGGAGGATCCGGAGCATGCCCCATGCTACTGCTTCTTGCTTCGCCAGCAGGCCGGAGTGAGGGCGCCTCAGTGGTGTGCCCCTTCGAGGTTAGTCCCTCGGAGAAAGAGGAGGTCTTCCCCATGCATCGGCGGCGGAGAGGGTTCCAAAGGAACACCTCTTCTTCTTGCGCCTCCTCAGTCGGGGGCCTGAAATGTACATCTTGGTGGGCTTCCCGCAAATCGGCAGCTTCCGCGGGGTCATCGCCAGACAAGGCCGAAACCGATATCACATCAGTTTCGTAATAATCTTCTAGTGAAAAGCCCAGACCGAGGTGCTTGGTGATTTGCAGCAACCGCCGATCCAGGTTTGGTGGGTTCCACATTCTTTCGAACATTTCCTTCCGGCTGGAGGGTTGATAGGGGGGAATCTTTTGCTTTCTGACCATTCTGGCTGCCTGGTCGGTCATGTGGGAGAGTCCCGCAATGGGGACGTGCGGGTCATACAACTCGTCAGGAAATCGGCAATCATCGTCTTCCCTGACTGGCTTTTCCCCGGCAACATAAAAGATAGTGGATGGCCCCTCCGAGTTAGGCACTTCAAAAGTTCCCAGCTGCTCGGCTGCTTGATAGTCAATTTCTGTAATGGGCTTGATGATCCCTGGCGAGACTCTGACATCCTCCAGCAGGTCTTCGAGGCAAGGCGTCCTCGGTGTAGAGTAGATGGGGAGAGGGGCTGCCTTAAATACCCCCCCTCTTGTGCAATGAATGGTACATGTGGGAGAGCCACATAACCTGGGGGCGGCGGAGGAAACCAACTGCCAGACTCCACTTTCTTCTTTCCCTTGTCTTGGGCGGCTTGGGGAGTTTGCTTTGCCTTTTCTAGATATAGGTTGGCATCTGACAGATGACACTCAAACATCTCGAACGGGTGGAGATCGGCGAAGATTCTGACTTCCTTCCCCGCACAGGGGTACTTGATGCATTGATGCAGGGTGGAGGGCACCACTCTGTTCTGGTGTAGCCAGGGCCGGCCAAGCAACGCCTTATAGGAGGTGTTGGAGTTGATGACGTGGAACTGGACATTGGTGCTAAAGTCATCAAAGGTCAAGTTGAACTCTGCAACCCCCATGGGCACCTCGCATTTCTGGTTAAAACCGGCAATCTTGACATTTTTGACCTCAACCAGGTGCACGTCAAAGTAGTGCTTTTGGTACACCCAGTAAGGAAGTATATTCACTGTTGCCCCTGGGTCGATCAGGACCCTGTTGATAGGCTGGCCGTTCAACTGCCCTTTCATGTAGAGGGGTCTGTTATGGCTGCAGGTGGGCAGGAGCATGTCATCTTCTGTGAAAGCCACAGCCACCTCAGGTGATATCTCTGTTAGGCAAGCTTCAAGATGTGCTGGCGTCTAGAGCGCGGCAATGATGGCTTGCCGTGTTTCTTCGTCCAAAGACAGCATCTCCCATACGGTAAACCGGGTCGGGATCTTTTTGAGGTGTCTGACTATTCGGTCGGCAGCCCGCACCTTGAGTAATTTCATCTCTTCGGGCTTGCCGCGCCTACCCCCAACTTGGAGCTGGGGTGTCAGATCAGTGGATGCCTCCTCTGCGGGTCCTGTCACAGCCTGTGGGGCCGGCGGGGCCTCCTCCTTTTCTTTCATTAATTCGGCGAGATTTGGGATGCCGTTAAATTCTTCTTCCGACTGAGGGGGAGCCGCCGCCGGTGGAGCTTGGGAACTGCTCGCTTCTCTGATCGAAGGAGACCCCTGGGGACGCGCCCGCCCTGTCGTTCGGGCTAACAGGAATTCGGCGAATGAAGCGGTGCCTCGGCTCCTGGCCCCTCCGGGATAGAGACCCGACGGAGGAGGGATCTCGGTGCCTCGGACCTCAGGGTCAGGAACCTGGTATGGTTGTTCTCCCCTGAGCATGATGTTGAGGTTATCCTGAGGAGGGCGCCCCCACTTCCTTCCTGACCTGGTGGCGTGTTGGGAAGTGGACACTTCAGCTTGGTTCACCTCCGTCGGCTCATGGGGTGGCTCTTCTTCTTTTTCTTCCAGGGAGAGGGCAGTGTCGAATAGCGCCGAGAGGGTGTTGCAGGGGATGACGACCTCCTTTTTCTTCTTGCTCCTGGGTCTCCTCTTCTTCTTCTTCTTTCCTGCTGCAGCCAGGGGCTGCTCTCGGGGCAGCTCACTCCATAGGGGAGGCTCTTTCTCTGCTTCAGCTTCTGTTTTTGGAGCCAGTTCAAGTGATTTGAACTCCTCCCAGGGGACAAACTCTTTCAGCTCCACGGGCTGGATTTCGGGCTGTTCATAATCTTCGAGCCCATCAATAATAGCCTGGAGCCTTTCGACCGCCGGGCTGGTCTTCTTATGCATCCGCATCAGGATGCAACTCTTTTTATTGTGAGTGGGCCGCCTCATGACCAGCCGAGGGGCCGTGTCGTGGCAAACCGGGCTTGCCGGGGGTGGTGCAGGCAGAGGTGTCACATCCCTACGATGAATTCCCAGGGTGGGCTGAGGGACATGTTCTCTTCTATTTTTGCTGGGTACGGTTTGCCAGCCTCCTTGGTCTTGAGCCGGGGCCAGGATAAAAGTCTCATAAGTGGCGCGGGCGCAGGCCTCCGCCCACTCCTCGGGCAGCTCCTGGTATAACTAGACCATGTTGACTGTGGAGGTTATGTTAAGAAACTCATGCGGTTGCGGGGGGTCTACCTTATGCTCCCCCATATCCAGTTCCCCGTTCTTGATTAAGGATTCAATGACATCCTTGAAGACATAGCAGTCCTCAATGGTATGCCCGAGCATCCGGTGGTACAGGTAGAAGCGCGGGTCATCTTTCTTCTTTAGGTCGCCGGGCCTCTTCGGCTCTGGCAGTGTGATTTTATTGTAGCTGGTTGCCCACTCAAACAGGAGCTTGGACTTGTCTCGAGAGAAGGAATATAGCTTGTTTCTCCTCTTCTCCCTTAGTGAGGGGCCCTCCCGCCGTTCTGTGGTTCTGGGTAGAGGAAGGTTGGCAGCTCCCTTGGCTTTCTCCTTCTGTTTCTCAAAGGCCTGGAAATCTAGTGCGTGCACCTCAGGGGGAGCTGGTTTCTTCTCGGCGTGTCTAGCTCTCTGGCTTGATGCGGCCGGGGTGGAAGAATATCGGGCGAGAAACACCTCGATCTCGGCTGCCACATTATTCAGGCGGTCAAATGTCTTGACTTCAGTGCCGATCATCCTTTCCAGGATTTCTTTCTTCAGATTCTGCTTGCAGATCTGCACCGCATCCTCCTGGTGCGGGGGACGCCTGCACCTCATGCTGAGGTTCCTCCATCTTTTGATGTAGTCGAGGGCCGACTCATCATTCTTCTGCCTTGTGGCATAAAGCTCTGCCACGGTGACTTCCCATTCTGCGACATAGAATCTTTCTTTGAACTTCTTCTGCATGTCGGGCCAGTCAACAACTGACCCGGGTGACAGGCTGGAATACCACTCAAAGGCAAGCCCGGTAAGTGTTGAGCCGAAGAACTTCAGGAGGTAGGCTTCATCAGCAGCCAGATCTCCCATAACTTTCACATAATAAGCAATGTGCTCCCTGGGAGACCCTTGCCCATTGAACTTTTCGAACTTGGGTGGCTTGGTGACGCCAACCGGCAACTTCTTCGCAGCATGGTGAGCCGGGTAGGGCACCCGGTAGACGTCAAACGGCGTCTGATCCCCGTCACCTCTCTCGGCTAGTTTCATGTCTATCATCTGTTCCAGCATCAACCGGCTAATTGTCGTCGGGTCGACCGGACTCGGATAAAAATGAGCGGGCTGCGCGCTCGGGGTGGCCAACACAGTCGCCTGGGGGGCCATGAGGGACCATTGGGAAAGTGAGGCATGTGGCGGGGCCGGTGCGGTGCAATGTGCCTACTGCAGGGACGCGCCCCCGAGGGGGTTGAGGGCTGTTGGGAGAGCTGCTCCTGAAGATTGCCCCCTGTCCCTGGGTGCTTCGGGTAAAACCTCGGTCTGCTAGGACATCGGGGGCGGTGTGTTCTGCTCATTCAGTTGCTTTTTAAGTGACTCAATTTCCTGCTGGAACCGCTGCATCATGAGCAGTATTGCCGGGTCAGCTGCGGGGAGACTAGGCATGCCCCCTGTCTCTTCGACCGGGGTGTCCTCGGATGAGGTAGAGGGTCCGCCGCTCGTGTCGCCGGTGGTGACTACGTTGGCCGTGAGGGCCGCAAGGGGCTCTTCAGGGAAGGTCCCTTCGGCGCCTGTCGGTGTCGCGTTGCCTGCCGCTCTCCCTCTTCTAGTAAGGGGTCCCGGCCTGGCGGCGAGTCTGGCCATCTCTTCAGGATCGGTAGGCAAGGCCCCATACTGACCGCGAACTCCTGCCATATTGCAGGTGAAGGTTCTCCAGTTCTTGTTTCTCTTCGTCACCCTCCTAGACGATCTCCCTGGGAACACCAGCCTGTCGAAGACCGATAGTCGGGGCGACGCTTCCTCCCGGACAGGGGACTGGCGCAGCTCCTCCGAGCGATTCCTCGACTCCGCACTGGGTGTGGATCGGGCTCCCTCTTCCTGGAAAGCGGAGGCTACTACCCCCAGCAGTCTCTGACGACCCAAGGGAGTGCTACCTGGGCCCCGGAGGTAGTTTCTCATGGCCTGCTCGATCCCTTCCCACTCTTGGTCGGGGAGAACAGCCTGTGGTTGCATGTCGATGATAGCGGCAGGAGGAGAGTAGGCCCTGGGTGTCGGGCGGGCAGCATTATGTCGGCGCCCACGGCAGCGGCGGTAGGCATTCTCGGACAGCACCGGCATGACGGGTGCTGGTTGGCGGGTTGGGGTCGTCAGTCCGACCCTTTCATTTCTTCTGGCGCACCTCGGGCGGAAAGTGCTAGGTCCCGCTTGGGCGGGTGTAGTAGGCTGGGCCTCCTTGGGGACCCAAACTTGTCTCAGTTTGGTCGGCCTGTGAGCCGGCGCATTCTCTGGTGCTACGGCCGAGGTTGCAAGTGTCGCCTTCTCTTTCAGCTTCTCCAGTCCTTGAAAAGAGTTGCGGACCGGGACAGTCGGGACGACGCGGTCTGGTGTCACCTGGGACCTCTGCCCGTCCAGGCGGACTCGGAGGGTCCCGACGGCCATAGATTTCCCAGAGTTAGACATGCGGCGTCCCGAGACGGTGCCGATATTGTTCCTCCGGAGCCTTCTCCAGTGAGACGCCGATCCTTGGTGGGATGGGCCAGCAGTCTGATGCACATGGTGCACATTGCAGCTTAGCGTCGTTGTCGAGACGCCGTCATTGTTCTTGGCCACAGCTTGCCGATAGCAGCTTCTGTGGCCCCCGGAGCGGGAGCATTGGTCTGGGGCTCCTCGGGTGCCTTCACGTCGAGAATGTTGGCAAAGGCCACCCCCAAGAAGTTGGGGAAGCCCATAGTGGGAGGGAAGCTCCCAAAGTTGAGGGGGACCGCCAGGTAGCCGCCTCGAACATGGTTCTCAATGACTTGAGGGCCGCAAGTGACAGCCATCGTCGGCACCATGATGCAATTCTCTCCTGCATTTAAGAAAGTAGCGCAATTAGTGTTACAAGAAGGGGGCCGCGGGGCCCCTAATTTCGGCAAAGAGATGAAGGGTGGATCCGTCCCACCGGGCGTGCCAGACTTGTGGACGCACTTTTCGTTCATCTATTGAGCTGGTCTATTCGGGAATGGTTGATTCGTCTATTAAGTGCGTGGGCATGCCAGTCATCGGAGTGACAATTTATTCAGGCTCCAAAGAGCCCATGGTGCGCTCGATCTGACTTTGTCAGACGATTGTGTGGTTCATGTCGGGACCAGATCCCGTCATGTCATAAAGGTCACGACGTCATTTACATCCCCCATACGAGGGAACACCCTTGATTAATTGCCAAAATTAGGGGCCCTGCGGCCGAAGGAAATAATACTAACTATGCGAGAAAGGGGCAGGAATAAATCACACTAAAGTCCGCATCAGGATACGAGCCATTAGCCATGTCGGTCACTCGTGGACCCTTTTCATATTCGGACACGGGTCCGTAATAGAAACGCGACGGAAACCGGGGTGGACCCGTTCAAATGTCTGCCAAATGCACGACAATTTTTTTTAGTAATGGCTCGGAAGGGATCCGAGGTGAGAAACAAATCCGGTCTGATTGGGATGTCGGCCCAAGACTAGGTCGGGGCCTGGCCGCGTCAGGATAATTCCCAAGACCCGGGCCCGGCCTGAAAGGGCGGCATTATTGTTCCTTCTGCGTCGAGTCACGGAGAGAGGGGGCTGCAATGTAGAATTATTAATACCTTATATTGTTTTGTCATTGTTGTTCTTGTTACTCCATTGCTTATTCCCCTTTCCGTATTTGTTCCGGGTGATTTCCCTCATCTTACTCATTGTCATTATTACCCTTTCTATTATCATTATTACTATTGTCACTTATTTCATTCATCATTTTTTTTATACGGATCTGTTCAGGTTTACTTATTCATCATGATTTCTATTAGCTTGTTAGTGCTGCCATTATATGCCCGTATATATGTGTATGTGCATACGCATTCATGTATTATTATTCTTTGGGGAGAGTTGACCCTTGGCGGGTTGAAAGGGGGCTAAAGGGAGTGTACCGCTGAGGAAAGGTGGGGGGAAAGTGTGCCGGTGAAGGGCTGGAGATGTGTGCCGTTGAAGGGCTTAAGGAGGGTGCCGCTGAAGGGCTGAAGGAGGTGTACCGCTAGGGCAATGATTGGAGGGTGTACCGGTGAAGGGAGAAGAGGGTGCGTCGGGGAAGGCTCGAAGTCTATACGTTGACGGGCTATTGCGACGCGAAGTCTATACATCGACTGTTCAAAGTCTGTACATGGGCTGTATTCATTAACCCAGAGTCCATACATCGTCTATTCAAGTCTACACATTGGCCAACTCGAAGTCTGTACATTGGCCATTGGTTGCAGCTCAGAGTCTATACGTTGGCTATTGGCTGCAGTTCAAAGTCTATACATCATTTATTAAAGTCTATACATTAGCCAGCTCAAAGTCTGTACGTCGCCCATTGAAGTCTACACATTGGCTAGCTCAAAGTCTATACATCCTCTATTAGAGTCTATACATTAGCCAACTCGAAGTCTGTACATTGCAGCTCAAAGTCTATACATTGGCCTGTCCAAAGTCTGTACGTTGGCCAACACAAAGTCTATACATTATTCATTGGCTGCAGCTCAAAGTCTATACGTTGCAGCTCAAAGTCTATACATTGTCTCTGAAAGTCTATACATTGGCCAGTCCAAAGTCTGTACATTGGCCAACTCAAAGTCTATACATTATTCATTGGCTGCAGCTTAAAGTCTATACGTTGCAGCTCAAAATCTATACATTGGCCTGTCCAAAGTCTGTACGTTGGCCAACTCAAAGTCTATACATTATTCATTGGCTGTAGTTCAAAGTCTATACATTGCAGCTCAAAGTCTACACATTGGCCAGCCCAAAGTCTGGACGTTGGCCAACTCAAAGTCTATACATTATTCATTGGCTGCAGTTCAAAGTCTATACGTTGCAGCTCAAAGTCTATACATTGTCTCTGAAAGTCTATATATTGGCCAGTCCAAAGTCTGTACGTTGGCCAACTCAAAGTCTATACATTATTCATTGGCTGCAGCTCAAAGTCTATACGTTGCAGCTCAAAGTCTATACATTGGCCTGTCCAAAGTCTGTACGTTGGCCAACTCAAAGTCTATACATTATTCATTGGCTGCAGTTCAAAGTCTATACGTTGCAGCTCAAAGTCTACACATTGGCCAGCCCAAAGTCTGTACGTTGGCCAACTCAATGTCTATACATTATTCATTGGTTGCAGTTCAAAGTCTATACGTTGCAGCTCAAAGTCTATACATTGTCTCTGAAAGTCAATATATTGTCCAGTCCAAAGTCTGTACGTTGGCCAACTCAAAGTCTATACATTATTCATTGGCTATAGTTCAAAGTTTATACGTTGCAGCTCAAAGTCTATACATTGTCTCTGAAAGTCTATACATTGGCCAGTCCAAAGTCTGTACGTTGGCCAACTCAAAGTCTATACATTATTTATTGGCTGCAGTTCAAAGTCTATATGTTGCAGCTCAAAGTCTATACATTGTCTCTGAAAGTCTATACATTGGCCAGTCCAAAGTCTGTACGTTGGCCAACTCAAAGTCTATACATTATTCATTGGCTGCAGTTCAAAGTCTATACGTTGCAGCTCAAAGTCTATACATTGTTCGTGCAGTCGACACCCGAAGTCTATACATTCTTCAGCTTATTCAGCTCAAAGTCTATAGGTTGTCCCTTGGCTACGGCTCGAAGTCTGTACATTGCTCATTGCTGTGTTTGTACGTCAATCTGCCAAGTCTATACATTGAGTTCCACTAAGACGGTGGATGAGGGTGTACCGGTGAAGGGAGAGAGAGACAATGGGAGGGGGTGTACCGCTAGGGAATGGAGTGTGTCGCTGGGTGTAAAAAGGGTTGTGCCGCTGGGGGTAACAAGGGTGTACCGCTGAGGGTAACGAGGGTATACCGCTGGGACTAAAAAGGGTGTATCGCTGGGGATTAGCAGGGGCGGTAGAGTGTGCCAGTGAAGGACCAAATAAGTGTACCATTGAAGGTTGTTGGAGTGGAGGTAGGGTGGCCAACAGAGCGTACCAGTGGAGGTTAGGCTGGGTAACGAAGGTGTGCCGCTGGAGGTTGAGAAGGGCGTACCGCTGAGGGTTTTAAAAGAGTGTGCCAGGGAAGGTGGAAACCAGTGTGCCGGCGAAGGGTGTTTGAAGAGTGGAGGCAGGGTATGATGGTGAAGGGCCAGATAAGTGTACTGTTGAAGGTTATTGGAGTGTGCCGCTGGGGGCACGACAGAGCGTGCAGGTGAAGGTTGGAATCTTCTATTATTATTTTTAAGGCTTTTCTTTTCTTCGTTTATTGATTTTTATATAGTCGTATATAAACTTCTCCTTTCCTTGGTTCTGTTCAGCCTTTTCTTATAGGTCGGACGTTCGGTCTGCCGGGTTGTTAGGTGGTCCAGTTCTCATCATGCTACCGGCAATGCCTCGATTAGTCGAAAAGTTTTATCGTTGATTGTTTTGTTCGTTTGTTGCTTCCTTTTGCCTTTTAAACATTTTTTTGTTATTTTCTGACAAAAATTCTGCAGCATCTCCCCTTGACACGAGCGTAAGGGAGATAAAGGGAACGCGCCCACATGGAGTGGCGAAACCCGACAACTAGAGGTGGGCGCCCGAGGGCGGCAACACCTTGATAAAACCTCGGAAAACACGGGAAAATGACGAGCCAAAGACCACTCGGGCCAGACAGGATGGATTGGGGGTCAGCCAATGCGTACCAGGGTAGGGCGGGGCCAGGCGTGCCGCTGAGGCACTAAAGGGGAGGTGTACCGCTGGAGGCTACTATATGGGTGTGACGGCCAAGGTGCCGGAAGGGTGTGCCGCTGGGGGCTGCCATGGGTGTGCCGGCCAAGGGCCGGGAGGGAGTGCCGCTGGGGGCATATGGAGGGATTATGTGTATGCCGGCTAGGAGGGTCAAAGGGTGCGCTGGTCAAGTAGCCATGGGTGCACCGGGCTAGGGGTATTGGGTTTGGCAGGCCTCAAAGGAAACTTGGCAGGACGGGGAAAGTTCAACAAGGGACTCTAAGGCAGAGGCATGGGTACACAGAGGAGAGAAGAGGGGCATCTCCCTTTGGGCATATGAGCAAATGTTAGGGCTGGAGGCTCTAGGGGGGGGAGGCCACAACAGGAGGAGAAGATCGGTGTAAGAAACTGTAACCGCCAAAGGGGAAGAAGAAGATGATCAAACGCACACAGTGATTCAAACCAACGGAGACGAACAGGAACCCAAAGAGGGGTAGTTTTCATTCATGACAAGAAAAGTGCCGTAACCGGCCGTATACATTACGGAATATGCCCGAGCTAAAGCTATAGGCAAAGAAGAAAATCAGAGAACGTGACTACGGAGTGGAGAAAGACAAAGAACAAAAGAGGAGGAGGTGTTGGAGATCGAAGTAGGGACGATAGTCCACTGCTCTTTCCCCCACCTTCCCCTGCTACATCGAGCCCTCTCTCTTTCTTACTCTCTCTTCTCGTTACTTGGGTGGCCGTCGGAAGACTCCACGCCGGAGCCCTCTCTCTTTTCTTCTCTCTTCCTCTTCTTCTCGTCTGCAACTCTCTATTCGTCTCTGCCTCTGGGTCTCTTCTCTCTGTCTCCTCTTTCTATGCCGTCCCCTTTCTTCGCCGGAATGGGAGTGGTTTTATACTCCCAGCAGTGGGAGCCCTCGAGCATGGCAGTCGGAGGCGGGAAGCGGCTGGTCATGATGGGGTTTGACTTCCCCTGTCCTGGCTATCAGGGGAGTAGCCTGCGTGGCCCAACTGTTGGTTGACACCTCGGACAGCTCACTGCGCGCCAAGGATATGTAGGGCATGGGCTTCACGTCATTTGGCCATTGAAAAACCTTCACACTGTACCGCTGGCGGGCTGAAGAAGTGCGTCGCTGTAAGACACTGTAAGCATGCCGCTGAAGAGGGCAAAAGGCGTGCCGCTGAAGGTTGCCCAAGCGTGCCGCTGAAGGGGGCAAAATGTGTGCCGTTGAAGGCCCCTTTGGGTGTGCCGTTGAAGCCCCCCTGGGGTGTGCCGTTGAAGGCCCCCCCTGGGGTGTGCCGCTGGGGCTCCCTGGGGAGTGTGCCGCTGGGGCTCCCACGGGGTGTGCCGCTGGGGGCTCCCTAGGGAGTGTGCCGCTGGGGCTCCCTGGGGGTGTGCCCCTGAGATGCTAAATGGGCAGTTTTGGGCCCGTTGTGAGTATGAGTTGTGGCTCGCTTGATTCCCTTCGGGGGCCACAGATTGTGAGCTTCTCGGGGGTTGGTTTCTCTTGGCTATCGTGACTCCGGGGACGGCTTCGCGGCAGTGTGCAGATTTGGGGAGTCTGGATGACCAGTCTCTCCGGGGCTTCTCCACTTGGTGCCGTTGTTGGTGCTGGGCCGAGTAGGATACCTGGGTGTGCAATTTTTTTGGTGTCCACATCACCCTAATTGCTTGAAGTTGTGGATGCTGCCGGGGGCGAGGGCCCTGAACCAAGCCTGAGCGCCCCGAACTAGGGTGGTCACGAACGCTCGGCACTTGATCACGTCAGACGCCTCATGCAAGGCCATTAGGGCATCAAAGTTGTCGTAGTGGTCGGCCGGGTCTCCCTGGCCATCGTACGACTTGAAGGTCAGGAGTGAGTTCCTAGGGGATATCTCTGCCTTCAAAATATAGTCGGAGAACGGGGATCACTCCTCGTCCTCCACAGGAGAGGTCTTCTGCAAGGCGCGGAGGGCGCGCTCTTGCTCCGCGAAACGCCTCTCAAAGTCTCACAGACAGAGAGACAACTCCAGTTGTCATCGGCCCGAGGGGCTAGAGGGCGCACTTGCATGCTATCCTGACGCTTCTCGGGGGTCTCAGCTTCCGGAAATGATCGGCGTGCTCCGGTCTTCTCCCTCCTCGGGGTTGAGGAGGCTTCCTGCTCCGGGGGAGGGGCATGCGATGGTCCTCCTGACAGGTTGCGAATGAGCCGCCGCCCTCGGAGGGTGAAACGGCATCCAGTGGTTTGCTGGGAAGCATCTCCATGTGAGGGGCTCTTCTGGGGGAGTTGTGACTTCTCCTCCCTTGCCGCCTGGGCCCTCATGAGATCCACGAGGACATCTAGTTTTGCGTTGAGGGTATGGAGGGCGTCGGTGCTCCCGCCGAGAAGCTGTTCCCCTGCCACCGACGGAGGTATCTCATTCGCGTGGTTGCCTGACGGGGAATTCTCCGCGGGGAGGGAAGGTGCGCCTTCTTCCGTCACCAGGGCTTTCCCCAGGTCAGCGACAGTCCTCCTATCAGAGCTTCTTCGCACCATGATGGCTCTTTGTTCGTTTCCCACAGACGGTGCTAGAAGAAGAGGGGCGATCTCGCACTGCTCCTGAGCGGCGAAGAGGATGACCACGTACACTTGAAGTGTGAACTGCAAGAAGGGAAACGAGTTAGAGGTGCCTAGGGATAGATCCCCAGGGAAGACCCTCCGATGCTTAAGTTAGAAAAGTAGTAGAGCTCTGATGCGAAGGGAAGAGCTAGGAGGAAGATGGGAGCGCGAGATCCCTCTCCACCAAAAGGTGAAGTGGTTCCTGCTCAGGGTTTTTGGCTCTTGCCTGCCTTACCTCTTTGTAGTCGGACATTTCCAGTTTAAATAGTGGCCCATTGTGTGACTGATCCCTGTAGGCGGAGGAGTCTTAGGGGGGGTTACGTCTTTCATGCGGACTCCTTATAGCACGCGGACCCTTGGTCTCCCCTATCCCCTTGAGCTTCCTGCCATTAAGGGACTTGCAACGGCCGTACCAATAAGCTTCTATCAGTGAGCCTGAGTGATAGGCACTTGCCCAGGAGTGGTCTCCCGATCAGTGAGTGCATGGTCGGGACAGGGAATAGGGGGCTCCAAGGGAGCTTTCCCGATCGAACTGATGCTCGGACTTCCCAACCCGAAGGCTGCCTAGGAAGCACTTGTTCCGAGTGAGTCATTGGGCTTATATTGAGTGGGCCCGGGGGCTACCACTTCAAGGAGTTGGGCCTCGTTCGGTTTGGTTGGACCTCTTTTGGCCTCTCCGTACGAACGACGAGATTTCCCCTCTCTAATGAACAAAAACACACCTTTTTGCATGATACTACAAAATGATGACAGTAATGTCATAATGAAATTTAATGAAAAAACACTATTGTCAACCTCTGACTCACAGACACAAAGCACTGTTACCAATATCAAAATTTTAAGACAAAATATGCTATTGCCAATATTAAAACATGAAGCAAAATTCATTGTTGCCAACATCAAAACACATTCAATCCAGGAGATTAAAAAATTAGAGAGGACACAACATTTTCCTCCACAAACTCCCCTCAACAACCGGCACCTCAAGAAGTGCATGCGATCGACTTCCAGACCTTCGAACAATAAAAAGAAAAAGACAAAGGGGTAGCTGAGTCTTCCCCATCCAAGCCCGCCGATCGGCGAGAGGGTCGATCCCTACAGGATAAAATGAAGAAGCTAAATTCGTTCCCTCGAGATAAGACTTGAGTCTTGTTCGAATGGGCTACGAAATTCAACAAGATCACTCTCCCAGAGCCAAAGAGGCCGGGTGATCTCAGAAGAAAAGGCGATCCTCATTTATGCCCGTATCATCAAATGATCGGGCATCCTATCGAGGACTACCATATCTTTAAAGACACTATTGAGTCTTTAATCAAGAAGGGAGAATTGCAAATGGGGGAGCACAAATTCGATCCTCTATGCCCGCATGAATTGCCCACTCTAGGGGTAACAATCAATATGATATCTCTATATCAGCAACTACCTGAAGAAGTGGCGGAAGGCTGCACTCAACATACCTATGACGCCTATATCCTAGCGCCAGCAGAAGATCAAGGGAATTGGCACACCGTGCTGTCAAAAGTAAGAAGATAGGCAGTGCCTCATCGTGGCCCAAGAATTCATATACGCAGCACCACACCTCAGTCGGAGCCTCCGGTTATGACCCCCGTCTGGCATGAGACGGCTCGTTAGCTGGTCATCAGGAGGTTCACCAACAATAAGAAGAAACACATCCCCATGGGGTTGTACAAAGAAGCCAATCCAGTGGAGAAACGGCCTCATGAAATCATTAATGGGCTAGATGAATATGAATACCTGAAATTCAGCTCGTCCAACTGAAGGAATATGTCTCTTGGGAACATTTTGAGTCCATGGAATTAACAGAAGAGGGTAAAGCTGAAGTTGAAGCTGGAGAACCCAGCATAAGGGATGAACCTCAATAGGAGCAGCCGTCTGTAGGGAGAATGTTGGGCATGTGTCTAACATGCTTAATTCTACTGTTTTGATGTTGTTTGACTATGACTCATTGATAAGTCTGACCTGCATTTGATAAACACATATTCATAGATTTCAGGTCATGACAACACAAGCAAGAAGATTCATCTTTGTGCCATCACTGATAAGTGTAAGAAATCAAGGCATTGGCAACACAGAATTCAAGGCAACAGGTTTCACAGAAGTCAATGCAGTCAGGTCAGTGCAGCTGCTGAAGTTGGTGCACATGTTAAAGAAAGAAGGTGTTACAAGAGATGTGTCGACACCTGCTACAGAAGTGTCGACACCACAACCATTCCTCTGCAAAGGAAAGTCAATGCTACATTACTGTCAAGGTCAAAGCACACAAATGGTCAACGCAGGTCAACACAGTAAAGTCTGTGCATGTTCATGACTTGGTGATCAGTAAGGTCGACGCTTGTTTGCTTCTCAACGCAGCAAAGGTCGGTGCACATCCAAGACTAGCACAGACCATGGTCGATGCAAACTTCTGGCTAGCGCAACCAAGGTCGGTGCACATCAGTCAAAGACGGTCCACATATGAAAACACGGTCGGTGCACGTTGTTGAAGGTCGGTGCATGCTTCGTTTCAATGCTTCAAGGTCGGTGCACATAGCCAAAGTCTGAGCACATGTGACTTCCAGAGTCAGTGCAGGTTTTGCTTCGGCATACAAAGTCTGAGCATATGTGACTTCCAGGTTAGTGCATGTTTTGGTGTCAACACTATAAGGTCTGTGCACATTCACTATATGAAATCAAGGTCTGTGCATGTTTACCTTCAGGCAAGATAAGGTCTGAGCACATATGAAATCAAGGTTTGTGCAATGTATGCTTCCAACCTTAAAAGGTCTGAGCATATTTGCAAGAAGGTCGATGCACATCTGCAAAAGAAGTGTCGACACTTCACTTATAGAGTGTCGACACCTTATTCCAGCATGCTGACACATTGGCCCTTCCAGAAAGCATTGAACATCGGATCCTTAAAGAAGTGTCAACACCTCAGTTATCACAGGTCTACACTTTGGGCTTCCAGACACAGTCATGCAAGAAGACTTCATAAGAAGTGTCGACACCTCAGTTATCGTAGGTCTACACTTTGGGCTTCCAGAGCAGTCATACAAGAAGACTTCACAAGAAGTGTCGACACCTCCTTCTCAGCAGGTTGACACCTTTATGATCCCATAAGCTAAAGACTAAGGAGTGTCGACACGTCCTTCACAAGAGGTCGACACTATGGCATTCAAGAGAGTGTTATATTGGCTGCTTTACCAAGAAGTGTCGACACTTCCTTCACCAGGAGGTCGACACCTCTGTTCTTCCAGAAACTTTCAAGCTAGTTGTCAATCAAGTCAATGGAAGATCCAGAGAGAGAAAATAGGTATCGTACATGTCTAATTTAACACATTTCAAGATCTAGATGAGGTACCCAGGTTTGACGTTTTATCCTAATCAACATGTCACTTTCTTGGAGCTACTTTTATCAGAAATCCAGCTGGAGAAAGGACACCTCACAGTCTGCCACTGGGAAAAGTCAACACAGTCTACCACCTCTTTACTGTCACCCCATGTGACTCCAGTCCTAGCAGTCCTCAGCGAAACAGAAAGTAAATTCCAGCCAATGAGAGGACCACATGTCTAAAGGGCATTTAATGTGAAGATCTTATGATCTGCCATCAGTCTGCCACCGTCCTATCCTCGAACATGAAGCAATGCCAGCTTAAGCAAAATCCTACAAAGTATCTTCCTCAATGACTAGAAAAGCTTTTGGAGGGAAAGTTTTTCACCACATTTCCTTGTGGCTCGGCTATAAATATCAAGCTTCCTCAAGAGAGGAAGCTGCTGCTGCCCAGAGAGTGCCACGCCCTAGAGCATCTGTAAAGAACATCCTTGAAAGGCGTGAGAGAGTAGCCCAGCACTGATTCTCAGTTCAATGTTGTGAAAGAAGAAGAAGAGAGAGCAGCCTTGAGAGAGAAGAGAACACCCCTGCAGTCTTCTTGAGCTTGAAGAATTAGATCTTCAGATCCAGAATATGAAGCTGCAGTCCCCAGCTGGAAAATCATCATCTAAAGCTCCAGCTGGCATTTTTCTTCTTGTTCTTGTGATTCATCCACTGCACTTGCAGTATCTTCCACTTGTGTTTTTCATTTCACTCATTTCAACCTCATACTTTGTTCCATCCATACTGCTTATGTGTAGGAAGACAGATGGAGGTTTGCTCCGATCTATGGAGAACCGTCCCTACCGATTTTGTGTGTAGGAAGACAGATGGAGGGTTTTCCGTTCTGTGATTTTGGGGCGTGTCCCCTGTAAAGCTTTGAGTCAGCAGGAAAGCCTCATCGGGTTCGGTGAGGGGTGGACGTAGGTTGTGGGTTTACAACTGAACCACCTTAAAATCCTTGTGTTGTGGGTTAATCACCTTGTGGGTTTGCTCCGTATCTCCTACCCCCATTCACAGGTGTGTGTGTTTGTTGTATCAATGGAATCCTAATTGCTTTCTATAGCACACATCGTCATATTGCTCACACAAATACACATGAGGTTCAACGAGCAGCCAATCTCAATTCATGAGATTCTGCTTGATCTCTAAAGTTCATACATATAGCTAGTTATCACACTTAGTTGATATGTGTTGAGATCCCTACTATCCAGTGCAATATATTACTCTTACCCTTTAACCACGTTGAAGTAACATCAACCTCGCTGCTGTGCAGCGTTGATCTTAGCTGTCTACCTAGGTGTGCTCCGTTGGGCTTAAGCTTCTACCTGTGCAGTCCTTGGACTTGCTTTGCTGTCTTCACTTAAGCCACTCAGTCTAAATCCGCTGTGTTTTGTGTCAAGTGTTTTTTTGTCTTATAGGAGTGATTTATGCTTTTGACAGTCAAGTTTTAAATAGGCCATAGTTCGTGAGAGGATCTATTCAACCTCCCCTTCTAGATCCGATTGCACCGCTCGGGACCCAACAAGTGGTATCAGAGCCAAGCTCTGCTATTCCCAGATCCTACGATCTGCAGGTAAAGATCCCACTGCATTTTGAGGAAATTGCTTCATCTACTATACATGCTTCGATGGCTTCTCCACCGATGTATGATGGTTCAGATTTTTCAATATGGCTAGGGAGAATGTTCATCTATGTCAAATCCATAGATCCACAATTGTGGAACCTCATATACATTGGTCCTCATGAGCTGCCATCAAACCTAGATGAATGGTCTGCTGAACAAGAGACCAAACATATTGATAACCTTGCTGCATTTAACTTGATAAAAGTAGCAGTTGATTTCTGGTTATCTCATCTTATGTCCACTTGTAGCACAGCCAAATAAATCTTGAACAGATTGGTGAACAACCATGAAAAAGGAGAACAAAGGAACATATGTCTCATGGCCGACCAACCAGAACAGTCAAGCAATTCATCCTCAACTCAAGTAAGCTCTGAATCCGAGGACTTTACTTTTGAAGAACTTATAGAAGCCTATGATGATTTAACCAAGCACTTCAAAAAGCAAAAATCAGAAAACTAAAAACTGAAAAAGGATTTGCAGAAAAACAATCAAGGTGAGAGTTCCTTCTGTAAAAAGTGTTCAGCTTTTGAAGAGCTCAATGATACTATTATGGTTGATATAGATGTACATAAAGAAACCATTGCTTACCTAAAAGATGAAAATAGAATCCTTCAAGCTGAGATCAGTAGATTAGAAGAAATAATAAGAAGGCCTAAAGATAAGTCTAAACCTACATCAAATGATCAAAGCTTGACTGAAAACAAAGCTCTCACCGAAGTAAATCAAAATCTTAAGAATGAAAATGAAAATCTAAAAAATGAAAACATTGAGTTGCTTGAAAGACTGTCTATCTGTGAAAAAGGCAAGGGCATTATTAATGATAGCCCTAAGAAATTGAATGAACTTCAATTGGAAATTAAAAATTATAAGGGGGTGAATGCCATGATCAATGAGCAATTGGCTGAGTGCGAAGAGGACCTTGCTGAATCTGAACTACATGTCTCCTCATTGGAGAGTGAAAACAAAGACTTAAAGAATTCTCTGTCAAAGTCTGATCATGGCAAAGATAATTTAGACAGAATTCTGGGAACTAGGGTCAACCTTCAAAGAGAAGGTTTGGGGCACAAACCAGTGAACAAAAAGTCCCTTTGAAGCATGGTGTATACCTCGTTTGTCACTAGCTCACTTGAAGCCAGCACTTCTTATGGTCATCCAAAACCACATGCTGCTCAAAAGAAAAACCAAATTCAAAATGGCAATCTGAAATAGAATGTTTCCTGGCATAAACAGAAATATGATTTTGCTAATGTGGAAATGCATTCTAGGAAATCTCATGCTAAGTCCCATGCTACTCAGAAAATGAATGGTTATTGTTTCTATTGTGGTATGCTTGGTCACACTGTGCATGATTGCCTCACCTTGAGTAACGATGAACTAAGAGCAGGCAAAAATAGAAGATTTGTTGCTGAAAACAATGGCATGGGACAGGTCAACACTGGGAGGAAGCATCTCTTGCACACTCATGCTCAAAAGCCCAGGTATGACTCTGCATGTCGACACACTCATCTGAACAGGTCGACACTCTCCAAGGCTGAACAGTCAACAAATAAAAGAAACCATCCTCCTTGCTGCTTCCACTGTGGAATGATTGGCCACACAGTCAAAGACTGTTGGTGTCTGAAAGGTAAGACTCACCCTCAAGATTAACATAGTGGTATCCATGCTCACCCACCAAGATTCAATGCACCTGTACAAAGAAAGAATGGTAAATTCCTTGTGCGTTGCTTCTACTATGGTGAATATGGACATACATCCAATCACTGTCTTTGGACGAGAGTGGGTGACCAGAAAGCAACAAAGAAAATAAAGTCATTTGTGAGAATTGCTGCTAACCAACCAGGACCCAAGCAAGCTTCGGTACCAAAAAATTTCAAATGAGAATTTTGGGTGTAGGGTGCCTTGGAGATGAACATTGGATGCTCAAGTAAATAAAAGCTCAAGGCACAGGTATGTAAATAATTTTTTTAAATCTTGCATGATAGGCTAGCATTTTAGTGTCTGCATCTTAAGTCTGTCTTGCTGTCAATAAGTGCTGAAAACTTAATTGATCTCCTTGAACTGCTAAAGTTTCCCCCATGGTGTAAGTTGATCAACTATGCTAGATTACTTGCTTACACCATGTTTTGATCCTTAGTATATTAAATGGTGCATAGTAGAAAGGCAAGGTAAGCTTGCTCAGAACTCTCACTATGCGTGAGCAGGATCTCAGATCCAAACCTCTGCCATGTACCAGAGATCAAGTAATTCAACTGCGTAATCTATGAAAAATCTGTCATGCTGATGGAATTGCTATGATGATGAATTATTATTTGATTCATGCTATCTTTTAACAGCTACGTGAACTTCTTGCTTAGCATTCTGGATCATTGTTTTTGATGATGTCTTCCATGGCTGCATATATCTCAATTCATCACTCTCATGGACAAATAACATGCTGAGTGTCTATCTCAACTTCCATGAGCATTAAACAGAGGGGGAGTTTAAGTGTTTGCACCTAAGGGTAGAAATGCATTGCATATGTATGAATATGTATGTGTTGTGGTCTTTAAGCATCATCTTAAAATTTCATGCACTATCATGCATTTCATGATCAAGGGACCCAACTTTGCATGACCTCTTGGTATATAAAATGGTAATTAAGTTGGGAGAAGGACATATCTCTTCTGTCTGGAAACCCACATCATGCGTGAGGTGGTCTTAAGACTTCAGTTCTCCGCCAGGTACCAAGGGGTGACCCATCGTGAGAACAGTCTAGACGTTCATATGAATAATTCATCAAATTCCCCGCATTGATTCCATTGCATGTGCTGCACTCAGAATTCAGACATTCAATGCACAAAGTCAGGGGGAGTTCCTACATTTCATAGTTTACCCATGTGCATTTATTATCACGCATATGATGATTTCAGAATTGATTGCATGCCATATTGAAATCATCAAAAATAGGGAGTAAGTAGCATGTATCCATCTGCACATGATAAAATGCAATTTGCCTCTCAGTACAGAATGCATAGCAAATAATCTATGATTTTATCATATTGTGGTCTCATACACGCCAATGCACACCATGTTAAAAGAGACCCAAAGATTGCATATTAAGTGGTATCATTTTTAATGCATCTTGTGTTCACTTAAGTCATTGGTTGCATACTCCATTGTCAACCCATGCACATGTTTAAGGGGGAGTCAACATCAAAAATTCAGTTTACGTTCATGCATTCATTCTTGTTAACCTGTGTACAGTCTGCACCTTCTTAGGGGGAGCTTGCCTAGCTTAAAGATCCTTGTTGAGCAGGCCGACCTTGGACCTACTCAGGTCAAACTCTCAGCTCATTCTGTTTGAAAACTACTCTCTGTCTGAGCTCAGTGTGTCGACACCATGAAGTGCAAGTGTCGACACTCTTTTGAGGTTGCTGGTCCTATTTCACTTATTTCAGCCTGAGCTTACTGCATATCCTTAGGGGGAGTGTTTCTTATTCCATCTCACTGTGTAATCATTTGTTTCCTCTGTTGAAATCAGACCCTACTTCATAATGATGTTACACTAAATTCCATCTAGGGTCAGATTGCTTTGGATTATCTGGAATATAACACTTCTTGAATCATTAGTTAAATGTTTCCAAAATTCCTTGAATGCCTTGAACTTCTTGGTGGATCTTCGATCTGATTATTGAATTCATTTATCAGAGTAAATCTTCTAGAAGAATCTTCCTTTATGAAGCTTTATGACTACCCTGAATATGAAAACTATTGGTTTAAAATTAATAGTTTCTTGTGCTTTAACGTCTAATTTCCCTGAAAATTGTTGCACTCGGTCTTAATAGGCTTAAACCAGTTTTCCATGTTTTGACATGATATGCCTTCTTATATCTAAAAGTTTATCTTTAGTACAAAGGCTTTCTTGTTTGAGAAAGATAAGCTAAGTATTGCACTTAAACAATCTGATTTGTTGGAATTTATAAGAGCTAATTGTGTCAGAGCAATGACACTGGTTCACTGAGAAATATGTCTCCTCATAAAAAATGAGGTAAGATATGTCATGAAGTGCCATTATTATCTCTGTAGTAATGTAAAAGAAAAATCAAGGCAGAGCAATGGCAAAGTTGCTGAGAAATATGTCCCCTCATCAACAATATGAGGTTCGATATGTCATGAGGTGACAAAGCTATCTCTGTTCTAATTGTGGCAGGACAGTCAGTCACACCAAGTACCTAGGGATACTAGTGTCTAACCAACGTGCATCCTCAAGATACAAGGCATGACTGGACTTAGATGCTCGTAAAACTCCTTTCGTGCTCAATGAAAATTATGAGTGTGATAGCAAAAGTTAAAAGCATATCTTCTGAAACTCTAAAATTCCATTTAGTCTTCATGTTTATTTAATCTCAATACTTTTCATAGTACCTCTCAAGGAGCTAATGGAATTGAATGAGTAAGGTAAGAGAAGGTTAACCTTGTTTAAGTAGGCATTTCTGGTTCATTTCTATTAATACTAAATGCATATGTTTTCAAGTGATTTCATTGAGAAGATTAGAATTCATCAATGTTAAACCAATCTTACCATAAGGGTTGCTTTACTAAAGCTCCACCACTGGAAATTCTGAAAAATCTGTAACTATGAATTTATGAACTTGGCTTCAGAATGAGGAACTCTCTTCTTATCAGTTCTTGGATTATCTGCCTCAAAAATCTCCAAGTGTCGACCCTTAGTGTCGACCCATTGCAACCAGAATTCGGTCTAGCTGTCCTGATAGCTGCCATTAAGGCAAACTGGCCTCATGTCGCTTCATGCTCCATTGATTTCTGCCCTATCTGGACATCTTTATAACTCATTCAGGCTGCCATGAATGCATCTTCATTCTTAATAAGTAGTATCTGAATTCATTGATGTCCCCTTAGGCTGCCTGCATTTCTGATCTCCATGCATTGCATAAAGAATCTGAAATCCCTGAAAATCTAAAAACTAGAAAACCATTAAAAACTCGAAAAATCTGAAAAACAAATTTGGTTTATGGCTGCTACATCTCTCTCATACTGCATCATGATTGCTATGGTTAAATGTCATGCACATGTCTGCCTCTCATGATTCACTATATGTTGTTGTGCCTTCAAGGTATATGATGTCTAATTGTGTAAATATGTCTCTACCATGTCAAAACACCTAACAATTTACATTGTACTGATCATTAACAATTGGTATCACTTGCTCTCTAAACACTCAGTATCACTCCCTAACAAGTGGTATCATCTCCTTGTCTGCACGATCTCCTCTCTGCATATTACTTGCGTTACTTGCATTCACAAGGGACCCAACAAGTGGTATCATGCTATGCCTTCAGTGTACACTGATCTGGCATGTATTTCCACATCAATTTGTGTACACTGACAAGGTATCTCAGGTTGTTGCACGTTTCCTTGCTACCCACAGGTATATACTCACTTTCACTCTGTACATCATGTGCTAATAATCTCCTACTTTACTCCTTACCTTCCTAACTGTGCCATATATTCTCTCTATTGTGGTATTTTGATGATGTCAAAGGGGGAGAGAATTATATGTGTCATTAACTAGGGTAACTAGGGTATGCATAAAGGGGAGAGTCTTATATGGAGAGAGAATGTCATTGTGCTTCAACTCATGCTTATATTTCCTTGCATTTTGACTAATAATGACTCATAGTTGCCATCATCAAAAAGGGGGAGAATGTAGGGAGAATGTTGGGCATGTGTGTAACATGCTTAATTCTATTGTTTTGATGATGTCTGACTATGACTCATTGATAAGTCTAACCTGCATTTGATAAACACATATTCATACATTTCAAGTCATGACAACATAAGAAGGAAGATACATCTTTGTGCCATCACTGATAAGTGTAAGAAATCAAGGCATTGGCAACACAGAATTCAAGGCAACAGGTTTCACAAAAGTACATGCAGTCAGGTCAGTGCAGCTGCTGAAGTTGGTGCACATGCTGAAGAAAGAAGGTGTTACAAGAGAACTGTCGACACCTGCTACAGAAGTGTCGACATCACAGCCATTCCTTAGCAAAGGAAAGTCGATGCTACATTCCTGTCAATGTCGAAGCACACAAATGGTCAATGCAGGTCAACGCAGTAAAATATGTGCATGTTCATGACTTGGTGATCAGTAAGGTCGGCGCTTGTTTGCTTCTTAACGCAGCAAAGGTCAGTGCACATCCAAGACTAGCACAGACCATGGTCGATGCAAACTTCTGGCTAGCGCAACCAAGGTCGGTGCACATCAGTCAAAGATGGTGCACATTTGAAAACAAGGTCTGTGCACGTTGCTGAAGCTATGTGCACGCTTGGTTTCAATGCTTCAAGGTCGGTGCACATAGCTAAAGTCTGAGCACATGTGACTTCCAAAGTCGGTGTAGGTTTTACTTTGGCATACAAAGTCTAAGCACATGTGACTTCAAGGTCGGTGCATGTTTTGGTGTCAACACTATAAGGTCCGTGCACATTCACTATATGAAATCTAGGTCTGTGCATGTTTACTTTCTGGCAAGATAAGGTCTGAGCACATATGAAATCAAAGTCTGTGCAATGACTGCTTCTAAATTCAAAAGGTCTGAGCAAATTTGCAAAAAGGTCGATGCACATCTGGAAAAGAAGTGTCGACACTTCACTTATAGAGTGTCGACACCTTGTTCCAGCGTGCCGACACATTGGTCCTTCCAGGAAGCATTGAACACCGGATCCTTAAAGAAGTGTCGACACCTCAGTTATCGCAGGTCTACACTTTGGGCTTCCAGAGACAGTCATACAAGAAGACTTCATAAGAAGTGTCGACACCTCAGTTATCGCAGGTCTACACTTTGGGCTTCCAGAGACAGTCATACAAGAAGACTTCACAAGAAGTGTCGACACCTCCTTCTCAGCAGGTTGACACCTTTATGATCCCATAAGCTAAAGACTAAGGAGTGTCGACACGTCCTTCACAGGAGGCCGACACTATGGCATTCAAGAGAGTGTTATATTGGCTACTTTGCCAAGAAGTCTCGACACTTTCTTCACAGGAGGTCGACACCTCTGTTCTTCCAAAAGCTTTCAAGCTAGTTGTCTGTCAAGTCAATGGAAGATTCAGAGAGAGAAAATAGGTATCACAAATGTCTAATTTAACGGATTTCAAGATCTAGATGAGGTACCCAGGTTTGACTTTTTGTCCCAATCAACATGTCACTTTCTTGGAGCTACTTTTGTCAGAAATCCAGCTGGAGAAAGGACACCTCACAGTCTGCCACTGGGAAAAGTCAACACAGCCTGCCACCTCTTTACTATCAGCCCATGTGACTCCAGTCCTTGCAGTCCTCAGCGAAACAGAAAGTAAATTTCAGCCAATGAGAGGACCACATGTCTAAAGGGCATTTAATGTGAAGATCTTACGATCTGCCACCAGTCTGCCACCATCCTATCCTCGAACATGAAGCAATGCCAGCTCAAGCCAAATCCTGCAAAGTATCTTCCTCAATAACTAGAAAATCTTTTGGAGGGAAAGTTTTTCACCACATTTCCTTGTGGCTCGGCTATAAATATCAAGCTTCCTCAAGAGAGGAAGCTGCTGCTGCCCAGAGAGTGCCACGCCCTAGAGCATCTGTAAAGAACATCCTTGAAAGGCATGAGAGAGTAGCCCAGCACAGATTCTCAGTTCAGTGCTGTGAAAGAAGAAGAAGAGAGAGCAGCCTTGAGAGAGAAGAGAACACCCCTGCAGTCTTCTTGAGGTTGAAGAATTAGATCTTCAGATCCAGAATATGAAGCTGCAGTCCCTAGCTGGCAAATCATCATCTAAAGCTCCAGCTGGCATTTTTCTTCTTGTTCTTGTGATTCATCCACTGCACTTGCAGTGTCTTCCGCTTGTGTTTTTCGTTTCACTCATTTCAACCTCATACTTTGTTCCATCCATACTGCTTGTGTGTAGGAAGACAGACGGAGGTTTGCTCCAATCTATGGAGAATCGTCCCTACCGATTTTGTGTGTAGGAAGACAGACAGAGGGTTTTCCGTTCTGTGGTTTTGGGGCATGCCCCCTGTAAAGCTGTGAGTCAGCAGGAAAGCCTCATCGGGTTTGGTGAGGGGTGGACGTAGGTTGTGGGTTTACAACTGAACCACCTTAAAATCCTTGTGTTGTGGGTTGATCATCTTGTGGGTTTGCTCCGTATCTCCTACCCCCATTCACAGGTGTGTGTGTTTGTTGTATCAATGGAATCCTAATTGCTTTCTATAGCACACATCGTCATATTGCTCACACACATACACATGAGGTTCAACGAGCATCCAATTTCAATTCATGAGATTCTACTTGATCTCTAAAGTTCATACATACAGCTAGTTATCACACTTAGTTGATATGTGTTAAGATCCCTACTATCCAGTGCAATATATTACTCTTACCCTTTAACCACGTTGAAGCAACATCAACCTTGCTGCTGTGCAGCGTTGATCTTAGCTGTCTGCCTAGGTGTGCTCCGTTGGGCTTAAGCTTCTACCTGTGCAGTCCTTGGACCTGCTTTGCTATCTTCACTTAAGCCACTTCGTCTAAATCCGCTGTGTTTTGTGTCTAAGTGTTTTATTGTCTTTATAGGAGTGGTTTTTGCTTTTGGCTATCAAGTTTTAAATAGGCCATAGTTCGTGAGAGGATCTATTCAACCCCCCCTTCTAGATCCCATTGCACTGCTCGAGACCCAACACCGTCGACTGTGAAGAAAAAGAAAAAGAAATCCAAGAACAAAAGAAAAGGCCTTGCCGTATCTTGCAATACCCTTGCGGCCCTATTTGAAACAGTCTGAATCTCTGAAGAAGAGAATGAAGAGATATGCCTCGCACTAGCAGAGGCAAATCAAGCTAAAGCTTCCACCTCCCAGCATGCTACCAGGTCCGGAAGAAAATGGAGGCATCCCCCCCAGGCTAACCATAACATCATGTTACGTAGTGAGCAACCATATTGGGTTCCCCAGCCCGAAGTCAAAGGTGGATAAATTCCTCCTCCACCATGGCTTTACCCTGAACATGCAAGCAGTCAAGAGGTCCCCTCTTTTACTAAATTTCTATCCTCTCGGAAGGACAAGCGGCCATGCCCACAGCCACAGTGGAGGGCCGAGGGTGCTCCTACTTCACCCTCAGTCGTCTCTCCTCCGTCAAATAAAGACTACACTGGCACTCCAAGCCTCACCGAATTCATGCAAGGGAAGGATCCAATCGAAATGGCGCAACAAATTCAGGTGGCACCTGAAGAAAAAGATAGACTGTCTCCCGAACCAGCCCCTCAAGAATACCCTGAGGGCAGGCATAAAAGCTCCAAAGAACTGAGGTTAACCAAAGTCAGAACCACCAGCAGAATAGTGAGGCAGCTGAAGAGAATCCCCGCAAGTTTTTCTATCTAGGATATACTCTCCCTCGACCAAGAAACAAGACAAGCCATTATCACGGCCCTACAAACCCCGACATACTTTGAGAGCTATTTTGTCGAGGCATAGTCGGGGGTGGATATGACATTCATGGAGGAAGACATGCTTCTGACCTCCGTCAACCATAATAGACAGCTCTACATGAGGGGGCAACTGAGTGGCCATCCAATAGGTAGAATTCTAGTCGACCCGATAAACATACTCCCCTATCGGGTATATCAGAAGTACTACTTTGATGTTCACCTGATCGAGGTCAGAGATATGAGAATTGCTGGCTTCAACCAGAAATTTGAAGTCCCTCTAGGCATGGCGGAGTTTGAACTCTCACTCGGCAACTTCACTACCAAAGTGCAGTTCCATGTGATAAATTCTGATACATCATACAAGGCGCTATTGGGCCGGCCATGGCTACATCAAAATCAGGTGGTGGCCTCCACCCTCCACCAATGCATAAAATACCCTCGGAATAGGAAAGAAGAAAGAGTGTTCGCCGACTTACACCCTTTCGAGGTGTTCGAATGTCACTTATTAGATGCTTCCTTGTATCTAGAGAAGCCAAAGAAGCCTACCCCTCTAGCCCAAGACAAGGGGAAGAAGAAAATAGAACCCGACGATTGGTTCCCTCTGCCACAGCCTTACTACGTGGCTTTCCCAGAGGTGTCACTCATATCTGAGGAAGAAGGAGATCTCAGAGCATTCTAACTAAGCATTTACCCAAAACCAGGGGCATTAAAACTCGAAGAGCTACTTGGGGATGTCGAGGTCCCGCCAGGGATCATCAAGCCCATAGCTGATGGAAACTGCCAAACAGTCGAAGTATTGAAGATCTTGGAGGTCCTCAATCCTGATGGCCAACCCACCATATTTTATGTGGCCAAGGAGCAGCCTACAAAGGGGGATGACGATTGTAGATTCCCGAAGGAGATGCATGATCCACCTGTCCCAATCATGGGGCTCTCGTACATAACTGGCCACACAATCAAGTTGGCCAGAAAGCGGTAGATCTCCTTTTGTCAACTTTCCAGTCAAAAGAAGTTGTTCAAAGAACTATGGTATCCACCGAACATGGACAGAAGACTGCTACAAATTACTCGGCAGCTAGGGTTGGGTTTCTCTGTTGAAGACTACCAAGAAATCGACATGATTTCCATCTGCACTGTAACAAGTGAAGACTCTTTGGAGGCAATTTATGATGAAGACTATGAACCAACCAAGCCGTCGGCTGAATTGAGAACCTCGGGCCCGCCTCGGCCACCAGCGCATAATGATCATGGAGCTACTATTCCGTGTAAATGCTGGGAGTCCATCTCTACGGAAGCAATTACAATTCCAAACAACGACTCAGAAGAGTCAAAAGCTGAAGAAAGTCATCCCACCCTTGAGGGTGCTCCACCCATAAGTCGGCATCCAAGATGCACAGAACATGCACTGCCAACACCAGGGCTGCTCATCTAGCCTGATCAGCAGCCCACTGGCTCAGAACAAGGCAAAGCCGAAGTCCCGCCATTAGGGGAAATAAGATAAGAATACATCTACGAGGCCCTTGAAGTTGAAGAAGATGATGAAGGCTTTGTAGACCTACAGCCGGCTCCTCTGGAAATAGAATATGGCGGCCAAGCCAATGTTGATGAATTGGCCGAAATAAACCTCGGCACTGAAGATGATCCCATGCCGACCTTCCTTAGTGCCCTCTTGCTACCCGAAGAAAGGGGGGAATACATAAAGCTGCTTCAAGGATTCCGAGATTGTTTTGCTTGGAATTACAAAGAGATGCCAGGCCTTAGCCCTGCAATTGCCTAACATATCTTGGACATTGACCCTAAAGCCGAGCCAGTGAAGCAATCACCCCAGCGAATGAGGCCCAAACTGATAAGTCAAGTCTGCAAGGAGGTCGACAAGCTATTAGATGTTGACTTCGTGGCGAAGAACCAATATACTACCTGGCTGGCCAACATCGAGCCTGTCAAGAAGAAAAGCAGCCAGATCTAGATTTGCGTGAATTTTTGGGACCTGAATAAAGCCTATCCGAAGGATGATTTTTCGGTGCCAATCACCGAAGTAATGATCCACGCCACTATCGACCATGTGGCCTTGTCGTTCATGGATGGATCATCCAGCTACAATCAGATCTGGATAGCTGAGCATGATGGAATCTACACGCATTTCCGGTCACCTAAAGGGATTTTCCATTACAAACGGATGGCCTTCGGCCTCAAGAATGCTAGCACCACCTACCAAAGGGTAATGACAAAAATATTCAATGAGTTGCTCTATAGTAAAGTCAAATGCTATATTGACGACTTGGTCCTCAAGACAAAGAAGAGGAAGGACCACCTGGCTGACCTCAGAATTATATTTGAAAGGCTGCGGCTGCATGATCTAAAAATGAATCCGATGAAGTGCGCTTTTGGCATCTCCAGCGGAAAATTCCTAGGCCTCGTCGTCAGATACCGGGGGATTGAGATAGGCCCTACAAAAATTAAAGCTATTCAGGAGCTGCCTCCTCCTAGGAGCCTGACAGAATTACGGTCATTGCAAGGCCGGCTAGCCTACATCTGTAGGTTCATCTCTGACTTGTCTGGGCGGTGCCAGCCATTCCATAAATTGATGATAAAGGACACCCCGTTCCACTGGAGTGAAGAATGTCAAAAAGCCTTCAATCAATTGAAAGAATACCTGAACACCCCGCTAGTTTTGGGGGCACCTGTCAAAGGGCAGCCGCAGATCTTGTACATAATCGCCACCGAATACTCGCTGGGGGCAATGCTTGCCCAAAGCAATGAAGACGGAAAAGAACAAGCCCTCTACTACCTCAGCCGAAGACTAGTCGAGGTCGAAACAAAATTTACACCAATTGAAAGAGTCTACCTCACTCTTATCTTCGTAGCCAAGAAGATGAGGCATTACATGCTATCGTATGAAGTAAAGTTGATATCTAGGGCCGATCCGGTCAAAAATATACTCTCTCCGCCAGTCCAGAAAAGGTGATTGGACAAATGGGCCATCATTCTCATGGAGTTTGACATCTCTTATGTACCACAAAAGGCCATCAAAGGCCAGGCCATCGCAGACTTCTTTGCAGCACACCTAGTGCTTGAAGATTGCCCTTTGATCACGGAGCTCCCCAAAGATGAGACCTTAGAAATGGGACAAGTCCAGCAAACCGGCTGGCAACAACACTTTGACGGTGCTTCAAGAATAGAAACATGCCCGCAAGGGCGAACAAGAATTAGAGCAGGGGCGGGCGTCGTCCTTAAATCCCTCGAAGGAGAGGTGCTGCACACCTCTTGCTCAATCAACAAATCCTGCACAAACAATGAAGCAGAATATGAAGCCCTAATTATCGATCTCTAGGTAGCTCTCTAGTTTGATATCCGCATGTTGCAAGTGTTTGGGGATTCAATGATGATCGTCAAACAAATCCAAGGATAGTATGAAGTCCAAGAATTTGAATTACTTCCTTACCACGCTAAGGCGAAGCAACTCATGGAGAAGTTTCACTTTATTAAAATAAACTGCATCGGCCGAGGTCAAAATGCATAGGTCGATGCATTAGCAAAGTTTGCAAGCTCACTAGCAATCTCGCCTGATGAATCACTCAACATACGGGTGATTAATCGATGGCAGGTCCCCAGCATGATAGAAGAAGAGCCAGGTGGGGAAGAGCCTGAGGTAGCAACTGCTGAAGTGGTCGGCTCGTCCGACTGGAGGGAGCCCCTCATGCAATGGTTTAAACACCAACAGCTGCCCAAGCTAAGGGAAGAAGAGATCCAGCTAATCCGAATAAAAGACTCCTATGAATCAGAAACGGAATTCTATTCCGAATTATGGCAGACATCAAGAGGAAAATACTCCTTCGGTGCCTCTCTATGGAAGAGGCCTAGAGAGTCATGAAAGAAATTCATGCCGAGTCGGCTTGAGCACACCAAGCAGGGCCAAAGATGAAAATTGAAATTAAAAAGTTGGGCTACTACTGGCCAAAAATGTTCGATGACTGCTACAAGTATGCTAAGTTGTGTCAAAAGTTTCAAGCTCATGCAATGGTCCCCAGGTGACCTCCAACACAGCTACATCCAACCGCACCCAGCTGGCCATTTGCCCAATGGGGAACAGATGTCATGGGCCCACTACCCCCATCCTCTTCATGATGCAAGTACATTCTGGCAATAACAGATTATTTCTCTCGCTGGGTGGAGGCTGTATCCCTGAAAGAAGTGACAAGAGAAATCGTGGCCCGATTTATCTGGTGAAATGTAATATTCTGATTCGGCGTCCCCAACCGGATCATCTCAGACAACGGAAGCCATTTCAGGAATCAAAAGGTCTATAGATGGGTCGAAAAGTACAAGATTTATTGGAGGACATCCACTCCATACAACGTGCATGCAAATGGGTTGGCTGGAGCATTCAATAAAACACTCTGTACCCTCCTGGCGAAGGCCTTCAGTTCTAACAAAAAGGACTGGGAAGACAAGATATATGAGGCGCTGTGGCCGTACCGTAGCATCTATAAAAGCCCAACGGGCTGTTCGCCCTTCTCTTTGGTGTACGGCTCGGAAGCAATTGTCTCCATTGAACTAGAGGTACCCTCACTCTGGGTCGCATTCCAACATGGATTGGTCAAAGATGACCGAACAAACGCAGAACGGAGATTGGAAGAGCTCTCCGACTTAGAAGGAAAGCGACTCCAGGCCCAGCAGAACATACAGGTCTACCAGGCCCGCATAGCCTGTGCCTTCAACAAGCTTGTCAAGGGGCGTGAATTCAAGAAAGATGACCTCGTGATGGTCAAAAGAAGAGAGGTCATGACTGCCAACCATAAAGGCAAGCTGAATGAAAATTGGCTCGGGCCATATGTTGTCCAGAAAGTCTACGAAGGAGGTGCGTATGTGGTTGTCAACCATAGGGGGGAGACTCAATTCCTACCCCTTAATGGAAGACATTTGAAACTATATCACGCATCACTTCCCCAGTTCGATGAACACTTAATCCCCGCACCTCACGCGGAACAAGAATGTCTCTTAGATCTCCTGTGAGACTATGCAACATTCATTCAAAAAAAAGGAAAAAAGATGAGAAGAAAAAAAATAAAAAACATGAAAAAAAAGGAGAATGGAGAAACAAAATGTTTTCATGTCCCACCAACGCATAAAACTTATGGCTTGGGTCTCCCTTCCAAGCCGGTAAACAAAGACTCTTGCTTTGACTTGGACCTTCCGTCCTGGTCAATGAATAAAAAGGCCTCTTTCCATCGACCTAGATCCTCCATCTGGGTTCGGTGAACAAAAAGACCCCCTTTCTTGCTTTGGCACTAACCCCGTGTCAATGAAAAAATCACCTAAATATTACAATCTCCAGTCCTACCGATGAATAAACCTGTGGCTCGGATCTCCCGTCCGAAGCCATGAACAAAAGGCCCTTCCATTCTAGATCGGACCTTTCGTTCGGCTAGAGAACAAAAAGACCTCTCATATAGTCGATAACCCCAGCACAGTAAAGAATGAAAAGAACCCTCCTTGCTTTGGCTCGGACCTTCTGCCAAAGTCAATGAATAAAAAGAACCACCTTGCTTTGGCTCGGACCTTCCGTCCAAGTCGATGAACAAAAAGAATCCTCTTTACTCGGCTCGGACCTTCCGTCCAAGTCGATGAACAAAAAAAATCCTCTTTGCTCGGCTCGGATCTTCCATCCAAGTCTATGAACAAAAAAACCCTCTTTGCTCAGCTTGGATCTTCCATCCAAGTCGATGAACAAAAAAAAACCCTCTTCGCTCGGCTCGAACCTTCCGTCCAAGTCGATGAACAAAAAGAGCCTCTTTGCTTGGCTCAGACCTTCTGTCCAAGTTGATGAACAAAAAGACCCCTCTTTGCTTGGCTCGGACCTTCCGCCCAAGTCGATGAACAAAAAAAAAACCCTCTTTGCTTGGCTCGGATCTTCCGTCCAAGTCAATGAATAAAAAGACCCCTCTTTGCCTTGGCGCTTAACCCGTGCCAATGAATAAATCACGCCAGCTCCCGGCACCCTGTTGGCACTAGCGAATAAACCATTTGCTTCGAACTTTCTATCTGAATACATCGATTCCTCCCGTTCCATCAGGTCCCTCTCAAAAGCCTTTAGCTTGGACGTCCTCGTCCGAGTCGATGAATAAACAACTTTCATAAACCTAGCACGAGTCACCAACTCCCCCTCGGGATTGGCCTCATCTAAGTTATTTTAGGCCTTTCACCTAGGACGGCGCATAAACCTTGTCTTCTTGCTTTGGTATTAGCCCCATATCGATGACTGAACCCCAACTCAGGCTAAACATCCCGGTCTGCATGACCACACGGTGAAGCGGTCCCCTCATCCCTTCACTGAAGGAGTGAGCACTTTCCCATGAATTCACATCGAACCACCAATCTACTGGCTCGGAGGAGAAGATATCCTATCAAAGAATTTTACAGCCACGGGCCCCGCACACTCATTCCTCGCTTGCGCCACCCACGGGTAGGGGGCATTTGTGATGTGACACCACCTTGGGGGTGATAGTCACAAGACCAATGCACCTAGGACCTTATCAAGCAAGCACAATTCGCAATTGAAATGGACCGATATCGGCGGCCAGTCACCTGACACTCACCCAAGTCCCGGGGTAACTCGGTGATGCCGAGTGGAGGTTGTGAGGGCTGGGCCCTTGCTGGTAGAGGGCCAGCAAGGCCAAGGGTTTTCCCAAGGGTATGGAGGCTGTGGACGCACTTTTCAACACGCTCATTTGTTTGTTTCTTTAAGTCAGTTTATTCGGTGGGTTTATTCGTTTATTAAGTGCGTGGGCGTGCCAGTCACAAAGTGACGATTTATTGTGCGCTCGATCTGACTAATCAGACGATTGTGTGGTTCGTGTCGGGACCGAAACCCACCACGCCATAAAGGTCACGACGTTATTTACATCCCCTCGGAGAGGGGAACACCCTTGATTAATCGTCGGGAATCAGGGCCTCATGGCCAGGAAATTATATTGAGAGAAACTAGCCACTAGTGGTCTCGAATCAATCGGAAAGCTCGATGTCTAGGGAAGCAAGCATTCGAAATATGTCGGTCACTCAAGGGACCATTTTGATATTCAGACGAGCGTCCGACCTCAGAGAATCATGATCATTACGGGGGAAACCGGAGCATATGTATGCCGGGGTACGGCGAGTTTATTGTTCAAAGCGATAGGAGACATTTGGTTGAATCCCGATTAGAGTGGTCGGAAATCAGCGAGTTTATTGGCCCAGTGCGAGATTGAGTCAGGACCATTCTGGGGGCACCTCCCGCGGTCCAAACGAGACTTGCGTGGGCATCATTAATATTTTCGGTGCCAAAGGGCAACGGGAAAGTGTCCCGGGACTAGATTCCAAAGCAAAGACGCATACCGAGATAGCTGGCTATAGGCCTAGGTGTGGGTCAGGTAATGACCATGCTTGGGGTGAACCCGAGGTCCAGTCGTGACTCACGAAGGTCTTATTGATATTCCCACATGTGTGGTTGGGGGAAGACGAGAGCCGTCTCGTTCCATTCAGATTTTGTTGGTCATTCATGGACCATTTTATTTTCGGACAAAGGTCCATATAGAAAAGAAGATGGTGACGGGAGCGAATCCGTGCAAATATCTGCCGTGAGTACGGCAAGTTTAATACAAGCGTGGGATTAGATCCTGGTATATATGTCGGCCACTAACGGACCATTCGTCGTTCGGACGAGAGTCCGCATTTGAAGCGTCGAAAATAATGACAAAACCACACGGATGTCTGCCGTAGGTACGGCAAGTTCAATGTAGGTGCGGGATCGGATCCCGATAAAGACGGGTCGAGCTAACAAACTATCGACCTGGGATAAGATCGGATCATGGCCACGTTTGGGCGAGGGCTCCCGAGATCCAAGTCCGATCTAGTGGGGCATCATTTCTTTTCTCTTCAAACATAGTCCGGGGAAGCGGGTTGTTAAGTGTGGAGCCCGAACTCCCCAACGTGCGCCCTCGCACGCGGATCGACCTGCGCGGACAGGTCGCGGGGTTCGACCTGCCCGGTCAGGTCGCAGGGGTCAAGGGGGCAGCGCCCCCGGAACAAAATTTTAATTAAGGTACAGGTGGTAGAGTTTCTTTTGTTCTTTATTAACATGATTGACCTTTTATTATTATTTTTGCTTGTTTATTCCCCTTTTGTATTATGGAGGCGCGCCGGTTCAGCGAAGGAAGAGGATGGCGCCGTTTTAGAGTTCAAAGGAGGAAATGGGGGGCGCCGTTTTAAGGTGAACAGTGAAGGACAAATGCGCGCCGATATAGGATGTTAAAAAGGGGGGGGGGCGTCGGTTTGGCCATGCCGTTTTAAGGGCTAAACAAGGGGGGGCGCGCCGATTTTGGCCATGCCATTTTAAGGGCTAAACAAGGGGGGGGGCGCCGATTTTGGCCATGCCATTTTAAGGGCTAAACAAGGGGGTGGGGGTGCCGATTTTGGCCAAGAAGAGGGGCGCGGCGGATTTGGGCTCGAAGAGGAGGGCGCGCTGGTTAAGGCCTCGCCGGAATGAAAAGATAAGGAGTTGAAATGGGCGCGCCATTTAGCATCCAAAGAAGGAGATGGGGCTATTGTGAGGAGGGTTAAAACGGCGCGGTGGAATAGTGACCGCGCCGGATTAGCCCCTCCCGAGGGTTTATTGCTTTTGACTGTGTGTTTTCTTTTCTTTCACCTGCAGGTTGAGTTAATGACAGGTTTGTTCATCCATTTGGAAGATTAGGTTGATGAAAAAGGGGGTTTAATCGTTTTAGTCATTTATTGAGGTGAATTAGCATGAATGCTTAAGTGTTCGTTCGAAGGGTTTGATTCATAGAGCTTACTACATGTTGTTCTTGTTCTCGGAGGTGGTTTGTTTGTTTGTTCCTGAGTGTTCTTAATCCCCTGACGAAAATCGGGCAGCATCTCCCCCTAGACCGGGGCTTGCCAAAGAGAAGCGAAGGCCACCAAACGGATTGCTCCGGGGTGACCCTCAAACATCAGAGTGGCCTTACGGCGGTCCGAACCCATGTGTGAGTGTGGAGCGCTCGAGGGCTAGCCTTCAAGAGTGACCATGACTCACGGGCGATGAATCTTCGGCCCGGGACAGATGTTTGCCATGAGGGCCATGAATGTTCATCCGGTGATGGGTTCCCTTGAGGGACATGCTATAAACAAGCAAGCCTCGAAGGGCCCTGGACGATTAGAGGGGGGGGAAGGGAGGCGTAGATCGGAATGGAGAAACGCTGAGCTTGCAGAAGGGCCCTTTTCTTTTATTCATCCTCACAAACGGGGAAGCAGTTGACACAGGGAGAGTTCACCCCGGGATGGGAGTGGAATACATTGCAAAAAGGGGGGTGGAAGAAGATACTGCCGTGAAGGAAAAGGAGAATACAGATGCCCCCTGCTCGACTCACCTCTCACACTCACACTCTCTCTCTTTCTCTTCACCTCGCCGGTGTGGGTGGACCGAGCTTCTTCTTCCTTTTTCTTCTTCTCTTCACTACACATAGCCGAGAGCACCCCTTCTCCTTTTTGGATGGCCCAGCCAGGAGAAAGCCAGGATCCTTCTCTCCTTCTTCTTCTCTTCTACAGAGTATATATATACTGGGTTGCCTTTTCTTTGCTCGAACGGAAGAGAACTCCTGCCACTGCATTCGTCTGTCAGACGAACAGGGTTGGCTTCTATGCTGGCATCCGGTGATTGGCGCCGTACCTTGTCGTTCGTCCGAGGATGGCACAGTTGCTGGTTTTCCAGGAGATCTTCATCCGAAGACATGCCTTCTCCGATGATGTTAATGCGCTGTCGAGTGGAGACGGAGGCACGACTTCAGAACATTGAATGCTCCCTGCGCACCGCATTTAAACAAAACAGAGCATCGTGCCAGAGATGGGATGGAATGGGGTTAAACCAGCGCGGGGGAATAATGACCTTGCCGGATTAAAGCTATTCGAGGGGGTCACGCCGTGTAAGCATTGCAAGGGGGTGGCATTTTCTTCAAATGAGCGCGCCGGGTAACTTGTGCATAAGGTGGCGCCGTTTTAACACAACACAAGTGGCGCCATTTTAACGCAACACAAGTGGCGCCGTTTTAAGCATCAAAAGGGGGAAGGCCCCTTCGACAGGAGCGCGCCGGATAGCCAAAGAGAAAGGGGGGCACGCCGTTTTGAGCAAAAAAAGGGGGGGCGCGCCATTTTAAGGCGCGCCATTTTAAGGCCCCTTCGTGCCGTTTTAAGCACCAAACGGATTCTTTTCGAAGTCACAGCAACTTATATGAATGTCGGCATTCCCAGAACGTTCCGGTTGCAATGTATGGCCTCCGCAATATTTCGTTTGTAGCCTCTGGGACTCGGTCCGAGATTCTGCGTGACTTTCGGTGCATGCCGAGACTGTGTCGGAGTTCCCGACTTTTCTCTGATTCAGCTCTCGGCATGGCCGGTAGGAGCGTTGTAGCTGTATCTTCTGCTTAGGGGCTTCCTTAGCGGGTAGAGGACCACCAAGCGAGTCCTCATCTTGATCGGGCGAGGCATGAGGTTTAATCGGCATTTTCATCTTCGACTCGCGCTTGAATGTGTAGGCGGGAATGTCGCCATGATCATCATCGCCATTTTTTTGGTGTCCACAGATACCCAATCCAATGGAGCCGAGTTGTGCCGAGGGCACGGGTTACACACTCTCTCCCACGGCGATCTCTTGAAGCAGAGGAGCTTGCAGATCGAGCACTCACTCTCACGGGCCAGTGAAGCTATGAACTAATATTGAAAGAACAAGCACTAGGGAAAGCAAAGGATGGAACACTTACTTAACTGGTTTGAAGAAACCGGTCCCGTTCGGAGACGTGGGCGAGCGAGGAAGCGTGGGTTCCCCACACGCCGTGCCGGTGTAGCTTGAACGTGTTTAAAGGATTACAACACTACTCCCCATGCAAGGGGGGGAACGAGGGGAGAGGAAGTCACATATACATTCAAACACTACCTCCCACAGGGAGGGGCTGTAAGCCGGCCAGGCGGGGAGGGGAGGATCGATCTAGGAGCTAATTGAAAGAAAGTCGCCGGTTCTGTCCGCCCTCTGGAATAGGGGGTCGGTGCCGCTGCGGCCTATCCCGGAATCCATTGTCAATGAAACCAGTTGGAGAATCTTTGTAGTTGACCCAGGAGGACGTCCAATTTTTGGAGAAATCTCTGGATGGCGACGTTAGACGGGGCAGGGTCGTGAGTAGGGCCTCTGTTCTCTGATTCTAACTGCTACGGTACCACTATAGCAGGAAGAAGAAGTCACCACGGGCGCTCCTGAGCTCTGATTCAGGCGGGGCCATAGTCGTTGGATTTGTTGTCAAGTCCTCTTCGAATGGAGATCCACGGGGACATCATAGGAGGTCGAAGTAGACAGAAACAGCCCAAACAGTGATTGGGGGTATGTTTAGTCCTAGAGTGGACAGAACAGCGCACCCGGGGGAGAAAAATGAGAACTCTTAGCTCCGGATGCCGAACGGGCTGCTGCTTCTTGATTCAGGAAGTAGACTCGGCGTAGAAGATCTCACCCACGCATCGCCTCCAGATATGCAAGATGATGGCCGTGGGAGCCTCTGCAAACCGCTTCAGGTTGGTAGTCTGGAGGAAGGAGCACAATCTGGGGAGATCAGCTCATCCGGGCAGCCACGAGTTCATAATGGAATGAGACTACTGCTGTTGCAAAGAGGATGGAGAGACGCTTCCAACGGTACCACTTGGGCTTCCAGGAACACCGAGATGACGTCGTGGCCGAATCTGCAAGATGCTGGTACTCTGCTACCTAGGACAAGGACTTAGGCTTGATAGAGACAAGTCTAAACTTGCTCTGATATCAATTGATGTGACACCACCTTGGGGGTGATAGTCACAAGACCGATGCAGCTTGGACCTTATCAAGCAAGCACAATTCGCAATTGAAACGGACCGATATTGGTGGCCACTCACCTGACACTCACCCAAGTCCCGGGGTAACTCGGTGATGCCGAGTGGAGGTTGTGAGGGCTGGGCCCTTGCTGGTAGAGGGCCAGCAAGGCCAAGGGTTTTCCCAAGGGTATGGAGGCCCAATTCAATGGAGCCGACATTGTGTCGAGGGCACGGGTTACACACTCTCTCCCACGGTGATCTCTTGAAGTAGAGGAGCTTGCGGATCGAGCACTCACTCTCACGGGCCAGCAAAGCTATGAACTAATATTGAAAGAACAAGTACTAGGGAAAGCAAGGGTTGGAACACTTACTCAACCAGTTTGAAGAAACCGATCTCATTCGGAGACGTGGGCGAGCGGGGAAGTGTGGGTTCCCCACACGCCGTGCCGGTGTAGCTTGAACCTGTTTAAAGGATTACAACACTACTCCCCATACAAGGGGGGGAACGAGGGGAGGGGAGGTCACATATACATTCAAACACTACCTCCCACAGGGAGGGGCTGTAAGCCGGCTAGGCGGGGAGGGGAGGATCGATCTAGGAGCTAATTGAAAGAAAGTCACCAGTTCTGTCCGCCCTCTGCAATAGGGGACATGCAGTCGAAGTCGGTGCCGCTGCGGCCTATCCCGGACTCCGTTGTCAACAAAACTAGTTGGAGAATCTTCGTAGTTGACCCAGGAGGACATCCAATTTTTGGAGAAATCTCTAGATGACGACGTTAGACGGGGCAGGGTCATGAGTAGGGCCTCTGTTCTCTGATTCTGACTGCTACGGTACCACTACAGCAGGATTAATAAGTCACCACGGGTGTTCCTGAGCTCTGATTCAGGCGGGTCTGGAGTCGCTGGGTTCGTTGTCAAGTTCTCTTCGAATGGAGATCAACGAGGACATCGTAGAAGGTCGGAGTAGACAAAAACAGCCCGAACAGTGATCGGGGGTATGTTCAGTCCCAGAGTGGACAGAACAGCGCACTCGGGGGAGAAAAATGAGAACTCTTAGCTCCGGATGCCAAACGGGGTTCCGCTTCTTGATTCAGGAAGTAGGCTTGGTGTAGAAGATCTCAGCCAAGCACCGCCTCCAGATATGCAAGATGATGGCCGTGGGAGCCTCTGCAAGCCGCTTCAGGTTGGTAGTCTGGAGGAAGGCGCGCAGTCTGGGGAGATCAGCTCCTCCGGGCAGCCACTAGATCATAATGGAACGAGACCACTGCCGTTGCGAAGAGGACGAAGAGACGCTTCCAACGGTACCACTTGGGCTTCCAGGAACGCCAGGATGACATCGTGGCTGAATCTGCAAGATGCTGGTACTCTGCTGCCTGCGAACTGAGAAATGCAGGTTGGAGATGGGAGGTGGGAGATGAGATAAATGGGAGGGGAAAGGGGGTGGATGGGTGTGGAGGCAACCCTTGGGTGTTAGGGGGTATGGAAGGGGGCAAACCAAGGTGAGGGAGGGGGAGAATGGGGGCAGGGAGGTGGTCTAGCAGGTGGTGAGAGAGTGAGCTACGAATTTGGGACTAGGAGGGAGGGGAAGAGGGATGATGGTTCCCCTATTTAGGGTGGTCTAGGGATTGTGGGAGGAGAGAGTGGAGGGGAAAATATTCAAACTTCTCTTGGGAGTTGGAAGATTGCATGGGGAAGAGAGAGGATTGTGTTGGGGAGAGTGGGATTGTGTTGGGAAGAACAATATTCTACTTGGGAGGGGAGATATTTGGTGGGATTTGGTGGGAGGGGAATGATGGCACCTAGGGAAGTGGAAAAGTAGTGGACGTGGAAGCTTGGGTGGAGGATGAGGTGGAGGAGAGAGGTGGGATTTGAATTTGGGGAAGGGGGGAAAGAGAAAGAGAGGGGTGGGTGGGATTCTCTCCTTAGGGATTCTGACCCCACTAATGGATTCTCTCCACAAGAAACTTGAATTTTGAACTCACAAAATGGCAACTTTCATTAACATAAAATGGGGGGAATGGGGTCCTATATATAGGCACCCCACATTTTACAATAAGTCCCCGACTCTTGATACAATGAGAAATAACCAAGTGGGTAGGGGGGCGCCCTTGGGCCTAGCCCAATGAATTGGGCCCATTAACCAACTAACCAACCTAATGACACTCAAACTTAGGTAAATAAATCAAAGACCTAGAAAAATGACTCAAATAAAAAGGAAAATACATAAAATGACTCAAATAAAAAGCTAAAATATGGATAATTGGGCCCACATAGAGTGATGCCCGAGCTCACACAACTCCGGAGTGTGATGACGACCCGAGCCTGAGGGAGTCGTAGGTGATGCCTCCATCAAATCCCTTGGGCTGTGAAGAGCTCGACTCCGTCGAGTAGGGGTCCATCCTGCTGTGGTACTGCTCGAGAAGGTCGGGATCCAGCCGCTGGAGATCTTCTCGACTCACCCACGAATCCTCCGAAGGAGGTCAATCCTTCCATCTGACGAGATAGCGCTCGTACACCTTGCTCCTGGTGGTAGTGACATGTTCATCTAATAGTCGTTCAATTCGCTCTCACTGGGCTCTCCGGGCTAGTGGACTCTTCTCACGGGTGTGTGCTCTCTCAATAGGGGAAGTAAGCTCAATATCCTTACTAGGCAGCACCGTGGGACCCATATATGGAACTAGGTCGGCCACGTTGAATGTGGGGCTCACTCCGTACTCCTCGGGAAGATCTATCTCATAGGCGTTAGTGCCAATGCACCTCAAAACCTAGAAGGGACCAGCCCCACGAGGCCTCAATTTGGAGATGGCTCTGGGGGAGAGCCTCTCCGTCCTCACCATCACAAAGTCACCCACATGGAATTCTTGGTGGCGCCGATGAGAGTCAGCATGCCCCTTATAAGTCTCATTCTTCTTGCTGATGTGCTTGCGAATTTCTTCATGCAACTCCCTAATGTGTTGGGCAAATGACTCAGCTGAAATAGACACTCTAGCATGTTGGGGAAGGGGAATGAGGTCAGAGGGTTTCCTTGGCTTGTACCCATGTACAGCCTCGAATGGACTCATCCCTATGGACTTGTTAACAGAGTCATTGTATGCAAATTCAGCCTGAGGTAGAATGAGATCCCAATTCCCTGGACGATCCTCAACAAGATGCCTAAGGAGGTTCCCTAGACTCCAATTGACAACTTCGGTTTGGCCATCAGTTTGAGGGTGGTAGGCCGTGGAGAATTTAAGGAGGGTTCCCATCAAGTGCCAAAGGGTCTTCCAAAAGTAGCTGGTGAACTTGACATCCCTATCGGAGACTATGGTCTTGGGTAACCCATGGAGACGAACAACCTCATCAAAGAATAATCGGGCCACTCGGGAGGCATCGGAGGTTTTGGAGCATGGGATGAAGTGGGCCATCTTGGAGAATTTATCCACTACCACAAAGATCGAATCATGTTTCCTTTGGGTCCTGGGTAGGCCTAATACAAAGTCCATGCTTAAGTCTTGCCACGGACGGTCGGGGATGGGGAGAGGGGTATAAAGGCCGGTGTTTTGCTTCACCTGTTTGGCTGAAGCACATGTACGACATTGGCCCACTATGTTGGCTACGTCTCTCTTGAGACTTGGCCAAAAGAATTGACCCTCAACTAGAGCGATGGCTTTATGAACCCCAAAATGACCAGCTAGTCCCCCGGCATGTAACTCCCAAACCAAGAAGTCACGGAGTGAGGTCCGTGGTATGCAAAGCTTTGGCCCCTTGAAGAGGATCCCATCCTCCAAGATAAAACTCTCATGTTCCCTACTAGAATGGGTGGTCAAGGTGGTATAGATGTGCCCAAAGTCGGGGCAGCAAGGGTACTCATCCTTGAGCCTCTCAAATCCGGTAACCTCCACTTGGATAGTGGACAACAAATAGACCCTCCTACTGAGTGCATCCGCTGCACGGTTCTCACTTCCTGCCTTGTGTTTGATTACAAATGTGTAGGATTAGATGTACTCAACCCAGCGGGCATGTCGGGCATTCAACTTTTGCTGGGAGTTGAGGTATTTTAGGGCCTCATGGTCGGAAAAGATGACAAATTCTTTAGGCAACAAGTAGTGCCTCCAATGTCGGAGGGACTGAACCACAGCATAGAACTCCTTGTCATAAGTGGAGTACCTCATCCTAGCATCACATAGCTTCTCACTGAAGAAGGCCACTGGGTGCCCTTCTTGGCTAAGGATCCCTCCTATTCCTATCCCGGATGCATCACATGTGACTTCGAAGACTTTGGAGAAATTGGGTAGGCATAGGACCGAGGCTTGGGTCATCTTCTCCTTAGGCTCTTGGAAGGCTTTGGAGGCTGGTTTGGTCCACAAAAAAGTTCCCTTTTTGAGACAATCAGTGATAGGGGCGGTGATGGTGCTAAATCCCTGGATAGACCTCCTATAGAATGTGGCCAACCCGTGGAAGCTTCGGACCTCATGAAGGGTGTAGGGTTCCGGCCAATCAAGAATAGCTTGGACCTTCTCGGGGTCCATGGAGACACCGTTGGTAGACACCACAAATCCTAGGAAGGTAATGGACGTGGTCATGAAGTGACACTTTCCTAGGTTGGCAAATAGGCACTCATGCCGTAGGACGTTGCAAACTTGCCTAAGGTGGTCAAGGTGGGCCTCTTGGGACTGACTATAGATGAGAATATCATCAAAATAGACCACTAGAAAGACCCCAATGAACGGCCTAAGGACCTCCGTCATAAGACGCATAAAAGTACTTGGGGCATTTGAAAGCCCAAATGGCATGACTAACCACTCATAAAGGCCGTCCTTGGTTTTGAAGGCCGTTTTCCACTCATCTCCGGGCCTAATCCTAACTTGTTGATAGCCACTCTTAAGGTCAATCTTGGAGAAAATAGTGGCTCCAGCTAGCATGTCAAGCATGTCATCAAGCCTAGGGATGGGGAACCTATACTTGACGGTGATCTTATTAATGGCCCGGCTATCCACACACATCCGCCATGATCAGTCCTTCTTGGGAGTGAGAAGGGCTGGTACGGCACATGGACTTTTGCTAAAGCAGATGAAGCCCTTCCTAATGAGCTCCTCTATTTGCCTCCGAAGCTCGGCATATTCCGTGGGATTGAGGCGATAATGAGGAAGGTTGGGAAGGGTGGCTCTCGGAACTAGATGAATTGCGTGTTGCACATCACGCATGGGAGGGAGTTGGTCCGGGAGTTCCTCCGGGAACACATCATGAAATTCTTCTAGGAGATGTCGGACTTCTATGGGATGGGGGTTGGAGGGAGTAGGCTCTCCTAGAGAAATGACCACTACACATAAAGGTACCCCTTGAGCTATTTCCTCCTCAAGCTCTCTCTTGGTGATGAGATGAAGACCCTTGGTCAACCCCGATGTCTCACCTTGGTTGGGATTTTGGGTAAGGGATTGTGTTGGAGGGGTGGAGTTCCCCGAGGCTTGTGGTGTGGTGGGGTGATGTCCTTTAGGGAGTGTGTCCCTCTTGGGCATGGGACGTGGCGGGGAGGGATTAAGACGGATAGTCTTCCCCTCATGCTCAAAGGTGCATGAGTTGGTCCTACCCAAGATGGTGGCATCCACATCATAAAGCCAAGGTATCCCTAGTAGGATGCTACCTACTTCCATAGGGTTAACATCACACCATATTTGGCCATGGTAAAAGGAGAAGGTGAGGGGCACCAGGCAGCGAGTGTTGACCGGGATGGAGTTGTTGTTGATCCATGAGACCTGGTAGGGACTTGGGTGGGGAGTGATAGTCAGCCCAAGGAGTTTAACGGTGTCGGGAGACACGGCATTGACACAACTCCCGCTATCTAGGATCACTTTTCTCACATGACCTCCTACATTAACAAAGGTGTGAAAGATTGAGGTTCGACGCCAATCCTCCTCTTGAGGTTTGATAAGGGTACATCTAATCACTCCTAGATGGGAGTCGGTGGATGTCATGGTGTGGTCTAGGCCTGACTCATGGTATTGGGTCTCGTACTCTTCCTCCCAATCTAGTGAGGCTTCATGGACCTCAATCGTGCTCTCAAGTTCCCCTTGGGGTGGGGGAGTCTCTTCAACTAGCAAACTAGGCAACCCTCTAGATGGACATTGCTCCGCGAAGTGTCCAAATCCTTGACATCTATAGCATTGTTGGCGCCCACTACCCGGGGTGGTCCCTCCTACATTTGGGCCTTTGGAACTCTCTTCCCTCCATGGAGAAGGGTGGCTAGGGGTGGCCTTGTTTAGAGTGGTGGTGGGAGGGGGATAGTAAGGCCGCAATGGGGCATTCCCACTTGGGCTAGGGGCCTTCATAGGGGGGGCCGGGGTGGTTCAAAGCCCCATGATTTTGGGGTCGGTCAGTCGGGGAGGGGCAAACCTAGGGATTCTAGAGAATCGCTCAACATCCCGAGCTATTTGGTAGGCTTGTTCAAGGTTGTCGACATCTCTCATGAAAAGTTCCCTCTTGATGTGGTTTTGGAGCCCATTCCTAAATCGGGATAAGGTGACGGCTGGGTCCTTATGAACTCCACACTTCAAAAGATAGGAGTCAAATTTCTCAATGTATTCGACCACGGTCTTCCCTTCTTGGGTGAGACTTTGCCACTCATCTAAGAGTATTTGGTGGTAGGATAAGGGTAGGTACTTGCTTTTAAGTTGGTTCTTCATACCTTCCCAAGTGTCATTAGGCTCTTCCCGCCTAACCCTCCTTAACCCCTCTTGGTTTAGCCAATAAGTCTTGGCTAATTTGGTGAGGTGCATCTTGGCCAACCTCACCCTCCTTGGGTCGGACATAGGGTACCATTCAAAGTATTGTCCCATGGCAGTCTCCCATTCTAAGTAGGCACTTGGTTCATGGGAACCGTCAAAGTTTGGGGCTTCTACCTTGATCATCCTTAAGAGAGGGTCGTCCGGGTTGTCCCGTGGACGCCTTTCATTATGTTGGTGGTGGCGATGCCTCTCATAGTCATGGTAGGGGTTAACATTCCTATCCTCCCTATCAATTTCAACATGTGGAGGGTGGGCTATTGGACCATAGTTCCTTGGGTGGTCATCCCGTGGACACCTTTCATTAGGTTGGTGGTGGTGAGGCCTCTCATAGTCATGGTAGGGGTCAACATTCCCATCCTCTCTATCAATTTCAGCATGTGGAGGGTGGGCTCTTAGACCATTGTTCCATGGGTGAGGTTCATGCTCTTGTAGCCGAGCAAGCCGAGTGGAAAGGGACTCTAGTTGGGCAAGGATGGTGGCAAGGGTGGCATCCACCCGGTCCATTTGACCTTGGGGTTCCTCCCTACGTGCATCTTGATTAAGTTGGGGATTGGGATCCACGGGAGGAACCGAAGAGGATGGATCGGGTCGATACATGGCTCCACTACGGGTGGACATGTAAGGGAGGGGAAAGACTTGACGGATGGTTGACTCAATGCAATGGTCCTAGGACTTAGGCTTGATAGAGACAAGTCTAAACTTGCTCTGATATCAATTGATGTGACACCACCTTGGGGGTGATAGTCACAAGACCGATGCACCTTGGACCTTATCAAGCAAGCACAATTCGCAATTGAAACGGACCGATATCGGCGGTCACTCACCTGACACTCACCCAAGTCCCGGGGTAACTCGGTGATGCCGAGTGGAGGTTGTGAGGGCTGGGCCCTTGCTGGTAGAGGGCCAGCAAGGCCAAGGGTTTTCCCAAGGGTATGGAGGCCCAATTCAATGGAGCCGACATTGTGTCGAGGGCACGGGTTACACACTCTCTCCCACGGTGATCTCTTGAAGTAGAGGAGCTTGCGGATCGAGCACTCACTCTCACGGGCCAGCAAAGCTATGAACTAATATTGAAAGAACAAGTACTAGGGAAAGCAAGGGTTGGAACACTTACTCGACCGGTTTGAGGAAACCGGTCCCATTCGGAGACGTGGGCGAGCGGGGAAGTGTGGGTTCCCCACACGCTGTGCCGGTGTAGCTTGAACCTGTTTAAAGGATTACAACACTACTCCCCATACAAGGGGGGGAACGAGGGGAGGGGAGGTCACATATACATTCAAACACTACCTCCCACAGGGAGGGGCTGTAAGCCGGCCAGGCGGGGAGGGGAGGATCGATCTAGGAGCTAATTGAAAGAAAGTCACCGGTTCTGTCCGCCCTCTGGAACAGGGGACATGCAGTCGAAGTCAGTGCCGCTACGGCCTATCCCGGACTCCGTTGTCAACGAAACCAGTTGGAGAATCTTTGTAGTTGACCCAGGAGGACGTCCAATTTTTGGAGAAATCTCTGGATGATGATGTTAGACGGGGCAGGGTCATGAGTAGGGCCTCTGTTCTCTGATTCTGACTGCTACGGTACCACTACAGCAGGATTAAAAAGTCACCACGGGTGTTCCTGAGCTCTGATTCAGGCGGGTCTGGAGTTGCTGGATTCGTTGTCAAGTTCTCTTCGAATGGAGATCCACGAGGACATCATAGAAGGTCGGAGTAGACAAAAACAGCCCGAACAGTGATCGGGGGTATGTTCAGTCCCAGAGTGGACAGAAGAGCGCACCCAGGGGAGAAAAATGAGAACTCTTAGCTCCGGATGCCAAACGGGGTTACGCTTCTTGATTCAGGAAGTAGACTTGGCTTAGAAGATGTCAGCCAAGCGCTGCCTCCAGATATGCAAGATGATGGCCGTGGGAGCCTCTGCAAACCGCTTCAGGTTGGTAGTCTGCAGGAAGGCGCGCAGTCTGGGGAGATCAGCTCCTGTGGGCAGCCACGAGCTCGTAATGGAACGAGACCACTACCGTTGCGAAGAGGACGAAGAGACGCTTCTAACGGTACCACTTGGGCTTCCAGGAACGCCGGGATGACATCGTGGCTGAATCTGCAAGATGCTGGTACTCTGTTGCCTGCGAATTGAGAAGTGCAGGTTGGAGATGGGAGGTGGGAGATGAGGTAAATGGGATGGGAAATGGGGTGGATGGGTGTGGAGGCAACCCTTGGGTGTTATATTTGGTGGGATTTTGTGGGAGGGGATTGTGTTGGGGAGAGTGGGATTGTGTTGGGAAGAATAATATTCTCCTTGGGAGGGATATATTTGGTGGGATTTGGTGGGAGGGGAATGATGGCACCTAGGGAAGTGGAAAAGTAGTGGACGTGGAAGCTTGGGTGGAGGATGAGGTGGAGGAGAGAGGTGGGATTTGAATTTGGGGAAGGGGGGAAAGAGAAAGAGAGGGGTGGGTGGGATTCTCTCCTTAGGGATTCTGACCCCACTAATGGATTCTCTCCACAAGAAACTTGAATTTTGAACTCATAAAATGGCAACTTTCATTAACATAAAATGGGGGGAATGGGGTCCTATATATAGGCACCCCACATTTTACAATAAGTCCCCGACTCTTGATACAATGAGAAATAACCAAGTGGGTAGGGGGGCGCCCTTGGGCCTAGCCCAATGAATTGGGCCCATTAACCAACTAACCAACCGAATGACACTCAAACTTAGGTAAATAAATCAAAGACCTAGAAAAATGACTCAAATAAAAAGGAAAATACATAAAATGACTCAAATAAAAAGCTAAAACATGGATAATTGGGCCCACATAGAGTGATGCCCGAGCTCACACAACTCCGGAGTGTGATGACGACCCGAGCCAGAGGGAGTCGTAGGTGATGTCTCCATCAATTTGTGGACGTAAAAAAAAAGATCATACAACATGAACGTCCCGGCACCCGAGAGCAAGTCGAGGATGGAGAGGCCGAGTAAACCCCATATCTCGTCTGATCATGGAGAAAACACACTTGGTGGTCCATTGCCTGATAAGGAAGCTTCTCAAGTCAAAGAAATAGCCTTGGCCCCTCAAAACAAGATGCCGAAGGGCTAATCAGCGAAAAACCCGAGTAACCCGATCGAGGCACACATCATGCTAGAAAGGTCCGTAGAAGGCCGAGGAACTGCCCAATGGGGGCGAAAATACTTTGGGTGGCTGGTCACTCGATGAAGACACTCCCCACAAGCATGGAGCAGGGTAAAGGCACGATTCACAGTTCCGAAGGCCGAATCAGGAAGCAACCTGAGCATTTTGATACGGGCTCGACACGTGCCAAAAATCACTCGGAATCGCAAACCGAGGCCCAGAGGCCTCGAAATGGACACCCCAGAGGTGGTGCATCAAAGCTAAGGCAGTACTGGAGGCCAAACGTTTGTCTGACCTGCTTCGGAGCCAGGGCAAAATCCCCCCTTTTCCTTCTAAACCAGTGCGGCCTCACCTTGGGCGAAACCGGTGCGGCCTGCCCCTTTCCTGTTAAACCGGCGTGCCCCCTTTTTTTGCTTCAAAACCGGCTTGGTCCCCTTCTGCTAAACCGGCGTGCCCCCTGGCCTAAACCGACGCGTCCCCCTTACCACCTAAATCAACGTGGCCTGCATCTCTGCTTGACATCCTAAACCGGCGCGCAAAAGCACCTCCGTGCCCACCTAAACCGGCTCACCCTAAACTGGCGCGCCCTCGCTCGCGCCGTTATAACCGAAGGGCCATCCCATCCTCAATCCGATGCTTTATTTTTCTCTGTGAACAAAGGGAATGTTGCCTAACATGGATGAACCTCCTGCATCAGAATGACGGGTAACCGCTTGCATGCCTCAAGCCCCCGAGAATGGAAGACTTCGAGCCCCGCAAAGAAGCATCAACGTCCGCCCCTCGCCGTCGACCAATCCCACAGAGGCACCTTCCCTACTCTACTGCCCCCCTATCCGCAGGCCACTCAACGGGTTCGAGCATGGTAAAGAGAGAGGGAAAGATGGAGTTTCCACTGGGGGGAGGGCATTATCTTCCCTCCTATAAAAGGGTGTGAGCTCCGCTCAAGAAAATGGGGGGTTTGAGAGAAGGGAGGAGGCAACAAGAAGAAAAAGAAGAGGCTCTACACCTACATCTGTAGAGGGAAGAAAAGAGAGGGAGAGTGGGAGAAGAGAGGTGAGGATGGGGGGAGGACCATGTGCTCTGTTCCCCACCGTTGCTTTTCTGTGGGCTTTAGCCTCTGTATGTTTTTTTTTGAGAAAGTTGTATCCTCTCCCTGCTTCTCTGTGTTTCCTACAGAGAATGAAAGATTTCCCATTTTCTAATGAAAAAGTCTTCATCATGTTCATCTTCTCCATCCTGAGCATTGCGTCTTCCACCCAATGAACTAGAGGGTGTTGTGGTCTACCTTGCCGGCTTCCCGTTCATCTTTTGATCACTCTAGGCCCCTGAGAAGCCTACTCCTCCATAGTATGGCGTCGGGGGGACCCATCCAATGGGTGAAGAGCAATGGCCATGTCCTTAACGACACGACAAATATCAATATTCTTGAAGTTGCGACTCGTGGGCCGCTGGAACCCCTTGAAGGCTAGTCCTCAGGCTTCTACGCACACCTCTGGGTCATCAGGAAGCTGTCTTTAGCTCACCCGAATTTTGGGGGTCGTCCCGAAGTATTCCATTTGACGATTCCCTATTTCACACCTTGCAAACCCCAGTCCAGGGGGAGGTGCTATCCATTTTTTGCCAGGAACGCCACTGGCAAGAATAATGAACAATCACAAACATACGAATGAACGAACGAACGAAAAGAACTCTCTCCGGACAAGAAATTGTGCGTGTCTGAACTCCCATGAACTTGACATAACACAACCACTGCATCATCAAACATATGCACAATAAACCTCTACAATCTACACTTAAATCTCCCTGCTAACCCATCCTATCAGATGAACAAAAAAAGGAATCAGAACCAAGACTCTGTTGAACCTTCCCCTAATCCCGCTGTAGGCGCCCTGGAGATGCGGCCTGCGTTGTTGTTGTTTAGTGTTTTTAAGTGGGGGATGTTGTTGGTGGAACGTATGGATGGACGTATCCTGAGTACCTACAGAGGAACAAGAAAAGAACGTTAGAACATGATTGCCAGAGGCGTTTACCTGAACCTCACAGGGATGATGATCGCGGGGAGATGATCCAGATGGGGAGATGATGGGTTCCCTTCTTCCTCATCCTCGGTCGGCCAAGGGCAAGGAGCCCTGTGTGTCCCTTGTACTGAAGTCCTGCAACGTAGCTCAAAAGAAAAGAAAACAACAAACCATTAGTAAAGAGGTGAGTGTAGTATCTACTCTAATGGAATGAATGAAATGGGAATGATGGTGGCAATTTTACCTGGGGGCGGTGGGAAGGAGGGATGGCCGAGACTTTCGACCACCCACCTTCGCTTTGTTTTTAGGGAGAAACCTCTTAAGTTTAGGAGCTAAGGGACGCTATATGCAATGCCGTAACGTACTTACCTAGAAGCCGTGATGCAAGTAGAGAGTAGGAGCTATGGAGTTCAAACCGAAGCAAAGGAAGTAGGAGGAAGAGGACCAGGATGGTTCTCCTCCGATGTCCAATTCCTCTGAGTTTCCTCCCTGGATTCTACCTCGATCCTCCCTCTGAGAATCGGCCTCCCTCCCCCTCTCACACTGAAGAGAGACCGTTTTGTGTATCCAACATCGAGTTTCAAAATCGTGGGGATGATCGTGCAGAATGAGGGGAAAGAATGTGCCCACGGGCTGGGCCACGTTCTCTGACCCGGTAAACGGAGGAAGGTGGCCAAACTTTTGGCCACCTTGAGGAGGAGGGCGGCCAGGCCTCTGGCTGCCCAGACCATGCTCCTTGGTCCCCTAAGTGGGTGAGGCCCAATAGCTAAAAGGCTAGGGGCTGGGCTTAAAAACTCAAACACCGGTAAAACGAGTATAAAAATTAAGCGTCATTCACACAAAGGTCCATTGGGGATCCCCGAGATGCCCGAAATTAGGCGTCTACAAATACCCCTCCGGAACGTCCGTTTTGCAAGGGAGCTCGGTGGACTAATAAATAGGTGTTTCGGCAAAGAAACAAGTCTAATGAGGGCAACACGCTCAAGGAGATTCTTGAGCGGAAAACAAGCTTCACATAGGGTCGCATGAGCATCAAGTAATCAAGTAAGTCATTGGCAAAGGTAAGAAGGACGATTCAGAGACTTGTATCTGCGGCCACGTGGGGCCCCCTAGCATGGCGCTGTGCGAGACTTGAGGGGACGATCGCATCCGATGCTCAAGGAGATACAAGACCTAAACTGTAAGACCCCGGATAAATAATAAGGGATAAAAATATTCTAAGTGAATTATACGCGGGAAAAGGATAAATAAAAATAATTAAGCTATATATATATATAAGTACTTAGTGAGCTTTAATACATATATAACACAAGCCAAGAGAAATGCATTTAATGGGCCTTAACCCATTATAAATATGTCTATATATATATACCTTAGCCAAAAATAAGAAAAATCATTTATATGCCACCATCAAACCCACGTGAGCTTTCACCAAGTCCATTATGTGAAACTATATTAAAGCCCACCTCCTCTATAAACCAACTACCCCTGAGCCCATAAATACACCCCAAACCCTCGTGCTAAGCCCATTTAATACACATGTATATATATATTGGCCCCTACCCATAAAACAAGCCACGTGAGTTTCTCACAAAGCCAACCTTTAGGTGCATGCTCGGACGTGTTTTAGGGTTTTGAGAATGCAATAAGGGGCATGCGGCTGTGCTTTTGGCAGGAAATAAAATAATGCATGGAAAGTTTAAAAACCTTCCTTTACCAGCCTTCGATCCCCTCTTGGGATTCCTCTCCTCTATATAAACATCCTTTCGTTGAACGGCAGAAGGATGTTGATCGAAGAAACACCTTGGCCATAGCAACGTCTTCCTCCTGCTACATCCTGCAACACTCTGCATCCTATCTTCATCTTGCTGTGCTTACAAGAAGGCTTCTTCCTCCTTTTTCCTGCCGGTCGGACGCGAGAAGCGTGAAGCTTCTTCCCCCGTTCTTCATCCTGCTGACCGCTGAGCAAGAAGGAGAGCATCCCCGTCTTCTTCCTCTTCTTCATCTTGTTGGCGAACGTGAGAGCCTTCATCATCTTCTTCCACTGTCTTCATCCTGCAAGCAATCAACATACTCTGTTCGAAACAGAGTATCGTTTCTTCATCCAGTTCGTCGTTTAATCTTCAAAAAAGGTAGGTTTTCTCAAGTTTCGTAGCCCAAACAATGTTAAAACATGATTTAAGGCCAACATGATAGATAAAATCATCTTATATCATGCATATGCTTATCGATGTGTTTTGTCGAGAGTTTAATTCTTTACAGTAAATAACGCCCCTTTCTAGGGCGTTAATTTGAAAATGACGACTTGATATATGTCGTGTCTCCTGAAATTGACGCCCCTTAAACAGTCGTAAATTCCTACTTGATTTAATAATTACACACGTTAGAAATTTAATAGCTGTATGAGGAAATGACGCCGTGCACTGTGTCATTTATTTGAATTAACGACCCTGCCTAGGACGTTATATTCATAGAAGATGGCAGCATATCAGACGTCACTTAACAAATTCTAAAAACCTTATCAAAGACCAGTCGTCAATTGTAAATATGTTAGTTATAAATTTTTCGCATTTATAGTCATACATGGGAATAATAGTATCCTTTCGCCATGAAAATTTATGGACGTACTATTAGGGTGGAGACCGAGGTAGTGCAAGTGGTTGCACGATTTTTCATGCCCTCTATCGCAAGATCCCCCGTCTCTCGTCGAAAAATTATTTTGAACATATGGTTAGGTAGAGTTTTTCGAGCCGGTCATTTCGGTATATTATAAGCTAGATTCCGACATTGTTAAGTACAGAAACAAAAGGTTCCAAAAAATTGAATTTTTCAAATAACAACGAAAGTGAGGTCGTCAGATTCATTTTTGACGCTTGGGTATAGAGGCGTCAATTTAACTATATACGTATGTGTATATATATAATATATATATATATGTATATATATCATGTATATATGTCTTTGAAAATCTATATTTATTAAAATATGTAACCAAAAATTATGAAAAAAATGTATTTGGAATCCTTGCATTTTTCTCCTAATTGTCATATATTCTATTTTCTTAAAATATTTTAAATAAATCAATGTGCCTTTTAATGTATGTTTTTGAGTTTATTCAATTAAATAGGTATAAATGTAAATTCTTGTTAAATAAATTGAGTTAAAAATCATGAAAATTAACGTTCCCCAAGAGGATGCTAATTAATAAATGACGGCATCCACGGGCGTTAAATAATATAATTTTATTTAATTATAGTTCATTATAGAATAGTATGGACATGAATTCTATGATTAACGTATACATGTTCTCACGGTTTTCTTCCATTTTTGACCCATACCTCGGGTCTTTTGGCACTCTCATCTCACGTCCGTAGATGGAGTCCCTGTTTCATGATTGGTTCACGCATACACCTCAACTCTTGGTGACATACGAGCCCTCCGTTGGACATTCCGTTCTTTCGGATTGGCGAGTTAGTCATTGGGACCTCCGTAAGTCTCCTCGTAGCCTTGGATTCCCTCAAGGCCGACTGAGCTGGTTGTACCTTAAACACCTTGTACCTTTTCATTGCCACATCTTGTGGTAAACCGGCCCTCTCATGGTGCCATCTTGATCCATGAGAGAAGAATCTTAGCCTGTGGAATGATGATATTCCACTAGGCAATTGTAGACACCCAATTTTGGCCGATAAATTGAGCATTTTCTTTGTTCTCCTAGTTAATGCCCCAATTGATCCTTAGTTGGTTGATTTTCTGGGATTTCTCCCCATTCTTGGCCCAACATTTCAATTCCATACCTTGGATCTCGTCTCGAGTTTGGCATCCCCGCGCTATCCGCTCTTATCGCTTTCTTGTTCATAGCGCGTTGTGGATTTAATTGGAGTTATCATTTGAACAGTTGTTATTTTCTTGACATCTGATCATTATAGCATCCACTTTGGATGTTATTCTCACTTAACATTTGATTAAATGGCTGCCCAAAGGATATTTCTCTTTTTTTTAAATCATTTCATGGGCCTTCAATTATCGCGCTATATCGTCATAGCGCGTTCTTCATGAACGCGCTATGGACGTATAGCGTGTTATCAGGCAGAACCCAGTCCGACCCGGACTCCCCTCTTTCATCTCAGAGTCCTTATTTGGTAAGTTTCCAATCGTTTTCCTTCCAAAGGAAGGTTCCAAACCCTAATAGGAGTCTTTCCCCCTCATTAATCGGCAAGATTACCTCAATTTGAGCAGCCAAATCATCGGATTGAATTAAACTCCGACCTAGGGTTGCTTCTTGATCTTTTTCCTATAAATTGCACCCTTTGGCCGTCGTTTTGAGGGGATGCCACTCGAGATGTTGATGAGGAGGAGGAAGTTCTTCGTGCCAAGTCAATAAATCCTCGCTCCTCGCACATCCAAGGGAGTATTTAGGGGCCCTTTTCGTGTTATTCCTTTTTCTTCTTTTCCTTTCCCCAATCTATGAATTTTAATCTTTGCATAGCATTGCATATTGATTTCAAAACACTCCTTTTACGAAATACATGCATATACACACACCACACCTATCTTTTGCCCTTCCATAGGGGTTTAAAAACCACCAAACCCCCAGGTAATCGAGCCCCCCGTTTGCATGCTTTTGATTAAGAATAGGGGTAGATTCTACTAAAATCTTGATCTAATGGGCCTTTTGTTTGTTGTTTATGATTGTTTGCAGGCACTAGAAGACTAATACGTGGAGCCCTTGCACCTAGGCCGGCCTTGGAGCAAGGAAGGAACGAATCCAAAAAAGCCCGCTTCCTGTCTGATATCGCGCTATATGTTCCTAGCGCGACCTGAAGAACGCGCTAGGATGTTATAGCGCGTTCATATCCCGGCCTATAGTTGGCCCTCATGAATTTCTGAGGCATGTAACATGCCCCCATCTTAATATTTTTATTATTTGGCATGTTTCTGGCCTCAGTGGCGATCACGGATTTTATTAATGCATGTTTCACCCCTCTTTTATCATCAACTTTAATGCTTTTATCTTGCTAAATTATCTTGCTAAATACAAATTCATCAATTTTGGGGGGGTGTTCTAAATTCATGTGATGGAGGCATCACCCACGACTCCCTTTGGCTCGGGTCCACTTCCTCACACTCGAGAGCTGGTTGAGTTTGGGCCTCACTCTATAAAGGCCCCTTATCCATTTTGTAGCTTTCCTTTGAGTCATTTCGATGTATTTCCATTTTATTTGAGTCATTTCCCTTGGTCTAGCACTTATTTTTCTATGTTCTTGTATCATCATGCTGTCTAATGTGGCTATTGGGCCCCATTCGTTGGGCTAGGCCCATTAGCACTCCCACCCCCCCATGGTTATTTGTAGTTGTTTATTTTGTCAGGGACTTATTGTAAAGAGTGGGTTGCCTATATATAGGACCCCACTCCCCTCATTTGAAGTTAATGAAGAAATGAATCCTTTTGAGTTAAGTCTACACTTTTGTTCAATTTGGAGAGATTCCACTAAGATAGGGTGAGATACCCTAGGGAGTGAATCCCATACCCCCCCTCCTCTCTCTCTTCTCTCTCCTCCCACTAAGGGGTTCGCCCCCTTCTCTCTCTCCTCCCTTCCCCTTCAACTCCCAACCACCACCCACCTCATTCAATAACCCTCCACTTCCCCAAGTTGCCATTACTCCACTCCCATTGTCCCTAGGTGGCATCTTCTCCACTTCCAACACAATCTCCTCCCTCCCAAGGCAATCCCACTAGTTCCCACACAATCCTCCACCTTCCTAGGCCAATTCAAATTTGAAATTCCCTTCCCTCCACTTGTTTTGGCCGCCCCCTTCCATTACCTCCGTTCTTGCCAAGTTCGCCCCCTTCATTCCCCCATTCCCTCTCTCACACCCTCATCTTCCTCCTCCACCTGCTAGCATTTGCTTCCAGCCATTCTCCCCCTCATTCCACCATCACCATTAGCTCTTTTCTCCACCCCACTAGAGCCCCACTCACCCTTAGGTCGCCCCTACCACTTCCCTCCACCAAAGAAGCCACCTCTCCCTCTCATTTCAATTTCAGGTTGGAGCTGTGCAGACCAGCAGATCAGCCCCGAGTTGCAGCATCGACCACGGCTTCCTCCTGGTGTTCCTGAAGGCGTGGCCTACCTTTCTGGAAAGGCCTTCCAGTCTACTTCGCAAGCGAGGTGGAAGCAACACGATCCGAGGTCGGAGCTACCAGATAGAGCCATTCTCCCACCATCATGCAAGAAGGCCTTCATCCAGAACCAGAACCTAGAAGACTGCCGTACCACGGTTGACTCATGCTGAATCAGGCCCAGGTTCCTTCAACAAAGTTCTTCCCCGTCCAGTCCCCCTTCAAGAATAGGAAGCGGAACTGCATTCGGCCACCAGGGGGCAGAGTTATCCTTTTTTCTCTCCCCATCTGTCCAGCCCTGCTTCTACAGTCTGTTTCGACCAGTGAGCATCGTTCAGGGTGTCCCGCTCGCCATCGACATCGGAATGCTGCCCCATCACTTTCAGATGAAATCTACTTCGACCGCAAAGACGTCACCGCTGGTTTCGTGCTGTTCAGAGGTCGGGAGAGCGCACAGTGACCTCTGCAAGTTGCTGTTCCAGTCCAGATCAGCCTGCGGCTAGACAGAGTGATCTCCTTCCTACTGCTGGAGCTGTCACCACCGACCAACAGAGCATCCCCAAAAATTCTGCAGTCATCCCCTTCAAGTCAGGAAGCTGTAGGAGGTGGTTTCACTCAATTCGGAGTCCAGACGAGTCCGTGGCAACCTAAATCTCATCACCCTGTCCTGCAGGCCAGAACAAGGCTGATATCGCACCGGGCGCCACTTAGTAATCGATAGCTTTCCTCCCCTCCCCGCTTGGTCGGCTGAAGGCCCCACCCTGCGTGGTGGTAGTTTTGGTTGTAACATTTTAACCCCCACCCCAAGATCCCCCTCCTACGTGAGGTGTAGTTTTGTACTTCTTTGGGCAGGTCAAGTGACACCCCCGCGGCGTGTGGGGAACCACCGCCTCCCTGCTCGCCCTCGTCTCCGACCAGGATCGGTTTCTTCAAACCGGTCGAGTAAGTGTCTCATCCTTTCTCAATAGTGTTGCTCTTTCAATATTTACTTCATGCGCCGCTGAATTTGTGAGGGAGCGCCTGGTCCTCAAGTCCATGACTTAGGGTGACCGCCGTGGGATAGTGTGAACCGGTGCCTTTGCGCACTTTGTCGGCCCCAATTGAATTGGGCATCCAACCTTTGGGAGTCAAACCTTGGCCTTACTGGCCCTCTACCAGCAAGGGCCCATTCCCATACTTCACACTTGGCATCGCCATGTCACTCCGGGTATAGAGTGCGACGGGAGAGCGGTGGCCCATTAAGGCCCATTTGAATGCTATTTGTGATTGCTTGCTTAAGTCCGAGGTTGTGTCACATCAAGTGGTATTAGAGCAAGTCCTTAACTTGTCTCTATCAAGTCTAAGTCCTAGGACCTTTGCATAGTGTGTCCAACCACTTTGGCCCTTTGTCTTGCATGTCCACCCGTAGTGGTGCTAGCTATCAACCCGGTTCATCGTCTTCGGCTCCACCAATGGATCCCAATCCTCACCAACTCAACCAAGATGTTCCTAGGGAGGGACCCCAAGACCAGATGGATAGGGTAGATGCTGCCCTCACAACCATCCTTGCCCAACTAGAGTCCATTACCAACCGAATTGCTCGGTTAGAAGACCAAGAGTTCCGCCCAAGGAACAATGAGCCTAGAATTCCCCCTCCGCATGATGAGCCTCATAGAGAAGATCCTCACCCAAGGATCAATGAGCCAAGGGCCCCTCCACCACATGGTGAGCTCCATAGGAATGGTTTTCCCCAAAGGAACCAAGGCCCAAGAGTCCACCGTCCACATGTAGAGCCTCATAGGGATGAGTTTCACCCAAGGAACAATGGCCCAAGAGCCCATTACCCACATGCTGAACTTTATAGGGAGGAAATGGACTATGACCATTACTATGAGTATGAGAGGCCTCGCCCCCATCAAAACCATGACCGGCGTCCACGGGATGATCCGGATGACCCCATTTTAAGGATGATCAAGGTAGAGGCCCCAAACTTTGATGGTTCACATGAACCTAGTGTTTACCTAGAATGGGAGACCACCATGGACCAATACTTTGAATGGTACCCCATGTCCGACCAAAGGAGAGTTAGATTGGCTAAGATGCATCTCACTAAGTTGGCCAAAACCTATTGGCTAAATCAAGAGGGTCTAAGACGGGTTAGGCGGGAAGAGCCTATTGACACTTGGGCGGACATGAAGAACCAACTTAGGAATAAATACCTCCCCTGAACCTACCACCAAATGCTCCTAGATGAATGGCAAAGCCTCACCCAAGAAGGGAAGACCGTGGTAGAGTACATTGAAAAATTTGACTCCTATCTTCTAAAGTGTGGAGTCCATGAGGATCCGGATGTCACCTTATCCCGTTTTAGGAATGGGCTTCAAAGCCACATCAAGAGGGAACTATTCATGAGGGACGTTGATAACCTTGAGCTAGCTTACCAAATAGCTAGAGATGTGGAAAGATTTTCTAGGAATTCCCGATTTATCCCTCCCCGACCCACTGACCCCAAAAACTTGGGAACACGTCCCCTTCCACCCACTCCCATGAGAGCTCCTAGCCCAAGTGGGAATGCCCCTTTAAGGTCCTACAACCCTCCCCCACCCATCACTCCAAACAAGCCCGCTCTTAGTCACCCTCTCCCACGGAAGGATGACAACCACAAAGGCCCAAGTATAGGAGCCACCCCGGGAAGTGGGCGCCAACAATGCTATAAGTGTCATGGGTATGGTCATTTTGCGGGGCAATGTCCATCTAAGGGGTTATCTAGTTTGCTTATTGAGGAAGAAGTTCAACCCCAAAAGGAACAAGAAAATGTCATTGAAGAACATGAAGCCTTAATAGATTGGGAAGAGGAGTATGAAGCCCAATGTCTAGAGTCGGATCTAGATCACTCCACTCCTTCAAACAACTCCCATCTAGGAGTCATTAGGTGCACCCTCACCCAACCTCAAGAAGAGGATTGGCGACGGACCTCAATTTTTCACACCTTTATCAAGATAGAGAACCATGTGAGGAAAATGATCTTGGATAGTGGTAGTTGTGTTAATGCCGTGTCACCCGACACCGTCAAGCTCCTTGGGCTTACTCTCACTCCCCACCCAAGTCCGTACCGGGTCTCATGGATCAACAACAACTCCATCCCGGTCAACACCCAATGCTTAGTGCCTCTCACTTTCTCTTCCTACCATGGCCAAATATGGTGTGACGTCATACCCATGGAAGTGGGTAGCATCCTTTTAGGAAGACCTTGGCTCTATGATGTGGATGCCACCATTCTAGGAAGAAGCAACATATGCACCTTTGAGCATGAGGGTAAGACTATCCGTCTTAACCCCTCCCCACCTCGACCCATGCCCAAGAGGGACACTCTCCCTCAAGGATCACACCCCACCACTCCATAAGTCTCGGGGAACTCCACCCCTCCAACCCAAGCCCTTATCCAAACCCCAAAACAAAGTAGAACCACAGGGTTGACCAAAGGAATTCATCTCATCACTAGGAAAGAGCTTGAAGAGGAAATTACTCAAGGGGTGCCTTTGTGTGCGGTTGTCATATGCTTAGGGGAACCTACCCCTTCTAACCCCCATCCCATAGAGATCCAACAACTTTTGGAAGAATTCCATGATGTGTTCCCGGAAGAGCTCTCGGACCAACTCCCTCCCATGCGTGATGTGCAACACGCAATCGATCTAGTGCCGGGAGCCACCCTTCCAAACCTTCCTCATTATCGCCTCAATCCCACGGAACATGCCGAACTTAGGAGGCAAATAGAGGAACTCATTAGGAAAGGCTTCATCCGCATTAGTAAGAGTCCATGTGCCGTCCCGGCCCTTCTTACCCCCAAGAAAGATGGATCATGGCGGATGTGTGTGGATAGCCGGGCCATTAACAAGATTACCGTCAAGTATAGGTTCCCCATCCCTAGGCTTGATGACATGTTGGATATGCTAGCCGGAGCCACCATCTTCTCTAAGATAGATCTCAAGAGTGGTTACCACTAAGTTAGGATAAGGCCCGGGGATGAGTGGAAAATGGCCTTCAAGACCAAGGATGGTCTCTTTGAGTGGTTAGTCATGCCATTTGGGCTTTCTAATGCCCCAAGTACTTTCATGCGTCTTATGACGGAAGCACTTAGGCCTTTCATTGGGAACTTTCTAGTGGTATACTTTGATGATATTCTCATCTATAGCCACACCCATGAAGCCCACCTCGAACACCTTAGGAAAGTTTGCACCGTCCTCCGGCAAGAGAGCTTATTTGCCAACCTAAGAAAGTGTCATTTCATGACCACTACCATCACCTTCCTAGGATATGTGGTGTCAACCAAAGGAGTCTCCATGGACCCCGACAAGGTCCAAGCTATCATTGATTGGCCTGAACCCCACACCCTTCATGAGGTTTGAAGTTTCCATGGGTTGGCCACATTCTATAGGAGATTCATTCGGGGGTTTAGCACTATCACCGGCCCAATAACTGATTGTCTCAAGAAAGGAACCTTTGTTTGGACCAAAGCCGCCTCTAAAGCCTTCCTTGAGCTTAAGGAAAAGTTGACCCAAGCCCCGGTCCTATACCTTCCCAATTTCTCTAAAGTCTTTGAGGTCACTTGTGATGCATCCGGGATAGGGATAGGAGGGATTCTTAGTCAAGAGGGACACCCGGTCGCCTACTTTAGTGAGAAGCTATGTGATGCTAGGGCTAGATACTCCACCTATGACAAGGAGTTCTATGCCGTGGTCCAATCCCTCCGACATTGGAGACATTACTTGCTTCCCAAAGAGTTTGTCATCTTTTCTGACCATGAGGCCCTCAAATACCTCAACTCCCAACAAAAGTTGAATGCCCGACATGCCCGATGGGTTGAGTTTATCCAATCCTACACCTTTGTCATCAAACACAAGGCTGGGAGTGAGAATAAGGCCGCGGATGCTCTTAGTAGGAAGATGTCCTTGCTATCCACTATCCAAGTGGAAGTGATTGGCTTTGACAAGGTCAAGGATGAATACCCTAGTTGCCCCGACTTTGGGCAAATCTATGCCAACTTGACCACTCATTCTAGCAAGGAGCATGAGGGATTCATGTTAGAGGATGGGTTCCTCTTCAAGGGGCCAAGGCTTTGCATTCCCCGGACCTCTCTTCGAGACTTCTTGGTTTGGGAATTACATGCCGGAGGGTTAGCCGGTCATTTTGGGGTCCACAAGACCATTACCTTAGTTGAAGGTCAATTTTATTGGCCAAGTCTCAAAAGAGATGTAGGCAAAATAGTAGGTCAATGTCGCACATGTGCTTCGGCCAAGCAAGTGAAACAAAACACCGGCCTATACACCCCACTTCCCATTCCCGACCGACCATGGTAAGATTTGAGCATGGACTTTGTCCTAGGCTTACCCAAGACCTCTAGGAAGCATGACTCCATCTATGTGGTGGTTGATAGGTTTTCCAAAATGGCCCACTTCATCCCATGCTACAAAACATCCGATGCCTCCCATATAGCCCGGTTATTCTTTGATGAGGTAGTCCGCCTCCATGGGCTACCCAAGACCATAGTCTTCGATAGGGATGTCAAATTCACTAGCTATTTTTGGAAGACTCTTTGGCACATGATGGGTACCCTCCTCAAATTCTCCACTGCCTGCCACCCCCAAACAGATGGCCAAACTGAAGTGGTCAACCGGAGTCTAGGGAACCTCCTTAGGTGTCTTGTTGAGGATCGGCCAGAAAATTGGGATCTCATCTTACCACAGGCTGAGTTTGCATACAACAATTCCATCAATAAGTCAATAGGGATGAGTCCATTTGAAGCCGTGCATGGGTACAAACCAAGAAAGCCATTCGACCTCATTCCCCTTCCCCAGCATGCTAGAGTGTCCATTTCTGCAGAGTCTTTTGCACAACATATTAGGGAATTGCATGAGGAAATTCGCAAGCACATTGGCATGAAAAATGAGGCGTATAAAAGGTTGGCCGATTCTCACCGGCATCACTTAGAGTTCCAAGTGGGTGACTTTGTGATGGTAAGGACGGAGAGGCTCTCCCCAGGAGCCAGCTCCAAGTTGAGACCACGTGGGACTGGGCCCTTCCAGGTCTTGAGGCGCGTTGGTGCAAATGCTTATGAGTTAGATCTCCCCGAGGATTATGGGGTAAGTCCTACATTCAATGTCGCCGACTTAGTGTCTTACAAGGGCCCCACGGTGAGACCTAGTGAGGAGATTGAGCCTACTTCTTCCCTTGAGAGAGCACCCACCTGTGAGAAGAGTCCACTAGCCAAGAGAGCTCAGCGTGATAGCATTGAACGAATATTGGATGAGCAAATCACTACCACCCGGAGCAAGGTATATGAGCGCTATCTCGTCAGGTGGAAGGATCGACCTCCGTCGGACGACTCATGGGTGAGTCGGGAGGACCTCCAGCGATTGGATCCGGACCTCCTCGAGCGGTACCTTACCCGGATGGACCCTTACTCGACGGAGTCGAGCTCTTCGCGGCCCAGGGGATTTGATGGAGGCATCACCCACGACTCCCTTTGGCTCGGGTCCACTTCCTCACACTCGGGAGCTGGTTGAGTTTGGGCCTCACTCTATAAAGGCCCCTTATCCATTTTGTAGCTTTCCTTTGAGTCATTTTGATGTATTTCTATTTTATTTGAGTCATTTCCCTTGGTCTAGCACTTATTTTTCTATGTTCTTGTATCATCATGCTGTCTAATGTGGCTATTGGGCCCCATTCGTTGGGCTAGGCCCATTAGCACTCCCACCCCCCCTTGGTTATTTGTAGTTGTTTATTTTGTCAGGGACTTATTGTAAAGAGTGGGTTGCCTATATATAGGACCCCACTCCCCTCATTTGAAGTTAATGAAGAAATGAATCCTTTTGAGTTAAGTCTACACTTTTGTTCAATTTGGAGAGATTCCACTAAGATAGGGTGAGATACCCTAGGGAGTGAATCCCATACCCCCCCTCCTCTCTCTCTTCTCTCTCCTCCCACTAAGGGGTTCGCCCCCTTCTCTCTCTCCTCCCTTCCCCTTCAACTCCCAACCACCACCCACCTCATTCAATAACCCTCCACTTCCCCAAGTTGCCATTACTCCACTCCCATTGTCCCTAGGTGGCATCTTCTCCACTTCCAACACAATCTCCTCCCTCCCAAGGCAATCCCACTAGTTCCCACACAATCCTCCACCTTCCTAGGCCAATTCAAATTTGAAATTCCCTTCCCTCCACTTGTTTTGGCCGCCCCCTTCCATTACCTCCCTTCTTGCCAAGTTCGCCCCCTTCATTCCCCCATTCCCTCTCTCACATCCTCATCTTCCTCCTCCACCTGCTAGCATTTGCTTCCAGCCATTCTCCCCCTCATTCCACCATCACCATTAGCTCTTTTCTCCACCCCACTAGAGCCCCACTCACCCTTAGGTCGCCCCTACCACTTCCCTCCACCAAAGAAGCCACCTCTCCCTCTCATTTCAATTTCAGGTTGGAGCTGTGCAGACCAGCAGATCAGCCCCGAGTTGCAGCATCGACCACGGCTTCCTCCTGGTGTTCCTGAAGGCGTGGCCTACCTTTCTGGAAAGGCCTTCCAGTCTACTTCGCATGCGAGGTGGAAGCAACACGATCCGAGGTCGGAGCTGCCAGATAGAACCATTCTCCCACCATCATGCAAGAAGGCCTTCATCCAGAACCAGAACCTAGAAGACTGCCGTACCACAGTTGACTCAGGCTGAATCAGGCCCAGGTTCCTTCAACAAAGTTCTTCCCCGTCCAGTCCTCCTTCAAGAACAGGAAGCGGAACTGCATTCGGCCACCGGGGGGCAGAGTTATCATTTTTTCTCTCCCCATCTGTCCAGCCCTGATTCTACAGTCCGTTTCGACCAGTGAGCACCGTTCAGGATGTCCCGTTCGCCATCGACATCGGAACGCTGCCCCATCACTTTCAGATGAAATCTACTTCGACCACAAAGACGTCACCGCTGGTTTCGTGCTGTTCAGAGGTCGGGAGAGCGCACAGTGACCTCTGCAAGTTGCTGTTCCAGTCCAGATCTGCCTGCGGCCAGACAGAGCGATCTCCTTCCTGCTGCTGGAGCTGTCTCCACCGACCAAAAGAGCATCCCCAAAAATTCTGCAGTCATCCCCTTCAAGTCAGGAAGCTGTAGGAGGTGGTTTCACTCAATTCGGAGTCCGGACGAGTCCGTGGCAACCTCAATCTCATCACCCTGTCCTGCAGGCCAGAACAAGGCTGATATCGCACCGGGCGCCACTTAGTAATCGAGAGCTTTCCTCCCCTCCCCGCTTGGCCGGCTGAAGGCCCCACCCTGCGTGGTGGTAGTTTTGGTTGTAACATTTTAACCCCCACCCCAAGATCCCCCTCCTGCGTGAGGTGTAGTTTTGTACTTCTTTGGGCAGGTCAAGCGACACCGCCGCGGCGTGTGGGGAACCACCGCCTCCCCGCTCGCCCTCGTCTCCGACCGGGACCGGTTTCTTCAAACCGGTCGAGTAAGTGTCTCATCCTTGCTCAATAGTGTTGCTCTTTCAATATTTGCTTCATGCGCCGCTGAATTTGTGAGGGAGCGCCCGGTCCTCAAGTCCATGACTTAGGGTGACCACCGTGGGATAGTGTGAACCGGTGCCTTTGCGCACTTTGTCGGCCCCAATTGAATTGGGCATCCAACCTTTGGGAGTCAAACCTTGGCCTTGCTGGCCCTCTACCAGCAAGGGCCCATTCCCATACTTCACACTTGGCATCGTCAAGTCACTCCGGGTATAGAGTGCGACGGGAGAGCGGTGGCCCATTAAGGCCCATTTGAATGCTATTTGTGATTGCTTGCTTAAGTCCGAGGTTGTGTCACATCATCATGATTCACAAATTGGCGATCACGGTGGGACACTTTGTGCTACCACGTTCGTGCTTCTAGTTGCCTGCTTGTCAATACAGCAGTGTGTGTGTTTATTTGATTTTTGAGCCCTTCCCCACTGTCGTTTATCGCGCTATGTGTCAATAGCGTGTTCTGTAGATCGCGCTGGGGATATATAGCGCGTTCATCACCTGAGGGTATTCTCAGGTACACCTTTTGTTGGGGTTCATCTCTGGTGGCATCTTGTATATTTCTTGCTGTGTACGTACATATTTTTGTTCTATTTTTCAGTTCTAGTTTAGATGTCCTTGCATAGCATGGCATTCATCTTTGCATTTGGTTTGAGAGACCTCCTCTCTCTACACTAGGATTCCACACACCCTTCTTGAAATTGGAACAACCCTCCATTGAGCATTCCGTCTCTTTGGACTGGAAATTCCTTTTTCAAGACCTCCGTAAGTCCCCGCACTCGTGGATTCCCTCACGGACGCCGGGCAGGTTGTACCTTTGAAGTCCCGGGTTTATTTGGCCTATACATGGTGAGAGAGTGTTCCTAGTTGGCACCGGAGAAAATCACATTTGAAACTAGGTTCGTCACTTGAGTGATCACATCAATTTGTTAAAAATCATTAATTCACCAAGGTTCAAATAAACAAAATCAACGGTAACCATTCCAACTTGTGTGCTTCTTTGCAAATTGTTTTGTTTGAATATTGATTGCATAATGGCTTACCTTGATAGACAGAATAACATGTTTAATCTTAATGAGGATGCACAACCTAGCACATCCTATACTCCTCAATCTCAACATCATAATTCTCATCATATTTTCAAGGGACCACGCCCTCATTCTTATGGCGTTGCCCGACCCATGGGCAATGTCCAATTTCATGGCCCCTCGATTCAATCGCGAGCCACTACTCCTACGGGACCGTCTCCTCCCGACGATGAGAAGGTCTCCCAGATCTTGCATGCATTAGATCATCTCACCCCTCAACAAATCCAAGCCCTTAAGGCCGTTGTTGAGGGTGCATCTCATTCCCCTCATCCTCCTTCCAATCCTATGCGGGTGGCCCATCACCCACATCCCTCTTCTATTCACATTCCTACTCGGGTAACCCATCACCCATCTCCTCCTATTTCCACTTCTCCTCGGGTGGTCCAATACCCGCCTCCTTCTATTCCTCCTCCATCACGGCCCCAAGGCCCATTTATTCCTTGCAACTCGGCCCATCCAGGTCCTTCTTTGGGTCGGCCCATTAATCCCCTTCCACGGCCCTTTTATACGGCCCCTCCTTGAAGGCCCTGCCAACCCTCTGTTACTCAGGTCACACCCCTTCAACAAACGCTTCTCAACAAAGTCACTTCGTTGGAGGAACAATTAAAGAGGGTTACGAGCCCACGGCCCGCTCCTCCTACTCCAGTCAATCCCCTTTATGCGGCTCTAAATGACATTACAAAGATGGAGAAAGATTGGAAGGATAGAAGAGAAGACTACGGCGTCGAAAGTTCAAGCAAGCAAGAGCCGACAGATTTCAACGTTCAAGCGGACGCTGTCCATCCTCCACCCATTCACCCCATTCATTCATATGGCCCTCTGCCTCCGCCTACGCATTCACACTTGCATTCACCACATCATCTGCAATACCATTACATTCCACCACCTACTAATACATCTCCACCATGGCATCCACTTGAACTTAATAATGAAGAATCGGCAATTGAAGAATTCAAGACGGCACATGATGACGAAGCTCCTCAAGAAGCACCCCTTCCGAGTTTTCTTCGCTTCCCTCTCCCTCTACTACCACTTGATGAACCCCTTGCTCAGGACGAAGCCACAGTCTCCGATCCAACCCCCATTTATGAGACCCCTTGGTGTTACGATGATGGGTCGACATTCTAATCACCCACACCGCCACACCATGAGTCACATTCCATCCCCAACGCCGCTCGCCCCATTCGGCATTTTCAACGCACTAAACTTTCACCTCACATAACCACACTAGTAGCCTCCATTCCATCGGTCTCTGCCGAGCCTTCTATTACTCCTCCCCTTTGTCCGCCACCTCAGCCGTCCACTATGCATATAACCCCTATTCCACTACTTTACCCTTCACCCTTACCCGTGGCTAGTCCTGAGCAAGATCCACCCTTTTTTGCACTCGAGCCAATCCCGACTGCTTCTGAGCAAAGGGAGAAGCTCGACATGTTTGAACCTTCTTTTTCACCCACCCTTCCTCCAACACCTTCCATTATATCTCCACCATCCATTGAACCTTCCGCCTTCACTTCACACCTCTCTACCACTCAGAATGGGGGACTTTCATCAAGTACTTGTGCCGAAGATGATCAAGAGTCGGGCAAGAAGGATTTGGCCATAACAACGCTATTCAAGATGCAAGAGTTTGTATGCCGGATGCCGATCCGGGTTGTTGTGCCAAGCATGGTCGAAGAGGCCAAGTTCCCATCACTGCTCACTTTGATGCCGTGTAAGTTTGTGCCCAAGGGCCGGGCAGGGCACCCCTTGTTCCAACTTTCAAATCTTGAACCTTTTCTTCCATACAAGGGGCGAATGCCTATTCTATTCAACGTTCTTTATATGCCACAATCCTTGGGCAACACGATGCTTCCTATCCCAACTGTTCAACTCTCTCACACTATTACTTTTTACTCTCCAAGGGAGTTGTCATTCACTATTGAAGCTTCATCATGGGCTCTTGCTTTATCCATTGAGCCAATTGGCTATACACTTTCACTGCCATGGAGGGGCGGTTATCTTGGTGCCAAAGGGCTTTCCACTATTCTACCTACCTTCCATTCAACGCCACCCACATTCTTGTCTATCACATTTTCTTCATGGGCCACTCCAAGGGTAAGGAGGGGGATCTCATCCTCTCGCCCTTCATGTTCTTCATATTCTTTCCATCTCATGCATTCTGTTGCATCCATGCATTCATCGCATCTGTTGCATTGCATTCGCATACATTTGCACTTCTTCTTTCCCAGGTTTCCGGACCCGTATCTTCCCCGCCATCCGGAACCTCCGGATATTCCGCATTTCCCATCTTATTCATCTTCATCCTCTTCCAATCCACTCTCCCTGGGGCATCACGTCCCCTTTCCTGCTATTTCCCTGGAACCTCCAGGTATTTTATCCCTCCTCTTAGGGCATGACGCCCCTTCTGATTCAACTATTCCGGAACCTCCAGATCTTTCTCTTCTCCCCGGGCATCCCGTCCCTCGGCAGTTTCCTCCTCCGGAACCTCCGGATCTTTCTCTTTCCCTTGGGCATCACGTCCCATGGTATCTTCCCCCTCCGGAACCTCCGGATTCTCCATCTTGTTCTTTCTATCTTCTTTCGGGGCATCCTGACCCTTCTAATTCCATTCCTCCGGAACCTCCGGACCCTCCATCCTTCCTCCGTTTCATCTTCCTGGTCCTCCGGGATATTACGTCCTTTGTCCTCTTTTTCCTTTTTCATCATCTTTTTACATATTTCTTCCCAGGGCATCGTGTCCCTCGAGATACTTCTCCTCTGGATCCTCTGGATTCCTCCTATCAGGATTCTCCTCCTCTACTTCCGGACCCGCCGGATCTGCCTCTTTCCATCTATCAATTTCTTCTTCTAATTCCTCCTAATCATGGGTCCGACCCAACTTCTTCCACATCCACTGCCTTGGGCATCTGCCCTTTCTCCCACTGCTTCCGAGGCTTTAGTCCTCACCTCTCTTTTTGATATTTCACTTCTTCTGTAGACTGTTCTATGTGATCAGGGTCTCTGCACCTTAGTTAGGGAGTTCTAGCCCTTATCTCTCTTCCTTTTCTCCTTATTCGTCTGAGTCTGGTCTGAGCATCACTCCTTCTTGTTAAGCCACTTTAAATCCTTTAAGAGGACAAATCCCACAATAATCAACATCGCATCTGGCAACTGTTTCAATAAAAGTTGCAAGGTAACATATTGGCGTAAGTACGCATTTTAATGATATCATTACCTCATTGCTTCACGCATGATTTTCAAAATGAAGTGCTTTTTAACAAGATTAAAAGTGGTGTTTTAGACCTTTATCTTAGGCTTTTGTTTAATTAAATTATGTTTAAAAAGTCTTTAGGCTTGCTTCTGCAGCACCTTTGGTTAATAAGAACCCCACGCTGGGAATTCGATGTTCTCTCCCCGCTTGTTAAGAGCAACCCTTAGCTGGGTACCGCACACACTTCACGGCATTCTTAGCCGGCTCCTTTAGATAAAACACCGTCCCTACTTTGGCCATGCTATGAGTATATCTGAAAGTCTTTTCTCTTCTTTACTCGGCCGAGTGCAGGGGCAAGAGGTCGACGGATGAGATGACCAACCTAGGTAATCCCCAATACGAGAGGAGTCTCAAATAGGGGCAGTCTTGACCCAAAATCAATATGAGTTTTCAATATGAGTTTTCATGATATACATCTAGCCAAAAGGGCTATTATGAAAATCAAATCAGATTTCGACAAAAGTAAAAAGTATGAATTATGACATGACAAGAGTGGCAAAGTCTCCGCAGGAAAACCCTGGTCGTATGCATGTCAAGGGTCTAAAAATCAAAGGCACAAAGCCCCGGCACAACAGACTACCTCTTTGAGGGGAAACACCTTGGAAGGAATTCAAGTCCCGACATCTCCCATCCTGCATAAAGCTTATCCTCAATTATTCTTCTCTTCTCCCTCTAAAGACCGAATGTTTCTCAGGCATGGCCTTGGTTGAGGCACCGTTAATCAAGGGCAGTCAGTTATAGGGCGCCACCTCCAATGTACACCCAGCTTTCGGCAGTTTTAAGCAAAAGGGGAAGGAACAAGGACCCCTAGCCAGTGGTTTAAAACATCCATTGATGCTGCATTAGCAATGTCTAAGCCAAAAACTCCATAAAAATTTGAATATTGCCAAAAACTCCATAAAAATTTGAATATTGCCAAAAATTCAACATAAAAATTTGAATATTGCTAAAATTCTAAAAAAAATTGAATATTGTCAAAAATTCCAAAAAAATTCATATATTTCCAAAACAAAAAATTCAAATATTCTTTTCAAAAACTTATAAAAATTTGCATATTTTCAAAAATCCAAAAAAAATCGAATTACGTTTCTGATGGCATCCTTTTGTAGAGGCACGCAAAATAAAGAACAAATCACAAGAAGTGCAACAAGTATCAAAGACTGTCTCATTCCACTATAACATGTCAAAAGAGTACAAAATGAGAGTGGATACAGCGATCTCTCTAGCTCTCCCCTCGACCCTCCTGGTCTCCCCCTCTACGAGAGCTCTCAGCCTCCTCCTGTCCTCCCCGGGAAGACCTAGGAGGAGCCATCTGCACCCGGGAACCTGAAACCCTGTCGCCATGTGCTCCCTTCTTAGCATCTTCCCTCCTCTGGTGCTCAGAGGAGGTAACTAAGTAATCAGTGCTCGAGTAGGCTCGGGAGTATCCCTCGCGCTGGGCCCGCTCACGCCCTTGCCGATAACGATCCTCCGCATCCTTCGCACGCTGCTCGGCCATTCCCAATCGAGTGATAAACTACACTCTCTCCAGCTCGCGCTCCACTCTCTCTCTGTCTCGCTCCTCCCTCTCCCTCTGCCGCTCGCTCCTCTCCATGCCAAGAAGGGTGCGCAGCTCTACCACATCTCGGGGAAGCTCCTTCGCATCGCACCGCCTCAGCTCTGCTTCCGCCACACGTAGCTCCTGCTCCTGCATTCGAAATCTTGGTCAATAAATGATAATAATAAATTTTTCAAGACCAAGATTAAAAGAACAGATTGCTTACTCTCTCCTGAAGGGAGGCCTCGGCTGCCTCTGCCCGAGCCACCGCACTAGCGAGCTGGCTCTCTAGCTCGGTGTGGTCGCAGACGGGCTGAGTAGAGGATGAAGCACCGTGCGAGGATCGGACTGCCTCCAGCTCCTCACGCTGAAAAGAAAGCATTACCATTAATTGAAATTCAAATCCGAATCATTCTAAATTACAAGTTCTTACCAACTCATCAACGGTATGCTGGAGATCCTCCCGCTGCTGGATTGTGGAGTCGAGGAGACCCTATACCATGGCCAGTCTCCCCTCTATGTCAAACTGTAATAACACATGTTGGTCACATATTGAATAACCAGGTTTTATAAATGGAAGTGCAAGTAAATTAAGCATACCTGTCCGCGAGCGCTCTGATAGACTCGGCTGCCATATGCCTGAGAGTATGCCTGGAGATAGGCATCATCTGAATCCGCTCCCGTAGGGACTGCTCGGCCGCGCCTCTTCCAATCTGCCAATTGCTCTCGAGCTCGATGCCGCCAGTCATCTGTCCCCTGGAGGCCTCGAAAACGTCACCCAGGTCATGGGTCCGTCGCCTGGGTCGGGAACTCTACTACCGCCTGGTGGAGCTCTAGTGTCCTCATGATCAGTCTATGATATAGGGGCTCGACCAGGTTGAGGGCATGTAACCAGATCTCTCTCCCAAAGTATGGGATGGCCGCCTCCACCCAAGGCATCACCCCGATGTCCCTCTGATAGGGAGTCCAGACCACCTGCAGAATTCCATTTGTCATCGCCCTTGATCTTATATAAATAATTCAATTTCACAATTAAATCTTACCTCTATATGGGGCATCATGTCTAGCGTCTCCTGAATATGGGTGACCTGGTCCTTCAGAGATCGGCCATCTCGTGTAGGGGTCCATCGTCTGGCCAGGGGCAGTCGGTCCCCTCGATCCTCCCAAGCGCGCCTGAGGGTAGGAAGATATAGATAACTCCAAACCTGAAATGAAGCTCATGAGATCAATATAAGGGGAAAGTGCATAACTTAATCATTGGAGTTTAAGGTTTAGAGAGATACCTGAAGACTGGAGTGAAGAGATGCCAAAGCTGTCAAACAAGTGGGCAAGGACTGCCGCACCCCAAGCATACCGTCCGACTCTGTCCAGATCCTCCAGTAGAGGTAGAAAGCGGCAGCTCACTGCATCACCCTGGGTCGCTAGAAGCAGCTTGCCTATCATCAAGATGAGAAACCTCCTCAGCTCCATGTATGCATGTGGGCCTGCCTCAGTCGTGAAACTCTCTCTGGCTCCAGCCTCTAACATCTTCTCATGAGCTGTCAAGGTCTCCCCAACCTCCCTCTGCATGTGGAACAAGCCGAGACTCTCCTGCAAAGCAATCCTCGACACTAGCGAGGTCCGGCCAGTCCCCTCCAATTCCAAACCTAGCAGTCTACGCGCCATCTCCCGGTAGTCGGGGTAAGTGCAGCCCGTCACTGCTGATCCATGCACCCGCAGCCCAGTAATGCGGGTGGCATCCTCTAGAGTCGGGATCATATGACCCCAGGGGAAGAGGAAGGCCTTGCACCCTGTGTCCCATCTGGCTTTTAGAGCCCTTATCAGTCCCACGTCAACTCTCAGCACCTAGATCTCCAGGAACTCCCCGAAGCCCATTCAGCGGAGGCGGGCCCGTTGAAACTCCGGTAGTGCGGAGTAGGCGGCCCGAACCAATGTCCATGAAATCCGGGCACGGACTGCACCCTCCACACCCTGCACACAACATAAAAGCAAGAAGGCATCAATTTGTGTTCATCAAATAAAAGAAAAAAAATCAGAAACTAGAAAAAAATGGCATGCTGTTCTTTGTCGCGCTATTTCGACATAGCGCTTTCTTCAAGAACGCGCTATGAAGATATAACGCGTTCATCTTCCGTAGGTAGGGGGTGACCCCTCATTCCCCAATTTCAATCCATGGGCATTCTGCCCTACATTTTGATTTAAGAGGGCATCCCCCCTTCCATTTTTATCACATCTGAAAGAAAAACAAGAAAAAATCAAAAGAAAACAAGATTAGGGTGGTTTTCTTACCACTCGGCGTTTTCGGGCCGCCACGCCGCCAACGGGCTTCGGCCGCCGGGGCACCTTCAACCTCTTCGGTTTCATCGGGGGGATCTCCATTTAGTCCCCTTCGAGCCGGGCCGAGACGGTCGCCTCCGAGTCGGCATTCTCTTCCGCGGGAGGGGGCGTTCGCTCCTCCTCCGTGCGTGATCTTGGACGGCCGCGGACGACGCGCCGTTTTGAGCGTCGAGGATGTTCACCTTCCATCAGATTAGGGAAGTGGGGTGTTGGGTTGGTGAGAGGGCGAGAGAGGGGGTCGAGAGAGGGTGAATAGGTTTGAATGGAAGAAAAGAGGGGGGGGGGGGCGAATTTTGAAAACCTGCAGGTAGATGACGCGCTATATGTTCATAGCGCGACAATGTCGCGCTATGTATATATAGCGCGATAATCAAAGTAAACGAAAAATGAAAATAGAAGGGGGGAGGGAAAGAAAAGGAAATACCATGTTAAGAATGCCATGAGAAACTTGTGTTCTTTTGCTTATGCATACCGCTCTACTTTCTCCTAAGAATTGTGTCTCCAGGAAAAGAAGAAACAGTAGCACGCCATCAGGTAAGTATTTCCTTATCCCTTCCTTTATTGCATTACTATATGATATTTATATTATTATATTATCTCAAGGACCGGCTGGTTTTCTGTATGTTTCGGGATTTGAGTTCCCCTCTATCAAAAACAGTGATGATCTAGAAACATGCAGTTAATCGTCGGATAGGCCGTTAGGTCAGACAAATTTGGGGACGATGGACTTCATCTCGCACGACGTGGTTGCGGATAACTCTTGACCCGAGTCTGTTTGATTTAACAATATTATCCTTGAGTATCTTATATTTTATTCTTTCTTGGCATTTGTTTTAATAATTTCCTTTATTTTAGCCCTGCACGCATCATGTCATTTTTACATCCATGAATGTCCAGTTTTCTTCTCAATTAAGGATCAATAATGCTTATGTCCTTGAACAAAGAAATTCAATTCCATTCCGAATTTGAAAGATTGCTCCTAGTTGAGCACTGGATCTCGTTGGTCATCGTGACCTTTGCCTGGAATTTGCTTATCCCCTTTCGATCCAATTCAACTTATCTTCTTTCTTTTGATCCACTCATTAGCTGTGAACCGCACGATGGCGTCGATGGATCCGCCGGGCTCGCGTCTATTCCACTAATTGAGTGAAATTCGTAGTTGCTACGCCCTGCGGGTGCCTCTTTTGTGCAAGAGGTTGATCAGCTCCCTTTTCTTTGTTCCGTGCCTATCTTTCTAGGCAGGAGTCACCGATGCTAGCTTGACCTTGCGGTTAGCTCGGAGTTTTCTGGATTATTCCTATCATTTGTCGGTTGTGATGGGTGTCTCTTTTTCCTTGATATCCACTTATCAGTCCGCTCCACTACGTTTCCACTTTGTCTCCCCGTCACTACCACTCTGTGTCGTCTCCGTTTTGCCTCCGTTTCACCTCCGTTTCACTCCCCTGTAAAGCGGATATCAAGGAGGGGCATCTGTAGACACCCAATTTTGGCCGATAAATTGAGCATTTTCTTTGTTCTCCTAGTTAATGCCCCAATTGATCCTTAGTTGGTTGATTTTCTGGGATTTCTCCCCATTCTTGGCCCAACATTTCAATTCCATACCTTGGATCTCGTCTCGAGTTTGGCATCCCCGCGCTATCCGCTCTTATCGCTTTCTTGTTCATAGCGCGTTGTGGATCTAATTGGAGTTATCATTTGAACAGTTGTTATTTTCTTGACATCTGATCATTATAGCATCCACTTTGGATGTTATTCTCACTTAACATTTGATTAAATGGCTGCCCAAAGGATATTTCTCTCTTTTTTAAATCATTTCATTGGCCTTCAATTATCGCGCTATATCGTCATAGCGCGTTCTTCATGAACGCGCTATGGACGTATAGCGCGTTATCAGGCAGAATCCAGCCCGACCCGGACTCCCCTCTTTCATCTCAGAGTCCTTATTTGGTAAGTTTCCAATCGTTTTCCTTCCAAAGGAAGGTTCCAAACCCTAATAGGAGTCTTTCCACCTCATTAATCGGCAGGATTACCTCAATTTGAGCCGCCAAATCATCGGATTGAATTGAACTCCGACCTAGGGTTGCTTCTTGATCTTTTTCCTATAAATTGCACCCTTTGGCCGTCGTTTGGAGGGGATGCCACTCGAGATGTTGATGAGGAGGAGGAAGTTCTTCGTGCCAAGTCAATAAATCCTCACTCCTCGCACATCCAAGGGAGTATTTAGGGGCCCTTTTCGTGTTATTCCTTTTTCTTCTTTTCCTTTCCCCAATCTACGAATTTTAATCTTTGCATAGCATTGCATATTGATTTCAAAACACTCCTTTTACGAAATACATGCATATACACACACCACACCTATCTTTTGCCCTTCCATAGGGGTTTAAAAACCACCAAACCCCCAGGTAATCGAGCCCCCCGTTTGCATGCTTTTGATTAAGAATAGGGGTAGATTCTACTAAAATCTCGATCTAATGGGCCTTTTGTTTGTTGTTTATGATTGTTTGCAGGCACTAGAAGACTAATACGTGGAGCCCTTGCACCTAGGCCGGCCTTGGAGCAAGGAAGGAACGAATCCAAAAAAGCCCGCTTCCTGTCTGATATCGCGCTATATGTTCCTAGCGCGACCTGAAGAACGCGCTAGGACGATATAGCGCGTTCATATCCCGGCCTATAGTTGGCCCTCATGAATTTCTGAGGTATGTAACATGCCCCCATCTTAATATTTTTATTATTTGGCATGTTTCTGGCCTCAGTAGCGATCACGGATCTTATTAATGCATGTTTCACCCCTCTTTTATCATCAACTTTAATGCTTTTATCTTGCTAAATTATCTTGCTAAATACAAATTCATCAATTTTGGGGGGGTGTTCTAAATTCATGATTCACAGCAATGTCTTGGATTGAGTCCCTTATAGATAGGGTCAATATCTCAACTTGATTCATGCCCCTTGATTGGTGACATGTTTAGTCATCCACTCGAGTTATCACGGCTACCTAGTTAAGGTACCGAATCTACCCAGGTTATCGACATGTCATGATTCTCGTTGGTTTTATCATTGTCCATCTAATGTTCTTCCTTGAATTCCGTGGAACATATCCACGAATCTGTCTTGATATCCTACATAAGTTTGTTCTTGGAAATCCATGGCTATCACTAAAGTGGTTGTCTAGATATTTACATGTAACAATGCCTGCGCATTTAAGGGCCCGATCTGGTCCTGGGAGGAGCACCTGAAAGTACTTGTGCCCATGGGAGTTATATTGATCACGGTGTGGCATTGCACCGAAGTACTTGCTTGAATCTACGACTCTCCACTATATCTCTATCTCTCTCTCTCACGTGCTAGACTTGATTGACTTGACATGGCTTGCGTGGCCCGGAATGGGCAAAGTACTTGCTTGCTTGCTAATAGCCATTATCTCATGACATGAAAGACTTTATTGATATACTTGGTACTCGTTCAAATACTTGAAATCTTGAATACGTGAAATTCCCTATCTTGGATCAACAGTTATTTCCTCTTGTTATCATGTTCAAATTCCATAGCACTTCATTTTTACATGATTTACATGCTAAACTTGCATTTTCATTTGAAAAAGGTAATTACTTAAATCAGTTGCTAGTTCTTGAGATATAATTCCTACTGAGCGTTCGCTCATCAAGTTCTTTCCCCCAACTTTTCAGGTAATGCAGACCCTGACTCGGATTCGGATGGGCAGGAGCAAGAGTGACGAGCGTAGAACCTACAAGCGTCATGCTATTGCACTCTATCGTGTCATGTCATCCCTAGTTTATTCTTGGAGTCTTGTTATTGGAACTTATGTCATTGCAAGAATTGTAATAATTAAGGCTTGCGGGCCTGATTAGACTTATTAAGTCTTGGAATTATGTGACTTTGTTTAATGGATTAGGTGGTTATCAATGGTATCAGTATTTGGTTATGTTCTTGTCTTATTGCGCACTCTATGTTGATGTCGAAATTCTATTTGCTCTGATTGACATGATTGATATAAACTCGTCACGCTCTTCCCGGGTTCCTTCTGCGCTCGGGGCGTGACAGTTTTTGTGGTATCAGAGCCTAGGATTTCAAATTTCTAGGAAACCCAAGTCCAAGGATATGTCTATTCCTAAACCGTGAGGATGGGTAGTACTGTGGGTACAAGTCCTTGTAGGGCATCCGACTACAAATTTCAACATGAAACTAATTAAGGTTCACTCCTTGTAGGACTATGGCTGCTGAACGCGCACAATGGCGTGAGATGCAACAAACTGTTCAAGGCCTGACCCAGGCCTTGCAACAGGTGGCTCAGGGTGGGGCACACCATGGTGCTAGCGACCTCCATTGGAGCTTTAGAAATCTCAACCCTCCGAGATTCTCAGGTTCATCAAATCCCGAGGATGCGGAGAATTGGATAAAAGAGATCGAGCGAATCTTCCGCGTCATGCAATGCGCGGATGGTGAAAAGGTGCTTCTGGCCACGTTCCAACTGGAACGGGACGCCCGTGCTTGGTGGGAGTCCGTCGAGGCCACCCTGCTTGAAGATCATGTTTCATGGGCCGAATTTGTCGAGCACTTCAATAGCAAATATTTCTCCGACCGTGTTCAGGAGAAAAAGGCCGCAGAATTTGCTGCCTTGAAGCGACGATCCCTATCGGTAGCTGACTATGAAGCCCAGTTCTCTATGCTATCTAGATATGCACCACATTTAGTATGCACTGAAAAGATGAAGGCAAGAAGGTTCTTGAATGGGTTACGACCCCAGTATATCACCCAGCTCGCTCCCTTGGATATTCAAGTGTACTCAGAGATGGTGCGTCGTACCCAGTTGCTAGAAGACGCCACGGAACTGTCTGACAAAATCCGTGGTAAGGATAAAAGGGAGAATGTCACAAGCCCCAACACTTTTAAACCGTCCTTCAAAAAGCGGACCAATAATGGAGGCGAACCCTCCAAGGTGAAGAAATTCAAGAAGGGCAACAACAAACCTTTCTCCATCACGACACCGCCAAAGGAGAATTGTAAATATTACGATAAGCCGGGTCATCAGGCTGCGGAATGCTGGAGAAGGCTCGGAGCATGCCTTCGTTGTGGGAGTAAAGAACACCGTATTCCCGACTGTCCAATGATGAATGAGCAAAGTGAGCCGGAGACAAAGGAAGAGAAGCGTCCGGCAAAGAAGCAAGGACGTTTATAAGCTCTCCAAGAGACTGAACCAACCGAGGGATGGTTGGTGGAAGGTATTTTGACTGTCTGTTCTAAATCTGCTCAAGTACTGTTTGATACTGGCGCCACACATTCTTTTGTTTCAAAGAAATTTGCTGCTTCATTCTCTATGGAACCTGAATGGATAGACTTGGTAATTTCTACCCCGTTAGGGAATGAGTCTGATGTCACTTTCCATTACCCAAACTGCAAGATTATAGTTAAAGGTCATAACTTACCTGCAGATTTAATATGCTTAGACTTGAAAGAGTACGATGTAATTTTAGGGGCCGATTGGCTATCCACCCATCGGGCAACTGTAGACTACCGAAATGGAAAAGTCACTTTTGTGGATTTCCCGGAGTTAACTTACGTTACTCCCCGGAAGAGATCACCAGTCATCTCTACTTTTCATCCCCAGACCGACGGTCAGACCGAGAGAACAAACCAAATAGTTGAAGACATGTTACGGGCTTACATTATTGACTTTTGCGGAGGTTGGCATGATCATTTGCCCCTAGCCGAGTTTGCATACAACAATAGTTACCAAGCCAGTATACAGATGGCTCCATTTGAAGCCTTGTACGGCAGAAGTTGCCGATCTCCTATATGCTGGGATGAGGTTGGCGAGAAGCAACTACTAGGGCCAGATATGGTAAGAAACACAACAGAGAAGGTTGAACTTATCCGAGAAAGACTCAAAGTAGCACAATCCAGACAGAAATCTTATGCAGATAATAGAAGAAGGGAATTAGAGTTCCAAGTTGGAGACCATGTTTACCTCAAGGTCTCACCCAGTCGAGGAATAAGAAGGTTTGGAGTTAAAGGTAAGCTCACACCGAGATTCATTGGTCCATTCGAAATATTGGAAAGAATTGGCGAGGTAGCCTATCGTCTTGCTGTGCCTCCTCAATTGTCAGAAGTGCACAACGTGTTCCACATTTCCATGCTGAAGAAATATGTGCACGACCCTTTCCACCTCATTGATCATAGCAACATAGTGATTCAAAAGGACCTCACTTACGAACAAAAGCCAATGAAGATTCTTGATCGAGAGGTCCGAGTCTTAAGAAACAAGACCATTCCCGTGATAAAAGTGCAGTGGAACAAATGCTTGGAACAAGAAGCAACATGGGAAACCGAGGAAGCTATGCGAAGAAGATATCCGGAATTGTTCTAAACCGTAAGTACTCTATACCCTCCATGTCTCCATTCACGCAATTGAATTTGGGGACCAAATTCTTTTAAGTGGGGGAGGGTGTAAGACCCCGGATAAATAATAAGGGATAAAAATATTCTAAGTGAATTATACGTGGGAAAAGGATAAATAAAAATAATTAAGCTATATATATATAAAAGTACTTAGTGAGCTTTAATACATATATAACACAAGCCAAGAGAAATGCATTTAATGGGCCTTAACCCATTATAAATATGTCTATATATATATACCTTAGCCAAAAATAAGAAAAATCATTTATATGCCACCATCAAACCCACGTGAGCTTTCACCAAGTCCATTATGTGAAACTATATTAAAGCCCACCTCCTCTATAAACCAACTACCCCTGCGCCCATAAATACACCCCAAACCCTCGTGCTAAGCCCATTTAATACACATGTATATATATATTGGCCCCTACCCATAAAACAAGCCACGTGAGTTTCTCACAAAGCCAACCTTTAGGTGCATGCTCGGACATGTTTTAGGGTTTTGAGAATGCAATAAGGGGCATGCGGCTGTGCTTTTGGCAGGAAATAAAATAATGCATGGAAAGTTTAAAAACCTTCCTTTACCAGCCTTCGACCCCTCTTGGGATTCCTCTCCTCTATATAAACATCCTTCGTTGAACGGCAGAAGGATGTTGATCGAAGAAACACCTTGGCCATAGCAACGTCTTCCTCCTGCTACATCCTGCAACACTCTGCATCCTATCTTCATCCTGCTGTGCTTACAAGAAGGCTTCTTCCTCCTTTTTCTTGCCGGTCGGACGCGAGAAGCGTGAAGCTTCTTCCCCCGTTCTTCATCCTGCTGACCGCTGTGCAAGAAGGAGAGCATCCCCGTCTTCTTCCTCTTCTTCATCTTGTTGGCGAACGTGAGAGCCTTCATCATCTTCTTCCATTGTCTTCATCCTACAAGCAATCAACATACTCTGTTTGAAACAGAGTATCGTTTCTTCATCCAATTCGTCGTTTAATCTTCAAAAAGGTAGGTTTTCTCAAGTTTCGTAGCCCAAACAATGTTAAAACATGATTTAAGGCCAACATGATAGATAAAATCATCTTATATCATGCATATGCTTATCGATGTGTTCTATCGAGAGTTTAATTCTTTACAGTAAATAACGCCCCTTTCTAGGGCGTTAATTTAAAAATGACAACTTGATATATGTCGTGTCTCCTGAAATTGACGCCCCTTAAATAGTCGTAAATTCCTACTTGATTTAATAATTACACATGTTAGAAATTTAATAGCTGTATAAGGAAATGACGCCGTGCACTGTGTCATTTATTTGAACTAACGACCCTGCCTAGGACGTTATATTCATAGAAGATGGCAGCATATCAGACGTCACTTAACAAATTCTAAAAACCTTATCAAAGACCGGTCGTCAATTGTAAATATGTTAGTTATAAAATTTTCACATTTATAGTCATACATGGGTATAATAGTATCCTTTCGCCATGAAAATTTATGGACGTACTATTAGGGTGGAGACCGAGGTAGTGCAAGTGGTTGCACCGTTTTTCATGCCATCTATCACAAGATCCCCCGTCTCTCATCGAAAAATTATTTTGAACATATGGTTAGGTAGAGTTTTTCGAGCCGGTCATTTCGGTATATTATAAGCTAGATTCCGACATTGTTAAGTACAGAAACGAAAGGTTCCAAAAAATTGAAATTTTCAAATAACGACCAAAGTGAGGTCGTCAGATTCATTTTTGACGCGTGGGTATAGAGGCGTCAATTTAACTATATACGTATGTATATATATATATATATATATATATATATATATATATATATATATATGTATATATATCATGTATATATGTCTTTGAAAATCTATATTTATTAAAATATGTAACCGAAAATTATGAAAAAAATGTATTTGGAATCCTTGCATTTTTCTCATAATTGTCATATATTCTATTTTCTTAAAATATTTTAAATAAATCAATGTGCCTTTTAATGTACGTTTTTGAGTTTATTCAATTAAATAGGTATAAATGTAAATTCTTGTTAAATAAATTGAGTTAAAAATCATGAAAATTAACATTCCCCAAGAGGATGCTAATTAATAAATGACGGCACCCATGGGTGTTAAATAATATAATTTTATTTAATTATAGTTAATTATAGAATAGTATGGACATGAATTCTATGATTAACGTATACATGTTCTCAGCGTTTTCTTCCGTTTTTGACCCATACCTCGGGTCTTTTGGCACTCTCATCTCACGCCCGTAGATGGAGTCCCTGTTTCATGATTGGTTCACGCATACACCTCAACTCTTGGTGACATACGACCCCTCCGTTGGACATTCCATTCCTTCGGATTGGCGAGTTAGTCATTGGGACCTCCGTAAGTCTCCTCGTAGCCTTGGATTCCCTCAAGGCCGACTGAGCTGGTTGTACCTTAAACACCTTGTACCTTTTCATTGCCACGTCTTGTAGTAAACTGGCCCTCTCATGGTGCCATCTTGGTCCATGAGAGAAGAATCTTAGCCTGTGGAATGATGATATTCCACTAGGCAATGTCTTGGATTGAGTCCCTTATAGATAGGGTCAATCTCTCAGCTTGATTCATGCCCCTTGATTGGTGACATGTTTAGTCATCCATTCGAGTTATCACGGCTACCTAGTTAAGGTACCGAATCTACCCAGGTTATCGACACGTCATGATTCTCGTTGGTTTTATCATTGTCCATCTAATGTTCTTCCTTGAATTCCGTGGAACCTATCCACGAATCTGCCTTGATATCCTACATAAGTTTGTTCTTGGAAATCCATGGCTATCACTAAAGTGGTTGTCTAGATATTTACATGTAACAATGCCTGCGCATTTAAGGGCCCGATCTGGTCCTGGGAGGAGCACCCGAAAGTACTTGTGCCCATGGGAGATATATTGATCACGGTGTGAGATTGCACCAAAGTACTTGCTTGAATCTACGACTCTCCACTATATCTCTATCTCTCTCTCACGTGCTAGACTTATTGACTTGACATGACTTGCGTGGCCCGAAATGGGCAAAGTACTTGCTTGCTTGCTAATAGCCATTATCTCATGACATGAAAGACTTTATTGATATACTTGGTACTCGTTCAAATACTTGAAATCTTGAATACGTGAAATTCCCTATCTTGGATCAACAATTATTTCCTCTTGTTATCGTGTTCAAATTCCATAGCACTTCATTTTTACAAGATTTACATGCTAAACTTGCATTTTCATTTGAAAAAGATAATTACTTAAACCAGTTGCTAGTTCTTGAGATATAATTCCTACTGAGCGTTCGCTCATCAAGTTCTTTCCTCCAACTTTTTAGGTAATGCAGACCCTGACTCGGACTCAGATGGGCAGGAGCAAGAGTGACGAGCGTAGAACCTACAAGCGTCATGCTATTGCACTCTATCGTGTCATGTCATCCCTAGTTTATTCTTGGAGTCTTGTTATTGGAACTTATGTCATTGCAAGAATTGTAATAATTAAGGCTTACGTGCCTGATTAAACTTATTAAGCCTTGGAATTATGTCACTTTGTTTAATGGATTAGGTGGTTATCAATGGTATCAGTATTTGGTTATGTTCTTGTCTTATTGCGCACTTTATGTTGATGTCAAAATTCTATTTGCTCTGATTGACATGATTGATATAAACTCGTCACGCTCTTCCCGGGTTCCTTCTGCGCTCGGGGCGTGACATAAACAAAGTCAAGTAAAAAGATCAAGATATGGTAATACAATGACTCGTTGAATCATGAGATACTCAAAATGGCCTTGTATAAAACATATTTTTTGCTGGTCAAATCGGAGTGGAATCACATAGACTTATTCGTGCAAATTTGGCAAAAATCGAGGGACTCGGCAAACCAGATGCGGGGACCAGAGGACCATGGGTTGGTCAAATCAACGTGGCCTCCCTTCTTTATGTCACGGCTTCCAGATGAAATGTATGCATTTTTATTTCTTCTACATATATCCTTTTTTTTGGATTTTCTTTCAAACGAGGCTAAAAGACATGTATGATGCATGCTCGATTTAAAGTAAAAAACCTATCTAATGCAAAGCTGGAGGATTTATTTGCCTGCCTCCGAACTAATCGGTCAAGAGTTCGAGAAGTCTGTCATCCCATGCTTGGCGACAGACGTGGTCTAGATCCCGATGGGGGTCCATCGTTCCTCATTGTATTTAATCATAGTCAAGAATTCGGGATGTCCGTCATCCCGTGTTAGGGAGCAGGCGGCCATCGAATAGCTTAAGGAGTATAAATTCTTCACGGTTTTTTTGGAGAGGAACTCAGAGTTTATACACCCAAAGTTGTTAGCCTCCGGCATTCTACCTACGCTGCAAGGTAACAAGGCCTTAGTGCCTTCTGGTCCCATAGATGTGGAGACCTACAGCTGCGTTAAAACACGTCAGTAAAGTTCATCAATGATAATAGGGATAGAACAATAAACACATTTCATTTAATGAACCATTAAACTATCATGGCAAACCATATATTGTCAGTTAAGCTTGGCTTCACAAGGAAGGGGACGACGGCTACCCTAAGGTCTGGGTGGCTGGACCTGTGGTCGCCCAGGCCAGGGGTGAGAGGCCATTGCTTTGGCCGCCCTCCTGCTATTATCCCAAACCGTAGGAGTTCGAGCCAGGTGGGACTCTCAGCCTATAAGGACTACGGGGCAGGGTTCTACTCCGTGTTTGATCAAAGAATTGAAGCAAAGGGAGTACTTCTGATGGGAATCAACACCGAGCATGTACATTTTATTTTTATATTTGTGTCCTTTTATTTATTTTTATATCCTTGGAAAAATATATGTACAATTGTAAGGCTTTATAAGCCAATGTGTCATTCCTTAAGGATCTTTGGATTTATTTGCAAAATGTCAGTAGGTCCAGTAAGGGGGCCCCCACTCCTTCCCCATTGGTCCACCTAAGCTATAGGGGTCCATGTGGGGCTGGTCAACTATCCTAGGTGGCTTCTAGATAGTTTGACATTCAAAGGGGACAAGTGGTATTAAAAGTCCACCATTTCTCCTCCCTTGGTCAAGGGGGCGCCCCCCCTTTAAGCATTGTTTAATGTGGTTCCAAACCACATGGGAGAATAACATTTGAACTCCCTCTTTTACCCCTCTCAATTCTAGATCTAGGGATATTTAGAGTCTTTTTACATTTCATACAAATAGCTTGTATTTCACATTTTAGTGGAATTAATGAGAAGAAAATATTGAAAAACCAAGAGCAACCTGCACCCCCCCTCTCTCCCTCTGGTTTCTCTCTTCCTCCTCCAATCTCCAGGGTGTGGAACCCTTCTATCTCCTTCCCTCCCCCTCTGGATTCTATCTCTGCCGCCGCCGCCGCCATTCGTGCCGAGCCACCGCGAGCGTTCTTCCAAGGTGATGTTCTGGTTGCTGTCTTGCTGGACAGAAGCTTACTCCTAGATTTTTAGCTCCCAACTTCCAAATCTTTTGGTGCTGAGATTTTCAGGGTAGGTTTCCCACGTGATTCCCCACCTCCAGTAAATTTCTCTCGAAATTAGAACTTCATCCTATTTTCTTTTCCTTTTTAGTTTATAGATCCACCAGATCTGTCCCTGTTCAGATCTGTGTAATAGCAGCTCTGATCTTCCATATTTCAACCCCCTTCCCTTGTCTTCTTGAGTTGCCAATTTTATTGGAGATTCTGTCCACCACCCCCATCATCCACAAATTTTCTTGGAATTTCTGGAGTCCTTTACCTATTTCTAAAAATCACTGTCAGATCCCAAAATCAGTTCTGTCTCTATTGTCCAGATCCGACCCACCAACATCATAAATTCCGTTTCCCCTATTAAACCTCCACTCGAAATTCTAAAAAAAATACTCTCGTCTTCCTTACTTCTTTCTCTACAACTTTCATCAAGGAGTCAACTTCTAGATCCGAAGTTATTCCTTCGGTCAACTCGTGTTCTCAGGAAAACTTAGATCTGTCATGTCAGATCTAGTTCTGTCAACCAGTAACTTATAAATTCATCCAAGGCCAGATCCGGGATAGTCAAAATTCTATCTCTGGCCATAGATCGAAGTACTTCACGTCAGCTTTCCAACGACGCGAGTTTCGTGTCGATCCGACATCGGGGCTGATCGCAGCAGCCGTTCTTGCCGAGTCGCGCGCTGTAGAATAGAAGCTCAAGCCCGTGGATAGCAAGCCGTACCGACCAGCAAGCCGTACCGACCGCCCGGCCGGCTGACTAGCCTTCCACAATGCGAACCAGCGCACCGCCGTCCCTGGGAGCATCTCTCCAGGCGTCCCCACCAGAGTGGCGCCACCCCGGTCCCACTCGACCCCACTGACCAGCACGTGGGCCCCATGTTCGTGAGTACGCGTGCCGCCGAAGCTACGCAAGAAGCTGCCCGTCAACCCGAACCCGCTACTCCCGGGTCCCACTGTGTAGGCCTTTACATCCCTGCGTGGAGTGGGCCATGATATTCATTGCTGTAATTTAAATTGTTTACTCTTCCGGGAGTACATGTTCGGCTGGGGTCGTCTTCCCCACGCCCGGTGCGTGGAGGTATCGTGTTCGCTCCTTTACTCGGCATTTGCTTTATTTCGTATATATTTCATATGCCGCTGCTAGAAGCATGATAGGGTAATTAGCTTGCTATATATTGTTATTCACCGCTGCGAGCGAGAGAGTGAACCCGTCCCGTGACCCGATCCGGGCACGAAATTGTTTGTTGACCACCCAAGCTCACTGCCGGTTTCTCAACCGTGCACGTCCGTACACTTCCCTCGTTAGGGGCGATCGCGAGCTTGCTTAGAGTCCAAGGGTTGCATATCCAATTGGAGTCGAGTCGCATGTCCGTCCCGCATCAACTTCTAAAGCGGGAAAAGGCAATGGCATCTTCTTCTACCCCATCAGGAGACCACGAGCTTGGTGTTCTCTCTGACGTGCCCGGTCACTTGAGCAATCTTGTGAAGCAGGGCAAGGTATTGCTTGTGTGCAAACTATTTTTATTGTTTTAGTTTTCTTCTTTTTTGGTTCTTTGTTTTAGATTTTTCTTGATAGGATTTGACATGTTTGTTGATTGATTTTCTCTTCTCTTTTCTACCTTCTAAATGATGCAGCCTGTGCCTGCTTTTCCTAGGGCAAGGCATGCCCGTCGCTACGGCTGGCTTCATGATTTTTTGGATGCTACTACCCCCGCCATGAGGGTATTCATGCACCAGTGGCACCTGATCTGGCTGGTCATCATGGCAAAGCGTTTCAACAGCATGCAGTGGAATTGGGAATCACTTGCGTCATTGATCGAGCTGTGGCATCCAGATACGTACACCTTCGTGTTCCCTGAGTTCGAGGCCTCGATGCCGGTAGAGGAACTGGATTTCATTTTCCAGTGGGGTGACTTGGAGGTAGGCGAGCTGATCGACCTTCCTCCCTGGGATGAGATCCTAACAGAAATTGTGCAAGACAAGCATGAGGTTCGCCGGATGACGAACCAGTGAGGGATCCTAGTCAACCACCTAGCAGGATGGCTTGTGGGCCATATGAAGGATAAGTCACTGGAAGCATATTGACTGATGCGCGGTGTGACATTGTGTCTAGGCGGGGCAATACTCTTGCCTACGCCAGGCGACGTACTGAGGAGAGAGTATGTGGGGCCCCTGACTCTCCTGTGGACTGGACATTCTCTTTCTCGGGCCGTGCTGGCTCATATGTACTGCGGGCTCAATCAGATGAGCCTAGGTGGCAGCGCCATGGGGAGTTTATACCTTCTACAGCTGTGGATGGAAGTCCACTTGAGTTTTGATTTTGACAGTGAGGCGACAACTACTTCTAGGATCTTTGAGAAGAGCGCCATATACCCCGCGAGGGCTATCTTTGGTCCTAAAGATCATGTGATATGCAAGAAGGCATTACTGAAGACCAGAGATGACTGGCGTGACTACCTGAATTTCCTGCCTGAGGATGATTTTGTGTTCGTGCCGATGATGTATCGACATGAGGAATTTAAAGTGTGTGGATCGTAAGAGCAGGAATTATGGCTTGTGGGGGTCGATGACTTGGTGTTGTACCAGGGGCATCGCTGCCATCGCCAGGTGGGATTACCCAGACGGATCCCATGGGTAGCTTCAAAGGGAGGATTGACTGCAAGGCGCCTTCTGGGGATCGACGTGGATCGACGGCGACTAGGTAGGATCCAAAAGGCGTGGAGACGCCATGCCGCCACGGTGAAGGCCAAAGTGGACTTAGAGGAGGATAGAGATGAACCGAGGTGCTATGTGGGTTACCTACAAAGCTTCAGGCCAGTCGTGAATGAATTTTTTATGAGGAGGCGTACCTGATTGGAGTTTGTTTAGCAATTTTCTTTATAGTTATGTTAAGATAGGTGGACTATATATATTTTTGTGTTTTTTTTTTGGTTTGGAAAATGAGTGATTGATGGTTGTAGAACTTAGTAGATGGAATGAATTTATGTGAATGCATTTGGGCAACTGGACTTACATTAATTTTCTGTTGATTTTCCATTTTTATATATTTTTTCACGGAACAAGGAGGAAAGGCTAGGCGGACAGACCTTTGGCCGCCCTCTGCTTTGAGGGTTTGTTAAAAAGGGTGGCCGCCCCCCCATTTGGGCATCCCTTGTTGTGGATGCCTTGGGAGCTAGAGAGCTTGAGAGAGTGTTGTTCTTGCTTGAGTGAGGTTCTAGCCACTTGAATATTCTAAATCGAGCAATGGGGAGAAGGAGGGCTCGCCTTGACATTACGCCCGATCCCTCTTCCTCGAGTGAAGAGCAAGAGGAAGTATAAGCTACGGTGAGCTCGTCTTCTTCAGCCATAGTTTCTGTAAACTTGGAGGGGAGTAGAGACGATGGAAGTGATGGGGGAGGAGCTATCCCCGATGAGGGGCCGGCCGAGTGTGACGATGGAGATGAAGGTGAAGATAGCGAGGGTTTGGATGATGGTGAGCCCGACCAAGAGAAGGGAGGGCAGCCTGGGAAGGTAAGCTTTGTGCCCTTGCTTTTCATTCATTAGATCAGTATGTGGATGTGGGTTTAATGGAGAGATGGAGGTCGGTTTGTGGATTGAGGGGGATGAACCTGTGGGCAGCCAGGGTGGTGGTCGCCCACTGATCTGGGCGGCCTGGTCGCTGGTCGCCCTCAGGTGGGCTTGGGCGGCCAGGCCTCTGGCCGCCCAGGGAGGTGGGCGACCAGCACAACCAGAAAAAGTAGGATTTCAGACGGCCGGTATCCGTCTCAGATCCGTCTGAAAATCCATCACAAAACACGTTTGTAACGGATTTCTGACGGATTTCAGATGGAAATAGACCGTCTGATATTCTTAGTCACAAATTTGTGACAGTTCCATTTTCCGTCTGAAATTCCGTCTGAAAATAAAATTTCAGACAGATTTAATTCAGTCACATATTCCGTCTGAATATCATACGAGATATTTTCCGTCTGAAATATCGTCTGTCCTTTAATAGCATTGGGAATAGTCTTGTTGCAGAGGCAAGGGCTCTATATGACTGCTTTAATAGCTAAGCTAGGTTATCTATGATGGGCGGCTGTATATTCAGATTGTGCCCTTCTTGTGGAGGCTGTAAGGAAAGGAGCTCCTCCTAGCTGGACGGTTCTCCCATGGTGGAGGAAGATTTTTGGATCTTATCCATGCAAGTGGCTGCTTGATATTGCATACTTATAGAGAGGGCAACCAGGTTGCAGATTCCCTGGCATCCTATGCATGCAATACTCCAGAAAATCAAGTTTTCATTCAAGTAGGAGACCTCCCTCGGTTGACAAAGGGTGCATTGAGATTGGATAGAGCTGGGCTGCCAGCCATCCGAGTAGTTTAGCTTTTTGATTGTACTTCATAGCTTTATATTTTGCTATATTTTGAGTCTCTTTGTCCTAACAAGACATCCTAACAATAAATTTGAGTAAGATTACATAAATTAAAATAAAATGAAACAACATATAAATATGAAATTAAATTGTTACTTACTGTTTATTTGAAAAAACTTATCTGATTCTTTTGTTCCCTTTCCCTCTATCGATTATCCTATGATGAATACAACAATATATTAAATAAAATAAAAAATAATTATTATATGTACATGTGTGAGACGGGTGTGTGCGTGTGCCTGTGAGGGGGGGGGGGCAACGGAAGCCCTGCGGCCAACGGTAGAGGGAGAGGGGGGCCTACAGCCAACGATAGAGGGAGAGAGAGAGGGGGGCCTGCGGCCAGCGGTAGAGGGAGAGGGAGAGGGGGGCTGAGGTGTGTGCGTGTGTTTGTGTCTATGTGGGCGTGTGTGTGTGTGTGTCTGCGAGGGGGAGGGGGGCCACAGACAGGGGAAGAGAGGGCGGTGGAGGGGGTGGGGGAGGGCGGCCAGACGGAGTGAGGGAGCATGAGAGGGGAGAGGGAGAGGGAGTGAGGGAGCGGGACAGGGGAGAGGGAGAGGGATTGAGTGAGGGGGAACAGGATCGGGAGAGGGAGAGGGATTGAGTGAGGGAGGGGAACAGGATCAGGAGAGGGAGAGGGATTAAGTGAGGGAGGGGAACATGATCGGGAGAGGGAGACCACTTACCGGCGACGACGACGGTGATGATGGGAGAAGGCTGGCAGTGACGGCGGTCGTGAGAAGAGGATGATGGCGGCGACAGCGACGACGACCGTGAGAGGGAGGGAGGTTGGCGAATGGCGGCGACGGCGAGGATGGCGGGGCCTCCGATGACAGCGAGGACGGCGGCTCCGGCGGCGATGACCGCAAGCAGAGGAGAAAGAGAGAGTGAGAGGGAGAGTGGGGGGGTGGAAATGGGGGCAGGTGGAAGGGGTTGGAGGAAGGGGTCGATGGTGGCGGGGGATGAAATTTTGAGATAGAAATACGGACAGAACTTAGTTCCATCTGAAACTTCAGACGGATTCATTTCCGTCTGAATATCAGTCCCAAATTTGCGACATATAATAAAGATGGAATATATTCCGTCTATACTTATAGACGGATCTTCAGAGAGAGTATAGTATGTCCTTAATAGATATGGAATTTGTGACAAAAGCTAATCCGTCACAAATACAGATGGATTTTAAGACGGAAAATATCCGTCTGAAATATCCGTATGTATTCCCGCTTTTTCTAGTAGTGCAGGACTTTGGCCACCCTGCTCCCAGGGCTCGTGAAGTCTTGAAAAATGGGAAGAATGTGGAGTGGATTGGAAGATCTAATGAAGTCTTTGTGTTTTCTTTCTAATGTGTGCAGGGTCCTCAAAGGATAAGAGCCCAAGTCACATGGAACTTGGTGTGGGCTTGGTATCATGCCCTACCTCTTGGGCAATGGGAGAGGGTGGATAGAATGGGATTCAGCCCGTTCTTTAGGATCCGACCCTTCCAGGTGGACACCACCTTCCTGACGGTGGTGTGGGAGAGATGGGTGGATAGCTGCAGAGCGTTTGTAATGATGTGGGGGCATATGATCCCCACCCTTGAGGATGTGGCCTTCTTGACGGGATTGCTAGTGGCATTGGACCCGGTGCTCGGCCGAGAGTTGAAAGATTATCGTGAGGAGGTAGAGGACTGGCTCGGGCCTCAGCTGGCTCGATCTAGGAGACCAGTGACCAGTCTTCCACCCGGGAGGATCAGTGCTGCGATGGGGCTTGCGAGGATGACACGCGGGCCACTAGAGGATTTGAATGTGTACTCGGGGTGAGTGAGACAGAGACTCAGATCTCTGGGGAGGAGCGAGTAGCAGGAGTTGCGACTTTTCTTCCTGTACTTCTTTGGGAGGCTGCTATTTGCTACTGCCTCGAACAAGGTGAATCTGAAGTATCTCTTGCTGGTGCGGGATCTAGAACAGGGACCCCAGCTTGCGTGGGGGAGAGCGATGCTGGCGCACCTCTTCACCCACCTGGATCCAGTGTGCCCAGGTTCGGGGAACCTGGGCGCCTTCACGCCCTTCTTACAGGTATAAGTCTACCCTTTCTAGGCATGTTGATTGATTGATTGATTAATTGTTTATTTTCTTGTGTTTCAGATTTGGGGGTACACTCGGTTCCCTCTAGGTCGCGGTAAGATCCCACTAGCCCTAATGCAGATGGTGCCCCTAATGGCTAGATGGGAGATGGTCCGGGACCGGCGCTTAGTGGCCACTAGACTCTCTGACCTCAGGACAGCGCTGGATGAGTATCCTCCCCACCAGGTGAGTACTTTGGATAAAAGAGTTGTGTAATGTTTCAGCATTTGTTATTTACTCAATTAGCAAAACATTCATTTTTTTCTTTATGTGTGGCAGGTGATTTGGACTCCGTACGTGACAGAGGATACCACCACTCAGCCTTGGGTGAGGGAGGGGCGAGCTTGGTTCTATAGAGATACCGTACTGTTCTGCGTGAACCTGAGGTAGCCGCTCTTCCTTCGCCTAGTGTAGAGGATGCTGGGGTGGGATCAGCCGCTAGTGGCAATTCCAGCCGAGCATGAGTCGGACTGGGGACGCCGACGGACTTCATCAAGCAATCAGGACTGGGCCTCCCACTACCGCAGAGAGGCAGAGGCACTACAGAAAGGCCCCTCACTGGAGCATGACTTGACCGTGCGGAGTAGCGAGATTTACCTGGCGGATTATCAGGACCGGTATGCTAGACGACCTCGTCTCGACACCCGAGAGGTGAATAACTCTCTTAGCTTTCAATTGTGATGTTTTTGTTTAAGCAAAGTGCTAAGTGAGCTTGAAGATGTGATGTGCAGATGTCAGAGACTGAGGCTGTGAAATCACTCAAGGATCGGATAGGTGTCCTTAACCAGACGATCGTGAACTTGTGACACGAGATCCGAGAGATGGCAAGTCAAAACAAATTGATTGATTTGGAAAATGGAATTAATTGAGTTTGACTAACTGCTTGCCCCTTGCCTTGCCAGCGAGGGGAATTGGCCTACGTACGAGTGAGGGCAGGTGGAGAGGCTGGTCCTTCATCCTGAGCTGACGCCCTAGAGGTGCTGGAGGATCACCGGGCCAGGGGTATCGAGCGAGCCGAGGAGTGAGAGTTCGATCTAGTTGAGACGGTAAGAACTTAGCACTCAAGTTGAAATCAGCTATCTTCTTTATAATCTTTGTCTGTTTTACGTGACTGTTCATTTTTCTGCAGAGGAAGGAGCTGGCGGTTGGCCTGGCTGTCCGGCGAGAGCAGGATGCATGGATGGAGGATTTGACATGCCGTCTTGGAGAGCTGAGCTCCACTGAGAGGATTGAGGGTCGCCTTACCGAGGCGAAGGAAAGAGAAGTTGAGGTGCATGCTCGAGAGATGGCAATGGCGGTTCAGGAGTAGCGGGCTCTCGATCAGCTAGAGGCTTGCGACGATGGGTGCTGCGGAGGTACCAGTGCAGAGGTACCCCAGGAGAGGGAGCTAGGCCTGCGACTCCTTCCGAGTCACTCCGGTCCCTAGGAGACGTGCATTTCACTATAGAGGAGCTTATGGGCATAGTGCCATCTCCTGCAGAGCGGGGAGTGGTTCAGCCAGCCGCGTCAGGTTCGAGGGCTTCGCAGCCATCATGGCTGCGAGACATGGGAGGCGAAGACGGAGATGAGGCTGATAGCCAGTGGAGTCGACCTCGCACCGGTGCAGATTAGGAGGAGATAGAGAGAAAGAGAGACGCAGCTGGGTAGCAACTGCCCCTTTTTGTACACCAGGGATATGCCCCTGGGATGCTGTATTGCTAGAATGTGATGGACATATTTGGCAGTGAAATGAGCTTTCCTCAGTGCACTTGTCTCAATTTGGCTTGACGCCGTCTTCCCTTTTTACCTGTTCCAACCACACTAAAGGGAAAAGGTTATTGTAGGATGTTTTTAGCCCCCTGCCAAAAGCAGATAGTACCTTTCTCGATGCAGGGTCAGAGGGCTAAATATTATTAACAAGATTTAGAAAAAAAAAAGGAAACGTGATATGCGTATGCAAGCAAGCGAAAATGTAAGCATAAAGGGAAACATGATCATGCAATGCTCATGCGGATGCAAAACATATTTTTAGATTTTGGATTTTGCACATTTTTTGGTGTTTTGTACTTATATATATATATATTTTGGAGTTACGAATTTTTAGATTCAGATTTTTTTTGGTTTGAATATATTGATTTTTTTGTTGGTTTTGATTTTTTTGATTTTTTTGTTCGGAACGTCTGGTGCCCACCCAAATGGCACCTAACATATATGGAGATAGGGATTTTCTAAATTACCTCCCAGGTATCCTGAGTGCACATCTAGGTTGATTTGAGCCTCTAGACTCCTCGAATGATGGTCCTGCCGGTTAAGTCTTATCATGATGACAATGTCGTAATGCCAAGCTTAGGCTCCCAGTTGCTTCCGACCACAGGGATACACCCAAAAAGCGTTCCAGGTAAATGATTTGCTCGACCCGAGTCTATTTCCTCACAACTTTAGATGGTATATGATGGAACACCTTGGACCATAACGGTCAACCGCACGATGCTGACCCGAAATCAGATGTCATCGCACCCATAGGTGACGCCCTTGCATTGACCTAAGCCCGAGGTAACATAAGAAAGCGTTAAGGGTGGTAAATAGGGGTCTTGACCAGTCAGAAACACAGAGACCCCTTCGCAGCAATGGCTTATGTTATTTCAAAGTGGACAACCATACAATGTATTTTATGAAATAAGGGTACAACCAAGATAGGGTTCATCCTTCAGGACCTTCATCAAGCTTTACATCTTTTGAGGGAAGAAGGAAGAATGTAGGGGGTGAACCTCCTGAGAGGACCTGGCAAAGCCGTTAACCCGGCGAGCTAGTTAAAGGCCTACTCGACTTTCTCCTTTCGAGCAATTTCGGACCATACCCCGAGCATTATGACGTTAGATGCCCCGGCTATGCAAAACTTTGATTTGATTTTTTTTTGAAATTGGAGGGGTTTCATCTGCTAAGGTCAGGCACGGTCACGACCAGGCCTTTTCATGTGACTTTGTCACATATCATAATTTTTCTTTCTTTTTCTCAGGGAAAAGAATATTGTCATTTTGTTTTGGGAATTCCCCTTTTGACCTGGGCTCGAGGGGATGAATCCTACTCTCGCCTTAAAGATCTTGTACTTCGGCTTTCATATGCTCAGCGTTTTAAGGGCGCCAGCTATCTCATTTGGTCGAAGAGAAAAAGAACAAAAGAGTGCTGCTTATGATGAGGGCATCCCTTGCCCCTCCACTCTTTTTCCAGACTCGGATTGTTCGACGGCAAGCACCATTATATTTGTCATGTATTTTTGAGACTAGTCATGTAATCTTCACATTTTCTTTGAGTCATTATCATGTAATTTTCCCTTTATTTTGAGTCATGTACCTAGGTAGTTGAGTCATTTTCCTAAGTATTGAGTCATTATGTTGGTTAGATAGGTTAATGGGCCCAATCCATTGGGCTAGGCCCAGGGGCGCCCCTCCCTTGGACTGTGTGGTCTTTAGTTAGTTTGTCAGGGTCAGTTTGGTCTTAGGAAAATTATGGAGTCTATAAATACCCCACCCCTCTCTCATTTGTAACAACTTTTGATGAATATTGAAAAGCATTTGCCATCTCCCTCTCAATATCTCCCTCTCTCTCTCTCTCTCTTACTATCACTCTCTCTAAGTGGGTTGTACCCCCTCTCTCTCTCTCCTCCCCACCCCAATTTCGAAATTCACTCTCTCTCCTCCCCATTCACCCCTCATTAAGGCCCCTTCCCCTTCCCCATGCACTCATTCAACTCCCCCTCCAACCCCTAGGTGGAAACCCCTTCTCCTAGGCACCTTTCCACTTTCCAAAGCACCCCACCACCTTCCCAAGGCTGAATTAACCCCTCCCAAAGCCCAAATTCGAATTTCCCTCTCCCTAGGGCTGTGCCCCTCCATCTCCCCCACCCCCAAGCTCCCAAATTCGTCCCCCACCTCCCCTTGGTCAAACCAAGTTCACCCCCCCTCTCCCTTGCTCTCCCCTTGCACATCTCCTCATTCTATCTCTGTTTCAGGCAGCAGAACTACAACGAGTTGCAGAAGCAGCCACGACCGTTACTTGAAGATTCAAGTAGCAAGGCCTACATCTCTGGAAAGGTCTTCCAGAGAGCTTTCCAGGCGAGGTGGTTTCGTCAGCATCCGAGCTCCGAGCAGTCCGCAGCATCCATTCTCCCTCGACTGCGCAGGAGACCCCAGGCAAGGAACTAGAACGTGATTGGAAGCTCAACCACGGCAAACCCTTTGGGATTCAGATCAAGTGTTCTTCAGAAGAAATCTTCCCTCTCAAGTCCTCTTTAATCCTCAAGAAGCAGAGCTGCATTTGGATATCGGCATCAGAAGTTACGAATTTTCTACTCCAAGGCATCAGGTCAGTTTTCAGGAGCCAGAACCGACATCCCTCTGCTCATCTGTTCGTCCCGGTATACTCCAACATCTGCCGACATCGCCGTCAAGTCCGAAAGAAAGAAGACTTGACCACGGTTCCAACGGTTCAAGTCTCGCCTCAATCAGAGCTCGGTAGCAATCGTGGCACCCCCTGCATCCAGTCACATGGTTCTGCACCAGACAGAGGCAGAACCAACCATCCCGGTTCCAGACTCTGCCACAGCCAGCTCGTGAAGGCTCTGAGCACCATTTTTGGAGGGGAGAAACTACTTCCAGCTAGCTGCCACCTCCAAGAAGAAGGGACTCAATCGACCTCTGGAACCCTCTGTTCCAATTTTCTTCGTCGGAGAGGGCAGACTGCCCCTGTGGTCCCAGGTTAGATCAGTCTTCATTTCTCCGGTCACTCCTCTCTCCACTGACATCGGATTGCATCCCCGTCAACTCCTGCTCGAAGCTACTCCGACCAAGTTCGCGTCACCGCTAGTTTCATTCCAATCGGAGTCCGGGAGAGCCCACAGTGACTTCTGCAACCTACTGCTTCAGCCCGATACCAGCCAGAGACCAGACGGTGGTGTCCTGTTCCAGTCGCCGGTGCAGTCAGCCCCGAGACTCAAAGCTTCCCCAAAAATTCAAGCTTCATCCCCTGTCAGCTGAGGAACTTTTGGCAGTGGTTTCGTCAAGTTTGGAGCCCCGTGGAGCCCGTGGCAGTGTCAACAGCGACACCCTATCCTGCAGACCTGCAGATTGGCAGAACCGGCGGACTCGGAAGATCGGCTTTTCCTTTGCATAAAACCCCACCCCGCTTGGCCGGCTGAAGGCCCCTCCCTGCGTGGAGGTAGTTTTGAATGTAATAAGAATAATCCCCACCCCAAGTTCATCCCTCCTGCGTGAGGTGTAGTGGTGTAATTCTTTCAATTTCAGGTTCAAGCTACATCGCCGCGGCGATCGGGTGTATACCCTCGCCTCCCGGCTCGCCCTCGTCTCCGGCCGGAGTCGGCGTCTTCACGCCGGCTAGGTGAGCCTCAGTCCCTCTCTTGCTTGGTTTAATCACTTGCTTAGCTTAGTATTATTGCTAGTACTGCGTCGGACGGAGAGTGAGAGCTCGGCCCAACTTGCTAGTTCCGTGAGTGACCACCGCGGGCGAGTTGAGAGTGAACCCACTAAACCCACACCCTTGGTGTGCTGGCCGCCCATGGTTTGGGCATCCTAGGCCCATTTGGGGTTCTCCACAATCTAGCCAACCATTGGAGCTTCATGGTCCCGCCTCGGACCCTCTCCCACATCGCTTAGTTGCCAACGGGCACAAGTGTGCACCAAACGGGTGAGTTCGCTAGTGTGAGTCCGCTGCTCAACTTGAATGCTTGAAAATAGGTCCAAGGTTCGGTGTCACATCAAGTGGTATCAGAGCAAGTTCACAACTTGTCTCTATCAAGTTGGTCCTAGGGCATGTCTAAGCATTTAGAGTCTTCAAATGCATCACTCTTGTCCCCTAATATGGCCACCTCATATCGACCTTACCAATCGGCCCACTCCATAAGTCCAAGTCACCAAAAGATGCCTACCACTAACACCCATAACTTCCCGGGCCATATCAACTACTTCATGAAAGCCTTGACCTATGCCAATGAGCGGCTTGATAACATATCGGGCCGACTCGACCAACTTGGAAAAAATAGGCCCGCCCCAAGGACGGACGATAGGATGGCCCCTTTCCCACTTCCCACCTTTGATGGGACCTCTCCTAGCAAATATTTAGATTGGGAAGCTACAATGGACCAATACTTCAATTGGTATCATATTTCCAAGGATGAAAAAGCATGGGTTGCCAAAATGCAACTAACCAAAAGGGCTCAAACTCATTGGTGTAAAATTGAGGGCTTAAGGATAATTAGACGGGAAGCTCCCCTCACCACATGGGAGGACATGAAGGATCAACTAAGGGCTAGATATGTGTCCCCTTCTCACTCGGATCACCAAAACCCAAGGAGCACTCCCACTCCTCCCACCCCACCCGTCCAAACCCTTATCACTAAAACCCAAGTACCTAAGACCTCCACCTCCCCACCTAACCCCATGAGGTCCCCCACACCCCAACCAAAACCCCCTTCCCTAACCTACACTAGTCAAGCCCCTTTAGCCCCCACTTCCACCCCAAATGATCCCAAGGGCAAGAGACCCCTAACCGACCCAATTCCCTCCATGGTGACCACCACTCATCCAACCCTCACCATTAAAAACCATGTGGACACCATGTCCACCCCTCCACCAAGGCCCATAATGGCCACCACCCCAAAACCCAAAACCCCTCACCCAACCCACCTCCCACTTCCTACACCAATCTTTCCCCAACCTAGGCCTCCTCTACTTCCCCTTCCTAGCCCAACCCAAGCCCATGCTTATTCACCACCCCGGGAGTGTCATACGCTAGCTATCACCAAACCACCCACCATAGATCCCCTTACTCCATTAGCAATAGAAGTTGCAACCCCCACACCCACCCAAGTGGAAAAAGATGCCCCTCCGGATCCACCTCCCAACATAGAGGAAATCCAAAGGCCAAACAACTCACACACCCCTAGCCTAGATCCTCTAGAGACACCCAACCTCACCATAGATAAGTCCATACTCCAATGGCTCAAGAAAAGTCTCACCATTCCTAGTTCACAACCATGCCACCTACCTATGGGATATCAATCTCAAATCATTCCCATTCAGCCACATGTCACTTATCAAACTTCCTATTGTGTGGAAGATTTGGGAGACTTAGTGAACTACCTACATGGGCAAATTCACTTGACCAATATGCTAGCCATGAGGCCGCCCGAAACTAACACCATTAGCCTAGCATATCCCACAATTGGCTCCATCACTTCCATCTATACTAATGGCCAAGTTACTAGTGAGATCATCCTCCTTCTTCCCATGGAGGAAGAACCTATCATAGTCTACTCCCCAACCATTGAGATCCCAAGTGCTTTGATTGGCCAACCCATTAGCAACCTTGGCCCAATTATCTTGGAGGAGGATGACTCACCATTTGAGGTCCTTAAGAACACGGAGTACCCCTACCTAGGTGACCCTTACCATGATCCCTTTGACCCTTTTCTATGGGAGCCTAAATCTCCATGTGACCCTCTCCCCCTATTCACCACTCACCTCACCTTACCCATACCACCCATGTTGACCCAAACTCCTCCCTTCCTGGAATTGGGTTACACCATGAGAGCATTGACCTTAGACAACAAACACCTCGGGATTGAGGAAATGACCCACCCTATATCCACCTACCTAGATCCCTTCGACCCTTTTGAGTGGAAGCTCAAAGACCACCCCACCATCCCACATAAGGAAGTCATCTTTGGGAAAGGAGTTCATATGTCTTGGCACATCACACCGCTTGGCATGATTAGTCCGTCGGGTACATTCATCCATATCACCCACATGTCAAGAAGAAAATATGAGTGGTCAATATTTGGTTGTCATGGTCCACCATCATTCATCATAAATCTCAAGCATGTTAGGAGCATTCATGGATGTTCGGATCCTCCAACATTCATCACACTCACTCACAAGAGGGACACCTATGGATGCCCTGGTCCTCCCAAATCCTTCAAAGTCTTCATACCATCAATGCATGATAGGTCTATATGTGGTTGTCCTGGACCCCCTTTGCATACCATACATTGTCAACTCACACCGCGTCATAGTACATGGCATATGCATTCAAGCAAGTATCAAGCAACAAGCGGTGAGATTCACAACAAGCGAGCAAAAACTCGTGAGCGCCACTTGGAATTTCAAGTTGGTAACTTGACGATGATGACTTTGGAGTGGCTCTACCCTAGGGTCACCTCCAAATTGAGGGCACGAGGACTTGGACCTTGCCAAGTTCTGAGTGACTTTTGGCAACCCGGCTTATGGGTTGAACTTTCAAAAGAGTTTTGGGATTCTCCCCATTTCTCATGTGGCGGATCTAGCACCCTATAAGGGCACCGCGGTGGATCCTAGTGAGTGCCTCCAGCTTACACCTACCCTTGTGAGAGACACCCTCGGAGTGCCACCACAAATAGCCTGAGAGCCCGACGTGAGCACACAGCGGCAATACTAGGCAAGCAAGATCCCATCACCAGCATGAGGGTATGACCGAGTCACTTTGTCGACTGAAGCACCGTTCCCCGACTAGAGTCGCGGGTTGAGTATGGAGATCGTGGATCGCCCCGAGCTGCAGTTCGATGCACTACTTCCCTGGTGGACCCATACTCGACGGAGTCGAGTTTTCCCCACCCCGGGGGTATGATGAGGGCATCCCTTGCCCCTCCACTCTTTTTCCAGACTCGGATTGTTCGACGGCAAGCACCATTATATTTGTCATGTATTTTTGAGACTAGTCATGTAATCTTCACATTTTCTTTGAGTCATTATCATGTAATTTTCCCTTTATTTTGAGTCATGTACCTAGGTAGTTGAGTCATTTTCCTAAGTATTGAGTCATTATGTTGGTTAGATAGGTTAATGGGCCCAATCCATTGGGCTAGGCCCAGGGGCGCCCCTCCCTTGGACTGTGTGGTCTTTAGTTAGTTTGTCAGGGTCAGTTTGGTCTTAGGAAAATTATGGAGTCTATAAATACCCCACCCCTCTCTCATTTGTAACAACTTTTGATGAATATTGAAAAGCATTTGCCATCTCCCTCTCAATATCTCCCTCTCTCTCTCTCTCTCTTACTATCACTCTCTCTAAGTGGGTTGTACCCCCTCTCTCTCTCTCCTCCCCACCCCAATTTCGAAATTCACTCTCTCTCCTCCCCATTCACCCCTCATTAAGGCCCCTTCCCCTTCCCCATGCACTCATTCAACTCCCCCTCCAACCCCTAGGTGGAAACCCCTTCTCCTAGGCACCTTTCCACTTTCCAAAGCACCCCACCACCTTCCCAAGGCTGAATTAACCCCTCCCAAAGCCCAAATTCGAATTTCCCTCTCCCTAGGGCTGTGCCCCTCCATCTCCCCCACCCCCAAGCTCCCAAATTCGTCCCCCACCTCCCCTTGGTCAAACCAAGTTCACCCCCCCTCTCCCTTGCTCTCCCCTTGCACATCTCCTCATTCTATCTCTGTTTCAGGCAGCAGAACTACAACGAGTTGCAGAAGCAGCCACGACCGTTACTTGAAGATTCAAGTAGCAAGGCCTACATCTCTGGAAAGGTCTTCCAGAGAGCTTTCCAGGCGAGGCGGTTTCGTCAGCATCCGAGCTCCGAGCAGTCCGCAGCATCCATTCTCCCTCGACTGCGCAGGAGACCCCAGGCAAGGAACTAGAACGTGATTGGAAGCTCAACCACGGCAAACCCTTTGGGATTCAGATCAAGTGTTCTTCAGAAGAAATCTTCCCTCTCAAGTCCTCTTTAATCCTCAAGAAGCAGAGCTGCATTTGGATATCGGCATCAGAAGTTACGAATTTTCTACTCCAAGGCATCAGGTCAGTTTTCAGGAGCCAGAACCGACATCCCTCTGCTCATCTGTTCGTCCCGGTATACTCCAACATCTGCCGACATCGCCGTCAAGTCCGAAAGAAAGAAGACTTGACCACGGTTCCAACGGTTCAAGTCTCGCCTCAATCAGAGCTCGGTAGCAATCGTGGCACCCCCTGCATCCAGTCACATGGTTCTGCACCAGACAGAGGCAGAACCAACCATCCCGGTTCCAGACTCTGCCACAGCCAGCTCGTGAAGGCTCTGAGCACCATTTTTGGAGGGGAGAAACTACTTCCAGCTAGCTGCCACCTCCAAGAAGAAGGGACTCAATCGACCTCTGGAACCCTCTGTTCCAATTTTCTTCGTCGGAGAGGGCAGACTGCCCCTGTGGTCCCAGGTTAGATCAGTCTTCATTTCTCCGGTCACTCCTCTCTCCACTGACATCGGATTGCATCCCCGTCAACTCCTGCTCGAAGCTACTCCGACCAAGTTCGCGTCACCGCTAGTTTCATTCCAATCGGAGTCCGGGAGAGCCCACAGTGACTTCTGCAACCTACTGCTTCAGCCCGATACCAGCCAGAGACCAGACGGTGGTGTCCTGTTCCAGTCGCCGGTGCAGCCAGCCCCGAGACTCAAAGCTTCCCCAAAAATTCAAGCTTCATCCCCTGTCAGCTGAGGAACTTTTGGCAGTGGTTTCGTCAAGTTTGGAGCCCCGTGGAGCCCGTGGCAGTGTCAACAGCGACACCCTATCCTGCAGACCTGCAGATTGGCAGAACCGGCGGACTCGGAAGATCGGCTTTTCCTTTGCATAAAACCCCACCCCGCTTGGCCGGCTGAAGGCCCCTCCCTGCGTGGAGGTAGTTTTGAATGTAATAAGAATAATCCCCACCCCAAGTTCATCCCTCCTGCGTGAGGTGTAGTGGTGTAATTCTTTCAATTTCAGGTTCAAGCTACATCGCCGCGGCGATCGGGTGTATACCCTCGCCTCCCGGCTCGCCCTCGTCTCCGGCCGGAGTCGGCGTCTTCACGCCGGCTAGGTGAGCCTCAGTCCCTCTCTTGCTTGGTTTAATCACTTGCTTAGCTTAGTATTATTGCTAGTACTGCGTCGGACGGAGAGTGAGAGCTCGGCCCAACTTGCTAGTTCCGTGAGTGACCACCGCGGGCGAGTTGAGAGTGAACCCACTAAACCCACACCCTTGGTGTGCTGGCCGCCCATGGTTTGGGCATCCTAGGCCCATTTGGGGTTCTCCACAATCTAGCCAACCATTGGAGCTTCATGGTCCCGCCTCGGACCCTCTCCCACATCGCTTAGTTGCCAACGGGCACAAGTGTGCACCAAACGGGTGAGTTCGCTAGTGTGAGTCCGCTGCTCAACTTGAATGCTTGAAAATAGGTCCAAGGTTCGGTGTCACATCAGCTTATCTGGAGACCTTCGGGTGAGGCCTCATCATAGGTGATGCTACCCATTTTGGATAAAACACGTGAGTGTGTGCAAGTTGTTTTTCCTTCTTATAAACATAGGCCGACATGGCCGGACATGAATCTCCACGGTTCTGGCAGACCAAGACCCGATACTTACCACATCTTGACAGTCCCTATCTAGCATGAAGGGTTGATGCAATGAGTTTGGACTGCGTGGCGATTACCATGCGTTTATTTTAATTTTCTCCTTTTTTGTCTATTTTGAAAATTTTCAAATTTTCTTTTGTTTGTTTTTGAATAGTTATGTACAAGGTCTCATGAATAGAATTTCTTGAGATACACCGCATTCCATGGATATGTGAGCTCTACTCCTTCGGAGTCTACCAATTTGTAGGCATTACCTGAGTAGACTTCTTTGATAACAAAAGGGCCTTCCCAATTTTCTTTAAATTTTGCTTTTAAACCGGTGGTTTTAGTGATTTTCCTTTTTAAAACCAGTTCACCTACCCTGAATTTTCTCTCTAGAACTTTCTTGGCATAATAATGTGCAATTCACTTGCGATATACTTGAGTATGATCGGCCGCGATCATCCGTTTCTCATCTAATAGTTCCTGCTGGGCCAATAGGTTTTCTCAACGTTGCTCGAGCTCGAGCTCGGGATCCAGCTGCACTCTTAGTGAGTGAACGAATATTTCATATGGCAGTACCGCATCTATCCCAAAAGTAAGTGCGTACGGGGTTTGACCCGTGGGAGTACGAACGGAAGTGCGGTAAGCCAAGAGGGCCTCAACGAGGCGATCTAGCCAGTCTGAATAATGGTGAGATTTGCAAGTTTTCTTGATGATTCTAATGAGTGTTTTATTTGTAGCTTCAGCTTATCCGTTTCCTTGTGGGTAGTATGGAGATGAATGATGCAAATTGATGCCATATTTACCACACATGTCACGGAGAACGCCGAACCTTGCAAGGATGTTGCGCTTGATAAACTTGACAATTGTTGCTGCTTTGACTTCGGTGAATGCCTTAGCTTCTGCCCATTTTGTGAAGTATTCCGTAGCAGTGAGGATGAGGGATTTTCTTTGGATTTCTCCGGTTCTATCCTCCAGGGGACAAACTATGTCAAACGCCCACATGGCGAAAGGCCAAGGAGCTATAAGAGGATGAAGTGAGGATGAAGGAGCGTGGACCTTGTCTGCCTGAAGTTGACATTTAGAGTAATGTCGGACAAATCGGGCATAATCCTCGTTCATTGTAGGTCAATAGTATTGACGAAGGAGTTTCTGAGCAAGCATGCGACCATTTACATGACCACCGCATTCGCTGGAATGTGCAGCTTCGACAACAGCTCAAGATTCGGTCTCATTGAGGCAGCAGAAGTAAACTGCACTGAGAGATTTAGGATACAAGAGACCACCTATAATGGCAAAATGCTCCGCGGCTCGGTGAATGGCACGTCGATCGGGAGCGATAGCATAATCGGGAAACGAGCGATCCCTAAGATAGTTCTCGATGTCGAAGAACCAGGGGTTGCCATCTTCAAGGTCGATCTCAGGCTCATGGTAGATGACGTGGACTTGAGAAGAGGGCTCAGAGAATTGCTGGAACCAGGGATCAGAATGGGAAGGGGTGTGCATTCTTTGCACGATGACAGTGGATGATGGCTTTTCACCGGGGATTGGAAGAGAATATGCCAAAGATGTCAGAGCATCGGCTAGAATATTTTGAGCCCTAGGAGTGTGCACCAGGGTGAGCTTCCTAAACCGCCGGACTACCCGGCCAACCAGGACTTGGTAGGGTTTCAATTTCGGGTCCCGGGTTTGGTACTTGATGAGGGATTGCCGAAGTATGAGCTGAGAATCTCCAATGATCCGGAGCTCCTTAACTCTGAGTGCCAGTGCCACCTTTAAGCCCATGAGGAGTGCCTCATATTCGGCCACATTATTTGTAGCAAGGAAGGTTAGCTGACAAGCACGGGGAATAATGACACCTTCCGGGGACTGGAGAACGGCTCCGACTCCATAGCCCTTGGAATTGAATGCGCCATCGAAGTAGAGAATCCACGAAGGTTCACCATCTACAATGGCTCTTAACTCTTCGTCCGGGAAACTCTCATCGATAGGGGAGAATGTAGGGAGTGGATGATGGGCAAGGTGCTCGGCAATGGCATGCCCCTTGACCGCTTTCTGATTGACGTAGGTAATATGGAATTGATTGAGAAAACTCTGCCATCTTACCAAACGATTAGTTAGGGTAGGATTTTCCAGCAAGTACTTTATAGGGTCCATTCGTGCCAAGAGCTTAACTTCATGTGCAAGAAAATAGTGCTTTAGCTTTTGGGCTACCCAGACGACGGCCGCGTAAGTCCTCTCCATAGGAGTGTACCTCTGCTCAGCTTCATTAAACAGTTTGGACAGATAGTAGACTGCGTGTTCTCTTTTGGCATCGTCATATTGGGCCAATACTGCACCAACAGATTCATTAGTGGTAGAAACATAGAGCAATAAAGGTTGACCCGGGACCGGGGGTGCCAGAACGTGAGGATTTAAAAGATAGCTCTTCAAGTCATCGAAGGCCATTTTACATTTGTCATTCCAATCAAATTTAGCCTCTCCTTTTAGCATGTCGTAGAAGGGCTTGCATCGCTGAGAATGGTGAGATTTAAATCTCCTAATGAATTGCAAATGCCCGATCAAACCACGGACCTCTTTCATGTTCTTGGGAGGAGGCATATCAGCAATGGCCTTAGCTTTATTAGGGTTAATCTCAATTCCTCTCTTACTGACAATGAACCCTAGAAGCTTGCCTGAAGAGACCCCGAAAACACATTTCTTGGGGTTCATTTTAAGTTGGAGCTCCCGCGACCATTGGAGAACTGCACGGAGGACTTCTGCATGGCCACTCTTGGTTCTAGATTTAACCAGAATGTCGTCCACATAAACTTCCTTATAAATATGCATCATGTCATGGAAGATAGCCATCATTGCCCTTTGATAGGTTGCTCCTGCGTTCTTAAGACCGAAGGGCATGACGACATAGCAGTAGGTCCCCCACTGAGTGGTGAAAGATGTTTTCTCCTGGTCTTCTTCCGCTAAGCGAATTTGGTTATACCCTGAGAAGCCACCCATGAAGAAGAGCATCTCATAGCCGGCGGTGTTGTCCACCAGGACATCTAAGTATGAAAAAGGAAAATCATCCTTCGGACAAGCACGATTAAGGTCACGGAAATCTATGCAGATGCGGACCCTACCGTCCTTCTTCATAATAGGGACGATATTAGCTACCCATTGCGGATACAAAACTACCTTGATGAACTTATCCTTATGGAGCTTGTCCACTTCTTCTTTAACTTTGAGTGCGAGCTTCCGGTGAAGTCGCCTTAACTTCTGTTTGACAGCTCGAGCGTCGGGCTTCAGGACCATACAGTTCAACTAAGGATGGGTCCAGATCCGGCATGTCCTCGTAGGACCAAGCAAAAGCATCAGGAAATTCTTTAAGAACCGTCACAAGAGCAACTTCCTCCTCATCAGTTAAATTGGCACTTTTCAATATAATCTTTGGATCATCCTTGGTGTCGAGATTGATTTCTTTGGTGGATTCATCAATGGAAACATTAGGCTCATCAAATCTCTTGGTTTCGTCGACGAAGGAAGCTATCGGATCACTACCATCTTCTAATGGCTCTTCTTCTTCTTCTATGTCATCCTCTTCTTCTAAAACGTACACCCCTAGACCATCATCTATTGGAGATCCATCTAGTTCGACTGCCCCTAGGGGAATGGGAGTGGAAGTGAATTCAGAGACTTGACAAAGCTGCACACACTTATCGGCCAGCTGGCCGATATAACGCGTGGGAACACGACGGACACTAGACTTTTTGGAAGGGAAAGACACTATGTCCAAACCTGGGCTTAACCTAGGTTCTACCCTACTATGTACAAAAGAAGCTCGCGGAAGGGAGTTCAAGGTGGAAAGAGTCGGCCCTTGGCCGAGGGAACCATCTTCCAAGGAGGCCGTTTCCTCAATAGCAAACTCGCAGGCCCACGTTTGAGAATTGGCATTTTTTTTGGTGGTCATGAGTGAAGGTACACACTTGATGGGTGGGTTGCCCTACCACCAGATAAGTGAGGAATGGAGGAAATGGTGGTTGGAATAGGAAGGGGAGAAAGAGAACAGGCGCGGGCCTGTTCGAAGCAAGGAAGATACCCGAGGACGAAACCTCGTCGGGGGGTTTATCTAAATGGAAGAGGGAGAGGAGACCGAAGTCTTCCTCGAGTAATGAACCGGGTGGGGTTTCTTTTCTTTGGTCAACTTCAAATTTTTCACTCGGCCCCTGCCAAGTTCTTGGCTTAATTGGTCCTGTGACAAACCCACCATACACCGAATCTCTACCCTGAGTGGCTTTAGATGGCTCTTCTAGAGAGTAACCCAAACCTACGCGACCTTTAGCAACCCGGAGTTTTCTTCTATGCGTGGGCCCTTGTTCAAGCTGACCTAGACCTTTACTCATGGTGAAGCCCATCATGGCCATGATCTCCCATCCTTATCCAGGAGGGATGTTGTAATGTGTGATTGGCTGAGGAAGGAAAGGGGAATCGGGTGGACCTAAAGCAGAAGGTCCCACCGCGCCCTCTATGGAGAGGACGGGCTTCTTGCCCTTGTCTGGAATAGTCATGAAGGAGATCTTTTCGTAAGTGATGGCATTGAGAGTTTCCACTAGCGGGATACTCTTGATCTTGATTACCCTACCATTGTAAGGAAATTTAAAGCACTGGTGGGCTGTTGATGGAATCCCAAGGGTTTGCTCAATCCAAGGCCGTCCTAGGATGGCCTTATATGCAGGGTCGACATCCAGGACAAAGAAGTCCGATGTCATAACCATTGGTCCTAAACCAAGTTGTAGTGTCACCTTCTCTTTTGCACACCTTTTTGAATTATCGTAAGCTGAGATGGTGGTGCATACCTCTTCTAGATTTTCTTCTTGGAGGCCAATCTTCTTGATGGTCTTCATGGGACACACATTAATCGAAGCTCCCGTGTCAATGTGGGCGGAGTCAACCTTGACTCCGTTGAGAGAGACAATGAGGCATAACGGGAGTGACCGGCTTTCTGGCAATGCAAGGTCTTTATCAGAGAATGAGATGGATGGTCCGCATGTAAGGGCCATGATAGCCTCGGTCACGCCACTTGCTGGGAGGTCTTCATTGACCATGATTTTCTGGAGGAATTGAAGTAAAGTGGCTTGGTGTGACGGAGATTTCCTAAGGAGCTCTAGGATAGAAACCTTAGCAGGGGTCCTGTCAAGATACTCGAGAATGTCATACTCCACGGGAAGGCCTTGAGAATTAACCCCTTCCTTCGGCTGAGACTGCGTTTGGGATGTGGGGATGATGCTGTTCCGGAGAGTGACATTGACCGAAGCTTCCTTCGGGTCATCCTGTTCCAAAGGTTTTGGGGGAATGAGCTGTAAGGGAGATGGAGATCCAAATATGCATGAGGGAGAGGCTGAATCGTCTCCAGATTCGACAGGAGAAGGAGGAGGGACTGACTTGTGTTGAGGTGGCTTTAGGAGGACCAAGGGACGCTCCTGCACCGGTTGAGCTTTTGGAAAGATATAGGGCTCTTGACGTGGCATTTGAGGAGGGTTGATTAGGGTGAGTGGGTTTTGGGTAACACTCGGAGAATGACTGGGTGGCGAGACCAGAGTTCGAGATTGAGTGAACATGTTGATGTCTGCCTAGGGTTCATGAGCTTCTACTTCTATTTTCCCGTACCAACCCGGGAATCCTTCTACGCCCCACATCTGAGTCCTCCTGAAAACTCGTGGTTCCATTCCAATCACAGTGTTCACCTGCTCATGCTGCCTTGAGGTAGATGGATCTTTAGTTGGTTGATGAGTTGGCAATGGGTTATGCACAATGCCGAGGTCCCTGTTAGGCTTCTTAAGGTTGGCAACAGCGAGCTTCACATCTAGCCAATTGATTCTCCTCTCATCATTCATGTCGTATACCCAATCGAAGAATTGGAAGAAGTTGAATATATCATGGCAGGGAGTTCGGTGATATGGGCAATATTGGGAGGTGTCGGCATTGGGAGGGACCCGATCTCATTGAGGGGGAAGCTGAATGGAATCTGAGGACATAAGGGCAAAGAAGATGTCACCTAAAGTTTCAGGCAACAGAGGATAAGTTTTTGGTCTAGGGGGACCGTAGCTTTGAGGTGGAGGGACGTTGGAATAAGGCTTGGAATTACCTTGCCCCTGGCTAGTCGTAGCCTGAGTGGGATGGGAGGCCTGGCGATTGTTGGTCTTGAAGGACTAGCCCACTGCATTGACCTGCTCATTTACTGTGACACCCTCAGTGGTAGGGACAGCTGGGGCCTTTCTACCCTTGGTGCGAGGCTCGAAGAAAGGAGGCAAGGTAGAGTCCCTTACCTGGGCTTGAACTATCCGAGCTCGGTTGTAGAGTTGGTGAAAGGTATGGAGTTCACTAAGCATTAGGATGGCCCTAAGCTGTGGAGTGGCGTTGTTCACCAACCTGGTGACAGCCTGGGATTCGGGAATAGGAACCTCCATCCTAGCAGCCATGATCCTCCATCGGTTTGCAAAGCAAATGAAGTCCTCGTCGGGCTTCATTTTCTCCGTGACTAGGTCAAACAATGTAAGTGAAATGGATGACATGTGACCAAAGTGAGCGAGGAATCACTCGGAGACTATATCAAAATTAACGAGATCAATAGCTGGCAAGGATGCAAACCAACGTAGGGCCTCACCCTCAAGGGATTTTTGAAATAGATGGACCAATAAAACCCTATCATGGAGCCATTGATGGGAATCCATAAGGAAACCCGAAAGGTGATGGTGAGGGTCGGTGGTACCATCAAACCTTCTGTACTTTGGAGCCTTGAATCCGGGTGGGAAATAAGCATTGGGGAGCTTACAATACTGGGCTAGCGAGTGGGGACGCGAGTTTGGCATACTCTCGGCCACCGCCTGCCGAATGTAGCTTTCAATCTCCTATCGGAGCGACGGGTCCATTCCTTTCAAAGGGGCACCTATGGTTGGTGGAGTTGGGGGGTGAAGGAACCCTTTATGTAGGTGCTGGATAGCTGAATTGGATTGGGGTTTCGGGAATGGGTCGGTTCGTGGACCCTTGGAATGGAATTTGAGCATGGGAAGGTGTGACATGTGGAGACGTGTGTGGGACAGCCGGAGCCTTCCCACGGGAAGCCATCGTGGCTAAGTCCGTGGGAGAATAGCGGGATAGCACACTAATCAATTCCTGATCTTTGTGCGGAGAGAAAGTTGGAGCCCGCAGGCTACCATGACCATGGTTGCTTGGAGAAGAAGAAGCCGAATCGGCGTGGACAGCCTCATTCGGTGTGGCCGAAAACATGCCTATGAAGGCATCCAAACCATTGTCCTCCATTTGAAATAGAGGATTGCCCCTAATTCCAGAGTCAAATTGGGGAGGAAATTCCTCATAACCAGGATTTGAATAAACTTTCTCCATCCTAAACCAATTATCAATTGGTTTAGAAATAAAAAAATAAAAGGTTTAAGGAGGGGAATGTTTCCAAACATAACCAAGTGTAAGCACAAGCAACGTCCCAATATTTTTTTTTTCTTTTTTTCACTTTGTTTTTCTTTTCTTTGTTCACTCGAGGAGAGAAGGGAACTAAAGGTGTGGGATGAAATTCGGGAGCCTAGCGGAAACCTCACCCAAAAAACCCAGGGTGATCTAATGGGACTTCCGATGGTACAACTTGCCTGGCGACTGTGTGGGAATCCACGGTTCGCGAGGACTCACGGAGGTTCCCGAATGGATTGAACCAATTACACCCAAGTGGGAATCCTCTGGTGAAGGGTCCAATTCCAACGGGAGGGTTTCCTATAAGGGGGATGCCAGCTCTTCCTAAACCCAACCACGTAGCTTTAACTTGTAGAAATTAGCCACACAATACACAAGCACACAGACTAACAAAGAGGAACAATGTTTAACTAAGACAGAACACTGTTACGGGGGAATACAGGAATAGGACAGAGGGCTGCCAAGGTGCTGGTCATCCACAAACCTGGGTGGCCAGGTTGAAAGTCACCCAGAAGGGAAGGCGGCCAGAGTAGTTGCCTTCTTGCAAGGGGTGAGGGCGGCCAGGTCGATGGTCGCCTGGGGCCCAGGGCGGCCAGAGTACTGGTCGCCCAGGAGATGGCCTAGGCGGCCACTGGGTTGATCACCCAGGGGTCTAGGCAGCCAAGAGTCTGGCCTCCTTCTTCCAACTTTCAGAAAATGAAAAATAGAGCTACGGAAATTGAATTAATGTAAAGGCATGGTTTCATTAATCCTTTACTTCAAGCATTAGGGACTTACAGTAGGCAGTAGAGGGTCCACCGTGATCGTCACTTCGCTTGTAGGCGCCCGGGAGATGCGGCGTGCGTTGTTGTTGTTTGGTGTTTTTAAGTGGGGGATGTTGTTGGTGGAACGTATGGATGGACGTATCCTGAGTACCTACAAAAGGAACAAGAAAAGAACGTTAGAACGTGATCGCCAGAGCTGTTTACCTAAACCTCACAGGGATGATGATCGCGGGGAGATGATCCAGATGGGGAGATGATGGGTTCCCTTCTTCCTCATCCTCGGCCGGCCAAGGGCAAGGAGCCCTGCTTGTCCCTTGTGCTGAAGTCCTGCAACGTAGCTCAAAAGAAAAGAAAGCAACAAACCATTAGTAAAGAGGTGAGTGTAGTATATACTCTAATGGAATGAATGAAATGGGAATGATGGTGGCAATTTTACTTGGGGGTGGTGGGAAGGAGGGATGGCCGAGACTTTCGACCACCCACCTTCTCTTTCTTTTTAGGAAGAAACCTCTTAAGTTTAGAAGCTAAGGGACGCCATATGCAATGCTACGTACTTACCTGGAAGCCGTGATGCAAGTAGAGAGTAGGAGCTATAGAGTTCAAACTGAAGCAAAGGAAGTAGGAGGAAGACGACCGGCATGGTTCTCCTCCGATGTCCAATTCCTCAGAGTTTCCTCCCTGGATTCTACCTCGATCCTCCCTCTGAGAATCGGCCTCCATCCCCCTCTCACACTGAAGAGAGACCATTTTGTGTATCCAACATCGAGTTTCAAAATCGTGGGTAAGATCGTGTAGAATGAGGGGAAAGAACGTGCCCACGGGCTGGGCCACATTCTTTGACCCAGTAAACGGAGGAAGGCGGCCAAACTTTTGGCCACCTTGAGGAGGAGGGAGTCCAGGCCTTTGGCCACCAACCTGGGGAGGGCGGCCATCGCCCTGGTCACCCAGGACTAGATGCGGCCAGGCCTTTGGCTTCCCAGACCATGCTCCTTGGGCCCCTAAGTGGGCGAGGCCCAATAGATAAAAGGCTAGGGGTTGTGCATAAAAACTTAAACATCGGTAAAACGAGTATAAAAATTAAGCGTCATTCACACAAAGGTCCATTGGGGATCCACGGGATGTCCGAAATTAGGCGTCTACACCCGCGTGGCCTAATTCGGCACCCAAAGCGGCGCGCCGGGTTAGTCCCCCTCTCAAATCCCAAATTTCACAAAATTAGCTTAAACCGACGCCATCACACCCTCCTTCCTCAACTGGCGCGCCCCTCGCCACGGCGTTTTAGCATAAACTGGCACACCCCTCGCTACACCGTATTAACCTCTTAGATCCCTAAACCGGCATGCCCCTTTGCCATGCGATTTCAGCCCTAAACTGACACGCCCAATCCCCACGCCGTTTTAACCCTTCTTATGCCCAAATGTCTATTTCGTATCCTCACACCATTTTAGCCTTGCTCCCATGCGTTCCTTAAACCGGCATGCCTTCTACAAGGTAAAGAAAAATAATCAAGCAAATAAGAGGAAAAGGGATGAAAACAAATAAACAGAATAAACCACCCATGCGTGTGAATAAACAATTAAATTTAACAACCTGAATGGCATAACCATGAATGTTTCGGAACTTTCGCTCCGCCGGACTCGGTGTCAAAAGAATATCAACGGTGCCCCGCTAAGTCAGACGCGGACCTTGGGAACCATCCCGTTATGGCCATGATCCGGCGCTGCCTCGGGTCGATAGTTCGTCGAATTTGACCCGTCTCTACCGGGATCCAATCCCGCATTCTCATTAAACTTGCCATGTTCACGGCAGACATCTACGCGGTTTTGTCACCGTCTTTCATGCTAGAAACACGGACTTTTGTCCGAATATGAAACGGTCCGTGAGTGACCGACATATATCTGTGAATGTTTATGCCCCAATGCGGGGTTTGTTTAAACACAGCTTGAGATTTCATTCTCTTGTTTCGTTAATGTGAATTTCAGGCCTTAGGGCCCATTTTCCTGGCGACTAATCAAGGGTTTTTCGCTCTCTAAGGGGATGTAATTAACGATGTGACATTTACGGCGCGGTGGGTTCTTTGTCCCGACACGACACACACAATCGTCTGATTAGTCAGATTGAGCACACCACGGGCTTCATTGAAGCTTGAATAAATCATCAACTAGGTGACTGGCATGCCCTCGCATAAATAAATCAAATAAGTGAATGAACAAACAAATAACAAATTAAACAGAAGAAGTGTTCCAAAAGTGCGTCCACACCAGGGAGGAGAGGTCTCGACTTCCTAGGGTGAGTCCCCCCCATGCGGAAGCCTCTCGACAAATGATTGGAGGCCGCTTCACCCTCCAAGGCTAGCAGCTCATTCGCAACGGGCCAAATGGGCCCTCGTAAGCCCCGCCTCCGGAGCAAGAGGTCTCATGCAACCCGAGAGGGAGAATGCCCGGGTTACCTCGGCGACCCTCGGAAGCCGACGACCCCAAGGAGTAGCGGGACAACTGTCAGAGACAAACTCGTAGTCCCTCGACCCCGCGATAGCCAGAGTTGTCCATCCGCCTGCGGGACTTCGAGCGGCATTTTTTCGAGCAGGATCGCGCCCTATAGAAGAACTCCACCCTGGAGGATGAGGAGCAATTCCCATTCTCCGACCAAATCATGAAGGTTGAAGTCTCCCCGAGAGTCTCACTCCCAGCCTTCAAATCTTACGATGGCCAGGGTGACCCGGCCGATCACTATGATAGCTTCGATGCTCTAATGACTCTACCCGGAGCATTCGACGCTGTCAAGTGCCGAGCATTCATGACCACTTTGGTCTAGGGCTCTCAAGCCTAGTTCCGAGCGCTCGCCCCCGATAGCATTCATAATTTTAGACAGTTCGAATGATTGTTCAAGGAAAGCTTCACCGGTAGCGGCCCTCCAAGGTCTATCACGGGGTTGTTGGCGCTTAAGCAGGCACAGGGGGAAAAGTCGCGGGCTTATATCAACCGATTTAAGTCGGAAGCCCTGCGCATCCCCCCCTAGACATCGCCTTGGCAATTACCACACTCACCGGAGGTGCCTGCGATGAGAACCTCCGACGAGAGCAAGTACTTCATCCTCCATCCTCTCTCGCCGATCTGTTAACCCTGGCTTTGAGCCACGCAGATTGCGAAGAAGTCCTCAACGATTGCCGGGACCCAGCAAGTTCGGGACGAGAAGGAGACAAGAAGCGACCGTCCGAGCAGACCTCGGGCCCAGGAAAGATGAGGAACTGGGATAGGGACAGCAAAGAGCCACCCCGAAAGTTTGAGCGATACACCCCTCTATCCACTTCGGTCTATGAGATCTACCGAGAAATCAAAGACTCGGGTCTTCTCCGTCGGCCCGAGCCTATGAAGGCTGACCCCTGACACCGCAGTCACCAAAAGCACTGCCAGTTCCATAATGACCACGGCCACCACACTGGGGATTGTCAGCACCTCAAGGATGAGATCGAGAGTCTCATCCGCCAAGGGCGCCTTCCCCAGTACGTGGCCGAGTGCCAGGAGGATCGCGGGGTTCCCCCAGAAGAGATCGACAACCACCCCTGAGGGGTCCACATTAACGTCATTTCGGGGGGATCCGCCTCCGGAGGGGACATCAGTCGAGGGAGAAAGCATCACGCCGTGCAAGCCAGCCAGGCTTTCGAGTCCCCCTAGAACCTCACTGGTAGGCAAGCAGTAGGCCCTGGTATTCTCCGACCAAGATCTGGAAGGGGTAGCCACCCCGTATGATGACGCCCTTGTAATCTCGACTACTATAAACAATTGTAACGTAGATAGGATTCTAGTTGACAATGGTAGTGCCCCTGATGTTTTGGCGTACAAATGTTTTTTGAAGATGGGTGAAAATCCATCTAAGCTGCTCCCGATTCGAACCCCCCTCTACGGGTTCAACGGCCTGGCGATCTATCTTGAGGGAGCCCTGAGCCTGCCTGTTACTCTCGGTACCCCTCCTACAACCGTCACGTTTATGGCAAACTTTGTGGTGATTAAGGGAATGACGGTCTATAATGCCATCTTTGGCCGGGGTATCCTCGGTCAAACAAAGGCAGTGTCCTCCACCTATCACCAAAAATTGAAGTTTCCTACCAAATACGGTGTTGGAGCAGTCCGAGGTAGCCAAGCAACAGCTAGAAGGTGCTATGTAATCTCGGTTGAAGCCATAAGGCCAGAGGGAAAAAAGAAAGAGGTCAAGGACAAGATGGCGACGAAACCTGGTGGGGAGCTGCTATCAATCTTCCTCAAAGACGACCCGACTCTCCAAATAAAAGTTGGGGAAGATTTATCGCCCAATGTACAAAAGTAATACAAAACTTCCTTTCCAAGTACCTTCAAGTCTTCGCATAGTCTGATGAGGATCTCCCTGGAATACCTGAAGAGGTGGCAATACATAAACTCAACCTCGACCCATCGGTAAGACCCGTCCAGCAGTGGAGAAGAAGGCAGGCCCTAGAAAAGCAGGCAGTCATTAAAGAGCAGATCAACAAGGGGAAGAAAATCGGGCTTTTTCATCCGGTCCTTTACCTGACGTGGCTCGTCAATGCCGTCCTGGTACCAAAAGCTACGGGTAAGTGGCGAATGTTCATGGACTTCACGAACCTCAACAAAGCCACTCCGAAGGACTGCTATCCATTACCGAGCATTGATCAACTGGTCTATTCAACCTCTGATATTAACTTCTCAATCTCTTGGACGCCTACACTGGTTACCATCAGATCCGGATGGACCCCGAAGATGTCGAAAAGACCGCCTTCGTCACCGACTTCGGCGTATACTGCTACACCCGAATGCCTTTCAAGCTAAAAATCACCGGAGCAACTTATCGGAGCTTGATCGGCCACATTTTTGAAGACCAGATCGGGCGGACCGTCAAGACCTACATTGACGATATGCTCGTCAAGACACCTCAGGCCCAAGATCATTTCGCCGACCTAGCAGAGACCTTCAACACTCTCTTGAGGTATAAAATGAAGCTCAACCCAGCTAAATGTGTCTTTGGGGTCAGATCCGGAATGTTCCTGGGATTCTTAGTGACTCAGCATGGGATCGAGGCCCACCCCGATAAGGCCCAGGCCATCTTGGATATGTGGCCACCCACTTGCGTCAAGGACGTCTAGCGCCTAACTGGACGAATTGCTGCACTCAACCATTTACTGTCCCGAGCGGTAGAGCGATGCTTGCTATTCTTCAAATTTCTAAGAGGGCCTAAGATGGCGTCTACCACCTTTGCCTGGGATGATGAATGCCAGATGGCGTTCACTGATCTAAAAGAATTCTTGGCTTCGCCTCTAGTGTTATCAAAGCGAGTCCCTGGAGAGGCGTTATACCTCTATCTCTCGGTGACTCCTAGCACAATAAGCTCGGTATTGGTTCGAGATGATGGAGGCATACAAAAGTTGATATATTATGTCAGCAAGGTGCTACTTGAAGCCGAAAGAAGGTACCCCGCAATCGAGAAACTCGTGCTAGCGTTGGTAACCTAGGCCAAGCGCCTCCGGCCCTATTTCCAAGGACATTCTATCGTGGTGCTAACTGTAGATAGATTAATCTACCCCCGCCCCTTAAACTAACAATGCATGTATCACATGAACATGAACAAGCATGAAAGTGGGAATCAACGGGCGATGAATAGATGAGAAAGACATACTGTGATCGCCACCAAGGGTTAATAATGCCAAGAGATGAAGAGATGGTGCCAAGTACCTTGGAAAATGATGAAGAGTTGATCACACTTCAAAAGGGATGCGGGGGAACCAATCATGGGTACACCTCCTCGCCTTCCAGCCGGCTAGAAAGCAAGGGCCTCACGTTCTATCAACAATCTCCTATAAAACAAAGCCACAAAAATAAGAAGAAACCCATTAGAATATGAAGTGTAGTATATGTCCTGAAGTGATAAAATAGCATGAAAGAAAGGGGGAGAACGCACCGGGGGAGAGTTTTTAACCCCTGTAAATGGGTGCACATAGTAGGTGGGTGTATTGTGCATGCATAGGATTTGAAATCATGAAATTTGATGAAGAGAATAAAGAGAAAAGTGCTATGCAAAACGGAGAAAAAACATAGAAACGTGTAGGAACAGTGTAACTTGTGATGATTTTGAAAAAGTAGGAGAGAAGAACTAAGGAATGGAGTGATGAAAACGAGCCCAAAGAGATGAAAATGAAAGCTAATACTTCCCTCTTCAAAGTGGGGTCAAAGTTGTGAGTAGACGATCTGGCATGGCTTCGCCCCGAGTCGAGAAAGAGCCCCCCCTCGCGCACTGCAAACTAGGCAAAATTTATAGAGAATGCAGAAACCCGGAACTTTCTCCTTCGATTTCAAAGGATAGAGACCACCAAATCTCTAGATCTATGGATCAATCTCGAGACAATAGTTAGGATAAGAGCTAGAAACAAACGGGACTCTATTTGGTGGAAGGATTTGGAAGAAATTTATAATACCCCAAAATTTCATATAAAGTATTTTGAAATTTTTTGAGATATTCTAGAGTTAAATAGAATTAATCCAAGCTTAATGGGCTATTAAATGAATTAAGAAATTGCTAATTAAATTAAAAAGGCCCTATACTAATTAATGGACCAGGCCCATTTAAATAGGCCACATAACCTAAAAAGGTCTAGCCCATAGTCTAGAAGCACCATTTAGCTATTTTTTGGATTTTTAAAGGGATAAATAGGCTAATAATGGGAGATAATATCAAAAGTGTTTCAAATAGTTCAAATTTGGCGCCAAGGGGTAAAAATGATCTATCGAGCGATCGCCTGGGAATAATAGCGGCCCTTCAATGACCGCTACTCTCTCCAGATTCCGTGAATGGAAGAAGGCATGAAAAGTTGGGATGTTTGGCATCCAAATCATCTAGGATCGATGCTATCCCTTAGTTAGAAGAGTCTGGAATTGTCACGCCCCAAACAAGGCGGAATTATCAAGGCGTGAACAGTTATACGGGCAAGTCGATCAAGAGACTCAGATGATGAGTATGAACACAAATAGACAAAATCACATCTTTATTTCATAATCTGACATTTCCAACAAATGTCTTTCAAGGACTTACAATATTGTTCAGACTCGATACATTTATTTATAAGTAGACATGCTGGGAAAAGTAATTTATTAAAAACTATCATCACTCTAATCACTCCAGCTCATTCCCGTCATCTTCGGGATTTCCTAAAAATTAACAACAATACACAGGGTGAGCTAGAAAGCTCGGTAGGACTTATATCTCCTTACCATGTCACTTTAAGTAATTAGCATTTTGGATCATCTATATGCTCTCGAATAAAACAAGTAATAAAACAAATGACAATTAGAGAACAAGATCAGGAAGTCAAGAATTTTAAGAATAGATATTGTAGAACTCAAGTGTAAGCATGAAGATCAATAACAATAATAGAATTGTAAATATGGCCATGTAACAAGGATATTAATCACTCCGGTCAAACATGTCATGTATAGGAAGTTAAGCTTGTAACGAGTCAAGCATGTAATAAGTGAATTGCCTAGTTCAATCTTGCATGTCAGTTGATGCAATGCCACACCTGATCATTCAACTCCCTCGGGCACAAGTACTTTCAGGCTTTACTCGCCTACGACCAAATCAGGGCCCCCATGTTTGCCAGGCATTGAGTATCACGTGGACCAAGGTCCCATGTAATTTCAAGAACAATTCATTTATAATTATGGCCAATTCGAGTTTCAAGAAAAGCTTAAGAAGCGTAGTATAGCACATAATTAGTCATTTAGTTATGGAGGACTCTAGAGGTGGCCTCTACAGGCTCAAGCGGTGTCTCCCATTATGTAGCACTTTGCGCCATTCCGGCCTCAAGAGGTGGCTCCCATAACGTAGCACTTTGCCCTGCATGGCACTTAGCTCCTACACTCCCAAATGGTAGTTTATAGCTAAAGTACAGATCTAGCAAAATTTTCATTTCCAAGGACATGTAGTATGAAGAAAGGGCATGTAGAATGAAGAATAAATGAAGTTTATATGAGAAGTTGAAGGATGATTTAAGGCATCATGTTTAACGACATTAAGACAAAAAAGAGAATGAATTTCCAGTCAAGGCGCGAGCAACTCTCGCAAAAAATCTTGAAAAAAATAAGTTTAGATCAAGTGTTCCTCAGTCGGGTAATTAACAGAAAACCAAAGAAAACGCGGTCAGGTAAGAGGTGAAATAGTGGGAGGCTCCCCTCGTATTCACGAGGTCCTAACTAAGTAACCACTTATCCACTTAAAGCGTTTACCCGTGGACCTCTAACCTTAGACACCGGTTCTTCTTGGTGAACTTGCTAGCTACATGATTTTTCGGAGACACGAAAACACGTAAATCGAACGGAAATCATTCTTGTATATTCTTACATGTTCATTTGTGAAAGAATTTCAAAGAAGGAAAAGACATTGAAAAAAGATGTCAAGCTTCCAACTGCATAAGATGTTCTTGTATAAATAAAATTTGAAAGAAGATGTCAAGCATTCAGATAGAGCTTAGATCAAATAGATAGGGTCAATCATGTATATAAATTCTACGGAAATTAGAGCATAGTTGTTTGAACAATTAACGATAGCTTTACGAGTTCATTCACCTAGTCATTTCTTTGTTGATAGTATTCTTAAGGCAAGAACATGATTTTAAAATTCAAATTTTAAGTTTTGAAATAACGTACATAAACGAGGTAAATCAGGCATGGTTACCGTATTCAAATCATGGTCCATATGTGATCCACGTTATTGAAACACATTATAATAATGAAAAACTCCCATTTTTGAACTTTAAATCTTAAAATAAGCCATAAATACATGATCATGAAAAATTTACATAGAATCAAAATACTCATGCAAAGAAACATATATGGAGATCTAATTAAGTTTTCGCCTAGGAGAAAACCTACCTCGTTGAAGATCAAAGAAGAAGAAATTTAAGAACGAAGAACGCTTTCGAACGCTTTCAAACACTCCTCCAACTTCGAGCTTTCTCCCTCTCTCCAACTAATAATTCTTGCCAATAGATTTGTGCTTTGAGTAGGAAGAGCCCAGCCCTATTTATAAGCCAAAATCTGCCACCTACTTTCCCTATTCCACCAACCTTGTTACTATTACACCAACCTTGTCACTATTATACCAACTTTATTCCACCATGTGAATGACATAATCAATGACCTCATTTATTTAATGATGTAAGAATGACCTCATCTATGACCTCATTTATTCAATGATGTAAGAATGACCTCATCTATTAATTAGGATTAGATTAAAGCTAATAATTCTCTCTTAAATCGGATGCTATAGTACTGCTACAGTACCGACGTCTTCGCCTTCTCAGAATCATGCCGTGAATCTCATCGTTCGTGTTAACAAGTGGAATAGGGTTCATGTTTATGTATTCTATACTTTTAAAGACATAACAGAAAAATATTCATAATTTATTTTATTTTAATCTTTCATTATTTCTTTTTGCATATAAATGCATATAGAAATTTTTGAGTTGCTACATCCTCGCCCAGTTAAAAGAATTTGGTCCTCCAAATTCACATCACGTAATAGTAATTTAAAATTTCAAATGGAGGTTCAAAATTCTAACCTGAGATCAAATCTGGATACTTCTTATTGATTGACTCTTCTAATTCCCAAGTAGCCTCCTCGAATCCACACTTACTCCATTGGACTTTTACCATCGGTATAACCCTATTCCTTAGCTTGTGAAATTTTTGATCTAAGATCTTGATCGATCTTTCTTCATAAGATAAATCCTTCTGTAGCTTCAAGTCATCGAATTGAATCACATGCCAAGCATCATACACATATTTCCTTAGCATGGATACATGAAATACATCATGGACACCAGCTAATTGTGGAGGTAAAGCCAGCTTGTATGCCACTTCGCCGATTCGTTCTAGAATCTCAAAAGGGCCAATATATCTTGGACTCAGTTTTCCTTTGATACCAAACCTTTTAATTCCTCACGTGGGTGAAATTTTCAAGAAGACATGCTCCCCCACTTGAAATTGAAGGTCTCTTCTTCGATTATCGGCATAACTCTTTTGCCGTGATTAAGCAATTTTCAGTCTTTCACGGATCAACTAAATATTGTGAGTTGTATCTTAAATAATATCGGGACCCATCAATCCCTTCTCTCCAACCTCACTCCAGCATAGAGGTGATCTACAACTCCTACCATACAGTGCTTCAAAAGGTGCCATCTGAATGCTAGACTGATAACTGTTATGAGTCGGCCCAGTTTCGACATGACCAATGTTTGATGGCCTATCTATTCGGTTTGTCTTTGGAAGGCCCGGCTCGAGATTGATTCTTCTCTCTTTCGTAAGAGCAAGTTGTGAATTTCCAAGCCGTGCAAGAGAAGTGCATTCAGCAATTTCATGACCTGGATGGGCCCAAGTATTCCATGGTGGATCTGGCCCACGAGATGATGAAGCCCGACGAGGAATTCTCCACTTTTGCCGACCGCTGGCGTCGCCTTTCCGTGCAAGTCCCGGGGCACATTTCGGAGGGAGAGCAAGTCAAGATGCTAGTTTCTAATGTAACGTCTGAATATTGCTTCATCTTAGCCCTCAACCACATTACCTCCTCGCAACAATTATACAGCCGAGCCCGCTTCATTCGCCAACAAATCCAAGATTCCCTTGACCCCGAGTCTCCACCATCCATCTCCACATATCAACCTTCACCCTCCACGTAGCCACCCCGTATGATGACGCCCTTGTAATCTCGACTACTATAAACAATTGTAACGTAGATAGGATTCTAGTTGACAATGGTAGTGCCCCTGATGTTTTGGCGTACGAATGTTTTTTGAAGATGGGTGAAAATCCATCTAAGCTGCTCCCGATTCGAACCCCCCTCTACGGGTTCAACGGCCTGGCGATCTATCTTGAGGGAGCCCTGAGCCTGCCTGTTACTCTCGGTACCCCTCCTACAACCGTCACGTTTATGGCAAACTTTGTGGTGATTAAGGGAATGACGGTCTATAATGCCATCTTTGGCCGGGGTATCCTCGGTCAAACAAAGGCAGTGTCCTCCACCTATCACCAAAAATTGAAGTTTCCTACCAAATACGGTGTTGGAGCAGTCCGAGGTAGCCAAGCAACAGCTAGAAGGTGCTATGTAATCTCGGTTGAAGCCATAAGGCCAGAGGGAAAAAAGAAAGAGGTCAAGGACAAGATGGCGACGAAACCTGGTGGGGAGCTGCTATCAATCTTCCTCAAAGACGACCCGACTCTCCAAATAAAAGTTGGGGAAGATTTATCGCCCAATGTACAAAAGTAATACAAAACTTCCTTTCCAAGTACCTTCAAGTCTTCGCATAGTCTGATGAGGATCTCCCTGGAATACCTGAAGAGGTGGCAATACATAAACTCAACCTCGACCCATCGGTAAGACCCGTCCAGCAGTGGAGAAGAAGGCAGGCCCTAGAAAAGCAGGCAGTCATTAAAGAGCAGATCAACAAGGGGAAGAAAATCGGGCTTTTTCATCCGGTCCTTTACCTGACGTGGCTCGTCAATGCCATCCTGGTACCAAAAGCTACGGGTAAGTGGCGAATGTTCATGGACTTCACGAACCTCAACAAAGCCACTCCGAAGGACTGCTATCCATTGCCGAGCATTGATCAACTGGTCTATTCAACCTCTGATATTAACTTCTCAATCTCTTGGACGCCTACACTGGTTACCATCAGATCCGGATGGACCCCGAAGATGTCGAAAAGACCGCCTTCGTCACCGACTTCGGCGTATACTGCTACACCCGAATGCCTTTCAAGCTAAAAATCACCGGAGCAACTTATCGGAGTTTGATCGGCCACATTTTTGAAGACCAGATCGGGCGGACCGTCAAGACCTACATTGACGATATGCTCGTCAAGACACCTCAGGCCCAAGATCATTTCGCCGACCTAGCAGAGACCTTCAACACTCTCTTGAGGTATAAAATGAAGCTCAACCCAGCTAAATGTGTCTTTGGGGTCAGATCCGGAATGTTCCTGGGATTCTTAGTGACTCAGCATGGGATCGAGGCCCACCCCGATAAGGCCCAGGCCATCTTGGATATGTGGCCACCCACTTGCGTCAAGGACGTCTAGCGCCTAACTGGACGAATTGCTGCACTCAACCATTTACTGTCCCGAGCGGTAGAGCGATGCTTGCTATTCTTCAAATTTCTAAGAGGGCCTAAGATGGCGTCTACCACCTTTGCCTGGGATGATGAATGCCAGATGGCGTTCACTGATCTAAAAGAATTCTTGGCTTCGCCTCTAGTGTTATCAAAGCGAGTCCCTGGAGAGGCGTTATACCTCTATCTCTCGGTGACTCCTAGCACAATAAGCTCGGTATTGGTTCGAGATGATGGAGGCATACAAAAGTCGATATATTATGTCAGCAAGGTGCTACTTGAAGCCGAAAGAAGGTACCCCGCAATCGAGAAACTCGTGCTAGCGTTGGTAACCTAGGCCAAGCGCCTCCGGCCCTATTTCCAAGGACATTCTATCGTGGTGCTAACTGTAGATAGATTAATCTACCCCCGCCCCTTAAACTAACAATGCATGTATCACATGAACATGAACAAGCATGAAAGTGGGAATCAACGGGCGATGAATAGATGAGAAAAACATACTGTGATCGCCACCAAGGGTTAATAATGCCAAGAGATGAAGAGATGGTGCCAAGTACCTTGGAAAATGATGAAGAGTTGATCACGCTTCAAAAGGGATGCGGGGGAACCAATCATGGGTACACCTCCTCGCCTTCCAGCCGGCTAGAAAGCAAGGGCCTCACGTTCTATCAACAATCTCCTATAAAACAAAGCCACAAAAATAAGAAGAAACCCATTAGAATATGAAGTGTAGTATATGTCCTGAAGTGATAAAATAGCATGAAAGAAAGGGGGAGAACGCACCGGGGGAGAGTTTTTAACCCCTGTAAATGGGTGCACATAGTAGGTGGGTGTATTGTGCATGCATAGGATTTGAAATCATGAAATTTGATGAAGAGAATAAAGAGAAAAGTGCTATGCAAAACGGAGAAAAAACATAGAAACGTGTAGGAACAGTGTAACTTGTGATGATTTTGAAAAAGTAGGAGAGAAGAACTAAGGAATGGAGTGATGAAAACGAGCCCAAAGAGATGAAAATGAAAGTTAATACTTCCCTCTTCAAAGTGGGGTCAAAGTTGTGAGTAGACGATCTGGCATGGCTTCGCCCCGAGTCGAGAAAGAGCCCCCCCTCGCGCACTGCAAACTAGGCAAAATTTATAGAGAATGCAGAAACCCGGAACTTTCTCCTTCGATTTCGAAGGATAGAGACCACCAAATCTCGAGATCTATGGATCAATCTCGAGACAATAGTTAGGATAAGAGCTAGAAACAAACGGGACTCTATTTGGTGGAAGGATTTGGAAGAAATTTATAATACCCCAAAATTTCATATAAAGTATTTTGAAATTTTTTGAGATATTCTAGAGTTAAATAGAATTAATCCAAGCTTAATGGGCTATTAAATGAATTAAGAAATTGCTAATTAAATTAAAAAGGCCCTATACTAATTAATGGACCAGGCCCATTTAAATAGGCCACATAACCTAAAAAGGTCTAGCCCATAGTCTAGAAGCACCATTTAGCTATTTTTTGGATTTTTAAAGGGATAAATAGGCTAATAATGGGAGATAATATCAAAAGTGTTTCAAATAGTTCAAATTCGGCGCCATGGGGTAAAAATGATCTATCGAGCGATCGCCTGGGAATAATAGCGGCCCTTCAATGACCGCTACTCTCTCCAGATTCCGTGAATGGAAGAAGGCATGAAAAGTTGGGATGTTTGGCATCCAAATCGCCTAGGATCGATGCTATCCCTTAGTTAGAAGAGTCTGGAATTGTCACGCCCCAAACAAGGCGGAATTATCAAGGCGTGAATAGTTATACGGGCAAGTCGATCAAGAGACTCAGATGATGAGTATGAACACAAATAGACAAAATCACATCTTTATTTCATAATCTGACATTTCCAACAAATGTCTTTCAAGGACTTACAATATTGTTCAGACTCGATACATTTATTTATAAGTAGACATGCTGGGAAAAGTAATTTATTAAAAACTATCATCACTCTAATCACTCCAGCTCATTCCCGTCATCTTCGGGATTTCCTAAAAATTAACAACAATACACAGGGTGAGCTAGAAAGCTCGGTAGGACTTATATCTCCTTACCATGTCACTTTAAGTAATTAGCATTTTGGATCATCTATATGCTCTCGAATAAAACAAGTAATAAAACAAATGACAATTAGAGAACAAGATAAGGAAGTCAAGAATTTTAAGAATAGATATTGTAGAACTCAAGTGTAAGCATGAAGATCAATAACAATAATAGAATTGTAAATATGGCCATGTAACAAGGATATTAATCACTCCGGTCAAACATGTCATGTATAGGAAGTTAAGCTTGTAACGAGTCAAGCATGTAATAAGTGAATTGCCTAGTTCAATCTTGCATGTCAGTTGATGCAATGCCACACCTGATCATTCAACTCCCTCGGGCACAAGTACTTTCAGGCTTTACTCGCCTACGACCAAATCAGGGCCCCCATGTTTGCCAGGCATTGAGTATCACGTGGACCAAGGTCCCATGTAATTTCAAGAACAATTCATTTATAATTATGGCCAATTCGAGTTTCAAGAAAAGCTTAAGAAGCGTAGTATAGCACATAATTAGTCATTTAGTTATGGAGGACTCTAGAGGTGGCCTCTACAGGCTCAAGCGGTGTCTCCCATTATGTAGCACTTTGCGCCATTCCGGCCTCAAGAGGTGGCTCCCATAACGTAGCACTTTGCCCTGCATGGCACTTAGCTCCTACACTCCCAAATGGTAGTTTATAGCTAAAGTACAGATCTAGCAAAATTTTCATTTCCAAGGACATGTAGTATGAAGAAAGGGCATGTAGAATGAAGAATAAATGAAGTTTATATGAGAAGTTGAAGGATGATTTAAGGCATCATGTTTAACGACATTAAGACAAAAAAGAGAATGAATTTCCAGTCAAGGCGCGAGCAACTCTCGCAAAAAATCTTGAAAAAAATAAGTTTAGATCAAGTGTTCCTCAGTCGGGTAATTAACAGAAAACCAAAGAAAACGCAGTCAGGTAAGAGGTGAAATAGTGGGAGGCTCCCCTCGTATTCACGAGGTCCTAACTAAGTAACCACTTATCCACTTAAAGCGTTTACCCGTGGACCTCTAACCTTAGACACCGGTTCTTCTTGGTGAACTTGCTAGCTACATGATTTTTCGGAGACACGAAAACACGTAAATCGAACGGAAATCATTCTTGTATATTCTTACATGTTCATTTGTGAAAGAATTTCAAAGAAGGAAAAGACATTGAAAAAAGATGTCAAGCTTCCAACTGCATAAGATGTTCTTGTATAAATAAAATTTGAAAGAAGATGTCAAGCATTCAGATAGAGCTTAGATCAAATAGATAGGGTCAATCATGTATATAAATTCTACGGAAATTAGAGCATAGTTGTTTGAACAATTAACGATAGCTTTACGAGTTCATTCACCTAGTCATTTCTTTGTTGATAGTATTCTTAAGGCAAGAACATGATTTTAAAATTCAAATTTTAAGTTTTGAAATAACATACATAAACGAGGTAAATCAGGCATGGTTACCGTATTCAAATCATGGTCCATATGTGATCCATGTTATTGAAACACATTATAATAATGAAAAACTCCCATTTTTGAACTTTAAATCTTAAAATAAGCCATAAATACATGATCATGAAAAATTTACATAGAATCAAAATACTCATGCAAAGAAACATATATGGAGATCTAATTAAGTTTTCGCCTAGGAGAAAACCTACCTCGTTGAAGATCAAAGAAGAAGAAATTTAAGAACGAAGAACGCTTTCGAACGCTTTCAAACACTCCTCCAACTTCGAGCTTTCTCCCTCTCTCCAACTAATAATTCTTGCCAATAGATTTGTGCTTTGAGTAGGAAGAGCCCAGCCCTATTTATAAGCCAAAATCTGCCACCTACTTTCCCTATTCCACCAACCTTGTTACTATTACACCAACCTTGTCACTATTATACCAACTTTATTCCACCATGTGAATGACATAATCAATGATCTCATTTATTTAATGATGTAAGAATGACCTCATCTATGACCTCATTTATTCAATGATGTAAGAATGACCTCATCTATTAATTAGGATTAGATTAAAGCTAATAATTCTCTCTTAAATCGGATGCTATAGTACTGCTACAGTACTGACGTCTTCGCCTTCTCATAATCATGCCGTGAATCTCATCGTTCGTGTTAACAAGTGGAATAGGGTTCATGTTTATGTATTCTATACTTTTAAAGACATAACAGAAAAATATTCATAATTTATTTTATTTTAATCTTTCATTATTTCTTTTTGCATATAAATGCATATAGAAATTTTTGAGTTGCTACATCCTCGCCCAGTTAAAAGAATTTGGTCCTCCAAATTCACATCACGTAATAGTAATTTAAAATTTCAAATGGAGGGTTCAAAATTCTAACCTGAGATCAAATCTGGATACTTCTTATTGATTGACTCTTCTAATTCCCAAGTAGCCTCCTCGAATCCACACTTACTCCATTGGACTTTTACCATCGGTATAACCCTATTCCTTAGCTTGTGAAATTTTTGATCTAAGATCTTGATCGATCTTTCTTCATAAGATAAATCCTTCTGTAGCTTCAAGTCATCGAATTGAATCACATGCCAAGCATCATACACATATTTCCTTAGCATGGATACATGAAATACATCATGGACACCAGCTAATTGTGGAGGTAAAGCCAGCTTGTATGCCACTTCGCCGATTCGTTCTAGAATCTCAAAAGGGCCAATATATCTTGGACTCAGTTTTCCTTTGATACCAAACCTTTTAATTCCTCACGTGGGTGAAATTTTCAAGAAGACATGCTCCCCCACTTGAAATTGAAGGTCTCTTCTTCGATTATCGGCATAACTCTTTTGCCGTGATTAAGCAATTTTCAGTCTTTCACGGATCAACTAAATATTGTGAGTTGTATCTTAAATAATATCGGGACCCATCAATCCCTTCTCTCCAACCTCACTCCAGCATAGAGGTGATCTACAACTCCTACCATACAGTGCTTCAAAAGGTGCCATCTGAATGCTAGACTGATAACTGTTATGAGTCGGCCCAGTTTCGACATGACCAATGTTTGATGGCCTATCTATTCGGTTTGTCTTTGGAAGGCCCGGCTCGAGATTGATTCTTCTCTCTTTCGTAAGAGCAAGTTGTGAATTTCCAAGCCGTGCAAGAGAAGTGCATTCAGCAATTTCATGACCTGGATGGGCCCAAGTATTCCATGGTGGATCTGGCCCACGAGATGATGAAGCCCGACGAGGAATTCTCCACTTTTGCCGACCGCTGGCGTCGCCTTTCCGTGCAAGTCCCGGGGCACATTTCGGAGGGAGAGCAAGTCAAGATGCTAGTTTCTAATGCAACGTCTGAATATTGCTTCATCTTAGCCCTCAACCACATTACCTCCTCGCAACAATTATACAGCCGAGCCCGCTTCATTCGCCAACAAATCCAAGATTCCCTTGACCCCGAGTCTCCACCATCCATCTCCACATATCAACCTTCACCCTTCACGTGCCAACCCTACGCTCCCATGAGTCAGCCCGCCATGAGTCAGCCTTCCACCGCATATCCCTCCACAAGCCAACCTCCCGCCTATACATACCCATACACCTCCGCATATCAACCTTCCATGAGTCAGCCTCCTGCGTCCGCATTCCCGTCTCCGTCTCCACCTCCAGTGAAGGGAACACCACACCCCAAGCAGGTAGATGTCGTCCACTATATTCCCACAACCGCGCCATTGCCTAGTCCTTCCATTAGCCATGCGCCCTTGCCTACGCAACCGCCACAACCATTACCTTCCCATATCCCTCGGCATTTGCCTTGCCCGAAGCAGGCTCCTCGTCCTCCGTTGTCAGAGTGTTTCACCGACATCTTTCGGGCTTCGATGGCCACTCACGTGTCGCAGCTCCCTCCGGTTGTGCCTTGCCGACCCGCGGTTGGGAATATGCTTCAGTTCTGTGAATTTCACAGCAAGTAGGGGCATTTGGTTGAGGATTGTCCCGAGTTTCGGGATTATATTTATGGCTTGGAAGATCAGAAGAGGATTGATTGGGCTACCATGCATGAAATTATTTTGGATCTCCGCAGCAAGCAGCAGCATCAAGAAGCGCCGCCTAAGCAGCCGTCTCCATTTCAAGGCCAGGGGCACCCCTGTGATTCCTCATCTAGCGCTGCACTCGCTCCGTCACCTACTCCGTTACCTTCACCATTCTCTATCCAATCTCCACAACCTCCACAAACCCAAGCCTCTGCTCGGGCTTGTGCCACCTCTCCTTCCTCCTCCATTTCCACCACTACTTCTATCTCTAACGCTACTTGACACGTTGTGTCGATACGTCGACGGTGGGCATCACCACCCTCTCCATCTCCTTCATCACCATCTCCACCATTCTCTCCATCACCTACACCATCTCCACCACCCTCACCATTACCTAAACCTCCATCATCCTCGCCATCACCTTTGCTCGAGCCTGAGCAAGCTTCACCTTTGCTGCCCTCGCCCGAACTTGCCGTGCCTCCACCCTTGCCTTTGCCTCCACCTAAACACATCATCCCCATTGAAACCTCTGCGTCTTCCAAACCTATTCCTATCCCCATTCCTCCACCTATTTCCACCCCACAGAGCGGGTGTGCGTTACCCATGGTGCCCCTCGGGTCTAATCCCCAGGGAGACAATAAGCCAAGATAGGATAATTTAGTGCCCGCCTCGCACTTCAAGATTCAAGAGTTTATCCGTTGAATGCCGATACATGTCCTGGTCCCTGGCTATTTTGGGGATGTTGAGCCTCCGCTTTCAAAGGTGACAGTTGTTAAGAGGAGTTCCCTTGAGTTGACGCCAATTTCTTTCTTCCCAAGCGAGGTCGGTGGCAATCTCTTTGCTCGTCGGAGATTCTGTGATTGATGCTATTATTTCTCCTCTCTCTGTTGCCATTCAGATTACAGGCCAAGAGGGATTCTTTACCCGGATTGTGCTAACTCATACGGCCGCCAAGCAGATTATGGATTCTATGTTCAAGGGGTAATTGACCATATCTTCTAGATTTTTCAAGGACATTCTACACATCCTATGCAATCTGCCTTAGTTTATTGGTGTGCTGGTCACGTCAGCTTCATGTATTACTCTCCCTCAGCTTTGTCCTATCGTTCTATCAAGGGAGTTGTGCTTCAAGGCTGAGTTCCAAGTGAAGTTGCTAAATCTCATGCTACTTGTGCCAAGTAACAAGACTCCATGGTTCCAAGATATTCAGCATTATGAGGAGTTCGTTATTCAAGAATGTCCATCTACTATTGTTAGCACCAGGTGTCTAGGGGCAACCGCCCCAATGAAACTGCACATTCATAACCGGGCCAGGCCGTCTGCTAGATGGGCCAGTTATTTGAGAAAGTATTATAAATCAAGAAGCCCAAAAGTCCAAGTCCGCACCAGGCAGGTCTATTACAAGTCAGTTTTAGCTAAGAAGAGGCGGCAGCTCCGGTTCAAGGGCCGTCGATTGTGCACTCAGGGGTCTACTCCCTCTTCCCCATCTGTTCATTCATCTTTCCTTCTACTCAGCTCCCACCCTTGGGTGGTGTACCTTCCTTATTTCAATCCCACGTCCATGATCTTCTCCTCTCTTCCCGGGTCTATAAACCCCCACTCTTCTCATCCAATTTCTCTGGATTCTCCTTATTCCTACTGCCCTAGGCCTCGGCCAATGTCATCTCATCATCCCGATCTAGGGATTTCTTCTTCTGATCCTTCTCCTCCGGTATCTCCGAGTGGTCCTCATTCTTCTTCCCCGACCCCGTCGGGTGATTTTCACTCTCCTTCCCCGACCATGTAGGGTGATTACCATTCCATTTCCCCGACTCTGTCGGGTGATTATCATTCTTCTTCCCTGACCCTGTCAGGTGATTCTAATTCTCCTTCCCCGACCATGTCGGGTGATTCCCATTCCCCTTCTCCGACTGCGTCGGATGATTCTTCTTCTCATATTTCTACTCATTCTTCCTCATCCTTTCGGGGCTCTTACCCTTTTTCATGTTGTTTTCGAGGCTTTACCCGCCTTGATCTCAGCTGATCTGGTTTCTTCTGTATCCGATTCCTTGTTATCAGGGCCTTTGTGCCTTAACGAGGGAGTTCTAGCCCTCGTCTCTCTTCTTTTTTATCTCTCTTCATCCAGTTTGATGTCTGCCGCTCCTCTGTGTAGAGGAATCTTCAAGTCCTTGTTATCCTCTCCCATTTCGTCCTGTCAAGCGAGGAAAATAAAGCTCGTGCTGCTCAAAGCTTGATGATCAAGATCGCTTTAGGATTCTACTACCACACTATGGATATGCAAGGTATCTTTATTTTGTGCAAGAACGTGCTATCATTGCTATTTAGTTTATTTTTTGTGCATATGCTTATAATGCTATTCCTCAACATGGTTAAGTGACTTTTAGAGTTTGCTTATTTCAGTTAAAATGAGTTCGCTTCTGCAGCATCCTTAGGCTGGTGATAGCTCTACGCTGGGAGTCTAGTTCATTCCCCTATCGTTAAGTGTGACCTTTGAGTATGGGTTTTCCACACACTACATGGCAAGCCATAGCCGATCTCTTTGAGGCAGATCGTTGTTGCTTTGGCCATACTTTGGGTATGCACAAAGGTCGTTTCTTATCTCTACTCGATCGAGTATAGGGGCGAGAGATTGATGGATGAGATGACTAACCTAGGTGCTCCCTAATACGATAGAGGTCTCAAATAGGGGCAGTCTTGACCCTCAAAAATGAGCTTTCATACTAAATCTAGCCAATAAGGGCTATCAAAATCAAAATTAATAAATATGTAAAATTATGAATCAAAGGCATGGTAAGAGTGGCTGAACAGTTCCCCGCGGGATGTCATGAGCCCGTTCGCATGCATGCCTAATAAATATGGGTCTCAAAATCAAAGACATAAGGCCCCGGTGCAACAGACTGTATCTTTGAGGGGTAGTGCCCTGGAAGGAATTCAATTCTTGATATCTCCCATCCTGCACAAAGCTTATCTCTAATTTTCTTCTACTTCTCCCTCTTAGGCTGGATTGTATCCCGGGTATGGCTTTAGTAGGGGCACCGTTCTTTGGAAGCAGTTGGTTGTGGTGAGCCACCCTCATATGCACGCCCTGTTTAAGAGAAACCTTTAATGAGAAGAGTAGGAACGATGACCCTTAGTCAATAGTTTAAGCCCGTCTCTGGGTGCTGCAGATATCTTTGTTCAAAATTTCAAAAAAATCAGATATGTCAAAATTCCAAAAAAATTGAATACTTCAAAATTCCAAAAAAAATGAGATAATGTCAATACCTTAAAAAATCAAATATTGTTCAAACAATCAAAAAAATCAAATATTGTTGAAAATCCAAAAAATCAAGAAAATTAAAAAATCTAAAAATATTTATCTTTTTGTTCCGTTCTATCTATTTGTCTGAGAGCAGATACGTGATCTATTTTGTTAAGTGTGCAAGTTGCAAGTACTCAAGCTTTCCTCGCTCCATATTTTGATCTATCTGGCTCATGTTCACATTTTCTAATTTGTTCTCTCTTCTTCAATCATATCTCTCGATCGGTGTTGAAGCTCATGTCCTTCTCAGCTTATTTAACATCTCATCATATCTTTATGAGAAGGCATTGTCTCACGACTATGAACCTGGCGGTTTTGCTCCATTTTGATCTTGGGCTTTGAATGAAAAGCGTATTCGTCATATCTTTTGTCCCGTCGTGTCCTTGTCACGTGTTTATGTCCCTCCGTGTCATCCTATGGATGTTGTTTTGTCCCTCAGCGCGTGTTGTTAGTTGTCTTGCATATGTTGTTAGTCGTTCCTCTATGTCCCGTGTGTTGTCCCAACTGTGTGGTCATCCCTCATATTCATTTTTATTCTAACCGTGTGTTGTCCTACCGCGTTGTTATCTTGTCCCACAATGTTCATCGTGCATACATGTGGTTTGTTCATGTCATTGCATATGTGCTTGTTTATCTTGTTGTATTGTTTTCCATTCGTTTGATCGTTATATTATCTTTGTTATACTCATGCTTATTGGTCATGTTGTCTTATTAAAAAAATCCATAAAAATTAGAATAATAAAAAAAACAGTTGTTTCGCTTGGCAAGTAAGTCAGGTATGGCTCTCTATCCCTACTCTCTGTTGCATTACTATATGGTATCTACCTTATTATAGTCTCTCAAGGATCGGCTAGTTGGCCGTGTGTTCTAGGATCTGATGTTCCCCTTTAATAAAAACGGTGATGATCTAAGAGCATACGGTTAATCGTTGGATAGGCCGCTCGGTTGAATCGGGTGGGGGACGATGGACTCTATCTCGCACGCCGTGGTTGCAAGAAGACTCTTGACCCTCTCTTGGCTTGGTCTAGCAATAGTATCTTTGAGTACTTTCTATTTTATCCTTTATTTGCATTCATTTTGATGATTTCTTTATTTTAGCCCAACATGCATCATGTCATTTTTGAGCATTCATGTCTCGTGATCCTCTCAAGGTTTCTCCTCAGCAATGGTTGATTGCACTTCAATTCCCTTGGATAAGAGATCCTCATTCCACTCTGAATTTGAACGATTTCTCTGATCTGCCCGCTCGGTCTGGTTGGCCAGCGTGATTCCTGTCTGGATTTTATCTGAGTTTTGTCTTTCCTTTTTCAGCTCTTACGCTGTGTTCCTTCCGACCCACTCATTGTCCGTGGATTGTGTCCCCGATGAGGCTGGTCGTGTTTCCTTTTCCTCCTTTAGTTAGTTTAGTTCTCCAGACATGTCTCATTCACGTCATCCATTCCTTGTGGTTAGTTCGGTGTTTTCGGGAGAATTCCTGTCGCTTGTTGGTTGTGACGGGTGTCTTTTGCCTTGATGCCCGCTTATCAGTTCTCTCCGCTTCATCTCTGCTTCATCTCCATTTCACATCGCCCTCGCTTTCGCTCCATCTCCTTTCCATTTCACCTTCGCGTCACTTTCGCTTATTTTCCTTACAAAGTGGACATCAAGGAGGGGCATCTGTTGACACCCATTTTAGCTCACAAGTTGCGTTATTTCTCTTATTCATCATTTTTGATGTCCAAAATTACCCATTATTTTGGATGCTTCCTTGGATGGGTTTCAAGCCCATTTTTATCATTCCCTAGCCTTTGAACTTCGGAGATCATGATTTCATAGAGCCCTGGAGGATATCTTATCAACTTCCGACTTCCAAGTCAGCTTACGGCCCATTTAGGTTGGCTTCCATCAAGCATTCGGCTCTCTTTTCGCTACGTAGTCCTGAAAACAGTATTTTTTCATCATCTTCCTTTTCCCTATTGAAAACATTATCTTCACCAAAGTTGTTTGTATTTCAAAGATCTAAAATTTCTTCTTCTACACTATTGGCAAGTTCTCCACTGATTTCAAGTTATTTATTCTTTTCTGGCGTGTTATGCTGTTCACCTACATCCCAAAATTCTTTCCCTCTATTCTTGACCCATTTTCTCCCTCTTCCACTCATCTTTTCATCTTTCTTTCTTCATGTAAATTGTTCATCTTTCAGTTATCTACAATTTCTTCTTCTACTACTTTTGTTAATTCTACACTGTTTTTGAGATATGTTATAATTGTCAAAGTCATGTAAAATCTATCCATAAATTTTCCTCCAGTAAGCTAGCGGTCATTTGTTAGACCACTAGGGAACAAAACATCGTCATTCACAAGACCGTTTTCCAGAAACTTGTCCGAAATCACCCCGTTTCACCCCGTTTCACCCCTTAAGCCTTGCGGTCATCGCCTAGACCGTTTGCCATCCCCTAGCGGCCCTACGATAGACCGCTAAGGCCGCCCGAGAGTCCAGCTCGCGCTGGACTCTTATCTCCAAAGCCTGATCAATAGGGGCTTCTTCAAACAGTCATAACTTCTAGGATATAACTCCGAATTGATCCCCGTTTGTTTCTATCTCTTGCCCTTTGTATTATCTTGAGTTTGGTTCATAGAAATTGAATTTTCATTGGCTATATCTCTCGGAATCTTGGTTGAAAGTTCAGGATTTAGGTGTCCTAGTTCAACTCGAACTCTGTTTTAAAGTGCGATGGGGCCTCCTTCCAAGAGCCATATCTTCTAGAATACTCCTTTGAATTGATCCCCCTTTGTTCCTATCTCTTGTCCTTAGTATTATCTTGAGTTTGATCCATAGAACTCGATTTATCTTGGACTATATCTCTAGGAATCGTGGGAGGAAAATCAGGCTTTCTATGAAAACTCTATATAAACTACCCAGTTCGTAGTGGCGACGGGGGGCTCTTCTTCGACTCGGGGGAATCCATGCTGCACCGCCGACTCAATCCTTTGACCCTGACTTGAAGAGAGAAGTATCAGATTTCCATTGTATCCTTGTGGGCTTGATTTCGTGGTTTATATTCTTAGTTCTCCTCCTCTCAAAATCACAAATCATCACAAAATACTGCACTTTCTGCTACATGTGTTTTTCCCCGTTTTGCATCAACATTTTCTCTCTATCCTCTCCATCAAATTTCATGATTTTAAATCCTATGCATTCACAACACACACACCTATTATTTTGAACCTTCCATAGGGGTTAAAAATCTCCCCCAGGTTCGTTCTCCATTTTGGTGTCTGCCACTCCTTCGTGCCAAGGAATTTTCAAACCCTCGTTATCCTCTACCTTTAGCCTGTCAAACAAAGAACATGAAACTCGCTGATCAAGATCGCTTTAGGACGCTATTTTCATGCTATGTATTTGCAAGGTATCTTTTATTTTGTGCAAGAATGCGCTATCATTGCTATTTCTATTATTCCTACGGATGGTTATATTGCTGGTTCCTCAACACATTTGAGTGGCTTTAGGAAGTTTAGTTAAGCTCTAGTCAAAATTAGTTCGCTACTGCAGCATCTCAGGCTGGTGATAGCTCCGCGCTGGGCGCCTAATTCTTTCCCCGATCGTTGAGGGTGTCCTTTTGAGTTTGGGTTTTTTTACACACTTCACGGCAAGCTATAGCCGATCTCTCTTAGACACATCATTGTTGCTTTGGCCATACTTTTGGGCATGGACGAAGGTCTTTTCTTTTCTCTGCTCGTCCAACTGCAGGTGAAAGAGATTGATGGATGAGATGACCAACCTAGGCGCTCCCTAGTACGAGAGAGGTCTCAAATAGGGGCAGTCTTGACCCTCAAAAATGAGCTTTCATGCTATATCTAGCCAATGAGGGCTATCAAATACTAAAGAAATTCAATCAATGCAAAATTATGAATCAAAGGCTTCGCAAGAGTGGCAGTATAGTTCCCCGCGGGACGTCATGAGCCCGGTCGCATGTGTGCCTAATAATAATGGGTCCAAAATCAAAGACACAAAGTCCCGACGCCACAGACTGTATCTTCGAGGGGTAGTACCCTAGAAGGAATTCAAGTCATAATATCTCCCATCCTATATAAAGCTTATCTCTTTTTTTCTTCTGCTTCTCCCTCTTACGTTAGGTTGTATCCCGAGTATGGCCTTATAGGGGCACCGTTCTTTAGAGGCGGTTGGTTGTGGCATGCCACCCTCAAATTCACGCCCTGCTCAAGGGAAGTCCTTAGCGAAAGGGGAGGGACGACAACCCCTAGCTAGTAGTTTGAGCCCGTCATTGGGTGCTGTAGATTGCTATTGTTCTAAATCTAAAAAAAATCAGATATTGTCAAAATAAAAAAATAGATATTATCAAAATCCAAAAAAATAAATATTGTTAAAAATCTAAAAAAATCAGATATTGTCAAAAATAAATAAAAAAGATATTTTTAAAATTTAAAAAAATCAGATATTGTCAAAATAAAAAAAATAGATATGTCAAAAGTTCAAAAAAATGAAATATTATCAAAAATACAAAAAAATACAAAACACAAAAAATATGTGTCTTTTGTCATTTATCCATCTATTTATCTTGAGGACATATATGTAATCTGTTTGCTAACAGGGTGTTTGGGAACATTTAAAAAAAACTCTTTCTATCTTAAAAATTATTACATACCAATTTTCTACTTAATTTTTAAAATTAATAAAAAGAGTCTTTCTTTGTTTGGCAAAATCCTCTCCCGTTATTTAAACTTGTGGGAGCTGCAGAATTTATCCACTTTGCCCTGCCTCTTCTAATTAGTTATAACCCGCCGTCGACCCATTGCCGGCCAGGTTTTGACAAGGTGGAGATCCACGGTGCCCATGGCTACCTCATCGACCAGTTCCTCAAGGACGACATCAGCGACCGCTCCGACGGCTACGGTGGTCCCCTCTCCCACCGATGCCGCTTCCTGCTGGAGGTGACTCGGGCGGTGGCGTGGGCGGCCGGCGCGGACCGTCTGGCCGTCCGCATCTCCTCGGCCATCGACCACATGGATGCCTCCGACTCTGACCCGCTGGCCCTGGGGCTCGCAGTGGTGGACCGCCTCAACGCGCTGTAGTGGGATGCTGGCGGGCGGCTAGCCAACCTGCATGTGCCCCAGCCCCGCTACACGGCGTACGGGGCAGATAGAGTCCGGCCGACATGGCAGTGAGGAGCAGGGGCAGCTGATGCGGGCGCTGCATGGGCGTTACGAGGGGTCCTTCATGTGCAGCGAGGGGTACACCCGGGAGCTGGGGATGGAGGCAGTGGTGGGCAAGGACGCCGACCTGGTGTCGTACGGCCGGATGTTCATATCGAACCCCGACCTGGTGGGAGGGAGAGGAAGGGAGGAGGGAGAGCCGGCGGGAGGGAGAGGGAAGGAGAGAAGGGAGGGAAGGGGGAGACGCGGGGGAGGGGAGGGTCGCGAGTAGGGGGGAGGGGGAAGTCCCGAGATGTCGCAGGTGTTTTTTTTAAAAAAATTGGTCAAGACTTTTTTTTTTAGGAAGATTTTCATTGGATGAGATTCTCTCCCTAAAATTTAGGAGAGGAACACCTAACGGGGTCAAAAGATCTCTTACTCTCTTTTTTAAATTTGGGAGAAAAAAGAGGAAAAAATAGCAACCAAACACCCTATAAGTGTGCAGATTGCAGGTGTTTAAGGCTTCCTTGCTCTTTATCTTTCGCTTTGTCTCATGTTCACATCTTTCAATCTGTTCTCTCTTCTTCAATCTTATCCCTTGATCTATTCTGAAGCTCCTAGTCCTTCTCAACTTTTGCTTACCTCGCTTCGTATCTTCATTAGAGGTCTTTGTCTTACGATTATGAACCTGGCAGTTCTGCTTCATTTGATTTTTGGGCTTTGATGGAAGCACGTTTGTCGTGTCTTTTGTCCAATGAGTGTTTGTACTGTTGTGTTGTTTATCTGTCCCTCCGTGTCGTCCCACGTGTGTTGTCATCCTCCGCATATGTTCGTCCCACATGTGTTGTCATCCTCCGCATATGTTCGTCCCACATGTGTTGTCATCCTACGCATATCTTTGTCCCACGTGTTGTCATCTCGCTATGTTGTCTTTGGTCCCCCATGGTTTTTGTCCCACGTGGTGTTTTGTCCCCCCGTGTCTTTGTCCCGCCATGTTTTGTTGGTCATCCCACACGTGTCTTGTCCCACCATGTCCTTGTCCCACCGCGTATGCTATCCCACCACGTTGTGTTGTCTTGTCCAACCGTGTCTTCAATCCCACGCACGCTTGTCATTTGTTGTTGTGATGTTTTACCTATGTTGTTATGTTATTATGTTTTGTTCATGTTATGTACCATGTTTCGTTCATTGTGTTATGTTGATCTTCATACTTGTTCGTTGTCTTATATGAAAAATCCATAAAAATTTGAAAAGTTCAAAAATCTAAAAAAAATGCCATTTCGCTTGACAGGTAAGTCAGGTATGGCTCTCTATCCCTTCTCACTGTTGCATTATTATATGCTATCTCTACCTTATTATAGCCTCTCAAGGACCGGCTGCTTCTCCGTTTGTTATGGGATCTTATGTTCCCCTTTAAAAAAAATGATGATGATCTAGGAGCATATGAATAATCGTTAGATAGGCCATTAGTTTGAGTCGGGTGGGGGACGATATACTTTGTCTTGCACGCCGTGGTTGCAAGAGGACTCTTGACCCCGTCTTGCTCAGTCTAGCAATATTATCCTAGAGTACTTTCTATTGTATCTTTTCTTTGCATTCGTTTTGATGATTTCTTTATTTTAGCCCAGCATGCATCATGTCATTTTTGAGCACTCATGTCTCGTGATCTCTCAAGATTTCTCCTCAGCAATGGTTAATTGCACTTCAGTTCTCTTGGATAGGAGATCCTCATTCCACTCCAAATTTGAACATCTTCTCTGATCTGCCTGCGTTGTCTGGTTGGCCAGCATGATTCCTGTCTGGATTTTATCTCATTTTCCTTTCAGCTTTTTAGCTATTGCCTTCTGATCCCCTCATTGGCTCTGGATTGTGTCCCCTAATGAGCTTGGTCGTGTTTCCTTTTCCCTTAGTTCTCCAGACATGTCACATCCACATCAGCCATTCCTCGTGGTTAGTTCGGCGTTTTCGAGAGAATTCATGTCGCTTGTTGGTTGTGACGGGTGTCTTTTGCCTTAATACCCGCTTTTCAGCTCTCTCCACTTCATCTCTGCTTCATATCCATTTCACGCCGCTGTTGCTTTCACTCCCTCCGTGCCACTTTCGCTCGTTCCCTTGCAAAGCAGACATCCAGGAGGGGCATCTATTGACAGCCGTTTTAAGCCTACAGTCGAGTTATTTCTCTTATTCCCCTTTCATGATGCTCCGAATTATCCGTTATTTTGGAGTCTTCTTTGACCGTATTTTGAGCCCATTTCTTGACCATTTTTCGAGCCCATTGAGTTTTGGAGGCTTTTATCTTTGATTTCCCTACTTTCGGGTCACTTTCGGGCCGTTCGAAGCATCGAATGGGTGTCCGACACAAGCTTACAGAAGCCTCCTGATTGCGGTCTCCTTGGAGACCGCGACCATGAGGTTGCGGTCTCCAAGGTGACCGCGTTCTCAATGAATAGTATTTTTTTTTTATAAATGCCAAGTGATGGTCTTATGGAGAAGGTGGCGGTCTCCTGAAGATTGCCTTCTCATAAATTTGTTCTAGAAGCTTCCCGGACCCGACGGCTCAGCCATTTGACCTCTATTCTGATCCCATCAAGTTGCGGTCCTTTCAAGACCGTCTTCTTCAAGAAACGGTCTCTCGACTGGCCGCCTTCTCAGTGCAGAATCTGGATCATTCTGAACTCCATTTTTTTTGGCCAAGGACTCTTTGGAGTCTGTGTTTGAGCCATTTTCGAGGGAGATAGGCTTCCACCTTGATTTTCACCCATGCTGGACTCTTATCACCACTATTATGTTGAGGTTTATGCATCTAAATCCCCGAATTTGGCTGTTTATCTCGGATTTCAACCGTAGGGTTTCTGCACTCTATATATAGTTGCCTGTTCGAGGTGCGTGAAAGGGGGCATTTTCTTTGTTCGGGGTGGTGCCATGCCGTATTATCAACTCAATCCTTCGACCCCAGCGTACTCAGGGAAATATTAGCTTCATTTTTCAATGCGCAGGGCCCTCTCTCCCCGTTCCTTTTCTTAGTTATTCATCCTCTCTTTTCTCATTTTATCACAGTTTGCACAGTTTCTGAACATCTACATTTTTGCATGTTTTACATCACGTTTCTCCGCAGTTATACTGCATGTTAATTCATTTTATTCATTCATAAACATTCACAATACACACACCTTTTATTTGCACCCGTTTACAAGGGTTAGAAACCTCCCCCCGGTGCGTTCTCCCCCTTTCTTCATGTCTACTTTATGCAATTCGGAATAGATACTGGACTTCGGTTTCTAATGTGTTTTTATCTCTTGTCTTTGGCTTTGATTCACAGGAAAGCAAGAAGAACGTGAGGCCATTGCTCTCTATCCAGCTAGAAGGTGAGGAGGTGACATCCACATCGGCTCCCGTGTCCTGTTTCTCAAGCGCGATCATGTCTTAGCGGTCTTCTTCGGCCACATTTTTCTTCTTATTTTCCAAGGTATGCAATAGGTATTTCAATCTCTATAGTACATTTTTCCTACTATAAATCCTTGGTGGCAATCATGGTATGTTCCTCTTTCTTCATCGCCCCTTTTCCTTCATGCTATTTCATGCTTATATGCACATTACTTGCTAGTTTGGGGTGGGTGGATATAAAAATCTACAAGAGGTCATCCCTATGTCACCTTGGTGTGTAGGGTTGGTTGTCCTGTTCCTCACGGTCAGGATACCCTTGTGGGATCCTATGGATGTAGGCTTGAGGCCGCTCAGGATAATGAGCTCGAGGGGTGGCCTGGTTACAATCGTTCCTATCAGCTAGATGATTGGCGATAGTAGTTAACCTTCCCTAGACGGTGCCTAATTGTTAGATGATTACAACAATATTGGCCATGATGGCCTTGGGACCCATGGGAATGCTGTGGGGTATGGATCCAACCTACTGGTCGGGACTAGGTGTGCAATCGTACAGCAAGTTGGCGATACAATCAATGGGGTGATGCAGATGCACGGGTGTATTTGTGTGTTATAGCCAATGCCGATAAGGCCTAGGACCTTAACCCGTCGGAACGAGTTGGTGACTTGCTCTGATACCAATTTGATGTGACACACTCAGGGATGCAAGGGGTGACTGGGGATCACCCTTGGACCTATGCAGCAAGCGCGCACACACGGGATGTGTGTCCCTATTTTAGCAATGGGTAGACTCTCATAGTGTTTTCCTTCCTGGGGTGACTCGGTAATGGTTGAATGGGGTAGTTCCCCTAGGCTGGCCCTCGCTAATCAAGGCGTTAGCGGACTTAGGTGTCCCATCCCTTGGTCTAGGATGTCCACATTCAGTGTGGACAGAACTCGTGCCACAGGGCATGGAGGCACTCACTCTCACTCACAGTAGCGACACACTTGTTATAACTAGATTTAAGAGACCGGGGGCTCACTCTCCATCGACGCGAGATCAAGGAATACTAAATGAACACAACATTCCAGGAGAGGGTAGATTAGGCACTTACCATGCCAGTTTGAAGAAATCGGACCCAACCGGAGATGTGGGCAAGTGGGGAAGCATGCTAGCATGACCCGCACGCTGTGTCGATGGCGATTGAGTTGAAATCAGATTACATTCACCAAACACCTCACGTAGGAGGGTTGACCTTGGTGAGGGGACGGATCAAATTACAACCAAAGCGTACCTCCACATAGGGTAGGGCGATCTGCCAGCTAGGCATAGGGGTGGTGATAACGAAACTGAAACGTAGCTGTAGGCTCGGTTCTGTCATGAGCGTGAAAGTAGTTTGTCCAGCAGTCAGGGGGGGTCGGATGCTTCAGCAAACAGGGCGAGGATGGCAGGCACTGGGGGTGAGCTTTGAAGCTTCTGTATGGGGATGTCCGGCTGGGTGCAGTGTGGCCTGGACATGTCGACACTGTGAGTTCTGCTTCCCATGACCAGTAGGTAGACGAGAGAGTATTACAGATGGTCATGCGATGATTGCTGCGGCACAGGTTGGACAACAGGTGGATCCTCTTCGAGAGATGCAGGTTGGTGACCTCTAAGAATAGTCTTTGTCATATGAGATCCGATGGAGACTATAGGTCGTCATAGGGGCTAGATGATGAGCTGGGACATTTTTAGCGTCGGTAGGGTGGCGTAGGGTCTATGCGCAGTCCCGTGCTACAGGAAGACAAATGGAGCTACCATGGACCCGGGTGATGTGGAGCTGTGGCGATGACATGGTCTGCTGCAACCTCGAGCCTCTGCGAAATGGTGACAGCTGATGTGCACAATGAGCAGGTGATGAAGAGGACTAGCGCCACAAGGTGGGGCTATTCTGGACTAATTGATAGCAGGAAGGGGAGAGGGGGCAGAGTGTGGTGTGTGTGGAGATGAAGAGAGAGGGGCCGAAGGTGAAGGGAGGGAGAGAGAGAGCAAAAGTGAGACTGGTAGATGGGGGAAATAAGGAGCACGTTTATCCCTCTCTTGGGACCTAGGAGGATGGCTGGCGCCTTGGGCAAGGGGTGGGGTACTTGGGAAGTTGGAGTTCTACCTAGGGGGCAGGGTGATGGTAAGGAGGCTAGTGGGGGGCAGGTTGGTGGTAGTTAGGAGCTAGAGAGGGAGGGAGGTGAAGGATCTTTGAGTGGAGGTGGTTGGGAGGGTGAAAGATGGATGTGGGGGGAGTTATGAGGGTACTTGAGGTGTGGGGAGTGGGAGCTGTGAATTTGGCTTGTGGGGTGGTTGGTTTATAGGTTAGAGAGAGTGGGAACAAGTTAGAAGGAGAGGGAGTATGGGTTTCTCACCCAAGGGCTTCTCACCCTAGATGGTTTCTCACCGCATAGTTAACTCAAGTGGCTGAGCAATATGAAAGAGATTTTTTTTTTGTCATTCATTCGTTACCTCCATTAAGAACTCTTGGACCATTATTTATAGGAGCCAAACTTTTACAAGACTAAAATACCCTTGACAACAACAAAATGTCCATTGCAGTCCAAGGGAGCAATTAAATGGTATGATGAGTCTAAACATAGAAAAATGACACTAGTAGATGTGGAATTACATGGATATGAAATCAAAAAAATTTAAAATCACTCAACGTGACCTGCTACTCAAGCTCTAAAGTGAATCGGTGTCATCTTGGACCAAGCCAGAGTGAGGTTTATGCGATGTCCCAATCAACTTTCCCAGGGTGCCAAGACCACGACCTTGTCTAGTATAGGTCCACCCCGCTTGGTAGCACTCCAGAAGATCTAGGTCAAGCTGTAGAAGGTCCTCCATACTCATCCACGAGTCCTCTGACGGGGGTTGATTCTTCCACCTGACGAGGTAGCACTGGTATGCCCTACTCTTGGTATTGATAATGTTCATCCAGTATTCTCTCGACTCGTTCACGTCAAGCTCTCCTGGACACGGGTAATCTCACAGCGGTTGGCTCTCTCTCAAGGGGGGTCACAATCTCAAAAGCCTCACTAGGAACTGATGCTGGACCCTAGTAGAGCACGAGGTCTGCCACGTTAAAAGTAGGACTAGGTCCATAGTCCAAAGGGAGGTCTAACTCATAAGCGTTTGTGCCTCTACGCCTCAAGATCTTAAAGGGTCTAGTTCCCCGGGATCTCAGGTTTGAAGAGGCTCCGAGAAAGAGTCTCTCAGTCCTCACCATTAAAGAGTCACCCTCATGGAATTCCTAGTGACGCCGATGATAGTCTGCTGGTCGCTTATTAGGTTCAACATCCCGATTATTTGTGCTTACTGACATGTTTATGGAGTACAAGTTTTTGGCAAGCTTAGACTCCCTAGCATGTATGGGTGGTCCTGAACATCCAAATGTGGACCTTTCATGTGCATGATTCCTATCAATTTTGATAGACATGGGAGGACATGGACATCTAAACTCACTAACTCCCATATATGATATTCGATGCAGTGATGCATGGAACTCTATCCATATGACATGCTTCTTTCAAACCAAACTCCTATGTGCATGTGGATGTAAAGATGAGATTTGATCAGCCCTTGTGTGACCGACCTGGGGAGCGATCAGGTGCTGAACATATTTAAAGGATCAGGGTAGGATTTGTTGGTTTAGGTGTTCCTAGGATGATGGATCAAAAGGATCAAGAATGGGGGGAATTTTGGTGTAGTGTGTCTCTTCTAACCTCTGGCATAGGTATGTCCAAGTTACATGTTCCCCAGTGTGGGTTAGGTCATCATTGGCTAGTGGGGTCAATGACACGGTTTACCATTTGGCCTGGGTGGGATTCTTTCTTTGAGAAATGGTGTGATGGGGTTGGCCCTGGTCAAGCCCTTCGGGTATAGGTAGGAACAACAAGAATCCACTAGTGCATTGGCCCATTGTGCAAACAGAGGTGATGGAACCAATAGAGGGACAAGTGAAGCTAAGGTGTCTGGGTTCACATGACCCCAAGGCTAGAATGCCAGGCAATTCTATTTGTCAATTCAGACACCTAAGTAGATCCTCTAATTGTTCAATGAAACTGAAGGTTCGATAGATAGTATGAACAGGTTGGATGGGTATCAGTCAGAGTTTGTGCTCCATGGGAGGGTAGGATGGGCTTGAGTTGCCTAGGAATGGGCTTTTCTCTAGCCATTTAGCTAGGAGCCCTTCTATGACTACCTTTCCACTATAGTGGATAAATGGTTCTAGGTGGAGTTTGAGGTTGGTATGAAAATTGGAGGCTTGACAGTAGTCTCCCTCCCTGATTTGAGTGTGGGTGTCCTTTGGGGGAAGGATCAAATCCATGCAATAATGGTTTTGCTGAGTGACTTCTAGGACATCTTCCTCATCTTGTTTTTCCTCAATCGGTGTTGTTTCAACTTTGTTGACCTCTACTTTCTTGAAGCTAAGGGTGCTCTCTTGCTTGCTCTTAAGAATTTCAATTCTCGTGCTCATGTTCCCAGCGAGGGTGGTTTTAGAAGGAGTCCGGGTTAGTGGGGCTGTCAGGTGATGCACTATGGGGTTATGAGCTGACTGAATTGGGGTTGGATCCACTTGAGTGTTTGGGTTGGGGAAGGTCTATGAGTGAGTTGTAGTGGCGGAGAAGATGGTGATTTACGTTGACTATGGTGTGGAATGGGGGTTTAATGAGTTTGTTCTTTTGATCTCACCTCGAGGGATGGAGTGAAACATTGGGATGATCCCAATTGAAATCTTGTGGGGACACGGTGATGAGTCGACGGGACAAATCTCACCGTGTATGGCGAGGGTAGAGAAGGTGCTAAGCTCCTCCGGCTATGGCCTCCTTGGTTGGAGATGGATGGGTATGGTAAGTAAGTCTCCCTTAGTTGGAATTTCACTTTGTCTCATGTGTTGATGGGCACTTGTCTCCTAACATCCCTTAGGCTTTCAATGTGCCGCCAATCATCTTTTGCTTGATGAAAAAGTCTCTTTTTTGCAAAATAGACTTTCATGGTATCAAACATGGGGTACCACTTAAAATATTTGTCCATGATGGTTTCCCATTTTAGGTTATCGCTCGAGGTTTTAGAGCTATCAAAAATAGGTGCTTCAGACCAACCAAACCGGAGGGAGTAGTCGCCTATCCCTTGGGGTTATCTTTCACCCTGCCTATGTTGGAGATCAACCCTATGTCACCTATGTGTGTAGGGTCGGTTGTCCTCTTCCTCAAGGTCAGGATACCCTTGTGGGATCTTATGGATGTAGGCTTGAGGCCGCTCAAGATGACGGGCACGAGAGGTGGCCTGGTTACAATTGTTCCCATCAGCTGGTTGATTGGCCATGGTAGTTAACCTTCCCTCGATTGTGCCTAATTATTTGGTGATTACATTAATCTTGGCCATGATGGCCTTGGGATCCATGGGAATGCAGTGGGGTATGGATCTAACCTACTGGTCGGGACTGTGTATGCAGTCGGACAGCAAGTTGGCTATGCAATCAATGGGGTGATGCAAATGCACGGGTGTATATGTGTGTATATGCAATGCCGATGTGGCCTAGGACCTCAACCCATAGGAACAAGTTGGTGACTTGCTCTGATACCATTTTTATGTGATACACTCAGGGATGTAGGGGATGACCGGGGATCGCCCTTGGACCTATGCAGCAAGCAATCACACACGGGATGTGCGACCCTGTTTCAGCGATTTGCGGACTCTCATAGCATTTTGCTTTCTGGGGTGACTCGGTAATGGTTGAACGGGGCTGGCCCTCGCTTATAAAGGCATTAGTGGGCTTAGGTGTCCCATCCCTTGGTCTAGGATGTCCACTTTCAATGTGGACAGAACTCGTGCCATAGGGCACGGGGGCACTCACACTCACTCACAGGAGTGACACACTTGTTATAATGGGATTTGAGAGACCAGGCGCTCACTCTCCATCGACGTGAGCTGGTAGAAAACTAAATCAACACAACATTCTAGGAGAGGGTAGATTAGGTGTTTATCATGCCAGTTTGAAGAAATTGGACCTGGCCAGAGACGTGGGCGAGCGGGAAGCATCCTAGCACGACCCGCACACTGCGTCGATGCCGCTTGAGCTGAAATCAGATTACATACACCAAACACCTCACGCAGAATGGTTGAGCTCGGGGAGGGGACAAATCAGATTACAACCAAAGCATACCTCCATGAAGTGTGGGGTGATCAACCAGCCAGGTGCGGGGGTGGGGATAATGAAATTGAAATGTAGCTGCAGGCTCGGTTCTGTCTTGAGCATGAAAGTGGTCTGTCCAGTAGTCGGGAGGGGGGGTCAGATGCTTCAGTAAATGGGGTGAGGATGGCGGGCACCGGGGGTGAGCTTCAAAGCTTCTATCTGGCAACTTCCGGCTGGGTGCAGTGTGGCCTGGACGTCAACACTGCGCGTTCTACTTCCCACGACTAGCAGGTTTACCAGAGGGGATTGAAGATGGTCATGCGATGACTGCTACGACACAGGCTGGACAATAGGTGGATCCTCTTCAAGAGATGTAGGTTGGTGAACTCCAAGAATAGTCGTTGTCATCTGAGATCCAATGGAGATTCTTGTCAGAGGGGTTGGATGACGAGCTGGGGCATTCTCGGTGTAGGGAGGGTGGCAAAGGGTCTGCGGGGAGTCTCGTGCTACAGGGAGATGAGCGGAGCTGCCGTGCACCCAGGCGATGTGGAGCCATGGCGATGTTGTGGTCTATTGCAACCTCGAGCCTCCGTGGAAAGGTGACGGATGGCGTGCCTAGTGAGTGGGTGACGAAGAGGAGCAGCGCCACAAGGTGGGGTAGTTCTGGACCGATTGATAGCAGGAAGGGGAGAGGGGGCGGAGTGTGGTGTGTGTGGAGATGAAGGGAAAGGGGTCAGAGGTGAAGGGAGGGAGAGGGAGAAAAAGTGAGAGAGGTAGATGATACGGGACAGACAGTGAACTTGGGACTCTAGCTCACGGACGTCCCTATGCGAGGGAGATGCGGGATCTGCGCGGTTGAGAAACCGGCAATGAGTCAGGTAGTCAACTCTCTTTCGTGCCCGGATCGGGTCACGGGACGGGTTTCGCTCTCTCTCGCAGCAGTGATAAAAATATCAGGCTAGATTATCCTATCACTCATGCAGCGGCATATGAAAATATACGAGGAAAGCAAATGTCGAGAGGTGAGCGGACACGATACCCCCACGCTCCGGGCGTGGGGAAGACGACCCAGGCCGACAATTCGTACTCCCGATACAGCAATAACCAATAATTACAGAAATGAATTTATCACCCACTCCACGCAGGGAGGTAAAGTGCTACAATGTGGGGCTTGGGAGTAGCAAACTCGGGTTGACGGGCAGCAATTTGGGCCGGAGACGGGCTGCTGGTCGGTACGTAACTGCGGGACCCGCAGGACAGCAGGTGGGTCCGGTTGCTAGGACAACAGTGCTTGGACGTCACCTTGCTGGGGCGGCTTGCTGGGGCGCCGCTAGATGGTTGCTGACCGATCTCCAGGAGCGGCGGTGACCGAAGGTGTGCCGGCGTATTTTCTGAGGAATTAATTCCCAGACTGCTTCTGCTGACTTGACTCGGATCTGATCTGCGCGCCTTCACGAAAATAATTGTTTCTCCGAGATCTGGTGTTGGAGCGAAGCGAGATTGAAGCCATTGGAAAGCAGACTCAAAGGGCTACAACATATAATTATTTCAGATCCATCCAACAAGTGGATTGGAAATGAAAAACTCTGTGGTTTGTAGTCTTTTGCTGGCTCGAAATTATAGACACACAGGATAGACTGGGTTTTCCCTAAACATGAATTTTGACCGAAAGGAAAATAATAGATCTAGACTCTGAGAAAATTATGGGAGGTAGGCGGGGAAGTAAAGAATACGCATGAATTTTTTGGGAATTTTCTGATGCTGTTTGGGGGGTGGGAAAAATAGAAGAACAGACTCCTATCCTGTAGATCGACAAACTGGCAGACTGTCAGGGGTAGATCTAAAAATCAAGGAAAAATACCAAAGATGTCGGAATGACACGAAATTTAAAATGGAGACTGGGGATAACAAGAAGAACAAACACTACAAATTGCAGCTTGATCAGATCTCCTGATGTGGAGATAAAATTCGGGCTTCAATCTTCTGTTCTGATGTAGACAGAACTCCGACGCGGTGGCGGTGGTGGTGCGAAGGCGGCTCGATGGCGACGGCGGCGGCGAGGCTAAGCTTCTCACTCAGAGAGGGAGAGATGGGGAGGCTTCACACCTCAAGAATTTTACAGAAATCCATCTACAATGGGAGAGGGGAGAGAGGGGTGCGCCCTTGGGCTCCTTGGGGGCAAATGCCAATTTTCTTCACATTAATTCCATGTAATTCACAAAATACATGGTTTATATAGAAATATAAAAAAGACCTAAACTACGCTCAGATCTAGGGTTAGGGAGGGGTAAACTAGGGATAGGATAGTTAACCCCCATGTGGTCAAATGACTAAAATATAAAAAATTACAACAAGAATAAACTAATATATAAGGGGGGCGGCCCCTTGACTTAAGGGGTATCAAATTTGAATTGTCTTTATTATTGTCCCCCCTTGGTCCAAGTCCAATCTTTGACTTTGAACCAGCCCCACATGGGCCCTAGAACCTAGGTGGACCAATGAAAAAGAGGGTGGGGGACCCTATTGGACCCACTGGTAATTTACATAAAAACTCAAAGACTTTAAAGACTAACCCTTTGGCTTATAATGCTTTATAATTGTAAACCCAATTAGCCAAGGGTATAAATACAAATAAAAGGACAAAATGCAAAAATAAAATGTTAATGCTCGGTATTGATTCCCATCAATTCTTCCGGGGTCGGAAGAACTCGACCCCGTCAAGTAAAGGGGGTGGCTGCTCGTGTGGCTCCTGCAGATCTATCACCGTACCAGGTAGCGCGGACTACGCTCCACTCCAAGTAATCGTCACCTGCTCATCCCGTATATATTCGATATGCACATGCTGCTGTGGGAATGACGCTAGTGGTGGACACTCCGGGGTGGGTCACTCTCAAAGGAAGGAGACGGCTTAATGACTCACTAGGAATCACCGCTGGGTCCATTTATGTGACTAGATCTGAGACATAGAATGGTAGAGCCGATCCCAAATTCTGGCAAGTCTACAACGTACGCTTTAGACCCGACTTGCCTCACACTCGAGTGGGACTAACATTGCGAGCTGACAATAGACCGACTCGACTCGATGCATGCAGACTCTCAAAAATGGGACAAAAGAAAACACACTTCTACGTCCTAGACAAACCTAATGCTATGCAGACCCATGCATATGTGATTGTGGACCAGGACATCCAAATGTGTGCCATGCATACACAAGATGCTACCGGAGGTTGGCGAAATGGGGAACTCCCAGACATCCTAGTATGTCCCTAGCATGCAGCTGCCCTTTGGGTTTGGAAGTGTTGGGAGGGTTAGAAGTGCCAAATTCACCTTCTTCCTTACCCCTATATGATGACCATGGAACGGTCCCTTGGCTGAGTGTAGGTGGACTAGCCCGTAGGGAAGGGGTGTGGTAGGGGACTCCCCTAACAAGGTGGAATGGATAAGGTGAGTCATAAGGCTCACTAGGGAAGGGGTCGAAGGGATCAAAGAAAATATGACCCCTCGAACTGGGTTCCCACATGTCACTGTCCCATGTCAGAAATTCTTGAAGGTGTAGATGGTCACCTTCATGCATTGGGGTAAGTGGGACGGTGATCTCATGTAGAAAATATGGGTCCTCCCTCGAGATAAATGTAAGGAAATCAGGCTGGGCCGACAGGGGGAGGAATAAGAGGACCTTTGTGGTGACATGACCCACGGTGCACACAGAGGTAAGGGACCCCAAAGTGGGATGAGTGAAGCCACGACCTGTGGGTCAGTCGAAGCCTGGGGCCAATAAGTGCGTCAACTGCAACTGTCGGTCCAATCCCGTAAGAAGGTCATCCAATGTATCCACATGGTGACTAGACCGGAATGTGGTATGGAATGAGTTGACTGGCACTAAAGGTAGTGTGGGGTCCATAGATGGATAGCATGATGCTCTATGGACCAAGCCTATCTTGAGCCAACTAGTAGTGGCTCGGCGATGAAAAGCTTTCCCGTTAGAAACAAGGGTGGCTCCTGCTGAGGTAGCTCCTCATAAAGATCAGACGGTGGGTGTGGGGGCAAAGGAGCTCTCATGGGTGGGGAAGGACTATCCTCCCTGAGGGGAAGAGGTCCTTGGGACCCCGTAGGTGGGGCCGAGTTGGGGCTACCGGCTATGACCTCCCTATACTCGGGTAGGAATCCGTCAATCTGGGTACACATCCTATCCAACCGATCCGAAATGGTTTTAAAGAGTTCGGCAACGGTGGGAGTTGGAGTAGGGGTATCGGGATGGACTCGCCCATAATCACTCGGCCTAGTATTGGGCTTAGGCTCGTCTACATGTGGGGCTCTTTGCCTCCGACTATGACCCACTTGGTTGGAAGTGATTGGGTGGGGTCGGTTGGAGGTGATTGGGCTGGGTAAGTAGACCCTTCTGAGCTCACCCCTCATCTCACGCCAAGGCTCTTTAGGCCATTGCCTCCTAATTTCCCTCAAGTATTCTATGTCCCTCCATTGTTCTGGGGCTTCGTAAAAAAGTCACCTTGGGGCAAAGTCGACTCGCATGGCATCAGACGTAATGTAACACTCAAAGTATTTGTCCATAGCGGCTTCCCACTCTAGGTAGTCGCTCGGGACCTTGGAGACATAGAAGTCCGGGGCTTCGGGCCTACGGAGGTGGTGGGGTTGGGTTTCCCATCCTTGGGTGTGTCACCACCATGCATATGATGTGGCTTTTAAGGATCCATAGGACACGGGGAGTTATAGGATGGCCATGCCGACACTTGGTGACAAGACACTAGACACGACCCTAAACACTAATGCAAAGTTAGAATGCAGACTCGACTATAAACATAGACTCAGCCAATAGACGGTACTTGCCGTAGCTAATTGATCCAAAGATCCACTCACACAAGGCTGTTACCTTCCCGATAGGCATAACCTATTATTCCGGAAACACCTTTTGTAACACCCTCAAATATAGCAAAAGTTGTACTCTATATCATCGAGGTGCCTTTTGAAGTATCGGCTCAGTTCTTGAAAAGAACTCCGAAGTTAAGCGTGCTTAATGGGGAGTAGTACTGGGATGGGTGACCTGCCCGGGAAGTCTTCCATTCTGGAGCCGATCACTGTTAGAAAGGGACAAAACCGTGAGGCCGCTAGGCCAAAGCGGATAATACCTCGACGGTATAGAGTACGGGACGTGACAGAATGGTATCAGAGCTATACCCTAGCCGGAAGTGTGGGAACTAAGTGCCATGCAGGGTAAAGTGTTACGCTATGGGAGCCACCTCTTGAGTCTGTAATGGAGCAAAGTGCTACATAGTGGGAGCCACCTCTTGAGCCTGTAAGGGCCACCTCTAGAGTCCTACCTACCTAGGGGCTTGATTGCGTGATTGCGTGCTATATGTGCCCAGCGACGAGGACGTCACCTATATAAGAGGGGTAGATTGTAACGCCCTCAAATATAGCAAAAGTTATACTCTATATCACCGAGGTGCCTTTTGACGTATCGGCTATGTTCTTGAAAAGAACTCCGAAGTTAAGCGTGCTTAATGGGGAGTAGTACTAGATGGGTGACCTGCCCGGGAAGTCCTCCATTTTGGAGCCGATCACTGTTAGAAAGGGACAAAACCGTGAGGCCGCTAGGCCAAAGCGGACAATATCTCGACGGTATAGAGTACGGGACGTGACACCTTTTGATATACCGAAAAAAGGAATGCAAATGCGACACCTAGACTTGGACACTTTTTTAAAAACAAAGACTACCCTAGACTCAACCTTCCGCTCTGATACCAATTTGATGCGGGACGGACAGCGAACCTGGGACTCTAACTCGCGGATGTCCCTATGCGAGGGAAACGCGGGATCTGCGCAGTTGAGAAACCGGTAATGAGTCGGGTAGTCAACTCTCTTTCGTGCCCGGATCGGATCACGGGATGTTTCGCTCTCCCTCGCAGTAGTGAAAAAAATATTGAGCTAGATTATCCTATCACTCAAGCAGCGGCATATGAAAATATACGAGGAAAGCAAATGCCGAGAGGGGAGCAGACATGATACCTGGTGCGGACACCCGAGCAGTTACGCCGAGCCGTCGGTACCGCACGCGGAGCACGACTCGAGCCACTTCAGCGTCCATCTGGCTCGGAGACAGCCTGGAGACTCCCCCCTGAGTCTTGACATTTATCATATATGTTTAGACGTTATTTGTGTGTAATGTGTGTTTGCTTCATTTTATTCGGTTTGTAATTTTGATTGTAAGGGGGGCTTATTTACAAAATGGGACCCCCGGGTCCCACGGGCCCCTCAGACCCCATCCCATTGATCCACCTCAGCCTAGGGCCCCATGTGGGGTCAGTCAACAATTCAAACGGAGGCATCTAGAAGGTTGAATGGTAAAAGACACATGGGAGAGAATTGGACTTCAAAGTCCAAGGTAGGCTACCTACCATGTCAAGCTTGCTCCCTCATGGTCAATGGTGCACCCCTCCCCTTCATTTTTTATTTTAAATTTTGTGTGTTGATCACACTCAATCCAGGCCCTCCATTCCCCTTCCCTAGATCTAACGGTGGAGGATGGATTAGATATGTAACCTATATAAGCTTGTAATTTCCATTTTTGGTACAATTAATGCATTTGAAATCTGAAAAATTGCTTGAGCAAGGGCTGGTGCGCCCCCCTCCTCTCTCCTCCCTCTCCCCCTTGCAGCTGAGACGGTTGCTATTCTGAGATGTGACGCCTCCTCTATCAGTTCCGGTCGCCGCCGCCGCCGCCGCCACATGCCGCCATCGCGCCTCCACCATCGCCGCCGGTGTTCTGTCCATCCAGGATAGAGGTGTCTTTTCCGAATTCCTGCTCTCCACCCCGTCCTGTTCTTGAGCTGGGATTTTGAGGGGATGTTCCATAGGTGTTCCCCACAATCCACAAAAATTGGTTGGTCATAATTATTCCATTTGGCAATTTCCCATTTTCGTCCAACCTCCTTTCCCAGATCTGTCTGCTTTCTATTTCAATTTCCACCCGCCCTGTGTTTCCCATGTTCGGACCCCTTTGTGATTTTTGCTAGGGCTCCCAATTGTACTGGGGGTTCTGTCCATCAACCCCTCCTACCATAAATTTTCTTGAATTTGTATCTTCCCTCCACCTATTTTTCAAAATTCTTTTTCAGAGCTAGCTACAGTGTTGTCCACCTGTTCCTAGATCCGACCACCCTCCAGTGAAAATATCATAACAAATCATAACCTCCTTCAATCCTTCCAAAAAAAATATCTCCGGTTTGCTTGTTCAAAACCCTACCACTTCGATGAAGAGCTCAGGAGCTGCATCGGCCATCTACCATGCGGTCAATGGCAGTTCTCAGATAACTCACCTACAGATCTGAGGTTTCGGGTAGAGTACAACAGGAAATTGTAAATTCAATAAAGTCCTGATCCGACCATATCCAGTAGTTACCTCTGAGGCTAGATTAAAGGATTTCAAGAGCGCTTTCCAACGATAGCTCCTGTGCCTCGATCCGACATCAAGATTGGTCGCAGCGGCCGATCTCGCCGGAGCGCGCGCCGGAAAATAGAATTCAAAATCCGTGGATAGCAACCTCAAGAGGTGGGGATCGGAGCCGAACGGCCACCGACCAGAGTTTCCGGCCGACCGCCGTCCATGGAGGCGTGCCACCATGGGTCCCCATCACAGCGGGCCCCACCCCAGTAGGCCGGGAGGACAGCGCCATCCGTGGGCCCCACGGGCCCGTAGAACGCACCGTCCGGAAAGCACGAAAATGCGGAGTTCGGCACCACCGGGCGACATCAAGATGCTGCCTGTCAACCCGATTCGCGCGATTCCCGGGCCCCACATGTGACCTATTACCTCCCTGCGTGGAGTGGGTCAAATATTTGTACCGCTGTGAAATTGTTTAACCGGGAGTCCGTAAATCGGCCGGGGTTGTCTTCGCCACGCCGGGTGCATGGAGTTAACGGTCTCACCTTCTTGGCATTTACTTGCTTAGCTAGTATACGGTCATATGCCACTGCGAGAGTGTAGGTTCCTAGCCCGTGTGTCCATGTCACCGCTGTGAGTGCGAGAGTGACCCGTCCCGTGACTCGATCCGAGTCCGGAAGTTGAGTCAGACTACCTTGAACTCTGCTGGTTCCTTAACCGCGCACGATCCACGCTTTCCCTCGCTTGGGACGACGAGTGAGTTTGCACTTTTGTTAGCAACGTGTAGCCTTTAGGAGCTCTTAGTGTCGAGCCGAGGTCGCTCTAGTAGTCGTGTCGTTGCTGGTCGAGTCATGTCCGTCTCATATAGCGTTGTCTCCTCAGTCCGTCCCGCATCAGTTTGGTATCAGAGCGAGTCGAGTCTAGGGTAGTCATTGCATAAGTCTTGCATAGTCTAAGTCAAGTCTAGGATCAGCATTATTTTAAAAAAAAAAAGGTGTTTTAAAATTGCATTTCATCCCGATAATCTGGTGTCTTAAAAGGTGTTGCCCGAACATTAGGCTATGCCTATCGGGAAGGTCGCACACTTGCGGGAGTGATCTTCGGATCGATTAACTCCGCCACGTACCGGATATTGGGTTAAGTCTAAGTGCATCATTGTTGCATTAGTGAGTGTTTTGCATTAGTTGGTGTCTTCTAGTTCATGTGTAGTCCTATAAGAGTCAGTCGGTCTTGTCCAAGTGTCGGAATGTCTAACATGTAGTTCCCCAGTTTCCCATGGAGCCCCAATCACCCGGGCAATATGGCCGTTGGTCTACCCATGGGCTTGGCAACCATCCTCTCCCCTTCCGTAGGCCCGAAGCCTCGGATTTTTATGGCTCTAATGATCCGGGCGACTACCTCAAATGGGAGGCCGCCATGGACAAATATTTTGAATGTTACACCATGTCCGATGCCATGCAAGTTAGTTTTACCCGAGAGAGGCTTGTCCACAAAACCGCCTGGAAATGGGAGAGCATTAAGCGCATGAGGGAGGTTAGGAGGCAAAGTGATGGGGACATCACCTCCCATGCCCACGTTCACAGCTCGTCTCCTCGCCCCGGTTGCATCCGGCATGGTCTAGTCATTTAATTTTGAGTCCTATGTAATTTTTATTTGAGTCATTTGATGTATTTTTCCTTTTATTTGAGTCATGTTCCTAGGTCTTGTGTTCATTTCCCTAAGTTTGAGTGTCATTAGGTTGTCTAGTTAGCTATTGGGCCCAATTCATTGGGCTTGGCCCAAGGGCTCTCCCCTACCCCCTCGGTTATTTGTCATTGAGTCAATTGTCAGGGACTTTTGTAGAAATGTGGGTTTCCTATATATAGGACCCCATTTGTAAGACCCCGATTTTCTGTACAAAATATTAAATTTCGTGAATAGTAAATTTTGAATAGTGTTGTGGCAAATAGTAAATAGTAAAGATTTTGACTATCATATAAAAATTCCAAAAAAATAGTAGTTAATTAGTAAACACCATGGTAAACGCTTTGGTCTTCTGTGCCTGACCCTAATAAAATCATTTACATGGCTTAATCAGTGATTTAAGCCTGACTTAAAAATGCGGAAAACACTATTCACATGAAAATACGACTACCTTAGAAAAATCTATAAAAATCATATTTGATAGAGCATATTGTTATTAGCAACTTTGTCATCTTGAGTATTCTTAGTAAAAATCCGTAACTCGATCTATCTACCACACCGATGAAATTACATTAATTAATATTTTCATCCTAAGATTAGTACGATTAAAAATTCAACCTCATGATAAAAAAAAAATCCATAAAAATAATAAATGGGTTTCTGATTAGTTATGTAACATTTTTGTCTTCTTCGACTAACTCATTAAAAATCATTAGGTAAGACTAATTGGAGGTTCTAGTTTAAACCTGTTTAAGCTAAGCTAAATATTATTAAGCTAATTAAGCTTAATCTTTATCTAAACAAAAACACGTGGAAACGTGTTTAGTCGGCTTAAACGCGTCGTCAACATTTCTGGCCACCCGCAGCGCCGTGTCCACCTTCCTTGGAAGGAGCCTCACGTTTCTCCTTCTGTCATCTATAACCTTCTGTCATCTATAAATAGGGAGGCTTTGCCTCTTCCTATTTCCTATCTCTGTTAAGTTGCTGCTGGAAGGAAATCGCAGGAAGCTTAAGCTTAGGAGGAGTACTATTCTTCTTCTTCCGTATCTTCCTTATTCTTCGATTTAAGGTAGGTAACCAAGGCCGAACTTCAAGTTTAAATACATAGAATGAGAGAGCACGTTGTTAAATTAGTTTGACATCAAATTATTGAAGATTATGATTCGATTTAGCATGTAATTAGTATAAGTGATTCGATTTAGCATGTAATTAGCATCAGAATCAGATACAATCACGTGTTAAATTAGTGTAAGCAACGTTAATCAGTGTTAAGTGTTAATCAGTAAGAAGATTATAATTCAATTTAGCATGAAATTAGCATCAGAAGTAGATATAAGCAACGTTAATCAGTGTTAATCAGTAAGATGATTAACCCATTTAACAAATATATATATATAGAGAGAGAGTAAATAGATGATTAAATTTCAGTTATAAGCAATATTTACTTTTGTTAATTGTTAAATCATGATGATTAATCTTAGTAAATCGCATGTAATTTGGTTAAAAATTTACCGTGGTAAAATTTTGTAAAATCACCGTAGACCATTAACCTATGGCTGACTTATGGCAAGTCTTGGCCGATTAAATTATAATTTGAACCGGACACTCTATCCGGTAAATTCCCATTTTTACCGTGGGATGAATTTTTACCGTGAGATAATTTTATCCATGGTTAAACAGTGGATTACATGATTTAATCGCTGGTTTCACTACTTGAGTATAAATGGGCAAATTTTTCGCTTATATGGTATATTGTATACCGTATGTCTTTTAAATGGCCCGATCGTTATCGTTTTAACTCGATAAAAGACCGATTATCCTTCGTTAATCTTCGGTCATATTTGAGCCCGGAATCGACCATTGGACATTGAACCATAATCTGATTGGTATAATTGTCATTGGTGACCCGGTAGCCATTTTGCATAATTTAGCTTATGATTAGAATTACTATCACTTATACTTAATACGGATTCTCTAGAACCGTATATCTGGAATACGGCCTCGTACGGTCCGTATATTCGTTCTTCGGAACTTACTTCTCTTCTCTCGAACGGCTTACTGTCAACCGTTCATTCTTGACTCCGTGACTTGTTACTCGCGTGAGTACGGCCCGGTGTTTTGCCATACGACTACCCTCAGTTTTGGGTTTCTCGTCGTGTTTATACTCTTGAATCAAAGGAGACAAGTGTCGTCCTTTACATCTTGTACTTGACAGAAATTCTACTGATTATATTGGCCATAAATGACTATGTCTAGACGAGGGATCGTAGATCCAAACGAAATAAATACCAACGCATCATAAGGGCCCGGTCTGGTCCTGGGGAGAGCGCCCGAAAAGATAGTGAGCCCAATGGGATGTTTTTGACAGGGTGAGGCATTGCACCCGAATACTTGACTTGACATGTTACGTCTAGAACAAATTCTTGATACTTGAATCGTGCGTGGTTATTTGGTTACATGTGTAACATACTTGAATACTGGCCAATTCTCTATTATTACTTGCTCTACTTGTTCATTACTTGTGGTAATTGTCATATTTCTTGACCTTGTAAGATATTTCTTTACATTGTTTCATTTATCGTATCGTCATTCTTTATTTACTGCATTCATATAAACTGTAATAATTGGTTAATCACTTATATCTGCTTATGGTTATCTACTGAGCGCGTTAGCTCACTCCTACTGTTGTTTCCCCCTTTCCAGGTGATGATCATATCGGGGATGGACTGGAGTGACTCGAGTGTTAGTTTTAGTTGATTGAGTCAGTTTGTACCCTTAGTATTAGTGAGAGGTTGTTCTAGTATTTTGAATATTATTTGGATATAGTTGTTCTACCCAGTTGTACTCAACTTTATTATCAATAAAACTCTGATGATTATCTTTTCCAACCTTTTGTGCAATGGTTGCAATGGTTCGGAATTATTTATATTCTTGCTCGCTTGTCCCTAACTGTACGTCCCGAGTTTCCGCATCGGGGCGTGACAGTTTAGTTGGTATCAGAGCCAAGTCGCATAAACCTAGAGTCTAGTCTCTTCTCTTCTCTCTAAGGTATAGGTTCTATAAGTTCTAGGGCTAAGTTTAAGAAAACCTGACCTTGTGAGAATGGGTAGAAATCTGGGTTAAGTCATTAGCCGTAATCCTAATCTTTTCTCTAGTTCTTCTCTTCTCTTCTAGAAGTTCTGCTCTCATAAATTCTTCTCTCATAAATAATCCGAGTAATTATTTTATAGGTACTTAACTGATAATGGCAACCAATCGTGCTGAGATGAGGAACTTGCAGCGTACAGTTCAAGGACTTACGCAAGCCTTGAATGCACTGGCTCAGGCAGGAGCTGGAGCGGCACCTCATGGCGCAGCTCATGGCACCAGTGATTTGTACCGGAATTTCCGAGGAATGAACCTGCCTAGATTCGCTGGTTCGACTGATCCCGATGAAGCCGAGAATTGGCTCGACGAGATGGCAAGGATTTTTGAGGTCATGCAATGCACCGACCAAGAGCGTGTTCTTTTGTCCATATTCCAACTGGAGCGTGATGCGCGTGCTTGGTGGGAGTCTGTTAAACTGACTCTCGGTGATCAACAAGTCTCGTGGGAGGAATTCGAGGAATATTTCAATGACAAATATTTTTCTGATCGCGTGCAAGAAAAGAAGGCCGCGAAATTCGCAGTCCTGAAGCAGCGAAGTCTATCAATATCAGAATATGAAGCTCAGTTTTCACGGCTTTCTCGATATGTGAGACATCTCATTTCGACTGAGAGAATGAAGGCGAAGCATTTTCTCAATGGTCTTCGGCTTCACTATATTAATCAATTGGCACCACTGGAAATAACTACATATTCCGAGATGGTGAGGAAAGCACAAGTATTGGAAGATACCTTGAAAATGACCGAAAGAATTCGTGGTGGTAACAAGAAAGAGCAACCGAAGGCACTCAAGAATGTTAGGCCTGGCACTGACATTAGCAAGAAAAGATCCTTTACTGGTTCTGGTTCTAGTTCTGGATCTGGTTCGTGGAAAGGCAAGATGCCGAGCCAAGAAGACAAGAAGCTTATTTCTTCGGTACCTTTCAAGGGTATTTGCAAGTATTGTGATCGTCCTGGTCACAAGATGGAAGATTGTTGGCGCAAGCTAGGCGCATGTCTGCGATGTGGAAGTAAAGAGCACCGTATCCCAAACTGTCCTTTATTATCAGAGCAAGCTATCCCAGCAAAACCTCTGAATTTCAAGAAGCCTCAGGGCAGGCTCCAAGCTCTCCATGCTAAGGAAGCAGATATCGCCAAAGATGGTGGACTCGTCGAAGGTACTCTTGTTATATTCGACTTGCCAACTTTCGTTCTATTTGATACTGGTGCAACACATTCTTTTATTTCACGGAGATTTGCTAAGACTTTATCTGTGGAACCTATTTTGTTGAGATCTCCGTTAGAAATATCAACCCCCATTGGTTCTAGTTCAGCTATTCAGCATTACTATCCTTCTAGTAAGGTTATGGTGAGTGATCAGAATTTCCCGGCTGATTTGATTTGCATGGACATGAAGGATTATGATGTAATCCTAGGAGCTGATTGGTTGGCTCGGTATGAGGCCAATGTTCATTGTAGTTCTTGTTCCGTGTCTTTTTCTAGACACCCCGGATTATCTTTCAAGGGAGTTAAACACCCGAGTTCTATATCTCTTATCTCAACTCTTCATGCTGATAAATTATTGAGGCGTGGATGTAAAGCTTTTCTGGCTTTTGTTCATACGTCCCCTGAGCAGCAGAGTGAGATTAAGGACATTTCTATTATCCGAGATTTTCCGGATGTTTTTCCAGAGGAGTTACCAGGACTTCTGCCTCAGCGTGAAGTGACATTCTCTATTGATCTTAATCCTGGATCGTCTCCTGTTTCTAAGGCCCCTTATCGTATGTCTCCTGCGGAATTGCGGGAATTAAAGCAGCAATTATTGGAATTGCTCGAGAAGGGTTTTATTCGCCCGAGTGTTTCCCCTTGGGGAGCCCCTGTGTTGTTTGTTCGGAAGAAGGATGGTTCGATGAGACTGTGCATCGATTATCGGCAACTCAATCAGTTGACAGTCAAGAACAAGTATCCATTACCGAGGATTGATGAGTTATTTGACCAGATAGCGGGAGCTCAGTATTTTTCTAAGATCGATCTTCGATCTGGATATCATCAGTTGCGGATTAAGGATGAAGATATTTATAAATCTGCTTTCCGCAGCCGGTATGGTCATTTTGAGTTTGTCGTTATGCCTTTTGGTTTGACAAACGCACCGGCAGCCTTTATGCAGTTAATGAACAGTGTGTTCCGACCCTATCTTGATCGGTGGGTCGTGGTATTCATAGATGATATCTTGATATATTCCAAGAGTGAAGAAGAGCATGCCAAGCATCTGAGGATGGCTTTGCAATTGCTGAGAGATCATCAGCTTTATGCCAAATTGAGCAAGTGCGACTTTTGGCTGAAAGATGTGTCCTTTCTAGGGCATATTATTTCCAAGAATGGAATTTCTGTTGATCCATCGAAGGTGGAAGCAGTAAAGAATTGGGAACAGCCTACCTGTGCGACTGAAGTAAGGAGTTTTCTAGGCCTAGCTGGCTATTATAGAAGGTTTATTCAGGATTTCTCGAAGATTGCGGTACCTCTTACGAAATTAACCCGCAAAGAGATCAAGTTTGTGTGGTCAATTGATTATCAACGAAGTTTTCAAACTCTAAAGGATCGTTTGACTACTGCACCTGTTTTAACCTTACCTTCTGGTGAGGGTGGTTTCGTGGTATACACGGATGCTTCTGGTATTGGTTTAGGCTGTGTGCTTATGCAGCATGGCAAGGTAATTGCCTATGCTTCTAGGCAGTTAAGGAAGCATGAAGTTAATTATCCAGTTCATGATTTGGAATTGGCAGCAATGGTATTTGCATTAAAGATTTGGAGGCATTACTTGTATGGTAAATCTTTCACGGTATTTTCGGATCACAAGAGTCTGAAATATTTATTTTCTCAAAGGGAATTGAACATGAGGCAGAGAAGATGGTTGGAGTATATAAAGGATTTCGACTTCTCCATTGAGTATCACCCGGGCAAAGGCAATGTGGTGGCTGATGCTTTAAGTCGGAAGCCTGTGGCTAAGTTATCCAGTCTTATGTTACAAGAATGGAAGTTACTGGAGCAAATGGCTAGTCTGGATATCAATATCGATAATGATCGGATTTTGATTTCCCAGATGCAACTTAAGCCCGAACTTTTGGTGGAAATCAAGTTATTGCAAGATATTGATCCCGAGCTGGTCAAGATTAAGGAAAGCTTGAGTAGCAGACCTGATTTCTCAATAGCCGACGATGGAAGATTATTATTTCAAGGAAGAACTTGTGTACCGGATGAGGCAAACATAAAGAATCGTTTTCTTGAAGAAGCTCATAGATCCCGATATACTATCCATCCGGGAGGCACTAAGATGTTCAAAGATTTGAAAAGATCTTTTTGGTGGCCGAATATGAAAAGAGAAATTGCAGATTTCGTGAGTAGATGCCTGGTTTGTCAACAAGTAAAGGCCGAGCATTTCAGACCGGCAGGTAAATTGAAACCACTTGATATACCACAATGGAAGTGGGAGAGTATTGGCATGGATTTCATCATGGGTCTTCCTAAGACTCGAGGTGGTTTTGACGCAATATGGGTGATTGTTGATCGACTAACTAAGTCTGCTCATTTCCTATCTATTAAGTCCAAGTGGACAGTCGATGTTCTAGCAGCATTATATCTAAAGGAAGTGGTTAGACTTCATGGTATTCCCGTCAGCATTGTGTCTGACCGAGACCCGAGATTTACATCTCATTTCTGGAAAGGATTGCAAGAATCTCTTGGTACCCGTCTGAATTTTAGCACTGCATTTCATCCACAGACAGATGGACAGACCGAGAGAACTAATCAAATAGTGGAAGATATGTTGAGAGCTTGTATGATCGACTTCGGTGGTAGTTGGAGCGATCATTTAGCATTGATAGAATTCGCCTACAACAATAGTTACCAATCCAGCATACAGATGGCATCTTTCGAGACTTTGTATGGAAGGAGCTGTCGTTCTCCTTTATGTTGGGATGAGGTTGGTGAGAAACAATGGCTTGGACCGGATCTTATCTCAGAATCATCACAGAATATTCATATTATCCGAGACCGGTTACTTGTGGCTCAATCAAGGCAAAAGAACTATGTTGATAATAGAAGAAGAGATTTAGAATTCCAGATTGGTGAGCATGTATTTTTGAAGGTTTCTCCATCGAGAGGTATTCGACGATTTGGTATTCATAGCAAGCTAAGCCCGAGGTATATTGGTCCATTCGAGATCCTTGATCGAGTGGGTGAAGTCGCTTATAGATTGGCTTTACCTCCTTAATTGTCTGGCGTACATAACGTATTCCATGTTTCTATGCTACGGAAGTACGTGTACGACCCTAGTCATATTATTCAACATGTGGATTTTGAATTAAAGAAGGATCTTACTTATGAAGAAATACCAGTGAAGATTCTGGATCGGAAGGAACAACAACTTCGGAATCGTTCCATACCAATGGTCAAGATTCAGTGGAGTCGGCGTGGAACCGAGGAAGCCACCTGGGAATCCCAGGACGCTATGCGGAAGCGGTATCCCGATTTGTTCTAAGGTGAGCTATTTATTCCCTTACTGTTTTTTTGGTTTAGTGAATTTGGAGGACCAAATTCTTTAAGTGGGGGAGGGTGTAAGACCCCGATTTTCTGTACAAAATATTAAATTTCGTGAATAGTAAAATTTGAATAGTGTTGTGGCAAATAGTAAATAGTAAAGATTTTGACTATCATATAAAAATTCCAAAAAAATAGTAGTTAATTAGTAAACACCATGGTAAACGCTTTGGTCTTCTGTGCCTGACCCTAATAAAATCATTTACATGGCTTAATCAGTGATTTAAGCCTGACTTAAAAATGCGAAAAACACTATTCACACGAAAATACGACTACCTTAGAAAAATCTATAAAAAACATATTTGATAGAGCATATTGTTATTAGCAACTTTGTCATCTTGAGTATTCTTAGTAAAAATCCGTAACTTGATCTATCTACCACACCGATGAAATTACATTAATTAATATTTTCATCCTAAGATTAGTACGATTAAAAATTCAACCTCATGATAAAAAAAAATCCATAAAAATAATAAATGGGTTTCTGATTAGTTATGTAACATTTTTATCTTCTTCGACTAACTCATTAAAAATCATTAGGTAAGACTAATTAGAGGTTCTAGTTTAAACCTGTTTAAGCTAAGCTAAATATTATTAAGCTAATTAAGCTTAATCTTTATCTAAACAAAAACACGTGGAAACGTGTTTAGTCGGCTTAAACGCGTCGTCAACATTTCTGGCCACCCGCAGCGCCGTGTCCACCTTGCTTGGAAGGAGCCTCACGTTTCTCCTTCTGTCATCTATAACCTTCTGTCATCTATAAATAGGGAGGCTTTGCCTCTTCCTATTTCCTATCTCTGTTAAGTTACTGCTGGAAGGAAATCGCAGGAAGCTTAAGCTTAGGAGGAGTACTGTTCTTCTTCTTCCGTATCTTCCTTATTCTTCGATTTAAGGTAGGTAACCAAGGCCGAACTTCAAGTTTAAATACATAGAATGAGAGAGCACGTTGTTAAATTAGTTTGACATCAAATTATTGAAGATTATGATTCGATTTAGCATGTAATTAGCATCAGAATCAGATACAATCACGTGTTAAATTAGTGTAAGCAACATTAATCAGTGTTAAGTGTTAATCAGTAAGAAGATTATAATTCAATTTAGCATGAAATTAGCATCAGAAGTAGATATAAGCAACGTTAATCAGTGTTAATCAGTAAGAGGATTAACCCATTTAACAAAAAAAAATATATATATAGAGTAAATAGATGATTAAATTTCAGTTATAAGCAATATTTACTTTTGTTAATTGTTAAATCATGATGATTAATCTTAGTAAATCGCATGTAATTTGGTTAAAAATTTACCGTGGTAAAATTTTGTAAAATCACCGTAGACCATTAACCTATGGCTGACTTATGGCAAGTCTTGGCCGATTAAATTATAATTTGAACCGGACACTCTATCCGGTAAATTCCCATTTTTACCGTGGAATGAATTTTTACCGTGAGATAATTTTATCCATGGTTAAACAGTGGATTACATGATTTAATCGCTGGTTTCACTACTTGAGTATAAATGGGCAAATTTTTGGCTTATATGGTATATTGTATACCGTATGTCTTTTAAATGGCCCGATCGTTATCGTTTTAACTCGATAAAAGACCGATTATCCTTGGTTAATCTTCGGTCATATTTGAGCACGGAATCTACCATTGGACATTGAACCATAATTTGATTCGTATAATTGTCATTGGTGACCCGGTAGCCATTTTGCACAATTTAGCTTATGATTAGAATTACTATCACTTATACTTAATACGGATTCTCTAGAACCGTATATCTGGAATACGGCCTCGTACGGCCCGTATATTCGTTCTTCGGAACTTACTTCTCTTCTCTCGAACGGCTTACTATCAACCGTTCATTCTTGACTCCGTGACTTGTTACTCGCGTGAGTACGGCCCAGTGTTTTGCCGTACGACTACCCTCAGTTTTGGGTTTCTCGTCGTGTTTATACTCTTGAATCAAAGGAGACAAGTGTCGTCCTTTACATCTTGTACTTGACAGAAATTCTACTGATTATATTGGCCATAAATGACTATGTCTAGATGGGGGATCGTAGATCCAAACGAAATAAATGCCAACGCATCATAAGGGCCCGGTCTGGTCCTGGGGAGAGCGCCCGAAAAGATAGTGAGCCCAATGGGATGTTTTTGACAGGGTGAGGCATTGCACCCGAATACTTGACTTGACATGTTACGTCTAGAACAAATTCTTGATACTTGAATCGTGCGTGGTTATTTGGTTACATGTGTAACATACTTGAATACTGGCCAATTCTCTATTATTACTTGCTCTACTTGTTCATTACTTGTGGTAATTGTCATATTTCTTGACCTTGTAAGATATTTCTTTACATTGTTTCATTTATCGTATCGTCATTCTTTATTTATTGCATTCATATAAACTGTAATAATTGGTTACTCACTTATATCTGCTTATGGTTATCTACTGAGCGCGTTAGCTCACTCCTACTGTTGTTTCCCCCTTTCCAGATGATGATCATATCGGGGATGGACTGGAGTGACTCGAGTGTTAGTTTTAGTTGATTGAGTCAGTTTGTACCCTTAGTATTAGTGAGAGGTTGTTCTAGTATTTTGAATATTATTTGGATATAGTTGTTCTACCCAGTTGTACTCAACTTTATTATCAATAAAACTCTGATGATTATCTTTTCCAACCTTTTGTGCAATGGTTGCAATGGTTCGGAATTATTTATATTCTTGCTCGCTTGTCCCTAACTGTACGTCCCGAGTTTCCGCATCGGGGCGTGACACCATTCCCCCCCATTTCAACTTAATGAATCAATGAATGAAAAAACTTGCCATTTTGAGAGTTTACACTTCTTATCTAGTGGAGAGATTCCATTTTTTGGGTGAGAAACCCTAGGAGAGAGATTCCCCACCCTTCCCTCTCCTAATCTCTCTTTTTCACTCCACTTTCTCTCTCCTCAACACCCAAATTCAAATTTTCTTCTCTCTCCTCCCTTCCCAACCACCTCCACTCCCCACCTACCCCATTTAAGCCTCTTCCCATTCCCCACAACCCTCATCAATACTTCACCCCTTCCCAAGACCCCCTCCACCAATCCTCTCCTCACCATCCAACCCCCAACTACCCCTCCCACTTTCCCAAGCACCCCTCCCACTACCCCAAGCACCCCTTCCCTTCCCCAACACAACCCCCCCATTCCCAAGACAAAAAATTAACCCCACCCTTAAACCTATTTTCGAATATCCTTTCCCTCTCTCCATTCCAACCAAATTCACAGCCCCAATACCACCATCTATTGGACCCTCTTCCAGACCTTATTCTCCACCTCCCACACCTTAGAACACCCCCTCCAAGACCCCCTTACAACCAGGGGTCACTCCCACACTCATCTACCCCCTTCCCCTTCTTCTTTCTTGGTCATTGGAAGCTACCTCGACGTTGCAGTTTGCTGTCCAGAGGTTGTAGATGAACCAGCAACTTGCAGCGGCCACCACGACTTCCTCTGGACGAGTTTGAAGACCCAAGAGCCATCATCGGAAGCGTCTGCAAGTCTCCTTCGCAACAGAAGTGGTTTCATCTTCTTCCGATCTCCGAGCCGTCCAGGAGGTCCATTCTCCCACAACTACGCAGTTCTGCCTCGGCTGAGGACCTGAGCCAGATTAGAAGCTCTACCACGACGAACCCCGAAGGAATCAGTCCACGAGTTCTTCTTCAAAGCTCTTCATCGCCCAGTCTACTTCCAGAATCATAAAATAGAACTTCATTCGGGGTTTGTGATCCAGAGTTCTCATTTTTCTCCCTCAGCTACGCAGATCTGCTACTCATAGTCTGCACCAACCAGTCGCCATTGTTCTACATCCCCTAGTATTCTCCGACATTGGTTGGCTTCCTCGTCAGTTTTTATGTGAAGAGGATTCGTCCACGATTCCAACGACTCTGACGGTGCTCGATTCCGAGTTCGGGAGCTGCCGTTACATCCTCTGCAACCTGCTGTTACTATGCCGATCTGCCCCCTGCAGAGGTTTTGAGCCGGAGAAAAATCTTCACCACGAAGAACCCAGGAGGAACCAGGCCACGAGCTCTTCTACAAAGTTCTTATCCTTTCTGTCTACTTTCGGAATCAAGAAGCGGAATCCTTATCGGCATCCGTTAGCAGAAGTTATCAATTTTATTCCTCGGCAGTACGACTCTACTTCCCCACAGTCTGCACCGACCTCCCCTCACTCTTCTGGATCCACTGTTCTTGTCCGACATCGTTCGGCATCCCCGTTTGTTCTGCTGCAAAGAGGACCCGTCCAACGTTCCAATGGTTCTGACGGCACCTAATTTGGAGTTTGGGAACGGTCGGGGCAACCTCTTCTTCCTGCTGTTAGTAACCAGTTGCTGTCAGTCCAGGAATCAGCGACCCTGTTCGAGCTCCTGCCCAGGCCAGCAGCGACCCCAGAAGAATTCGGAAAAATTCAGAGGCACTCCAGTTCCAGTAACGAAGATTTCCTCACTGGTCTCGCCCTCGGAAAAATTCCTGGTCAAATTCTGTGGTCACAGTACCGACTATCTATCCATAAGTGCCGAGAGAAGGCAGATTCGGCATCTTCACTTCATCATCGTTTTAGCCCTAGTTTTCCCCACCCCGCTTGGCCGGCTGAAGGCCCCTCCCTGCGTGGAGGTAGTTTTATTGTAATCCATTAACCCCCACCCCAAGATCCCCCTCCTGCGAGAGGTGTAGTGTTGTAATTTGGTTTGATCAGGTCAAGCTACCCCGGCGCGGCGTGTGGGGAATCCACGCTTCCCCGCTCGCCCTCGTCTCCGAGTGGGACCGGTTTCTTCAAACCGGTCGAGTAAGTGCTCTATAACCTTGCTCTAATTCATGCTTGTTCTTTCAATATTAGTTCATAGTTCCGCTGGCCGTGAGAGTGAGAGCTCGATCCTCAAGCCCCGTTGCTTTAAGTGATCACCGTGGGAAGAGAGAGTAACCCGGTGCCCTTGGCACTTTGTCGGCCCCATTGAATTGGGCATCCACAACCTTTGGGATTCAAATCTTGGCCTTGCTGGCCCTCTACCAGCAAGGGCCCAACCCCTCAACCTCACCTTGGCATTGCCAAGTTACCCCGGGTCTTGGTGAGCAACGGGTGAGCAGTCGTCGACATCGGTCCGTTTGATTGCGATTGTGCTTGTTTGTTTAAGTCCTAGGTTATGTCACATCAATTGGTATCAGAGCAAGTTCTAGACTTGTCTCTACTAATTCTTGTCCTAGGGCCATTGCATGCATCACCTTTGTCCACTATCATGACTACCTCATACATGGCATATTCGCCACTCTTAGGCCCATTAGAAGTCTTTGTGTTTGATGGATCCCGCCCTAGCATATATCTAGAATGGGAGAAGTCCATAGATCAACACTTTGGGAGGTTTATCCTGTCAGGGCTTGTCCAAGTCAACTATGCCAAGAGTTTACTTTGGCGCCAAGCTAGGAAAGAATGGGAGAACATTGTAGGTTTGAGAGAAGCCAAAGGGGAAGCACCCATTGAATCTTGGGATGAAATGAGGGCCGATATTAGAAAGATCTACGCACCCCAACCCAAACCTCTTCAACCAACCGATCTTTCACCCCCGAACCCAACTCCCACCCATGAACTTCCCCGACCAAGCCCAACCCAAGTCCACCCATGTTCACCACCCCGAGAGTACCATGCACTGACCATTATCACTCCACCCACCATAGACTATCCTACCCCATTATCCTTGGAAGTTGTGGCCCACACTCCTACCCTAGTGGAGATGGATGCCAATCCGGATTCACCTCCCACCATAGAGAACATCCTAGACCCCCCACTTCCACCCACCTCTCCTAGTTCGGGTCCTCATGAGCCGCACACCCTAACCATGAATGAGTCCATACTCCAATGGCTTAAGCAAGGCCCCACCATTCCTAGCTCACCACCTTACCTCTCACCCTTGGCATATCAAGTCCAAATTATGCCCACCCGGTCTTCCCATGTCACACTTCAAACCTCCTACTTTGTGGAAGGCTTAGGGGACCTAGTGGACTGTTTACAATGGCAAGTCTACCTGACCAATATGCTAGCCATAGGACTATTGGAGTCTAGCCCCATCTACTCTAGTGGACCCTTCCTAGCTTACCCCGCCACCGGTTCCATCACCTCCATCTACACTAGTGGCCATTATACGAGTGAAATCCTCCTCTTTCTCCCCAAGGATGAGAAACCAATCTTGGCCCACTTCACACCCATCAAGATTCCAATTACTTTAATTGACCAACCCACTAGAGACCTTGGCCCAATTATCTTGGAGGAGGATGACTCACCGTTTGGGTACCTTGAAGACATAGAGTGCCACCCTCTAGGAAGACCTTTCCACTACCCCTTTGATCCCTTCCTTTGGGAGCCTAGACCCCTATGTGGCCCAACCACCTTATCCACCACCCATCTTTCCCTAACCCAACCCACCATGTTTGACCCAATCCACCCCATCCTAGACCCGGGTTACACCTTGGGAGCCATGACCTTGGGCCACATATCCCTAGGTAATAAGGTTGTGCTCCACCCCATGATGACCACCTTCTTAGATCCATTCGATCCTTTCCAATGGGAGTTCAAAGGTTGTCCCACACCTATACACATGGAAGTCACCCTTGGGAAAAACATGCATGTGTCTAGGCTTACCACACCACTTGGCATGAACACTATGTTGGGTCCATTCATTCATATCACCCACATGTCAAGTAAAAAGTATGAGTGGTCCATGTTCGGATGTAATGGTCCACCTTCATTCATCATGGGTCTTAAGCATGTCAAAGACATCTACGGATGTCCGGGTCCCCCGATATTTATCACCACTTTGCATGATAGGGCCACCTACGGGTGTCCCGGCCCACCTAGGCTGACCAAAGTCTACACTACATCATTACATGATAGGTCTACTTTTGGTTGCCCAGGTCCACCCATCACCCCTAGAATGTCTGCATTCACAACATTGCATAAAGAGATCCGCAAGCACATTAGAAAGAAGAATGTGACTTATAAAAGGCGAGCCGACTCTCATCGACGTCACCAAAAATTCCATGAGGGTGACTTTGTGATGGTAAGGACGGAGAGGCTCTCCCCAGGAGCCATCTCCAAATTGAGGCCACGTGGGGCTGGTCCCTTCCATGTCCTGAGGCGCATTGGTGCAAATGCCTATGAGTTAGATCTCCCCGAGGAATATGGGATAAGTCCAACATTCAGTGTCACCGACCTAGTGCCATACAAGGGACCCACGGTGGTACCTAGTGAGGATATTGAGCATATTCCCTCTGTTAAGAGAGCACCCACCCGTGAGGAGAGTCCACCGGCCAAGAGAGCCCAGCTTGAGCGCATTGAATGAATATTGGATGAATAGGTCACTACCACCAGGAGCAAGGTATACGAGCGCTATCTCGGCAGGTGGATGGATCGGTCTCGTTCGGAAGACTTGAGGGCAGTACAACTTCTACACCCTCCAAGGAGGGAAGGACACTTACTCGACGGAGTCGAGTTCTCCGTAGCCCGGGAGTATGATGGGGACATCACCTCCCATGCCCACGTTCACAGCTCGTCTCCTCGCCCCGGTTGCATCCGGCATGGTCTAGTCATTTAATTTTGAGTCCTACGTAATTTTTATTTGAGTCATTTGATGTCTTTTCCCTTTTATTTGAGTCATGTTCCTAGGTCTTGTGTTCATTTCCCTAAGTTTGAGTGTCATTAAGTTGTCTAGTTAGCTATTGGGCCCAATTCATTGGGCTTGGCCCAAGGGCTCTCCCCTACCCCCTCGGTTATTTGTCATTGAGTCAATTGTCAGGGACTTTTGTAGAAATGTGGGTTTCCTATATATAGGACCCCATTCCCCCCCATTTCAACTTAATGAATCAATGAATGAAAAAACTTACCATTTTGAGAGTTTACACTTCTTATCTAGTGGTGAGATTCCATTTTTAGGGTGAGAAACCCTAGGGGAGAGATTCCCCACCCTTCCCTCTCTTAATCTCTCTTTTTCACTCCACTTTCTCTCTCCTCAACACCCAAATTCGAATTTTCTTCTCTCTCCTCTCTTCCCAACCACCTCCACTCCCCACCTACCCCATTTAAGCCTCTTCCCATTCCCCACAACCCTCATCAATACTTCACCCCTTCCCAAGACCCCCTCCACCAATCCTCTCCTCACCATCCAACCCCCAACTACCCCTCCCACTTTCCCAAGCACCCCTCCCACTACCCCAAGCACCCCTTCCCTTCCCCAACACAACCCCCCCATTCCCAAGACAAAAAATTAACCCCACCCTTAAACCTATTTTCGAATATCCTTTCCCTCTCTCCATTCCAACCAAATTCGCAGCCCCCACTACCACCATCTATTGGACCCTCTTCCAGACCTTATTCTCCACCTCCCACACCTTAGAACACCCCCTCCAAGACCCCCTTACAACCAGGGGTCACTCCCACACTCATCTACCTCCTTCCCCTTCTTCTTTCTTGGTCATTGGAAGCTACTTCGACGTTGTAGTTTGCTGTCCAGAGGTTGCAGATGAACCAGCAACTTGCAGCGGCCACCACGACTTCCTCTGGACGAGTTTGAAGACCCAATAGCCATCGTCGGAAGCGTCTACCAGTCTCCTTCGCAACAGAAGTGGTTTCATCTTCTTCCGATCTCCGAGCCGTCCAGGAGATCCATTCTCCCACAACTGCGTAGTTCTGCCTCAGCTGAGGACCTGAGCCAGATTAGAAGCTCTACCACGACGAACCCCGAAGGAATCAGTCCACTAGTTCTTCTTCAAAGTTCTTCATCGCCCAGTCTACTTCCAGAATCATAAAACAGAACTTCATTCGGGGTTCGTGATGCAGAGTTCTCATTTTTCTCCCTCAGCTACGCAGATCTGCTACTCATAGTCTGCACCGACCAGTCACCATTGTTCTACATCCCTAGTACTCTCCGACATCGGTTGGCTTCCCCGTCAGTTTTTCTGTGAAGAGGATTCATCCATGATTCCAAAGACTCTGACGGTGCTCGATTTCGAGTTCGGGAGCTGCCGGTACATCCTCTGCAACCTGCTGTTACTATGCCGATCTGCCCCCTGCAGAGGTTTTGAGCCGGAGAAAAATCTTCACCACTACGAACCCAGGAGGAACTAGGCCACGAGCTCTTCCACAAAGTTCTTATCCTTTCTGTCTACTTTCGGAATCAAGAAGCGGAATCCCGTTCGGCATCTGTTAGCAGAAGTTATCAATTTTATTCCTCGGCAGTGCGACTCTACTTCCCCACAGTCTGCACCGACCTCCCCTCACTCTTCTGGATCCACTGTTCTTCTCCGACATCGTTTGGCGTCCCCGTTTGTTCTTCTGCAAAGAGAACCCGTCCAACTTTCCAACGGTTCTGACGGCACCTAATTTGGAGTTCGGGAACGGTTGGGGCAACCTCTTCTTCCTGCTGTTAGTAACAAGTTGCTGTCAGTCCGGGAATCAGCGACCCTGTTCGAGCTCCTGCCCAGGCCAGCAGCGACCCCAGAAGAATTCGGAAAAATTCAGAGGCACTCCAGTTCCAGTAACGAAGATTTCCTCACTGCTCTCGTCCTCGGAAAAATTCCTGGTCAAGTTCTGTAGCCACAGTACCGACTATCTATCCATAATTGCCGAGAGAAGGCAGATTCGGCATCTTCACTTCATCATCGTTTTAGCCCTAGTTTTCCCCACCCCGCTTGGCCGGCTGAAGGCCCCTCCCTGCGTGGAGGTAGTTTGATTGTAATCCATTAACCCCCACCCCAAGATCCCCCTCCTGTGAGAGGTGTAGTGTTATAATTTGGTTTGATCAGGTCAAGCTACCCCGGCGCGGCGTGTGGGGAATCCACGCTTCCCCGTTCGCCCTCGTCTCCGAGCGGGACCGATTTCTTCAAACCGGTCGAGTAAGTGCTCTATAAACTAGCTCTAATTCATGCTTGTTCTTTCAATATTAGTTCATAGTTCCACTGGCCGTGAGAGTGAGAGCTCGATCCTCAAGCCCCGTTGCTTTGAGTGATCACCGTGGGAAGAGAGAGTAACCCGGTGCCCTTGGCACTTTGTCGGCCCCATAGAATTGGGCATCCACAGCCTTTGGGATTCAAATCTTGGCCTTGCTGACCCTCTACCAGCAAGGGCCCAACCCCTCAACCTCACCTTGGCATTGCCAAGTTACCCCGGGTCTTGGAGAGCAACGGGTGAGCAGTCGTCGACATCGGTCCGTTTGATTGCGATTGTGCTTGTTTGTTTAAGTCCTAGGTTGTGTCACATCAATTGGTATCAGAGCATGTTCTAGACTTGTCTCTACTAAGTCTTGTCCTAGGGCCATTGCATGCATCACCTTTGTCCACTATCATGACTACCTCATACATGGCATATTCGCCACTCTTAGGCCCATTAGAAGTCTTTATGTTTGATGGATCCCACCCTAGCATATATCTAGAATGGGAGAAGTCCATAGACCAACACTTTGGGAGGTTTACCCTATCAGGGCTTGTTCAAGTCAACTATGCCAAGAGTTTGCTTTGGCGCCAAGCTAGCAAAGAATGGGAGAATATTGTAGGTTTGAGAGAAGCCAAAGGGGAAGCACCCATTGAATCTTGGGATGAAATGAGGGCCGATCTTAGAAAGATCTACGCACCCCAACCCAAACCTCTTCAACCAACCGATCTTTCACCCCCGAACCCAACTCCCACCCATGAACTTCCCTGACCAAGCCCAACCCAAGTCCACCCATGTTCACCACCCCGAGAGTACCATGCACTGACCATTATCACTCCACCCACCATAGACTATCCTACCCCATTATCCTTGGAAGTTGTGGCCCACACTCCTACCCAAGTGGAGATAGATGCCAATCCGGATTCACCTCCCACCATAGAGAACATCCTAGACCCCCCACTTCCACCCACCTCTCCTAGTTCGGGTCCTCATGAGCCGCACGCCCTAACCATGAATGAGTCCATACTCCAATGGCTTAAGCAAGGCCCCACCATTCCTAGCTCACCACCTTACCTCTCACCCTTGGCATATCAAGTCTAAATTATGCCCACCCGGTCTTCCCATGTCACACTTCAAACCTCCTACTTTGTGGAAGGCTTAGGGGACCTAGTGGACTGTTTACAATGGCAAGTCTACCTGACCAATATGCTAGCCATAGGACCATTGGAGTCTAACCCCATCTACTCTAGTGGACCCTTCCTAGCTTACCCTGCCACCGGTTCCATCACCTCCATCTACACTAGTGGCCATTATACGAGTGAAATCCTCCTCTTTCTCCCCAAGGATGAGAAACCAATCTTGGCCCACTTCCCACCCATCAATATTCCAATTGCTTTAATTGACCAACCCACTAGAGACCTTGGCCCAATTATCTTGGAGGAGGATGACTCACCGTTTGGGTACCTTGAAGACATAGAGTGCCACCCTCTAGGAAGACCTTTCCACTACCCCTTTGATCCCTTCCTATGGGAGCCTAGACCCCTATGTGACCCAACCACCTTATCCACCACCCACCTTTCCCTAACCCAACCCACCATGTTTGACCCAATCCACCCCATCCTAGACCCGGGTTACACCTTGGGAGCCATGACCTTGGGCCACATATCCCTAGATAATAAGGTTGTGCTCCACCCCATGATGACCACCTTCTTAGATCCATTCGATCCTTTCCAATGGGAGTTCAATGGTTGTCCCACACCTATACACATGGAAGTCACCCTTGGGAAAAACATGCATGTGTCTAGGCTTACCACACCACTTGGCATGAACACTATGTTGGGTCCATTCATTCATATCACCCACATGTCAAGTGAAAAGTATGAGTGGTCCATGTTCGGATGTAATGGTCCACCTTCATTCATCATGGGTCTTAAGCATGTCAAAGACATCTATGGATGTCCAGGTCCCCCGATATTTATCACCACTTTGCATGATAGGGCCACCTACGGGTGCCCCGGCCCACCTAGGCTGACCAAAGTCTACACTACATCATTACATGATAGGTCTACTTTTGGTTGCCCAGGTCCACCCATCACCCCTAGAATGTCTGCATTCACAACATTGCATAAAGAGATCCGCAAGCACATTAGCAAGAAGAATGTGACTTATAAAAGGCGAGCCGACTCTCATCGACGTCACCAAGAATTCCACGAGGGTGACTTTGTGATGGTAAGGACGGAGAGGCTCTCCCCAGGAGCCATCTCCAAATTGAGGCCACGTGGGGCTGGTCCATTCCAGGTCCTGAGGCGCATTGGTGCAAATGCCTATGAGTTAGATCTCCCCGAGGAATATGGGGTAAGTCCCACATTCAGTGTCGCCGACCTAGTGCCATACAAGGGACCCACGGTGGTACCTAGTGAGGATATTGAGCCTATTCCCTCCGTTGAGAGAGCACCCACCCGTGAGGAGAGTCCACCAGCCAAGAGAGCCCAGCTTGAGCGCATTGAATGAATATTGGATGAATAGGTCACTACCACCAGGAGCAAGGTATACGAGCGCTATCTCGGCAGGTGGATGGATCGGTCTCGTTCGGAAGACTTGAGGGCAGTACCACTTCTACACCCTCCAAGGAGGGAAGGACACTTACTCGACGGAGTCGAGTTCTCCGCAGCCCGGGAGTATGATGGGGACATCACCTCCCATGCCCACGTTCACAGCTCGTCTCCTCGCCCCGGTTGCATCCGGCATGGTCTAGTCATTTAATTTTGAGTCCTACGTAATTTTTATTTGAGTCATTTGATGTATTTTCCCTTTTATTTGAGTCATGTTCCTAGGTCTTGTGTTCATTTCCCTAAGTTTGAGTGTCATTAGGTTATCTAGTTAGCTATTGGGCCCAATTCATTGGGCTTGGCCCAAGGGCTCTCCCCTACCCCCTCGGTTATTTGTCATTAAGTCAATTGTAAGGGACTTTTGTAGAAATATGGATTTCCTATATATAGGACCCCATTCCCCCCCATTTCAACTTAATGAATCAATGAATGAAAAAACTTGCCATTTTGAGAGTTTACACTTCTTATCTAGTGGAGAGATTCTATTTTTTGGGTGAGAAACCCTAGGGGAGAGATTCCCCACCCTTCCCTCTCTTAATCTCTCTTTTTCACTCCACTTTCTCTCTCCTCAACACCCAAATTCAAATTTTCTTCTCTCTCCTCCCTTCCCAACCACCTCCACTCCCCACCTACCCCATTTAAGTCTCTTCCCATTCCCCACAACCCTCATCAATACTTCACCCCTTCCCAAGACCCCCTCCACCAATCCTCTCCTCACCATCCAACCCCCAACTACCCCTCCCACTTTCCCAAGCACCCCTCCCACTACCCGAAGCACCCCTTCCCTTCCCCAACACAACCCCCCCATTCCCAAGACAAAAAATTAACCCCACCCTTAAACCTATTTTCGAATATCCTTTCCCTCTCTCCATTCCAACCAAATTCGCAGCCCCCACTACCACCATCTATTGGACCCTCTTCCAGACCTTATTCTCCACCTCCCACACCTTAGAACACCCCCTCCAAGACCTCCTTACAACCAGGGGTCACTCCCACACTCATCTACCCCCTTCCCCTTCTTCTTTCTTGGTCATTGGAAGCTACCTCGACGTTGCAGTTTGCTGTCCAGAGGTTGCAGATGAACCAGCAACTTGCAGCGGCCACCACGACTTCCTCTAGACGAGTTTGAAGACCTAAGAGCCATCTTCGGAAGCGTCTACAAGTCTCCTTCGCAACAGAAGTGGTTTCATCTTCTTCCGATCTCCGAGCCATCCAGGAGGTCCATTCTCCCACAACTGCGCAGTTCTGCCTCGGCTGAGGACCTGAGTCAGATTAGAAGCTCTACCACGACGAACCCCGAAGGAATCAGTCCATGAGTTCTTCTTAAAAGTTCTTCATCGCCCAGTCTACTTCCAGAATCATAAAACAGAACTTCATTCGGGATTCGTGATGCAGAGTTCTCCTTTTTCTCCCTCAGCTACGCAGATCTGCTACTCATAGTCTGCACCGACCAGTCGCCATTGTTCTACATCCCCTAGTATTCTCCGATATCGGTTGGCCTCCCCATTAGTTTTTCTGTGAAGAGGATTCATCCACGATTCCAACGACTCTAACGGTGCTCGATTCCGAGTTCGGGAGCTGCCGGTACATCCTCTGCAACCTGCTGTTACTATGCCGATCCGCCCCCTGCAGAGGTTTTGAGCCGGAGAAAAATCTTCACCACGACGAACCCAGGAGGAACCAGGCCACGAGCTCTTTTACAAAGTTCTTATCCTTTATGTCTACTTTCGGAATCAAGAAGCGGAATCCTTATCGGCATCCGTTAGCAGAAGTTATCAATTTTATTCCTCGGTAGTGCGACTCTACTTCCCCACAGTCTGCACCGACCTCCCCTCACTCTTCTGGATCCACTGTTCTTCTCCGACATCGTTTGACATTGCCGTTTGTTCTGCTGCAAAGAGGACCCGTCCAACGTTCCAACGGTTCTGACGGCACCTAATTTTGAGTTCGGGAACGGTCAGGGCAACCTTTTCTTCCTGCTGTTAGTAACGAGTTGCTGTCAGTCCGGGAATGAGCGACCCTGTTCGAGCTCCTGCCCAGGCCAGCAGCGACCCCAGAAGAATTCGGAAAAATTCAGAGGCACTACGGTTCCAGTAACGAAGATTTCCTCACTGGTCTCGCCCTCGGAAAAATTCCTGGTCAAGTTCTGTAGCCACAGTACCGACTATCTATCCATAATTGCCCAGAGAAGGCAGATTCGGCATCTTCACTTCATCATTGTTTTAGCCCTAGTTTTCCCCACCCCGCTTGGCTGGCTGAAGGCCCCTCCCTGCGTGGAGGTAGTTTGATTGTAATCCATTAACCCCCACCCCAAGATCCCCCTCCTGCGAGAGGTGTAGTGTTGTAATTTGGTTTGATCAGGTCAAGCTACCCCGGCGCGGCGTGTGGGGAATCCACGCTTCCCCGCTCGCCCTCGTCTCCGAGCGGGACCGGTTTCTTCAAACCGGTCGAGTAAGTGCTCTATAACCTTGCTCTAGTTCATGCTTGTTCTTTCAATATTAGTTCATAGTTCCGCTGGCCGTGAGAGTGAGAGCTCGATCCTCAAGCCCCGTTGCTTTGAGTGATCACCGTGGGAAGAGAGAGTAACCCGGTGCCCTTGGCACTTTGTCGGCCCCATTGAATTGGGCATCCGCAACCTTTGGGATTCAAATCTTGGCCTTGCTGGCCCTCTACCAGCAAGGGCCCAACCCCTCAACCTCACCTTGGCATTGCCAAGTTACCCCGGGTCTTGGTGAGCAACGGGTGAGCAGTCATCGACATCGGTCCGTTTGATTGCGATTGTGCTTGTTTCTTTAAGTCCTAGGTTGTGTCACATCAATTGGTATCAGAGCAAGTTCTAGACTTGTCTCTACTAAGTCTTGTCCTAGGGCCATTGCATGCATCACCTTTGTCCACTATCATGACTACCTCATACATGGCATATTCGCCACTCTTAGGCCCATTAGAAGTCTTTGTGTTTGATGGATCCCGCCCTAGCATATATCTAGAATGGGAGAAGTCCATAGATCAACACTTTGGGAGGTTTACCCTGTCAGGGCTTGTCCAAGTCAACTATGCCAAGAGTTTGCTTTGGCGCCAAGCTAGGAAAGAATGGGAGAACATCGTAGGTTTGAGAGAAGCCAAAGGGGAAGCACCCATTGAATCTTGGGATGAAATGAGGGCCGATCTTAGAAAGATCTACGCACCCCAACCCAAACCTCTTCAACCAACCGATCTTTCACCCCCGAACCCAACTCCCACCCATGAACTTCCCCGACCAAGCCCAACCCAAGTCCACCCATGTTCACCACCCCGAGAGTACCATGCACTGACCATTATCACTCCACCCACCATAGACTATCCTACCCCATTATCCTTGGAAGTTGTGGCCCACACTCCTACCCTAGTGGAGATGGATGCCAATCCGGATTCACCTCCCACCATAGAGAATATCCTAGACCCCCCACTTCCACCCACCTCTCCTAGTTCGGGTCCTCATGAGCCGCACACCCTAACCATGAATGAGTCCATACTCCAATGGCTTAAGCAAGGCCCCACCATTCCTAGCTCACCACCTTACCTCTCACCCTTGGCATATCAAGTCCAAATTATGCCCACCCGGTCTTCCCATGTCACACTTCAAACCTCCTACTTTGTGGAAGGCTTAGGGGACCTAGTGGACTATTTACAATGGCAAGTCTACCTGACCAATATGCTAGCCATAGGACTATTGGAGTCTAGCCCCATCTACTCTAGTGGACCCTTCCTAGCTTACCCCGCCACCGGTTCCATCACCTCCATCTACACTAGTGGCCATTATACGAGTGAAATCCTCCTCTTTCTCCCCAAGGATGAGAAACCAATCTTGGCCCACTTCCCACCCATCAAGATTCCAATTGCTTTAATTGACCAACCCACTAGAGACCTTGGCCCAATTATCTTGGAGGAGGATGACTCACCGTTTGGGTACCTTGAAGACATAGAGTGCCACCCTCTAGGAAGACCTTTCCACTACCCCTTTGATCCCTTCCTTTGGGAGCCTAGACCCCTATGTGACCCAACCACCTTATCCACCACCCACCTTTCCCTAACCCAACCCACCATGTTTGACCCAATCCACCCCATCCTAGACCCGGGTTACACCTTGGGAGCCATGACCTTGGGCCACATATCCCTAGGTAATAAGGTTGTGCTCCACCCCATGATGACCACCTTCTTAGATCCATTCGATCCTTTCCAATGGGAGTTCAAAGGTTGTCCCACACCTATACACATGGAAGTCACCCTTGGGAAAAACATGCATGTGTCTAGGCTTACCACACCACTTGGCATGAACACTATGTTGGGTCCATTCATTCATATCACCCACATGTCAAGTAAAAAGTATGAGTGGTCCATGTTCGGATGTAATGGTCCACCTTCATTCATCATGGGTCTTAAGCATGTCAAAGACATCTACGGATGTCCGGGTCCCGCGATATTTATCATCACTTTGCATGATAGGGCCACCTACGGGTGCCCCGGCCCACCTAGGCTGACCAAAGTCTACACTACATCATTACATGATAGGTCTACTTTTGGTTGCCCAGGTCCACCCATCACCCCTAGAATGTCTGCATTCACAACATTGCATAAAGAGATCCGCAAGCACATTAGCAAGAAGAATGTGACTTATAAAAGGTGAGCCGACTCTCATCGACGTCACCAAGAATTCCATGAGGGTGACTTTGTGATGGTAAGGACGGAGAGGCTCTCCTCAGGAGCCATCTCCAAATTGAGGCCACGTGGGGCTGGTCCCTTCCAGGTCCTGAGGCGCATTGGTGCAAATGCCTATGAGTTAGATCTCCCCGAGGAATATGGGGTAAGTCCCACATTCAGTGTCGCCGACCTAGTGCCATACAAGGGACCCACGGTGGTACCTAGTGAGGATATTGAGCCTATTCCCTCCGTTGAGAGAGCACCCACCCGTGAGGAGAGTCCACCAGCCAAGAGAGCCCAGCTTGAGCGCATTGAATGAATATTGGATGAACAGGTCACTACCCCCAGGAGCAAGGTATACGAGCGCTATCTCGGCAGGTGGATGGATCGGTCTCGTTCGGAAGACTTAAGGGCAGTACCACTTTTACACCCTCCAAGGAGGGAAGGACACTTACTTGACGGAGTCGAGTTCTCCGCAGCCCGGGAGTATGATGGGGACATCACCTCCCATGCCCACGTTCACAGCTCGTCTCCTCGCCCCGGTTGCATCCGGCATGGTCTAGTCATTTAATTTTGAGTCCTACGTAATTTTTATTTGAGTCATTTGATGTATTTTCCCTTTTATTTGAGTCATGTTCCTAGGTTTTGAGTTCATTTCCCTAAGTTTGAGTGTCATTAGGTTGTCTAGTTAGCTATTGGGCCCAATTCATTGGGCTTGGCCCAAGGGCTCTCCCCTACCCCCTCGGTTATTTGTCATTGAGTCAATTGTCAGGGACTTTTGTAGAAATGTGGGTTTCCTATATATAGGACCCCATTCCCCCCCATTTCAACTTAATGAATCAATGAATGAAAAAACTTGCCATTTTGAGAGTTTACACTTCTTATCTAGTGAAGCGATTCTATTTTTTGGGTGAGAAACCATAGGGGAGAGATTCCCCACCCTTCCCTCTCTTAATCTCTTATTTTCACTCCACTTTCTCTCTCCTCAACACCCAAATTCGAATTTTCTTCTCTCTCCTCCCTTCCCAACCACCTCCACTCCCCACCTACCCCATTTAAGCCTCTTCCCATTCCCCACAACCCTCATCAATACTTCACCCCTTCCCAAGACCCCCTCCACCAATCCTCTCCTCACCATCCAACCCCCAACTACCCCTCCCACTTTCCCAAGCACCCCTCCCACTACCCCAAGCACCCCTTCCCTTCCCCAACACAACCCCCCCATTCCCAAGACAAAAAATTAACCCCACCCTTAAACTTATTTTCGAATATCCTTTCCCTCTCTCCATTCCAACCAAATTCGCAGCCCCCACTACCACCATCTATTGGACCCTCTTCCAGACCTTATTCTCCACCTCCCACACCTTAGAACACCCCCTCCAAGACCCCCTTACAACCAGGGGTCACTCCCACACTCATCTACCCCCTTCCCCTTCTTCTTTCTTGGTCATTGGAAGCTACTTCGACGTTGCAGTTTGCTGTCCAGAGGTTGCAGATGAACCAGCAACTTGCAGCGGCCACCACGACTTCCTCCGGATGAGTTTGAACACCCAAGAGCCATCGTCGGAAGCTTCTACCAGTCTCCTTCGCAACAGAAGTGGTTTCATCTTCTTCCGATCTCCGAGCCGTCCAGGAGGTCCATTCTCCCACAACTGCGCAGTTCTGCCGCGGTTGAGGACATGAGCCAGATTAGAAGCTCTGCCACGACGAACCCCGAAGGAATCAGTCCACGAGTTCTTCTTCAAAGTTCTTCATCTCTCAGTCTACTTCCATAATCATAAAACAGAACTTCATTCGGCATTCGTGATCCAGAGTTCTCATTTTTCTCCCTCGGCTATGCAGATCTGCTACTCATAGTCTGCACCGACCAGTCGCCATTGTTCTACATCCCCTAGTCTTCTCCGACATCGGTTGGCTTCCCCGTCAGTTTTTCTGTAAAGAGGATTCATCCAAGATTCCAACGACTCTGACGGTGCTCGATTCCCAGTTCGGGAGCTGCCGGTACATCCTCTGCAACCTCCTGTTACTGTGCCGATCTGCCCCCTGCAGAGGTTCCGAGTCGGAGAAAAAGCTTCACCACGACGAACCCAAGAGGAACCAGGCCACGAGCTCTTCTACAAAGTTCTTATCCTTTCTGTCTACTTTTGGAATCAAGAGGCGGAATCCCGTTCGGCATCCGTTAGCAGAAGTTATCAATTTTATTTCTCGGCAGTGCGACTCTACTTCCCCACAGTCTGTACCGACCTCCCCTCACTCTTCTGGATCCACTGTTCTTCTCCGGCATCGTTTGGCATCCCTGTTTGTTCTGCAGCAAAGAGGACCCGTTCACGGTTCCAACGGTTCTGACGGCACCTGATTTGGAGTTCGGGAACAGTCGAGGAAACCTCTTCTTCCTGCTGTTAGTAACCAGTTGCTGTCAGTCCAGGAATCAGCGACCCTGTTCGAGCTCCTGCCCAGGCCAGCAGCGACCCCAGAAGAATTCGAAAAAATTCAGAGGCACTCCAGTTCCAGTAACGAAGATTTCCTCACTGGTCTCACCCTCGGAAAAATTTCTGATCAAGTTCTGCAGCCATAGTACCGACTATCTATCCATAATTGCCGAGAGAAGGTAGATTCAGCATCTTCACTTCATCATTGTTTTAGCCCTAGTTTTCCCCACCCCGCTTGGCCGGCTGAAGGCCCCTCCCTGCGTGGAGGTAGTTTGATTGTAATCCATTAACCCCCACCCCAAGATCCCCATCCTGCGAGAGGTGTAGTATTGTAATTTGGTTTGATCAGGTCAAGCTACCCCGGCGCGGCGTGTGGGGAACCCACGCTTCCCCGCTCGCCCTCGTCTCCGAGCGAGACCGGTTTCTTCAAATCGGTCGAGTAAGTGCTCTATAACCTTGCTCTAATTCATGCTTGTTCTTTCAATATTAGTTCATAGTTCCGCTGGCCGTGAGAGTGAGAGCTCGATCCTCAAGCCCCGTTGCTTTGAGTGATCACCGTGGAAAGAGAGAGTAACCCGGTGCCCTTGGCACTTTGTCGGCCCCATTGAATTGGGCATCCACAACCTTTGGGATTCAAATCTTAGCCTTGCTGGCCCTCTACCAGCAAGGGCCCAACCCCTCAACCTCACCTTGGCATTGCCAAGTTACCCCGGGTCTTGGTGAGCAACGGGTGAGCAGTCGTCGACATCGGTCCGTTTGATTGCGATTGTGCTTGTTTGTTTAAGTCCTAGGTTGTGTCACATCAAGTCGGTCTTGTCCAAGTGTCGGCATGTCTAACATGTAGTTCCCCAGTTTCCCATGGAGTCCCAATCACCCGGGCAATATGGCCGTTGGTCTACCCATGGGCTTGGCAACCATCCTCTCCCCTTCCGTAGGCCCGAAGCCTCGGATTTTTATGGCTCTAATGATCCGGGTGACTACCTCAAATGGGAGGCCGCCATGGACAAATATTTTGAATGTTACACCATGTCCGATGCCATGCAAGTTAGTTTTACCCGAGAGAGGCTTGTCCACAAAGCCGCCTGGAAATGGGAGAGCATTGAGCACATGAGGGAGGTTAAGAGGCAAAGGCCCATCGAGTCGTGGCATGAGATGAAGGATGAACTTAGGAAGGTCTACCTACCCGACCCGGCCACCTCGAATCGGCCCCACCCAATCACCTCCACCCAAGTGGGCCATAATCGGAGGCAACGCGTCGCGCATGTAGAAGAGCCTAGGTCCACGACTAAGCCGAGTTCATATGGGAGAGTCCACCACATTACTCCTACTCCAAACCCCACCATTGCCGAACTCTTCCAAATCATTTTGGATAGAGTGGATAGGAAGTGTGCTTATATCGAGTCCCTGCTTCCCCCTTGCCTACCTCCTAGCCGGGATGGAACCAAGCACGAGCCTAAGGAGGTAGCCGCCGGTAGTCCCAACCCGGTGCCATCTATGGCTCCATCCCAAGGTCCTCTCCCCATCATAGTGGATCCTCTTTCCCCACCCACGAGAGCCCCTTTGCCTACACCCTCTGTCCATCAGGAGGATAAGGATAAGGACACACTTATCAAGGAGCGTAGTGGATCACGACAGCAGTGTTATCGCTGCCAGGGGTTCGGCCACTTTGCCGGACAGTGTCCCACTCAGACATCTCTAGCCCTAGGGGACAAAAGGGTTGGAGAAGCCTCACTCTCCAGTCTTTATTCGGAGCCACCTCAGCCACAGCTACCCGTCTTTCTAACGGGAAAGCTACTTATAGCCGAGCCACTCCTTAGCTGGCTTAAGAATGGCCTGTCCCCATCTCTCCTCCCATCCATGGACCCTACCCTACCATTAGTGCCGGTCAAATCATTCCATACAATCTTCCGGTCTAGTCACCATGTGGATACATTAGATGATCTTCTTAAAGGATTAGACCGGCAGTTGACATTTACGCACTTGTTGGCCCCACGCTTCGACCGACCTACAGGTCGTAGCTTCACACATCCATCCTTAAGGTCCATCACCTCCGTGTACACCGTGGGTCATGTTACCACGGAGATTCTTCTACTCCTCCCTATGCCGGCCGAGCCCGACTTCATTCCCATTTGCCCAAGGGAGGAATCTTACTTTCTACCTATGACTACCGTCCCACCTCTCACAATGAATGAAGGTGATCATTTACACCTCCAAGATTTCCAAATGTGGGACAGTGATTTGTGTAAGCCTAGTCCGAGAAGTCATACCTTCTTTGATCCCTTCGACCCATTCTCTTGTGGACCCCGTGACCCACCATATTTACTCCACCTTTTTGAGAGAGTCCACCATCATACTCCCACTGTCTCATCTCCCTTCATGAATGAAGGAGATCAACAACACCTTCTAGACTTCCACACATGGGATCTTGAGATGAGGGAATCCATATCGAGGGGTCACACATTCTTTGATCCCTTCGATCCCTTTTTTCGTGGGCCCCTTGGCCCACCACCTCCATTCCACCTCTTTAAGGAAGTCCACTATCACACTCCTCCTACTCGGGCCTGGCAACCTTCACATGGCAATAGGTCCGAACCGTCATTTGGGGGTAATGAAGACTTTGGTTCCCCCGGTCCACCTAAACCGCCCAAACCTCCTGGACTTCCCACATCCAAACCCAATGTCCATGATTGGTGCATCATAGGATGTCTAGGAGTCCATCATGACATTAACCTCCGGTTATGTCAAATGCATGCATGGCACACATTCGGATGTCCTGGACCACCTTGCATATGATTGGGTTTGACTAACATTAGGTTTCTGTAGGGTCGTGTGTGCATCTTTGTGTTTTTCTTTTTGTTAGGTATGTTAGGAGTCTGCATGACGACGTCCGTCGTCACATTGAGGTCAACAATGCACGTTACAAAGAGCTAGCCGATGCTCACTGACACCACCGAGAGTTCCAAGAGGGCGAATATGTCATGATCAGGGTAAGACCTGAACAGTTTCCCTCTGGAACTGTTAAGAAGTTGCAAGCTCGCGGAGCCGGTCCATTTAGAGCGTTGAAACGTGTTGGATCCAACGCGTATGTTGTGGACCTGCCCGAGGAATACGGTATAATCTCTACTTTTAATATTTCGGATCTAGTTGCATATAGGGACCCAGCGATGATCCCTAGTGAACCTTTCGAGCCATCTCCTCCAATTGAGAGTGATCCCACACCTGAGTGTCCACCTCCAGCCCCTTTGTCACAGCAGTGTGAGCATATAGATCATATACTGGATGAGCAGGTGACAGTTACCAGGAGTGGATCCTACCCGCGCTACTTGGTGCGATGGAGAGGATGGCCCGCTACCGAGGACACATGGATCACGCATGGCGAGTTGCAGCGGATTGATCCGGACCTTCTGGAGCGATACCGGAGCGATGCAGACCCTTACTCGACAGGGTCGAGTTTCTCCCACCCGGGGAGAATTGGTGCGGACACCTGAGCAGTTACGCCGAGCCGCCGGTACCGCACGCGGAGCACTACTCGAGCCACTTCAGCATCCATCTGGCTCGGAGATAGCCTGGAGACTCCCCCCTGAGTCTCGACATTTATCATATTTGTGTAGACGTTATTTGTGTGTAATGTGTGTTTTCTTCATTTTATTCGGTTTGTAATTTTGATTATAAGGGGGGCTTATTTGAAAAATGGGACCCCCGGGTCCCACGGGCCCCTCAGACCCCATCCCATTGATCCACCTCAGCCTAGGGCCCCATGTGGGGTCAGTCAACAATTCAAATGGAGGCATCTAGAAGGTTGAATGGTAAAAGACACATGGGAGATAATTGGACTTCAAAGTCCAAGGTAGGCTACCTACCATGTCAAGCTTGCTCCCTCATGGTCAATGGTCCGCCCCTCCCCTTCATTTTTTATTTTAAATTTTGTGTGTTGATCACACTCAATCCAGGCCCTCCATTCCCCTTCGCTAGATCTAACGGTGGAGGATGGATTAGATATGTAACCTATATAAGCTTGTAATTTCCATTTTTGGTACAATTAATGCATTTGAAATCTGAAAAATTGCTTGAGCAAGGGCTGGTGCGCCCCCCTCCTCTCTCCTCCCTCTCCCCCTTGCAGATGAGACGGTTGCTATTCTGAGGTGTGACGCCTCCCCTATCAGTTCCGGTCGCCGCCGCCGCCGCCACGTGCCGCCATCGCGCCTCCACCATCGCCGCTGGTGTTCTGTCCATGAAGGATAGACGTGTCTTTTCCGAATTCCCGCTCTCCACCCCGTCGTGTTCTTGAGCTGGGATTTTGAGGGGATGTTCCATAGGTGTTCCCCACGATCCACAAAAATTGGTTGGTCATAATTATTCCATTTGGCAATTTCCCATTTTCGTCCAACCTCCTTTCTCAGATCTGTCTGCTTTCTATTTCAATTTCCACCTGCCCTGTGTTTCCTATGTTCGGACCCCTTTGTGATTTTTTCTAGGGCTCCCAATTTTACTGGGGGTTCTGTCCATCAACCCCTCCTACCACAATTTTTTTTGAATTTGTATCAGTCCTCCACCTATTTTTCAAAATTCATTTTCAGGGCTATCTATAGTGCTGTCCACCTGTTCCCAGATCTGACCACCCTCCGGTCAAAAAATCATAAAAAATCATAACCTCCTCCAATCCTTCCACAAAAAAATATCTCCAGCTTCCTTGTTCAAAACCCTACAACTTTGATGAAGAGCTCAGGAGTTGAATCAGCCATCTACCATGCGGTCAACGGCAGTTCTCAGACAACTCACCTGCAGATCTGAGATTTCGGGTATTGTACAACAGGAACTTGTAAATTCAATAAAGTCCGGATCCGACCATATCCAGTAGTTCCCTCTGAGGCTAGATTGAAGGATTCCAAGAGAGCTTTCCAACTATAGCTCCTGTGCCTCGATCCGACATCGGGATTGGTCGTAGCGGCCGATCTCGCCGGAGCGCGCGCCGAAAAATAGAATTCAAAATCCATGGACTGCAACCTCAAGAGGTGGGGATCGGAGCCGAACGATCACTGACCGGAGTTTTCAGCCCACCACCGTCCAGGGAGGAGTGCCACCAGGGGTCCCCATCACAGCGGGCCCCACCCCAGTAGGCCGGGAGGACAGCGCCATCCGTGGGCCCCACGGGCCCGTAGAACGCGCCGTTCGGACAGCACGAAAACGCAGAGTTCGGCACCTCCAGGCGACATCAAGATGCTGCCTGTCAACCCGATTCGCGCGATTCCCGGGCCCCACATGTGACCTATTACCTCCCTGCGTGGAGTGGGTCAAATATTTGTACCGCTGTAAAATTGTTTAACCGGGAGTCCGTAAATCGGCCGGGGTTGTCTTCGCCACGTCGGGTGCGTGGAGTTAACGGTCTCACCTTCTTGGCATTTACTTGCTTAGCTAGTATACGGTCATATGCCGCTGCGAGAGTGTAGGTTCCTAGCCCGTTTGTCCATGTCACCGCTGTGAGTGCGAGAGTGACCCGTCCCGTGACTCGATCCGAGTCCGGAAGTTGAGTTAGACTACCTTGAACTCTGCCGGTTCCTTAACCGCGCACGATCCACGCTTTCCCTCGCTTGGGATGACGAGTGAGTTTGCACTTCTGTTAGCGACGTGCAGCCTATAGGAGCTCTTAGTGTCGAGCCGAGGTTGCTCTAGTAGTCGTGTCATTACTGGTCGAGTCGTGTCCGTCTCATATAGCGTCGTCTCCTCAGTCCATCCCGCATCAATACCTCGGCCGACAATTCGTACTCCCGGTACAGCAATAACCAATAATTACATAAATGAATTTATCGCCCACTCAATGCAGGGAGGTAAAGGGTTACAATGTGAGGCCCGGGAGTAGCAATCTCGGGTTGACGGGCAGTAATTTGGGCCAGAGACGGGCTGTTGGTCGGCACGAATCTGCGGGGCCCACGGGACAGCAGGTGGGTCCGGCTGCTGGGACGGCTGTGCTCGGGCGTCCCCTTGCTGGGGCGTTGCTGGATGGTTGCTGACCGATCTCCGGGAGCGACGGTGACCGAAGGTGTGCCGGCGTATTTTCTGAGGAATTACTACCCGGATTGCTTCTGCTGACTTGACTCGTGTCACGCCCCGAGCCTTTATTATAGCGGAAGACACGCTCGGGGAGCGTGAACAGCCGGCATGGTAAGCCTCTTACAAGCAAGAATCAATCAGAGCGTAAGACAATCACACAAGTAAATGTAATTGCACAAGATTTAATCAAACTTCAACTTTATTTCATAATGCTCAATATTCAAGATATAATCACTAATTTGATTTCCATTCTACTAGACTCAAGAAATAGGAAAATTACATTGACTCAATCTAGACACTTTAACTTCCTAAGTCTTCACTCTCATCTTTATAACACTTTCACTCGCTTCCGGACCCGCTACTAGTATAGCCTGAATCCGAATCCGAACTATTTCCATCTCCTAAAAAATATTGGAAAATAGGTCATGAGCACACTTGCCCAGTAGGTATCTTCGCATCAACATGAAGGCACCATTTAAGTAATTATCATTTTAGCTCTAAAGAAATAAGGTAAAATCATGCGAATGCGAATCAATCATGTGATCAAATCAATAGAAACAAGATAACCATATAAGATAGAATGATCAAGAATGAGTTAGTAAGAATATAACAAGAACATGATATTGGCCTTCCATGAACAAGAATGTAATGAGATTGTACTAGCAAGCCACATATTCATCACACTAGTCTCTTTTGAGTGCATAGTTCGTGAATTTCTGTGGAATATCAAGCAAGAATGTCATGTCGTGCCGTGGATCTTCACTTATTTATAGAAATAGTACTCCCAGTGCAATGCGACGCCTGTAGCATCATACCCCATGGTTTATAAAATAGTATATTTCTGACAATCAACCGAGGGGACTAGCATAGAGCCCTTGAACACAATCAGTGCTCGATCGCATATTCAGTTATAAATTAAGCTACTTCCACGCAGTATAACAGTAACGTATGGCCAAGAATATAGCACTTCCAATAATTCCATGATAACTAAAATCAATGAATGAATGCTTCAACATAAGAATGTAGGAGTCAAGAAATAGACTTTAAACAATGTCATGCTCATAGAAATAAATCGACAGCATAACGGTATTTTCCTTAACTTCCATTTCTTTTAGATCAATTTAAGCAATATGACAAGTTCTAGATCATCGAGGTTTGTCTAGAATCATTGGAATATCAACCCTTGGTCAAACCTTGGGTTAACATAAACAAGCTATGTAACGGTCATTTGCTGGGCCGTTACATTATGTAACGCGCCAGTAATAGGCCGTTATAGTGATCCGAGTCCAAAAGGATAAAAATAGACCCAGAGGAATGTGACGGTCTGGCACTGGGCCGTTACGTGATCCTGACGGTCCAGTTCAAGGCCGTTACATTCCAAGAATGAAAACCACGATAGAGTGTTCTAATTAATAGGCTTTCATTAGTACAACCAACTCGGCATCCTAGTGGGAATCCCAGGCTCGCAGAGAATTACGGAGGCCTTGAAACAATGATTTCCTAGTCCATTGGAAGGAATATCCAATAGAGAGGTCCTCATGTCCAAGATGGTGTTCCTATAGTGCAAAGTGTGAACTAATGACAACATACCGGAATATGTGCCATGTACTTATAGAATTGACTCTATTGACAAAGAGAGACATGTATAAACAAAGTAAAAATCGTGGTGAACTCCGTCAATACAACGTCTAAAAGTCATGCTTTATAATACAAGACTATAGAATTTTGGCATGAAATTAACATATCCTTAAAATATCATTAAGATATCAAAACATGCAATACCTATCATGCACAATCAGATATCATAAAAATCATATAATCAGGTTAAAACTTAAGTAACTATGCTTAATCAATAAATAATATTGGCAAGTTATTTTCTATCTTAGGGTTGACAGAACGCAGGATATAACGGTCTTAAGAGGGGACGTCACAGTGAAAGTGACGGTCATGATCAAGCCGTTACTTTAATGTAACGCGTCTGTCCAAGCGCGTTAGAAATATCAGTGCAATTCAAATACTACAGAGTTTGTAACGGTCTCTAGTAGGGCCGTTACTTGAAGGTGACGGTCCTATGCTAGTGCGTTACAGTATCTGTTAACAGAAAACAATCATAGAAACTAAGAGATCAACTCACATCATGTCTTTTATCAAAACATGATGAGTTTCTAGTCATGTTAACGAAGTAAGGCCATCTACATGCATAGGTAATCATGAATAGATGAATAGTCATGTTTTAATTTCTTAATTTGGCTAAGAGGTGCATGATGTGCATAGAACAAATAAAATATGAAATCAATGCTCTATAATGCATGGAATTCAATCAAACCAGAGGGCTTTTAGTCCTATCATGCTGTTTTTGTCGTTCATGAGATAACCTACCTCTTACTTAGACTGTAGTTTCTGAATTTGGTTGAGAACCCTGCCCTACATCCCTTCCTTCTCTTGTGACTTTTTCAGCAACTACTTTAGGCTCTAACTCCACGCCCTCTTGACCTAAAGATGTGAAATTTGGAGGGGAGTTAGTCTAAGGTATTGTAAACAAATACCTCTAAGAACTTACCTGAGATAATGACTCCTTACCTTGCTTCTTTACGTCCCAAAAGTAGGGGTCGCACAGTTCAGAACTATGCCCTATTTATAGAGTTTAGGCTAGGGTTTAAGGATTAGATCGAGTTTAGAGTCCTTATTTCATCAAATCCAGGCAGAGGTATCTCCCAGAACCTCCATCCTGATCTTCAAGCCTTACGACGGCCAAGGCGACCCGGCCGAGCACTTCGACAGCTTCGACGCCCTGATGACCCTTCACGGGGCGTCCGACACCATCAAATGCCGGGCCTTCGCGACCACCCTGGTCCAAGGTGCCCAAGCATGGTTTCGGGCCCTCGCCCCCAGATCCATCCGAGACTTCAAGTAGTTTGGGCGAGTATTCAAGGAGAGTTTCACCGACAGCGGCCCCCCGAGGTCGGTAGCGGGGCTATTGGCTCTCAAATAGGCGCAAGGGGAGAGACTCCGGGCTTACATCAACCTATTCAAATAGGAAGCCCTGAGAATCCCCCGCCTGGATGTAGCCTCAGTCATAACCGTGTTGACAGGAGGCACCTGGGATGAGAACCTCCGCCGTGAACTTGTCCTCCACCCTCCCTCGACCCTTGCCGAGCTAGTGACTCTGGCCTTACGCCATGCTGAGTGTGAAGAAGTTCTTAGTGCATGCCGAGGCGCAACCGGCTCGGGTCGGGAGGGGGACAAGAAGCGAGCACCCGAGTCAAGCTCGGGCCAAGGAAAGAGACGGAACCGAGATGGGGAGCACAAAGAACCATCCCGAAAGTACGAGCGGTACACTCCCTTAACTGCTCCAGTGTACGAGATATATGAAGACATCAAAGGCTCGGGACTCCTTCACCAACCCGAGCCAATGAGGTCAAAAAGTCACAATCACAGCAAACATTGCCTGTTCCACAGCGACCACGGGCATCACACCGGCGATTGCCACCAGCTCTAGGATCAGATCTAGCGCCTCGTCCGCCAGGGACATCTATCCCGGTTCGTGGCCGAGCATAAGGAAGAACGAGGCGCCCTAGAAGAAATCGACAACGCTCCTCGCTGGGTCCACATCAATGTCATCGCTGGAGGAGCTGCATCAGGAGGAGACAGTGGCCGAGGAAAGAAGCGTCATGCTGAGCGGGCGAGTCGAGCCATCGAGCCCCCCAAGGCCCCGCCATGTGATCCCCAGGTCATAGACTTCTCCGACCAAGACTTGGAAGGGCTGACCACCCGGCATGACGACGCCCTAGTCATATCGGCCACGATAAACCATTGTAACGTAGACAGAATTCTAGTTGACAATGGAAGTGTCCCTGATGTATTGTCTTACGAGTGTTTCATTAAGATGGGGGAGAATCCATCCAAACTCCGCCCGATCCGAACCCCCCTTTGCAGGTTCAATGGCCAGGCCACTTATCCCGAGGGAACCCTAAGCCTGCCAGTTACTCTCGGCGCCTCACCCAAAACCTTTACGGTTATGGTGGACTTCATAGTGATCAAGGGTATGATAGCATACAACGCGATCTTCGGCCGAGGAATCCTTAGCCGAACGAAAGCGGTGCCCTCTACCTATCACCAAAAGATGAAGTTCCCCACTAAAAATGGGGTGGGGGAAGTCTGGGGAAACCAGGCGACGGCCAGAGGGTGATATAATATCTCGGTTGAAGCCACAAGGTCAGACGGGAAGAACAAGGGCCCTCGGGAAGTCGAGGAAAAACCCGTAACCTCCGAGCCTGGAGGCGAGCTGCTAATGGTTTTCTAAACGACAACCCGACCCTAGAAGTAAAGATTGGAGCCGACCTACCATCTGAGGTTCAGCAGTAATACAAAGATTTTCTTTCCGGGTACATCCGAGTCTTTGCATGGTCTGATGATCAACTCCCCGGGATTATGGGAGAGAGGGTAATGCATAAACTCAACCTCGACCCGACCATGAAGCCCGTACAACAACGCAGAAGGAAGCGCGTGCCAAAGAAGCAGGCAATCATCAAGGAGCAAGTCACCAAGGGGCAAAAGACTGGTCTTTTTAGATCGGTCATGTACCCGACGTGGCTGGCTAATGTCGTCCTGGTGCCAAAAAAGCTTCAGGAAAGTGGCGAATGTGAGTGGACTTCACCAACTTGAACAAAGCCACACCAAAGGACTGCTATCCATTGCCGAGCATCGACCAACTGGTTGATTCAACCTCGGGCACTGAGATACTCAGCTTCCTGGATGCCTATTTTGGCTACCACCAGATCAGAATGGATCTAGAAGACATCGAGAAGACCGCGTTCATCACCGACTTCGGCATATACTGCTACACCCGGATGCCTTTCGGGTTGAAGAATGCTGGGGCCACTTACCAGAGGCTGGTCAATCATATGTTCGAGGGACAGCTCAGTCGGAACGTTGAGGCCTATATCGACGACATGCTCGTCAAGACCCCCAAGGCCGGGGACCACTTCACCGACCTAGCAGAGACCTTCGACACGCTCATGAGATACAATATGAAGCTCAACCCCACCAAGTGTGCCTGCGAAGTAAGATCCCAGAAAATTTCTGGGCTTCTTGGTGACCCAGCGTGGGATCGAGGCCAACCCCGACAAAGTCCAGGCCATCCTGGACATGTGCCCACCCACCTGCATCATGGATGTTCAACGCCTTATCGGGCGCATTGCCGCGCTCAGTAGATTCCTGTCCCATGCGGCCGAACGATGCCTACCTTTCTTCAAACTATTGAGGGGGCCCAAAATGGCATCTGCTACGTTCGCATGGGACGAGGAATGCCAAAGAGATTTTGCCGAGCTTAAAGAGTTCCTAGCTTCACCCCCGGTGCTTTCCAAGCCTGTCCCAGGTGAAGCCTTGCATCTCTATCTCTCGGCAACTCCATCCATAGTTAGCTCGATCCTGGTCAGAAATGACTCGGGAGTCGAGAGACCAGTCTACTACACTAGCAAGGTGCTCAACGCGGCTGAAAGAAGGTACCCCGTAACCGAGAAACTCGTGCTAGCGTTGGTTACCTCAGCCAAGCGCCTCCGACCCTATTTCCAAGGGCACTCCATCATCGTGCTGACCGATGAACCACTGAAGAGGATCCTCGCTCACCCTGAAGTCTCGGGATGCCTTGTCAAGTGGGCCATCATGCTCGGGGCCTACGATATATCGTATCGACCTCGCTCGGCTATCAAAGCATAGGCGCTCGCTGAATTTATCGCCGAGAGCACCATCCCGACCGAAGAACAATCTTCATCCGTGCCCAGGCCAACCTGGGAATTGTTCATCGACGGATCCTCCAACTCGGCGGGGAGCAGCACCGGCATCCTCCTGAAGTCCCCCGAAGGAGCAGAGCTACAATACGCCTTGAAGTTCAACTTCCAGGCATCCAATAACGCCTCCGAGTATGAAGCCCTTATCGCGAGAGCCCGCATGGCCCGGCGGCTGGGGGCTGAGCCAGTCAGAATTCACACTGACTCCCAACTGGTCGCTAGCCAGGGCAACGGTGATTATGAAGCTCGAGAAGAACCGATGGTCAAATACCTCCAGTTGGTCAGAGCCGTGGCACAATAGTTCAAGAGTTTTGAGGTAGTCCGAATAGCTCGGGAAGAAAACTCCCGAGCGGAGGCCCTCTCTCGGCTGGCCTCCTCTCTTGACCCCGAGGGTACTCGATCGATCCTTCTCGAAGAGCTAGACCGACCGAGCATTGATTCGGAGCTCCTGGCTGTTGACTTGGCCTCCCCAAGTGACTGGCGTACCCCCTACCTGTCGTGGCTCCAAGACTCTCAAAGAACCTCCCGACCCCCGGGAAGCCCGAAGATTGAAGTACCAAGCTCGGCGATTCATCATTCTAGACGGCACTTTATACCGAAGATCCTTCTTCGGTCCTCTCCTGAAGTTCCTCAGTACTGATGAAGCCAACCGAGCGATTCAAGAGGTTCACGAAGGCCTGTGTGGAGTGCATTTTGGAGGGAGGTCGCTCGCCAGGATCTTGCTACGGCAAGGTTACTTGTGGCCCACTCTACAGCGCGACTGCTCGACCTACATACAACAATGTGACCGATGCCAGCGATTTGACCACTTGGTCCATCAGTCGGTAAAGGAGCTCGTCACCCTAGCCCAGCCATATCCTTTCGCTCGGTTGGGAATCGACATCCTCGGGCCGTTCCCTACAGCTCAGGCCCAGAAAAAGTTCATCATCGTCGCCATCGATTACTTCATCAAGTGGATCAAGGCCGAAGCCACAGCTAGGATCACCAAGACAGTCGTCTGGAGTTTCGTCTTGAAGTCAATCATCTATCGCTGTGGCATCCCCGGGTGATAGTGAGCGATAATGGTCGGCAATTTGATTCTCATTATTTCCGAGACAGATGCGCCGACCTAAACATTCGCAATCACTTCACCTCGATCACCCACCCTCAGGCTAACGGGCTGGTCTAAAATGCCAATAAGACTATCTTAAAAGGCATCAAGATGAGGCTCGGCAAAGCCAAAGGCAGCTGGCTTGAGGAATTGCCGAACGTACTTTGGTCACACAGAACGACTCCCAGAATGGCAACCGGTGAAAGTCCCTTTCAGCTGGTGTACGGCACCGAGGCCGTGATCCCGTTGGAGATTGCCAATCCCTCCGAGTCATCTGTTTCTCGCCCGAGGCAAACGACCAGAAACTGCTCGAAAACCTCGACCTAGCGGATGAACTCTGAGAGAATGCCAGCATACGAGCAACGGAATATCAACGTCACCTCACTCGATACTACAATGCCAAAGTCTGAGATAGACACTTCCAGTCGGGAGACTTCGTTCTCAGAAAAGTCGAGGCCTCTCGACCACTTGAGGCGGCGGGCAAGTTATCCCCTAATTGGGAAGGCCCCTACCGAGTGGTCGAGACGCTCAGGAAAGGAGCGTACCGACTATCTACTATGGAAGGAGAACCCATCCCTCGAACGTGGAACGCAACTACACTACGCAAGTTTTACTTCTGAACGTCGAGCATTGTGTAAGCAGTATGAAATAAAATAAAAGTTTCCTTTCCCCTTTTATTCAAACAACTTGCTTGTACATCAGAAAGGCCGAAGCCAAGACAATACATGTCAAAAAAGCAAAAATCCATCTGGCGTCACCGTACGAGCCCATCGCTCAGCTGACTCGGTTAGCCTTCCCACGTCCAGCCACTGACACTGCTTCGTGCAGAAACTGGCTCGGATTAAGGGTAGTCGACCTCGTTGGCTCGGGTAACTCGGAACAAAGGTGACAATGGGATTAGGAAGAAGAAGGCTACCTTCCAAGTTGATAGAGATGGAGGAAGGGGAAGAAGGAATATGAATGAAGGCCTCCACTCTGCCAACTCTTTGGAAGGAAGAGAGTGCAAGCACCCTCCAAAGAGTGAAAAGGGGGGAGAAAAAGAAATCAGCAGAGCTGGACGAGGAGGCAGGGGAAAGCCCAGAAAGGAGGGAGCTTAATTGTTTTCCCCTCCCCTCGGGATGGAGTCGACAGGTCAGGGACAATAGTTCGACATGCCCCATCATGTCGAACCTCCTTCCCGAGTAACCTCCCCGCCAGCGCCATCGGAATGATAAAAGAGGGCGACGTGCTTCCACACGTCGAGCGCCCTTCAAATCCGACCGCCAGCCGTCGAACTCCCTTCAAATCCGAAGCAGCAAGGACTCTCTGCACTCCATCATCGGTAGCTTAGTCTTCCAGAGCATCTTCCATGCTTCAAATTTGACGGCACAACGCTTCGTGAAGAAGGAGAGAGGGAAGACTGTCAGAGAAAACCCTAAGCGATGAAGAGGGAGAGACACCCTTAAGACCTTTTATATGCGAAGGGCGGTTACTTGCCTTAAATGATTCTCCCCTCGAAAACACGCTAAAGGGACTTCTCCTTATGGACGGTCATCTTAGACTCCTCGGTTCCATCCTAACGGGACACACGAAGCGGCTGGGCTGTTAAAGCATGAGAAAACAGAAAGACACCCTGTCAGACGATCGCCCAGCCATCATGCAAGATCCGCGCAGAAAGTATCGACACTTTCTAGCTATTGCAGATACGCTAGTCAAACTACGACAATGGCGGTACAAAAGAGTTAAGTCTTCATCATAACGCTACTACGTTACGTTCTCTACACAAAAAAAGAAGCTTTTCTTCAAAAAAAGGAAAACATAGAAGGAGAAAAAGCAAAATAGATACATTAGGCCTCTGGCCCATCCTGAGGCTCGGAAGTGGGAGGCTTGGACGGTCTGCCCCCGGTACCCTCGGTGACGGCCGACCTTGGCACTGACCCCACCGGCGTGGGAACTGCCTCAGTTGCGTGCCCTCCCGAGGCATCCGGAGTTGGCGACCCCTCGGACGAAGAGTCCCCCTGGTCTCTTTCCTCCGACGCCGAACCAGAAGAACTGGAGGATGATAAATCTGAGTCATAGCATTGCCCGGACGGGAAATTGATTGTCTTGGACGCTTGCTCCTCCACGTAAGAGATGGCCCGGTCATAGCCTTGCTTGAATCCCTTGCGGATGCCCCGGCGAAGTGCTGACTCATAGTAGGGGAGGGCAGCCTCCTTAAGATCGACCCGGTAGGCCTCCGAGCGTTTGTATTGCTCGAGTGCCTCCTCCCCGGCCGATTCCAACCTACCGGCGAGTTCGGCCTGTTGTGCCCCTGGTTTTGATGATAACAACCATGAGATATGAATGATGTATTTCAATTCAATGATGAATTAAAGTTTGATTCAATAAATGCTTGATTTCATCCTTGTGCTAGAAAGGAACAGGGTCGACGCTGGGAGCTTACAGCGTCCACGCAGCAGTCGAAGAAGCCTTCACCAATATCTTCACAAGTTGCTCCACTGCGTCAACGCCAAGATAGAGCTGCGTCAACGCAGCAGTTACAAAGGGAGAAGCAATGGCTTACTGGTATACTCTGATGCGTCAACGCCTTGATCAAGTAGCGTGAACGCAGCAGTTCAAGCATTCCTTGTCGTAGCCTCTGGAGTACCTTGGCAGCGTCGACGCTGCAGTTCGATGAGTCGACGCTGCAGTACGATGGATTGCCACAACTGTATAAAGCGCAACTAATGAGTGGACGCAGCTGCTTCCTGCGTCAACGCACTCAGCATGAAACCTGAAGCTTGAAGAAGGGTGCGTTAACTCCTTGGGGCAAGAGGGTCGACGCCATCTAATCCAAGTTGCAGAGCACGATAAGTGGATCCCACCTTCAGTCACTATCTGCCACATCAGCCAAAAGCGGATAAGGTCTCGTAGCTTCTACCACTCCAGAAGGTTCCCCACGTGAGCAATCATAAGGATAACCAAAAAATCAGGGTGGTGGCCCACCTGCCTCACGTGAAATATTTTGTGCGCGGGAAGACCACAAAACAGGTTCACCCGAGAACAAAAGGAAACAGATTGAAGAGGAAAAAGGCGAGAACGATAGAGGCGAAGAGGAGAACGATATAGGCGTATAGAAGAACGAGAGAGGCTGAGAGCAGAACTGGACGAAGGCTGCTGAAGAACCAGATCAGAAGATCATCGCGCCACCAAGACTCTTCTACATTCCAGACGGAGGAGATTCAAGGATCGAAGCTCATGCGTATGGACATGGATCTCTCTGTTGGTGATCTAAATTCCGCTGCGTCCAAGTGCTGAAGTTTGATTTCTTATCTTTTAGTTTTCCTATTATTTTTGAACATTGTATTCCTCTCCTTCACTGGATTTAGTGAAGAGAGGGTGATTCTGATTCAGCGGGTTGTGCTGAGATCAGGGGTGTTAAGGCTGTGTGCCTTCAAGCTGTTTGACAGCGGATTTGAGGATTTGTTCCTCGTTGTTTTCTGTTGGGGTAGTCAACAGTGTAGAGGAATTACTTCCTCGGTTTAGCAAAGCTGTGAAGCTCAGCAGGGTTCCTCACTAGTTGAGTGGGGAGGTGGACGTAGGTCTCCATTGGGTGACCGAACCACCTTAAAATTGCGGTCTCTTGTGTGGTTTGGTTTTATCTTCGCAATCTGTTCCTCGCTAGATGCATGATATGCACGTTCTCTGATTGGCTTGATTTAGTATTTCAATTAATCATCTAGGTGTGGTGCTTCTGATTCAAATTGCTCTATTATAATTTTTATAAGGTCAACCTATTCACCCCCTCCCCCTCTAGCTTGACCGTCCTCTCGATCCAACACGTGGTATCAGAGCGCCAGGCTCTCTTACAAAGGTTTCACAGCCTAGAGAGAACTAATTGAGAATCGAGGACTCATGCCTGAGGGGTACGCAATGAATAGGCCACTATTTTTTGATGGGACTAATTATTCGTACTGGAAAAATCGCATGCAAGTATTTTTAAGAGCGCAGGATCATGAAATCTGGAGAGTAGTGAGCAAAGGGCCATACCAAATTGAAGGCGATGAAGAACTCTGGGTGAAGGAGCAAATTCGAAAGTCAAACGTAAATTGGCAAGCCATGAACATTATGCAGTGCTCACTCCATCCCAAGGAATTCTCGCGTGTATCCTCATGCTCCAGCGTAAAAGAAATGTGGGATAGACTCGAGGTAATCTACGAAGGTACCTCAGAGGTAAGAGAGACAAAAGCTAACATGTTAATTTCAGAATATGAATCTTTTCGGATGAAACCTGAGGAAAGTGTATCTGAAATGTATGCCAGACTAACTCTTCTTGTGAATGGTCTTAAAGGTTTAGGAAAGATCTACAGTGACTATGAGGTAGTTAGGAAGATTCTTAGATCCCTAACTCCAATCTGGCATACCAAAGCCACGGTCGTTGAGGAATCAAGGAACCTTCCCACCACCAAACCAGACGAGCTAATAGGTTCTCTTATGGTTTATGAACTGAACTTAAAAAGAGCAGATGAGGACATGAAGAAGAAAAAACCCCTTGCATTGAAGGCTGGTTCCAGCAGCAAGGAAAGCTCAGATGATAGTCAGTCACCTTCATCTGATGATGACTCAAGTGAAATAGCCATGCTTACTAGAAAATTCAAAAAATTCTTAAGAAAGGGAGGTAAGACTGATAGATATAAAGGATATCAGGTAAGAACTAGCTCAAAACTCAACCCAGATAATCCTAAGAAATCTGATAAAGTTGTTTGCTACAAATGCAGGAAACAAGGACACATTAAGTCGGAGTGTCCTGAGAATGTGAAAAAGACACAGTCAAAGTGGAGAAATAAAAAGCCCAAGGCCATGGTAAGCACTTGGAGTGATGAAGAAAAAGATGAAGATGAAGAAAGCACCTCTGAAGAAGAAAGCGAGGTGAAAATGTGCTTCATGGCAAATGGTGATGATCAAGTCGAGGTAACCTCTCCCTTTGCAGACTTTTCCTGTGATGATTGGGAAGAAGCTTTTAACGAATTGCTGGATAAGTATGAAGATGTTAAAAAGGAAAATAAATATCTAAAGAAAAAGAAAACTCAAACCAGTCCAGAAGATGATTTGAATGAAAGAGTCAAAACGCTAAATGCTGAAATCGTGTGTCTAAAAAGGGACTTGGAAGAAAAAGATGAGTATAAGAGACAGCTAATTGAAATAAAGAGAGAAAATGATTTTCTATTGAAGATGCATGATGAATTGAAATTAAGAATGCAGAGATTGGAAAAAGAAGTAAAAATTACTGAAGAGAAATATGAGGCCATTTGTGGAGTCAATGCAAAACTTCAAGAAAATCTGAAGAAATTAGAGGAAGAGAACCTAAGCAAACAAGCATCCCTCGAAAAAATGACACAGGGTAAAGACAACATTGATGCTGTTATGGGAATTAAGTGCAACTTTGGAAAAGAAGGGCTTGGATTCAATCCTACTAAAAAGAAAGAACTGGGAGCTAGAATGGTGACATTTGTCTCTGGGAAGGACACATCTGAAGAGAGGCAAATGGATGAAAACAAAAAGGATGAGAAGAATGAGAAAGGATCAAAACAATCTAATGAAATAAGAAAAGAAAAAGGAAATGAGAAAGGGAAGGCAACATTGAATGTTAACAAACATAAAAGCACATTTATGTTCAAATATGCCTCTTCAGGTCAATATAGGAATCCTAGATTTGATTCATCAACCCAACAGCAATCCTATAGAAGATCAGAAGGATTAAGGCGGGGTAGAAGTCAACCGCGTCAACGCACTGCTCACATGGCGTCAACGCACCTAGCCTTCCAGAAAGGGCATTCGGTTAGAAATACTCAGATGCGTCGACGCAATCACTACCATGAGTCAACGCAGTACATGTACCAGAACCCTCATGATAGTTATGGCAGGTGGATGAGTCAACGCAGCAACACTAAAGGGTCTACGCACTCAACTCTCAATCAACCAAGAAGCATGCATTCATCTAGAGTCCTTAAGTCAAATTTCCCTAATACTTCATGGAGTCATCACTATCAATGGCACAGGAATAATCACAAGTCTGTCAAATCATTGAACTCACCATATCAAAGACCCTCTCAACAGCAACTATGGATCCCCAAGAGCTTGATATCCTACCTGAACACGTCCTATGGTTTGAAGGGACCCAAGTATATCTGGGTTCCAAAATCTCTTGTGTAATGTGTTTTGCAGGAGTGTCTTGCAGCTGTACATAATAGGTGGTATCTCGACAACGGCTGCTCAAGGCACATGACAGGGGATAAAGCAAAATTTTGTGTCTTGATAGAGAAAGACAGGGGTCATGTTACATTTGGTGGAAACAATAAAGGGAAAATTATTGGAAAAGGTAAGGTAGGTAAAAATCCTTCAAATTTCATTGATGATGTGTTACTTGTTGATGGCTTAGAATATAATCTACTTAGCATAAGCCAGCTGTGCGATAAAGGAAATAAAGTTGTGTTTGATGATCACACTTGCACCATTTTAGAGATGAGTTCTGATAAAGTTAAATTCATTGGAAAAAGAAAAAAACAACATGTACGTTGTAGATTTAGATGACCCTGCACATAACAATCTGTGTCTTGCTGTGAATAAAAGTGAACTTGCTTGGTTGTGGCACCGCAGACTAGGGCATGCTAGCTATAGCGTCTTGCATAAGTTAGCAAAGTTTAACATGGTGAAAGGTCTGCCAGATGTATCATTTAAACGAAATGACAAAGTTTGTAGCGCATGCACTCAAGGTAAACACACCAGAAAATCATTTAAGTCCAGACTTGAAACTCAATCATCTAAACCTTTTGAACTCATTCATATGGATTTTTTTGGACCAACTAGAACAGCTAGTGTGAGTGGAAATAAATATGGATTTGTTCTAGTGGATGATTTCTCTAGGTTTACTTGGGTGTTCTTTCTAACTCACAAGAATGATGCATTTGAAGAATTTCAAGCATTCTTCAAGAATGTGCAACAGGATGGTAAGTTTGCCATTTCATCTATCTTGTCAGATCATGGAGGAGAATTTGACAATTCTGAATTTGATGATTTTTGCAGAGTCACAGGAATTTCACACAAGTTCTCATCTCCAAGAACTCCTGAACAAAATGGGATTGTGGAAAGAAGAAATAGAACCCTTGTGGAGATGGCAAGAACTATGCTGATTGAAGGACAACTCCCAAGGAAGTTCTGGGCAGAGGCGGTAAATACAACTTGTTATATTGTGAACAGGGCAATGGTAAGACCTCAGGCCAAAAAGACTCCATATGAATTAATGAAGGGTAAGAAACCTTCAGTTACTTATTTTAGAGCCTTTGGATCAAAATGCTTTGTTCAAAATAATGACAAACGGACGTTGGACAAATTTGAACCTAAAAGTGAACCTGCCATCCTTCTAGGATATTCTAGTCACTCTAGGGCCTACAGAGTCCTAAATCTAAAAACACATGCTGTTGAAGAATCACCTCATATTGTGTTTGATGAAATGAATGAAAATTCTAAGATTGAGGAATCATGTAGGGATGAAGATGAAGGGAATTTCCTTAAAGAAAAGGAAGAACAGAATCTCCAAGATGAAGAGACAAGGCCAAATGATGATCATGCAGAATCAACCCACCATGGTGATTCAGGTATAAATGAAGGTAACTCTCTAACCGATGTCAGGATGCTAAGGGATCATCCTTTATCCAATGTCATTGGTAACTTGCATGAACCTGTTAGAACTAGATTTCATTTTAGAGGTGTTGAGGAAATGGATAATCTAGCCCTTGTCTCTCAAATTGAACCAAAAAATGTTTCTGAAGCATTGAAAGATAGTAATTGGATAAACGTAATGCATGAAGAATTACATCAATTCAAAAGAAAAAAGGTGTGGTATCTTGTGCCAAGACCCAAAGAGCTTGCTGTAATTGGAACTAAATGGGTCTTCAGAAATAAACAAAATGAAAATGGAATGGTAGTTAGGAATAAAGCTAGGCTGGTAGCACAGGGTTATAATCAAGAATTTGACATTGACTTTGAGGAATCCTTTGCTCTAGTAGCTAGATTAGAAGCCATTAGATTATTACTTGCTTATGCTTGCTGTCATGGAATAATGTTACATCAAATGGATGTGAAGAGTGCTTTTCTAAATGGGTCAATAAAGGAAGAAGTTTATGTTGAACAACCCCCTGGTTTTGAATGCACAGAAAATCCTAACCATGTGTACAGATTGGACAAAGCTCTATATGGACTCAAACAGGCACCTCGAGCGTGGTATGATAGACTCAACTCGTACCTCACAGAGAAAGGCTACTCTAGAGGTAAAGTGGACCAAACTCTGTTCACCAAGGTAAGAAATTCAGATATTATTCTGGTTCAAATTTATGTTGATGATATAGTTTTTGGTTCCACTAAAATCAGCATGTGTGAGGAGTTTGCCAGCTTAATGACCACTGAATTTGAAATGAGTCTAATGGGTGAGCTTAAATTCTTTCTGGGTCTGCAAATCACTCAAAGCAAGGAAGGATGTTTCATCAACCAGGCAAAGTACATCTCTGAGTTGCTTAAGAAATACAAAATGAAAAATCTGAAAGCAATCAGCACACCTATGAGCACCACTACAAACTTGGATGCAGATTTGACAGGTAAACAAGTTGATGCAAAAACATATCGAGGTATGATTGGATCACTCCTCTATCTTACTGCATCTAGGCCAGACATTCAATTTTGTGTATGCATGTGTGCTCGTTTTCAATCTGATCCTAGAGAATCCCACTTAAGTTCTGTCAAGCGTATCTTTCGATACCTTGCTGGAACTCGAGATTTAGGGATTTGGTACCCTACGTCTTGTTCTTTTGATCTTGTATCCTATTCAGATGCAGATTATGCTGGATGCAAACTGGACAGGAAAAGCACGAGTGGCTATTGCCAATTTTTGGGAGGATGTTTGATTTCTTGGGCTTCCAAGAAACAGCACTCAGTGGCACTATCAACTACAGAGGTAGAATATGTCGCTGCAGGGAGTTGTGGTACTCAAGTGTTGTGGATCAAACACTAACTCCAAGATTATCAAACTGATCTTGGGTGTGTCCCCATATTGTGTGATAACACAAGTGCCATAAACCTGGCCAAAAATCCTATCCAGCACTCTAGGACCAAACACATAGAAATTAGACACCATTTCTTAAGAGATGAAGTGATAAAAGGAAATTTTAAACTCATATTTGTTGAATCACAATCTCAATTGGCCGATATTTTTACCAAGCCTCTCAACAATGATAGATTCTCTTATCTTAGAAGAGAGCTTGGTCTGTGCAATTATAATATGGATGCCTGATTTGTGTGCCTGACTTATCTTCTAGAAAATGAATGATTAAACTTGTCTTGGTTTGAAGTGCATATGTCATAAACTCAGGGGGAGCTCAGTCTTCTGTGCTTGGTATGTCTATCTTTCCATCAATAAATTCATAATGAATATAGTTTCAGCATGATACTCATTTTATTGGCAGTTATAATTTCATTCATGCATGGTATGAGGGGGAGTTAGCTTCAGATTACCTTCTTGGTGTCAAAATGATGAACAAAGTGCAGAGTTGTTATTGCTGGTTGGTTGGTTGAGTTAACGCAGTGTGGAAATAGGGTTAACGCACCAGACAGCTTGTTCTTTGAGAATCTGGTGTGAAGTGTCTCTGGATGGTTGAATGAGTTGACGCAGCAATGAGACTGAGTTGACGCTGTGATCAGTTGTTTTCGGAAACAGAACCCATCTATGAGCGGCCTTGATGGATGAGTTAACGCAGTTATAAGGCTGGGTCAACGCAGCAGTGTTATATACTCTTCTTTTGGAGACTTCCCTATCTCAAATCAACTTTCTCTGTTCATTTATCTCGTCCCTTCCATTCTTATCTCTCAATAAAGCCTCCTTGACATTCTTGTATGAGGGAAAAACTCTAGAGAACTGAGACATGTAGACGATGTCTTAAATTCAGGGGGAGTTACAGTGAAAATTCCTATTGAGTTGAGATATGTTCTGAACAGCTCTATGAAAAGCTAATGATAGGAGATCTATAATTCTTATGGTGTTTGAATTCAAGAACTTTTGAACCCAATAATGCACTATGTATGGAATAAAAGCTGAACAATTTAATAAAACCAGGACCTTGTCATCTCTCAAACCTTATATTGTTCAACAGTAAAGAAACCACTGTGTGTAGAGGAATTTAATATTTGTATTGGTAATAAACCCAGATATTGAGTATAAACGCTGAAGAAACAATCTCTTACACATGTTATAAAATGCAGAGCAATGGTGGCTATTCACTGAGAAACTAGCCCTATGCACCAAAAAAGTGCTAAAGAGCAAGTCATGAGGTGCGCCACTATCTCTGTCTTCAAGTAAAAAAAATAAACCATTTCAGAGCAATGGTAACTATTGACTGAGAAACTACCTTCAAGCACCTATGAAGTGCTGATAGGCATGTCATGACGTAAGTTGCCAACTCTGATCCATCTATGCAGAATAGTTTGCTATGCTGAGTAACCGGGGACTCGGGTGTCTAATAAACATGTGTACCCGTGTCAAAAGGCTAGCCATACTTGACTGCAAATGAAAACATAAAAAGGCAAATGTGAAAAATAATGAAAACATGTGAGTGTGATTGATCTGAAGCTCGTTATTCAACTTGGTCTGTTATCAATGCCAGTTAAATTTCTCTCTCTTCAAAAGGCAACTTGAAATTGACAAATATAAGGAACAGAAATGAAAATGGTTCTAGTGTGAAAAAAGTTCCTCTTTTTTCTCCAGGCAGGTGCCTTTGGTGGTTCACATTTTTTTTATTCAACGCTTTAAGATTATTTCTTCTCTTTATCATTAATTGAATTGGAGCCTTTTTACACATCTCTCTCATGGGAACTCGATCTGCAATACTTAAAAATCCTTGACTATGAGCATCTCTACTCCATATCTCAGCATCTTAAGAAAATTCCTTGTACAGATGACCTTCTTGCTACTCTTCTTGCACATATTCGTTTGTTTCTGCTTCACTGCGTCGACGCTGTATCCCTTGGCGTCAACGCAACGTTTCCAGAACCACTTTTACTTTTTCCAGTTCGCGGACTTGAACCGGGTGAACCGCTCACTGAAAAGGGTTTCGAAACTCCTTTAAAAGCGGAACGTGACCGCCGTTCGTCTTTATTTCCCTTGAAAGCCTTTGTCGTTCTATCTTTCGAGCTCTCCCAAACCCTTTCCTGTTTCATTCTTCCTCCTCCCGCTGCCATGGCTCCTCCGACATCTACTCACAAGGGAAAGAAGAAGGTAGAGGATCATCCAAGAAGCTCAGCATCAGCTGAAGACAATTTGGAGCCCCGCTCCAAAGCTGCTCACGATAAAGGGAAGCGGAAAGAGATGCGTCCACGCGCTCCCAGCCTGCCAACCAAAAAGAGAAGGGAATCTTATGTCAGGTCAGATAAGAAGGGTTCATCTGCAAGTGCTGCAACGGGACAGAAAGGTGCGGCCAGCTCACTTACCGTCACTGTGGACGAACCTCTGAAGGTTCTTATTTCCCGGTATATTGCTGCTACCGACCATCAAATGCTTGACGTTTTTCCAGAACTGTTTCCTACCTTGGACTATCAGGGATGGTGGTCTTTTGTTACAACCCACAAGGTATATTACCCCACCCTGGTCAGAGAGTTCTACAAAAATTTGAAATATGAACCTCAAGTTCAAAAACTCACATCAACTGTCCGGAATGTCAGTTTTGAGTTATCCAATAAATTGTTTGCCAAAGCCTGGAAAATTCCCAAGAATGGAGTTCAACTACATAGCTTTGAGTATGATGAGCATGAAGCTTATGCTCTCCTGACTGATAAACCGAGTGATCCTTCCGATGTCAGAGAAACTTATTTGTCCAGTCTCAAAGCAAATCAATTCCCTCCATTGAATAGACTGCTCCACCACATTTGCACATCAATGGTCACACCACAGAGCAGTGGTAGGAAAAGGGTGACTGAGATGCAGAGATTTCTACTTTACTGTATGCTGAAGAGAATACATATTTCCCTGTCTGATGTAGTTATTCAAACCATGGGGTCATGCTTGACACAATCTAGCACACTTAAATATGCTGCTCCCTTGACTGCTATTTTTTGAAAAGTGGGAGTAGACTTTGGTTCTGAGAAGAAAATAATCATTCCTCAAGGGAATGTTTACACACTTTCTTATATTCAGAAATTTATGGGTTTTAAAGTTATTGATGGTAAGCCAGTTCGAACTCTTCCTAGTCAGCAAACAGCTCCATTAGAAACAAGCATTGCGGATGCTAGTCACGCAAACAGAACAGAGGTACCAATTCCTCCTGTGGTGAGAGAAGAAAGACAAGAGGGTAGTTCAGCAAGAGAAGAGCATGAATTTGAGGAACCATTTGCTCAATCATCAAGCCCTCAGCTGGAAACTGGGCAACCCAGTGGCACTGCACCTTCATTGGAACCCCTTATGACTAGAGCTATTGGAATTTATAGAAGACCTTTTCCAACTTCTGATGAAGCTCCACCTCCAGCCACTGTTGAAGAGATGTTTGCACACATGACAATGATGCTGCAACGTCAGGATGCCAAAATGGACAAGTTAATGGAGTTTACAAGCTATCATCTCAACAAACTGACTTCTCGGATTATCCAATTTGAAGTCTCTGTCTTATCCGAGTGGCAAAGATTCTTACTAAACAAGATGCTATCTGACCAAGCTACAAGGAAAGTCCTGCAGAACATATCAACTCTTCTTGACAAGTTATCTACACTGGTGACTGATATGCACAGTAATCAAGCTTCATTTTTTCAATCCCTTGCCAAGATTATTGATTTATGCTTTGATGTGCGGATAGCCGTTGAAACCATCAAAGGTCCTGTCAATGCAGTTCCCCAATGCCTCAAGGCAATGTTAGAAAAGATTGACAAAGTGATTGCAGCAATTCAGTCAATTGGGGAACTATCTAAGTCATCAGTTGATCTTCCTTCTGCCATTGACAGTGTACGCTCCACTCTAAGTCATCAGCTGGGTGAACTATCTCAGGATATCCGAGATTTACTAGCCAGAGATCCATCTGGCCAGCAGCAGCCTCGCCAGCCAACTACTCAAGGGCAATCCTCTCTTCAGCAACAACAACCTCCTTCTGCTAGAAGATACAATCGCTTCTTCCACCCTTGAGATAGCTCTTCCACGTTTCCTCCCCTTCTTGATGAAGTCAAAGGGGGAGAATGTTATGAATGCATCAATCATGAATTCAAGCTGGAAACTTGACCAAAGCTCATTGCATCTGCATCAATCATATTGACTAACTTGAATGAATGTTTTTCTTTTTGTCTGGTTCTATAATGTAAATTCTTGAACTTGAATGAATGACAAAATTATACTTTGATTTAGTCAATGATTTGATTTCCTGTTAATCTGAAGCTTTTTGCTTGATTTGAATAACCTTGACTGTTTAGATGCAATGTTATGAATGGCATTCAACTCATAGTTGCCATCATCAAAAAGGGGGAGATTGTTGTGCCCCTGGTTTTGATGATAACAACCATGAGATATGAATGATGTATTTCAATTCAATGATGAATTAAAGTTTGATTCAATAAATGCTTGATTTCATCCTTGTGCTAGAAAGGAACAGGGTCGACGCTGGGAGCTTACAGCGTCCACGCAGTAGTCAAAGAAGCCTTCACCAATATCTTCACAAGTTGCTCCACTGTGTCAACGCCAAGATAGAGCTGCGTCGACGCAGCAGTTACAAAGGGAGAAGCAATGGCTTACTGGTATACTCTGATGCGTCAACGCCTTGATCAAGCAGCGTGAACGCAGCAGTTCAAGCATTCCTTATCGTAGCCTCTAGAGTACCTTGGCAGCGTCGACGCTGCAGTTCGATGAGTCGACGCTGTAGTACGATGGATTGCCACAACTGTATAAAGTGCAACTAATGAGTGGACGCTGCTGCTTCCTGCATCAACGCACTCAGCATGAAACCTGAAGCTTGAAGAAGGGTGCGTTAACTCCTTGGGGCAAGAGGGTCGACGCCATCTAATCCAAGTTGCAGAGCACGATAAGTGGATCCCACCTTCAGTCACTATCTGCCACATCAGCCAAAAGCGGATAAGGTCTCGTAGCTTCTACCACTCCAGAAGGTTCCCCACGTGAGCAATCATAAGGATAACCAAAAAATCAGGGTGGTGGCCCACCTGCCTCACGTGAAATATTTTGTGCGCGGGAAGACCACAAAATAGGTTCACCCGAGAACAAAAGGAAACAGATTGAAGAGGAAAAAGGTGAGAACGATAGAGGGGAAGAGGAGAACGATATAGGCGTATAGCAGAACGAGAGAGGCTGAGAGCAGAACTGGACGAAGGCTGCTGAAGAACCAGATCAGAAGATCATCGTGCCACCAAGACTCTTCTACATTCCAGACGGAGGAGATTCAAGGATCGAAGCTCATGCGTATGGACATGGATCTCTCTGTTGGTGATCTAAATTCCGCTGCGTCCAAGTGCTGAAGTTTGATTTCTTATCTTTTAGTTTTCCTATTGTTTTTGAACATTGTATTCCTCTCCTTCACTAGATTTAGTGAAGAGAGGGTGATTCTGATTCAGCGGGCTGTGCTGAGATCAGGGGTGTTAAGGCTGTGTGCCTTCAAGCTGTTTGACAGCGGATCTGAAGATTTGTTCCTCGTTGTTTTCTATTGGGGTAGTCAACAGTGTAGAGGAATTACTTCCTTGGTTTAGTAAAGCTGTGAAGCTCAGCAGGGTTCCTCACTAGTTGAGTGGGGAGGTGGACGTAGGTCTCCATTGGGTGACCGAACCACCTTAAAATTGCGGTCTCTTGTGTGGTTTGGTTTTATCTTCGCAATCTGTTCCTCGCTAGATGCATGATAGGCACGTTCTCTGATTGGCTTGATTTAGTATTTCAATTAATCATCTACGTGTGGTGCTTTTGATTCAAATTGCTCTATTATAATTTTTATAAGGTCAACCTATTCACCCCCTCCCCCTCTAGCTTGACCGTCCTCTTGATCCAACATGGCCTTCTCCCTCTCCGCCTCGGATAACCTTTGCTTGGCCTCGACCATCTGCTTCTCCACCTCGGCTCGATCAGCCTAGGACTCCATTCGAAGACGCACGGCTTCCTTGGCTCAATCCACTAGCTCGGCGCGCTCAGCCTCCCACCGGCCATCTAGCTTGACGCGGGCCAAACGCACCTCCTCCAGAAGCTTGCTCTTCCTCTCGAGCGACTCGCGGGCCCAAGCTAGTTGTTCGGACATCGTCCGGGCCTCCACCTGGCTCACTCGCGCCAGCTCTTTAACTGAGGATAGCTCCCATCGAAGCCCGTCACGCACCTCGGTGAGTTGAGCCACCTTCCTGTCCGACCCACCAAGGGTCCAGGCAAGGGTCGACCGCTCCGACTCCGACCAAGGGTAAGCTTTAGCCAGAGTGGCCCCCATCTGGGCCAAGACCAAGCCGCCCTCCATAACCAGCTCGAGAGCCGCGGGCGGGGAGCGTTGCCTATCTCCCCCCTTCACCACCTTTGCAGCTGTGCTACGACATACCTGATACAGAGGGCCCTGGATGCCCAGCCTCTCCAGAGCCACCGAAATAAGGGCCCCACCTCTGAACGGCATCTCCTCGGGAGCCCAATCGGCCGGCCCGGATCGAGCCGCTGCTTCATCCGCCCCTCCTACCGTGGTCGGTTGGGGCTGTGTCACCGCTGCTCGCGACCCCCCGGCCTCGACCGGCTCGGCACCTGCACCGCCACCCGAAGCGTCGCCCGCCTCAATCGACGCCCCAGTCTCGGTCGTGGTCCCAGCATCGCCTGCTTCAACCCTGGCCCCCTCGGTTCCCGCTGAGGGGAGAGCCGATCCAACGACGCCGCCACCCCCAGAAGCAGTCTCAGCATCGTCGGCCCCCTCTCACTCGGCGGATAGGGGAGCCGGCCCAACATGGTCGGCCCTATCTCGCTCGGAAGTGGGGAGAGTCACCGAGCCAGAGTCCCCTTCGATAACAGGGTCAAACCCGTCTTTCTTGGCCCGCGTCTTGGCCTTCACGGCGTCCCGTATCATGCCCTCTACGGGATCTTTGCGTTTGCACTCCCGCGTCCTGGAAGTCCCCTCCTGGGCCATTCCCTTGCCCTTGTCTCGGGCTCAGGAGCGCCCCTCGGGAGCTCGCGGCTCATTGGCAGCCGAATCATCACCGAAATGGATCACTGCCTGCTCGGCCGTGGGCTCCGCCTGGCGTCTGCGCAGAAGCAGATATGATCAGAAAAAGAAAATGGTCTCATCATCCGATGAAGAAGCTGATCCATAGCATCTGAACCTGTCGGCTGTAGCCACGTGAGAAGGCACCGCTCGATGTTCTCCAGGGTAATCAGCTCCTCCGTGGACTGGCGATGCTTCAGCAAAATGGCCGCATACTTCTCCACATCCGAAGAAAACTCATCCTGCCTCGGAGGGATGTTCGGATGGAAATTGGGGATTACGGGACACCTCCAAGTCTCCTCCACCGAAGAAATCCCCACCTAGAAGAACTGAGTTTTCCATCTCTTGTGCGAAGAATCCTTCGCGGCCAAGGAGACACAGTGATGGGGACATCACCTCCCATGCCCACGTTCACAGCTCGTCTCCTCGCCCCGGTTGCATCCGGCATGGTCTACTTATTTAATTTTGAGTCCTATGTAATTTTTATTTGAGCCATTTGATGTATTTTCCCTTTTATTTGAGTCATGTCCCTAGGTCTTTTATTTATTTTCGTAAGTTTGAGTGTCATTAGGTTGATTAGATTAGCTATTGGGCCCAATTCATTGGGCTAGGCCCAAGGGCGCCCCCTACCCCCTTGGTTATTTGTCTTTGTAGCAAGAGTCAGGGACTTTTTATAAAATGTGGGTTGCCTATATATAGGACCCCATTCCCCCCCATTTGAAGTTAATGAATGAATATTTGAATTTTTTAGTGTCCAACTTAAATCTTCTTCTTTTGGTGAGAAGCCAATTGAGTGGGTGAGAAGCCCCTATCCCCCCTCTCTCTCTCTCTACATCTCTCTCTAGAAAGTTATTTTCTCTCTCCTTCACTTTCTCTCTCTAAAACCTGCGCCCCATTCTCTCTCCTACCCTCCCAACCACCTTTCTCTCTCTCCCCCCTCCAATAACTCATCCCCAACTCCCCACCACCCCACCTTAACTCCACCCCAGCCCCAAGGGAGATTCCACCACTCCCCACTCAACCCTCCAACCACCAACCACCCACTCCCCTTCCCCAAGCACCCTCTCATCTCCCAAGGGAGAATTCCCCACTCCCCAAGCCCCCCCTTTACCTTCCCCACACAACCCTTCCCATTCCCAAGACCAAAAATTAATCCCACCCTTAAACCCATTTTCAAATTCCCTTTCCCTCTCCCTCCCAACACCAAATTCGTAGCTCCTCCTCCCACCACCTGTTAGATCCCCTTCCAGACCCCATTCTTCCCCTCCCACACCTTGGAACACCCCCTCCTAGACCCCCTCACAGCCAGGGCTCTCCCCACACTCAACCACCCCCATTTCCTCTCCCATATACCACATTCCCCCCCATCATCTTCAACCTACAATTCTCAGTTCGCAGGTAGCAGAGGAGTGCCCAGTTGCAGAGACTGCCACGTCTTCACCTGGAAGCTTCAGAGGGCATACCATATACCGGTGGAATCTTCGTCCAATCTACTTTGTAACGGAGGTGGTCCCGTCCCGTTCTGAGTTCATGGTCGCCCAGGGGAGCCGTTCTTCCCCGACTGTGCACTTCCTCCCTGAAGACCAACCTGAAGCTGACTCCTAAAGCTACCACGACCACTCTCTTGAATATCTGGAGGCGAGGCTTGGCCAGGAGCTTCTTCGACAAGTCTACTTCCAGAATCAAGAAGCGGAGCTCTATTTTGCGCCCGGAATCAAGAGTTCTCATTTTCTTCCTCCGGGTGTGCGGTTCTGCTTCCTGACAGTCTGCTCCGACCCCCCCTCATTGTTCAAGCTCTACCGGTCTACTCCAACAATGTTTGGCATCCCCATTGGTCTCACCGACGGTTCCAATGACTCCAGCGGTGCCTGATTCTGAGCTCTGGAGCGCTTGTGGCAACCTCTTCTTCTTGCAGTTGTGAACCTGAAGTAGTCAGAACTGAAGACCTGCCACCCTGTTTGAGCTTCTGTCCCGACCAGCACCTTTGACCAGAGAAATTAACAAAATTCAGGCGTCATCCCGATCCAGCTATGAAGAAATTCCAACTGGTTTCGTCATCAACAAAAATCGGGAGTGGTCGCAGCGTCAAGGTATCCAACTGTCTGTCCTGAAGCACATGAAGCGGACAGAATCGGCATCGGCTCCCATGTTAGCTTCTAGCTCGGTTTCGCCCCTCCCCGCTTAGACGGCTGAAGGCTCCTCCCTATGTGGAGGTAGTTTTGGATGTATTAACAATTCTCCCCCCCCCAAGAACCCCCTCCTACGAGAGGTGTAGTGTTGTAACATCATAAATAGGTCAAGCTGCCCCGGCGCGGCGTGTGGGGATCCAACGCCTCCCCGCTCGCCCACGTCTCCGAGCGGGACCGGTTTCTTCAAACCGGTCAAGTAAGTGCTCCAAACTTTACTCTATTTAGTGTTTGTTCAGTCAATATTAGCTCATAACTTCGCTGGCCGTGAGTGAGAGCTCGATCCTTAAGCTCCCTTGCTATAAGAGATCACCGTGGGAAACAGAGTGTAACCCGTGCCCTCGGCACGACGCCGGCTCCCTTGAATTGGGCTGCCATAACCCTTGGGAGTTAACCTTGGCCTTGCTGGCCCTCTACTAGTAAGGGCCCAGCCCTCACATCCTCCCCTTGGCATTGCCAAGTTACCCTGGGTCTTGGGTGAGCATCGGGTGAGCGGTCGCCATTATCGGTCCGTTTTGAATGCCAATTGTGCTTGCTTGGTAAGTCCTAGGTTGTGTCACATCACACAGCTCCTATTCCGCCTCGCCTGGATGAAATAGAAGCCCTTCCCGGCCGAGGGGTGCGCCTTCAACTCGAAAAAATAATGGAAGAGGTCCAAGAAAGGAGGAACCCCGCATTGGCGACAGAGGATGCGAAAGGCGGAAAGAAGAAGATAAAAGTTGGCTACCACCTGTACGGGCGCCAACCAAAAGAAATCGAGAAGCTTAAGAACAAAGGCATCGAAGGGAAGGTGGAAGCCACCCTTCCACGACAGAAGGAAGGTGCAGATATGGCCCGTACGAGAATCCATGCTCATCTCGTGCGGGGCAGCCGCAGTGAAGTAAAACTTATAGGGCAGGCGAAACTGGTGCTCCAGCCGTTTCACCTCCGCCACCCCAGCTCGCTGCAGTTTGGAGCCGGTGGTATCACCGTCGCCCTCGCCGCAGGCTCGCCCTCCCACTCTTCAACCTCCTGACGCTGATCCGCCATGGAATCTGGAGAGGAACTTGAAGAGAAATGCTCCCGAGACTCCGAAGACTCTGGAGGAAGAGGAAGCTGTAGGACCACCTCCGCGGTAATCTCCGCCAACTCTGTGAACGCCGCTGCAAGCCTCTACTCTTCCGTCGTGTCCTCACGATGCATCAAAGAGCCCCAAAGCAAGCACGAAGGAGAGCCAAACCCTAAAATGGAGGGAGTCTAGAGCGACGACAAGCGCACAGCACCTATATTCCCACGCGGAAGGTGACGCGTCGTTCCAACCTCCGAGAAAAGGGGGCTCCTTCAGTTCAAATCTGCCAGGATCATCATTATTACTGGCCCAGGTGACCATGACACGTGACTTCTTAACACCGCCAGATCTCCACCCACCCGAGCCACGCTGGTCCAAGACCCTAACGGCTACTCTTCTGAGCTTACCAAGGCTCGGGAGTAGGAGGGGGACAAGTGGAGAGGGGGATTTCTATAGCCCATCTAATAGCGGCCGAACTAGGTCCACCAGGACCAAACGAGGACTAGCTCATCTAAGTGACAGCCCCGTAGGGCCCACTTAGCATCAAAGCCCAATAAAATCACTCGAGATCAAGCCCTTCCTCGGCGGCCATTAGGCTCGGAAGGCCCGAGCGTCGGTCCGGTCGGAGGAAGACCCACGCCCAACCTATCCCCCTCGTCGAGATAAACGCTAGCACTCCGCGCCCACTCCAGCCAAGCCTCATCCGAGCTATGCCTATCGCCCGGATAGGGTTGGTACTCTTCAAGCTTGGGTCGAGCGACGATTGATTATCCACGCTGCCGTTGAGAGTCCTTTATAAGAAGGAGTTCACAGAGATAAGGGACCCACGACTCCTCAGGGCTATAGAGATCTCACGATGGGTATGTAAAGAGCCCACGTTGATGACGTAACTCCCGCCTGAAACTCCTCAGCTTACGGGACTCATGAGGCTAGTGGGAATCCCAAGCTCGGCGTCCTAAATCTTTAATGGTACAACCAACTCGGCGTCCTAGTGGGAATCCCAGGCTCGCGGAGAATTACAGAGGCCTTGAAACAAGATTTCCTAATCCATTGGAAGGAATATCCAATAGAGATGTCCTCAAGTCCAAGAATGTGTTCCTAAAGTGCAAAAGTGTAACTAGTGGTCCCATATCGGGGTATATGCCACGTACTTAGAGAAAATGACTCTATAGTTGAGAAGGAGTGTGTAACAGGGATAAATCAACGTTAAAATTTCATTAATATAGTATTTAGATCATGGATTTAGTACAAAACTATAGGGTTTTGGTATAAATTAGCATATGCTTAAAATAACCTCAAGGTACCATAAAACATGCAATTACTGCCATGAATCAGTAAATAAACTCAGAATCATGAAAACAGGTTAAAACTTAGATAACTAGGCATATTTATAAGCTAATTTGATTGTTCTCAATTCTATCTCGGGTTGACAAAACACAGCACTCTGGCGGTCTAAGACAGGCGCGTCACAGTGATGTGGCAGTTTATCATGGTGCCGTCAGAAGATTGTGGCGCTCTACTTATTGTTGCATCCCTACGGTTTTGATGATGTCTCACACTATAAATCAATATGTTTCTATCTCTAGATCAATTCATGCTTGATGATGCATCAAGTCTATAAATTGTTGCATCATGTGCTTCATGCACAAAAAGTCTGTACAGAGTTTTGCCTAGACTGCATTAGTCAAGTCTGTACATCACCCTAGATTGCATCTTCAAAGTCTGTACATTCTTCAAGGGCATAGTCCATGCATTCAGATCAAGTCTATACATTGTCTCGCACACACTTTCAAAGTATGTACATTCCAATGTCTGTACAGCCCTTGCTTAGGTTAAGTCTGAACAAAGTCCATGCAACCCTTTTGCTTCATGCACGACAAGTCTATACATCGCTGCATGCATTTCTTCAAGTCTGTACATGGTCTTGGCATATGCACACATAAAGTCTATACATCCATCAATTGATAGTTGGCCAAGTCTATACATTGTAAGACCAAGTTTGTACATTCCTTGTGCATGCATCATCTCATGCATCGTCTCTCCTTGTGTATGCATCATTTAAAGTCTGTACAGTCCGTGTTCAGAGCATACGCTAAGTCTATACATCGTCTGCCAGCAAGTGCATCATTCTCCGTCTCACTTAGCGTCTCATGCGCATAAATCAAAGTCTGTACAGCCAGTGCATCCTGCGTCTCACTTAGCACCTCTATGTGCAAGTCTATACAGTGTCTGGTCGCACACACTCAAGTCTATACATTCCCATCTTTACCTACGTTCACTGTTTTAGCACTTCCACGAAGTCTGTACATTCTTCACTTAAAGTCTGAACACGGTTGCCTTGATGACCAGCAAGTCTGTACATCGATGCATGCTATCAAGTATGCACAGCCTGTGTGTTGCACGAACACAAGTCTATACATTGCTGCATGAACACAAGTCTGTACATTATTTTCTCACGCACGTAAACGTCAAAGTCTGCACACTCTCCGCTGTCTATGCATCGGTCAAGTCTGTACACAGCTGCAGGCTATTAAGTATGTACAACCCATGTTCTTCATGCATTTACATAGTATGTACATCATTTTACGTCGTGCATACCTTGGTATCAAGTCTATACATTCGCTATGGTTTGTTCATGCATCTTTCTCATCAAGTCTATACATTGCTTGACAGCATGCCTGAGCACTCATCGTCAATGTACATACTCTCCTATATGCATTTGTGCATTGTTCAAAACAAGTCTGTACATCGTCCTTTGGTTCAAAGCTTGAACTAACTCGATGCATCCATTCTTCTCTTCTTTCAGGTTGATTCAAGCTGATGATTGGGCACGTGATCCAAGGTTGGTGCCTGGCACGTGATCTGAGGTTTCTCTGGAAAATGAGGGCACGAGCCCCACTCACGCCACACGAGTGAAGTCATGGAATTCAGGTCGGAAGCCATATAAAAGGATGTCCTCTGTGATCAAAAGAGGTGAACTGGAGGAAAGCTGAGAAAAAATTAGTGTCTGAGCAGAAGAAAAATAGAGAGAGCCTCCACATTCCAGAGAGAAGACAGAGAGAAGAATTTGAGAGAATAGATCTGAGAGAAAAGTCTTTGAGAGAGAGAAGTGTCTGTGACTGTGAAGATCTACTTTTCGAAAGCTACATTGTTCTTGGTTTTTAGAACGATTGTCGTTCATCGATTGTCTTGTTTTTCTATTTTTCACTTCATCTTTCTTATTCCATATTGTTACCCTCCAGTGTTCGGAGGAAGGGAGAGATTCTCCGGTTTCCCTCTGGGCTTCAGAGGAAGAGAGATCTGTGATCTCTCATTTGCCAGTGATAGGCTGTCACTAGCAGTTCCCCTCCGGTTTGGAGGAAGGGAGATTCTTCTCCGGTTCTGGTCTTGCGGGAAGCAGGTCCAGGTGTCAAGCTTCTGTGGGTTGCAGAGCTTGGGTTGAGGGATTTGTTTCCCTTGGTTTGTCAAGCTATTCGGCAGCATCTGTTTGCAGACTGAGTCTGCTGTTCTAGCCTTCGCTTGTGGAAGCCTCACTCTGGTTTGGAGTGAGGGGTGGATGTAGATTGTGGACTACAATCGAACCACCTTAAAAACTCCCTGCCTCTTCTGTGGTTTGCCTGTTATCGGTGTGTTGCTCTCCTTCTACTTGGCATTTTGTTTCACTGTGAACAGCTCTCTCGATCTCACTTCTTTCTTCCGTCTTGGTTATTATCTGCCTTAGCTATTGCTTTCGCTGTATCTGAAGGGTTGAGAAACCGAAGTTGTGATTTACCACTGGATTATTAATTTTAGGGAGTGATCTATTCATCCCCCCCCTTCTATATCACTCTACACAGCTCATATCAATTGGTATCAGAGCGGGCTTGCATCATGTGGGCCAACGGTCAGGGTAATCCTAATGGTCCTCGAAGTTTCATGCCTGAGGGACAATCCATTAGTCGCCCTCTATTCTTTGATGGTAATAATTATCTCTTCTGGAAAAATAGGATGGAGGTGTTCATCAGGGCATAGAGCCACAAGCTGTGCAGGGTAATCACTACAGGGCCGTATGATCTACCACCGAACGAGGACGCATGGATAGATGATCATGTCAAGTTATCTTCACTAAACTGGACGGCCCTGAACATCATCCTGTGTGTTGTACACCCAGACGAATACGCCCGCATATCAGCCTATAGGACGGCCAAGCGAATGTGGGATGAGCTGGAACTAATCTACGAAGGTACAGCTCAAGTGAGAGCCACGAAGGTAAATCTCTTCACCTCTGAGTATGAATTGTTTTAGATGAAACCAGATGAGACCATCACTGAAATGTATGCCATGTTGACCTTGATCACGAACACTCTTAAGGGGCTAGGGAAAGAGTTAGCTGAGGCAGATGTAGTCAGGAAGATTCTTAGATCTCTAACCCCAGCATGGCACATAAAGGCCATCGTGATAGAAGAGTCAAAGGATCTGACGACTTTGACAGTGAATAGACTCATAGGATCCCTCATGACCTATGAGATGAACTTTAAAAGAGGTGGTGAAGGAAGTGACAGGAAGGGCAAGAATATTGCTCTCAAGGCACCCCACAACAAGGGTAGCAGCAGCGGGAGCAGTAGCAGTAGCTCCGGGTCCGATCGTTTTTCCGATCTCGACCAGGAGGAGCAGGCAATGCTCACTCGACAGTTCAGAAATTTTTTAAGGACTAAGGGGAAGACCTTTAGGAGGAAGAAGCCATACTCCTTTAGTAAGAACATTGAATCTAGCAATAATAAGGACAGAAATACTAAGAGAATGACTTGTTTTCATTGCAACAAATAGGGACACATGAAAGGGGACTGCCTAGATCTCCAGAAGAAGGGTCCCTACTTTCAGAAGAAGAGCTCAAAGGTGCAGAAAAAGAAGAAGCCACAGGCAATGGTCTGCACGTGGAGCGATGAGGAAGAAGATCCGGAAAGCACTTCCTCGGAGGAAGATGAAGAAGGAATTTGCCTAATGGCAAATAGCGAAGAGGAGGTAACAAATGTCTTTGAAAATTTTTCTATTGATGACTGGGAAGATGCCTATGCTGAATTATTAGACAAGTTCAATTCGCTCAGTAAAGAGCATAGGGTCCTCAAGAGAAAATTCAATACTAATATTGAAGAACTAACCCAAATCAGTGAGGAAAGACTGACATTAAGGAAAGAATTAGAAGAAATGACATCTCTGAGAAAAGAAAATGAAAAGCACAAGGTAGAAAACCAGGAGAGTCACACCCAGCTCAATGAACTCAAAATCAAAATTGAAGAAAGCCTGAAAGAAAATAGAGTGATCTCAGAGAAATATGAAGCTGTTAAGAAAGTGAACGCTGAACTCTTAAAAAATTTTGAGTCTCTGCAAAAAGAGCTGGAAGACAAACAGAAGGTTTTGGAAAAATTTGTCCAAGGAAAAACACGTCTGGATGCTATACTAGGGACAAGGGTTAACTTCATTAGGGAGGGTCTAGGCTATGACCCAACTAACAAGAGACCCCTTCAATTCAAAACCATCACCTTCTGCCCAGAGAAGGGAAAAGATAAGCTGGACACACCATCCAGCTCAAATAGCAGTCAAGGAGCTCAACGTCCGAAAAAAAATTTAACAAACAGTGCTGGTCGACCACTTAAAATGGGAATGAATTTTGTGAAGAACTTCACTAAGCCCACTCACCAGAACATAAATGGAAGATGGACAAAGCAAATGGATCAGGATAAAAGCTGGAATTACTACAAACAGATGGGTCCAAACAGGACCTACTGGAGAAATAACTATCATCCTCAAAAATCTGTTAATCAACAAGCTCACAGGAGATATCCTAGGAATGGGAAGCCCAATGACTGGAATAGAGTTTACTTCTCTAGACCAGCTGGACATAACCCCGGTTATAAGTTCAATAAACCCGAAGTAAAGGTGCCAGGGAAAACCATGTTGAAGAAAATCTAGATTCCTAAACATCTACTTAGAGATTTGAATAATGTCTTTGGACCCAACTCATCTTGGGTTCCAAATCACTATGCTTGATTTTGATTGTGTAGGTCGGTCTGGCAGCTGAAGACAACAAGTGGTACCTCGACAGTGGCTGCTCCAGGCACATGACAGGAGACCGATCCAAGTTCAGCAAGATAGAGATGAAGGTAGGGGGTCTGGTCAAATTTGGAGGAAAGAACAGAGGTAAGATCATTGGAGTTGGCACAGTAGGTAAGTCTTCCACAAACTCCATTGAAAAAGTTCTACTTGTGGAAGGTCTTCAACACAACCTGATTAGCATTAGTCAATTATGTGACAAGGGTCACAGGGTTGTGTTTGATGATGACTCATGCAAAATTTTTGAAATAAATTCCGATGTGGTTAAATTTGTAGCCAACAGCACTAATAATGTCTACATGATAGACTTGGATGTTGAATCTGAACCTAATCTTTATTTATCTGCTAATTCTGAAAGTGACTCTTTTGAATGGCATAGACGTCTAGGCCATGCTAGTTTCTCTACCTTGAATAAATTGGTCAAGCATGATTTAGTTAGAGGCATGCCTAGAATTAAGTTCAATTCTATTTCAAAATCATGTGATGCCTGTGCTCTAGGCAAACAGACCAGAAAATCTTTCAAGCTAAGATCTGAGCCATTGTCCTCTCGACCAATGGAACTTCTTCATATGGACCTATTTGGTCCTACAAGGACTCAGAGTCTTAATGGGAATAGGTTTTGCTATGTGATCATTGATGACCACTCTAGATTCTCATGGATCTTTTTCTTAGCCAGTAAAAGCGAGGCTTTTCAAAAGTTTAACCAGTTTTTCAATAAGGTCAAACAAGAAGGAAAATACAAGATTTGTTCAATTCAATCTGACCATGGAGGTGAGTTTGAAAATTCCATGTTTTCTGATCTTTGTGAAAGAGAGGGACTAACACACAGGTTTTCTTCTCCCAGGACACCTGAACAGAATGGAATTGTGGAGATGGCCCGAACCATGTTGATTGAGAGTCAATTACCAAGGAAGTTTTGGGCAGAGGCGGCCAATACAGCAACTTATATAATCAACAGGGCCATGGTAAGACCTATTCACAAGAAAACACCCTATGAGCTACTAAAAGGTAAGAAACCAAACTTGGTTCATTTTAGATTTTTTGGAGCTAAATGCTTTATTCATAATATTGACAAGAAAGACTTAGATAAGTTTGAAGCTAAAAGCTCCCCTGTAATATTTTTAGGATACTCTGAAGTGTCAAGGGCATATAAGGTCTTTAACAAAATAGACCAGAAAGTTGAAGAGTCTCCACACATCCTTTTTAGTGATGAGAAAGGTGTTACTAACATTGAAAATATTGACAGGGATTCCAATCACAATGGAAATTTCCTAGAAGACCAAGAAGAAGAGAAGACTCAGCCGAGTGGAACATCAAATCCTCCCAACCAGGAAGGGCCAGAAGAAACAGGTGAGTCTTCAATAAATGTTAGATTCCTTAAAGATCATCCAATAGATAATGTCATAGGCAATCCTGAAGATCCTCTTCGGACTAGGTCTCATTTTAGGAATGTTAATAATCAAGACCTAATTGCTTTGGTCTCACAAATTGAACCCAAATCAGTAGAAGAGGCCTTGGCTGATCAATCTTGGGTCAATGCTATGTGTGAGGAATTAGGTCAGTTCGAAAGAAATAATGTCTGGGAGCTTGTTCCAAGACCAGAGAGTGTTAATATCATAGGAACTAAGTGGGTGTTTAAAAATAAAATGAATGAAGATGGAATCATTTCTGGGAATAAGGCCAGACTAGTAGCCAAGGGCTACTGTCAGAAATTTGGTGTTGATTTCGATGAATCCTATGCACATGTTGCTAGGATGGAAGCAATAAGAATATTGCTAGCTTTTGCATGTTCCAAGAATTTAAAACTCCAACAAACGGATGTTAAAAGTGCCTTCTTAAATGGAGTTATTAAGGAAGAGGTTTGTGTTGAACAACCCCCTGGATTTCAATTCTCTCCTCAACCTAACCAAGTTTTCAGGTTGAACAAAGTCATGTATGGTCTAAAGCAAGCTCCTCGAGCATGGTATGAAAGACTGACTGAATTTCTGATCAGCAAGGACTACAACAGAGGTAAGGTTGATCAAACTTTATTTACCAAGGGTACAAATAAAGATCTCATCATAGTTCAGGTATATGTAGATGACATTGTGTTTGGATCAACTAGCTGTGAACTATGTGATGAATTCTCTAAAATGATGTCTGCTGAGTTTGAAATGAGTTTGGTCAGTGAACTAAAGTACTTTCTTGGCTTACAGGTACAACATTTAGAAGATGGATGCTTCATCAACTAGACCAAATACATAATGTAACTATTCAAGAGGTTTGGTATGAACAACCTGAAGCACATTACAACACCCATGGGCACCAATACCTCACTGGATGCAGATGAGTCAGGTAAAGAGGTTGATGCCAAGCTCTATCGAGGTATGATTAGATCTCTACTTTACTTGACAGCCTCTAGACCTGATATACAGTTCAGTGTAGGTATGTGTGCAAGGTATCAGTCTAGACCCACTGAATTACATTTAGCTACAGTGAAAAGAATTTTTAGATATTTGTCTGCTACACACTCTCTTGGTCTATGGTTTCCTGCTTCACACATACTTGATTTAGTTGCATACACAGATGCAGATTATGCAGGGTGTAAACTAGACAGGAAAAGCACTAGTGGTCACTGTGAATTTTTGGGTGGGTGTTTAGTGTCTTGGGGCTCCAAGAAACAACATTCTGTGGCCCTCTCCACTGCAGAGGCTGAATATGTAGCTGCAGGGAGTTATGGTACACAAGTCATTTGGATTAAACACCAGCTTCAGGACTACCAAGTAGACCTGGGGTGCACACCTATCTATTATGATAATACCAGTGCCATCAATCTTGCCAAGAATCCTGTTTTACATTCCCGTACCAAACACATAGAGATAAGACATCATTTCATAAGAGATGAGGTCTCTAAGAACAACTTTGAACTGATTCATGTAGGCACTGCTAATCAGATTGCTGACATCTTCACCAAACCTCTGGACAATGAAAAATTCACTACACTGAGAAGAGAATTAGGCTTATTCAAGTTGTCTTAATTGTGAAGTCTGTTCCTATTGTGAGGGGGAGTTCTGTGTGTCTGATGGTTAGCTTTCTGTAATGCTATGGTTAAGGGGGAGCTGGTTGATCTGTGAGAGGGGGGGTTCTTTGACTGATTCAAAAAGACTGACCAGATGTGTGTCATTGCTGGTTCTCATGACTGAACTAGTGCGGTTCTCTCAGACAGTAGAATCACACTCATCTCTTAAGTCTATAAGTCTGTGTTACTAAAGTCCAGCTAGAATCTTCCCTCTGGTAGTCTATCAGAGATCTGGATTAAATGTACAAGTATATCTTCCTACATTGTCAGTGATTCCGGTTCAGGCCAAAACCTGTATGCCTTGATTTCTGACCAAAATAACTTGAAATCTAGACTTCAAGATTCACTTCAAGAAATAATCCTTCTGGTATTGTTTTCAATCATTCCATCTTCTCAACACAAGGGATAAACTGAATGAACAAAGATCTTGATTTGGTCACTGAGAAACTGGGAGCTTCATCAATGTCCTATGTCATGAGGTGTCAAATGCTTAACAAAAATTGAAAAGAAATGACAATAATATTTTGACCATCACAGAGCAATGGTGGCTAGCTGGTGAGTAACTGGGGACTCTGGCCTCTAATCAAGGTGTTTTCTCATGTCAAAAGTCACAGTTACTAACTCTGTTCCTTTAAAAAAAAAAGAGGTAATGAGGTACTTAGACTGAGTAACTGGGGATTCAGGCCTCTAATCAAGATGTCTCCCTAATGTCAAAAGAATGAATTACCAACTTACTCACTGGTCTTCTTGAAAATAACCTCAAAATCCCTTGTCGTTATACACTTTAATGGATTGCTTGTCCTCAATACCTTGAGAACACCTTCTCTGACTTTGTCTCTTGTCGTCTAATGGGATAGTTGCCTGTTCAGCTATGTCATGCCATACTTGTTCACCCCTATTCTAAATCATACACTATGTATGTTGATAAACTTTTATCTCATTCTAGCTCTCTATTGTTTACTAGAGTTCAAGAATCTTCACTTGAGTTTAGCACCTCACTTATTCCCTTAAGACTTGCTCGTGTCTTTCTACACTAAGAAGTTTCTGTACTTCTTCCTCATGTCTCCAGCACTTTCATATATCCTTCATTTGCTTTTGATGATGTCAAAGGGGGAAAGAGGTTTTGCAATATCAGTAGGTCATGAGTTTTGGGGGAGAATTGTTCATGAGCTGTGGGAGAATAGTTTGTCATGGCAATATCTGAGAGTGAGTTGTGGGGGAGTGGTTTTGGAGAAAGAAGAGTTTCAGCAGCAGTGTTTAATTTGTCTGCATGCGCTTGCTTTGAATTTGCTTTGATTGTTAAAGCTGCTGTTAATTTTTTTTTAAGCCTTGATATTGCTTGATTCATAGTGTTGCCATCATCAAAAAGGGGGAGATTGTTGCATCCCTACGGTTTTGATGATGTCTCACACTATAAATCAATATGTTTCTATCTCTAGATCAATTCATGCTTGATGCTGCATCAAGTCTATACATTGTTGCATCATGTGCTTCATGCACAAAAAGTCTATACAGAGTTTTGCTTAGACTGCATTAGTCAAGTCTGTACATCGCCCTAGATTACATCTTCAAAGTCTGTACATTCTTCAAGGGCATAGTCCATGCATTCAGATCAAGTCTATACATTGTCTCGCACACACTTTCAAAGTCTGTACATTCCAATGTCTGTACAGCCCTTGCTTAGGTTAAGTCTGAACAAAGTCCATGCAACCCTTTTGCTTCATGCACGACAAGTCTATACATCGCTGCATGCATTTCTTCAAGTTTGTACATGGTCTTGGCATATGCACACATAAAGTCTATATATCCATCAGTTGATAGTTGGCCAAGTCTATACATTGTAAGACCAAGTCTGTACATTCCTTGTGCATGCATCGTCTCATGCATCGTCTCTCCTTGTGCATGCATCATTTAAAGTCTATACAGTCCGTGTTCAGAGCATACGCTAAGTCTATACATCGTCTGCCAGCAAGTGCATCATTCTCCGTCTCACTTAGCGTCTCATGTGCATAAATCAAAGTCTGTACAGCCAGTGCATCCTACGTCTCACTTAGCGTCTCTATGTGCATAAATCAAAGTCTATACAGCGAGTGCATCCTGCGTCTCACTTAGCGTCTCTATGTGCAAGTCTATACAGTGTCTGGTCGCACACACTCAAGTCTATACATTCCCATCTTTACCTACGCTCACTGTTTTAGCACTTCCATGAAGTCTGTACATTCTTCACTTAAAGTCTTAACACGGTTGCCTTGATGACTAGCAAGTCTGTACATCGATGCATGCTATCAAATATGCACAGCCTGTGTGTTGCACGAACACAAGTCTATACATTGCTGCATGAACACAAGTCTGTACATTGTTTTCTCACGCATGTAAACGTCAAAGTCAGCACATTCTCTGCTATCTATGCATCGGTCAAGTCTGTACACAGCTGCAGGCTATTAAGTATGTACAACCCATGTTCTTCATGCATTCACATAGTCTGTACATCGTTTTACGTCATGCATACCTTGGTATCAAGTCTATACATTCGCTATGGCTTGTTCATGCATCTTTCTCATCAAGTCTGTACATTGCTTGACAGCATGCCTGAGCACTCATCGTCAATGTACATACTCTCCTATATGCATTTGTGCATTGTTCAAAACAAGTCTGTACATCGTCCTTTGGTTCAAAGCTTGAACTAACTCGATGCATCCATTCTTCTCTTCTTTCAGGTTGATTCAAGCTGATGATTGGGCATGTGATCCGAGGTTGGTGCCTGGCACGTGATCCGAGGTTTCTCTGGAAAATGAGGGCACGAGCCCCACTCACGCCACACGAGTGAAGTCATGGAATTCAGGTCGGAAGCCATATAAAAGGATGTCCTCTACGATCAAAAGAGGTGAACTGGAGGAAAGCTAAGAAAAAATTAGTGCCTGAGCAGAAGAAGAATAGAGAGAGCCTCCACGTTCCAGAGAGAAGACAGAGAGAAGAATTTGAGAGAATAGATCTGAGAGAAAAGTCTTTGAGAGAGAGAAGTGTCTGTGGCTGTGAAGATCTGCTTCTTCGGAAGCTACATTGTTCTTGGTTTTTAGAAATGATTATCGTTCATCGATTGTCTTATTTTTTTGTGTTTCACTTCATCTTTCTTATTCCATATTGTTACCCTCCAGTGTTCGGAGGAAGGGAGAGATTCTCTGGTTTCCCTCTGGGCTTCAGAGGAAGAGAGATATGTGATCTCTGATTTGCCAGTGACAGGCTGTCACTAGCAGTTCCCCTCCGGTTTGGAGGAAGGGAGATTCGTCTCCGGTTCTGGTCTTGCGGGAAGCAGGTCCAGGTGTCAAGCTTCTATGGGTTGCAGAGCTTAAGTTGAGGGATTTGTTTCCCTTGGTTTGTCAAGCTGTTCGGCAGCATTTGTTTGCAGACTGTGTCTGCTGTTCTAGCCTTCGCTAGTGGAAGCCTCACTCTGGTTTGGAGTGAGGGGTGGATGTAGATTGTGGACTACAATCGAACCACCTTAAAAACTCCCTGCCTCTTCTGTGGTTTGCCTGTTATCGGTGTGTTGCTCTCCTTCTGCTTGGCATTTTGTTTCATTGTGAACAGCTCTCTCGATCTCACTTCTTTCTTCCGTCTTGGTTATTGTCTGCCTTAGCTATTGCTTTCGCTGTATCTAAAGGGTTGAGAAACTGAAGTTGTGATTTACCGCTAGATTATTAATTTTAGGGAGTGATCTATTCATCCCCCCCTTCTATATCACTCTACGCTGCGCATATCACTTACGGTCCGCCAGAGTTTACATAAAAACGCAAGTGTCACAGAAGGTCTGGCAGTTTATCGTAAGGCCGCTAGATGATTCTGGTGGTCTAACTCTAATCCGTCACAGCACTGCTGATACTAAAATAGAAGAACTATGGTTTAAACATATCATGTCTGAAAAAAATCAAAATAAATGAGCTACTCCAGTCATGAAAGCACGAAGGATAGGCCATCTAGATGCATAGGTTACAGTGAATTAACAAGAGAATGTCTTTTGACTTTAATTAAGGCTAGGGATATGCATGTATGCATGGGCCTACTAAAATCATGAAATTCATGGTCTATAGTGCATGAAATCAAGCAAAACCAGAGGGCTTTTATCCCTAGCATGATGTTCTTGCCATTTATGAGATAACCTACCTCTTGATAAGCTTCTAGACTTCCGATTTGAGACTGCAATATACGCCCTAGTCCTTCCCTTCTTGTGAGTTTTCAGTAACTTCCCATCGTTCTAACTCCTTAATCTCTTGGCCTATAGGCGTGAAATTTGGAGGGTAAGAAGACGATACTACTGGGAACAAACCGTTCTAAGAAACCAAACTCTAAATACCTCGTTTAGATGCCCTAATTTCCTGATCTTCACCGGACTTCTGCTCAGTTTTCTAGGTCGCTATGGTCAGATCAGCAACTTTGGAAGCTCCTAGCTCCTTGGATACTGGATCTCCTAGCACGAAATTTTGGGAGCTGTTAGTCTTAAGTATTAGAAACAAAAGCTTCTAAAGAACTTACCCCAAATACTTACTCCTTACCTTGATTCCACCCAAGCCAAAGTAAGTGGTTTCACAAATCAAATATGGGTCCTATTTATAGAGTTTTGCTAGGCTTCCAAGGATAAGGCCGATTCTAGAGTCCTTAGTTGGCTAAAATCTGATCTTTAGGAGTCCCTAGTAACCTTGCAAGTCCTTTCAATTCAGTTTCTATCAGATAGGATCCCAAAGATCCAATCTTTTTACTCGTTCTTCCGTTCACGGAACTGGCAGGGTGTAGCGGTCGAAGCCTGGAGCGCCAGAGTCATTTGGCGGTTGCACGATAGACCGCTAGAGCTACTGTGCACTGAAGTTTGAATTTATTCAAACTCTTTTATTGTATTATCCAATTAATTATCCATATAAGGTATATTTATCCTTATATTCCGAGGATAAGTTAATTAACCTACTAGAATATGGGTCAAACTTCATGGGCTTGATTTTTAAACCTTTTGGGCTTCTATTAAATGGACTAGGTTAATTGATTACCTTATTTTTGGCTTTACTAATGATTTATTTAAACCACTATTTATTTATTAATTCATTTGGACCTTTAAAAATTTCAAAAAATTACTAAATATTCCAAAAATACTTTATAAAAAATCCGAGGCATTACACATTTCATCAAACAGTTGTGCGCAGACTCACTCTGTAATACAGGTCAGTGCATATGAGTGCACATGTTCATACAAGTCTGTGTATATGTAGTATGAAGGTCAGAGCACCTTCATGTAAATTAGTACTTATACATGCCCTCATGTCTGAGCATACATGGTTAAGTCGGAGCACCTCCATTCTAGGTCGGTGCACATGTTCATTTGCAAAGCATGGAAGTCTGAGCACCTTCAAATAAGGTCGGTGCACATACGTAATTTCATAGCATGAAGGTTTGAGCACCTTCACACAAGTCAATGCACATGCACTACTTTGCTCTGACAGGTCGGGGCATATGTTCAAGTTTGCATCATAAGGTCGGAGCACCTTTACTACAGTCAGTGCATATGCATGCATCAGGTCAGAGCACACTAGGCATGGTCGGAGCACATGGTTCATACAAGTTTGAGCACATGTATTCCAAGTCAATGCACATTGTGCCTTGTGCAAAACAAGGTCAGTGCACATTGTGCCTTGTGCAAAACAAAGTCGATGCACATTGTGCCTTGTGCAAAACAAGGTCAGTGCACATTATGCCTTCTGCAAAAATAAGGTCGGTGCACATTGTGCCATGTGCAAAATACGGTTGGTGCATTTTTTCATTATTGCATTTAGAGTGTGAGCTTATATGACATTTAGAGTCTGAGCACATCTTTACCTTTGCACATGCATAGCATAGGTCTGTGCACATCCAAAGTTAAAGCTTAGTCTAAGGTCTACGCATATACCAGTTTGTGCATCTCTAGGGTCCATGCACATGCAGCATCCATGTCACGCCCCGAGATTATGCAGCGGAAACAATCGGGAACGTGAATAGCCGGCAATAGAAACATAAAGCACGCAATATAATCAGAGCGCAAATAATTCACACATAAGATGAATGGACACAATAATTGATCAAAAATCTAACTTTTATTGATAATAATGATCAAGTACATGCTATCGACTCCTTGACTAGCTGGACTTAATAAAGTAAAAATTACATACATGACTCTTGACTAGACTAGCTATGACTTCTCTCGAACCATCAATCACTCCTGGATCTATCACTTGAGTAATCTAAATCCGACTCGCTAGAATTTCCTAAAAAAGATTGGAAAAGTAGGGGATGAGCACACATGCCCAGTAGGTATCTTCGTATTAACATGAATGCAATGTTTAAGTAATTATCATTTTAACTCTAGAGAATAAGTCATGAAGATACGATGAAATACGTGAATAAAACCAAAGTACCAAATAGCATGATAAGATCACGATATATGATGAATAATGATATATGAACAGGAATATGACAAGAATGTAACTTGGCCTTTCACGAACAAGAATATGCTTACATGTAACAAGAATGCACTTTCACTTTTCACTTTTCATAACCAGAAAGGTTATGCACTAGAATGTCATGTAACAAGCATGTAACTATTCAATCAGGAGGTAGCCTCATAGATCCTCGTGAATTTCACTTATTTATAAAGAATGTACTCCCAGCGTAACGCAATGCCAGTAGCATCATACCCCATGGTTTATAGTATGTTTCCGACAATCAGTCGAGGGGACTAGCATAGAGCTCTTGGACACAATCAGTGCCCGAACTGCATCTTCACGTATAAATCAAGCTACTTTCATGAGTATAACAATAAAGTATGACCAGTAATGTAACAAGTTCAATAATAGTTCCATGATAATGTAACCAAGGTAAGAATGCTTCAATTGTCCCCCCGCCAGTGGCGGGGTGGACACCCCTCTCCCCCCTCCTGCGCAGGTGGCAGGAGGGCACGGGTTCAAGCCGTGCCTCCCATCGGGAGGTGCTTGTCCCCGCTTTCCCCTCCCCTAAAAAAAAAGAATGCTTCAATTAAGAACAAGATATTTCAAGGATGACTTAAACGGACATCATGCTTACGGAAGAAATTTGGTAGCATGACGGTACATTCATTAAGTTTCATAATTCATTAATGCCTCTTTTAATAAGGTGTTAAGTTCCAGATCAGCAATAGATCATATAAGAACATAGGAAAATCAACCCTTAGGTCAAACCTCGGGTTAAACAGGCTCAGTAGCCATGAGGTCGTTTGCTGGACCATTTCATGCAGAAAGCAATCAGAGTCTAGACTGTTTCATGACTAGAGTCGACGCATGAAAAAGAAGTGTCAACGTAAGGAACCCTTCTGGAGCTTTGCGGTCGTGGCAGGGCCGCTTGGTATCTTTTAGTGGTCTGGTGAATGGCCGCTAACAGAGTTTGGCCGTCATCCTGAAGGTCGTTTGGAAACTGAACTCATAAAATATCAGTAAAGTACTTTCTAGACAATTGGGTTTTAAATGGTACAACCAGCTCGTCGTCCTAGTAGGAATCCCAGGCTCACGGAGACTTACGGAGGCCTTGAAACATAATCCGCTAGTCCGACAAAAGGAATATTTGGCGGAGAGATTCATAAGTCCAAGAAAGTGTGCCTTTAAGTGCAAAGTGTAAATAATGACATCATACCGGAATATGTGCCATATACTTAAGAAAATGACTCAAGGTGAGAGAGATATCGTGAAAGTCATCGACTAAAACTTCACTATAAAGTCTATGCATGAAATCATGATCATAAATACAGGAGTATAAGTTTTGGCATGAAATTAACATAAGTTTAAAATAAGTTCCAAGTGCAAAAAGAACATGAAATCAACTAAGATGAACAATAAATGTAACCAAGTATATGATACAATACTTAAAATAGGAGTAAAACCTAATTAACTAGGCACTATATGATAAATAAAACTATTTTGAAATATGTTTCGAGTTAACATAAATACAGAACTCAGAAACCCAAACGGTCTCGTGATGACCGTTTCACTGGGCTTAGCGGTCTATCGTTGGGCCGCTAAAGAAACATATGCGGTCTGTGGAAGACCGTTTCTTCCTATCTACTGTAAACAGAAATAAAACTAAGATATATACTAATCTAGGGCCTTTACATGCATAATAAAACATGGAAAAAGGTAATTATGGCCTAATAACACCATACTAAGACATGAGATGCATGGGTTTGAGTGAAATAAACTGGAATTACCATTTTCTTGTTTTAAAGGTAAGGTTCATGCATGGAGATTACACTAGATGCACAATCCCAATAAAACGTAAAATTCTTTATGTACAGTACATGAAAATGACTAAAATCAGAGGGATTTTATTCCTAACATCAAGTTTAAGCCGTCCATGAGATAACCTACCTCTGGTAGTGCTCCTAGACTTCAAATTTCTGACTGGAAGTAGACCCTAGTTTCTACACGTCCTGTACTAAGACAGTAACTTCCCGTCCCTCTATCTCCCGATTCTCTAGACCTAAAGATGTGAAAATTAGAGGCTAGAGAGAGGATACAAAGGAGAACAGAAAGTTCTAAATACATAACTCCTAAATACCTCGTTTAGGGCTTCTAATTTCAGACCTTCTTGGTTCGGTTGCACAGGTTCCTAGGTTGCTTGTGCTACTCCAACGTCTTTGCAAGCTTCTATCTTCCTGATGGATTGCTCTCCTAAGATGAAATTTGGAGGGGAGTTAGACCTTACTATTATGAATAAATTCTTCTAAAGAACATACCTCTAATTCGGCCTCTTTACTTGAGTTTCACGGGAGCCTAAATTAGGGGTCGCGTAGGTTGAAATTAAGGTCTATTTATAGGATTTAGCTAGAGTTTCATAGCTTTAAATGATTCTAGAGTCCTAAATTAGAGTAGAGTTAATCCTTAGAGAGTTCTAGAGAGCCTTTCATGCCAGGTATCTTCAATCTAAGGTGATTAGGTCACCCAAATTCCAAGTTTTTCACGTTTCCTCCCATTCACGGAACTAGGGTTACCTAGCAGTCTAGCTAGGACCGTTTCTTTCTCCCTAGCGGTCGCTCGATAGACCGCTTTTGGTCTTAGGCGCCGAATTTCAGTTTAATTCCAACTCTTTCATTTTTTTATCCGTTATTTATCTAATAAGGGGTAATTATCCCCATAAATTTCGTAAATACATTAATTTAAGCTTCTAGAATATGGGCCAAATCTTATGGGCTTGGTTTTAGGTCCTTTGCTTTTATTTAAATGGGCCAAGTCAATTTGGTTATTATTTGAGCTTTCCTAGTAATTTATTCAACCCAAAGTATTATTTAATCACCCATTAAGCTCCAATTAACTCTATTTAACTTAGAAAAATCCTAAAAAGTTCCAATTTTTTTTAAAACTTTAAAATAAATTATATAAAGTTTCGAGGTATTACAATCCAAGTCTGTGCATGCTTTCAGGTTAGAGCATATCTTGCATCATTTGAACTAAGGTCTGTGCATCTTAGTCTGCTCTTTTACCTGTGTCATAACTCAAGTCTCATAGGCCAATGCAGATTGAATATCTACCTACGCTGACAAAGTGTTTGATAAAATGTCTTTGTTCTGATTGGCAGGAACTTAAGTCACTAAAGGACCCAGGATCAAACATGTCAAAGGCAGCTTGCCTTACACTTAGCACGGTCACGTGGCTTGAAGTATTTAACTTCAGGCACATGATCCAAGTTACTGGTGTTGACACCCGTTTTTTACCTATGAGTTGAGTCACTTCTCTTACCACCATTTATTGATGCCTTGAGTTGTCCACTGCTCATTGGGCTATTTCCAAGCAGCTTCTTGGGCCTATTTTATGGGTGCCTCCCTCCCTACCTCGGTCCACTTTAGTTCAGGGCTTAAGGGGCCTTGATTTTGTTTGATTTATCACATTTTATCCATTTTTAAGCATCTAGCCTTTGCACGGTCAATCGCTTGGCCGCTCAGTCAATTCGCGGTTGGAATTGAACCGTTTATCTATTTTATGGATATTAAGGTGATTTTCTGAATTTTCACCGACAAGCTGTTGAATGGTCTGAGTATAGCCGTCCAAACCCATTGTACGGTGTGTACTTAGCCGTCCAGTTCTTAAAGTTCCCATGTCATTAGATTTTCAGATAATTATCTATTTATCTAATTTATCTCGATTTATCACCGATATGCTATACACGGTTTGGGTTGGGCCGCTCTATGAATTGAGTGGTCTAGAAGTAGACGGTTCAATCCATGAGAGTCCAATGGCGAAAAGGTCGGTCAGTTTGATGGATATTTGAATTATTTTCTTATTTATTAAATTTCCACCGATAGCATTGGACGGTCTGATATCAGGCCGCGCAATAGTTTGGGCGGTCTATCGCATGACCGCGCAATGGTCCGATCTTTGAAGGATTTAAGGGTTTTTCTCTCTCCATTCGTGGTTTTATCGTCAAGATGATCCACCCATTTCTCCGTGGATACTCAACCAACGGGGTGCCATTTGAACTGGTTGGAAGATAATCCATTTATCTACGGGTTTTATGTTGATATCTCGAGCTAATTTTTACAAAAATCCCTAATTTCGGGGCTGGCTTTTAGGCTCTATAAATAGACCCTAAGGCCAAGCTTTGAAAGGGGGGGGGGGGGGAGATTTTAAGGTCATGGCGAAGCCCTGCCGAACTTTTGAGCGACCTACAGTCAGGGAGGGAGGCCTTCTACGTCCACTCAGGCCTCCAGTTCAGGGAGTATTCATGTTTTTCGAGTCTTCATTTGATAGTCCCGCTGTCACTTTTAACATTGCATGCTTCACTTCTTTATTCTCTCTTTCCACGTTTTCACTGCTTGCACTTCATTCACACACCCCCCTATTATTTCCCACGCCCCTAGGGGTTTAAAAACTCCCAGGTATCCCCCATTCCACTTTATTATGGCTATCGTCTTTCTTTCTTATAGTTACTACACTTCGCAGTTCTTATCATGGGTTTTCTCTTGTGTTATCTACGTTGTTTTGCAGGTCAGCAGCATACTAGCACGAGGCCCATCCCCTCCAGCCGGTCGGAAGGGGTGGAGGTCTAGATCTCACGACTTGAAGCTTGGTGGTATTGAACGGCTTCCTTTTGTCCGTGCGAAGGATTGCGCGGCTTGTTCCTATCCGTTCAGCCTCTTCCCGCAGTTGGCCCTGAACCGCTCTGTCGCTGAGCTATTCTTCATCCCGCGTTCCTTCAACACTAGTGAGCGGTCTGTCGAGCGACCATTCGGCTCATAGAGCGGTTCTTCCGGAGCCGTTTACGTCTGCAGTGCTGCTCACAGGCGAGTGTCTTCCTTTCCAAGGTACGGGTGTGCTCGTTTTACATTCTGGAACCTTGGTGGTGATCACGATCGTACTCGCGTCCTTCTACCCATTTGTTTGCAGTTTGTTATTTCTTATATTGACATAGTTGAGGGATTGGAAGGATACAAAAGGGTAGGGAAAACATGTCAACACACTCTTTTTTGGCGATCACGGTGGGACCCCTAGTGCCCATCGTGCTAGTGTTTTGCTGACCCATTCGTGTGCTTGGTTTGTCTTCTTCGTTGAGTATTTTAGGTTACTCTCTGGTCCATTTGTTGTTTCTATCTTCTGGAGTTTACGCGGTTCGCTCAGAGCTGCGCACGTATCCGAACAGCCGTGGATTGGCCGTCCTGTGCTCATCCCAGTGGTGCTATCTTGTCAGCTTGTTACATTCAGCGGCCCTGTGCAGGCCGTCCGATTCGTCCCACGGTCTGACACAGACCGTTTAGCACTATGGGCCCAGGTACGTTTCTGCCCTCACAGTGGACGTTTGTGCTGATATTCTGCGATCTTTGTAGGACCATGCCAGAATCTGAACGGTATGTCGGAAGGCCGTTCATCCAGGTATACCCCATTTCCCTTTCTCGGTTCATTTTATTATTCTGTGATTTTGTCACTTTCTGTCACTCCCTACTATTGAGTGGTCCACCCAGGACCGTCGCCCACCCCGCACGGTTGCCCACGGACCGTTCTGTCGTGCTACAGTGCACCCGAGCCTTCATTCTGATTACTATTTCATATCACTTCGTATTGTTTCAGTTATTTGGTGCTCTTGATCTCCCCTGTTTGTTAGTTAATTGTGCATGATGTATGTCATACGTTGCATATTTGATTGATCATTGGTTGTTAGATCTAGGCTAGATTCTTGCATGCACTCCGATCCACATAGGGGCATACATACCTTTTCACATTAGTTGCATTCCTATCGAGGTAGGGGATCCTCTCGTCTCCATACTCCTTGGAGCCGACTAGGTGACCTTACCCAGGACCTCCGTAAGTCCTTGTGAGCCGTGGATTCTCACACGGACGTCGAGTAGGTTGTACCGTACCACGCCGTGTCTAGGGTTTGCATCTGCGAGAGAGAGAGAGAGAGAGAGTCCCTTAGAGTCAGCCAGTTCCCCCTTTCCTATCCTGGGTAGGTACCTTGTGGTTGAGTGAATTCATATCTTAATTAATTCACTAAGGTCCTAAAAAGGGAAATTCGTAGAATTTTTCGCGCATCATTCACAACTTGGGTGACTAATTGGTTGTCTCGCTTCTCATCTCCCCCTCTTTTGTGTGCATTTTGATTGATTGATTGTTTAGGGCTGATTGTGTTCCTTTTCATAGCGTTCTTTTTTTACTACATGTGGAGTTGCTTCGTCCCCACGATATCGTCTCCTAGGGGTGATTCCCATTTCGTTTCATATCCCAATCGTTGTTTGATTCACCTCCGGTCATGTCTTCTTACGATTTCTCCCTTGCCCACGAGTATTCCCTTCCTCAAGGGCTTTTGGTGGACCCACCTAGGGTCATTTCTTTCCAGGGGAGAGAGGAGTCTGCCCCTCCTCTCCCACCTACCACTATTGAGGGCGCCCGACCCTCGCTCTCCGATTCATCCGGTCAACACTTGTCCAGTCATATTCTGTACATGATGGCATAACTTGATCCCACTCAGCTCCATCTCTTAAAACAAGCATTGCAAGGGGCAGATGCCCCACCTTCAGTGCTCTCTTCTGGTGTCGCTACTGCTGCCACTTCTACATCTTCAATTGCTGAATTAGGGGCCACCTCTGCGGCCCCCATTGACCTTACTCCAGTTTGTCCTCAGGTTCTTCGATTCTCCAACATTGAAGCGGGCCAGGCTTCTACCTCGGCATATCAGCCTCTTGACAAGGGGAAGACCCAGGTCCCCTTTCCCTTCTACTCTGATCCCTACACAACCATCTCTCCAGCGCCGCAGGCCCTTGTGGCCCTGGCCGATTTTGTTCGCCTCCAGCCAGGGGCTTCCCAGCTTGCTTGCTCAGACATGGGCCCTTCCCTGGCTCATTATCCTTCCTATGGGCTTCCCCCTCCATCGGTTTATCCCTCTGCTCCGTACACAGGTTCTGCTCTTCCTACTCTGTCTCCTCCATCCCGGTAATGGGAGATTCTTGAAAAGTGAGCCACCATGTAGCAGCAAATCGATCTCGTCCATAAAAGGGTCAGCCCACAATCCCTTGCCGATGTCCCCATTCCTAACTTCAGGGACATTCATTTTCCTCCCCAGTCTGAGCTCCCCATATACCAGAAATATGACGGGAATGGCAACCCGTTTATTCATGTCAGGGAGTTCCTTTATGAATCGGCACAGTTCCAACACGATGATCGCCTGATGGCGTATTTGTTCCACCGGTCCTTGGACAGGGTCGCCCTTGAATGGTTCTACACCTTGCCTCTAGAGGAGGCAGAGACTTTCAAGACCTTGAAGGATAAGTTTATCCAGAGATTCCAAGATCGGGTTGGTCCCGGGTATTCTTTTACAGACTTAGTTGCAGAAAAGATGAAAGCAGATGAGGACTTTGCTACATATGTAGATCAATGGAGGTAGATGGCCTCACGTGTGCCCGGGCAGATCCTGGAAGAAGAAAAGGTGAAACTGTTCATTTTGAATGCCACGCCAACGTTCCGGAACATATTGGCAATGAACGACATTTCAAATATGCACCAGTTATATAGTCGGGTCCGATTCATCCAGACCCAATTCAAAGACTCCCCTATTCATTCCTTGTTTGAGGCCCAGAAATCCAAAACCACAAGAAAGTCCAAAGGCCCAATTACTGAGGGAGTACAAATCAACGAGCAGGTCCAGACTGTTCAATTCCATAACCAGCTCGCTCCACCCCGTTTCCAGTAGCCTCCACGAAACCCTCAGTTCCCTGCTCCGCAGGCTCCTCAACACCCACAACAACCACCACCACTACCACAACAACCTCAACAGCCACCCCAGTACCATAACGTCCCCCCTCCTGCTGGTTATGGGCCTGCTCGACCGGGACCAAAGAGAGTCAACTATCCACCACTTCCAGAAACTTTGCCTGATATATTCTCTGCCCTAATGTACACTGGTGACATACAGTTGCCTCGGAACGTCAGAACTGGAACCCGACAGCCGACCAGTCAAGGTATTGCATATACCATCGGCAACCCGGGCACATGATAGAGAGGTGTTATCAGTTCAGGGATCTAGTTTATGATTTGCATGAGGGCCAGAGGATTGATTGGGCCCAAATGCACAAGTTGATTGAAAATATAAAAGAAAGAAGAAGACAAGCAAGGCCGCAGCAGGCGGCCCCTCAGCAACAGCAGTTCCAGCAACCTCCCCAACAACAACCTCCACAGCAGTAGCAGTAATAGCAAGACCTTGGGATTCATCAGAATCTCATGCCAGAACATCCGCCCGCTCCTCAGCAGCAACAGCAGCTGCCGGCACCGGCACAGGTTAATGCAGTTCACCACCCAACCCCTAATGCTGGGTGGTCTTTTGACGATGAGACTCCCGCTCATCTCTTGGCCTTCCACCACACCAACTCCCCCTCGCCTTCTGTTCCTTCCATTCTCCGGCCCACCACCATGGCCACCGCTCCACCTACTGTCCTCTCCTGATCACCTATTGCACCCACCACATTCCCTACCGTTCCGCCAATCCTTCCACCATCACCCGCCATACCTTCCATCATCACCCCTCCACGTAACCCTTCACCAATCTCCACTCCACTAGGGCCCGTTTAGGCTAGCTTCCGCCATCCTCACCCCCATTTCTATCCCTTCCACTTACCCCATCGGGCCAATCAGGAGTCCATTTGATGCCGTGCCGGCATGACAATGCGCCCTCCGGGGCGGGCGTTTATTTCACAGAAGTTACCCCTCCACTGGTGCACCCAACCCTCCAATTCCTTCCTCAACAGTTGAAGCAGAAGAAGTAGACCCCGTGCCTGGCACAAGGTATGATTTGCTACAGCATTTGGACCGGATGCCGGCCAAGATTTCAGTACTGGAGTTAATAAAAAGGTCCACGCTACACCCGGGACGCCGTAAGGGCCTTTCTGCAGAAAGTGATGGTTAACGAAGACGTGGCGGTAGACAGTTTGCCGTCGGTATTGGCCACTATCATGAGGGGGCCCTCCATTTCATTTTCTGAATCAGAATTGGCACCCCTAGAGGCACGACAGATGCCACTCTGCATCACTATTTCCTTAAACAAAGTGGCAGTCGAGTCAACCCTTGTGGACACGAGAGCATCGATAAATGTGTGTCCACTAAGTACACTGCGTGCCTGCAACATTTCAGAAGACATGCTTAGGCCAAAGCCAACCACGATTGCGGCTTATGATAACTCCAGACGAGCTTGCCATGGGGTTGTGACAATTTAGGCCGAGCTAGGGCCTTTGGTGATGGATGTGGAGTTTTATGTACTGGACATAGACCCGATGTTTAAGGTGATTCTGGGTCATCCATGGATAGACAGTCTGAATGCCGTGCCCTTAACTACCCACCAATGCCTTAAGTTCCCATTTCAAGGCCGGGTAGTTAAGGTGAAGAGTATCTCCACAGTCCAATTTGTCGATGCAATTGCAGACAAGATCCTTCCTACTTTGTGGCCAAGTAACAGGCCAGTTCTTTCTGTTATGGACTTAAACTATTCATGGGCATATGCGTCACGCAGCCCGCCACTGCACCGCCAAATGTTAAAATTAAGTCCAAGATTAGATATTCAAAAGGGGTGGCACATGATTTTGAAATTAGGCTATCAGCCGGGCATGGGCCTCAGCGCACAATTGCAGGGGCGGACTAATCCCATCCCCAGGGGAAGAAAAATGAGCCGAAGGGGCCTTGGCCACCAGGAGTTGCCACTATCTATACTGGGAGATTCCGGGCCAATGACATGGGATTATCATCAACACTTCATGAAAGGCCCGTTGCAACCTGGTACTTTGAAGAAGCTGCCGCCCTGTTCTGATAAGAAGAACGATGCCGCTTATGTTGTTGCTAACCCACCGCCTCCACGGAAGGGGCTGGTGGGTGACATAGATGATTTTTGCAGTTGTTTTGAAAAGTTGTTCCGTGAAGAGGAAGCTTGTCCGAAAGAGATGGAGATGCAGTTGGTGAAGCATTCTCTGACTGAGCTAGTTCACGGGAGGCCGCAGGGAGTCGGGAGCTCCATCACTACCTTTTCTTTGTCCCCGTCCCGTCTTGCCTCCTTGTGTCAACAATTGGGGTTTATTCCCCGTTCCCCTCCGATTATGGTCAACCCGTACTTTACGGAAAGACCACCTGAAATTTTGTTTATTCCTTGTGCATGTGGGCGCTGCCCACCCATTGATTTGTCAACTCTGTTTACTCCTCCCTCCCCCACTGCCAAACTCCACGAGATGTGGTTTTCATCTTCCGACCTCTTCTTCGATTGCATCTTCCCCTCTCTGTTTCCCCTACAACTTCCTCCTCCCCCGTCCTCCTCTTCCTGTTGCGTGATCTCCTCCGACTTCCAAAAAAAATGCTAATTTTAAAACGGAGGTTTCAATGGAGGATTACGCTATGTTCTGCCCATCTTCCCAGGGGCATGAGACCCCTGCTCCTTTCCCAGTAGATTTCTTGTCTCCTAGGTTAGATGTACATTCTGCAGAATCTCCTAGGTTAGTTGAGTCAGTTGGGGTAGAGTCTAGCTCTAGTGTTGTCAGCCCGTCCACGTCTACGGCGCACCCCGTGATGCGTCATTCTAAATCCGTTCCATATAGGTTTCGGCAAGATTTAGCCCAGAGATGTTAAGCCCTTCTCAAGTGCCCTGAGTTTGTAGAGACCGCAATAGTTTTATGAGATGATGAGGAAGTAGAAGGGGTGTAGAGCAATGATGGATTAGGTGTATATGAGGTCATAGATGAGAAGGATCCAGCCGAGGATAAGGAAAGTGATGTGGATGACACTGCCGATCTGTACGCACAGGGCTTGAAGAGATTCGATGAACCAACAACGGCAGTGGATGAACCCACTAAAGAGATCAACCTTGGAATAGAAGAGGACCCTAGGCCTATAATTATCTCCGCTAATCTCCCTCCTCAAGTTGAAGAGGAGCTGATTAAGATTTTGAGGGAGTATAGCGATTCCTTTGCCTGGTCCTATGAGGACATGCCGGGTCTTGACCCCGCTTTAGTTGAACATCGGCTTATTCTTAAACCAGGGGCAACACCCATTAAGCAAAAAGCGAGGAGGTTCCACCCCCAAATGGCCTTAAGGATAAAAGAGGAAGTCGATAAATTGCATAAGGCTAGGTTTATTAGAGTTGTATTATATCCGCAATGGGTGGCAAACATAGTCCCGGTAATGAAAAAGGATGGAAAAATCTGGATCTGTATTGATTTCAGGGACTTAAATAAGGCATGTCCGAAGGATGATTTCCCGCTTCCTCACATTGATGTGTTGGTGGATAACATGGCTGGGTATGAGGCACTCTCATTTATGGATGGGTATTCTGGTTATAATCAAATCCATCTTGCTCCCGAGGACCAAGAGAAGACCTCTTCCACCACGCCCTGGGACACATACTGCTATGTCGTTATGCCATTTGGATTGAAGAATGCAGGTGCCACATACCAACGGGCAATGATGGCCAGCTTCCACAACATGATGCATGTGTACTTGGAAGCCTATGTGGATGATATCCTGGTGAAGTTGAGGTCCAAAGAAGAACACCCCGCCATTTTAGCCAAGGTGTTACAAAGGGCTAGGGAGTACAAATTAAAAATGAATCCAAAGAAATGTGTATTTGGAGTTGCATCTGGGAAATTGCTTGGGTTTATAGTTAGTAAACGGGGCATTCAGATTGATCCGAATAAGGCAAACGCCGTCATGGAAATGCCGCCGCCTAAGAACATCACTGAACTTAGAGGGCTGATTGGGCGCTTGCAATTCATTAGAAGATTTATATCTCAACATTCGTAGAGATGTCACCCATTCTATGAATTGTTGAAGGCGGGAGCCAAATTTGAATGGAATGAACAGTGTCAAAAGGCCTATGAAGATCTTAAGGTTTATCAATCTAATCCCCCGGTTCTACAACCTCCTGTCCCTGGCAAACCCCTGATTTTATATATTTCCATAATTGAGGACTCCCTAGGAGCTGTCCTGGCTCAAGTGGATGATGAAGGGAGAGAAAGGGCAGTATACTATCTGTCTAGATTGTTCAATCCAGCTGAATCTAAGTATACTGCCATGGAGAAGACCTGTGCAGCGCTAGTGTGGGTAGCTCAGAAGCTCAAGCACTATTTCCTTGCCCATAAGGTTAAGTTGATCTCTAGAATGGACCCAATCTGTTACCTCTTAGAAAAGCCCGTCCTTTATAGCCGATTAGGTCGCTGGTAGAGCTTTCTTTCTCAATTTGACATCACCTTTGTCGTCCAGAAGGCAATCAATGGATATGCCATTGCCGAGCATCTTGCTCACTCTCCAATCCCTTGTACTGACTTGATCCAGGATGAGTTCCCTGATGAGCACTTGGCTGTACTTACTCATCTTCCCTTCTGGTCTCTTCATTTCGATGGCGCTCTCAATTCTCAGGGCTGTGGAATCGGCGCCGTTCTCCTTACTCCAGAAGGGGTAACCACCCCCATCGCTTACCAGCTCTCTTTTCCTGCCTCTAACAACATAGCCAAGTATGAGGCTCTCCTTGCTGGCCTGAAGCATGCCTACCTCTTGGGCGCGCGATACCTTAACATCATAGGAGATTCTCAATTGGTGTTGCATCAAGTTCTGTCAACTTACCGCACCCGTGACCCTAAACTCAAGCCTTATTAAGATTTGGTCACGCTCTTGGCTAGGCAATTCCGGAGGCTCATCTATATTCATACTCCTCATTGTTAGAACATTCTGGCCGACGCATTGGCATCGCTTGCTTCTTCCCTTTCGTTCCCTCTCAGTCGCACCACTGAGACCATTGTGGTCCAGCGGTTGGACGCCCCTTCCCTTCAGGATCCCTGGTTTGACAACCTTAGGAAGTCTGTAGAAAGGAAAGCGGGGAGGGAAAATTTGAAAGAAGTTTCACTGACCGAGCTGGAGGAGATCATAGAAGAAGAGGAATTGCCGTGGTACCACGAGATAGAGAAGTATTGCAAGGATGGTTCCTTTCCCGAGACGGCGAATGCTGAGCAGCGCAAGGCCATTAGAAGAGCAGCCTCCAGATAAACCATTATTGCTGGAGAATTGTATAGGTGGGCTCTTAATGGAGTTCTAATGAGGTGTTTGGATGACGATGAGGCTTGGAAAGTTGTTGAAGCAGCTCACGCGAGTGAGTGCGGAGGGCACGTTAATGGACAGGCGTTGGCGAAGAAGATTCTTAGGCAGGGCTATTACTGGCCAACCCTAGAAGAAGACTGTTCAACCTATGTCCGTAGGTGTCTCAATGCCAACTCCATGCCGATAAGATTCATGCTCCGGCTTCTTCTCTCATCCTCTTTCTGCTCCTTGGCCATTCTCCATGTGGGCTTTTGATATTGTAGGCCCACTAGGTGATCCGAACTCTCAAATCAAGCAAAAATCTTTCATTCTGACCACTACTGAGTATTTCACCAAGTGGGAGGAAGCTGAAGCTTATGCAGAAATCAAAGCCACTATAGTATGCCGCTTCATCCTCAAGAACATCATCTCACGATTTGGAGTGCCAAGTGATATCGTCACCGACAACGGGCCTCAATTTGTTTCTCAAGAACTTCAGGACCTCTGTAAGAAATTTAATATTTTATTGCATCATTCATCACCATACTACCCTCAAGGTAATGGCCAAGCCGAGGCCACAAACAAAACCCTTCTTAAAATCATTAAGAAAACCTGCAAGTCGTACAAATTTGCTGATTGGGCCGATAAATTGGTAGAAGCTCTATGGGCTTATCGCACCTCCGTCCGTACTCCCACGGGACAAACTCCTTTTGCTCTCACCTATGGGATGGAGGCGGTACACCTGTACGAGATCTTGATCCCTTCTCTAAGAGTACAGCTAGACAAAGAACTTAATCTCGTTGAACATCGAGAGGCGTTGCTAGTCCAACTGGAACTCTTAGATGAGAAGAGGCTTAATGCGGCCAATCGCGTCTCTATTTATCAAAAACGTGTCTCGCGGTATTTTCAAAAGAAGGTTATCGAAAGAAAATTTCAAGTGGGTAACATGGTTTTGAAACGTAAATTTATCAGATCACCAGGTCCTAGGTCGAAGCTGCAACCTAATTGGGAAGGGCCGTTTGTAATCAAAGAAATCTATCCTGATAACGCGTACCGTCTAGTTAACGCGGAGGGTGAGGAATTGCCAAATCCATGGAATGGGTTGTACTTAAAATATTTTTATCCATAGAGTCAAACCGGCAGCGGCTCGGTGGCGGGGCATGCCTCTACTTGATCATAAAGAGAGATCCCCGGTTCAACATTCACACACTACACGACCCCTTGTGGTTCGGTTTTCCCTTTTGCGCAACACCATTTCTCCCTTGGCCATGCTTAGGGGAAAGGGAAAATCCTTATTTTTCTCCTCCCTTTCAGCCAAAAATAGGGGCAAGTGGTGAATAAGGGGGCGAGAGTTGATCTAGACACCCCGATAAAAGAGGTCTCAAATAAGGGCAGTCTGTTATGACCTTATTCCGCATTCATGAGAGCAAAAAAGTAAAAAAGAAAAATATATAGAGAAAAGAGGCAAAATCAAAGACAAAGCTAAAGGCTCATCCAAAGCTCGAAGCTCAAAGTCTAAAAGACCCCACAGCAATGAAACTAGGCATGGCAAGAGTGGCAGTACATTTTCCCTGCGGGACGTTATGATCTCGGTCGTATGCGTGCCTAGAGCGGATGTACGTTCGATGATGGACACAAAGTCCCGGCGCAACAGACAAACTTCTTTGAAAAGGGGTTGTCGTGAGAAAAACTCAAGCCCTAAAAACCTCTATACCTGTCGCCGGCTTTTCTATCAAATTCTTTTCATTTTTCCAAGGAATGGATCCTACCCCGGGTATGACCTCGGAAGAGGCACCATTAAGCAGAATTGGACCCCGGCCATGGGTGGTCACCCATAATGCACGTCGAACTTGGGAGACCCCTAGTGAGATATGAGGTTCCCCGTCGTCAGGTTTAAGCTGGTTTCAAAATCCAAAAAAAATATCAATCAAATATTCCAAAACTCCGAAAAAAAAATCAAATATTCCAAAATTCCAAAATTCAATCAAATATTCCAAAATCCAAAAAAAAATCAATCAAATATTCCAAAACTCTGAAAAAATCAAATATTCTAAAATTCCAAGAAAATCTAATATTCGAAAACTTCGAAAAAAAATCAAATATTCCAAAATTCCAAAAAAATCAAATATTCCAAAATCTAAAAAAATCAAATATTCCAAACTCTAAAAAAAAATAAAATATTCTAAAATTCCAAATAAATCAAATATTCCAAAATCCAAAAAATCAAATATTCCAAACTTCGAAAAAAAATCAAATATTCCAAAATTCCAAAAAAACAAATATTTCAAAATCCAAAAAATTAAATATTTCAAAAATTCAAAAAAAAAAACAAATATTTTCAAAACCACAAAAAGAGTTTCATCATCATGATTTGCATTAATTTTCATTTGCTATTTTGCCTATTTGATAAGGCTTATCCCCTTGACGAAAAATCAAGAACTGGTCATTCCCTAACTTGCTACAGGTAAGGGGTTAAGCGTAAAATAGATTTAATTTATTTCTTTGTTGTTTGTGTGAGTGCAGGGGCAGGTTGAAGGTCAGCACTTCTGTTGCTGAACGGTTTTCTGGTGACCGTTTCATTCATTATAACGACCAATTTCAGACCGTCCAACAATTCACGCGGTTTAATTCTGATTGTTCCAATCTCTAGCTACTTCAAGGATCTAGGGTCCTCAATAGACCGTTTCAATATGTAAACGGCATATTTTTGACCGTTTTACCATGTTCATGGTCTGTCGCAGGCCGTTCAATTCCCTATTCTCAACTCTGTCGTTGATCTAATGCACGGCTTCGGTCTTGCCGTTCCTTTCCTAGCACGGTTAGTCTCTAATCGTTTATTCTACCAAGCGATCTGTATGTGTGTGGCCATGTTCATCCTGAGATCATATCTCAAACTCATTCAATCACATGTAAGAAAGGGCCAAGCTCAAGTCAAACCAAATCACCAACTTTATTCATTTAAAGGCAAATATTTCTAAGCATAAGTCTCTATGTCAAACATCGTGAGAAGAAGAAAAATCACTCAATCCTCAGCTGGGCATCCCCACGGGGACGTATCTCTCTCAGCTCTCTAACATAAGCCTGTCGCGTTGCTGGAACCTCTATAACCTCCGCTGGAAGGGTAAGCACCCTGCTAACCTCCCACATGATCAGGGCACTCCTGACCGCCTGCTCATCCTCCTCCATCCCGATCCTCCTCATCTATTGTGCGGGAAGGTGGGGTAGTGCTGGAAGTACGGTCCTGGGTAGTCCAACCTGTAGGTAGCACCGGTGCGGGCTGTACATCGCCAGTGCAGTGTCGCTCACGAGCCTCAAATCCAAGCTTGGCCTCCTAGGAAGTCTGACCGCAGTGCCGTGGAGGAAGTCAGGGCGCATCACGAACCGGTCCAGGGGAAAGGTGCTGATGTAGAGTCGCCACTCGTCCCTGGTCTTCTTCTCTGCTGTCCTGCACTCTACCTGTGGGGAGAACCTGAAGGCACCACCTATGAAGAAAAGGGGGTGGCTACCGAAGATCCGACTAGCCAAAGCGATATCCTCCTTATGGACGAATTTCATCCTTACGCCCATCCAGCACTCTAAGAGTACCATGGAGCCAAAGAGAGGACCTCCTAGAGCCGCTGAGGTAAGGCCCTCATACAAATAGGCAAGGACGGCCTGGGAGATAGAAAGACCCTGCCACCGGCCACTGATGATACTAAGGATAGGAGTCTCTAGCACATGGTCAACAGAGGGGAACAAGATGGCCCCACACAGGCAAATAGACGCGGCCTTGGCTATGGCCTCATCCCACCCACACCTATTCCTACAATGTTCAACTACCCACTGGCTAAGAGGAAGAAGGTGGATCTGACATGGGCCTATTAAGGTGCGGATGTCTTTGCTATCTGGTATAAACTCTCCCAAGATAAGGATATGATCAATAGGGGCAACAGTGTGACATACGAGGTCCTCCTCACCCACCTTAGACCTAGGAAAAGAAAAATAGGTCTCTACCTCTTCCAGTAGGATAGTGGCCTCAAAAGATGGAAATATGAACGTATGGGTCTGAGGGTGCTAGATTTCTACCAAAGCCGAGATGCTGTGCCAGTCAAAGGAGAGCTTTGGGTAATTTTGGCCTAGTACCAAGAGTGGGTGTTGGTGCCAAGACTTCAGGATGGACATCACTGCTAGGGGCAACACACGGATCATCGGAGCCATCCACTTCAAGGTGGAGTAGCGCCTGGAGCCAGGGAGAAGCTAGAGAAAAGACAAGAGAGGAAGAGAGGAAGAACATGTAAGTAATTGAATGAATTGAATTGAATGAACTTATGCCAACTTACCTATCTCAATGGGCTGGAGCTTAGATGACGTGGGATCGTGGTCAGTCGTTGGAGCACTTCACGCTCCTTTCTGGCCGGTCTAGGCCCTGCAAAGGTTGCTCCCTCCATGGAACTCCCTTCAAGAGCCCTTTTCATGATGGTTTGATGAAGAGAAATAAGGGTTTTAAGGTTTGGAAGAGGGTGAGGTGTGAGTCACGAATTTAGGGCCCCCTCCTACTTATAGGGCTTGGTTAGACGCCTAAACCCACTAGAAGTGAGGTAGGATAGGCCTAGATCGGGTTAGGATAGAGTTTGGGTCAGTTTGGCATGTCTATCTTCGGTTTGGGACTCTCCAAGAGAGTCCCATTCGAGCTCTTAGGGCGTGCATTTGCACGGTCTATCGATAGACCGCCCTATTCAATGAACGGTCTCATCTAGAACGTTTAGAAAACTCTACATGCTTCGAGTGCTGGGGTTGGCACGGTCAAGAAGAGACCATCCTATTTTGAGAACGGTCACGTATAAACCGTTCTGTTCTTTGGGCAGGCGATAATGGACCGTCTATATACATCTATGGGTTATGGCCGAGTTTCTTTCAACGGTCAAAGGGAAGGCCGTGTAATGTGTTTGAGCGGTCCCTCGGATGACCGTTTGGAGATCTGGAGCCTTTTTTTTGACCTGTTTGCACCTGTGCCGCTCAAGCTGGGGCCGCATCTCTCTCTCTCACTCATTATTTGGCGTGTCTCTCATTCTCACTCATTATTTGGCGTCTCTCTCATTCTTACTCATTGTTTTGCGTCTCTCTCTCTCTCACTCATTGTTTGGCATCTCTCTCTCACTCAAGTTTGGCATCTCTCTCTCTCACTCAAGTTTGGCATCTCTCTCTCACTCAAGTTTGGCGTCTCTCTACTCGCTCACTCAGAGCCGTCTCTCACTCGCTCGTGTCGTGTCCATCTCTCTACTCGCTCACTCGGAGTCGTCTCTCCCACTCACTCGGTCGTGTCCCTCTCCCTCACCTCCTCACTCGTTCATTCGTATCGTCTCTCTCTCGCACGTGTTCGTCTCACTCGTATCGAGTTAGTAATCATGGTTAGTTGGTTAGTGTCAATCATTTGCATTCATTCATTCATGCATTTATCCACAAAATCAAAACAAAAAGCATATCATATCACTATCATGTCCATATGTACAAAAGTCGAGTCGTAGTACAAAAGTCAGGCTTGTCCCTCCCCCTGGCCCCCGTCACTGTCATCAACGCCCTCATGCCTCTTCGGTGGAGGCATCACCGAGGTCACCTCCTCGCGGTGTCATCGGCGCCGCTCATCCTCCTCATTCCTCCGGTGGCCGGAGGAACCTATGAAGTAACTCCTGACGGAGCCGTGAGTGCCGTGAGTGCTGCTGCTCGGAGTCCCACTGCGCACTGACCGCCGGCTCATCTCGTTGTAGGCCCGCATGATGTGATACCAACCTCGGACCTAATGCAAGCAAGCACAATCGCATTCAAATGGGCCGAATTGAGTCACCGCTCTATCGTCGCTCACCCAAGCCCGGGGTAACTTGGCAATGCCAAGGTGAGGTTGAGGGGTTGGGCCCTTGCTGGTAGAGGGCCAGCAAGGCCAAGACTTGATTCCCAAAGGGTGTGGATGCCCAAATCAAGGGGGCCGACAAAGTGCCAAAGGCACCGGTTGCAATTTTCCCACGGTGATCACTCAAGACAACAGGGCTTGAGGATCGGGCTCTCACTCGCATAACCAGCGGAATTAAGAACTAATATTAAAAGATAAGCACTAAATGGAGTGAGGGTTTGAGCACTTACTCGACCGGTTTGAAGAAACCGGTCCCGCTCGGAGACGAGGGTGAGCGGGGAGGCGAGTGGGTCCCCACACGCCGCGGCGGTGTAGCTTGACCTGCTCAAATCAATTACAACACTACGCCTCTCGCAGGAGGGGGATCTTGGGGTGGGGATTAAATGATTACAATCAAAACTACCTCCACACAGGGAGGAGCCTTCAGCCGGCCAAGCGGGGAGGGGGAAACTAAGTCGAAGATGTTGAAGCAACCGAACTTAGGAAGGTCTACCTACCCGGCCCGGTCACCTCCAACCGACCCCACCCAATCACATCCACCCAAGTGGGCCATAATTGGAGGCAACGCGCCGCGCATGTAGAAGAGCCTAGGTCCACGACTAGGCCGACTTCATATGGGGGAGTCCATCACATCGCTCCTACTCCAAACCCCACCATTGCCGAACTCTTCCAAGTCATTTTGGATAAAGTGGATAGGAAGTGTGCTTATATCGAGTCCCTGCTTCCCCCTTGCCTACCTCCTAGCCAGGGAGGAACCAAACACGAACCTAAGGAGGTAACAGCCTGTAGTCCCCATCCGATGCCATCTAAGGTGCCATCCCAAGGCCCTCTCCCCATCATGGTGGATCCTCTTCTCCCACCCACGAGAGCCCCCTTGCCTACACCCCCTGTCCCTCAGGAGGATAAGGGTAAGGATCCACTTATCAAGGAGCGTAGAGGATCACGACAACAGTGTTATCGCTGCCAGGGGTTTGGCCACTTTGCCGGACAGTGTCCCACTCGGACATCTCTAGCCCTAGGGGATAAAGGGGTTAGAGAGACCTCACCTTTCGATCTTATTTCGGAGCCCTCTCATTTGGAGCCGCCAAAGCCCGAGCCACCCGTGTTTCTAACGGGTACACTTTTCATAGCCGAACCACTTCTTAGATGGCTCAAGAACGGCTTGGCCCCATCTCTCCTCCCATCCATGGACCCTACCCTACCATTAGTGCCGGTCAACTCATTCCATACCACCTTCCGGTCTAGTCACCATGTGGATACATTAGATGATCTTCTTAAAGGATTAGACCGGCAGTTGACATTTACGCACTTGTTGGCCCCACGCTTCGACCGACCTACAGGTCGTAGCTTCACACATCCATCCCTAGGGTCCATCACCGCCGTGTACACTGTGGGTCATGTTACCACGGAGGTTCTTCTACTCCTCCCTTTGCCGGCCGAGTCCAACTTCATTCCCCTTTGCCCAATGGAGGAATCTTACTTTCTACCTATGACTGTCGTCCCATCTCTCGCAATGAATGAAGGTGATCATTTACACCTCCAAGATTTCCAAATGTGGGACAGTGATTTGTGGAAGCCTAGTCCGAGGGGTCATACCTTCTTTGATCCCTTCGACCCATTCTCTTATGGACTCCGTGACCCACCATATTTACACCACCTTTTCGAGAGAGTCCACCATCATACCCCCACCGTCTCATCTCCCTTCACGGATGAAGGTGACCATCAGCACCTTCTAGAATTCCACACAAGGGACCTTGAAATGAGGGAATCCATATCGAGGGGTCACACATTCTTTGATCCCTTCGATCCCTTTCTTCATGGGCCCTTTGGCCCACAACCTCCATTCCACCTCTTTAAGGAAGTCCACTATCACACCCCTCCTACTCGGGCCTGGCAACCTTTACATGGCAATAGGTCCGAACCGTCATTTGAGGGTAATGAGGACTTTGGTTTCCCCGGGCCACCTCAACCACCCAAACCTCCCGGACTTCCCACATCCAAACCCCATGTCCATGGTTGGTGCATCGTAGGATGTCTAGGAGTCCACCATGACATTAACCTCCGGTTATGTCAAATGCATGCATGGCACACATTCGGATGTCCTGGACCACCTTGCATATGATTGGGTTTTACTAACTGTAGGGTTGTTTAGGGTCGTGTGTGCATCCGTGTGTTTCTTTTCTTTTGGTAAGCATGTTAGGTCGTGTGTGCATCCTGTGTTTCTTTTCTTTTGCTAAACATGTTAGGAGTCTGCATGACGATGTCCGTCGTCACAGTTGAGGCCAGCAATGCACGGTACAAGGAGTTAGCCTATGTCCATCGACACCACCGAGAGTTCCAAGAGGGTGAATATGTCATGATCAGGGTAAGACCTGAACGGTTTCCCTCTGGAGCCGTTAAGAAGTTGCAAGCTCGTGGAGCCGGTCCCTTTAGAGTGTTGAAACGCGTTGGATCCAATGCGTATGTTGTGGACCTGCCCGAGGAATATGGTATAAGCTCTACCTTCAATGTATCGGATCTTGTTGCATATAGGGACCCAGTGGTGATCCCTAGTGAGCCTTTTGAGCCATCTCCTCCCCTTGAGAGTGATCCCACACCTGAGTGTCCACTTCCACCTCTAGCCCCTTTTTCACGGCAGCGTGAGCATATAGATCGTATACTGGACGAGCAAGTGACAGTTACCAGGAGTGGATCTTACCCGCACTACCTAGTGCGATGGAGAGGACGGCCCGCTACTGAGGACACATGGATCATACATGGCGAGTTGCAGCAGATTGATCCAGACCTTTTGGAGCGATACAGGAGCGATGCAGACCCTTACTCGACAGGGTCGAGTTTCTCTCACCCGGGGAGAATTGGTGCGGACACCCGAGCAGTTGATCGGCACGATACGCCGAGCCACCGGTACCGCACACGGAGCATGACACGAGCCACCTCAGCGTCCATCTGGCTCGGAGACAGCCTGGAGACTCCGCCTTGAGCCTCCCCACTTATTATATTTAGTTAGACTTTATGTGTGTCTAATTTGTGTTTATTTCGTTGCATTCAGTTTGACATTTTGATTGTAATAGGGGCTTATGTGCAATTCGGACCCCGTGGGCCCCACGGGCCCCCCAGGCCCCACCCCATTGGGCCACCTCAGCCTAGGGTCCCACGTGGGGCCAGTCAACATGCCACATGGGAATATCTAGAAGTTTGAATGGTAAAAAACGCATGGGGGACAAATGGCTTAAAAAGTCCATATGGAGGCCACCTACCCCACCTACCATTTCAACCTTCCACATCTTGACATTCAAAGTCCAAGGGCCGCCCCCCCCCTTTTGTTTTTTTATGTATTTTTTTTGTGTGATGTTCACATCTCATCCCCACCCTCCATCCCCTTCCCCTAGATCCAATGGTGGATAAGAGATGTGATATGTAACATATATAAGTTGTATTTTCTCCTTTTAGTAAATTAATGCCATTTGAATCCAACAAAATTGAAGAGCAAGGGCTGGTGCGCCCCCCTCCTCTCTCCTCCCTCTCCCCCTTGGTTGCTGTGAAGGCTTCCATTCTGAGGTGTGAAGCCTCTTGTATCAGTTCCGACGATCGCCGCCGCCGCCACGAGCCGCCACCGCCATCAATGAAGTTCTGCCTGCTCAGTACCACAGCAGCTTCCAAAAAATTCAGCCATCAACCACGAGCTCAGATCGACCTGAGAATTTTACTAGATGTTCCAGAGGTGTCAAGAACTATCCACAAATTTTGGTTTGTCATTCAGATCCCGTTTCATAATTTTAGATTTTTGTCCACTCTTCCACTTCAGTTCTGCCAAAGTTCTGTCCAGGTTCCCATCCGCCCTGAGTTTCAAGTCTTAGGTCCACTTTTTGATTTTATTTGGTTTGCCCAAATTTATTGGGTGTTCCTTGAATCCTCCCCTTCATCCACAATTTTTCTAAATTTCTAGTTCTTCATTTCATATTTTCCACAAATCATTCTCAGATCCACCTGAAGTTCTGTCCACCCATTCCCAGATCCGACCACCAGACACTCCAAAAATCTTATCAAATCTCCACCACCTCCAAATCCAATTCCAAAAATTTTCCTAGTTTTGCGGTTTGATTCTCTACAACTTTAAAGAAGAGCTCGAAGCCTGATTCCAACGGCAATTAGGCGGTCAACGGCCATTTACAGGAAACTCATATGCTGATCTGATATTTTGGGAGCTGTGCAACAGAGGATTGAAAAATAGTTAAAGCCCAGGTCCGCAGAGGTCCAGAAGATTCCACTAGCCCTAGGTTGAAGGATTTTGAATCCTCTTTCCAACGGCGCTGGTTTCATCACATTCCGACAACGGGGCTGATCGCAGCGGCCGTTTTCGCCGGAGCGCGTGCTGCTAAAACAGCAACCTCAGCTCGTGGACAGCAACTTCAAAGCTTGGGAATCGGGACCAATCGACCCCCGATCGGTGTTCCCAGCCGACCGCCGTCCGTGGAGGCGCGCCACCAGGGGTCCCCATCATAGTGGGTCCCACCCCTGCAGATCCGGAGGACAGCGCCATCCGTGGGCCCCGCGGGCCCACAGAACCAGCCGTTCGGAAAGCACGAAAATGGGGAGTTTGGCACCGTCGGGCGACATCAAGATGCTGCCCGTCAACCCAATTCGCGTGATTCCAGGGCCCCGCATGTGACCTTTTACCTCCCTGCATGGAGTGGGTCAAATTATTGTAATGCTGTAAAATTGTGTTAACCGGGGGTCCGTGATTGGCCGGGGTTGTCTTCGCCACGCCGGGTGCGTGGAGGTAATGGTCCGAACCTCTTGGCGTTCATTTGCTTAGCTAGTATACGGTCTTTTGCCGCTGCCGAGAGTGTAGGTACTAACCCGTGTGTCCATGTCACCACTGTGAGAGTGAGTGTGACCTGTCCCGTGACTCGATCCGAGTCCGGAAGTTGAGTCGGACTACCCTTGACCTCCGCCGGTTCCTTAACCGCGCACGGTCCGCGCTTTCCCTCGCTTGGAACGACGAGTGAGCTTCCACTTCTGTTAGCGACGTTTTGCCACTAGGAGCTCGTAGTGTCGGGCTTAGTGCCTCCCTGGTGTGTGCTGCTGGTCCCGTCTTCATCTAGAGTCCGAGGGTGGCACCTAATAGTGTCGTCTCCCGTGTCCGTCCCGCATCAGTCTGAGGGTGCTAGATTTCTACCAAAGCTGAGATACTGTGCCAGTCAAAGGAGAGCTTTGGGTAATTTTGGCCTAGTACCAAGAGTGGGTGTTGGTGCCAAGACTTCAGGATGGACATCACTGCTAGGGGCAACACACGGATCATCGGAGCCATCCACTTCAAGGTGGAGTAGCGCCTAGAGCCAGGGAGAAGCTAGAGAAAAGACAAGAGAGGAAGAGAGGAAGAACATGTAAGTAATGGAATGAATTGAATTGAATGAACTTATGCCAACTTACTTATCTCAATGGGCTGGAGCTTAGATGATGTGGGATCGTGGTCAGCCGTTGGAGCACTTCACGCTCCTTTCTGGCCGGTCTAGGCCCTGCAAAGGTTGCTCCCTCCATGGAACTCCCTTCAAGAGCCCTTTTCATGATGGTTTGATGAAGAGAAATAAGGGTTTTAAGGTTTGGAAGAGGGTGAGGTGTGAGTCACGAATTTAGAGCCCCCTCCTACTTATAGGGCTTGGTTAGACGCCTAAACCCACTAGAAGTGAGGTAGGATAGGCCTAGATCGGGTTAGGATAGAGTTTGGGTCAGTTTGGCATGTCTATCTTCGGTTTGGGACTCTCCAAGAGAGTCCCATTCGAGCTCTTAGGGCGTGCGTTTGCACGGTCTATCGATAGACCGCCCTATTCAATGAACGGTCTCATCTAGAACGTTTAGAAAACTCTACATGCTTCGAGTGCTGGGGTTGGCACGGTCAAGAAGAGACCATCCTATTTTGAGAATGGTCACGTATAAACCGTTCTGTTCTTTGGGCGGGCGATAATGGACCGTCTATATACATCTATGGGTTATGGCCGAGTTTCTTTCAACGGTCAAAGGGAAGGCCGTGTAATGTGTTTGAGCGGTCCCTCGGATGACCGTTTGGAGATCTGGAGCCTTTTTTTTGACCTGTTTGCACCTGTGCCGCTCAAGCTGGGGCCGCATCTCTCTCTCTCACTCATTATTTGGCGTGTCTCTCATTCTCACTCATTATTTGGCGTCTCTCTCATTCTTACTCATTGTTTTGCATCTCTCTCTCTCTCACTCATTGTTTGGCGTCTCTCTCTCACTCAAGTTTGGCATCTCTCTCTCTCACTCAAGTTTGGCGTCTCTCTACTCGCTCACTCAGAGCTGTCTCTCACTCACTCGTGTCGTGTCAGTCTCTCTACTCGCTCACTCGGAGTCATCTCTCCCACTCACTCGGTCGTGTCCCTCTCCCTCACCTCCTCACTCGTTCATTCTTATCGTCTCTCTCTCGCACGTGTTCGTCTCACTCGTATCGAGTTAGTAATCATGGTTAGTTGGTTAGTGTCAATCATTTGCATTCATTCATTCATGCATTTATCCACAAAATCAAAACAAAAAGCATATCATATCACTATCATGTCCATATGTACAAAAGTCGAGTCGTAGTACAAAAGTCAGGCTTGTCCCTCCCCCTGGCCCCCATCACTGTCATCAACGCCCTCATGCCTCTTCGGTGGAGGCATCGCCGAGGTCACCTCCTCGCGGTGTCATCGGCGCCGCTCATCCTCCTCATTCCTCCGGTGGCCGGAGGAACCTATGAAGTAACTCCTGACGGAGCCGTGAGTGCCGTGAGTGCTGCTGCTTGGAGTCCCACTGCGCACTGACCGCCGGCTCATCTCCTTGTAGGCCCGCATGATGTGATACCAACCTCGAACCTAATGCAAGCAAGCACAATCGCATTCAAATGGGCCGAATTGAGCCACCGCTCTATCGTCGCTCACCCAAGCCCAGGATAACTTGGCAATGCCAAGGTGAGGTTGAGGGGTTAGACCCTTGCTGGTAGAGGGCCATCAAGGCCAAGACTTGATTCCCAAAGGGTGTGGATGCCCAAATCAAGGGGGCCGACAAAGTGCCAAAGGCACCGGTTGCAATTTTCCCACAGTGATCACTTAAGACAACGGGGCTTGAGGATCGGGCTCTCACTTGCATAACCAGCGGAATTAAGAACTAATATTGAAAGACAAGCACTAAATGGAGTGAGGGTTTGAGCACTTACTCGACCGGTTTGAAGAAACCGGTCCCGCTCGGAGACGAGGGCGAGCGGGGAGGCGAGTGGGTCCCCACACGCCGCGGCAGTGTAGCTTGACCTGCTCAAATCAATTATAACACTACGCCTCTCGCAGGAGGGGGATCTTGGGGTGGGGATTAAATGATTACAATCAAAACTACCTCCACATAGGGAGGAGCCTTCAGCCGGCCAAGCGGGGAGGGGGAAACTAAGTCGAAGATGTTGAAGCAACGAAGACGCCGAATCTGCCTCCTTTCAGCCAATGAGGATAGACAGTCGGTGCCGGAGCTATAGATCTTTCTATAGAATTTTTCCGGGGACGAGACTAGTGAGAAACTCTTCATTACAGGATCAGGGATGCTTCAGAATTTTGTTAATTTCACCTGGGGTCGCTGCCGGTCGGGGCGAGAGCTCGAACAGGGCCTCTGGTTCTCGGACTGACAGTAGCAGGTCACCAACAGTAGGAAGAAGATGCTGTCCCGGCCGCTCCCGAACTCCGAATTAGGTGCCGTCAGTTACGTTAGAACCTTGGGTAAGTTCTCTTTGCAGTAAAAGAAACGGGGATGCCAGAGGATGCCGGAGACGATCTGTGGCATCAGAAGAGTGAGGAGGGGTCGGTGCAGACTGTGGAAGACAGAGTCGCGCGACCGTGGAAGAAAATTGTTAACTTCTGTTTCCGGATGCTGAATGGACTTCTGTTTCTTGTTTCTGAAAGTAGACATGCCGAGGAAGAACTTTGCAGAAGACCTTGTGGCCTGATTCCTTCGGGGCTCATTGTGATGAAGCTTTTCCTCCGGTTCTGGAACTCTGCAATGGCCGACCTGCGCAGTCGGGGAAGAACGGGGTTCCTGGGCAGCACCGAGCTCCGATGAGGACGAAACCACTTCCGTTACGAAGAGGACAGGCAGCCGCTTCCGTGGATGCCTCTTATGCTTTCATAATCGCAGGTAGCTGACCGTGATGGCTTCTGCAAGCTACTGGTATCTCTGCATCATTTGGACAGCAACCTACAGACTTTGTTGAAGCCACCAAAATGACCTAAAGAAGAAGATGGAGGATGTGTATGTGTGAAAGGGGTGATGGGGGTGAAAGATGAAGTTTGTGGGAGGGGTGGGGATGCTAATGGTGATAGGAAAGAGATGGGAGGGGGCAGGGGGCGCAGGTTCTCAGCTGGAGGTAGGGGAAGGTGGGTGCAAGGGATGAGAATGGAGAGAGGTGGGAGGGGCGACCCTAACTAGAAGGGAGGGGAGGGGGGCGGCCAAAACATGGAGGGAAGGTGGATTTCAAATTTGAAATGGCTTTGGAAGTTGGGTGATTGTGTGGGGAAGTGGGGGATTGTGTTGGAAGGGGGGAAGATTGTGTTGGAAGGGTAAAGATTCCACCTTGGGACAAGGGGGGTGGAGTAATGGGGCTATGGGAAGTGGAGTGGCCTTAATGGAGGTGGTTGGGGGTTGGAGCTGGTTGGGAGGAGGGAGGAGAGTGGAATGGGGCGAACCCCTTAGTGGGAGGAGAGAGAAAGAGGGATAGAGAGAGAGTAGGGTGGGGAATCACTCCCCTAGGGCTTCACACCCAACTATAGGATTCACTCCTCTAAAACTAAATTTGAACACTCAAATGGAAATCTTTTGTATTGATTCATTCATTCATTAAGTTCCAAATGAAGGAAATGGGGCCCTATATATAGGAAGCCCACATTTTACAATAAGTCCCTTACAAAAAGACTCAATAACAAATAACCGAAGGGGTAGGGGGGCTCATGGGCCAAGCCCGAAGAATTGGGCCCAATAGCACATTACACAATCTAATGACACTCAAACTTAGAAAAATAAATGCAAGACCTAGGGACATGACTCAAATAAAATGAAAATTACATCAAATGACTCAAATAAATAGCACAAAAGGATAAGTGGGCCTTTATAGAGAGAGGCCCGAACTCAAATGATGCCGGAGTGTGAAGAGGACCCTAGCCAAAGGGAATTGTGGATGATGTCTCCATCAAATCCCCTGGGCTGTGAAGAGCTCGACTCCGTCGAGTAGGGGTCCATCCGGCTGTGGTACTGCTCGAGGAGGTCCGGATCCAACCGCTGGAGATCCTCCCGACTCACCCAAGAATCCTCCGAAGGAGGCCGATCCTTCCACCTGACGAGATAGCGCTCATAGACCTTGCTCCGAGTGGTAGTGACTTGTTCATCCAATATTTGTTCAATTTATTCACGCTGGGCTCTCTTGGCTGGTGGTCTCTCTTCACGGGTGGGTGCTCTCTCAAAGGAAGAAGTAGGCTCAATCTCCTCACTAGGTACCACCGTGGGTCCCTTATATGGCACTAGGTCGGCAACATTGAATGTGGGACTTATTCCATACTCCTCAGGGAGATCTAACTCGTAGGCATTTACACCAATGCGCCTCAAGACCTGGAAGGGGCCAGCCCCACGTGGCCTCAGTTTAGAGTTGGCTCCCGGGGAGAGCCTCTCCGTCCTTACCATCACAAAGTCACCCACATGGAATTCTTGGTGACGCCGATGAGAGTCGGCTAGCCTTTTATAAGCCTCATTCTTTTTGCTGATGTGCTTACGAATTTCTTCATGCAATTCTCTAATATGTTGTGCAAAAGACTCGGCTGAAATGGAAACTCTAGCATGCTGGGGAAGAGGAATGAGATCGGAAGGCTTTCTTGGTTTGTACCCATGCACAGCTTCAAATGGACTCATCCCTATGGACTTATTGATGGAGTTGTTATATGCAAACTCAGCTTGGGGTAGAGTGAGATCCCAATTTCCCGGTCGATCCTCAACAAGGCACCTAAGGAGGTTCCCTAGACTCCGATTGACAACTTCGATTTGGCCATCTGTTTGGGGGTGGTAGGCAGTGGAGAATTTAAGTAGGGTACCCATCATGTGCCAACGAGTTTTTCAAAAGTAGCTAGTGAATTTGACATCTCTATCGGAGACTATGATTTTGGGTAACCCATGGAGGCGGATAACCTCATCAAAGAACAATCGGGCCACATGGGAAGCATCGGAGGTTTTGGTGCATGGGATGAAATGGGCCATTTTGGAAAATCTATCAACCACCACATTGATGGAGTCATGTCTTCTTCGAGTCTTGGGTAAGCCTAGCACAAAGTCCATGCTTAAGTCCTGCCATGGCCGGTCGGGGATGGGGAGAGGGGTATATAGGCCTGTGTTTTGTTTCACCTGTTTGGCCGAGGCACATGTCCGGCATTGACCCACAACCTTGCCTACATCTCTCTTGAGACTAGGCCAATAAAACTGTCCCTCAACTAAGGCAATGGTTTTGTGGACTCCAAAATGGCCAGCTAGCCCTCCCGCATGTAATTCCCAAATTAAGAAGTCACGGAGTGAGGTCCGTGGGATGTAAAGCTTGGGTCCCTTGAAGAGGAACCCATCCTCTAAGACAAATTCCTCATGTTCCTTGCTAGAAGGGGTGGTCAAGGTCGTATAGATGTGCCCAAAGTCGGGGCAGCTAGGGTACTCATCCTTGATCCTATCAAATCCGGTCACTTCCACTTGGATAGTGGATAGCAAGGAAACTTTCCTACTAAGGGCATCCGCCGCTCGATTCTCACTCCCGGCCTTGTGTTTGATGACAAAAGTGTAGGATTGGATGAACTCAACCCATCGGGCATGTCGGGCATTTAACTTTTGTTAGGAATTGAGGTATTTGAGGGCCTCATGGTCGGAAAAGATGACAAACTCCTTGGGCAACAAGTAGTGCCTCCAATGTCGGAGGGATTGAACCACGGCATAGAACTCCTTGTCATAAGTGGAGTATCTTGTCCTAGCAGCACAAAGCTTCTCACTAAAGAAGACTACCGGGTGTCCCTCTTGACTAAGAATCCCTCCTATCCCTATCCCGGATGCATCACATGTGACTTCAAAGACTTTAGAGAAATCGGGAAGGCATAGGACCGGAGCTTGGGTCAACTTCTCCTTAAGTTCTTGGAAGGCTTTAGAGGCCGATTTGGTCCATACAAAAGTCCCCTTCTTGAGACAATCGGTGATTGGGCCAGTGATAGTGCTAAACCCTCGAATAAACCTCCTATAGAATGTAACCAATCCATGGAAACTTCGGACCTCGTGAAGGGTGTGGGGTTCTGGCCAATCAATGATAGCTTGGACCTTCTCGGGGTCCATGGAGACGCCTTTGGTTGACACCACAAATCCTAGGAAGATGAGGGATGTGGTCATGAAGTGGCACTTTCCTAAGTTGGCAAATAGGCTCTCTTGACGAAGGATGGTACAAACTTTCCTAAGGTGATCAAGGTGGGCTTCTTGGGATTGACTATAGATGAGTATATCATCAAAATAGACCACTAGAAAGATCCCAATGAAGGGCCTAAGGACCTCCGTCATAAGACGCATGAAAGTGCTTGGGGCATTTGAAAGCCCAAAAGGCATGACTAACCATTCAAAGAGGCCATCTTTGGTTTTGAAAGCCGTTTTCCACTCATCCCCGGGCCTTATCCTAACTTGGTGATAGCCACTCTTAAAGTCAATTTTGGAGAAGATAGTGGCTCCAGCTAACATATCAAGCATGTCATCAAGCCTAGGGATGGGAAACCTATACTTGATGGTGATTTTGTTAATGGCCCGACTATCCACACACATTCGCCATGACCCATCCTTATTGGGAGTTAGAAGGGCCGTTAATGCGAATGAAGTCCTTCCTAATGAGTTCCTCTATTTGCCTCCTAAGTTCGGCATGTTCCGTAGGATTGAGGCGATAACGAGGAAGGTTTGGGAGAGTGGCTCCCGGGACTAGATCAATTGCATGTTGCACATCCCGCATGGGAGGGAGTTGGTCCGGGAGCTCCGTTGGGAACACATCATGGAATTCTTCTAGGAGTTGTTGGATTTCTATGGGATGTGGATTGGTGGAAGTGGGTTCTCCTAGGCAAATGACCACCGCACATAATGGTACTCCTTGAACTATCTCCTCTTCAAGTTCCTTCCTAGTGATGAGATGAAGACCCTTGGTCAACCCCGAGGTCCCACTTTGTTTGGGAGTTTGGGTAGGGGATGGAGTTGGAGGGGTGGAGTTTCCCGAGACTTGTATGGTGGTGGGGTGTTGTCCTTGAGGGGGAGTGTCCCTCTTGGTCATGGGACGAGGTGGGGAGGGGTTAAGACGGATAGTCTTACCCTCATGTTCAAAGGTGCATTTTTTGCTCCTACCCAAGATGGTGGCATCTACATCATAAAGCCAAGGTCTTCCTAGTAGGATGCTACCTACTTCCATGGGTATGATGTCACACCATATTTGATCATGGTATGAAGAGAAGGTGAGAGGCACAAGACATTGAGTGTTGACCGGGAGGGAGTTGTTGTTGATCCATGAAACCCGGTATGGGCTTGGGTGAGGGGTGATAGTTAGCCCAAGAAGCTTGACGGTATCGGGTGACACGGCATTGACACAACTCCCACTATCCAAGATCACTTTCCTTACATGACTCTCTATCTTGACAAAAGTGTGAAAGATTGAAGTTCGACGCCAATCCTCTTCTTGAGGTTTGGTGAGGGTGCATCTAATCACTCTTAGATGGGAGTTGGTAGATGGAGTGGTGTGATCTAGACCCGATTCAAGGTATTGGGTCTCATACTCTTCCTCCCAATCTAGTGAGGCTTCATGGTCCTCAACAATACTCTCAAGTTCCTTTTGGGGTGGAGCTTCTTCCTCAATAAGCAAGCTAGATAATCCCTTGGATGGACATTGCCCCGCAAAATGGCCAAACCCTTGACACCTAAAGCATTGTTGACGCCCGCTACCTGAAGTAGTTCCTACACTTGGGCCTTTGGGAATGTCTTCCCTCCGTGGGAGGGGGTGACTAGTGGTGGGTTTGTTTGGAGTGATGGTGGGAGGGGGGTTGTAAGGCCTTAATGGGGTGTTCCCACTTGGGTTATGGGCTTTCATGGGAGTGGCCGGAATGGGCCGTGGTCCCATATTTTTGGGGTCGACCGGTCGGGGAGTAGCAAATCGAGGGATCCTAGAGAATCTTTCTACATCCCTAGCTATTTGATAAGCTATCTCAAGGTTATCAACATCTCTCATGAAAAGATCCCTTTTGATGTGACTTTGAAGTCCATTCCTAAAGCGAGACAAGGTAACGGCCGGGTCCTCATGAACTCCACACTTCAAAAGATAAGAGTCAAACTTCTCAATGTATTCAACTACGGTCTTCCCCTCTTGGGTGAGGCTTTGCCATTCATCTAAAAGTATTTGATGGTAGGATTGGGGAAGGTATTTGTTCCTAAGTTGGTTCTTCATACCCTCCCAAGTATCAATAGGCTCTCCCCGCCTAATCCTTCTTAGACCCTCTTGGTTTAACCAATAAGTTTTGGCTAATTTGATGAGATGCATTTTGGCCAACCTTACCCTCCTTTGGTCAGACATAGGGTACCATTCAAAGTATTGGTCCATGGCGGTTTCCCATTCTAAGTAGACACTTGGTTCATGGGAACCATCAAAGTTTGGGGCCTCTACTTTAATCATCCTTAAGAGAGGGTCATCCGGGTCGTCCCGTGGACGCCTTTCATGAATTAGATGGTGGCGGGGTCTCTCTTGGTCATGGTAAGGGTCAAGATCCAAGTCCTCCCTATAAATTTCAGCATGTGGATGATAGGCTCTTGGTCCATGGTTCCTAGGATGGAACCCTTCCCTATGAGGCTCAACATGTGGAGGGTGGACTCTTGGGTCATTGTTCCTTGGGTGGAACTCATTCCTATGCAACTCACCATATGGTGGATGACCTCCTGGCTCATTATTCCTTGGATGTGGGTCTTCCCTATGGGGCTCAACATGTGGAGGGTGAACTCTAGGCTCATTATTCCTTGGGTGGAACTCATGCTCTTCTAGCCGAGCAATTCGAGTGTTAAGGGATTCAAGTTGGGAAAGAATGTTGGTAAGGGCAGCATCTACCCTATTCATTAGGCCTTGAGGTTCCTCCGTAGGAGCATCTTGATTGAGTTGAGGATTGGGATCCATTGGTGGATTTGAAGATGAAGGATCGGGTCGGTAGCTAGCACCACTACGTGTGGACATGCAAGATAAGGGACAAATGGAGTTGGACACACAATGCAAAGGTCCTAGGACTTAGACTTGATAGAGATAAGTCAATGACTTGCTCTGATACCAATTGATGTGATACCAACCTCGGACCTAATGCAAGCAAGCACAATCACATTCAAATGGGCCGAATTGGGCCACCGCTCTATCGTCGCTCACCCAAGCCCGGGGTAACTTGGCAATGCCAAGGTGAGGTTGAGGGGTTGGGCCCTTGCTGGTAGAGGGCCAGCAAGGCCAAGACTTGATTCCCAAAGGGTGTGGATGCCCAAATCAAGGGGGCCAACAAAGTGCCAAAGGCACCGGTTGTAATTTTCCCACGGTGATCACTCAAGACAACGGGGCTTGAGGATCGGGCTCTCACTCGCATAACCAGCGGAATTAAGAACTAATATTGAAAGACAAGCACTAAATGGAGTGAGGGTTTGAGCACTTACTCGACCGATTTGAAGAAACCGGTCCCGCTCGGAGACGAGGGCGAGCGGGGAGGCGAGTGGGTCCCCACACGCCACGGCGGTGTAGCTTGACCTGCTCAAATCAATTACAACACTACGCCTCTCGCAGGAGGGGGATCTTGGGGTGAGGATTAAATGATTACAATCAAAACTACCTCCACACAGGGAGGAGCCTTCAGCCGGCCAAGCGGGGAGGGGGAAACTAAGTCGAAGATGTTGAAGCAACGAAGACGCCGAATCTGCCTCCTTTCAGCCAATGAGGATAGACAGTCAGTGCCGGAGCTATAGATCTGTCTCTGTAATTTTTCCGGGGATGAGACCAGTGGGAAACTCTTTGTTACAGGATCGGGGATGTTTCAGAATTTTGCTAATTTCTCCTGTGGTCGCTGCCGGTCGGGGCGGGAGCTCGAACAGGGCCTCTGGTTCTCGGACTGATAGTAGCAGGTCACCAACAGTAGGAAGAAGACGCTGTCCCGGCCGCTCCTGAACTCCGAATTAGGTGCTGTCAGTTCCGTTAGAACCTTGGGTAAGTCCTCTTTGCAGTAAACAAATGGGGATGCCAGAGGATGCCGGAGACGATCTGTGGCATCAAAAGAGTGAGGAGGGGTCGGTGCAGACTGTGGAAGATAGAGTCACGCGACCGTGGAAGAAAATTGGTAACTTCTGTTCCCGGATGCTGAATGGACTTCTGCTCCTTGTTTCTGAAAGTAGACAGGCCGAGGAAGAACTTTTCAGAAGACCTTGTGGCCTGATTCCTTCGGGGATCGTTGTGATGAAGCTTTTCCTCCGATTCTAGAACTCTGCAGTGGCCGACCTGCGCAGTCGGGGAAGAACTGGGTTCCTGGGCAGCACCGAGCTCCGATGAGGATGAAACCACTTCCGTTACGAAGAGGACAGACAGTTGCTTCCGTGGATGCCTCTTATGCCTTCAGAATCGCAGGTAGCTGACTGTGATGGCTTCTGCAAGCTACTGGTATCTCTGCATCATTTGGACAGCAACCTGCAGACTTTGTTGAAGCCACCAAAATGACCTAAAGAAGAAGATGGAGGATGTGTATGTGTGAAAGGGGTGATGGGGGTGAAAGATGAAGTTTGTGGGAGGGGTGGGGATGCTAATGGTGATAGGAAAGAGATGGGAGGGGGCAGGGGGTGCAGGTTCTCAGCTGGAGGTAGGGGAAGGTGGGTGCAAGGGATGAGAATGGAGAGAGGTGGGAGGGGCGACCCTAACTAGAAGGGAGGGGAGGGGGGCGGCCAAAACATGGAGGGAAGGTGGATTTCAAATTTGAAATGGCTTTGGAAGTTGGGTGATTGTGTGGGGAAGTGGGGGATTGTGTTGGAAGGGGGGAAGATTGTGTTGGAAGGGTAAAGATTCCACCTTGGGACAAGGGGGGTGGAGTAATGGGGCTATGGGAAGTGGAGTGGCCTTAATGGAGGTGGTTGGGGGTTGGAGGTGGTTGGGAGGAGGGAGGAGAGAGGAATGGGGCGAACCCCTTAGTGGGAGGAGAGAGAAAGAGGGATAGAGAGAGAGTAGGGTGGGGAATCACTCCCCTAGGGCTTCACACCCAACTATAGGATTCACTCCTCTAGAACTAAATTTGAACACTCAAATGGAAATCTTTTGTATTGATTCATTCATTCATTAAGTTCCAAATGAAGGAAATGGGGCCCTATATATAGGAAGCCCACATTTTACAATAAGTCCCTTACAAAAAGACTCAATAACAAATAACCGAAGGGGTAGGGGGGCTCATGGGCCAAGCCCGAAGAATTGGGCCCAATAGCACAATACACAATCTAATGACACTCAAACTTAGGAAAATAAATGCAAGACCTAGGGACATGACTCAAATAAAATGAAAATTACATCAAATGACTCAAATAAATAGCACAAAAGGATAAGTGGGCCTTTATAGAGAGAGGCCCGAACTCAAATGATGCCGGAGTGTGAAGAGGACCCTAGCCAAAGGGAATTGTGGATGATGTCTCCATCACCGCAGCTCCCCACTCAGCCCAGACGCCTCGATCAATGCACAATCTCGCTCCGACCAATAGCGCTCTACCTCGGCTCGGGCTCGGACCAGCTCCTCCGCTCTAGTCCGGAGACGCTCTAACTCTACACGGAGGAGCGCCGTCTTGACCGGGTCTCCTGATCGACTCTGCTCCATCTCCTGTCGGAGGCGGGCCACCTCCTCCCGCGCCGCTACACGGGTCTGCTCCAGCTCCGCTCTCAGACGGGTACTCTCGCCCAAGGCTGATGTCAGCTCTGTCATCTGCATGCGCATTTCATGGTCAGTCAATTGCATTTCATAATCATACACATAAGCATTAAAGAGAAGTGTAGTGGTTGCGTACCCTCTCTACAAGAGCAGCCTCGGCTCGTGCAACCATCCTCGCGAACTCGGTGTCCCGCTCGGCTCGGTCAACGGGAGTCTGCGAAGAAGAAGAAGGAGCGTCAGCCCCCTGTCGCTGAGTCCCCTCGGCACGCTACTTCCAAAACTCCAGCTCAGTCACATGCATAAATCATAATCATTTGCATAACTTAAGAGTTTAAGGTTTAGGAAAAGTCACCAGTAAGGCCAGGGCCTGCCGGGCATCATCACGCTCTCGGATCGTGGAGTGGAGGAGCCCCTACAACTCCGCAATCTGTCCCTCAGGGTCGATCTGCATTTAGGAAGTTCAAACATCAGTGCATAATCATATAGAGAGCATAATAGAAAGGCATTTAGGGTTTACAAGTCATACCGGTCGGCGGGCACCACGCAACACCTGGTCCCGATAGTGCCGGGGGTACAGTGTGTAGTACGCCGCGTCGCTCTCCGCCCGGACAGTCACAACCCGCCCGAGTGCTGTCCAATCTGTGATCTGCTCTGCAGCTCGCTCTCTCTAGTCAAGAACCGTCGCCGTGCCTCGTGGGTGTCCCCCCACGCTCTCCCCCGGCTTCTCCGACGCCAGGAACTCTACGGCTGGCTCGTGGATGCTCGTTGTCCTCATCACCAGCCTGAAGTGAAGTGGCTCCACTACATTCATGTAGTGAAGCCACACATCGCGTCCAGAGAAGGCAAGGGCCCCTACTACCCGAGGTTGGCCCTCCTGTCCCTCATCTGCATAAGGAGTCCACCGTACCTATCAAGATAGGAAGTCACATCAGCATCACAAACATGTAAAATTGCATTTAATTAAGAGGGTCTAAGTTTAGAGTCGTACCGAGGTGTACAGTAGAGTGTCCATATCGTCATGAAGCTCTCGGACCTGTCTCCGAAGGCCTCCGCTCTCTCGGGGTACGGTCCACCTCCTGGCGATCAGTAGGAGCTCAGGGTGAGTCTCCTCGCCTCTCCCCAGCCCACGTAGTCGCACGTAGGCCCACACCTACATCACATTACATGTCAGCATGTAGGTCACACATAGATCTCACATGATCAAGTCCAAGGGTTAGGTCGTACCTGGAGAAGAGGAGAGAACCCGCTGAGCATGGTTCGTCTGCTGGTCGAGCTCAAAGTGTCGAAGAGAAAAGCAAGAACTGCTGCTCCCCACACGTAGTCACCCACGTGGTCGAGATCCTAAAGTAACGGCAAGAAACAGTAGCTGATGACATCCGCTCTCGTGGCAAACAACAACCGTCCGAAGGGGAGTGTCAGGAACCGCCTCAGTACCCGGTCCGCCTCTGGTCCAGGTCCTGCCGCAACTCTCGGTCTAACTCGCTCTATCAGTCTTTGGAGGTGCTGCTCGGGCAGCTCCCCCGTCACGATCCCGGCTCAGCGCAGTCCTAAACTATCCTCGAGTGCCGCTCTGGTCAAGGTGGTGGACTATCGCTCTGGGTGCAGCAAGCCCAATCTCAGGAGCTCCTGGGCCATCTCTTGGTAGTCGGGGTATGTGCTGCCGCTAATCGGAGACCCACGCACGCGCAGGCCCGTGATGCACGCCACGTTCTCCAACGTGGGGACCATGTGCCCCCACGGAAAGAGAAATTTATGACTCACTGGGTGCCAGCGGTCGTGCAGAGCATAGAGTAGCGGTGTGTCAAACTGACTCACCTCTATACTCAGGAACTCTAAGAACCCCATGCTCGTCAACCTCTCCCGCTGAAAGTCCGGCAGTGCAAGGTACACAACCTGCAACCAGGAGATCCGAGTCCTCCGCTTTCCCTGCATACATTCAAAACGTTCCATTTTGTTTTAGGTTTTTTGCATTTTAATTGAATAATTAACTCTCTGCTCATTTAACAGTCTCATATGAGCCGTTTTATCTCTCAAACGGTTGGGTCCCAACCGTCCCCATAATCCCCTTACGGAGTTCACGGTCCCATATGAGCCGTTCTGATGTATCCACAGTCCCCAACTGACCGCTTCCTTCCCTCTCAAGCCCCTAGTCGGTTTGGGTTTGCATAGTCTATCGTGCAACCGTATGGTGATCAACGGTCTCGTGAAGGCCGCTCTGTCCTCAGGCGTTTCATGTTCTGAACGGACCTATGTGGTCCGTCCTAGGTCTTTACGGCCTGATGTAGACCATTCTGTTTTGAGTGTTTCATATTCTAAACAGACTGGCCTGAGCCGTCCTAAGTTTAAACGGCCTTTCTCAGACCGTGTGTGTTTTGTCGGTTCATCTTCTTTGAACGGCCACCCGTGGGCCGTGTGTTGGTTGAGCGGTTCTCTGTGAACCGCTTTGTTTTGTTGAGCGGTCACTGTTAAACCGCTCTATTACTGTCTTCCCCGACGGCATGAAGCTCCTTCTCCGCCGGCGGTGAGGGCCCCCATGGCCCCCAAACTGGCTCCTAAAGGGACGTATGCCCCATCCTATCCCTAGAACTAACATGCATGATTTTAAAAGCTTGAAATAGGGGTGGGGTTTTTAAGGTCACCTACCTCGGAGCTCCATGGTGGCTTGGCCATCGCCGTGGATGCCCTCGGCGGTGCTTCGGCGTCTTCCTCATCGGCCGTGATCACCCCTGCCTCTTCCTCAACCGCGGGCGGCTGCATGGTCCCCTCTGTGGCTTCCTCCGGCGGTGGCGCGACCTCCGACGGCGGGACCTCTTCCCCGACGATGACGAGCGGTGATGGTGCGGCGGGGTCTTCTCCGGCCATCGACGGGCGCCTCGCTTGGTGCTTCGAACGCATGAAAGGGGGGGGAGGAGATGAGAGGGCAAGAGATGGAGTGGAAGAGGAGTGGGGGAGAGTGAGAGCTTGAGTGAGTGGGGAGTGGTGTCCTCCTTCCCTTCCGCCTCCAGTTACGGTGGGAGGGAGGGAGATTAAAGGTTTTGTTTTTTTAAACCTCGTAGGTATTGCACGGTCTATCGATAGATCGTTTGTTAACTGGGCGGGTCTCCCTTAACCGTTTAATCCCCAATGGTACTTTGCGTTTGAGCGGCTTGATTCTGGCCGTTTGTTTTATTGCGCGGCCTAAAAATGGACCGCGTAGTTTCGCATTTATATTCAAATCACTTATGCATGCACGGCCTTGAATGAGCTGTTCCATGTTCTGAGCGGCCTACTGTGGACCGTTCGCGTGCCTAAATGATGATGTTGAGCCCCTTTTATGCTGCATTATGTGACTCATTGATAAATTTGACTTGACGATAAATATTGCAAATCCTGTTCATGATTTTCTCTGCAGCATAACTTCAGGTTGCCGTTTCGCCTGACGGGTAAGTCAGGTATGACTCTCTATCCCTATATCCCTTATTGCATTACTATATGATACTAAGCTATGTTATCTCTAGAACCAATTGGTTATCTACATATTCTCGGATCTAATGTCCCCCTTTAACAAAAACAATGATGATCCAAGTTTACGTGTTTAACCGTCAGATAGGCCGTTGGGTTGGGAAACTTAGGGGACGACGGTTCTATCTCGCACGCCGTGGTTGCGGATAGTGTGTTGACTCTAATTCTCCCAGTCTAGCAATATTATTCTCGAGTATTTTATATTTTATCCTTTCTTTACATTTATTTTAATGATTTCTTTTATTTTAGCCCAGCATGCATCATACACATCTTTTGAACATTCATAACCCATAGTTTGTCTGCTAATATCCCACCAATGACGGATGGCTATGCGTTCAGTGTTTGAGTAAGAGGAACAATTTCACTCTGAGTTGGAAGGTTCTCTCTGGTCGATTCACTTGGTTTGGCTGATTAAGAGTTCACCGTATGGAGTTTTAGTCTATCTCTTAGCTTTTCGTTACTGCTTTGGTCTCCTCATTGGTCCGCGGGATTGTGTCCCCCATGAGGTTGATCTTGCATTCCTTCTTTTTCTTAGTTCCTCTAGATTGGTGTCGCTTTTAGTCTGACTATTCATGGTGTTTGGTTCGGAGTTTACCGGAAGATTCATATCGCTCATTGGTGAGAAAAACGGGTGTCTTTTGCCTTAACGATCACTTTTTCGGTTCACTCCGCTTCATTTCCGCCTCAGCTCCATGTTCCATCTCGCTTTCGCTTCACCTCCGCTCGCTCCCCTGCAAAGAGGACGTTAAGGAGGGGCATTTGTTGACACCCATTTTTTGCCTATGAGTTGAGTCACTTCTCTAACCACCATTTATTGATACCTCGAGTTGTCCATTGATCATTGGGCTATTTCAAGGCAGCTTATTGGGCCTATTTTATGGGTGCCTCCCTCCCTGACTCGGTCCACTTCAGTTCAGGGCTTAAGGGGCCTTGATTTTGTTTGATTTATCACATTTTATCTATTTTTAAGCATCCAACCTTTGCGCGGTCGATCGCTTGTCCGCTCAGTCAATTCGTGGTTGGAATTGAACTGTTTATCTATTTTATGGATATTAAGGTGATTTTTTAAATTTCCACCGACAAGCTGTTGAACGGTCTGAATATAGTCATCCAAACCCATTGTACGGTGTGTACTTAGCCGTCCAGTTCTCAGAGTTTTCAAGTCGTTAGATTTTTAGATAATTATCTATTTATCTAATTTATCTCGATTTATCACCGACAGGCTATACACAGTTTGGGTTGGGCCGCTCTATGAATTGAGTGGTCTAGAAGTAGGCTGTTCAATCCATGAGAGTCCAACGGTGAAAAGGTCGATCAGTTCAATGGATATTTGGATTATTTTCTTGTTTATTGAATTTCCACCGACAGCATTGGACGGTCTGGTATCAGGCCGTGCAATAGTCTGGGCGGTCTATCGCATGACCACGCAATGGTCCGATCTTTGAAGGATTTAAGGGTTTTTCTTTCTCCATTCATGGTTTTATCCTCAAGATGTTCCACCCATTTCTCCATGGATACTCCACCAAACGGGGTGCCGTTTGAACTGGTTGGAAGATAATCCATTTATATACTGGTTTTATGTTGATATCTCGAGCTGATTTTTACTAAAAACCCTAATTTTGGGGATGGCTTTTAGGCTCTATAAATAGACCCTAAGGCCAAGCTTTGAAAGGGGGGGTGATTTTAAGGTCACGGCGAAGCCCTGCCAAACTTTTGAGTGACCTACAGTCAGGGAGGGAGGCCTTCTACGTCCACTCAGGCCTCCGGTTCAGGGAGTATTCGTGTTTTTCGAGTCTTCATGTGATAGTCTCGTTGTCACTTTTATCATTGCATGCTTCACTTCTTGGTTCTCTCTTTCCACGTTTTCACTGCTTGCACTTCATTCACACACCCCCCTATTATTTCCCACACCCCTAGGGGTTTAAAAACTCCCAGGTATCCCCCATTCCACTTTATTATGGCTATCGTCTTTCTTTCTTATAGTTACTACACTTCACAGTTCTGATCTTGGGTTTTCTCTTGTGTTCTCTACGTTGTTTTGCAGGTCAGCATACTAGCACGAGGCCCATCCCCTCCGGCCGGTCGGAAGGGGTGGAGGTCAAGATTTCACGACTTGAAGCTTGGTGGTATTGAACGGCTTCCTTCTGTCCATGCCAAGGATTGAGCGGCTTGTTTCTATCCGTTCAGCCTCTTCCCGTGGTTGGCCCTGAACCGCTCTGTCGCCGAGCTATTCTTCGTCCCGCGTTCCTTCAGCACTGGTGAGCGGTCTGTCGAGCGACCGTTCAGCTCATAGAGCAGTTCTTCCGGAGTCGTTTACGTCTGCAGTGCTGCTCACAGGCGAGTGTCTTGCTTTCCAAGGTACGGGTGTGCTCGTTTTACATTCTGGAACCTTGGTGGCGATCACGATCATACTCGCGTCCTTCCCCCCATTTGTTTGCAGGTTGTTATTTCTTATATTGACATTGTAGAGGGATTGGAAGGATATAAAAGGGTAGGGAAAACATGTCAACAACTGGCACGTGATCCAAGATAGGTATCTCGTCTGAAGATTCTGCCACGTGGACATCGCAATTTCATCTTCTAACACGTGGATATCTAACAGTGCATTATTTCAAAACTTCTTGGGCGGGAATGTGTTTTCTACGTGCCCAATCTCTCACGAACCTATAAATAGAAGCTTGGTCGCTCAATTGAAAAATAATACAGAGAAGCAGAAAGAAGGAGAGAATAGAGATCTAAGAGAGTCCTCGACAGAGAATACAAGTTGAGAGAAGAAGATTGGGAAGAGCAGAAGATTTCAAAGATAGTGTTGCTGAAAAGAAAATAGAGTATCAGAGAGGTGATCTGAGAGAGAAGAGAGATTGAGTGAGATATTTCTATACTGACTTCTGGATCAGATCCAGAGTCAGATTGCTTAATTGAAGAGCTACATTTTTGTTTCTGTTCGTATTCTCTTTGGTTCTTTCATTTTTCTTTTTAAATCTCTTGTAAGTTGTGTATCAGCAGAGCAAGCTATGAAGCTCAGCAGGCGAAGTGGAATCCTCGGACAACAAGTTGTAAGGCTCAACAGAGCAAGCTGTGAGGCTCAACAGTCTGGGATTTATTCCCCAAAGCTGTGGATCAGCAATTTGTAGGGATCTATTCCCCAAAGCTGTGGATCAGTGGTTTACAAGCTGTTAGTCAGCAGAAGCCTTACTCAATTGAGTAAGGGGTGGACGTAGATCTCTAGATTGCTATCGAACCACCTTAAAAACCTCTTTGCAGTGCATGTGCTCTTGTGTGTGCTTCTACTCCTTATTCATACTACTACTCATTGAATGTTTAGAACAGATCTATGAATTTCTGATAATTTTTTATCTCTAATTAGATTAGTTCTTTAGTGGTATATCAAAAGGCTCAGTCAGAACACTGACCCTTGCGTGAGGAGTTCTCAGATCCACCCTCCACCTAGTACCATACTGAAGCAATTGATCATCATGCTCATGTCTACTGGTGATAATTGAACTTCATTATATCTGCTTTCATTACTTGTGGTAATTTTATTTTTAGCAGTTCATTTTATTCCGCACTAGTTTTTTGTACTGCTACAGATAGTGATATTTTGAAGTAGATCTATTCACCCTCCCTCTAGATCTGATAGTCTTTCGACTCAACATCTACCAAGTCATTCAGATGAGAATAAGATGAAATCAAATGCTAACTGTAGAATAGCAAATAAAGCGAGCCTAATCAAACATCTATCGTCAATCAATAACAGATTGAAAGCACAACGATCACACGAGGCTCAATGATTTTTAGGTGGTTCGGTTTTCACCTACATCCACCCCACACTCAAACTTGAGTGTAGATTCCACTGACACATAGCTTGAAAACCACTAATCCACAGCTTTGGGGAGTAGATCCCTATAAACAGCTGATCCACAGCTTTGGGGAATAAATCTTAGACCGCTGAGCCTCACAGCTTGCTATCCGAGGATTCAACCTCGCCTGCTGAGCTTTACAGCTTGGCTATCCACTGAGCATTACAGCTTAGCTATTCGCTAAGCATTACAGCTTAGCTATCCGCTGAGCATTACAGCTTAGCTATCTGCCGAGCATTACAGCTTAGCTATCCGCTGATACACAGCTTAATGTTTGAATAAAATAAAATAAAGATGAAACAAAGAACAGCTAGAAATGAATACACAGAAATGTAGCTCTCTCAGGAGCAGACTGGCTTGGATCTGATCCAAAGGCCAGTTGAGCAGATCTTCAGGCAACTTCACTTTCCTCTCCTCGAGCTTTCTTTCTTTCTTCCTCTTCCTATTTCTCACGAACTCACGATCTCCTGAATTCTCTCTTCCTCTTCTTCTTCTTCTCACTATCTCACTATCTCTCACTGAATTATGGCACTCTATTTTTCTCTTCCCAAAGCCCTCTCACTAACTCTTATATTCCTTGGATTCTCTTCTTCTCTCAGCTTCTCTTGCTCTCTCAGACTACTTCTGATGTCTCTCTGATGTGACACCACCTTGGGGGTGGTAGCCACTCGAACGATGCCCTTGGACCTACAACCCGCAAGCATGCAATTTTGACGGCGGACTCACTTGAGCGGAATCACCCGCTTGGTGCACACTAGGGCCCGTAGGCAACCCGGTGATGGTGGTGAGGGTCCGGGAATGGACCTCACTGCTCCGAGGGTTGGCTAGCGTAAGATTGAACCCCTAAGGGCCATGGGATGCCCACTCTCGGGGGCGGCCAGCACGCGAAGGGCATGGGGTATAGTATCTCTCTCACAACTCACCCGCGGTAGCACTCCATTGATGTAAATTTGGGACCGGGCACTCTCTCACCGTCCGACAGTGCTAAGAGGAAATACTAATTAAGCAAGATAAATCAGCAAAGAAAGGGGGGCAGAAGCTCACCTGATCAGCGTGAGTACGCTGATCCCAGCTGGAGACGATGACGAGCGGGGAGGCGTGGGCATGCACCCGCACGCCGCGTCAGTGTTGCTTGGGATGGTGACCTGCTAATACATGCACTATGCCCCTTGCAAGGGGGTTGGACTAGGGGTGGGAGAGTAGAATTAAAACCAAAATATACCTCCACGTAGGGAGGGGCGCTCAGCCGGCCAGGCGGGGAGGGGAAAAGTCGAGCTAAGAACTAATTGGAAGGCGGTTGCCGGTTCTGTCTGCTCTCTGGAATAGGGGACAGGCAGTCGATGTCGGTGCCACTGCGGCCACTCCTGGACTCCGTTTGCTACAAAACTAGTGGAAAAACCTCTTGAGTTGGCCCAGGAGGACGTCAGATTTTTGAGAGGACTTATGGTTGCCGGCATTGGTCGGGGCAGGGCCGTGAGCAGAGTCTCTGTTCTCTGGTTCTGTCTGCTTCAGCACCACTGTCACAGGAACACGAGGTCACCACGGGTGCTCCTGGGATCTGATTTGGGCGTAGCTGGATTTGCTGGATTTGTTGTCGAGCCCTATTCGAAATGAGACTTACGGGGGCACTGGAGGAGGTCAGAGTAGATAGGGACAGCCCAAACAGTGATCAGGTGTCTATTCATTCCCAGAGGGAGAAAATTGAGAAATTGCTACTCCGGATGCCGAAAGGGGTGCCGCTTCTTCATAATGGAAGAAGACTTGTCGTAGAATCTCTCAGAAAAGTGGAGCCTCAAGAAGCATAGGAATGTGGCCGTGGGAGCTTCTGGAAGTTGCTTCAGGTTGCTAACTGGGCCTATCCTATGCAGTCGGAGAAGAACGGGTCTCCTTGGTAGTCACGAACTTAGACGGAGATGAGACCACCACCGTTGCAAAGTTGACAAGAAGATGAATCTAACGGTATATGATACGCCTCAATGAGCTTTACGGTGACATCGTGGGAGCCTCTGCAAGTCGATGGAACACTGCGGCCTGCGAGCTGGAATAGGCTGCTTGAAGATGATAGGTGGGAAATGGGGTAGATGAGAGGGGAAATGGGGTGGATGGGTGTGGGGGTGACCCCAGGCTGTGAGGGGGTCTGGGAGGGGGCAAACCAAGGTGAGGAAGGGGGAGAATGGGGGATGGAAGGGGGTCTAGCAGGTGGTGGGAGGGAGAGCTCCGAATTTGGTGTTGGGAGGGAAAGGGAGAGGGAGATCTCTCTCCCTTGGGGAGTCTAGGGCATGGGGGAGGAGTGAGTGGAGGGAAAATATTCAAATGTCCCTTGGGAGCTGTAGGATTGTGTGGAGAATAGGGTGGATTGTGTTGGGAGAGCCAAGATTCTCCTAGGGAGGGAGGAGATTTGGTGGTAGTTGGGAGAGGGATAATTAATGCTCCTAGGGAAGTGAAGGGTCTCTAGATGAGGTGGAGGGTGATGGATGAGGTGGAGGATGATGTGGAGGGGTGAGGAGAGAGAAAGGGGCGCAGGTTTTAGAGAGAGAAAGTTGAGGAGAGAGGAAATGGCTTCCTAGAGAGAGAGGGGGGGATAGGGACTTCTCACCCACTCAATTGGCTTCTCACCAAAAGAAGAAGATTTAAGTTGGACACTAGAAAATTCAAATATTCATTCATTCATTAACTTCAAATGGGGAGATGGGGGTCCTATTTATAGGGATCCCACAATTTACAATAAGTCCCTGACTTTAATACTAATGACAAATAACCAAGGGCAAGGGGGGCGCCCTTTGGCCTAGCCCAATAAATTGGGCCCATTAACTAACTTTAATCAACCTAATGACACATTACTTAAGTAAATGACTCATTAACCAAGGTACATGACTCAAATAAAAGGAAAATTATAATGATATGACTCAAAAAAATATGAAAATTACATGACTCGACTCAGAAAAATGTGACGGACACAATGGAACCATGTCGGTGAGCAATCGGAGCTGTGGAAAAATGTGAAGGGTGAGAGATGCCCCCATCATACCCCCGGGGTGTGAAGAACTCGACTCCGTCGAGTATGGGTCCGCCGGGGAAGAGGTCCTTCAATGCAGCTCCGGGCGAGCCACAACCTCCCAACTCAACCTCGCTTCCTTAGCCGGGGGACGGCTCTTCATCCTCTCAAGGTGGCTCAGGCACACCCTCTTGCTGGCGATGGTACCCTGCTTGCCTAGTATTGCCTCCGTATGCACACGTCGGACTCTCAAGCTGATATGTGGAGGCTCTCCGAGGGTGTCACTCACAAAGGTGGGGGCAGGCTCAAGGTGCTCACTGGGATCTACTGCGGTGCCCTTAGAGGGTGCTAGATCCACCACGTGAAAAGTGGGGTATATCCCAAAATCCCATCGGTAAATCCAACCCGTAAGCCAGGTTGCCAAAGCCACTCGGAACATGGAAGGTCCAAGTCCTCGTGCCCTCAATTTGGAGGTGACCCTAAGGTAGAGCCATTCCAAAGCCACCATCGTAAGGTTGCCTACTTGGAATCCAAAGTGGCACTCGTGAGTTTTTGCCCGTTCATTATGAACCTCACCGCCCGTTGCTTGATGCTTGCTTGAATGAGTATGCCATGAGCTACGGTGCGGTGTGGGTGGGAAGTGTGTGGTATGCAAAGGCGGACCGAGGCAACCTTAAGTGGACCTATCATGCAATGCGGCTATGTAAACCTTGATGGACCTAGGAACGCCGGGGCACCCGTAGGTGAATCTATCATGCATGGGTGAAGCAAATGTCGGGGGACCAGGGCTGCCATGTATGAACCTATCATGCTCTAGACCCAACTTGTTGATGCCGATGGATGGGGGAGGGCCGGCACACCCAAATACGGACCACTCATACTTCCGACTTGACATGTGGGTGTAATGAATGAAAGGACCTGACTTACTAATCATGCCAACTTGTGTGAGGTTCCAAGACACATGCATTCCTACTCCAAAAATGATTTCTTTGTGAGGGGTTGTGGGATGACCTTTGAACTTCCATTGGAAAGGATCGAAGGGATCTAAGAAGGTGGACATCATGGGGTGGGGCACAACCTTATTACCTAGGGATATGTGGCCCAAGGTCATGGCTCCCAAGGTGTGACCCAAGTCAAGGACTTGCTGGATTGGACCAAACATGGTGGGTTGGGGTAGGAAAAGGTGGGTGGTGGGCAAGGCAGTTGGGTCCCATGGGCTCCTTGACCCCCATTGGAAGGGATCAAAGGGATCATAAAAAGGGTTATCAAGGGGGAGGGGCCCTATGTCCTCAAGATCCTCAAATGGTGGTGGTTCATCCTCCTCTAATGAAATAATTGGGCCGAAGTTCTTGGTGGGTGGGTCGGCCATGAGGGGAGGGCTTGGTGATGGGGACATCGCTTACCACTTCTCACTTCTCCACGGGACCGGATGATTGCCATTATGTTTAGCTTGATTTCCGAAGTCTAGCTATGTATTTTTTATCTTTCCTTGAGTCATTTTGATGTACTTATCTTTATTTTGAGTCATGGTCCTAAGTCGTCACATTATCTATCTAAGTATGTTAGGCTAGGAAGTCGTTTGGGCCCAATTAGATGGGCCTGGCCCATGGGCAACCTCTTCTTTCCTCAACCCCCTTGCTTATTTGCTTTTAGTAGTTTATCCAAGGACTTTTTGTAAATGTTGGGATTCCTATAAATAGGACCCCAACTCCACTTGAGTTCAGTAATGAAGTATTAAGCAAAATTTGAGCCATTGAGTGCATCTCACCTCTCTCTCTAAGTCTCTCTCTCTCTCTCCTAGGGGCGAACCCCCTCTCTCTCCTCTCTCTCTCTCTCTCTCTCTAAATTCGGAATTCCCCTCTCTCCTCACCTCTTGCCACCTCACTTGCCACCTAGGCAAGCCTTTTCACCTCCCAAGACTCCCATTACTTCACCATTAACCACTCCACCTCCCCAAGCACCCTTTCACCTTCCCAAGGCATCCCTCCCCCTTCCCTAAGCAACCTTCCACCTCCCAAGAGCCCTTTCCCCTTCCCTAGAACCCCTTTCACCTCCCAAGGTCGTCCACCACCTTCCCCTCCCTCCTAGGGTCGACCCCTCCACCCCATTCCACCTCCCATTGCTTGGCCGACCACCTCCTTCCCCTCCCTCCTTGCTAGTCTGCAGGTAGCAGAACTGGGTACGTGTTGCAGAAGCTGCCCCGAGTTCATACGACAACGTCTGAGGGCGTGGCATACCATTCTGGAAAGGCCTCCCTGTCCTCTTCACAGGCGAGGTGGAATCGTCCAATTCCGAGTTCGTGGCCGCCCGTGAGAGCAGTTCTACCCCGACTGCGCCAGACCCCACCTGCAGACAGCCTTATCCTGGTTGGAAGCAGCTTCACGGCCAACAGCGAAGGATTCAGGCTGAAGACTCTTCTTCAACATTCTTCCTCCATCTGTCCACGACCAGAAGCACAAGACGGAACTTAATTCGGCATCCGAGGGCCGGAGTTGTGACGTTTTTCCCTCAACTGCTCGGGTCTGCCTCGGGCAGTCTGCAGCGACCAGGACCCCTTCTTCTGGGTACCACGATCAGCCTCGGCATCGGATTGCAGCTCCGTTGACTCCGTATGAAAGCTACTCCGACCACGGAGACGATGCCACCGGTTTCGTGACAATTGGAGTTCGGGAGCACCCGTAACGTCATCTGCAACCTGCTGCCACAGAACCAGGGCTGACTTGGTGCCGCCCCTGCCAGAGGATCAGACTCACCTTGCAGACTCTGCCACGGCGAACCACGGCTGAATCAGACCAAAGGTCCTTCATCAAAGATATTCCTCCCCCTGTCCCCGATCAGGATCAAGAAGCAGAACTACATTCGGCATCGGGGAGCCCAACTTCCGAATTTTCTTCCTCAGTCGCGCGGGTCTGCCTCCTGCAGTCTGCATCGACCAGGTCCCACTCAACGGCCTCCCCCTATCCACCCCGACCTCAGAAGGTGTTGCTGTCAGTTTTTCTGTGCAGAAGCCTTGTCCACGGACACAACAACTCTGACGGTTCGATATTCGGAGTTCGGGAGCCCAAGGTACAACTTCTGCATCCTACTGCATCCATTCTGAAGCTGCCAACCCCAGATTCCTACGTCCTGTTCGAGTCTCCACCACGACCACCGGCGACGACAGAAGAATTGGATAAAAATCAGAGGAGTCCCCATCCCTATTACGAAGCCTCTCCCTCAAGTCTCGTCATCAGAAAAATTCCAGAGGACGAGATACGACTGCAACAGAGGCAACCTGTCCCCTTGCACAGCAAGTGAGCGGATCCACGTCGGCTTCCGTTCCGTCTTTCTCGGCGACTTTCCCCCTCCCGCCTGGCCGGCTTAGCGCCCCTCCCTGCGTGGAGGTAGTGTTTGATGTAATTTTGATTCCCCCACCCTTAATCCAACCCTCCTGCGTGAGGAGTAGTTCATGTAATTAGCAGCTCAAGCTACATCGGCGCAGTGTGCGGGATCACACTTCCCCGCTCGCCCACGTCTCCGAACGGGGTTGGTTTCTTCAAACCAACCAGGTGAGCTCTAAACTTTGCTCCAGCAATTTTAGTGTTTGTTCATCTAATATCCATAGACTTAGCTCCGTTGCGCATGTGCGTGAGTGCTCGTTCCCGCAGCCACCATTATAGTGTGGTCACCGTGGTGATAGTGAGAGAGTGGGACCTAGTGCCCCAATTGGCACCGGCCAGCCCCAAAGGTGTGGGCCACATACCCTCGGGAGGGCAACCCTAGCCCTGCTGGCACTCTACCAGCAAGGGTCTTGATCCATCACCTCTTTCTAGCATCATATAGTCACCCGGGGCTCGCGTGTGTGCGACGGTGTTTCGGTCCCGATTTATCATCTTAATTGCTGTGTGTTTGTGAATGCGGATTAGAGCTTAAGTTTTTTTGTTTGCTTGCTGCCTACCCCATATTGGTGTCACATCAAATTGGTATCAGAGCAAGTTCTAGACTTGTCTCTACTAAGTCTTGTCCTAGGGCGCATAAGCTTTTAGAGTCTTCATTGGGCCACCCCGTGCATCATCATGTATACCCCCCATTGGTCAAGTCCCCCCAACATGGCCTTCCACAAGGATCCGATTGACCCTCTCCTCCTGGACATCATCCTAGAAGGGGACCTTAGTTTTGATGGATCTAATCCCAATGCCTACCTAAAATGGGAGACTACCATGGATAAACACTTTGATAGGACTTGGATCTATGGACATGCTAGAGTCCGCAGGGCCACGGGGTGTCTTCGGGGACAAGCCAAGAAGATGTGGGAACACAAAGAGAGGTTTAGAAGAGTTTGGGGGCAAGAACCCATTCACTCATGGGATGACATGAAAAAGGAACTTAGGAAGACCTACGCTCCCCGACCCGACCACTCCTACCATGAGGACTACAACCTGAAGAACACTCCCACTACCCCGTTTCCGCCCAGTCTATCTAGAACCTCCACTAGGACCAACACTCCACCACCCAAAAGACCCCAAGATTCGCTAGAAGAACTAAGGATTGAGTTTAAGGAGATCTTCACCTCCCTCAGGGCTCAAACTCCACCACCCCAAATAAGTCCAACTTACACCACCCCATCGCCAAAAGGCCTTCCCATTTCCTTAGAGAGCAAGACCCCTACACCACAAAGGGATGAGATTGAGGTTGAGGAATATGAGGCCTCCCCCGAATGGGAAGAAGAATATGAATCACAAAACCATGGGTTAGGCCAAGAAGTTCCCATCCCAAGAGGAGAAAGCATCATGGCTCACTCCACCCACACCATTCCAACCCATGTGGACCCCATGTCCACTTCCCCTAGGCCCATGATGGCCACCACCCTCCCTCCCAAAACTGATCAACCCAGTCCGTCTCAACCCATCCATCTTCCACTACCAACCCCTATCCAACCCCAACCTAGGCCTCCACTTCTCCCCTTACCGACCCCAAACCAAGTTCCCCTTTACCTCCCACCCCGGGGGTACCACACACCTACCCTCATCACTCCACCTTCAAAGGACCATCCCACCTCCTTGGGAGAGGAACCCATGACTCCCACACCCGACATCATAGTGGTGGACACCCTAGAACCGCTCCACACCTTGGAGGAAACCCTTGCCCAAACCAAGGGAAGAACTTCACCTTTTACACCACCCTCTCTAAATAGGAGTGAACTCGTCATAAGTGAGCCCCTGGCTAAATGGCTAGAGGAAAGTCCGGTTCACCCTATCCTGCCCCATGTCAACCCTCCCATGGAACAACACCTCCCCATACTACCCTTCTCCACCTATCACACTACCATCCAATCCTCTTACCAAGTGGAAACTCTAGGAGACCTCCTAAAAGGCCTCGCATGGCAAGTAGAGTTGACGGCTATGTTGAACCCTATGGTCGACCAACCCATGAGCCTTGGTCTTCTACACCCATGTGTTGGGTCTTTCACTTCGGTCTGCACGGTTGGTTGCTACACCAGCGACCTCCTTCTCTTTCTTCCCACACCCGATGAGCCCGAGGCCATCCTTAAATTGGAGCTCCTCATTTCAGGGAGAAAACCCAATCATCCTTTCAAGGCTGACCCACCCACCAACAACTTTTGCCCAAAAATCTCAATAGAGGTGAATGACCCCCACCCACATGTGGACCTTGAGTTTCTAAGTGACCCATACCATGACACATTCGATCCCTTCCTATACCCACCCACCATACCCAACACCATCATTTTCCTACCACAACCTACCATTTTAAGCCAAGACTACCTCTCCCAAGACCATGAGGACCAAGAGTTCTCTCCCCTAGATGACCCATTCCATCCCTCCCAATGGAAGCCAAAGAACCCATGGGACCTAGTCTCATTACCCACCCCCACCCACCTTTTCCTACCCTCACACACCATGACAAACCTAACCCACCCATTCCAAAACTTAGCCCACACCATAGGAGCCATGACCAAGGGTGACATCCACCTAGGAAGTGAGGAATCTACCCATCCCAAGATGTCCACTTTCTGGGACCCCTTTGATCCCCATGAGTGGAAACCCCCAAATCTCACAGATAGGACCATCTTGATAGGAATCCATGTGTCACAATCTTTTACATCATGTGGTCAGGCTAGTCACCTCATTTGTGTCACTCACGCACTAGGACTGATGCATGATAGGTTCACATCTGGGTGTCTAGGCCCCCCCTTTGCAGTCAACCATGTTAGGGATCACTCACAAGTCAGAACCCCATTTGAATATCCAGGACCCCCGGCATCGAACACTCCTTTACATGATAGTCTCATCTATGGATGTCCCGGTCCCCCTAGGTCCATCAGAGTCTACATAACACCATTACATGATATGTCCCTATTTGGTTGTCCAGGACCCCCTTTATCCACTAGTGAACCAACATCCACAAGGTTGCATGAGGAAATCCGCAAACGCATTAACAAAAGCAATGAGGTTTATAAAAAGACGGCCGATTCCCACCGCCGCCACCAGGAGTTTCACGTAGGTGATTATGTGATGGTAAGAACTGAGAGGCTTTCCCCTGGGAATGTCTCCAAGCTGAGGTCGCGTGGATCAGGCCCCTTCCAGGTCCTAAAGAGGATTGGCACGAACGCTTACGTGTTGGACCTCCCCGAGTAAGTCTCACATTCAATGTGGCTGACTTGGTGCCATATAGGGGTCCCACGGTGACACCTAGTGAGAATGTTGAGCCTGTTCTACTTCTTGAGAGAGTCACTACCCATAAGAGAGTTCCACCCACCCAGAGGGGCCAACGTGAGCAATTGGAGCGGATATTAAATGAACAGGTTACTGCCGTCTGGAGCAAAGGGATGGGCACTACCTTGCTTGGTGGAAAGGACCAGCTACCTTTGGTGGACTTGAGAGCAACCTCGCTATGGCTTCCTCCGCATACGATGGATTTTTACTCGACAGAGTCGAGTTCTCTGCAGCCCGGGAGTATGATGGGGACATCGCTTACCACTTCTCACTTCTCCACGGGACCGGATGATTGCCATTATGTTTAGCTTGATTTCCGAAGTCTAGCTATGTATTTTTTATCTTTCCTTGAGTCATTTTGATGTACTTATCTTTATTTTGAGTCATGGTCCTAAGTCGTCACATTATCTATCTAAGTATGTTAGGCTAGGAAGTCGTTTGGGCCCAATTAGATGGGCCTGGCCCATGGGCAACCTCTTCTTTCCTCAACCCCCTTGCTTATTTGCTTTTAGTAGTTTATCCAAGGACTTTTTGTAAATGTTGGGATTCCTATAAATAGGACCCCAACTCCACTTGAGTTCAGTAATGAAGTATTAAGCAAAATTTGAGCCATTGAGTGCATCTCTCCTCTCTCTCTAAGTCTCTCTCTCTCTCTCTCTCCTAGGGGCGAACCCCCTCTCTCTCCTCTCTCTCTCTCTCTCTCTCTAAATTCGGAATTCCCCTCTCTCCTCACCTCTTGCCACCTCACTTGCCACCTAGGCAAGCCTTTTCACCTCCCAAGACTCCCATTACTTCACCATTAACCACTCCACCTCCCCAAGCACCCTTTCACCTTCCCAAGGCATCCCTCCCCCTTCCCTAAGCAACCTTCCACCTCCCAAGAGCCCTTTCCCCTTCCCTAGAACCCCTTTCACCTCCCAAGGTCGTCCACCACCTTCCCCTCCCTCCTAGGGTCGACCCCTCCACCCCATTCCACCTCCCATTGCTTGGCCGACCACCTCCTTCCCCTCCCTCCTTGCTAGTCTGCAGGTAGCAGAACTGGGTACGTGTTGCAGAAGCTGCCCCGAGTTCATACGACAACGTCTGAGGGCGTGGCATACCATTCTGGAAAGGCCTCCCTGTCCTCTTCACAGGCGAGGTGGAATCGTCCAATTCCGAGTTCGTGGCCGCCCGTGAGAGCAGTTCTACCCCGACTGCGCCAGACCCCACCTGCAGACAGCCTGATCCTGGTTGGAAGCAGCTTCACGGCCAACAGCGAAGGATTCAGGCTGAAGACTCTTCTTCAACATTCTTCCTCCATCTGTCCACGACCAGAAGCACAAGACGGAACTTAATTCGGCATCCGAGGGCCGGAGTTGTGACGTTTTTCCCTCAACTGCTCGGGTCTGCCTCGGGCAGTCTGCAGCGACCAGGACCCCTTCTTCTGGGTACCACGATCAGCCTCGGCATCAGATTGCAGCTCTGTTGACTCCGTATGAAAGCTACTCCGACCACGGAGACGACGCCACCGGTTTCGTGACAATTGGAGTTCGGGAGCGGCCGTAACGTCATCTGCAACCTGCTGCCACAGAACCAGGGCTGACTTGGTGCCGCCCCTGCCAGAGGATCAGACTCACCTTGCAGACTCTGCCACGGCGAACCACGGCTGAATCAGACCAAAGGTCCTTCATCAAAGATATTCCTCCCCCTGTCCCCGATCAGGATCAAGAAGCAGAACTACATTCGGCATCGGGGAGCCCAACTTCCGAATTTTCTTCCTCAGTCGCGCGGGTCTGCCTCCTGCAGTCTGCATCGACTAGGTCCCATTCAACGGCCTCCCCCTGTCCACCCCGACCTCAGAAGGTGTTGCTGTCAGTTTTTCTGTGCAGAAGCCTTGTCCACGGACACAACGACTCCGACGGTTTGATATTCGGAGTTCGGGAGCCCAAGGTACAACTTCTGCATCCTACTGCATCCATTCTGAAGCTGCCAACCCCAGATTCCTACGTCCTGTTCGAGTCTCCACCACGACCACCGGCGACGACAGAAGAATTGGATAAAAATCAGAGGAGTCCCCATCCCTGTTACGAAGCCTCTCCCTCAAGTCTCGTCATCAGAAAAATTCCAGAGGACGAGATACGACTGCAACAGCGGCAACCTGTCCCCTTGCACAGCAAGTGAGCGGATCCACGTCGGCTTCCGTTCCGTCTTTCTCGGCGACTTTCCCCCTCCCGCCTGGCCGGCTTAGCGCCCCTCCCTGCGTGGAGGTAGTGTTTGATGTAATTTTGATTCCCCCACCCTTAATCCAACCCTCCTGCGTGAGGAGTAGTTCATGTAATTAGCAGCTCAAGCTACATCGGCGCAGTGTGCGGGATCACACTTCCCCGCTCGCCCACGTCTCCGAACGGGGTTGGTTTCTTCAAACCAACCAGGTGAGCTCTAAACTTTGCTCCAGCAATTTTAGTGTTTGTTCATCTAATATCCGTAGACTTAGCTCCGTTGCGCATGTGCGTGAGTGCTCGTTCCCGCAGCCACCATTATAGTGTGGTCACTGTGGTGATAGTGAGAGAGTGGGACCTAGTGCCCCAATTGGCACCGGCCAGCCCCAAAGGTGTGGGCCACATACCCTCGGGAGGGCAACCCTAGCCCTGCTGGCACTCTACCAGCAAGGGTCTTGATCCATCACCTCTTTCTAGCATCTTATAGTCACCCGGGGCTCGCGTGTGTGCGACGGTGTTTCGGTCCCGATTTATCATCTTAATTGCTGTGTGTTTGTGAATGCGGATTAGAGCTTAAGTTTTTTTGTTTGCTTGCTGCCTACCCCATATTGGTGTCACATCACTTGGCTTTCTACCCGATATAAGAAGCTCCAAATTGAGGAGAAGGTCAGGCTCATCGGGTGTGGGGAGGAATAGAAGGAGGTCGCTAGTGTAGCAACCAATGGTGCAAACTGAGGTGATAGACCCGATGCATAGGTGTAGGAGGCCAAGGCTCCTAGGTTGTTCGGCCGTAGGGGTCAACATGCTAGTGAACTCAATTTGCCATGCTAAGCTCTTAAGAAGATCCTCTAAGCTCTCCACTTGATAGGATGCTTGCATTGTGGTGTGATAGAAGAAGAAGGGCACTATGGGAAGATTTTTTTCTATGGGAGGGAAAACATGGGCCGTGATCTCTCTAATTGGGCTCTCCTTTAGCCAACTAACAAGGGATTCTCCTAAGATGAGCTCGGCCCCAACTAGAGAGGGTGGTGTAAGGTGAAGACCATCGTGTGAGGTTTCTTCTTCAACTTGGACATGGATTTCCTCCAAGGTGGGGAGTGGTTTTAGAGTGTTCACCACTATGGTGTCGGGTATAAGTTCCTCTACCAAGGAGGTGAGAGGGTCTTTTTGGGTGATGAGGGTTGGTGTGTGGTGCTCCCGGGATGGAGGGTAAAGGGGAACTTGGATTGGGATTGGTAGGGGAAGTAGTGGAGGCCTACGTTGGGGTAGGATTGGGGTTGGGAGTGGAAGGTGGGTTGGGTGAGGGGGTTTGGGTTGATTGGATTTGGCGGGGGCGTTCCTTTTAGGGGATGATGGAGGGGTAGTGGTGGGAACCAAGGGGGCTTGTGGGGTATGGGTTTGGTGAGGGATCGTGGGTTGGGAGGTGGTGGCCGTCATGGGCCTAGGTGGAGGGATGGACACGGGGTCCACTTGGGTTTGAATGGTGAGGGTTGGGTGAGTGGTGGTCCTCATTAGAGAAATCGGGTCTGTTAGGGGTCTCTTCCCCTTGGGATCGGTTGATTATGGAGGGGCGGGAGTGGGGGCCAATTTGGTTTGGATATTGAGGACTGTGGAAGGGGGTTTTGGTTGGGGTGTGGGGGCCCTCATGGGGTTAGGTGGAGAGGTGGTTGCTTGGATCATTTAGGTCTTAAGGGAGAGGACTTGGTGGCGAAGTGTAGTGATGATGGTTGAGAGGGGAGTTGTCAGGAGTGGTGGGGGTGGAGACCTAAGGGTTATCTCAAGTTGGCCGGGTGGGGATAGAGGAGTGGTAGTGCTCCTCGGATAGGAAGGGGAATGTCGGGGAGCGTAGATCTTTCTAAGTTCTTTCTTCATATCTGTTGACACCCATTTTATGACCAATAAGTTGTGTCATCTTCTTGTTCATTTTAAATGATGCTCCGAGTTGTTCACCTTTATTGAGCCATCTTGGTCAATTTGAGGTTTATTTAATGGGTCATGCCAGCTTGGTTGGGTCGGGTTCCTTATCTCTTTCCCTCTGGACGAAGCTTAGCATACCTTCATCTTGCTTATCACTCCCTTGTCTCTAACGCGTTATTCCTAGCGCGCCACATGTATTGTAACACTCCTATATTAGGCTGCTACATCATTTCAGAGTCCTTAAGGCTAAGGCTTCTTTCAAAGCTTATCTTTTATCTAATCCGTTAAGTGTGACGGCTTATCGTGCGACCGTTACCATCACTCTGACGCACCTACTTATGGCCGTTACATCCTTGTAGAGTCCTATGTTTGAAAACTTTGCCTGTTGATCTTATCTTTCAGTGGATAAGGTTGTGTGACGGTCCATTCTTGGGGCGTTACATCTATGTGGTGGTCTATCGTGCAGCCGTTACATCAAACAGAGAGTTCTAGTAGAACTGCTCTTTCTCTGCTACTCCGTGACCGAATTAAGAGTTTGATCTGATGATTTCTCTCGAATCTGATCCTCAGAACCTTCTGTTTGTTTCTATGGACTCCTGAGAGTATTATATTCAAGAGTTTGCTAAGAAACATCCTACTTTCTAGTTGGATTATCCCTTACTCGACCGGAGAGTTTGAGGGTCTATAAATAGAACCCTTGACTTCATGGCTTGAAGAGGAGACATCTGGAGTTCGCGTCGAAGTGTTGCTGCATCCTGGAGCTAGAACCAACCAAGGAGAACTACTTCTCACGTCCATCTTCTTCCAAAGTCCAGGGAGTATTGGTTTCAAGGCTCTAGTTCAGTCAAAGTTATCTTCTTAGTCTCTTTTTCCCTCCTCCAAGCACTATAGCATCTTTCCCTTTTCATCTCTCTCATTTTTGCACTTGTTGCATTCATCTAAACATCCTTCCCATCTTTTAAACGCCCCAGAGGGGTTAAAAAATCAACCTCCCCGGTATTTCCCTCTCCTTTTGCATGCTTTTGAGTCCTTTTGATTTATTGATACTACTCTTGCTCTAGGGCTAATCTGGGTTGTTTTCTTTGTGTTCTACACTCTTTTACAGGTTTACAGAGTCCATAGCACGAGGCCCAAGCTTTCTGGCCGACTGGAAGGCTTGGAGATCAAAGATTCCTAAGTTCCTCTTCTGCAGATCCCTGACGGTCTATTACAGGGGCGTTAGAGTCACGTAGCGGCTTATCGTAGGGCCGTCACACGTCTGTGGCACATCATCATTCGACCGTTACATTCCACAGAGCTGCAGTTCTTTCTCTCTCCCGTGGGCGGGTGTTTCATCCACCTATTTCTAAGGTATTTCTCTGGTCTTTGACTTGTTTATTACCTTAGTGACGATCACATCTTTCCTTGGTTTGGGCAGTAACTCTCTCTTTCATCATATCTCTTTCTTTTACTTGCTTGTTCCACCTATACGGTGTGTTTTCCTTTACTCTCTTGCTCCACGCCCCGGCATGTGTTTTTCCTTATTTCTTTACTTTATTCCTGATAGAGATAGCATGCCCATGCTAGAGTTTATGCTGATTGCCTAGGTTCATGTTGCACATATTCATAGGTTAAGTGATTTGTTCATCTTGTTCATCATAGTTGAGATCATATCCATCTCGCAAGACAAGGAACACATAATAATCAACAAAATTTTTTGGCGATCACGGTGGGACATCTAGTGCCAATCGTGCTTTCAATCTCTATTAAACCTGCTATCCTTTGTTTGCCCTAGTTTTACCCGAATTTTCTCTTTATTTTCTACTACTTTCTGGTTCTCTGGCTCCTCTGACGGTCCTACATCCACGCGTTACGTTATATTAATGGTCTATTATTAGACCGTCACACTCTTCTGGCGCGGGTATTCTAGACCGCCACACACTCCATCGTAGGTACGCATCTCGAGGTGCAGTTTATTTCTGCAGTTTCTGCTGTGATTTTCATGCTTGGGTGCTTTCTGGTCTCCTCCTTTGTTGATTTGCATATTCATATCATTGTGTTCATATTTGATTGCTAGATTTTTAGGCTAGAATTTGCATGCACTCCGGTGCACATAGGTTCATTCATATATTAATACTTTAGATTGCATTTTCCTACCTTCGTGTGTGAACCTCTCGTCTCCATATTCCTTGGGCCCGACTAGGAGATCACATCAGGGACCTCCATAAGTCCCCGCGAGCCGTGGATTCCCACACGGACGCCAGGCCGCTTATACCTTTCCCACACCGTGTCTAGGATTGCATAAGTGAAGGAGTGATTACATTTAGAGCCAACCAAGCTACATATCTTTCCCCTATTAGGAACCTATTGTTGAGAACATCATTTTAATCAAGTCACTCAGGTTCTAAAGGAGAAAACCATAAAAATCTTGTTGCATCATCTAAATAACTTGGTTGACCTTGAGTGTTTTTTATCTCTTTTTCACTTACATCTTTGTTAAAATCATCTAGCTTAAGTCACTCATTGTGTGTTTGTTTGGTGTTGTTTGCTTTTTTGTTAAGGTCTTTCGTTACATATGGAGTTGCCTCCGATCTCTAGAAGTGATGGGAATCGACGTCGAGCACTGACTTTTTTTTTGTATTTGTGTCCTTTAGTTTATTTTTATATCCTTGGGAAAGTATGTACGCAATTGTAAGGCTTTATAAGCCACTTTGTCATTCCCTTGGATTCTTTGGGTTTTTGTGCAAAATATCAGTAGGACCTACAAGGGGGCCCTCACTCCTTCCTCATTGGTCCAAGTGGCACCATTTGGGTTCATGTGGGGTTGGTAAAAGTCCTAGGTGGCATCTAGAAGGTCAATTGGACACATGAGAGACAAGTGGTTAAAAAATTCAAAGATGCCACCTCCCTTACACCAACCTAGTCAAGGGAGCGCCCCCCATTTTTGGTCCAAATTTATTTTTTGAAAAAATGCTATTAGAACTAATTAGTTCTATACCTTGTATACCCCTCCCAACCCTAGATATGAGGGTATTAAGAGTCTTTTCTCATTTCATATAAATAGCATGTAATTTCCATTTGTGAGAATTAATGAAGTGAAATTTCAGAAAATTGCTTGGAGCCTCCAAGGAGGGTGCGCCCCTCTCCCTCTCTCTCCCTAATTCATCTTTTTCCTCCAACCCTCTAGGGTGTGAAACCCATTCTCCTTAGCCCCTATGAGTTCCCCTCTGCTGCCGTCGCCGCCGTTCGTGCTGCCATCACGCCGCCACCGCCGCTACATCGGAGTTCTGTCTCCATCAGGATAGAACCTCACCTCCGGATTTTTATCTTTTCTTATTATTGTCTGATCGAGCCCTAAATTTAGTGGATGCTAGTAAAAGAGCTCGAGGAAGGCCTAAAATGAGATGGTGCGATGTTATTAGGAACGACATTAGTTCCTTGAGTTTAAATATGAATATTGCACTTGATAGAAATCTTTGGCGGAACATGATTCATGTAGCCGACTCTAATTAATTGGGATAAGGCTCTGATGATGATGATGATAATGATGATGATGTCTGATCGAGCCCTAATTTTGAGGGTTTGTTCTGTCCATCTCCCTTAACCTCCAGTTAGAATTTCGTGTCATTTGGAAGTCATTAGGTATTTTTCCCATATTATTGTTTATCCTCTCAATAATTTGCCCTTTTGTAGATCTACGGGACAGAGTCACCTTGTCGCATTTTCTCCACCCCCTTACAAAATTTCAGAAAATCCCAAATCATTACTCAGTGTTCCACACATAAATCCCCTTCCACCATAATTTTCGTGGAGTCTAGAAAATTCATTTGACCCTCGGTCAAAGGTCAGTTTTAGGCAGATCCCTTGCTGACCTGTGTGTCTGTCAGTCCGAGTCAGAAACGAAAACAGTGTTACAGTCATATTCATTTTCAATCCATTCAGTGGATGGAGCTGTCAAACTTATATGTTGTAGATCTATGAGTGCTCTTTCCAATGGTAGCAGCCACGTCTCGATCGGCCTCCGAATCTGAGCATCGTAACTCGTGTCACCGAGGCCTACAGATATGTTCCCTATGTAGGTCCGAAATTACAGTCCAGAAGATATTCAGAAATAAATAACAAAAATCAACTTCAGGAGCCGCCCCTTCAGGGAGTCGTTCAGGGACGCCCTGCCATCGTCCCAGCCAAGCGGTGCCTCCTCAAGATCTCAGGAAGGTGACGTTCCTTTGAAAACCGTTGCTTGCTATCTAGTGAGTCAGCAACCGAGTTGGCGCAGCACCGAGTTGGAATAGTGCCGAGTCAGACCAGCAGGCCGAGTTCGTGCCGTACGCACCTCTAGATTGATGTCCGTCAAACCAGGGTCGGTCCTCCCGGGCCCCACTTGTAGCCCTTTACCTCCCTGCATGGAGTGGGCAATAAAATTCACTGTTGTATTTAACTTTTACCGTTGTACCGGGAGTTACCGTACTTGGCCGGGAACGTCTTCCCCACGTCCGGAGCGTGGAGGTACACTCGCTACCCTCCTCATAGACATTGCTTTACTCGTATATTTTTGTATATGCCGCTGCATGAGTGATAGATTATCTAGCTTGTTATCATTTTATCACCGCTGTGAGAGCGAGAGTAAGTGACCGTCCCGTGACTCGACCTGAGTTAACGTGGAAAGGCCGATACCCGAGACTCACTGCCGGTTTCTCAACCACGCACGGTCCCATGTCTTCCCTCGCTAGGGACACCCACGAGCTAGAGTCCCTGGTCGCGTGTCCGTCCCGCATCAGTTTGGTATCAGAGCGCCAGTTGAGTCTAGGGTAGTCATTTGTAAAACTCCAAAAAAAAGTGTCATTTACGTCTAGTCATCGTCTAAGTTGGTCTAAGGTTACATCCGCATACCATTGTTCAGTATATAAAAAGGTGTTGTCCGAACGTTAGGCTACGCCTATCGGGAAGGCCGCACACTTGCGCGAGTGATCTTCGGATCGATTAACTCCGCCACGTACCGAGTCTTGGTTTAAGTCTAGGGTCCTTAGTGTGCATGCATTCCAACCTTGCATAGTCGGTCTAGTGTCTTGTCCAAGTGTCGGTATGTCCATCCACTAGTGTCCCCATGTCCCATGGATGACCAAGGGGGCGCATCTTCTGCATGGTGGCGATACTATCTAAAATGGAAGGATCACCCGGACCACCCCAAAAGGACCATAGCCCGGGACTTCTACGGCTCTGATAATCCGAGTGACTACCTAGAGTGGGAAGCCATTATGGACGACCACTTTGAGTGTTACCTTATATCCGGTCCCGCGCAAGTTGACTTTGCCAAAAGGTGACTTTTTTATGAAGCCACCGAAACATGGAGGGACATCACATACTTCCGGAAGGATAGGAGGTTAAGGCCCATCGAGTCATGGTGGGATATAAACAGAGCGCTTAGGAGGGTCTACCTTCCCCACCCACCTACCTCCAATCACGGGGGTCATACCACTAGTCAACCCCACCAACTCACCCACAATCAAGTGGGCCATACTTCCAACCAACCCTGCCCCTTCACCCCATCCAATCCCTCCAAAGCAACCCCAATCAAGTGGTCCGCCCAGTCACCTCCCACCAAGTGGAAGCCCCGCTTCTAGCCGAGCCTAGGACCACACCCAAGCCGAGAGATGAGGAGCGAGTCCACCCCGAGGCCCCTACTCCAACCAGCACCTTAGATGAAATCAAGAAAATGCTTTCAGATTGGTTGGAAAGGATAGAAAGGACACATGCTCTTTCACCACCCGTGAGCGCTCCATTACCACTTTCTACTTCCGAACTTTATTCGGAACCATCTTATTTGGAGCCACCCAAGCCCGAGCCACCCGTGTTTCTAACGGGTACGCTTTTCATCACCGAGCCACTTCTTAGTTGACTCAAAGATGCCGGTCCCACCCCCTTACCCCTCCATAGACCCCACCTTACCCCTAGTGCCCATCAACTCCTACCACACTACATTCCGATCTAGTCACCATGTTGATACATTGGGTGACCTTATTCTTGGTTTAGGTTGGCAATGGAAGTTGACACACTTATTGGCTCGGGGCTTCGACCAACCCACTAGTCGTAGTTTCACCCATCCGGCCATAGGGTCCATTACCTCCGTGTGCACCGTGGGTTGTGTCACCATGGAGATTCTTCTATTCTTCCCGATGCCGACCGAGTCCGACTTCGTTCCCTTTTTCCCAAGAGAGGAATCCTATTTTCTAGACATGGCCGTCGTCCCACCAACCACAATGTATGATGGTGATTATGAATTCTTAAATTGGGACCGAGTCATGGGGGAACCCACTTCATGGGGTCATACCTTCTTTGACCCTGTTGACCCCTTCACTAGTGAACCTCCCGAGCTATCATATTCACTCCACTTCTTCCAAGGAGTTCACTATCCCACCCCTACCCCTCGGTCTAGTTGGCAAGCCGTACCTACGTCTACGGGTAATGACGAGGGTAGTTTTGGATCTCCTAGCCCTTCCCCACCCAAATCCCATAGTTCGCCAATGCATGAGTGGTACATCTTAGGGTGTCTAAGAGTCGTCCATTCCGTCAACCATCGAGTACATCTAGTGTATGCATGGCACATATTTGGGTGTCCTGGTCCACCATCGCCTATGCGTAGGTCCGACTAACATTAGGTTTGTTTAAGGTCTTTGTGAGTCTTTGTTTCGTTTGTCTGTCGTGTGTTTGTGCATACATCAAGTCGAGTCGGTTTGTACGCTCGCGTTGTTAGTCCCTTTCGAGTTCGAGACTAGTCGGACTTTGGGATTGGTTTTACTTCATATGTTGGATCTAGTCACATAAGGGACAAGCGGTGATTCCTAGTGAGTCTTCGAGCCGCCTTCCCTCCTTTGAGAGTGACCCCACCCCGGAGTGTCCACCTCTGGCCTCATTCCCATGGCAGCGTGCGCATATCGAATCTATACGGGATGAGCAGGTGTCGATTGCTTGGAGTGGAGCGTACTCTGTGCTTCCAGGTTCGGTGACGGATCTGCCGGAGCTACTCGAGCAGCCGTACCCCTTACTCGACGGGGTCGAGTTCTTCCCACCTGGGGAGAGTTGATGGGAATCGACGTCGAGCACTGATTTTTTTTTGTATTTGTGTCCTTTAGTTTATTTTTATATCCTTGGGAAAGTATGTACGCAATTGTAAGGCTTTATAAGCCACTTTGTCATTCCTTTGGATTCTTTGGGTTTTTATGCAAAATATCAGTAGGACCTGCAAGGGGGCCCTCACTCCTTCCTCATTGGTCCAAGTGGCACCATTTGAGTCCATGTGGGGTTGGTCAAAGTCCTAGGTGGCATCTAGAAGGTCAATTGGACACATGGGAGACAAGTGGTTAAAAAATTCAAAGATGCCACCTACCTTACACCTACCTAGTCAAGGGGACGCCCCCCATTTTTGATCCAAATTTAATTTTTGAAAAAATGCTATTAGAACTAATTAGTTCTATACCTTGTATACCCCTCCCAACCCTAGATCTTAGGGTATTAAGAGTCTTTTTTCATTTCATATAAATAGCATGTAATTTCCATTTGTGAGAATTAATGAAGTGAAATTTCAGAAAATTGCTTGGAGCCTCCAAGGAGGGTGCACCCCTCTCCCTCTCTCTCCCTGATTCATCTTCTTCCTCCAGCCCTCTAGGGTGTGAAGCTCATTCTCCTTAGCCCCTCTGAGTTCCCCTTTGCTGTCGCCGCCACCGTTCGTGCCGCCATCGCGCCGCCACCACCGCTACATCGGAGTTCTGCCTCCATCAGGGCAGAACTTCACCTCTGGATTTTTCTCTTTTTTTCTTGTTGTCTGATCGAGCCCTAATTTTGAGGGTTTGTTCTGTCCATCTTCCTTAACCTCCAGTTCCAATTTCGTGTCATTTGGAAGTCATTAGGTATTTTTCCTATATTATTGTTTGTCCTCTTAGTAATCTGCCCTTTTGCAGATCTAAGGGATAGAGTCACCTTGTCACATTTTCCCCACCCCCATAAAAATTTTAAGAAAATCCCAAAAAACTACTCAGTGTTCCACACATAAATCCCCTTCCACCATAATTTTCGTGGACTCTAGAAAATTAATTTGACCCTCGGTCAAAGGTCAGTTTCAGGTAGATCCCTTGCTGACCTGTGTGTCTGTCAGTACGAGTCAGAAACAAAAATAGTGTTACAGTCATATTCATTTTCAATCCGTTTGGTGGATGGAGCTGTCAAAGTTATATGTTGTAGATATATGAGTGCCCTTTCCAACGGTACCAGCCACGCCTCGATCGGCCTCCGGATCTGAGCGTCGTAATTCGTGTTGCGGAGGCCTGCAGATCTGTTCCCTGTGTAGGTCCGAAATTACAGTCCAGAAGATATTCAGAAATAAATATCAAAAATCAACTTCAGGAGCCACCCCTTCAGGGAGTCGTTCAGGGACGCCCTGCCATCGTCCCAGCCAAGCGGCGCCTTCGGAAGATCTCGGGAAGGCGCCATTCCTTTGGAAACTGTTACATGCTGTCTAGTGAGTCAGCAACCGAGTTGGCACAACACCGAGTTGGAATAGTGCCGAGTCGGACCAGCAGGCCGAGTTCGTGCCGTACGCACCTCCAAATTGCTGCCCGTCAACCGAGGGTCGGTCCTCCCGGGCCCCACTTGTAGCTCTTTACCTCCCTACGTGGAGTGGGCAATAAAATTCACTGTTGTAATTAACTTTTACCGTTGTACCGGGAGTTACCGTACTTGGCCGGGAACGTCTTCCCCACGCCCGGAGCGCGGAGGTACACTCGCTACCCTCCTCGTAGGCATTGCTTTACTCGTATATTTTTGTATATGCCGCTGCATGAGTGATAGATTATCTAACTTGTTATCATTTTATCACCGCTCGTCCCGTGACTCGACCCGAGTGAACGCGGAAAGGCCGATACCCGAGACTCATTGTCGGTTTCTCAACCGCGCACGGTCCCACGTCTTCCCTCGATAGGGACACCCGCGAGCTAGAGTCCAAGGTCGCGTGTCCGTCACGCATCAAGAAGCATCGTCACTTAGGGGCAATTCCTTTTCCAAGTCCTACTTCAATCCTCTCTTTGAGTCCACCATGGCCTCTTTTGATCTCCCTCGTTCCCAAGAGGAGTTTCTTCCTCAAGGGCTTCTAGAGGATCCCTCTAGGGTCATCTCCTTCCACTCCGGGGAGGGGCCCATCCCTCTTTCGTACTCCATCCCTGTGGAGGGCGCCCAATCCACTCAATCTCTTCCTCCTCCTTCCGCCAATTCTATTCTTCAAATTATGGTGCAATTGGATCCGGCCCAACTTCAGGCTGTTTATCAGGCCATGCAGGGGTCCAACACCCCACCTTCCACGATTGTGCAAAGTCAGTCCAATGCTTCCATTGTTCAGCCTAGAGTTGACGGGCCCGCTGTTCGGCCCATCGATCTCACTCCGGTCCGGCCTAGGAACCTTCAATTCCTTAATCTGGAGATGGGCCAGTCTCCTGGTTCGGCCCAACAATTTTTGGATAAGGGAAAGACCATTGTCCCTCCTTCTTCTATGGCAGATCATCATATGTCCGGCCCATCGATGCCGTAGGTCCTTGTCGGCCCAAATGATTTTATGCGCCCTCATCAAGGAGCAGCCCAAGTCCACACCAATATGAGTCATCCTTCGGCCCAATATCCTTCCTATGGGCCGCCCCCTCCATCTGTTTATCCCTCTGCTCCTCAAATTCCATCTTTCACTATCCCTACTCCGTCCAGGGAGCAGGAACTACTTGATAAATGGGCCGCCATGCAACAACAACTTGACTTCCTCCAGAAGCGGGTTGGCCCACAGTCCTTGGCAGACGTTCCAGTCCCGAGCTTTCAAAATATCTGATTCCCTCCGCAATCTGAGCTCCCCAATTACCGCAACTATGACGGGAACGGTAATCCCTTTATCCATGTAAGGGACTTTCTATATGAATCGGCCCAATTTCAGTATGATGATCGTCTTATGGCGTATCTGTTTCGCCGATCACTAGATGGGGTCGCGCTTGAATGGTTCTACTCTCTACACTAGAGGACGCCGATAGTTTCAAGATAGTGAAAGACAAGTTCATCCAAAAGTTTCAAGACAGGGTCGGCCCAGAATATTCCTTCATAGATTTGGTGGCCGAGAAAATGAAGCCCGATGAGGAGTTTGCTACTTATGCGGATAGATGGAGGCAGATGGCCGCCAGGGTACCAGGCCATATTTCGGAGGAAGAGAAGGTCAAGCTACTCATCTCTAATGCCACTCCGACCTTCCGTAACATTTTGGCGATGAATGACATATCAAACATGCATCAATTATATAGTCGGGCGCGGTTTATCCAAACCCAATTCAAGGACTCTCCCATCCATTCACTTTTTGAAAACCAAAAGCCCAAATACCATAAGAAAGCTCAAGGGCCCGTTACCGAGGGAGTCCAAACAAATGAGCAATTGCAAGCCGTTAAATTTCCCTCCACTAACCCGAATAACCAAATTCGCTTCCCCCAGAACTCCCGCAACACTCAATACGCTCCACAAAACCCTCCACTAGCCTACTCCACCCGACAAAATCCTCCGTAAAACACCTTTGTCGCTCCGTAAAACACCTTTGTCGCTTTACAACAGCCTCCACAGCCTCCACAATAACATAATGTCCCTCCACCCAACGGTTACAACAACAATAACAAGCGCCCGGCTCCAAAGAGAGCCCAGTACCCACCTCTGCCAGAAACTCTCACGAACATCTTCTCAGCTCTTATGTCCATTAATGCCATACAACTCCCTCCGGAACGTCCCAATTGGAACCTAGCCGTTGATCAGACGAAGTACTGCATGTTCCACAGGCAGCCGGGACATACTAATGTAGGGTGTTTTCAGTTCTAGGACTTGGTCTATGACCTCCATGAAGGGCATAGGATTGATTGGGCCGAGATGCACAAGGCCATTACAGAAATTAAAGAAAGGAGATGGCAGGCACCGAGGCAGCAAGTGCAGCAACAATAGGCACCGCAGCTGCAGCAGCAGCCGCAATAGCAACAGCAACCGGTTCAAGACTTGGGGATCCATCAGAACCCAATGCCGAACCATCCTCCCGCACCGCAGCCTTAGCCGCCGGCACCGGCTCAGGTTAATGTACTTCAACCCCCGGCTCCCGATGCCGGGTGGTCCTTCGACGATGACGGCTCCACACCACAAGTCATGGCCCTCCACCACAACTACCGCAATCCATCCGCTTCCACCATCCTCACGCCCACGCACCAAACCCCTTCTCCGTCCGCAAGACCACTCGTTCTTCCATTCGCCCCCGCCCCATTAACCATGCCCTCACCCGCGCCTCCATCACACCCATTGTTGATCACCTCCGCTACCATCGCCACGCCTCCATCTAACCCTCCGCTCATTACACCTCCGTTAACCTTCACACCTCCACCTCCGCCAACGCCCATCATCATCGCGCCTCCCACTAACCCTTCACCCGTCACCCTACCCCCGTAACCTATTACCTTCATTGATGGGGGCATCTCTCTCCCCATATATTTTCAAAGCCCCAGTTGCCCGCCAGCATGGTTCCATTATATCCGTCACATTTTTCTAAGTCAATTCATGTAACTTTCATATTTTCTTTGAGTCATAATTATGTAATTTTCCTTTTATTTGAGTCTTGTACCTAGGTTAATGAGTCATTTACCTAGGTTAAGTGTCATTATGTTGATAGATTAGTTTATGGGCCCAATTCATTGGCCTTGGCCCAAGGGCACCCCCCCTTCCCTTGGTTATTTGTCATTGTGTTAAGAGTCAATGTCTTTTGTAGAAATGTGGGTTGCCTATATATAGGACCCCATTTCCTCCATTTGAATGAATCAATGAATGAAAAATTGCCATTTTGTGAGTTCTATCTTTATTTTTATGGTGGAGTGAATCCATTAGTGAGGTGAGAAGCCTTAGGGAGAGAATCCCACCCATCCCTCTCTTAATCTCTCTCTTTCACTCCCCTTTCTGTCTCCTCCACACCTAATTTCAAAAATTTTCTCTCTCCTCCCTTCCCAACCACCACTCTCCCACCTACCCCCATTAAAGGCCACTCCCCTTCCCCACACATCCCATTACTCCACCCCCTAGTCCCAAGGGAGCAACCCCAATCACTAAGCCACCCTCCAACAACCTCATCCCTTTCCCAAGCACCCTTCTCTCTCCCCCATGCAACCCTCCACCTCCCAAGACCATTTGAATTTAAATATCCCCTTCCCTCCATAGCCCAAAGTCGCCAAACTCCCTTCCCCATTGAGTAGGCCACCCCCATCCCCTTCCCTCCACTCCACTCTACCAAGAGCAGCCACCCCATCACCCTTCCTCCACCTTGGCTGAGAGCCTGCAGAGAACCAGTGGAGTGCAGCAGTGACCCCATCTTCCCCCTGATGTCCCTGGAGGTCCAAGAGCTATCGTCGGAAGCGTCTGCATGTCTTCTTCGCAACGGAAGTAGTTTCATGATCGTCCGAGCACCGTGCTGCCCGAGAGAGTCGTTCTCCCTCGACTGCGTGAAGCTCTCCTGACAGAGCACCTAAATGTGATTGGAAGCTCTATCACGACAAATCCAGCGTGAATCAAGACAAGAGTGCTTCTGTAACAATTTTCCTCCTTCTGTCTACTTTCAGAATCAAGAAGCGAAACTCCGTTCGGCATCCGGTAGCAGGAGTTATCAATTTTCTCCCTCAGCCACGCGGTTCTGCTTCCCACAGTCTGCACCGACCTATCGTCATTGTTTAGAGTCCCCTAGTCTTCTCCGGAATCGTTTGGCTTCCCCGTCAGTTTTGCTGCAAAGAAGACTCATCCACGGTTCCAACGATTCTAACGGTGCTTGATTCTGAGTTCAGCAGCTATCAGGGCAACCTCTGCAACCTGCTGTTGAAAACCAGAAGCTACCAGTCTGAGACTCTGCCTCCCTGTTCAGGCCTCCACCCAGACCAGCATCGACGACAGAAGAAATTAATAAAATTTGGACGACTTTCCCGGCCTACTACAAAGATTTTCCAGTTGGTTTAGTCCCCAACAAAATTCGGTACCAATTGCAGCAGTAAATTCATCAGTCTCCTGTCAGCACCCACAGAACTGGGCAGAATCGGCAACCTCCCATCTTCGGTGTTCCCTTCTCAAATTCCCCTCCCCGCTTGGCCGGCTGAGGGCCCCTCCCTGTGTGGAGGTAGTGTTTGGATGTAACTATCATCTTACCTTCCCTACAATCCCCCCCTTGCATGAGGTGTAGTGTTGTAATAGCTTAAACAGGTCAAGCTACCCCGGAGCGGCATGTGGGGAACCCACGGTTCCCCGCTCGCCCTCGTCTCCGAGCGGGACCGGTTTCTTCAAACCGGTCGAGTGAGTGCTCCAAACCTTTGCTCTAATTCTTTCTTGTTCTTTCAATATTAGTTCATAAACTCCGCTGGCCGTGACAAGAGCCTGATCCTTAAGCTCATTTGCTATAAGTGATCATCGTGGGAAGAGAGTGGAACCCATGCCCTTTGGCACTTCGTCGGACCCTTGATTTGGGCAGCCATACCCTTGGGGAATCAAATCTTGGCCTTGCTGGCCCTCTACCAGCAAGGGCCCAGCCCACACAACCTCCCCTTGGCATTGCCAAGTTACCCCGGGTCTTAGTGAGCATCGGGTGAGTGGTTGCCATTATCGGTCCGTTTTGAATGCTTAATTGTGCTTGCTTGTTGAGTCCTAGGTTGTGTCACATCAATTGGTATCAGAGCCAGGTTATTGACTTGTCTCTATCAAGTCAAGTCCTAGGGCATGCTTGCATTGGTGTCATCATCAATCCGACCCTTGCATTGATCCCCCCGATCATCATGGCCTCCTACTTAGCCTACTCGCCACCCATGGACTTCATCCTAGATAGGGATATTACCTTTGACGGATCACATTCTAGTGACTATCTTAGGTGGGAGGCTACCAAAGAAAAGTACTTCGAAAAGACTTGGGTATATGGACCGGCGAGAGTCCGAAAGGCCAAGGGACGACTTCGGGGTCAAGCCAAAAGTAAGTGGGAACACATAGAGGGCTTAAGGAGGGTTGGAAGACAAGAACCTATTCACTCATGGGAAGAGATGAAGGTAGAACTTAGAAAGATCTACATCCCCAAACATTCCCACCCCTCTTACTCAAGCACCCCTAACCCGAGGAGCACTACCACTCCTCTATCCCCACCCGGCCAACTTGAGACCGACCTTTGGTCTCCACCCCCACCACCCCCAATAATTCATCTCTCAACCATCATAACAACACTTCACGACCAAGTCCTCTCCCTTAATACCCAAATAAACCAAACAACCACCTCTCCACCAAATCTCATGAGGATCCCCACACTCCAACCAAAACCTCCTTCCGCAAACCTATCTATCCAAACTCAATTGGCCCCCACTACCACCCCTCCACAACCGGCCGATCCGAAGGGGAAGAGACCCCTAACCGACCCGGTTTCCCCAATAAGGACCACCACTCACCCTATTCTCACCATTCAAACCCAAGTAGACCCCGTGTCCATCCCTCCACCTAGAACCATGACGGCCACCACCACCCAACCCAAATCCTGTCACCCAACCCACCTTCCACTTCCAACCTCAATCCTACCCCAACCTAGACCTCCACTACTTCCACTCCCAAACCACACCGTACAAATCCCAATCCAAGTTTCCCTTTACCCTCTACCCTGGGAACACCACACACAAACTCTCATCACCCCAAAAGACTCTCTCACCTCCTTGGTAGCAGAACTCATACCCAATCCAATAGTTGTGAGCACTCCAAACCCACCCCCACTTTGGAGGAAACCCAAGTCCAAGCTAAAGAAGAAACCTCACACGATGGTCTTTACCTTACACCACCCTCTCTAGTTGGGGTGGAGCTTATCTTAGGAGAACCCATTGTTAGTTGGCTAAAGGAGAGCCCAATTCGAGAGACCCCGGCCCATGTTTTCCATCCCATAGAACGAGACATTCCCATAGTGCCCTTCTTCTCCTATCACACCACAATCCAAGCATCCTATCAAGAGGAGACCTTAGAGGACCTTGTCAAGGGCATAGCATGGCAATTAGAGATGACTAGCATGTTGACCCCTATGGTCGAACAACCTAGGAGCCTTAGCCTCCTACACCTATGCATAGGGTCTATCACCTCGGTTTGCACCATTGGTTGCTACACTAGCGACCTCCTTCTATTCCTCTCTACACCCAATGAGCCCATCCTTCTCCTCGATTTAGAGCTTCTTATCTCGGGTAGAAAGCCAAGCCCTCCACTCATGGACGACCCACTTGTCAAGAACATTGGCCCAACTATCATGGAGAAGGATGACTTAGCACCTTTTAAGGATCTTGAGGATATGGAGTTCCTCCCCCTAGGTGACCCATTTTATGATCCATATAATCCATTCCAATGGGAGTCAAGGGACTCATATGACCCAACCATCTTACCAACCACCCACCCTTTCCTACCCTCACCCACCATATTGGGCCAAACCCACCTCATCCATGACCCGGGTTACACCTTGGGAGCCATGACCTTGGGCCACATATCCCTAGGTAATAAGGTTGTGCCCCACCCCATGACGACCACCTTCTTAGATCCATTCGATCCTTTCCAATGGGAGTTCAAAGGTTGTCCCACACTTATACACATGGAAGTCACCTTTGGGAAAAGTATGCATGTGTCTAGGCTTACCACACCCCTTGGCATGAACACTATGTTGGGTCCATTCATTCATATCACCCACATGTCAAGTAGAAAGTATGAGTGGTCCATATTCGGATGTCATGGTCCACCTTCATTCATCATGGGTCTTAAGCATGTCAGAGGCATCTACAGATGTCCGGGTCCCCCGATATTTATCACCAATTTGCATGATAGGGCCACCTACGGGTGCCCCGGCCCACCTAGACTGACCAAAGACTACACTGCATCATTACATGATAGGTCTACTTTTGGTTCCCCAGGTCCACCCATCACTCCTAGAATGTCTGCATTCGCAACATTGCATGAAGAGATCCGCAAGCACATTAGCAAGAAGAATGTGACTGATAAAAGGGTGGCCGACTCTCATCGGCGTCACCAAGAATTCCACATGGGTGACTTTGTGATGGTGAGGAAGGAGAGGCTCTCCCCGGGAGTCATCTCCAACTTGAGGCTATGTGGGGCTGGTCCCTTCCAGGTCCTTAGGCGCATTGGCGCTAATGCCTATGAGTTAGATCTCCCCGAGGAGTATGGAGTGAGTCCCACATTCAATGTAGCCGACCTAGTGTCTTATAAGGGACCCACGGTGGTACCTAGTGAGGATATTGAGCCTATTCCCTCCGTTGAGAGAGCACCCACCCGTGAGGAGAGACCACCAGCCAAGAGAGCCCAGCGTGAGCGCATTGAACGAATATTGGATGAACAAGTCACTATCACCAGGAGCAAGGTATACGAGCGCTATCTCGGCAGGTGGATGGATCGGTCTCGTTCGGAAGACTTGTGGGCGATATCACTTCTACACCCTCCGAGGAGGGAAGGACTCTCCGCACCCCGGGAGTATGATGGGGGCATCTCTCGCCCCATATATTTTCAAAGCCCCGGTTGCCCGCCAGCATGGTTCCATTATATCCGTCACATTTTTCTAAGTCAATTCATGTAACTTTCATATTTTCTTTGAGTCATAATTATGTAATTTTCCTTTTATTTGAGTCTTGTACCTAGGTTAATGAGTCATTTACCTAGGTTAAGTGTCATTATATTGATAGATTAGTTTATGGGCCCAATTCATTGGGCTTGGCCCAAGGGCACCCCCCTTCCCTTGGTTATTTGTCATTGTGTTAAGAGTCAAGGTCTTTTGTAGAAATGTGGGTTGCCTATATATAGGGACCCATTTCCTCCATTTGAATGAATCAATGAATGAAAAATTGCCATTTTGTGAGTTCTATCTTTATTTTTATGGTGGAGTGAATCCATTAGTGAGATGAGAAGCCTTAGGGAGAGAATCCCACCCATCCCTCTCTTAATCTCTCTCTTTCACTCCCCTTTCTCTCTCCTCCACACCTAATTTTGAAAATTTTCTCTCTCCTCCCTTCCCAACCACCACTCTCCCACCTACCCCCATTAAAGGCCACTCCCCTTCCCCACACATCCCATTACTCCACCCCCTAGTCCCAAGGGAGCATCCCCAATCACTAAGCCACCCTCCAACCACCTCATCCCTTTCCCAAGCACCCTTCCCTCTCCCCCATGCAACCCTCCACCTCCCAAGACCATTTGAATTTGAATATCCCCTTCACTCCATAGCCCAAAGTCGCCCAACTCCCTTCCCCATTGAGTAGGCCACCCCCATCCCCTTCCCTCCACTCCACTCTACCAAGAGCAGCCACCCCATCACCCTTCCTCCACCTTGGCTGAGAGCCTGCAAAGAACCAGTGGAGTGCAGCAGCGCCCCATCTTCCCCATGACGTCCCTGGAGGTCCAAGAGCTATTGTCGGAAGCGTCTGCCTGTCTTCTTCGCAACAGAAGTGGCTTCGTCTTCGTCCGAGCACCGTGCTGCCCGAGAGAGCTGTTCTCCCTCGACTGCGCGAAGCTCTCCTGATAGAGCACCTGAACGTGATTGGAAGCTCTGTCACGACAAATCCAGCATGAATCAAGACAAGAGCACTTCTGTAAAGTTTTTCCTCCTTCTGTGTACTTTCAGAATCAAGAAACGAAACTTCGTTCGGCATCCTGTAGCAGGAGTTATCAATTTTCTTCCTCAGCCACGCGGTTCTGCTTCCCACAGTCTGCACCGACCTGTCGTCATTCTTCAGAGTCCTCTGGTCTTCTCCGACATCGTTTGGCTTCCCCGTCAGTTTTTATGCAAAGAGGACTCATCCACGGTTCCAATGACTCTAACAGTGCTCAATTCTGAGTTCAGCAGCTGTCAGGGCAACCTCTGCAACCTACTGGTGGAAATCAGAAGCTGCCAGTCCGAGACTCTGCCTCCCTGTTCGAGCCTCCACCCAGACCAGCATCGACGACAGAAGAAATTAATAAAATTTGGACGACTTTCCCGGCCTACTACGAAGATTTTTCAGGTGGTTTTGTCCCCAAAAAAATTCGGTACCAATTGCAGCAGTCAATTCATCAGTCTCCTATCAGCACCCATAGAACTGGGCAGAATCGGCAACCTCCCATCTTCGGTGTTCCCTTCTCAAATTCCCCTCCCCGCTTGGCAACCTCCCTGTGTGGAGGTAGTGTTTGGATGTAACTATCATCTTCCCTTCCCCACGATCCGCCCCTTGCATGAGGTGTAGTGTTGTAATAACTTAAACAGGTCAAGCTATCCCGACGCGGCGTGTGGGGAACCCACGCTTCCCCGCTCGCCCTCGTCTCCGAGCGGGACCAGTTTCTTCAAACCGGTCGAGTGAGTGCTCCAAAAATTTGCTCTAATTCATGCTTGTTCTTTCAATATTAGTTCATAAACTCCGCTGGCCGTGACGAGAGCCCGATCCTTAAGCTCATTTGCTATAAGTGATCATCGTGGGAAGAGAGTGGAACCCGTGCCCTTTGGCACTTCGTCGGACCCTTGATTTGGGCAGCCATACCCTTGGGGAATCAAATCTTGGCCTTGCTGGCCCTCTACCAGCAAGGGCCCAGCCCACACAACCTCCCCTTGGCATTGCCAAGTTACCCCGGGTCTTAGTGAGCATCGGGTGAGCGGTTGCCATTATCGGTCCGTTTTGAATGCTTAATTGTGCTTGGTTGTTGAGTCCTAGGTTGTGTCACATCATTAATCCCTTCCAATCCCATCATCACCACTCCCCTACTTTCTTCTACACCACTCATCCACCCCACCGGGCCAATTATACCGTCATCGGAGGCCATGCCGGCACAGAGTCTTGCCCTGCGAAGCGGGCGTATGTTTCATCGCAATTTTGCTCCCAATCTCCAGTCTTCCCAACCGGCTCCAGATCAACAAGAGGAGACTGAGCCACTACCGGGTACCCAATATGATCTGCTACACCATTTGGACAGGGTGCCCGCCAAAATATCTGTGCTGGGCTCATTAAAAGATCTACCTTTCACCAAGATGCACTAAGAGATTTTCTTCAGAAGGTGATGGTTAGTGAAAATGTGACAGCCGACAGTTTACCTACAACACTGGCAACTATTTCCAAAGCGCAAGCAATTACCTTCTCTGAAACCGAGCTTGCACCGCCGGAAGCTCAGCAAATGCCACTTTGCATCACTATTATCTTGAACAAAGTCAGTATTGATGCGGCATTAGTGGACATAGGGGCCTCTATCAATGTGTGCCCACTCAGTACTCTCAGGGCCTGCAACTTATCAGAAGAGCTTCTACAGCTGACCCCCACAACTATAGCAGCATACGACAATTCGAGAAGAGCATGTCACGGGGTTGTCACCATTCAAGCTGAACTTGGGCCTCTCACTATGCCCATTGAATTCTATGCGCTGGACATAGACCCTATGTTCAAGGCTATCTTGGGTCATCCGTGGATCGATACTCTTAGTGACGTACCGTCCACCGCGCATCAATGTCTTAAATTCCCTTTTCAAGGGAGGGTGGTTAAAGTCAAAAGCTTATCCACGGTCCAGTCTGTTAAAGCTATTTCAGAGAAGATCTTGCCAACTTTGTTGCCCAGCACTCGGCCGGTTATTTCTGTGTTGGATCTGGACTTTCCATGGGCTTATGCACCACGCAAGCCCGCCACTATGCCTGTCAACATTAAAGCGAAGCCCCAGATCCGAGATTCCAAAGGTTGGGATAGTATACTGAAATTGGGCTACAAACCGAGGAGAGGCCTCGGTGCACAATTACAAGGGTGAACTAAGCCAATCCCTAAAGGTAGAAAAATGAGTAGACGGGTCTCAGCTACCGAGAGTCCGCACTGTCAATGATGGGTGACTCAGGGCCACTTACCTAGGATTACCACCAGCATTTTATAAAAGGGCCTCTCTAGCCGGGTATACTGAACCCACTATCAGCACAGTCAGAAAAGAAAGATACAGCTTGTACAGTTACCAGTCCGCCTCTGCTGCCAAAGGGGCCTGTTGATTACATGCTCGATTTCAGCCAAGCATTTGCCGGAATGTTCAAGGAACCAGACAATGGTCAGAAAAATCAGGAGGTATGGCTTGTTCAGTGGAAGTCAAAACCAGCAAACCATTCACGGGAAAGGGCGAGCTCTCCTATTACCATCACTTTGTCTCCTTCCCGCCTGCGCACACTATTCTAGATGCTGGCCTTTATTCCCCATCCTCCTCCTACTATGATTGATCCGCTACCCAAAATATCTCCGTTTCGGTACGACCTGCCAACGGAATTTCTAATCATCGATCCTCCTTATAGGCATTGCCCACCATTTGATCTCTCTACTCCTTCCTTCTCTTCCTCCAACCCGCCCCTCGACATATTCTGTCCTCTCACTCTTCCTCCTCCTCCCTCTTTTTCTCCATCTTGCCATGTGATCTCCATTGATCTCCAAAAAAAACGTCAATTTTGAAACGGAGATTTCGGTGGAAGATTATGTTATCTTCAATCTATCCTCCTCTCAGGGGCACGGGTCCCCTGCTCCTTCCTTTCTACTAGATTTCCTTTCTCCTAGGTTAGACGTAGGGTCTGTCGAGTCTAAAGGAGTAGGGTCAGTTAGGTCTAGAGAAGTAGGATCTTGTTCTAGGTCGTCTAGCCCTTCCGAGCTTGAGCCGCGCCCGCTTGTGCATCATTCCAAATCCGTTCCTGATAGGTTCTTGCATGATCTAGCTCAGCGATGTCATGCTCTTCTAAAGTGCCCGGAGTTTGTCACTACGGCGATAGTGATAGAAGACGATGAGGAGGAAGACGGGGTGTGGAGCGACGACGGACTAGGTGTTTATGAAGTCTCGGATAAAAAAGACCTGATCGATGATGAGGACGGCAACGTAGATGACACCGCCGATCTATATGCACAAGGATTAAAGAGATTTGACGAGCCATCGTCGGCGGTGGATGAACCTATGAAGGAAATAAATTTAGGAACTGAAGAAGACCCAAGGCCCATTATTATTGCCGCTAATCTCTCTCCGCAAGTAGAAGAAGATCTAATCAAAGTTCTGAGGGAGTATAGTGATTCTTTTGCCTAGTCTTACGAGGACATGTCGAGTCTTGACCCCTCTTTTGATGTGACACAAATATGCAGCAAGTGAAATGATCCTTGGACTTTATTCGCAATCACAACAACAAGGTTGGGAGCAACTTGAAAGTCGCCGTCACACCGCGCACACCCGTTTCCCGTGGTGACTCGGGGATGTCGAGTCGAGGCAGTGGAGAAAGCCCCTGGCTGGCTAGAGGACCAGCACCGCTAAGGTTGTCCCTCCAGCAGATAGGAAGCCCACAAACAAGGGCGGCAGGGTGCCTTGGGGGCACTAGGTCACTCGCTCACTATCACCTACGGTGACCACACAAGGGTTGGTGGCTCCGGGATCGGTCACTCTCTCACCAACCAACGGATACATTTTGTAGATATGAAATGAACAAGAGTAATGGAGCAAGGGCAGAGGCTCACCTGGTTGGTTTGAGGAAACCAACCCCGTTCGGAGACGAGGGCGAGCGGGGAAGTGTGGATTCCCCGCACACTGCGCCGATGAAGCTTGACCTGTTTATCGGTTACATCCACTACGCCTCACACAGAAGGGTGAACTTGGGGTGGGGGTTTTGCTGTTACAATCAATTACTACCTCCACACAGGGAGGGGCGTTAAGCCAGCCCGGCGGGGAAGGGAGAGTCGCCGATAAGTCCGAGAGGAGGCCGCTATCGGATAACCCGGCTTGCTGTGGAAGATGACAGTCAGTCGGTGTCACGGCCGTAGATTCCGATCAGGAATTTTTACGATGATGAGACCAAGGGGGTTCTCTTAGGACAATGAACCTGGACTTCCCAGAATTTTACTGATTTCTTCTGATGTCGTCTCTGGCCACGGTGGGGGTTCGAACAGGGCAGCAGGATCTGGGACTGGCAGCTACTAATCTGATGCAGCAGGATGCAGAAGTTGTCCCGATGGTTCCCGAACTCCGAATCACGAACCGCCAGAGTTTCTGGGTCCGTGGATGAACCTTCTGTGCAGCAAAACTGACGGGGAAGCCGTCTGACGTCGGAGGAGAAAGAGAGATTCAGAAGAGTGAAGGTCGGTCGCTGCAGGCTGTGGGAGGCAGACCCGACCAGTCGAGGGAGAAAAAAGGGAACTTTGGCCTCCGGGCGCCGAATGCAGTTCTGCTTCTTGATCATGACCGAAGACTGGAGGACGAAGAACTTTGTAGAAGGACTTGAGGCCGAATTCTTCCGTGGTTCGTCGGGGTACAGCTTCAAAGACAATTCAGGTACTCTTCAGGAGGGTCCTGCGCAGTCAGGAGAGAATGGCTCTCCCGGACTGCCCCGAACTCGGAATGGGATGAGGTAGCCTCGCCTGCAAAGCTAACTGGATGAACTTTCCAGATTGGTATGGTAATCCTTCAGATGCCACCGTATGAATCTGGGGTGGTTTCTGCAAGTCGAACCTTCTTCTGCCACCTGCAGACTTGGCCAAATGAAAGGGATGGTGGTGGAGCTAGGCTAAAGGGAATGGAGATTTAGCAATGGTGGGAAGGCTGGTGGTGATGGTAGATGGGGGTGGGATGTTTGGGGATGATGAGTGGGGTGGAGCAGGGGATGTGGAGTTCCAAGAGGGTGGAGGGGAGGGGTGAGGGTCGCAGCTATGAGAGGGGGATGGAGGGGTCGGCCAAGGCAAGGGGGGTGAGTAGATGGGGAGGGTTGGTGCGCAAGTTGTGGTGGGATAGGGGTTTGATGGCCCTGGGGATATGAATGGATGTGTGGGGGAGTGGAAGGGTTGCTTGGGGAAGAGGGAAGGTTGCCTTGGAGGTTGAGAAGTTGTATGGGGAATGGGAAGGGTTGCCTAGGGTGGGGGAGGTATTGAAGGAAGTTATGGGCCTTGGGAAGAAGAAGGGGTGGAGGGTTGAGGTGGCAGCTGAGGTGGCAAGGGGGAGGGGAGGTGAAGGGCCAGGTTCGCCCAAGGGAGGGGAGAAGAGAGAGAGTGGGGTTCGCCCCCTAGAGAGAGAGGAAGAGAGAGAGGTAGTGAGGGAGAGAGAGAGGCAGTCAAGTGGCAAATTTTCTTCAATATCTCATTCGCTCCAAATGGAGGGTTTGGGGCCCTATTTATAGGGAATCCCTAATTTACAATACGTCCTTGCAAAATAGATAACTGACACAAGACTAGGGGAAGGAAAAGAGGAAGTGGGCCAAGCCCAAGGATTCGGGCCCAGAACCCACATGAAGACTACTAAACATAGGGAAATAAACACGTAACCTAGATACTGGACTCAAATAAAAGCAAATTACATCATAATGACTCAAAATAAAGGTAACAAGTGCACAAATATGATCCTCAAGGTGCTGCAGCGAGCGGTGAAGTGATGGAGCTCAGGACTGGATCTAGTCGGAGGGGAGGGAGGTCCCGAGCCAAAGGGAATCGTGAGTGATGCCCTCATTAATTCCCCCGGGCCGTGAAGAGCTCAACTCTGTCGAGTAGAGGTCCTCCCTACTGTGATACTGCTCCAAGAGGTCGGGGTCCAACCGCTGGAGGTCCTCCCGACTCACCCAGGCGTCATCCGAAGGGGGCCGTCCCTTCCACCTGACCAGGTATCGCTCATACACCTTGCTCCGTGTATTGGTGACCTGTTCATCTAATATCCGCTCCACTTGATCACGCTGGTTTCTCAAGTTGGGTGGAGCTCTCTGAGGTGTGGGGGCGCTCTCAAGGGGTGGAGTAGGCTGGATCTCCTCACTGGGTGTCACCGTGGGGCCCTTGTAGGGTACCAGGTCAGCCACATTGAATGTGGGACTTACTCCGTATTCTTCAGGGAGGTCCAACGCATAAGCATTGGTGCCAAGTCGTCTCAGTACCTAGAAGGGGCCGGCTCCACGAGACCTCAACTTTGAGGTATTCCCAGGGAATAGCCTCTCTGTTCTCACCATCACAAAATCACCAGCTTGGAATTCTTGGTGGCGGCGGTGGGAATCAGCTGACCTCTTGTAAATCTCATTGCTCATGTTGATGTTTTTGCGAATATTTTCATGTATCTTTGTGGATGTTGACTCACTAGTGGATAATGGGGGTCCTGGACAACCAAATGTGGACCTAACATGCAGTGGTGCTACGTAGATTTTGACGGACCTAGGAGGACCGGGACATCCATAGATGAGACTATCATGCAAAGGGGTGTTTGATGCTGGGGGTCCGGGACATCCATGAATGCTTTCTTCATGTTTTGATTTCACATAGATTGACCTAGGGGGGCCTGGACATCCAGATGTAAACCTGTCATGCATCGGTCCTAGTGCGTGAGTGACACAAATGATGTGACTAGCCTGACCACATGATGCGAAAGGTTGTGATACAAGGATTCCTATCAAGATGGTCCCATCTGTGAGATTTGGGGGTTTCCACTCATGGGGATCGAAGCGGTTCTTGGGATGGGTCATTCCCTTATTTCCAAGGTTGATGTTACCCTTGGCATTGACTCTCATAGTGTGGGCGGAATTTCAGAATGGGTGGGTTAGGACTGACATGGTGGGTGAGGGTAGGAGGGAGTGGGTGGTGAGTGATGAGTACTTGGAAGCCCATAGGGAGTGGCCAAATAGATCAAGATGGGTTAAGGGGTGAGTGACGTGGAGGGGGGTTTCAATCCAAGTGATCGCCCTAGGGTCCCTAGCACACATAGGGAAGTGGAAGTCATGACCCTGGTGGGACCCGATGTAATGCTCCTTGTAGGAGGGTAAGGGGGTGATGTAAGACTCATTAGGCTCGGGTAGAAATAATAGGAGTTTACTCAGGCAAGGACCCTTGGTGTAAATGGAGGTGATGGTCCCAATGGAGGGGTGTGAGAAACTAAGGTACCCCATGTGGCTTGCTCCTAAGGCCCACATGTTTGTCACCTCTATTTGCCAAAGTATACTCTTAATCAAGTCTCTCATGGCTCCCACAAAGGAGAACGATTGGTAGGTTGTGTGGAATGGAGGAGTGGGCAAAATTGGGTAATGATTCTCCATAGGGGGGTGCATGATGTGGAGGAGAAGGTTTTGCTTAAGCCACTTAATGAGGGGTTCCCCTAAAATCACAGTTCTTATGGAAGGATGGGTGGGGGGACTTGGTTGGTCATCTGGCAACTCTAGGGGGAGGATGTTCCTAGTGAGGCTCGTTGTGGTCTCTTTGGATAAAGAGGAGCCTTCTTGACCCAACCCTTGGCATTGGGCTTCATATTCTTCCTCCCAATCTAGGGGAGCCTCATATTCCTCAATCACATTTTTATCCTTTTGGGGTGTGGGGGTTTTTCTCTCCAAGGGAATGGGAAGGTCTTTTGTGGATGGGGTGATGAAGGTTGGGGCATGGTGCACCCGGGGTGGTGAGGGTGTTCGAACTTGGGTTGGGTTTGGGAGTGGAAGAAGTGGAGACCTAAGTTGGGGTAGGATTGGGGTTGGTAGTGGAAGATGGGTGGGGGCCACTTTGGTTTGAATGGTGGTGGTGATTGGGATAGGAATCATTTGGGGTGGTGGAGTTTGGGCCTTAAGGGAGGTCTTGGGTTGACTGGGAGAGAAAGGTGGAGTGGGAGTGCTCCTTGGGTCATGGTTCTCACGGTAGCAGTGGGAGGGTTGGGGAGTGAAGATCTTCCTGATCTCAACCCTTATCTCTTCCAATAATTCTAGGGGTCCTTTGGGTGGTGGGGTTTGGGTCCTAATGGAGGTCTTGGGTTGACTGGGAGGAAACGGGGGAGTGGGAGTGCTCTTCGGGTTATGGTTCTCACGGTAGGAGTGGGAGGGTCGGGGGGCGTAGATCTTCCTAAGCTCACTTTTCATCTCTTCCCATGATCCTATGGGTTCTTTCCTCCAAATCCTCCTTAAGCTCACTATGCGTTCCCACTCCTTCTTGGCTTGTCCCCGAAGTCGTCCTGTGGCCCTGTGGACTCTAGCGTGTCCATAGACCCTAGTCCTATCAAAGTGTTTTGTCATGAAAGTCTCCCACCTAACATAATCACTAGCATGTGACCCATCAAAGGTGATACTCTCATCTATAAGGATGTCCGAAAATGGGTGGTCGATCGGACCTTTGTGGAGGGCCGAGTGGGACCAAAGAGAGGTAGCCATATTGATGAACTGAATGACTGTAAATGCTTATGCGCCCTAGGACAAGACTTAGTAGAGACAAGTCTAGAACTTGCTCTGATACCACTTGATGTGACACAAATATGTAGCAAGTGAAATGATCCTTGGACTTTATTCGCAATCACAACAACAAGGTTGGGAGCAACTTGAAAGTCGCCGTCACACCGCGCACACCCGTTTCCTGTGGTGACTTGGGGATACCGAGTCGAGGCAGTGGAGAAAGCCCCTGGCTGGATAGAGGACCAGCACCGCTAAGGTTGTCCCTCCGGCGGATAGGAAGCCCACAACCAAGGGCGGCCGGGTGCCTTGGGGGCACTAGGTCACTCGCTCACTATCACCCACGGTGACCACACAAGGGTTGGTGGCTCCGGGATCGGGCACTCTCTCACCGACCAGCGGATAAATTTTGCAGATATGAAATGAACAAGAGTAATGGAGCAAGGGCAGAGGCTCACCTGGTTGGTTTGAGGAAAATAACCCCATTCGGAGACGAGGGCGAGCGGGGAAGTGTGGATTCCCTGCACACTGCGCCGATGAAGCTTGACCTGTTTATCGGTTACATCCACTACGCCTCACACAGGAGGGTGAACTTGGGGTGGAGGTTTTGCTGTTACAATCAATTACTACCTCCACACAGGGAGGGGCATTAAGCCAGCCCGGCGGGGAAGGGAGAGTCGCCGATAAGTCCGAGAGGAGGCCGTTGTCGGATAACCCGGCTTGCTGTGGAAGATGACAGTCAGTCGGTGTCGCGGCCGTAGATTCCGATCAGAAATTTTTCCGATGACAACACCAGGGGGGTTCTCTTCGGACAATGAACCTGGACTTCTCAGAATTTTACTGATTTCTTCTGATGTCGTCTCTGGCCGAGGCGGGGGTTCGAACAGGGCGGCAGGATCTGGGACTGGCAGCTACTAATCTGATGCAGCAGGATGTAGAAGTTGTCCCGATGGCTCCCGAACTCCAAATCACAAACTGCCAGAGTTTCTGGGTCCGAGGATGAACCCTCTGTGCAGCAAAACTGACGGGTCAGCTGTCTGACATCGGAGGAGACAGGGAGATTCAGAAGAGTGAAGGTCGGTCGCTGCAGGCTGTGGGAGGCAGACCCGACCAGTCGAGGGAGAAAAAAGGGAACTTTGGCCTCCGGGCGCCGAATGCAGTTCTGCTTCTTGATCCTGACCGAAGACTGGAGGACGAAGAACTTTGTAGAAGGACTTGAGGCCGAATTCTTCCGTGGTTCGTCGGGGTACAGCTTCAAAGCCAATTCAGGTACTCTTCAGGGGGGGTCCTGCGTAGTCAGGGGAGAATGGCTCTCCCGGACGGTCCCGAACTCGGAATGGGATGAGGTCACCTCGCCGGCAAAGATAACTGGACGTCCTTTCCAGATTGGTATGGTATGCCTTCAGATGTCTCCGTATGAATCCGGGGTGACTTCTGCAAGTCGAAACTTCATTCTGCCACCTGCAGACTTGGCCAAATGAAAGGGATGGTGGTGGAGCTAGGCTAAAGGGAATGGAGATTTAGCAATGGTGGGAAGGCTGGTGGTGATGGTAGATGGGGGTGGGATGTTTGGGGATGATGAGTGGGGTGGAGCAGGGGATGTGGAGTTCCAAGAGGGTGGTGGAGAGGGGTGAGGGTCGCAGCTATGAGAGGGGGATGGAGGGGTCGGCCAAGGCAAGGGGGGTGAGTAGATGGGGAGGGTTGGTGCGCAAGTTGTGGTGGGATAGGGGTTTGATGGCCCTGGGGATATGAATGGATGTGTGGGGGAGTGGAATGGTTGCTTGGGGAAGAGGGAAGGTTGCCTTGGAGGTTGAGAAGTTGTATGGGGAATGGGAAGGGTTGCCTAGGGTGGGGGAGGTATTGAAGGGAGTTATGGGCCTTGGGAAGAAGAAGGGGTGGAGGGTTGAGGTGGCAGCTGAGGTGGCAAGGGGGAGGGGAGGTGAAGGGCCAGGTTTGCCCAAGGGAGGGGAGAAGAGAGAGAGTGGGGTTCGCCCCCTAGAGAGAGAGGAAGAGAGAGAGCTAGTGAGGGAGAGAGAGAGGCACTCAAGTGGCAAATTTTCTTCAATATCTCATTCGCTCCAAATGGAGGGTTTGGGGTCCTATTTATAGGGAATCCCCAATTTACAATAACTCCTTGCAAAATAGATAACTGACACAAGACTAGGGGAAGGAAAAGAGGAAGTGGGCCAAGCCCAAGGATTCGGGCCCAGAACCCACATGAAGACTACTAAACATAGGGAAATAAACATGTAACCTAGATACTGGACTCAAATAAAAGCAAATTACATCATAATGACTCAAAATAAAGGTAACAAGTGCAGAAAGATGATCCTCAAGGTGCTGCAGCGAGTGGTGAAGTGATGGAGCTCAGGACTGGATCTCGTCGGAGGGGAGGGAGGTCCCGAGCCAGAGGGAATCGTGAGTGATGCCCTCATCATCTTTGGTGGAACACCGACTAGTGCTTAAACCAGGGGCAACACCCGTAAAACAGAGGTCAAGAAGATTTCACCCCCACATGGCCTTAAGGATTAAAGAAGAGGTCGACAAATTGTACAAGGCCAGGTTCATTAGAGTCGTCTTATATCCCCAGTGGGTGGCAAACAAAGTCCATGTTATCAAGAAGGATGGAAAAGTACGTATTTGCATTGATTTCAGGGATCTTAACAAAGCATGTCCCAAAGATGACTTCCCGCTGCCTCACATAGACGTCTTGGTGGATAACACCGTCGGGTACGAAGCTTTATCATTCATGGATGGTTACTCAGGTTATAACCAGATCTGTCTCGCTCCCGAAGATCAGGAGAAAACCTCCTTCACCACGCCCTGGGGCACGTATTATTACGTGGTTATGCCGTTCGGTTTGAAGAACGCAGGTGCCACCTATCAAAGGGCAATGATGGCTATATTCCACGACATGATGCATATATATATGGAAGCTTACGTGGATGACATCCTGGTGAAGTCGAGAACGAAAGAGGAAAACCCCGCTATTCTGGCTAAGGTGCTGCAGAGAGCTAGGGAGTGCAAGTTAAAATTGAATCCGAAGAAGTGTGTTTTCAGAGTCTCTTCAGGGAAGCTGCTGGGCTTTATAGTTAGCAAACGAGGGATCCAGATTGATCTTAATAAAGTAAAGGCTGTCATGGACATGCCTCCGCCTAAGAATATCACAGAACTTCGAGGATTGATTGGTAGATTGTAATTCATCAGAAGATTCATATCTCAACATTCTCAGAGGTGCTGCCCATTTTATGAATTGCTAAAGGCGGGGGTCAAATTTGAATGGAGCGAAGACTGTCAAAAGGCCTATCAGGACCTAAAGAAATATTTGGCCAATCCCCCGATTTTGCAACCTCCTGTCCCTGGGAAACCCCTAATCCTATACATCTCTGTCATTGAGGACTCCCTAGGGGCAGTTTTAGCACAAGTAGACGATGAAGGCAAAGATCTGGCAGCTTATTACCTCTCTAGGTTGTTTAACCCGGCCGAGGCTAAATAAACTGCTATGGAGAAGACTTATGCCACCTTAGTGTGGGTAGCTCAGAAGCTTAAACATTACTTCCTAGCCCACCCAGTTAGGTTGATCTCTAGAATAGACCCAATCTGCTATCTCTTAGAAAAGCATGTCCTTTCTAGTAGGTTAGATCACTGGTAGAGCTTCCTCTCTCAATTCGATATCACATTCGTCGTTCAGAAGGCGGTCAAAGGATACGCCATCGCTGAGCATCTTGCCCATCTTCCCATTCCTCACACTGAATCTATTCAGGATGATTTCCCTGATGAGCATCTCTCTGTCATTACTCATCATCCCTTCTGGTCTCTGCACTTCGACGGTGCACTTAATTCTCAAGGCCGAGGGATAGGCGCCGTTCTGCTCACTCCGGAAGGGGTGACGATTCCCTTTGCTTATCAACTCTGATTTCCTGCTACCAACAACATCTCTAAGTATGAGGCTCTCCTAGCTGGATTAAAGCACGCGTACCTTTTAGGCGTGCGCCACTTGAAGATCATAGGGGACTTTCAGCTCGTCCTGCGGCATGTGCTGTCCACTTACCGCACCCGTGACCCAAAGCTCAAGCCATATCAAGACTTGGTCATGCTCCTTGCTAGGCAATTTCGTAAGTTGATCTACATCCACACTCCTCGATCTCAGAACATTCTCACTGATGCTCTAGCATCACTTGCTTCCTCTCTATCTTTCCCTCTCGGTCGGAGTACTGAGACTATCGTCGTTCAGAGACTGGACGCACCCTCTCTTCAGGATCCTTGGTACACCAACCTTAGGAAGACTGTAGAGGCAAGGGCTGAGAAGGAAGATCTTAATGAAGTACCTTTGACAGAATTAGAAGAGATCTTGGAGGAAGAAGAGTTGTCTTGGTACCACGAAATCGAGTTGTATTGCAAGGATGGAACGTTCCCAAAAGGGGTAAATGCCGAACAACGCAAAGTAATAAGAAGAGCCGCCTGAAGGTATACTATCATTGCAGGAGAACTATACATGCGCGCTACCAATGGAATGCTCATGAGATGCTTAGATGACGATGAAACTTGGAAGGTGGCTCAAGCAGTCCATTCTAGTTAGTGTGGAGGTCATTTCAATGGCCAGGCTCTAGCAAAGAAGATCCCTAGGCAAGGTTATTATTGGCCCACTGATGCGAGATAAAAGTGGGGGGTCTTCTTCTTTCTGCCCATAGTCGTGCTATAGCCTCCTAGTGCCTTCTTGAAGAATGCGCTATATCATCCTAGCGCGTTCACAGACGTTGGCAGAACGACGAACCTTGACGTTGGGGCTCCCGTGGATGACTCCGAGGATTCAAAACACAAGGGGAAAGCACACGGGATGATGGACAACACACGGGGAACACTAAACTTGAAATCAAACCAACCTAATACTATCTAGGATAACTTTGGTGAAGGTGGATGTGGGGGTGAGCGGCGGGGAAGGAAGGTGGGTGTAGATGATGCTAGGGTCGTAAGGAAGCTTGGCTGGGGCCTCTCACCCGAACCTTTTGTAGGGACGGTGCAGCCGAGCTCCATCCTAACCTTAGCAACATCCTTGGCGGTGGTGAGGGGAGGTGAACGTTGGTGGAAGAAGAACGAAGCTCTGAATGGAGCCTCACACTCGACCCCGTCTCAAAGCTGGTACATCCGGGGCTTCGATCATCCTCCATTGAAGGGGAAAGGGAAAGGGTCAGGAGAAGAAGGTTGGGCATCACACCCAGAGAGGGGAGGAGGAAGGAGGTTTCCAAAGATTGGGGGAGATAACCATTGCTACACTCATAAACTCTTTCATAGATTCATTGCGTCATGTTTAATCAAACGAGATGGGATACATATATAGGGGAAGGGGAAGATAAAATGATGCTAGAACATCAATTACAACCATGGAAAATAGCAAACATTGAAGACTTTTGTGAGTTTCGGCGTCGGGAAGTTGGACCGTCTGCAGCAGAGTTTCTATCTGAGATCGCGCTAGGGGAACCTAGTGCCTTCATCCAGGTCGCGCTACCCAAAGGTAGCGCGTTCATCTTCGGCCCAGCAGCTTCCACCATCAGCTTTGGCCTGGCAGCTTGCTTGATTCCCATCAAACCCCTCCACTTGGGAAGGTTCATCCTCGAACCTTGTAGCTCAAGATCCCAATCTGTGAGAACAACCTGGTTCCCTAAGATCTGATACCACTTGATGCAGGACAGAAGTGGGGGGTCTTCTTCTTTCTGCCCATAGTCGCACTATAGCCTCCTAGCGCCTTCTTGAAGAACGCGCTATATCGTCCTAGCGCATTCACAGACGTTGGCAGAACGACGAACCTCGACGTTGGGGCTCCCGTGGATGACTCCGGGGGTTCAAAACACAAGGGGAAAGCACACGGGATGATGGACAACACATGGGGAACACTAAACTTGAAATCAAACCAACCTAATACTATCTAGGATAACTTTGGTGAAGGTGGATGTGGGGGTGAGCGGCGGGGAAGGAAGGTGGGTGTAGATGATGCTAGGGTCGTGAGGAAGCTTGGCTGGGGCCTCTCACCCGAACCTTTCGTAGGGACGGTGCAGCCGAGCTCCATCTTAACCTTAGCAACATCCTTGGCGGTGCTGAGGGGAGGTGAACGTTGGTGGAAGAAGAACGAAGCTCCGAATGGAGCCTCACACTCGACCCCATCTCAGAGGCAGTACATCAGGGGCTTCGATCATCCTCCATTGAAGGGGAAAGGGAGAGGGTCAGGAGAAGAAGGTTGGGCATCGCACCCGGAGAGGAGAGGAGGAAAGAGGTTTCCAAAGATTGGGGGAGATAGCCATTGCTACACTCATAAACTATTTCATAGATTCATTGCGTCATGTTTAATCAAACGAGATGGGATACATATATAGGGGACGGGGAAGACAAAACGACGCTAGAACAACGATTACAACCATGGAAAATAGCAAACATTGAAGACTTTTGTGAGTTTCGGCGCTGGGAAGTCGGACCGTCTGCAGCATAGTTTCTGTCTGAGATCGCGCTAGGGGAACCTAGCGCCTTCATCCAGGTCGCGCTACCCAAAGGTAGCGCATTCATCTTCGGCCCAGCAGCTTCCACGATCAGCTTTGGCCTGGCAGCTTGCTGGATTCCCATCAAACCCCTCCACTTGGGAAGGTTCGTGCTCGAACCTTGTAGCTTAAGATCCCAGTCTGTGAGAACAGCCTGGTTCCCTAAGCTCTGATACCACTTGATGTGAGACAGAAGTGGGGGGTCTTCTTCTTTCTGCCCATAGTCGCGCTATAGCCTCCTTGCGCCTTCTTGAAGAACGTGCTATATCATCCTAGCGCATTCACTGACGTTGGCAGAACGACGAACCTCGACGTTGGGGCTCCCGTGGATGACTCCGGGGGTTCAAAACACAAGGGGAAAGCACACGGGATGATGTACAACACACGGGGAACACTAAACTTGAAATCAAACCAACCTAATACTATCTAGGATAACTTTGGTGAAGGTGGATGTGGGGGTGAGCGGCGGGGAAGGAAGGTGGGTGTAGATGATGCTAGGGTCGTGAGGAAGCTTGGCTGGGGCCTCTTGACGCGGCGGCGACGTGAAAGACAGATCGATGGCACTCCGGGACGCGAACAGGACGGGATGGATAACTACTATCTCACACAGCTCGGCCTCACGCCGGACGGTCTCACACCGGGCGACGCTCAATCCTCACAAAAGAGAAGAGAGAGAAGGGAAAGGCAAGAGAGAATGACTCTTACACAAAACAACACTTCATTCATTCATAACATCATATCTCTCGTAACAAGCATTGGCCTCCTATTTATAGGAAGGGCCTTTTACATCCATATCTTCCTCATTTCTTTTATTTGCATATCTATCCTAGCCTAATAAAACAAAGGCCACCAACCCACTATTGACTTAGGGGTTTAATAAGATTTTAAATACAAATAACTTTTGACCAACCTTGCCTAATAAAACAAAAGTAAATACATGTAGTAAAACATGTATTTTACACACGTACAAATACTCAAAATACAAGACAAAATAAGTATAATACACACAAGTATATCTACTCAGTACGTCGGGTCTTCAGTCGAGTCTCCGAGCCATAAGCTCGGTGTCGGGGCAGTGCAGCGTCGGCTCCGAGTAGTGGGCCTAGTAGTGGACCCGGTGTTCCCACCAACCCTCCCGGGGCGGCTGGAACTCGACTCCGTCGAGTAAGGGGGGACACTGCTGTGGTAGTGCTCCAGCAGATCTGGATCGAGGCGCTGGAGATCATCCCGGCTGATCCAGGAATCATCAGAAGGTGGACGGTCCCGCCAGCGGACAAGGTAGCATTGGTATACCCTGCTCCGTGTAGTGGTCACCTTCTCATCCAGTATCCTCTCAATGTGCTTGCACGGTACTCTCGAGGCTATGGGAGACATAGGGGTGGGCTCACTCTCAATGGGAGGAGAAGGCTCGAAAGGGTCACTAGGAATCGCTGTGGTTTCCTTGTAGGCCACTAGGTCTGCCACATTAAAGGTCGAGCTAATCCCATATTCGAGAGGTAAGTCCACAACATAAGCATTGGAGCCAATCTTCCGCAGAATTGGGAAGGGTCCATCACTACGGGCCTGCAACTTTTTAACGGCTCCCGAGGGGAGTCGTTCGGGTCGGACCCATACCATAACCAAGTCACCTTCTTGAAATTCATGGTGACGCCTATGCGAATCAGCCAATTTTTTATAAGTCTCATTACTGAGGTTGATTTGCTTGCTAATTGACTCATGCAGACTTTTGACATGCTGTGCAAAATCCTCAGCTGATTTGGACGTTCTAGACTCGAGGGGAAGGGGAATGAGATCCACAGGTTTCCTAGGTTTGTAGCCATGCACGACCTCAAATGGACTCATGCCTATGGACCTATTGATAGAGCTATTGTATGCAAATTCGGCTCTGGGCAAAAGAAGATCCCAAGTGCCGGAATGTTCCCCTACAAGACACCTCAACAGATTCCCTAAACTCCTATTGACGACCTCCGTTTGCCCATCAGTTTGGGGGTGATAGGCAGTGAAAAACTTCAGTTTGGTGCCAACTAGGTGCCAAAGTGTCTTCCAAAAATAGCTAGTGAACCGGACATCCCGGTCAGACACGATGGTTTGGGGGAGACCATGCAGACGCACGACTTCATCAAAGAATAAATGGGCTACTCTAGATGCATCAGATGTTTTGGAACATGCAATGAAGTGGGCCATCTTAGAGAACCTATCAACGACAACAAAGATGGAATCATACTTGTGAGCAGTGCGTGGTAATCCAAGGATAAAATCCATGCTCACATCAACCCATGGTCGATCAGGAACGGGGAGAGTACACTGGGCTACAATCTTGGCCACATCTCTCTTCAGGCCAGGCCAATAGAAGTGCTCCTCCACAGAATGGATAGTCTTGTTACGGCCAAAGTGACCAGCAAGACCTCCAGCATGCATTTCCCAGACTAGAAAGTCCCGAACAGAAGTCCTCGGGACACAGAGTTGCTGCCCTCGAAATAGAAAACCATCCTGGAGTAGATAATCAGCAAATGCTGTCGAGGATCCAGCAGACATAGCAGAATAGGTAGGGCCAAAATCAGGACACTCTCCATAGAGTTCCTTCATGCGATCAAATCCCGTGACCTCTACCCGAACAGTGGAAAGAAGGGAGACCCTTCGACTTAAGGCGTCGGCCACCTTATTGTCCTTTCCAGCCTTATGATTTAGGACAAATGTGAAAGACTAGAGGAATTCTACCCACCGACCATGCCTAGGGTTTAAACCCTTCTGAGAGCTAAGGAATTTCAAAGCCTCGTGGTCCGAGTATAAGACAAACTTTTGTGGTAAGAGATAGTGTCTCCAGTGTTTGAGGGCTTGGACCATGGCATAAAACTCCTTATCATATATGGAGTATCGAAGCTTTGCATCAGAAAGCTTCTCACTGAAATAAGCCACAGGGTGGCTCTCCTGGCTAAGCACTCCACCTATTCCTACGCCAGATGCATCACATGAAACCTCAAAGACTTTGGAAAAGTCTGGTAGGCGGAGGACAAGGGCTTTGGTCATAAGCTCCTTTATAGCAAGAAAAGCCTGGGAGGCGGCTTTGGTCCACTCAAAATTTCCCTTACAGATGCAATCCGTAATGGGTGCCATAATGGTGTTAAATCCCTGGATGAAGCGTCTGTAGAAGGTGGCTAGCCCGTGGAAACTTCGAACGTCATGGACATTCTGGGGCTCTGGCCAGTCTACTATGGCTCGGACCTTGGATTGGTCCACAGACACTCCATGACTTGAAACCACAAATCCGAGAAAAGTGACCCGGTCTGTCATGAATTCACACTTAGTCAGGTTGGCAAACAGGGTTTCTTTTCTCAGGGTCTCGCAGACCTCCCTCAAATGGTGAATGTGGTCCTGAGGGTTGTGGCTATAAATGAGGATGTCGTCAAAGTAGACGACAACAAAGCGACCAATGAGGGGGCGAAGGGTTTCAGTCATAAGCCTCATGAAGGTGCTAGGGGCATTGGATAGCCCAAACGGCATGACAAGCCACTTATATAGACCTTCTTTTGTTTTGAAGGCCGTCTTCCACTCATCCCCTGGTCGAATCCGGACCTGGTGGTAGCCACTTTTCAAGTCAATCTTGGAAAACATGGTGGCTCCACTCATCATGTCAAGCATGTCGTCAAGACGGGGAATGGGAAATCTATACTTGACAGTGATTTTGTTGATGGCGCGGCTATCAATACACATCCGCCAGGTGCCATCTTTCTTTGGTGTGAGCAAGGCAGGAACAGCACATGGGCTCTTGCTCACCCTGAGGAAGCCCTTTTGAATAAGGTCCTCAATAATTCGTTGGAGCTCAGCATGCTCCCTGGGGTTTAATCTGTAGTGGGGGAGGTTGGGTAGGGTGGACCCAGGGACAAGATCAATGGCGTGTTGAACATCACGCATGGGAGGGACTGTTGAAGGCAGGTCTTCCGGGAAGATGTCTTGGAAGTCCCGCAGGATTGCCTAGACTTCAGGTGGGACGGAGACCTGGGACTCCTCAGAGGTAATTGTGACGACAACAGCCCAAACAGGGGCACCCTCGGTAACCTCTCTATTCATCTCACGAACACCTATGAAGTTAAGGCGCCTAATCGGGTCGTGGTCAACCTTAGGGGCCTTAGGGATGGACATGACAGGTGTAGGAGAGGAGGGAATGGGAAGCATCCCTTTGGTGGGGGTTGGGACATTCTCCTGAATTTTGGGGGATGCAGCGGGTGTGGAGGTAGGACTCTTTCCCGTGGCCACCTTTGGGGGTGTTGGGAGCAACTGAATCCTCTTCCCATTGTGGGAGAAGGAACACTCATTAGACCGACCGAATGTAGTAAGGTCTACATCATAGATCCATGGTCGTCCTAGGATGATGCTCCCGACCTTCATAGGCACTACATCGCATAGGATTTTTCCTTGGTAGGACTGGAACTGGATGGGAATGACACATGTAGTGGTGACTGGGATAGACGTGTCGTCAACCCAAGCCACGTTGTATGGCCTCGGATGAGGATGGGTAGGTAGACCTAGACGGGATACAAAGTCTGAAGAGACTGCATTAATACAGCTCCCGTTGTCAAAGATCACCTTGCAGGGTTGAGTTTTGACCATGATGTAGGTTTGGAAGATGGAGGTTCGACGCCAGTCGTCCTCCTGTGGGTGTGTCAGGATGCAGCGGATCACACCCAATCTTTCATGGTTGGAACTCTCAGCAATATCTCTCACTTGCATGTACTCGACATTCGTGCCATCATATCCTGCATCTAACTCCTCAAACTGGGTGATGAGGTCGGGATCGGCCTCATATCTCTCAAGGGTTTTTCCTTCCTGAGGTGGAAGCTCCATGAACTGGGGGTCGGTGATAACCAAGGCTCGGGTTGGGCAATTGGTGGCAATATTCCCTAGGTTATGACATCTGAAGCATCGGACTCCCGAGACAGGGGCTGGTTGGGAGGTGCTAGGGACGACTCCTTTTCCCTTGTCATCTCTCCTCTCAACCGGTGGAGTATACTCCAGCCTAGGCACAGCTGCGGGTGTAGGTAATGGGTTCCGTGGGAAAGGAGCCGTAGGGGCAACGGCCCTAAGTGGGTCAGCAGTAGGGACATAGGAGGTGGAGGGGCCAGCTCTCTCAGTATAGCGGACTATGGGGTTTCGGGTTTCCGGTTGGCGGTATATGGGAACCCGCGGTGGGGCCACCCTTTGAAACCTCTCAACATCTCGTGCAACCTGGTAGGCGTGCTCGAGGGTGTTAACCTCCCGTAAGAATAATTCCCGCTGAATACTCTCGTGTAGGCCAGCCCTAAACCGAGAGAGGGTGACAGAAGCATCCTCCATGACTCGACTCCGAAGGAAGAAGTCATCAAATTTGGTGATGTACTCGTCCATAGACTTTCCATCTTGGGTGAGTTTCTGCCATTGGTCTAAAAGACGCTGATGGTAAGAAGGTGGCAGATACTTCTCTCTCCATTTCTCCTTCATTTCTTCCCACGTGATAATAGGCCCCTCTCGTCTCCGTGCTAGAAGATTCTCAACATTACACCAGTAGGTCTTGGCTTGACCCAGAAGTTTCATTTTGGCAAACCTCACCCTGGTGGCAGGTGTCATGCGGCGATGCCAATCAAAATATTGGTCCATCCCAGTCTCCCACTCAAGGTATGAGCGGGGTTGAGGGACCCATCAAAACTTGGAGCGTCAATCTTGACGTTCCGTAGGATGATATCTTCATCGTCGTGGTCTCTCTCTCGAGGCACACGGGCCTCTTGCTCCCGACCTTGGGGGGCCTGATTCGGGCGGACTTGCTCTCTTTCCTCCCTAGGGTTGGCTACGGGATTACCGTGGCCATTCACTCTTCCTTCCTCCCCTTTTAACCGATCCTCTAAGGCTCGGATCCTCTTACCGAGTTCCGTCCGTAGTTGGCCTATGGATTCTTCAAAGTGGGACACGAGATTATGCTCGAGCTGGACTAGCATAGCAGTCACGCTCTCTTGATCCATGGGTAGTGTTGAGGGGCGCTCTAGACGGCCAGATGAATTCCTAGACCAACGTGGCATGCACGACCTCGGACGTAAATGATGCAATCCTAGGACCAAAAATTAGCAAGCTGTAGACTCGAATTTTGTTGGCTAATTGGCAAAGGGCCAAGTTTGAAGGGACTGGTCAGGGAGAGTTGCTCGCCCGTAGGCGAAGTAGTTGTGAAACTACCTCCTGACAATTAGGGTGCCCTAATGTGACAGTATAGGGCCTAAAGGATAGGTGCAAGCAAGCACTCTCTCACCGTCCACAACGATGCACTCAGAAGACTGGCTGCATGGATCGAGCTCTCTCTTACTTCATCGCGCGGCAATTAAAAAGATACTAAATGAGTAAGTTTGGAGCACGCACCTAGCTGACTGAAAAGTCTAGCTCCGACCGGAGACGAAGGCGAGCGGGGACGTGCGGGCCCGCACGGCGTCGACGAAGCTTGAGCAGTTACAAAGCATTCACTCCACGCAGGGATGATTGAATTATTACAAATTGCTTAAATTTCCCGCGCAGGGGAACAAATCAGTCAAAATTCTCCGCGCAGGGAGACTCAGAGGTACGCACGTTCCGTGATCTTCGGATCTTCTGTCGATATCCGGATGACTCAGACACGGGCCGAGCCGTAATAGCGGACTCAGGTGCCACAAGAAATAAGTTAAATAGATATATAATAATATATATATATTCAACTCTTTTTTTTAATCAAACAATATATATAGATATATATATATATAACAATATATATATTTCATATATATATTATATATATTTAACATTTTTTTCAACCACCTTTTTTTTTGACTTTTCTTCTCTTTTCAAATTTCACCTAATTTGTTTGACTTGTCATACTCTCTCTCTTTTTCACACTTTTTTTTCAAACCTCACCTACCCTTCTCTCTTTTTTTTTGACTTTTCAAACCTCGGGCCTCTTTCACTCGGGGGCGGGGTCAAGAAGGCCGACGCTGTGAGGGGTGGCCACGGGCGCACGGGCGGCCGCAGCGGGCTTGCAGGTGGGCGCGCAGGCGCGCGGGGCACGGGGCCGGGCGCGGCCGGTGCGCGCAGGGTGCGGGACACGGGGCCGGGCGAGGCCAGGCGCGGCCAGGCGCACAGGGCGCGGGCACGGGGCCGGGCGGGGCCGGGGGCGGCTGGGTGCGCAGGGCGCGGGGCACGGGGTCAGAAGCGGTCAGGCGCGGCCGAGAGCGGGGCACGGGGGCGCAGGGCCGCGCGGCGGCGAGCGGTGGCGGTGCTGGGGGGCAGTTGGGCCGCTGGCGACCGTTGCGGTCGCGGCTGCTTTGAAAAGCGGCACGGGCGATGAGGTAAAAGCTTAACAGAAAGAGAGGGAGAGAGAAACGTGGGAGAGAGAGAGAGAAACCGAGAGAGAGATTACAGAGAAAGGAAGTGAGATAGAGAGAAGGGGTTCTAATTTTTTTTCTATTCTTTTTTTTTAACTTCTATTTCAACCGAGAGTTTTCTATTTCCTCTTTCTTTTTCTTTTCTTTTCTTTCTCCTTTTTTTTCACTCTAACAACGGAGAGAGAAAGAGGGAGACGTCGGAGACGTTAGGTCGTCGGAGACGCCGTTGTTGGGCTCTGATACCAATTTGACGCGGCGGCGACGTGGAAGACGGATCGACGGCACTCCGGGACGCGAACAGGACGGGACGGATAACTGCTATCTCACACAGCTCGGCCTCACGCCGGACGGTCTCACACCGGGCGACGCTCAATCCTCACAAAAGAGAAGAGACAGAAGGGAAAGGTAAGAGAGAATGACTCTTACACAAAACAACACTTCATTCATTCATAACATCATATCTCTCGTAACAAGCATTGGCCTCCTATTTATAGGAAAGGCCTATTACATCCATACCTTCCTCATTTCTTTTATTTGCATATCTATCCTAGCCTAATAAAACAAAGGCCACCAACCCACTATTGACTTAGGGGTTTAACAAGATTTAAAATACAAATAACTTTTGACCAACCTTGCCTAATAAAACAAAAGTAAATACATGTAGTAAAACATGTATTTTACACACGTACAAATACTCAAAATACAAGACAAAATAAGTATAATACACACAAGTATATCTACTCAGTACGCTGGGTCTTCAGTCGAGTCTCCGAGCCATATGCTCGGTGTCGGGACAGTGCGGCGTCGGCTCCAAGTAGTGGGCCCAGTAGTGGACTCGGTGTCCCCACCACCTCTCACCCAAACCTTTCGTAGGGACGGTGCAGCCAAGCTCCATCCTAACCTTAGCAACATCCTTGGTAGTGGTGAGGGGAGGTGAACGTTGGTGGAAGAAGAACGAAGCTCCGAATGGAGCCTCACACTCGACCCCGTCTCAAAGTTGGTACATCCGGGGCTTCGATCATCCTCCATTGAAGGGGAAAGGGAGAGGGTCAAGAGAAGAAGGTTGGGCATCGCACCCGGAGAGGGGAGGAGGAAGGAGGTTTCCAAAGATTGGGGGAGATAGCCATTGCTACACTCATAAACTCTTTCATAGATTCATTGCGTCATGTTTAATCAAACGAGATGAGATACATATATAGGGGAAGGGGAAGACAAAACGATGCTAGAACATCGATTACAACCATGGAAAATAGCAAACATTGAAGACTTTTGTGAGTTTCAGCACCGGGAAGTTGGACCGTCTGCAGCAAAGTTTCTGTCTGAGATCGTGCTAGGGGAACCTAGCGCCTTCATCCAGGTCGCGGTACCCAAAGGTAGCGCGTTCATCTTGGGCCCAGCAGCTTCCACGATCAGCTTTGGCCTGGTAGCTTGCTTGATTCCCATCAAACCCCTCCACTTGGGAAGGTTCATCCTCGAACCTTGTAGCTCAAGATCCCAGTCTGTGAGAACAGCCTGGTTCCCTAAGCTCTAATACCACTTGATGCGGGACAGAAGTTGGGGGTCTTCTTATTTCTGCCCATAGTCGCGCTATAGCATCCTAGCGCCTTCTTGAAGAACGCGCTATATCGTTCTAGCGCATTCACAGACGTTGGCAGAACGACGAACCTCGACATTGGGGCTCCCATGGATGACTCCGGGGGTTCAAAACACAAGGGGAAAGCACACGGGATGATGGACAACACATGGGGAACACTAAACTTGAAATCAAACCAACCTAATACAATCTCGGATAACTTTGGTGAAGGTGGATGTGGGGGTGAGCGGCGGGGAAGGAAGGTGGGTGTAGATGATGCTAGGGTCGTCAGGAAGCTTGGCTGTGGCCTCTCACCCGAACCTTTCATAGGGACGGTGCAGCCGAGCTCCATCCTAACCTTAGCAACATCCTTGGCGGTGGTGAGGGGAGGTGAACATTGGTGGAAGAAGAACGAAGCTCCGAATGGAGCCTCACACTCGACCCCGTCTCAGAGCCGGTACATCCGGGGCTTTGATCATCCTCCATTGAAGGGGAAAGGGAGAGGGTCAGGAGAAGAAGGTTGGGCATGGCACCCGGAGAGGAGAGGAGGAAAGAGGTTTCCAAAGATTGGGGGAGATAGCCATTGCTACACTCATAAACTCTTTCATAGATTCATTGCGTCAGGTTTAATCAAACGAGATGGGATACATATATAGGGGAAGGGGAAGACAAAATGATGCTAGAACATCGATTACAACCATGGAAAATAGTAAACATTGAAGACTTTTGTGAGTTTCGACACCGGGAAGTTGGACCGTCTGCAGCAGAGTTTCTGTCTGATATCGCGCTAGGGGAACCTAGCGCCTTCATCCAGGTCACGCTACCCAAAGGTAGCGCGTTCATCTTCGGCCCAGCAGCCTCCACGATCAGCTTTGGCCTGGCAGCTTGCTTGATTCCCATCAAACCCCTCCACTTGGGAAGGTTCATCCTCGAACCTTGTAGCTCAAGATCCCAGTCTGTGAGAACAGCCTGGTTCCCTAAGCTCTGATACCACTTGATGCGGGACAGAAGTGGGGGGTCTTCTTCTTTCTGCCCATAGTCACGCTATAGCCTCCTTGCGCCTTCTTGAAGAACGCGCTATATCGTCCTAGTGCATTCACAGACGTTGGCAGAACGACGAACCTCGACGTTGGGGCTCCTGTGGATGACTCCGGGGGTTCAAAACACAACGGGAAAGCACACGGGATGATGGAAAACACACGGGGAACACTAAACTTGAAATCAAACCAACCTAATACTATCTAGGATAACTTTGGTGAAGTTGGATGTGGGGGTGAGCGGCGGGGAAGGAAGGTGGGTGTAGATGATGCTAGGGTCGTGAGGAAGCTTGGCTGGGGCCTCTCACCCGAACCTTTAGTAGGGACGGTGCAGCCGAGCTCCATCCTAACCTTAGCAACATCTTTGGCGGTGGTGAGGGGAGGTGAACGTTGGTGGAAGAAGAACGAAGCTCCGAATGGAGCCTCACACTCGACCCCATCTCATAGCCGGTACATCCGGGGCTTCGATCATCCTCCATTGAAGGGGAAAGGGAGAGGGTCAGGAGAAGAAGGTTGGGCGTCGCACCCGGAGAGGGGAGGAGGAAGGAGGTTTCCAAAGATTGGGGGAGATAGCCATTGCCACACTCATAAACTCTTTCATAGATTCATTGCGTCATGTTTAATCAAACGAGATGGGATACATATATAGGGGAAGGGGAAGACAAAACGACGCTAGAACATCGATTACAACCATGGAAAATAACAAACATTGAAGACTTTTGTGAGATTCGGCGCCGGGAAGTTGGACCATCTGCAGCAGAGTTTCTGTCTGAGATCGCGCTAGGGGAACCTAGCGCCTTCATCCAGGTCGCGCTACCCAAAGGTAGCGCGTTCATCTTCGGCCCAGCAGCTTCCATGATCACCTTTGGCCTGGTAGCTTGCTGATTCCCATCACCTACTTTAGAGGAAGATTGCTCCCTCTATCTTCGGAGGTGTCTTAAATGCCAACTCCACGCTGATAAGATTCATGCTCCAGCTTCATCCCTACATCCTCTTACTTATAATATCCTGGACATTTTGGATCTTTCCTCATTGGTCACGGATCTTGTTTCTTGGAGTGTCCGACTCTGTTGTGTCTAAAATTTTATTTTGGACATTTTTTGTGTTCGGGTCGGCGCGATCCGGCGTTGTTTCGGAGGCCCGGAGCGTGTCCGCGGCTTTTTCACGCGTTTTTTCTGATTTCTGGTGTGTGTTTCGACAATTCCTTCGGTACCTCGTTGCGGGTGAACTGGGTCGTTCACCTAGGCGAGAGTGGTACCGTTGCGAGTGACGCGTTCCGAGGATCGCGGAAATATAATTTTTGATTTTTTGATATTTTCCAAAATTTCTAGATTTTTTATAAATATCCTCTCTTTTTCTCTCTCCCCCACCCTTCTTCTTCTTCTTCTTCCTCCCACCATGAGAACTGCCCCCCTCTCCCCCTCTCTCTCCCATTCGATCACGGTGGGCCTCTCTCCGGCTGCAGACGGCGCGGTTGCATGGGAGGCTGCGAGGCGAGCTCGTTGGCATGCGGTGTTCGTGGGAAGCGTGAAGGAGCGGGGTTTCCAAAAGCGTTCTTCGTGGTTTGAGCTCGATTCGACGGAGCTTTCGCTCCATTGGGGTAGGGTGACGAATCCCTATGCTCATTCCGTCATCCCCCACATTTTGTAGGCTGAATGGGAGCCGAGAGGGGTGTCTTTGAGCGGGCTTGGGCAAAAGCATGATTTTGGGAAAGTTCGCCCGATCTATGATTTTAGGCCATGATTTCATGTTTTGATGGCTTAGAAGCATGCTAGGGGTTCCTAGGGGTCTTCCCCTTTGATTTCCCCCTCTCCTATGGAGGCACGAGGGCGTGGTTGGAATATTTTGGCATTTCACGCCGTTTCACCATCGGACCGGTGTGACGGTCCTTCCCGTGACCGTCACACCATGTGACACGCCTAGGTGGGTGCGTCACAGTCTAGTTTTCAGCCGACTGGGGTCTGTGGACTGTGACGGTCCCACGATAGACCGCCACAGGCACTGTGACGCCCCGGGGTTAGACCGTCTGGGACGATCTGGCCATTGGCATGACCGTTGGTTTCTGACCGTTGGGGGTCAAGGCTTGTGACGCACCAGGGTTGGCGCATCACAGCCTTGTGACGCCCCTGTGTGGGTGCGTTAGAGTAGATGCATTCCCACCCTATAACGCACCAGGCTGGGTCCGTTATAGCCTGTGATGCACCGAGTGACACGCGTCACAGTTTGTTTCTTCATGCCTTGTGACGCACCAGGCTGGGTGCGTCAGGGCCTGTGACGCACCAGGGTAGGCGCGTCACAGTCATTTTTACGCTGAGTGTCTGACGCGCCTGTGTTGAGCCGTCAGATGGCTGTGACGGTCCAGCCTTAGACCGTCAGAGCCTGTGACGCGTCTAGGGTAGACCGTCAGGCTTAGGATTGCTCCGGATGGTTAGTAGTCCCGTTTCTTTTCCGACTGTGGTCGCCGTGCGACGGTGCTGGTACGTGGGATGGTCCCCATAAGTCGTCAGACGTAGTCGTGTTTTTCCGTTGACTTGAGAGTCTACTCCTTTAGTGACCCTCCACTAGTCGTAGCTTACCAGTACGCGTGTGTTGGTCTCACCTTGGAGTAGGTGTACGGGCTTACCCTGAGGATGGTTTTAGACTGGTTTCCGTCGGGCCCCACGTCTACCAGCCAGAGTCCGGCTGAGGGGAAAACCAGTCAGAGGGCTAGACCATAGACGCACGGTCTGTGTGTGCACACGTGGTTGGGGGTAGTGGATACACGCTGATGAGTTGGGCCAGAGGGAGACACCTGAGACACAGACTAAGTCGTCAGTGGACGCATCCCATCTTGCTTCTAGTGGGAGATACTCCTATCGAGTTAGAGTGACAGACTGTCAGTCGTTGCGACCTCGACCTTCAGGTTTTGTCGTGTTGACCTTGGTGTTCCGGTCGTTTCACCGTGGCACGGGTGTCAGTTTTCGTGTCGTGAGATCGGTGTTTTGTAGATGTCATGGCTTCCCTTTCCAAGGTACTCGCTCGCTTCTAGCGTAGCAGTTTCTATGTTGCGAGGTAGGGTTCGAGTGATCCCTACCGAGTCTTGTTCCGAGACTCATTCCCTGCGTGTTTTCACCGTGTTTCAGGTGACTCGCAGCCTCAGGGGAGTGCGTCTGAGGCTCAGCGCAGTTCAGGTGCCCAGCTTTAGTGCCAGAGGTCAGAGCTGGGGTATGCCCCGTGTAGCTGTACTTTTCTTTCTTGTCTCTGTACTAGTTGTAAACTACTGCTGTCATTATTTTATTGTTATCTTGTGGACCATGTATCATGTAAAACGTTAATTTATTTCCTGCTTAATTATATAAACTGTTTAATTTCTACAATTATTTGTGATACTTGTGTAGTCTCCACACCATCCTTTTAACCCTTCCGAGTTTTCGGACTTGTGGGTGGTGATGCGAGTCTCGGGTTATCGGGCCTTCTCGGTAATCAGATTCTCGGGTCGTTACAGCTGGTATCAGAGCAGCAGTTGTAAAATTATACGAGAATCATAAGTAATTGTAGTGGTCCACTAGTCCACATCGATGATGTACAGTTGACACTGGCATCGGGCATCGTGTGTTTTGCTTAACCTTGTTGTTTCGCGTTTCCTGTCTTTTGCTTCAGGAGCAAGCATGGCGTTGAGGCGGGGCACTCGCTCTCGCCAGGGGCAGTCGGCTGGAGGTCAGAAGATCCAACAGGAGGTTCAGCAGGATCAAGAGGAGCATAGTAGAGTGCCACCAGTGGCCACCGAGGCAGTGGATACTGCGAGGTTTTCGGGGGCCGGGGATTTCTATCGTGGCATGTACCAACTTATGTCGCAACAGTTCGGCGGAGAGGCTGGTGAGGGCTCGTCGACCAGGGGTGGGCCAGGCCGAGCATTGAGGGATTTCTGGCAGTTCCATCCACCTTACTATGGCGGTCAGCCAGACCCTGATTTGGCTCGGAGTTGGCTCGACGAGATGGAGCGGGTGTTCAGTTCCACGCGGTGTACTGCAAAGGATAGAGTGATGTTGGCCTATAACCAGTTGCAGGGTATGGCTCAGGAGTGGTGGTCTTCCGAGTGGAAGACATCTTTCCAGCTTCATCCACTTGAGCAGATTGCGTGGAGTGACATTGTTAGCACTTTCGAGCGTATCTATTGTCCAGAGTATATTGCTATGCAACGGATGCGTCAGTTTTTGGAGCTGGTTCAGGGCGACATGTCCGTGTTGCAGTATAGGGCCCGATTTGTTGAGCTGGGTTGGTATGCACCTCATATCATGGAGCATGAGAAGGTGAAGACCGCAAAGTTTGTACAGGGCTTGAGGCAGGAGTTGAGGCACCATTTGATCGTGAATGCGGCCACTGATCTGGAGACAGCGTCTCGTGTTGCGGCTTCTTTGGAGATGGATATGCAGAGGACTCGAGGACTGATCAGCAAGGGGTAGTCTTTGTCAGGTCGCAGCCAGGAATCGGCTACCTAACAGCAGGGTTCTTTCCAGCATGCATCGGGTGGTTCAGGAGTGCCGGCACCAGAAGCGTCGGCGACGGGATCTGTGTCTTTTGGCTCGAAGGTCAAGAAGTTTCTCAAGAAGAGTTTTCATAAAAAGCGAAAGGATCAGAGGCAAACATCATCGGGTAGTGTACAGTAGTTGATTACTTTTCAGCGTCAGGGATCAGTGGGTGGATTGCGAGGACCGTGTCCACGGTGTAGCAAGTTCCATCCAGGCAGGCAGTGCATAGCGCCGATAGTTTGTTTCCAGTGTGACCAGCCAGGGCATATAACATGCGACTGTCCTCAGAGGCGACATCAACAGTAGTTTCCTCAGCAACAGCAGGTTCCCCAGTAGCAGAGGCCACAGCAGCAGCAGCAGCAGCAGCAGGGACAGTATCCGTCGCTACCCAGGTCATCTAGTGTGGGAGGCAGGCAGAGAGCTCGAGGCCAGATCACGCACATGACCAGGGCAGAGACAGTGGCGTCGTAGCTCATGGAAGGTACAATTCAGATTTTGGGTTGTGCGGCTCAGGTCTTGTTCGATTCTGGCGCGTCTCATTCGTTTGTTTCGGAGGATTTCACGTTGAGTATTGAGGAGCCGGTGACCCAGTTGTCCTGTGATTTGACAGCGGAGTTGCCTTCGGGTGATTTTATGATCACTCTGTATTGTTTTGATGAGGTTCCGGTGTGGGTTGAAGGGCGGAGTTTACCGGCTAGGCTCTATGCATTGCCGCTTCAGGACTTTGATGTGAATTTGGGCATAGATTGGCTCGAGACACATCATGCTTTGGTGGATTGTGGCTCGAAGAGAGTTTACTTTCGGCGACTTCTCGGACCCACCTTCCATTTCCAAGGTATCAGGTCTTCCTCTTCCCGCTTTCTCATTTCTGCGATTCGAGCTTGTCGTTTGCTTGTTGCGGGTTGTCAGGGTTTTCTCGCCTCCGTGGTTGTGGCAGACCGGATGGAGCCGGATGTCGAGGACATTCCGGTAGTGTGCGAGTTTCTCGATATTTTTTCGGAGGACTTACCTGGATTGCCTCCCCAGCGGGAGATTGATTTCATGATCGAGATTGTGCCTGGTACGGGACCTTTGGCGAAAGCACCCTACCGTATGGCCCCCGCTGAGTTGAGGGCGTAGTTTCAGGAGCTACTGGCCAAGGGGTATATTCATCCTAGCTTTTCCCCTTGGGGTGCGTCAGTGTTGTTCGTGAAGAAGAAGGACGGTAGCTTGCGGTTGTGCATTGACTACCGGCAGCTGAATGAGGTGACCATTAAGAACAAATATCCGTTGTCGCGGATTGATGATTTGTTCGACCAGCTTCAGTTTGCTCTAGTGTTCTCGCGGATTGATTTGCGGTCCGATTACTATCAACTGAGGATTCGCGAGTCCGATGTGGAGAGGACTGCGTTCAGTATGAGGTACGGGCATTATGAGTTCTTGGTATTGCCGTTCGGGCTCACCAATGCCCCCGTAGCCTTTATGGACTTGATGCAGAGGGTGTTTCATCCGTATTTGGACCAGTTCGTGGTCATATTTGTGGACGACATCCTTGTGTATTCGCGGTCTGCTGAGGAGCACGCGTGCCATTTAGGTGTGATGCTGCAGACGTTGCATGATCACCAGTTGTATGCGAAGCTCAGTAAGTGCGAGTTCTGGCTTCGTGAGGTGCACTTTTTAGGGCACGTGATTTCTGGTGATGGTATTTCCGTGGACTCCGCAAAGGTCGAGGCAGTAATGCAGTGGCCGAGGCCGAGGTCAGTGACGGAGATCCGGAGTTTCTTGGGGCTTGCGGGCTATTATCATCGGTTTATCTAGGATTTTTCTCGCATTGCGGCCACGATGCATAGACTTACGCGGAAGGATGTGCCTTTTGTCTGGTCTGTTGAATGTGAGCAGAGTTTCAGGGAACTGAAGAGATTGCTCACCTCGGCTCCGGTGTTGGTTTTGCCTTCTGGATCGAGAGGTTTTGTGGTGTGTACAGATGCTTCCGGGGTCGGATTGGGTGCTGTGTTGATGCAGTATGGTAGAGTGGTGGCTTATGCATCCCGGTAGCTGAAGCCCCACGAGGAGAACTACCCTACCCATGACCTGGAGTTGGCGGCTGTGATCTTCGTGCTGAAGATATGGAGGCATTATCTGTATGGTGAAAAGTTTGAGGTGTTCACTGACCATCAGAGTTTGAGGTATGTGTTCACGCAGAGGGACCTTAACCTCAGGCTGAGGCATTGGATGGAGTTTATGACGGATTATGACTTCACCCTGTCTTATCAGCCAGGCAGGATGAATGTCATCGCCGATGCTTTGAGCCGGAAGGTCACGGTCAGTGCCTTGATGTTGAGGGAGTGGAGACTCTGGGAACAAGTGCCCGAAGTTTCGTTCAGGCTCAAGATTCCACAGGAGCCAGGGTTAGCGATGCTTGCGAGTCTGACTGTCACGCCTGCTATCCGCCGTCAGGTGACAGAGGCTCAACATGCAGACCCTGAGTTGTCTCAGATTTTGGCCATGGCTGATGTGGAGCTCAGTGAGGACGGTGCTGCGAGGTTCCGGGGTAGGCTGTACGTCCCAGCAGAGGATCAGGTTCATCGTGTGGTGTTGCGCAAGGCTCATGGGAGCAGGTACACCGTACACCCGGGTGCGACGAAGACGTATCGGAACTTGTGGAGGTAGTTCTGGTGGCCTGGCACGAAGAGAGATGTCACCGAGTTTGTGACCAGGTGCCTGACCTATCAGCAGGTTAAGGCAGAGCATCAGCGACCGGGAGGTACTCTTCAACCCTTGGATGTTCCTGGGTGGAAATGGGACCACGTGACCACTAATTTCGTGGCAGGATTGCCGAGAACTCCGAGTGGGAAGGACAGTATTTGGTTGCTGGTGGATAGGCTGACGAAGGTGACTCGATTATTACCAGTCAAAGTCAGCTGGAGTGTGCCCAAGTTGGCTCGTCTTTATTTGGAGGGGATCGTTCCATTGCATGGGATTTCCATCTCCATTGTGTCGGATCGGGATCTGCGCTTCACGTCTGGATTCTGGAGGAGTTTCCAACGAGCTCTTGGCACGGATTTAGCATTTAGCTCAGCGTACCATCCTCAGTCAGATGGTTAGTCAAAGAGGACCATCCAGACTTTGGAGGATATGCTGAGATCCTATTACCTGGAATGGCAAGGGAGTTGGATTCACCACCTACCGTTGGTGGAGTTTGCCTACAACAACAGCTATCATTCGAGCATCGGCATGGATCCTTATGAGGCGTTGTATGGGTGTCCGTGTCGGACTCCACACGATTGGTTTGAGGTTGGTGAGCGTGTTTTGATAGGACCGGAGTTGGTGCAGCAATGTGTGGATGTTGTGCACTTGGTTCGTCAGAACATGTTGGCGGCCCAGAGTCGACAGAAGAGCTATGCTGACCGTAGGCGGCAGCCCCTCACGTTCGCCGTTGGCGATCGTGTGTTTTTCAGAGTTTCTCCGATGAAGGGGGTGATGCGCTTTGGATGGCGTGGGAAGCTGAGTCCTCGCTATGTTGGTCCGTTTCCCATTGTGGAGCGCATCGGCGAGGTAGCCTATCGGCTACAGTTGCCCTCTGAGTTGGCATCAGTGCATGACGTGTTCCACGTCTCAATGTTGCGGAAGTATATGCCCGATGACTCTCATGTGCTTGAGGATTCTGTTTGGCCCAAGGTGACTCCAGATCTTTCTCTCCCAGAGTTTCCAATCCGCGTGGAGGATAGGCGAGAGCAGCGCCTGTGGAACATGGTCATCCCCTTGGTCAAGGTGGTGTGGCAGCGACACTCTGGTGGTGAGGCTTCTTGGGAACGTGAGGACGAGATGCGTCAGTAGTTTCCTTACTTGTTTGAGTGAGTCTTCCTCTTCTTTTCCCTTGGGTTGTTCTCAATTTCGAGGATAAAATTCCTTAAGGGGGAGGGCTGTAATATCCCAGATATTTTGGATCCTTCCTCGTGGGTCCTGGATCTGGTTTCTCAGAGTGTTTGGCTCTGTTGTGTCCGAAATTTTGCTTCGGACATCTTTCGTGTTCGGGTCGGTGCGATCTGGAGTTGTTTCGGAGGCCCGGAGCGTGTCCGCGGCTTTTCCGCGCGTGTTTTCTGATTTCCGGTGTATGTTTCGGGAATTCCTTCGGAACATCGTTGCGGGTGAATCGGGTCATTCACCTAGGTGAGAGTGGTACCGTTGCGAGCGGTGTGTTCTGAGGATCATGGAAATGTTATTTTTGAATTTTCGGTATTTTCCAAAATTTCTGGATTTTCTATAAATACCCTCTCTTTTTCTCTCTCCCCCACCCTTCTTCTTCTTCTTCTTCTTCCTCCCACCGTGAGAACTGCCCCCCTCTCCCCCTCTCTCTCCTATTCGATCGCGGCAGGCCTCTCTCCAGCTGCAGACGGTGGTGGGGCGACAGCGCGGTTGCGTGGGCGGCTACGAGGCGAGCTCGTGGGCGTGCGGTGTTCGTGGGAAGCGTGAAGGAGCGGGGTTTCCAAAAGCGTTCTTCGTGGTTTGAGCTCGATTTGGTAGAGCTTTCGCTCCATTGGGGTAGGGGGACGAATCCCTATGCTCATCCCGTCATCCCCTGCGTTTTGTAGGCCGAATGGGAGACGAGAGGGGTGTCTTTGAGCGGGTTTGGGCAAAAGCATGATTTTGGGAGAGTTCGCCCGATCTATGATTTTAGGCCATGATTTCACGTTTTGATGGCTTAGAAGCATGCTAGGGGTCCCTAGGGGTCTTCCCCTTTGATTTCCCCCTCTTATGGAGGCACGTGGGGGTGGTTGAAATTTTTGGGCGTTTCACGTCGTTTCGCCATCGGACCGGTGTGACGGTCCTTCCAGTGACCGTCACACCATGTGACGCACCTAGGTGGGTGCGTCACAGTCCTATTTTCAGTCGACTGGGGTCTATGGACTGTGATGGTCTCACGATAGACCGCCACAGGCGCTGTGACGCGCCTTGGGTTAGACCGTCAGGGACGATCTGGCCGTTGGCATGACCGTTGTTTCTGACCGTTAGGGGTTAAGGCTTGTGACGCACCAGGCTTGGCGCGTCACAGCCTTGTGACACCCCTGTGTGGGTGCATTAGAGTGGATGCATTCCCACCCTGTAACGCACCAGGCTGGGTCCGTTACAGCCTGTGACGCACCAAGCGGCACAAGTCACAGTTTGTTTCTTTGTGCCTTGTGACGCACCAGGCTGGGTGCGTCAAGGCCTGTGATGCACCAGGGTAGGCGCGTCATAGTCATTTTTGCGCTGAGTGTCTGACACGCTTGTGTTGAGCCGTCAGATGGCTGTGATGGTCCTGCCTTAGACCGTTAGAGCCTGTGACGCGTCTAGGGTAGACCGTCAGGCTTAGGATTGCTCCGGATGGTTAGCAGTCCCGTTTCATTTTCGACCATGGTCGCCGTGCGACGGTGCTGGTACGTGGGATGGTCCCCATACGTCATCGGACGTAGTCATGATTTTCCATTGACTTGAGAGTCTACTCCTTTAGTGACCCTCCACTAGTCGTAGCCCACCAGTACGCTTGTGCTGGTCTCACCTGGGGGTAGGTGTACGGGCTTACCCTAAGGATGGTTTTAGACTGGTTTCCGTCGGGCCCCACGTCTACCAGCCAGAGTCCGGCTGAGGGGAAAATCAGTCAGAGGGCCAGACCATAGACGCACGGTCTGTGTGTGCACACGTGGCTGGGGGCAGTGGTTACACGCTGACGAGCGTGACCCCATCTAGTCACTTGTTTGTGGTTACTTGTACGGTGTCTCAGTTCCGCTGGGCTGGAGGGAGACACCTGAGACACGGACTAAGTCGTCAGCGGACGCATCCGGTCTTGCTTCTAGTGGGAGATACTCCTGTCGAGTCGGAGTGACAGATTGTTAGTCGTTGCGTCTTCGACCTTCGGGTTTTTTCGTGTTGACCGTGGTGTTCTGATCGTTTCACCGTGGCACGGGTGTCGGTTTTCATGTCGTGAGATCGGTGTTTTGTAGATGGCAGGGCTTCCCTTCCCGAGGTACTCGCTTGCTGCTAGCGTAGCGGTTTCTCCGTTGCCAGGTAGGGTTCAAGTGATCCCTACTGAGTCTTGTTCCGAGACTTATTCCATGCATGTTTTCACCGTGTTTCAGGTGGCTCGCGGCCTCAGGGGAGCGCGTCTGAGGCTCTGTACGGTTCAGGTGCCCAGCGTTAGTGCCAGAGGTCACAGCCGGGGTATGCCCCGTGTAGCTGTACTTTTCTTTCTTGTCTCTATACTAGTTGTGGACTAATGCTGTCGTTATTTTATTGTTATCTTGTGGACCATGTATCATGTAAAACGTTAATTTATTTTCTACTTAATTATATAAACTGTTTAATTTCTACAATTATTTGTGATACTTGTGTAGTCTCCACACCATCATTTTAACCCTTCCGAGTCTTCAGACTCATGGGTGACGATGCGAGTCTCGGGTTATCTGGCCTTCCCGGTAATCAGATTCTCGGGTCGTTACATTACTGCTCCTTGGCCGTTCTCTATGTGGGCATTCGACGTTGTCGGCCCGCTCGGTGATCCCAATTCTCAGACCAAGCAAAAATCCTCCATCCTTACCGCCACTGAGTACTTCACCAAGTGGGCTGAAGTCAAAGCATATGCGGAGATCAAAGCTACCACGGTGTGCTGCTTCATCATGAAGAATATCATCTCGCGGTTCGGAGTACCAAGCAGCATCGTCACCGACAACGGACCCCAGTTCGTCGCTCAAGAGCTCAAGGACCTATGTAAGAAGTTCAATATTGCATTGCATCATTCATCTCCATATTACCCACAAGGCAACGGTCAAGACGAAGCCACTAATAAAACCCTTCTCAAAATCATAAAGAAAACATGCGAATCTCACAAATTCTCTGATTGGCCAGAAAGATTAGTGGAGGCTCTGTGGGCTTACCACACCTCTGTCCGTACTCCTACGGGACAAACCCTCTATGCTCTCACCTACAGGATGAAGGCGGTGCTCCCATATGAGATCCTGATCCCTTCCCTAAGGGTACAACTCGATAAGGAACTTAATCTCGATGAACGTCGAGAGGCGTTGCTCGTTCAGTTGGAACTCTTAGACGAAAAGAGGATGAACGTGGCGGATCACGTATCCATTTATCAAAAGAGAGTTTCACGTTATTTTCAAAAGAAGGTAATTAAGCGTAAATTTTAAAAAGGTGATATGGTTTTGAAACACAAGTTCATTGCAGGTCTTAGGTCTAAATTATAACCAAACTGGGAAGGGCCGTTTGTTGTCAAAGAAGCTTATCTTGGGAATGCTTATCGCTTAGTAAACGCGGAAGGTGAGGAGCTCGCTCACGCTTAGAATGGGTTGTATCTTAAGCGTTTCTTTCCTTAGAGTCTAACCAGTGCCACCCTGGTAACAAGGTGTCCTTTCCCTTTCACCCTGAAGGAGGACCCCGAGCACGGCAATCACACACTGCACGACGTCCCTGGTCAGGTTTCTGTTGTAACGGTGCGATCGATATAGAGGGGGGGTGAATGTATCCCCTTCAAGAATATTTCCCAAATTAAAAACAATTCGCCTGCTACTAGATACAGTTGAAGAATAAAGGCTATCGAGTTCAAATAGACATTTGATCGACCAGATGAGCTGCTGACTATACTAGTGGAACCTGATGAAGTCTAATGCCAAATGACAGTACAATGCAAACTAGACTCACTTACCAAGATGTAAAGCTCAAGGCCACTGTAACTCGAAACAAGACTATTCAAACAACCTGTGAAACATATAGAAGATATGGAAGAGCACACCACAAGCAAACCACAGAACAAAAGATTTTTAGGTGGTTCGGTCCACCAGACCTACATCCACCCCACACTCAAACCGAGTGTGGCTTCACTAACAGCTGGGCAACACAGCTTGTCAACAGACGCTGATACACAGCTTACCCAGGGGAACAACCTCCCCTCTTCCTCCTACACGGAGGGAACCTCTGGCAACCCACGGTCACTAGAAACCAGAGACTCACGTCTCTCTTCTTCTATACCAAGAGGGAATCCCACCAGTAGCAGCCCCGCTACCAGTGAACCAGCCTGTAGCACTCTGCTACCAGCAATCCACCAGAGGCCTAGCCTCTCTTCCTCCTAGCCCGGAGGGAACCCACAAGCAGCCCCCCTACTGCATGCAAACCGGAGATCAGATCTCCCTTCTCCTGACCCACCAGGAGGAACTCGACCTCACTACTGAGAATCGGAAGAACTCAGTAAATCAGAAAGAATAAAAAAAAATAAAGAACGAAAATAACACAGCAAACACAAGCTGTAAAAAGAAGGAACATCAGATGTGGCTCCCATGGAGCTGACTGGTCTGGATTTGATCCACGGTCCAGTAGACAGATCTTCAGTAACTTTCTTCCTTTTTCTCCACAAACTCTCTCTCTCTCTCTATCTCTCTTTCTTTCCCTTCTGCTCTCCTTTTCTCTCACGCTGTTCTCTCCTTCTTCTCTTCAACTCTTTTTCTTCTTCTTCTCTTCTGGCCTATCTCTCTCGAGTTCTCTTTCTGCACTCAGATGGCCTCTTTTGCTTCACTTCTTCCTTGGAGTGAGCTCTACCTTTTTGAAGACGAAGGAGGATAGGGTAGGGACGCCCTAGAGAGCTTCGATGGGTTGGTCCACGTGGTGAAGCAGCAGTCCCCAGCTTCCACGTGTCTGACTGCTGGCACGTCCTTTGTTATAGGATCACGTGCCCATTCATAATTGGGGTCTCCTTGTACTGCATCGAAATATTCTAGTAATTTACCACACTTACTGTTTCTGGAGACTGACCGCGTTGACGCACTGGCATCACTGCGTCTACTCTTTGCTTGTACACATTTGAATTTGCCCCACTGCGTCGACCCTGCTGTGGATAGCGTTGACGCGTTGAAGACAGCCAGAGATAAGTTGCCCCTTTCTTGAACTGCTGCGTCGACGCTGCCAATTGGTGGCGTTGACGCACATATGAAAATCAGAAGTGTGTATTGGCCTCTCTTCCGCCGCTGCGTCGACGCTGCTTGTTGATTTCATTGACGCACGAACATGTACATTAAGGCCTGTCTTGCCTTGTATATTGGCGTCTCTTAAGCCGCTGCGTCGACGCTGCTCCATTGTGGCGTTGACGCTGTGGAAGATATCATGAAGGCTTCGTCAACTGATGCGTGGACGCTTTAAGCTCCCAGCGTCGACCCTGTTCCAAACTTGCCCAATGTGTTGACTTCAACAAGGAGGCAACGGCTGTATAGACTTTAAATCTTAAAGGCAATGTATAGACATTGAAGAACAACAACCAATGTATGGACTTTACAATGCAGACAACAATGTATAGACTTCATGTAAAGTATAGACTTGAAGAAGCAAGGCAACGTTGTATAGACATGAAGATGAATGATCAGACAATGTATAGACTTCACAGTTCAACAGCCATTGTATGGACTTTGAAACAGCAAATGAATAAGTATGTACACTGAGTAGAAGAGGCAAGCTGTATAGACTTGGAGTTTAACATGCATGAAAACCAGTGTACAGACTTGCTGTCCTCACAGCTGACGACTCCAGTGTATAGACTTGACGACCCTGAGCCAATGTGTAGACTTTGCACTGTACATACTTGAAGAATGCTTGCAGAAGGTGATGAAGTGTACAGACTTCATGAAATGCAAACGGCTGAACAGACTTGAATGAGTATAGAGTGTATAGACTTGAAGGCCTGAAGGCGATGTGCATACTTGCTGAGTTGACGCTGCAACGTATACACTTTACGTTCAACTGATGATGTGTAGACTTGAAGTTAGACAAACCAGACAATCAGTGTTCTGATGGGTCGACGCATCAACAAGAGTGGGTCGACCCACTACTGTTCATACTAACTAAGCATAGTGTAGAGTGTAGCAATGAATGCTCTATGCATCAGTTAACATGACTGAACATCAAGAAATGTTAAACTAAACTGAGCAGCAAGATGACTGAACATTTGATAGACTGAGTTATGATCAGAAAATAACTGAATAACAGCATGATGACTCACACATCAGGATGACTCACAGTGATTAACTCACATCAAAAATCAATCATCAAAACCATCATCAAAATCACAGGGGCACAACAATCTTCCCCTTTTTGATGATGGCAACACTTTCAACACATTGAGTCATTCTGATGATGTGAGGCATTCTGATGACTCAAATTATTCTCCCCCTTTGACTTCATCAAAAAGAAAATAATGTGAGAAATTAAAGCATGTATAAGAAATCAGTCAATTCCTCCCCCTTGCAAGAACAAAATGCTTCCCCTTTAAGAGTTGCAGCAAAAACATGAGGTAGAGATGATCAAAAGGAGCTTGCATGCAAAGATTGAATGAAATTTTCCCTTTGGCAAACAATCAACATAAACAGATACCAGAATGCAAGATCTCCCCCTAGAAATATGAATGCAAGAGCACAATTCTCCTCCTTCTATGCAGCATGATGCATATGACACGGAGGCTCCCCCTCTATAAATGAAACCTTATGAAATGAATGAGAAGGAGACCACAGGGGCATGCAAGAATTCTCCCCCTTAGATCAACAGTCAGGTTTGAAATAATGGAGTCCAATGTGAGAAAGTAAGTACTCAGAATGAATGTGAAAGATTTTCAATGGGATATCAATTTCATAAATCTGATTAAACAAGTATTTCAGACTATTTTATTATAGAGATTTATGAATGATCTTCATTGACAAGTCAGATCAGAATATGATGTATGCAAGGCTTGTTTATAAGTTTCCTGTACTCATATCTGAAATCAGTTTTAATAAAAGTGAACCTTGCTTTCATATTGACAGTCTTGTTTGATCTTCTTCTTTCTTACTCACTCAATTTCAAAGATTCCTTTAAGAGATGTAATCAATAGTAATGAAGTTAAACACATAAGAGAAACATTTGTTTCTGTCAAGGGTTCCAATAGAATATTTCTTTTACACATATTTTTCAAATGGTGTACTAGATTAGCAGCAATTTTCATAACATTCTTCAAGAGCACTTGAGTTTAGTACACCCTTGTAACTAGAGGATACACGTTGTTTAGACGCCAGTATCCCTAAGCACTTGGATGGACTAACTGTCATGCTTCATAGGAACAGAGATGGCATTTACACTTCATGACACACTACAGATCATTTCTTTGATGAGTGAGATGTATTTCTCAGTGTGCATGCTATTGCTCTGCCAGATTATCAATCATTTTTAAGAGGAGTTAACTATGGCACCTCATGACTCAGTCCTTTGGACATGGTTTCTCAGTGACCAAGGTCATTGCTCTGACAGGATTTACCCTTAGACGTAATCCATATTCTCAGATGTTTAAAAATCAATACTAATTTCATACATATCAATCAAGGAATATCATGATTTCAGAATTTTCAAAATTCAGAAGAGTTTAAAAGACTCAACATGAAAATGTTGGTTAAAGTTTATTAAGGCCAACTCAGATATTTTCAAGATATGTTCATAAGCAAACACAAGACATACATGAATCATCAACCGGCTAAAAGAGTCAGACATTCATAATCCTATATAATAGAAGATTCCTTTTTAATTTATTTTTAGATTTATGATCAGGATATGTACAGAGAATACTTTCTGAGTGTTCAGGGAAGTCCGAAACATTTTAAAGAACAACCAATCCAACATATACCAATGGATAGGTTGAGTGAAAGTGGCTGAAAACAGTTGAAGTAGGAATTTTGAAATGTGTTGCATTACACATTCATCACAGGGATTTGAGCAAGATAGTAGTTCAATCTGAAGATGGGAAGTTCAGTTGATAGAATATGAATGATGCTCCCCCTAAATGTATGCATGAGCTAGCATTCCTACATGTATGCAATTCTGACCTATGGTACTAGGCGGAGGACTTGGTCTAAGGATCACCTCACACACAGCAAGCACTTCCAGATAGAATTCATCAGCCCTTTAGTATCTCACTATTTATATACCAAGAATCATGCATGACAATCCAATGCATATGCAGTCCTACATGCATCTTAAGCTGACCGAATGCTATTTATATGCAATTGTGAATGCATGTGCATGTCAAATGTGCAGATGAATAATTTTTGAGCATGAGACATCATCCAAGCAACAGATTTATTCAATTTAGCTTTTCAGATTTTTCAGAATGCAATTTGTTTTTAGTGATTGTGCATTTTAACAAATAACAAACAATTGCAATTGTCATATGTATGCATCAAATGCAGACAACCTTTAAATCTCATGTATGCACCAGTGCATGATCAGACAAAGAGAAATTGCAAATGGCAGATGCAGTTATGGACATGTATGCATGAGATCTTAATTGACATATTAAGCATGATGTTCAGCTAGAGCAAAAATTCAGGTGAACAAGCATTTAATCAGCAGAGTTGGGGTTTACCAAACTTTGGATGCCTTGGTTTATTTGACCCCCTTTTATTCCTCATCCTCAAGGCATACCTGCAAAGCACATATCTCATTTTGTGTTTCTAGGTACCCAAGACTTCTTGGGTCCTACTTTGTTAGTAACACCTCTGATAGGTGCTTTCCATAATCTTTGGGCATGTAAGTCATCAGACTTCATTAAATTACACTCCCTCATGGAGTGCCCAAACTGTCCACAATAATGACAGGAAACATCAGATCTTGAATTCTTTTTATGCACAACATTGTTAACATAGAATATGTGTGCATTATCATGAAAGTCTCTGCTATTTGCATGCATATACTATTTTCCATCTCGTGCCAGCCAGCATTCAGAAGCTCGGTGGCCAGGTTTTCCACATTTAAAGCATGTAGAAATCTTTCTCTTAAAGGCAGATTTATTTCGAACAAAAATATTTCTATTTGCAGGGAATTTTATATTTTGAAAAAATATTTTTCCCTGAGCATGCCAGCAATTCTTGACTGTATGGCCATGTTTTCCACAATGAGAGCAATTAGAGAAGGTATTTCTATGAGGGCCTAACCAGCATTGTGCAGCAACATGTCCTATTTTTCCACAGTTATAATAATGAATTTTCTTTTCCCTAAGGACATGATTTCTACCCTGATTGTTTTGAGCAGCTGCTAGGTCATCTTTTTCCTTCAAATTATACTCATGCATCAAATGTCCATATTTGTGACAGTAGTGACAGATCATTTTCTTTCTAGATGCATGCGAGTGTGTGGGTGAATCATGCAGAGTGGGAAGATGAACTTGTTGATTCTTTTCTTTCTGTTTTTCTGTTGTTTTCTTTTGAGTAGTTGACTGATAACCAGGAAGGTTCTGAGGGCTTTGAGAAGTTGAACTGGACAAAGGAAGTTTGAACTTTATTTTGAAAACTCTTCTTATTTGAGGGATTATAACCCAACCCTTCCTTTTGAAAATTTACCTTAGTTCCTAGAATTTTGTCCAGATTATTTTTTCCGTCCACAAATTTTGACAAGGAATTATTCAAATCTTCAATTTCATTTTCCAAAGAAACGATGTGTATTTCATAACTGGCAATCTCTTGTTCATTGCAATTTACACATTCGCTTAGTACCTTGTTTGTAATTTTACATTCCTCAATTTCTTGTTCCAGATTTCTCAATTTTTCAGACTCTTCAATGTAAACAGTTTTTCCTTTTTCTAAGAGAAGAAGTTTCTCTGACATAGCAGTGTTCAACTGCTTCAATCCTTCAACCTCTTGAATTAGTTTGTCATTTTTTGATTTCAGATTTTCAATTTCTTCAACAGAGTCTTTATCAATTTTTATTGAGCTCATTTTATCATTCAGTTCTTCCTCTATCTGTTCAAGCTCCAGAATCTTGTTTAACAGATCTTTGTTTTCTTTCATTAGGGAAACAATAAACTCCTTCTGACATTCTAAATTTGAGTGAAGATCTTCATTTATTTCCTTGAGAAATGGACACTCATTGCATGCAGATTTAACAGAACATATTGTTTGAACCTGGAGTTTTTCACATTGTTTCCTAAGACATTCATTTTCAGATTTTAGAACATCCAAATCAGTGCTAATAGAATCAAATTCTTTCAGTAGTTTTTCATACTGGTTTTTATGCATATGGATATCTGTCAAATAGACATCATGAGATTGCTTCATATTTGAACAATTTTTACATGGTGAACTTGAACTACCCTGATCACTTTTCCTTTTCAAGTTTTTGTATCATTTTCTTAATTGTTCATGAGACTCAAACAGCTCAGCATATGCATTCTCCCAATCATCTAAAGAAAAATTCTCGAAGATGTTTACCTCCTCCTCATCTTCTTCTTCTTCATTTTGGCTGCTGCCTTGATTGTTGCCACTTGGATTACTTCTGTTAGCCATCATGCAGCTGTCCTCGTTTACCCTGTGAAATTGCTTCAGCCTATCCAGGATGTCCTTTGCTAAGCTGCAATTATGAAGACAAGACCATAAGGCTCTGTCAGTAGCTGCTTTCACCAGGTTAAAAGCTTTCTGATTTTCTCCATCCTTTGATCTGTGTCTGTCGGTCCATTTGGACACTTTCGTTGGTAAGGTGTGAGGACCTTGTGAAATTAATTTCCATAGATCAGGTTTAGCAGAATTAACATAAGCAAGTAAAGCAGTGTACCACTGACTGAAATCAGAACCACTAAAGACGGGTGGAAGAGCCATTGAAAACAAATAGCGAGTAAATTCAAAGCAACAGGAATATTTATGCACTAAAAACAAATTAGCACCTAAGACTGCAAGATCGAATCTCCAGGTCGCTGGACCTTGTATGCAGACACCGCTCTGATACCAATTGTTGTAACGGTGCGATCGATACAGAGGGGGGGTGAATGTATCCCCTTCAAGAATATTCCCCAAATTAAAAACAATTCGCCTACTACTAGATACAGTTGCAGAATAAAGGCTATCGAGTTCAAATAGACATTTGATCGACCAGATGAGCTGCTGACTATACTAGTGGAACCTGATGAAGTCTAATGCCAAATGACAGTACAATGCAAACTAGACTCACTTACCAAGATGTAAAGCTCAAGGCCACTGTAACTCGAAACAAGACTATTCAAACAACCTGTGAAACAGATAGAAGATATGGAAGAGCACACCAAAAGCAAACCACATAACAAAAGATTTATAGGTGGTTCGGTCCTCCAGACCTACATCCACCCCACACTCAAACCGAGTGTGGCTTCACTAATAGCTGGGCAACACAGCTTGCTAACAGACGCTGATACACAGCTTACCCAGGGGAACAACCTTCCCTCTTCCTCCTACACGGAGGGAACCTCTAGCAACCCACGGTCACTAGAAACCAGAGACTCATGTCTCTCTTCCTCTATACCAAGAGGGAATCCCGCCAGTAGCAGCCCCGCTACCAGTGAACTAGCCAGTAGCACTCTGCTACCAGCAATCCACCAGAGGCCTAGCCTCTCTTCCTCCTAGCCCGGAGGGAACCCACAAGCAGCACCCCTGCTGCTTGCAAACCGGAGATCAGATCTCCCTTCTCCTGACCCACCAGGAGGAACTCGACCTCACTACTGAGAATCGGAAGAACTCAGTAAATCAGAAAGAATAAAAAGAAAAATAAGGAACGAAAATAACACAGCAAACACAAGCTGTAAAAAGAAGGAACATCAGATGTGGCTCCCATGGAGCTGACTGGCCTGGATTTGATCCACGGTCCAGTAGACACTTCAGTAACTTTCTTCCTTTTTCTCCACAAACTCTCTCTCTCTCTCTCTCTCTCTCTTTCTTTCTCTTCTGCTCTCCTTTTCTCTCACGCTGTTCTCTCCTTCTTCTCTTCAACTCTTTTTCTTCTTCTTCTCTTCTGGCCTATCTCTCTCGAGTTCTCTTTCTGCACTCAGATGGCCTCTTTTGCTTCACTTCTTCCTTGGAGTGAGCTCTACCTTTTTGAAGACGAAGAAGGATATATATACCAATAACAGGGGCTCCGGAGGATAGGGCAGGGACGCCCTAGAGAGCTTCGATGGGTTGGTCCACGTGGTGAAGTAGCAGGCCCCAGCTTCCACATGTCTGACTGCTGGCACGTCCTTTGTTATAGGATCATGTGCCCTTTCATAATTGGGGTCTCCTTGTACTGCATCAAAATATTCTAGTAATTTACCACACTTACTGTTTCTGGAGACTGACCGCGTTGACGCACTGGCATCACTGCGTCTACTCTTTGCTTGTACACATTTGAATTTGCCCCACTGCGTCGACCCTGCTGTGGATAGCGTTGACGCGTTGAAGACAGCCAGAGATAAGTTGCCCCTTTCTTGAACTGCTGCGTCGACGCTGCCAATTGGTGGCGTTGACGCACGGATGAAAATCAGAAGTGTGTATTGGCCTCTCTTCCGCCGCTGCGTCGACGCTGCTTGTTGATGGCGTTGACGCACGAACATGTACATTAAGGCATGTCTTGCCTTGTATATTGGCGTCTCTTAAGCCGCTGTGTCGACGCTGCTCCATTGTGGCGTTGACGCAGTGGAAGATATCATGAAGGCTTCGTCAACTGATGCGTGGACGCTTTAAGCTCCCAGCGTCGACCTTGTTCCAGACTTACCCAATGTGTTGACTTCAACAAGGAGGCAACGGCTGTATAGACTTTAAATCTTAAAGGCAGTGTATAGACATTGAAGAACAACAACCAATGTATGGACTTTACAATGCAGACAACAATGTATAGACTTCATGTAAAAGCCCAATGTATAGACATGAAGAAACTGTGCACATTGTATAGACTTGAAGAAGCAAGGCAACGTTGTATAGACATGAAGATGAATGATCAGACAATGTATAGACTTCACAGTTCAACAGCCAATGTATGGACTTTGAAATAGCAAATGAATAAGTATGTACACTGAGTAGAAGAGGCAGGCTGTATAGACTTGGAGTTTAACATGCATGAAAACCAGTGTACAGACTTGCTGTCCTCACAGCTGACGACTCCAGTGTATAGACTTGACGACCCTGAGCCAATGTGTAGACTTTGCACTGTACATACTTGAAGAATGCTTGCAGAAGGCGATGAAGTGTACAGACTTCATGAAATGCAAATGGCTGAACAGACTTGAATGAGTATAGAGTGTATAGACTTGAAGGCCTGAAGGCGATGTGCATACTTCCTGAGTTGACGCTGCAGCCCAATGAGTTGACGCTGCAACGTATACACTTTACGTTCAACTGATGATGTGTAGACTTGAAGTTAGACAAACCAGACAATCAGTGTTCTGATGGGTCGACGCATCAGCAAGAGTGGGTCGACCCACTACTGTTCATACTAACTAAGCAGAGTGTAGAGTGTAGCAATGAATGCTTTATGCAACAGTTAACATGACTGAACATCAAGAAATGTTAAACTAAACTGAGCAGCAAGATGACTGAACATTTGATAGACTGAGTTATGATCAGAAAATAACTGAATAACAGCATGATGACTCACACATCAGGATGACTCACAGTGATTAACTCACATCAAAAACCAATCATCAAAGCCATCATCAAAATCATAGGGCACAATAGTTTCTAACTTTGAAGACACTGTTTCTCCTTGGTCATGCTTGGGGGAAAGTCAAAGTCCCTGTCTGTTTCTCGCTTCGGCCGAATATAGGGGCAAGAGGTGAATAAGGGGGCGACGACCAATCTAGACACCCTGACGAGAGGAGGTCTCAAATAGGGGCAGTCCGTTATGACCTGATGCCATAAAGAAAGAGAAAAGCAAAGCAAAGGAGCAGACATCATGATGAAAACAAAAGATTATCTTGAAAAGTCCATCAATCGTAATTCCAAAAGCTCCAAGGAAAATGAAAAAGCTAGGCATGGCAAGAGTGGCAGTACAGTTTCCCCGCGGGACGTTATGAGCCCGGTGGTATGCGTGCCTAGAGTGGACAAAGGTTCGATGACGGACACAAAGCTCCAACACAACAGACCGAGTCTCTGAATGGGTTGTCCTAGAGAGGAACTCAAGCCTTGAAAACTTCTATACCTGACCTAAGCTTACCCCCATGTTCTATTTTCTTTTTAGGACTAAGACAAATATCTTGGGTATGGCCTCTAATCGAAGCACCGTCAAGCAAGTTGGGCCCTGGCCAGGGGTTGTCACCTCTATCGCACGCCAACCTCGGAAACTCTCGATGGAATAGGGAGGACCCACGTTTCTAGGGGAGCACTGGTTTTCAAAATCTAAAAAAAAATCATATAATTTGAAATCCAAAAAAATCATATATCTCAAAATAAAAAAAATCATATATTTTAAAAATCCAAAAAAATCATATATCTCAAAATCTAAAAAAATCATATATTCCAAAATCCAAAAAAATCATATATTTTAAAATAAAAAATCATATTTTTTAAAATACAAAAATATCAGATATTTTCAAAATCTCACAAAAATCCAAATATTTGCAAAAATCTAAAAATACCATCATGTGCATCGCATGTATTGCATTATTTTCATTGTATTTTCCACGTCTTTAATAAGGATCCACCCTTTGACCAAATATCAAGAACGGTCAGCTCTCTAACTTGCTTCAGGCAAGGGGTTGAGTCTAAGAACAGATCTAATATATTATTTGTCTAAGTGTGTGCAGAATGTAGGTTCAAGACCAGATTCAAACCCATAAATCAACAGGTTCTGGCACTGTAACGGTCTATTCTTGGACCTTCACATCCTTCTAACGGTCCATCGTTCGACCGTCACCTTCTCCCAAAGTTTAAAACTCATTTGTTCTCAGTAAAATCTCCCTGACGCGTCTACATTAGACTGTCACATCCTTCTGACGGCCTATTCTTAGACCATTACAATCTCCCGAGATAAAGAAAACTCAGTTTTCTGAGCTCATCCTTCTGACGGCTCATCGTGAGACCGTCAGAGAGTTGTGGCGGCCCTACATAGGACCGTAACATTTCCCAGAAACTCTATTTTCTACAATTTTGGAGCCCAATCAAACAGCGAATTCATATTCCATCAACTAAGGCAATTCCATGTCATTCAATTAAACTCAATGATGCATAAAACTAGTTGGTAAAATTCAAATTCATTACATTTTAAGAAAGTTCAAACTACATTCAGCTTTTTATCTGTGTGAGGCCAGATCTTGCGTAGCTCCTTCACATAGGTACGACGTTCCTCGTCGTCTTCTTCCACTTCTTCTTGCCACGGGCGGACTTTGCTGATCTCCCACCTGATCAGAGCGTTCCGGACTGCTCTTTCATCCTCCTCGGTCCCCATCTTCCTAGCTTGAAGGGGAGGGAAATGTTGATGCGGGACGGACACGCGACCTGAGACTCTCGCTCGCGATCGCCCCTAAGCGAGGGAAGACGTGGGACCATGCGCAGTTGAGAAACCGGTAGTGAGTCTACGGTATCGGCTTTCCGCGTGTACTCGGATCGAGTCACGGGACGGGTCACTCACTCTCGCTCTCTCGCAGTGGTGATAACAATACATATCGGGCTAAGAATCCTAACACTCGTAGCGGCATATACAAATAGATACGAGTAAAGCAAATGTGAAAGAGAGAGGGAGCGAATTTACCTCCACGCACCGGGCGTGGGGAAGACGATCCCGGCTAAGTCAGTAACTCCTGGTACAGTAAATATTTAAATTACAGTAGTGATTTTTGATGCCCACTCCACGCAGGGAGGTAACGGGCTACAAGTGGGCCTGGGAGGACCGATCTTGGGTTGACGGGCATCACTTGGATCCGCTCGTCAGTGCCGTCCGGAAGGCGCTTGCTGCGGGTGGTGGGGCCCACGTGCGGCTCAGCCCTCCGAGTCTGGCGGGGTGGGTCCCGTTGTGAATGGGGCACCTAGAGGAGCGATCCCTCGAACGGCGGCGCGCTGGCTCGCCTTGTGGAAGGCGATGCGACTCTGACCGGCAAGTGTGAACGTGTAGTGCCCCAGAATTTATATAAATAATTTTTGAATTATAAAATAGTTTTCTGGAATTTATATAAAGGACTAAATATATGTAAAGGGATTGTTGAATTAATAAGACCTTATAAAGCCCAATTGGATTGAAATAATTAACCTAGTCTATCTAATTATTATCCAAAAGGTTTAAGGACCAAGCCCATTAAGTTTGGCCCATGTTCTAGAAGGGTACTTAGCTTATTCACGTATTTTAAGGATAAATACTATTTTTATAAAATAATTATATAGATAATTAACCAAAAGAGTTTGATTAATATTGAACTCTATACACGTTGAGTGTAACGGTCTATCGGGCGATCGCCACAGCCATGTAACGCACCTATGGACGACCGTTACATCCTGCAGTTCCGTGAAGTGACAAAATAAGCCAAAAGATTGGATTTTTGCTAACTTATCTCTTAGGGATCGAGATAGGCAGACTAATAGAGGTGTTAAGGACTCTTAGAAGTTGATCTAAGCTTTAACAAAGACTCTAAAATTGATCTAATCTTCAAACTCTAGCCAAAACCCTATAAATAAGACCTAGTCTTGAACTGAGCGACCCTTACTTTTGGCTCGTGAAGAATCAAGGTAAGGAGTCATAATTTCGGGTAAGTTCTTTAGAAGCTTTTGTTTAGTATACTTTAGACTAATAGCCCTCCAAAATTTCGTGCTAGGAGACCAAGCAACCAAGGAGATTGAAGCCTCCCAAGTTACTGATTTACCATAAGAAGAGCAAGGATCAAAGGGTATCACCTAGCATCAAATTCGAAGTTTAAAGGTCTTAGAAGAGGTAGGTTATCTCATGAACGGCAAAAACAACATGTTAGGGATAAAAGCCCTCTGATTTTGCTTGATTACATGCACTTTAGCTCATGGATTTCATGTTTTAGTAGAGACATGCATATATCTATATTCTTAGCCCTAACTAAATTAAAAAGAAACTTCCTTGTGAAATTCACAGAGAACCCATGCATGATATTCGTTTAGCCTTCATTCTATCATGTGGGAAATTATATGTATGATTTTCAGATATGATGCAAGTTGAACGTAGGTCATTGTTAATTATTGCTGTCAGCAGAGGCTCTGACGGATCAGGGTAGGACCGTCACATGATATAACGGCCTTACGACCGACCGTCACACACTCTGTTATGTTTTTATTTCCCTGTTGTCTCTAACGCACCAGGACAGGAGCGTTACATTACTGTAACGGCCCTCGATAGACCGTCACAAGCACTGTGACGCTCTCCTGTTAGACCGTTAGACTTTGTGTTCTGTCAGCCCATGACAGAATAGTAACCAGTTAAGTTAACTTATAAATAAGCCTAGTTAGCTAAGTTTTGACATGTTATTATTTCAAGTTTACTTACTAATTCATATTGTAATCTGCATGATCTAGGCATCTTGAACTATTTTAAGTTATGTTAATTTTATTTGCCAAAACTTTATAGTTTTGTAATTAAAAACATGATTTTCCAATGTTGTATTGATGGAGTTTATCTTGCTTTCACGTTGTTACATATTCTTCCTCTATCTATAGAGTCATTTTTTTTAAGTACATGGCACATACTCCGGTATGTTGCCCATTAGTTCACTTTTCACTATAGGAACATTATTTTTGGACATGAGGACCTCTCTATTAGATATTCCTTCCAATGGACTAGGAAATCTTATTTCAAGGCCTCCGTAATTCTCCGCGAGCCTGGGATTCCCACTAGGACACTGAATTGGTTGTACCATTAAAACCCATTTGATTAGATTACACTATCGATGATTTCTGGTTCTAGCTATGTAACGGACCTATACTGGACCGTCAGGAGCACCTAACGGCCCACTATACGACCGTCACACTTCACTGAGTCTATTTTATTAGTTCTAGATTCAGACTAATGTAACGGCCCAGAACTAGACCGTCACATCATGTAACGGCCCAGTACACGACCATCACACTACTTGAGTACTTAACCTGAGGTTTGACCCAAGGGTTGATATTTCAAGGTTTCTAGATGACCCTTGATAATCTAGAACTTATCATATTGCTTAATAGACTTAATATAATAAATGAAAGTTAAGAAATATACCGTTATGCTACCGATTTATTTTATGAGCATAACATTGTATAATGTCATTCTTGATTCCTCATATTCAAATTGAAGCGTTCATTCATTGATTCTTATTATCTTGAATTTATTTGAACTTATATTCTTGGCCATACTTTATTGTCATGCGTGGAAAAAGCTTGATTTATACATGAAGATGCGATCGAGTACTGATTATGTTCAAGGGCTCTATGCTAGTCCCCTCGGCTGATTGTCGAAAACATACTATTTTATAAACCATGCGGTATGATGCTACTGGCGTCGCATTGCGCTGGGAGTACTTTCTTTATAAATAAGTGAATTATCCACGGCTCGTGAAGTGAAAATTCACAACACGATGCAGCATGATTGATTCTTGTACATGACCTTCTTGCTTACTATTCCACAGAAATTCACGAACTACTTGCTCATAAGCAAAAGATACTGGAGTGATGATTATGTGGCTTGCTAGTACATTCTCGATACATTCTTGTTCATGAAAGGCCAATATCATGTTCTTATCACATTCTTGCTAGTTCATACTTGCTCTCATTCTATCTTACATGATTATCAGGTTACTTGGTTTAATCGCGTGATCATCGCATTGCATGATTTTACCTTATTCTTTAGAGCAAAAATGTTAATTACTTTAATAGTGCATTCATGTTGATGCGAAGATACCTACTGGGTAAGTGTGCTCATTACCTATTTCTAATCTTTTTCAGGAAACGGAAGTGAGTCGGGTTCGGATTCGGAAGGTTCAAGTAGCGGATCCGAGAGTGAATAAAGAATGAGCGAAGACTTAGGAAGTCTACATTGTTTAGATCGAGTCAATGTAATTTCATATTTCTTGAGTCTAGTAGAGTGAGAGATGATGGAAAAATAATTTTATTTGACTATTAATCATTTATGAAATAAAGTTGGAGTTTGATTAAATACTGTGCAATTGCATTTATGTGTGTGATTGTCTTGCGCTCTGATCATTCTTGCTTGCGAGAGGCTTACCATGCCGGCTGTTCGCGCTCCCCGAGTTAGTCTTCCGCTGTAATAAAGGCTCGGGGCGTGACAGTTAAGTTGGTATCAGAGCCTAAGTCTCAGGACTTAGGAAGAATGAATCATGTCATAGGATAAGTCCAAGGTTTAAGGGTCCCTACCTATGAACTAAGGAAGAAGTTTCCATACCCATGTGAGAAGTGCGTAGAGCTCGGGATAAGATAATTAATTAGCTTTAAGATTTATTTTGTTCATTCCAATTTCATGAGAAATAACAAGTTGTTATTTTCTCCTAGGTACCTTATCTTACAAATGGCTCATCGTGTAGATTGGGATGGTATGCAACAAACAGTTGCCGGCCTTACCCAGGCATTGCAAACTATAGCGCAAGGTGGCGCAGGGGCAAGGTCTGGTGACCTACATCACAATTTCTAGAGTTTAAATCCTCTGCGATTCTATGGTTCGTCTAATCCCGACGAGGCAGTGAACTGGATAGACGAAATGAATCATATATTTGATGTCATCCAATGCACTGATCAGGAGACGGTGCGTCTCGCAACCTTTCAACTCAATAAAGATGCTCGCACATGGTGGAAGTCAGTTCCAGCACCTCCAGCCAATGCACCTCATACATGGGATGGTTTTCTCACTTTGTTCCGTGCCAAATACTTTTCCGAGCATGTGAAAGAAAGGAAGGCTATGGAGTTCGCCGCTCTTCGGCAAGGAATGATGACAGTTGCCAAATATGAACTGCAATTTTCAAGGTTAGCACCTTACACACCGCATCTAATCAGTACCGATCTACTCAAGGCAAATTAGTTTATGGACGGGTTACGACTCGGCTTTATTCAACAGCTCGGGACCCAAAACATCCCTACATATGCGGAGATGGTTCAGCGGGCATATTTATGTGAAAGGACCTTAGAGAAGGTTGATAAGTTGAAAGGGAAAGGAGAAGAATCAAGTCGACGATCGGATCGGCGTTATAAGAAAGAGAAATTTAGTATCACGGAACCCTATCAAAGCCGTGATAGTAAGAAAAGATCTAGGAATGGAATGGTGGAAGTTCCCATAAGCAAAAGAAAGTCAAGGAGGAGAAGGAGCAGGTCGCCACGGCTTGCACATTTTATGAAAAATTCGGCCATTCGGCTGAGGAGTGTTGGAAGCGTCTCGACGCTAGTTTACGTTGTGGGAGTAGGGAGCATCGCATGCCGGAATGCCCCCTAATGAAGGATCAGTCATCTGGTGGAGGACGCAAGAGGCAGGCTCGCCTCAATGCCATTCTAGATGAAGAGGAAGCGCCAAAGGATGATGGGCTTATGGAAGGTACTCTTCAAATTTGTTCTCATCCTGCATTTGTGCTATTTGATACTGGTGCCTCTCATTCTTTTATCTCCACTACTTTTGCTAAAACATTACCAATCGCATTAGTTCCCTTACCTTCAGATCTTGCTATTTCCACACCCTTAGGTCCTCGAGCAAAGCTTACCGACTATTATCCTGATAGCGAAGTGATACTAGAAGGTCACAATCTCCCCACAAACTTAGTATGCCTTGACATGAAAGGTTATGATGCCATTTTAGAGGTAGATTGGCTTGTAGACCATAATGCTTATATCAATTGCCGAAATAAGATTATATCCTTTCGAAAGCCCGGTCTTCCGAGATTCTATTTTCTTGGCATCAAGTACAAGAAACACCCCACTATTGTAACCTCATTTCACGCTTGCAAACTTATCTCGCAAGGATGTGAAGCTTTTCTTGCTTCTGTCATTATTACAGAGTCCAAGGAAATTATCATAGCAGACATCCCTATTGTAAATGAGTTCCCCGATGTGTTTCCCTCAGAACTACCCAGTTTACCACCCGAGAGGGAAGTGAACTTCACGATTGAACTAATTCCAGGAGCAGCACCTGTTTCTATAACCCCTTATAGGATGTCCCCCACAGAACTTAAAGAATTAAAAAGGCAGTTGCAGGAACTACTAGACAAGGGCTTCATCAGACCTAGCACATCCCCTTGGGGTGCGCCGATTTTATTTGTCAAGAAGAAGGATGGTTCTCTCAAGCTATGCATCCATTACCGGCGACTGAATCAACTTACAATTAAAAACAAGTATCCATTGCGGCGTATTGATGAGCTCTTCGATCAACTTTCGGGAGCAGAATATTTCTCTAAGATTGACCTCAGGTCAGGTTACCATCAGCTTAGAATTAAAGCAGAGGACATTTATAAATCGGCTTTTCGAAGTCGTTATGGCCACTATGAATTTGTGGTAATGCCATTTGGGTTAACTAATGCCCCAGCAGCATTCATGCAACTTATGAAAAATGTCTTCCAGCCATATCTGGACCAGTTCATCGTCATCTTCATTGATGATATCTTGATATATTCCAAGACAAAAGAGGAACATGAACAACATTTGAAAATATCTTTACAAACACTTAGAGAACACATGCTTTATGCCAAACTCAATAAGTGTGAATTCTGGCTCAAGGAAGTCTCATTCCTAGGCCACATTATTTCAAAAGAAGGTACTGTTGTGGATCCTTCTAAGGTAGAAGCTGTCAAGAATTGGAGTCGGCCAACGACTGTATCTGAAGTAAGAAGCTTTCTGGGTCTAGCTTGTTATTATAGGAGATTCATTAAAGACTTCTCAAAAATTACGGTTCCTTTAACTAGGCTTACAAGAAAAGAAAATCCTTTTGTCTAGTCAAAGGACTGTGAAAAGAGCTTTCAAAATCTCAAGAATCATCTTACTACAGCTCCTATTTTATCACTACCGGTGGAGGGTGGTGGATTTGAAGTATATACGGATGCATCTAGTATTGGCTTAGGATGTGTCCTCATGCAGAATGGAAAGGTGATCTATTATTCTTCAAGACAACTGAAACGGCACGAGGAAAACTATCCTGTGCATGATTTAGAATTGGCAGCAGTTATTTTCTCCTTGAAAATTTGGCGTCATTATCTTTATGGAGAAAAGTTTACGGTCTACTCAGACCACAAGAGCTTGAAATACTTATTCTCTCAAAAAGAGCTTAACATGAGGCAGAGGAGGTGGTTAGAATACCTCAAAGACTTCGATTTTGCTATTCAGTATCATCCTGGCAAAGCTAATGCTGTAGCAGATGCACTCAGCAGAAAACCAATGGGTATGCTATTAAGTCTTATGATTAGTGTGACTAACCTTGTTCCTCAATTTGCTCAGTTGAACTTATATATTGACATAAAGGAAAAAGATTGTTTCATAGCTAATATCCGAGCTCCACCTACATTGATAGAAGATCTGGTCAAGCTACAAAATGATGATCCTATATTACTGGAAATTAAGGCCAATGTTGAACAAAGGCCAGATTTTTCTATTTCCAATGACGCAAGATTATTATTTAAAGGCCGAATATATATACCAGATCATGAGGCTACAAAGAAACTGATCCTAGATGAAGCACATAATTCCAAATACACAATTCATCCAGGAGGAATAAAGATGTATCAAGATCTCAAAAGAAATTTCTAGTGGCCCAATATGAAGAGAGCAATAGTTGATTTCGTGTCTCGTTGTCTCACTTGTCAACAAGGAAAAGCCGAACATTTTAGACCCGCAGGTAAATTGCATCCTTTGAATATTCCCGAATGGAAATGGGAGAGTATAGGGATGGACTTTATTATGGGTTTACCCAAGACCAGAGGTGGACACGATGGTATATGGGTAATCATAGACTAATTGACTAAATTCACGCATTTCATACCAATCAAGAGTCGATGGTCTGTGGATATTCTAGCAGCAATATACATAAGAGAGATTGTCAGATTACATGGTGTCCCAGTCACTATTATATCTGATAGAGATCCTCGATTCACATCACAGTTCTGGAAAGGTCTAAAACATTCACTAGGGACTAGATTGAATTTCAGCACAGCTTTTCATCCACAAACTGATGGTCAAACAGAAAGAACAAATCAGGTGGTAGAAGACATGCTCAGGGCTTGTGTCATTGATTTTGGAGGAAGTTGGCATGATCACTTGCCTCTGGTAGAATTTGCATATAACAACTGGAGAGGGGGATTTCCGCAGCCCGCCACAAAGGCAGCCCAACAAGACCCACAAGGTCCAACCAGGCGAGCCCACCCGAGTGATAGCCCACCGGGCCCACTCAGGGAAGAAAAGCCCAATAAATAAGACTCGAGGAACTAACTCTCCCCGGTGGCCTTCTAGGCTCGGAGGGCCCGAGGCAACGGTCAGGTCCCAAGGAAGGTCCGGCCTAAAGCCCTCTCCCCGTCCGAGAGAGATAGGCTCCAGCCGACCTATCCGACCCCACCCTCGCCGGGCCATGCCTATCGCTCGGACATGAGCTAGCATCCCCGAGGCTCGGTAAGGCCGGTTGATTATCCACATGTGCAGCCGTTCAGAGTCCTCCGCCAGCGGGAGAGTCAGGGGAGCCGCCGGACTCCAAGGGGATAACGTTCCCACGATCAGGCCATGAAAGCCCCCGTTAAAGACGTAACTCCCGCCGGGAACCCCTCAGCTTACAGGACTCGTGAAGGCGGCGCACTATTTAAGCAAGGGATACCCTCCGAAAGAAGGTAAGATGAACAAAGCATTCACACACCCTAAGCTCCTGAGCACGATTCGCTTCACCCTTTGGTGGAGAGAATTCTCGCGCATCAGCTCTCTCCTCCCCCCATTATTGCTTCCACCATAGCTCTACTGACTTAGCCATCGGAGGGTTTTCCCCCAGGGAGATCCCCTGGGCCCTCTGATACGTTTCCCTCTCTTGCAGATTCATCTTCTGGTGATCCATAGCCCGCTCAGGATCCAGCGCGAGATCTCGCCTCTTCATCTGGCGCCGTCTATGGGAAACGCTCGAAAAGTCGAGATGGTGAGAAGAAGCTCAGGGAGGAGATTCGCCGGTGGGGCAGGTAAGGCTGTGGCGGTGGCTGGAGGCGCCCCCTCTAGGGTCTCACAGAGCCCCCCCTCCAACGCCAGCATCCCCACCAACAGGCCACCACCACCCCCCCCGGCGGAGATAGGGGCACCCCTCGACGTTGGCGCCAACGCCTTCCAGGCCCTCAACGAAAAGATGGACGTCCTCGTGGAGCTCATGAGGGCCCAGGCGGCTAGGGACGCAAGGTCCCGCGCCCCGTCAGGAAGTCCCCCTCGAAGGAGTGCGACGCAGCACACCGCCAGAGGCCGCTTCACCCTCCGCGGCCGACAGCTCCTCCGCAACGACGTCGGAGGACCCTCGCAAGCTCCGCCTGCGGAGCAAGAGGCTTCCTCCACGCCGAGGAGAGGGAAACAGGGGGCGAGGCCGCCGCGCCCGGGCACTAGTGCCCCGGGAGACTGCCAAGATTCCCCCCCCCCAGCCCCACGGTGCGACTGTAGCCAGAGCTATCCCTCCGGCTGTGAGATTTCGAGAGACGGTTCACAGAGCAAGAGCGCGCCCTCCGCGCCCTGCAGAGGACCTCTCTCCCGGAGGATGAGGAGAAATCCCCTTTCTCCGAGTACATCTTGAAGGCAGAGGTCTCTCCCAGAGCCTCCATTCCGACCTTCAAGCTCTACGACGGCCAGGGCGACCCAGCCGACCACTACGATAGCTTCGACGCCCTGGTGAACCTTCATGGAACGCCGGATCCCATCAAATGCTGAGCCTTCGCGGCCACCCTGGTCCAAGGTGCTCAGGCATGGTTCCGGGCCCTCGCCCCTGGGTCCATCCGAGACTTCAGGCAATTCGGGCGAGTTTTCAAGGAGAGTTTCACCGGCAGCGCCCCCCAAGGTCAGTGGCGGGGCTCCTGGCCCTCAAACAGGCGAAAGGGGAGAGGCTCCGGACTTACGTCCACTGATTTAAATCGGAAGCCCTCAGGATCCCCCGCCTGGATGTGGCCTCAGCCACAACCGCACTGACCGGGGGCACCCGGGACGAGAATCTCCGCCACGAGCTTGTCCTCCACCCTCCCTCGACCCTTGCCAAGCTAGTGACTCTGGCACTGTGCCACGCCGAGTGCGAAGAAGTACTCAGCGCCTGCCGAGACGCAACCGGCTCGGGTCGGGAGGGGGACAAGAAGCGGACCTCCGAGCCAAACCCTGGCTCGGGTAAGAAGCGCGATCGAGAAGGAGAGCACAAGAGATAGTAGAGCGGTACACCCCCTTGACCGCGCCAGTCTACGAGATCTATGAAGACATCAAAGACTCGGGACTTCTCCGCCAGCCCGAGCCAATGAGGTCAAAAAACCGCAAGCGAGACAAGCATTGCCTATTCCACGGCGACCACGGGAACCACACCGGAGATTGCCATCAGCTCCAGGACGAGATCGAGCGCCTCATCCGTCTGGGGCACCTAGCCCGATTCACGATCGGGCACAAAGAAGACCGAGACGCCGTAGAGGAGATCGGCAACGCCCCCCGAGGGGTTCACATCAACGTCATCTCCGGAGGAGCGGCATCGGGCGGCGACACCAGTCGAGGGAGGAAACGTCATGCCGAGCGAGCCAGCCGAGCCTTAGAGCCCCCCAGAGGCCCGCCGATGGAGCCCCAGGTCATAGTCTTCTCCGACCAAGACCTGGAACGGCTGAGCACCCCACATGACGATGCCCTCATTATCTCGGCCACGATAAATCACTGTAATGTAGACAGGATTTTGGTTGATAATGGGAGCGCCCCCGATGTATTATCTTATGACTGTTTTCTCAAGATGGGGGAAGACCCATCCAAGCTCCGCCCGATCCGAACGCCCCTTTGCGGGTTTAATGGCCTGGCCACCTACCCCGAGGGAGCCCTAAGCCTGCCGGTCACTATCGGCACCCCACCCAAAACTGTTACGGTCATAGTGGACTTCATAGTGATTAAAGGTATGATAGCGTACAACGCCATTTTCGGCCGAAAAATTCTCAGCCGAATAAAGGCCGTACCATCTACCTATCACCAAAAAATGAAGTTTCCCACCAAAAACGGGTTGGGGGAAGTCCGAGGTAACCAGGCCACGGCTAGAAGGTGCTACAACATCTCGGTGGAAGCCTCAAGGCCGGACGGGAAGGATAAGGTCCCCAGGGGAGTCGAAGGAAGAGATGTGACCACCGAGCCCGGTGGCGAGTTATTAACGGTATTCTTGAACGACGACCCGGCCCTAGGAGTAAGGATCGGCGCCGACCTACCACCAAAGGAACAACAACAATACAAGGAGTTTCTTTCTGAGTACGTTCGGGTCTTTGCTTGGTCCGATGATCAACTCCCCGGTATACCAGAGGAGACTGTGACGCACAAGCTCAACCTCGATACCACCGTGCGACCCGTACAGCAGCGGAGAAGGAAGCATGCGCCCGAGAAACAGGCGATCATCAAGGCGCAGGTCACCAAGGGACAAGAAACTGGTCTTTTCAGACCGGTCCTGTACCCAACGTGGCTAGCCAACGTCGTCCTGGTGCCGAAGACTACAGGCAAGTGGCGAATGTGCGTAGACTTCACCGATCTGAATAAGGCCACCCCCAAGGACTGCTATCCGCTACCGAGCATCGACCAATTGGTTGACTCAACCTCGGGCAACGAGATACTCAGTTTCCTGGATGCCTATTCGGGTTATCATCAGATCCGAATGAACCCTGAAGATGTCGAGAGGACCGCCTTCATCACCGACTACGGTGTGTACTGCTACACCCGGATGCCCTTCGGATTGAAGAATGCTGGAGCCACATACCAGCGACTGGTCAACCATATGTTCGAGGGACAGTTAGGTCGGAACGTCGAGGCCTACATCGACGACATGCTCGTCAAGACCCCGAGGGCCCAAGACCACTTCACCGACCTCGTCGAGACTTTCGGCACCCTCCTGAAGTACTGCATGAAGCTCAACCCCGCCAAGTGTGCCTTTGGAGTAAGATCCGGGAAGTTCCTGGGTTTCCTGGTCACTCAGCGAGGGATCGAAGCCAACCCCGACAAGGTCCAGGCCATCCTGGACATGCGCCCGCCCACGTGCATTAAAGACGTCCAGCGTCTGACGGGGCGTGTCGCTGCTCTCAGTCGTTTCCTGTCCCGTGCGGCCGAACGATGCCTGCCCTTCTTCAAGCTGATGAGGGGGCTCAAGATAGCATCTGCTACGTTCGCATGGTATGGGGAATGCCAGACAACGTTCGTCGAGCTCAAAGAGTTCCTGGCTTCACCCCCGGTGCTTTCCAAGCCCATCCCGGGCGAGGTCTTGTTGCTCTATCTCTCGGCAACGCCATCAACGGTCAGCTCGGTCCTAGTCAGAAATGACTCGGGGGTCGAGAGGCCGGTCTACTACTCCAGCAAGGTGCTCAACGAGGTCGAGCGGAGGTACCCCGCAACCGAGAAACTCGTGCTAGAGTTGGTTACCTCCACAAAGCGCCTCCGACCCTACTTCCAGGGGCATCCCATCACCGTGCTAACCGGCGAGCCACTGAAGAAGATTATGGCCCATCCCGAAGCCTCGGGGCGACTCGTCAAATGGGCCATCATGCTCGGGGCCTACGACATCTCGTATCGGCCGCAATCAGCTATCAAAGAACAAGCGCTCGCCGACTTCATCGCCGAGAGCACCGTTCTGGTCGAGGACAGGCCTCCGACGGCAACCGGGCCAACCTGGAAGCTGTTCGTCGATGGATCATCCAACTCGGTCGGTAGCGGCGCAGGGATCCTCCTAAAGTCCCCCGAAGGAATAGAGTTGCAATACGCCCTAAAGTTCAACTTTCTGGCGTCCAACAATGCTTCCGAGTACGAGGCCCTTATCTCGGGAGCCCGCATGGCCCGACGGTTGGGGGCCGAGCGAGTCAGGATCCACACCGACTCCCAGCTAGTTGCAATCCAGGTCAATGGCGAGTACGAAGCTCGGGAGGTACCTATGATCAAATACCTACAGTTGGTCCGGAGCCTGGCCCAGCAGTTCGAGGAGTTCGAGGTAGTCTGAATAGCTCGGGAGCAAAACTCTCGGGCGGACGCCCTCTCCCGACTGGCCTCCTCCCTAGACCCGGAAGGTACACGATCGGTCCTCCTAGAAGAGCTAGAGCGCCCGAGCATAGACTCGGAGCTCCTCGCCATTGACTCGGCCACTCCCGGTGATTGGCGCTCCCCCTACCTGTCCTGGCTACGGGACTCCCGGGAGCCCTCCGACCCTCGGGAAGCCCGCCGAATGAAGTACCAAGCTCGGCGCTTCGTCATCCTCGACAACGCTCTCTACCGAAGATCGTTCTCCGGGCCCCTTCTGAAGTGTCTCGGTCCCGACGAAGCAAGCCAAGCTATTGAAGAGATTCATCAAGGCCTGTGCGGAGCACATTCAGGAGGTCGGTCGCTGGCCAAAATCCTGCTAAGGTGGGGGTACTGGTGGCCGACCCTACAGCGCGACTGCACGGCTTACGCACAACATTGCGACCGTTGCCAGCGGTTCGACCACTTGGTCCATCAGCCGGCCACGGAACTTATCACCCTTACCGAGCCCTACCCTTTCTCTCGGTGGGGGATCGACATCCTTGGGCCATTACCAACGACTCAATCCCAGAAGAAGTTTATCATCGTCGCCATCGACTACTTCACCAAGTGGATCGAGGCTGAAGCAACAGCAAGGATCACCGAGACAGTCGTCTGGGGTTTCGTATGGAAATCGATCATCTGTCGCTTTGGCATCCCCCGAGTGATAGTGAGCGATAACGGGCGGCAATTCGACTCTCGGTACTTCCGAGACAGATGCGCCGACCTAAATATTCGCAACCACTTCACTTCGGTCGCCCACCCTCACGCCAACGGGCTGGTTGAAAATGCCAACAAGACCATCTTGAAGGGCATAAAAACCAGACTCGGCAAGGCTAAGGGTAGCTGGCTCGAGGAACTGCCTAGCGTACTATGGTCGCACCGAACGACCCCCAGGACGGCAACCGGTGAGACCCCTTTTCAGCTGGTATATGGCACCGAAGCCGTCGTTCCGTTAGAGATCGCCAATCCATCTCTCCGAGTGATCAGCTTTTCGCCCGAGGCAAACGAGCAGAAGTTACTCGAGAACCTCGACCTGGCAGACGAACTCCGAGAGATCGCGAACGTCCGAGCTACGGAATACCAGCGCGCCTCACTCGGTACTACAACACCAAGGTCCGAGGCAGACAATTCCAACCAGGGGAATTCGTCCTCTGGAAGACTGAAGCCTCTCGACCACTGGAGGCGGCGGGCAAGCTATCCCCCAACTGGGAAGGCCCCTACCGAGTGATCGAGACGCTCGGGAAAGGTGCGTACAGGTTAGCCACAATGGAAGGGGAACCCATTCCCCGGACATGGAACGCAACCACACTACGCAGATTTTATTTCTGAAAACTGTATCAACAAATCGGGTAAAATAAACCCCCTTTTTTGCATTCATTCACGATAACTATTGATACATCAGAAAGGCAACTGCCAGTACATTACATAGTGAAAAGAAAAAATCCATCTAGCACCGCGGCAAACGGCCATCGCCCGGCCGACCCGGTCTTGACCTTCTCGCATCCAGCCACTGACTCTGCCTCGCGTAGAAATTGGCTCGGACAAGAGATGGTCGACCCAGTTGGCTCGGGTGGACCGTGACAAAGGTGACAGAGGGACAGCAAGGAGAAGGCCACCTTTCACGCGAGGAAGGCTACCTTCCAAGTTGGCAACAACCTGGAAAAAGGAGCGCCGTGAAGGTCTCCTCTCTGCCAAACTACCAACTCTTTGGAGGCGAACAGAAAGCAAGCAGCCCTCGAAGAGTGAAGGAAATGAAGAACAAAAGAGAGAGAAAGAGGCTACGGACAGGGGTGAGGAAGGAACTAGAGCCGCCTCCTCCCCTCCCACGGAGGGGAATGGCGGCCGACATCCCTAACTCCCCCGTCCGCCCTCCATCTCGGCGTCCGCCCGGAAGCCTCGCCGGAGCCAAGAGGAGGCAAACGGCGTGCCCCCGCACGTCGAAGCCCTCTCCAGATCCGCGCGGCGACCGTTGGACCCGTCTCATGCACGCGCGGTGACCGTGGGACCCGACCGATATTCCAGGACAGCTGGAACCGGCCGCTCCCCGTCGTCTGCGGCGTCATCTTCTGAAGGGTCCTCCATGCTCCGATCGCGGCGGCGCAACGCAGAGCGAAAACGAGGGAACAAGAGCAGACTGCCGGCGAGAGTCCTAAGTGTTAAAAGGGAAGGAGCACCCTTCGGTCCTTTTTATAGGCCAAGGGAGGCCACACGCCTTAAATGACTCCCCCCTCGAAAACACGCTACAGGACCTCCCCTGGAAGGTCACCTCCAATTCCTCGGCCCCCGCCCTAGCGGGATTCACGAAGCGCCTCGACTTTCAAAGCATGGTGGAATGAAAGGATGCCCCACCAGAAGTCTCCCGAATCGGCATGCGAAAACGGGGCAGAAAATATTGGCACCTTCCAACTACCCCCGATACGCCAGCCAAATCACGGCAAAGATAGCGATCAAACAAAGTAAGTCCTTTATTGCCTCCCATAAGGAAAGACAGACAAAAAGGGGAAGGGGCAAAATAAAACAAATTACATCAGGCCTCGGGCCCACCTTGAAGCTCGGGAACAACAGTAGGGGACGCGTCACCCCCGGTACCTTCGGTGACGGCCGGCCCGGACACTGACCTCGCCTGTGCGAGAACTGTCCCGGTCGTGAGCCCTCCTGGAGCCTCCGGAGTTGGTGACCCCGCTGGAGGTGACTCCTCCGGTTCTTCCCCGGCCGAAGATGAGGAGTTGGAAACTGACTCATCCGAGTCATAACTCTGGCCGTAAGGAAAATCGCCCCCGGCAAGGTGCTCATTGGCATAGCTCATCGCCCGGCGATAGCCCTGCCTGAATCCCTTTCGAGCACCCCGGCGGAGCGCTACCTCGTAGTAGGGTAGGGCAGCTTCAATCAGGTCAGCCGAGTAAGCTTCCGAGCCTTTGTAGCGCTCGATCGCCTCCGCCTCGACCTGCCCGTCCCGAGCCCCCTCCGCCTCAGCCGCACGCTCTTCCGCCCTCGCCAGACGCTCCTCTAGCTCGGTCATCCTCCGCTCGGCTTCGATCGTCCGACCCTCCGCCCGGGCTCGGTCCGCCTCGGCCTCAGCGCGAAGGCGCTCCACGTCCTCCTCCCGATCCTGTAGCTCGGCACGCTCACGCTCCCAGAGGCCATCCAGCTCGATGTGACGTTGACGCTCATCTTCTAGACGTTTACTCTTCCTCTCGAGCGATTCTTGGGCCCTTGCTAGCTGCTCAGCCAGCGCCTCGGCTTCCCGTCGGCTCGACCATGCCAACTCCCTGAATGCGAAGAACTCCCGCCGGAGCCCCTCATGCTCCCCCTCGAGCCGGGCTAGTTTCCCCTCGCATCCACCAAGGGTCCAGGCGAGCCTCGACCGCTCCGCCTCCGTCCGGGCGTGCGCCTCCGCCATCACGGCCGCTGTCCGAGCTATGACCAGGCCACCCTCCATCAGGATATCAAGGACCCCGGCGGGAGTGCTGCGCCTTTCTCCCCCCCTCGTCCTCTCGGCGATCGACCGGCAGAGCCGGTACAAGTCGCCCGAGATACCAAGCCTGACCAGAGGTTCCGGCAAAGGGGACTGCTCCACCCTGGGCACCACGCCAGAAGACCCTGTTCGGGCAGCGAAGCTAACCGCCCCGCGCGCCACGGTCGGTTGGGGTTGCAACGCCTCCCCGGGCGAACCCCCACCCTCGACCGGCGCCGCGGGATCAACCGCACCAGACACTGCCGGCACTTGGGGTTGCGACGCCCTCGCGGGCGAACCCCCATCCGCGCTGACCAATCCCTCGGTCCCAGCGCCGGCCACACCGGCACCGGCCCCCTCTGCCCCCACAGAAGGGAGAGCCGACCCATCACCTCCCTCTGCGGGGCCCCTGGTCTCCTCGGCCCCCTCTCGCCTGGCGGAAGGGAGAGCCAGCCCGGAGGTGTCGGCCCCATCCTGCCCCCGAGGGGGGAGCACCGCCGAGCCAGAATCGCCCCCGACGGCTGTAGGAAAGCCGGCTTTCTTGGCCCTTTTCCTGGCCTTCGCGGCCTCCCGCAACTTCCCCGCCAAGAGATCCTTGCGCTTCAGGCCGGTCGATCGAGAAGTCCCCTCGGGGGCTGCCCCCTTGCCCTTATCTCGGGCATGGACGCGACCCACCGGGGCATCAGGCTCATCGGCTGCTGAGTCATCTCCCAGATCGATGACCTCGGCCGCCTCCTCCAGAGGCTCCCGCCTCACGTCTGCAACAAGAAGAAGTCCCAGTCAGGAGGAGGAAAAGAGCTACCACCCCCGAAAAAGAGCCTCAAGAGCTGTACCTGTCGACGTCAACCGTGAGAGAAGACACCGTTCGATGTTCTCCGGCGTCACCAGCTCCTCGATCGATTGACGGTTCTCCAGCAGACGGGCAGCCTGCTGCTCCACGTGGGGAGGGAACTCCTCCTGGCGAGGGGGCAGATTCGGGTGAAAGTTGGGCGAGGTCTGGCATCTCCAGATCTCGTCCGTCGCCACCGCCTTCACCCAGAAGAATTGGGTCTTCCACCCCTTGTGCGAGGAGTCCTTCGCCGCAAGCGAGATGCAGCTCCTATTCCTCCACGCCTGGATGAAGTAGAAGCCTTTCCCCGCCAACGGGTGCGCTTTCAAGTCAAAAAAGAAGTGGAAGAGGTCCAAGGAAGGAAAAATGTCGTGCTGACGATAAAGAATCCGGAAGGCAGAGAGTAGCAGATATGAATTGGCCACCAACTGAATAGGCGCCAACCGGAAAAAATTAAGAAGCTGCAGCACGAAAGGATCGAAAGGGAGCCGAAATCCACTCTTCCAAGCCAGAAGGAAGGTGCAAATGTGCTCATCACGATCATCCAGACTCGTCTCGTATGGAGTGGCGGCAACAAAGCTGTATCTGAGAGGCAGGCGGAAACTATGCTCCAGCCTCTGCACCTCCGCTTCCCCCAACTCACTACTGTTGGGGACGAGTTCCCGCCTCACCGACACAAGCTCCGAACTCCGATCCGCCATCGAGTCAGGAGGAGATCCCTCGTACGAGCTCGAAGACTCCGAGGGAGAAGGAAGTTGCCGAACCGCCTCTGCGGTTATCCTCGCCAACTCCTCGAACGCCGCCGCAAGGCTCCGCGTCTCCGCTGTGCTCTCACGGCGCATCAAGAAGCAAGGAAAGCCTAAAACCCTGGAAGCCTAGAACGATGAACAGCGCCCCCTAAAAATCCCTGAGGGTGGCGGTGCGCCGTTCCATGCTCCGAGAAAAAGGGGGGCCCCTTCGTTTCGAATCCGTCAGGATCATCATTACGGGCCTCGGCGACCGCTATAAGCGGCTCCATAACGCCAACGGAATTCCACCCACCTGAGCCACGCCGGTCCAAAGCCTCGAAAAACTACTCATCCGAGCCTCCTTGGCTCGGGAGTAGGTGGGGGACAAGTGGAGAGGGGGATTTCCGCAGCCCGCCACAAAGGCAGCCCAACAAGACCCACAAGGTCCAACCAGGCGAGCCCACCCGAGTGATTGCCCACCGGGCCCACTCAGGGAAGAAAAGCCCAATAAATAAGACTCGAGGAACTAACTCTCCCCGGCGGCCTTCTAGGCTCGGAGGGCCCGAGACAACGGTCAGGTCCCAAGGAAGGTCCGGCCTAAAGCCCTCTCCCAGTCCGAGAGACATAGGCTCCAGCCGACCTATCCGACCCCACCCTCGCCGGGCCATGCCTATCGCTCGGACATGAGCTAGCATCCCCGAGGCTCGGTAAGGCCGGTTGATTATCCACATGTGCAGCCGTTTAGAGTCCTCCGCCAGTGGGAGAGTCAGGGGAGCCGCCAGACTCCAAGGGGATAACGTTCCCACGATCAGGCCATGAAAGCCCCCGTTAAAGACGTAACTCCCGCCGGGAACCCCTCAGCTTACAAGACTCCTGAAGGCGGTGCACTATTTAAGCAAGGGATACCCTCCGGAAGAAGGTAAGATGAACAAAGCATTCACACACCCTAAGCTCCTGAGCACGATTCGCTTCACCCTCTGGTGGAGAGGATTCTCGCGCATCAGCTCTCTCCTCCCCCCATTATTGCTTCCACCATAGCTCTACTGACTTAGCCATCGGAGGGTTTTCCCCCAGGGAGATGCCCTGGGCCCTCTGATACGTTTCCCTCTCTTGCAGATTCATCTTCTGGTGATCCATAGCCCGCTCAGGATCCAGCGCGAGATCTCGCCTCTTCAACAACAGTTATCAAGCAAGCATACAAATGGTACCTTTTGAAGCTCTGTATGGAAAAAGCTGTATATCACCAATATGTTGGAATGAAATAGGGGAAAAGCAATTTTTAGGCCCCGACCTTATAAGGGACTCTACAGAGAGGATCAAACTCATTCAGGAGAGGATGAAAATGGCGCAAGATAGGCAAAAGTGTTATGCCAACAACCGAAGACGTGACTTGGAATTTCAGGTTGGAGATCATGTATATCTGAAGGTTTCTCCATGTCGTGGTATTCGAAGATTTGGCATTAAAGGAAAGCTAACTCCTAGATTTATTGGCCCATTTGAAATTCTCGAAAGGATTGGTGAAGTGGCTTACAAACTAGCTTTACCTCCACAACTAGCAGGAGTTCATGACGTATTTCACGTCTCTATGCTGAAGAAATATGTATATGACCCTGACCACATTATCACTTATGACAATCAAGAAATTCAGAAGGACATGACGTACGAACAAACGCCAACAAAGATTCTGGAACAAGAAGTGCGTCAATTAAGAAATAAAGTTATTCCTATGGTCAAGATTCAATGGAAGAAAAAATGGCCATACGAAGCAACATGGGAAACCGAAGCAGCCATGTGGAAAAGATTTTCAGAACTATTTAACTGTAAGTAGGGGAGGGTGTAGTGCCCCAGAATTTATATAAATAATTTATGAATTATAAAATAATTTTCTGGCATTTATATAAAGGACTAAATATATTTAAAGGGATTATTGAATTAATAAGACCTTATAAAGCCCAATTGGATTGAAATAATTAACCTAGTCTATCTAATTATTATCCAAAAGGTTTAGGGACCAAGCCCATTAAGTTTGGCCCATGTTCTAGAAGGGTACTTAGCTTATTCACGTATTTTAAGGATAAATACTATTTTTATAAAATAATTATATGGATAATTAACCAAAAGAGTTTGATTAATATTGAACTCTATACACGTTGAGTGTAACGGTCTATCGGGCGACCGCCACAGCCATGTAACGCACCTATGGACGACCGTTACATCCTGCAGTTCCGTGAAGCGAAAAAACAAGCCAAAAGATTGGATTTTTGCTAACTTATCTTTTAGGGATCGAGATAGGAAGACTTATAGAGGTGTTAAGGACTCTTAGAAGTTGATCTAAGCTTTAACAAGGACTCTAAAATCGATCTAATCTTCAAACCCTAGCCAAAACCCTATAAATAGGACTTAGTCCTGAACTGAGCGACCCTTACTTTTGGCTCGTGAAGAATCAAGGTAAGGAGTCATAATTTCATGTAAGTTCTTTAGAAGATTTTGTTTAGTATACTTTAGACTAATAGCCCTCCAAAATTTCATGCTAGGAGACCAAGCAACTAAAAAGATTGAAGCTTCCCAAGTTGCTGATTTACCACAAGAAGAGCAAGGATCAAAGGGTAGCACCTAGCATCAAATTCGAAGTTTAAAGGTCTTAGAAGAGGTAGGTTATCTCATAAACGGCAAAAACAACATGTTAGGGATAAAAGCCCTCTGATTTTGCTTGATTACAAGCACTTTAGCTCATGGATTTCATGTTTTAGTAGAGACATGCATATATCTATATTCTTAGCCTTAACTAAATTAAAAAGAAACTTCCTTGTGAAATTCACAGAGAACCCATGCATGATATTCGTTTAGCCTTCATTCTATCATGTGGGAAATTATATGTATGATTTTCAGATATGATGCAAGTTGAACTTAGGTCATTGTTAATTATTACTGTCAGTAGAGGCTCTGACGGATCAGGGTAGATATAACGGCCTTACGACCGACTGTGACACACTCTGTTATGTTTTTATTTCCCTGTTGTCTCTAACGCACCAGGACAAGAGCGTTACATTACTGTAACGTCCCTCGATAGACCCTCACAAGCACTGTGACGCTCTCATGTTAGACTGTTAGACTCTGTGTTCTATCAGCCCATGACAGAATAGTAACCAGTTAAGTTAACTTATAAATAACCCTAGTTAGCTAAGTTTTGACATGTTATTATTTCAAGTTTACTTACTAATTCATATTGTAATCTGCATGATCTAGGCATCTTGAACTATTTTAAGTTATGTTAATTTTATGTGCCAAAACTTTATAGTTTTGTAATTAAAAACATGATTTTCCAATGTTGTATTGACGGAGTTTATCTTGCTTTCACGATGTTACATATTTTTCCTCTATCTATAGAGTCATTTTCTTTAAGTACATGGCACATACTCCGGTATGTTACCCATTAGTTCACTTTGCACTATAGGAACATTATTCTTGGACATGAGGACCTCTCTATTGGATATTCCTTCCAATGGACTAGGAAATCTTGTTTCAAGGCCTCCGTAATTCTCCGCGAGCCTGGGATTCCCACTAGGATGCCGAGTTTGTTGTACCATTAAAACCCATTTGATTAGATTACACTATCGATGTTTTCTGGTTCTGGCTATGTAACGGACCTATACTGGACCGTCAGGAGGATCTAACGGCCCACTATACGACCGTCACACTTCACTGAGTCTATTTTATTAGTTCTAGATTCAGACTAATGTAACGGCCCAGAACTAGACCGTCACATCATGTAACGGCCCAGTACACAACCGTCACACTACATGAGTACTTAACCTAAGGTTTGACCCAAGGGTTGATATTTCAAGGTTTCTAGATGACCCTTGATAATCTAGAACTTATCATATTGCTTAATAGACTTAATATAATAAATGAAAGTTAAGAAATATACCATTATGCTACCAATTTATTTTATGAGCATAACATTGTTTAATGTCATTCTTGATTCTTCATATTCAAATTGAAGCGTTCATTCATTGATTCTTATTATCTTGAATTTATTTGAACTTATATTCTTGGCCATACTTTATTGTCATGCGTGGATAAAGCTTGATTTATACTTGAAGATGCGATCGAGCACTGATTGTGTTCAAGGGCTCTATGCTAGTCCCCTCGGCTGATTGTCGGAAACATACTATTTTATAAACCATGGGGTATGATGCTACTGGCGTCGCATTACGCTGGGAGTACTTTCTTTATAAATAAGTGAATTATCCACGGCTCGTGAAGTGAAAATTCACAACACGATGCAGCATGATTGATTCTTGTACATGACCTTCTTCCTTACTATTCCACAGAAATTCACGAAGTACTTGCTCATAAGCAAAAGGTACTGGAGTGATGATTATGTGGCTTGCTAGTACATTCTCGATACATTCTTGTTCATGAAAGGCCAACATCATGTTCTTGTCACATTCTTGCTAGTTCATACTTGCTCTCATTCTATCTTACATGATTATCGGGTTACTTGGTTTAATCGCGTGATCATCGCATTGCATGATTTTACCTTATTCTTTAGAGCAAAAATGTTAATTACTTTAATAGTGCCTTCATGTTGATGCGAAGATACCTACTGGGCAAGTGTGCTCATTACCTATTTCTAATCTTTTTCAGGAAACGGAAGTGAGTCGGGTTCGGATTCGGAAGGTTTAAGTAGCGGATCCGAGAGTGAATAAAGAATGAGCGAAGACTTAGGAAGTCTACATTGTTTAGATCGAGTCAATGTAATTTCATATTTCTTGAGTCTAGTAGAGTGAAAGATGATGGAAAAATAATTGTATTTGACTATTAATCATTTATGAAATAAAGTTGGAGTTTGATTAAATACTGTGCAATTGTATTTATATGTGTGATTGTATTGTGCTCTGATCATTCTTTCTTGTGAGAGGCTTACCATGCCGGCTGTTCGCGCTCCCCGAGTTAGTCTTCCGCTGTAATAAAGGCTCGGGGCGTGACAGAACGTGCTGTCCACAGATCTACACTTCTATTGTTGGCCTGCGCGACTCGGCGAAACTCACTGCTGCGATCACTCCCGACGTCGGATCGACGCGAAAGTGGTACCGTTGGAAAGCTCTCTCAAAGATCTTCAACCAAGCACTGGGTCAAAAAAATTGGGGGCTCTGTATTTTTCGTGGTTGATTTTACAAGGGACTGACTGACTGACTCAGAAAACTCAGGACAGATATATGTTTTCCTGATAACTTGCATTGACCGTGACTCAAACCACAGATCTGGAACTTAGACTATTCACAAAAGTTGTAGAGGGGGAAACAAGGAAGACGGAGATAATTTTTATTTGATTTTTGGTTGAGGTTTCGAGTTTTTGAGGATTTTATACTAGCTGGGGGTCGAATCTGAACTGCACAAGACATAACAGATTTGGGAAAAGACAACAATTTTTAAAAATCGGAAAAGGACTCCAGAAATTCCAAGAAAATTCTTGGATGATGGGGGTGGTGGACAGAACTCCCAATAAAATTGGTGACTTAAGAAAATAAGGTGAAGGGGGTCGAAACGTGGAAACACAGGGTTGCTGTGACAGGATTTGAACAGTAGACAGAATTGGAAGGTGGGGAAACATGAAAATGGAAAAATAGAAAATGAAGGGTAAATGACTGGATTTTTTTGTGGAGTCTGGGGTGGACGTGGATGACTTACCTTCCAAGTTTGGACTCGATCTGAGCTCCTGATGGAGAGATAAAATTCAAGCTTTGAGGCTCTGTCCTGATGTAGATAGAACTCCAGCGATGATGGCGACAGCGCGATGGCGGCGACGGCAGAAACAGAATTCAGAGGATAAGAGGGAGAGATAGAATGGGTCTCACACCCTAGAATGGCAGAATTCCATGTGCAAGAGGGGGGAGGAGAGAGGAGGAGGGCACACCCTTCTTTGGCTCCAACCAAATTCATAATTTTTTCATCATTCATCATTAATTCCTTACAAAAGTTTATATAGAAGGGGGAGGGGGTTGGAATTTCGTGGGAGAGAGGGGAGGGGTAGCATTTTCTTCCCCCATGTGGTCAATTGGCCTAAAAAAATAAAATACAAAATATCATTTTAATGGGGGGGCACCCCCTTGACTTAGGGGGAGGCATCTTGGACATTTTTCACCCATTGTCCCCTTGACTTGTCCAAGAAGGAAAGAATCCCTCTAGAAGCCACCTTGGCATTTGACCAGCCCCACGTGGACCCCTAGGGCTTAGGTGGACCAATGGAGAAGGAGTGAGGGCCCCCTTGCTGGACCTACTACACTTTTGCAAATAAACCCAAAGATCCTTAGGGAATGACATATTAGCTTATAAAGCCTTACAATTGTAAACATACTTTCCCAAGGATATAATAGCAAACTAAAAGACATAAATGCAAATTAAAAATGTCAGTGCTCTTCCTCTGATGTCCCCATCAATTCTCACCGGCTGCTCATGACGTCGGCGGATCCGTCATCGTACCAGGTTGCGCGGAGTACGCTCCACTTCAAGTAATCGACACCTGCTCATCCCGTATAGATTCGGTATGCTCACGCTGCTGGGGAAAGAAGCTAGAGGTGGACACTCCGGGGTGGGGTCACACTCAAAGGAAGGGAGGCGGCTCAAAAGCTCACTAGGAATCACCGCTTGTCCCTTATGTGACTAGATCCGATATATGACGTAGAACCGATCCCAAAGTCTGACAAGTCTCATACTCGAAAGGGACTAACAACGCGAGCGTACAAAATACCGACTCGACGAGACGTATGCACATGCACTCGACAGACCAACGGTACGAAACAAAGACTGACACATTGTTGCATCCCTACGGTTTTGATGGTGTCTCACACTATAAATCAATCTGTTTCTATCTCTAGATAAATTCATGCTTGATCATTTAGGACAGTGTTGCTCATGCATTTGTGTCTACACATTGCTTGTAGACTGCACAAAGTCCGCACATGGTTACTTTGATGCTGCATCAAGTCTATACATTGCTGCATCGTGTGCTTCAAGCATTTCCAAAGTCTATACACTGTCTAGCACACACGTTCAAAGTCTGTACATTCCAATGGTTGTGCATCGTCTGCATATTGCACACTAAGTCCATACATCACTGCACATGCCTTCCACGAAGTCTGTACATCCCAAGCATAACATAGTACGTGCATGCCTTCTTCAAAGTCTGTACATTCTTCAAGGGCATAGTCCATGCATTCAGATCAAGTCTATACATTGTCTCGCACACACTTTCAAAGTCTGCACATTCCAATGTCTGTACAGCCCTTGCTTAGGTTAAGTCTGAACAAAGTCCATGCAACCCTTTTGCATCATGCACGACAAGTCTGTAAATCGCTGCATGCATCACTTAAAGTCTGTGCAGAGTTCTGCATAGTTTGCATCGGACAAGTCTATACATCGCCGAATGCATTTCTTCAAGTCTGTACATGGTCTTGGCATATGCACACATAAAGTCTATACATCCATCAGTTGATAGTTGATCAAGTCTATACATCCAAAGCCAATGCATTTCACGTCTCACTTAGTGTCTCATGCTATACTGCTAAGTCTGTACATTGGCCAAGTCTGTACAGAGTTTTATTGCACCGTTCATCAAGTCTATACATCGTTGGCTTGTGCATGCATCGTCTTTCAAAGTCTGTACATCGGTCAGTCTCACTCAGCGTCTCACTCAGTGTCTTTGTGCATGGAGCATTCAAGTCTGTACATCATTATCGCTGCATACATCAAGTCTATACATCCGTCTCACTTAGTGTCTCATGCTATACTGCTAAGTCTGTACATTGGCCAAGTCTGTACAGAGTTTTATAGCACCGTTCATCAAGTCTATACATCGTTGGCTTGTGCATGCATCGTCTTTCAAAGTCTGTACATCGGTCAGTCTCACTCAGCGTCTCACTCAGTGTCTTTGTGCATGGAGCATTCAAGTCTGTACATCATTATCGCTGCATACATCAAGTCTATACATCCGTCTCACTTAGCGTCTTCTCGCATTCACGCTAAGTCCATACACTGCATTTGGGCATTGTTCATTATAGCAAGTTTGTACATTGTTTTATCACACACGTAAACGTCAAAGTCTGCACATTCTCTGTTGTCTATGCATCGGTCAAGTCTGTACACAGCTGCAGGCTATTAAGTATGTACAGCCCATGCTCTTCATGCATTCACATAGTCTGTACATCATTTTACGTCGTGCATACTTTGGTTCCAAGTCAATACACTCTCTGCTGAAATGTTTGTGCATCTTCTCACAAGTCTAAACATTGTCTAGTTGCACGCCACACGACATAGCAAGTCCATACATTTCTCCATGCATATGCAAGTCTATACAGCAAGTGTCTATACATTGCCTTGCAGCATGCACGCACACAAAAGTCTACACATTCCTTTCTGTTATGTTCATGCATCATTTGTCAAGTCTGTACATCATCTTATTGACAGCATCTAAGTGCATCCATTTTCAATGTGCATACTTCACTATATGCATACTACATTGCATCCCGCAAGTCTGTACATTAAGGTCGCATGTAGGCATTCAAAGTCTACACATTCTCACATTGTACATACTTGCCTATATGCTGCATCTAAAGTCTGTACACGCCTAGTTCAAAACCCGAACTAACTCGTTGCATCCCTTTCTTCTCTTCCTACAGATTGATTCAAGCTGATGAATGGGCACGTGATCCGAGGTTGGTGCCTGGCACGTGATCCGAGGTTTCTCTGGAAAATGAGGGCACGAGCCCCACTCACGCCACACGAGTGAAGTCATGGAATTCAGGTCGGAAGACTTATAAAAGGATGTCCTCTGCGATCAAAAGAGGTGAACTGGAGGAAAGCTGAGAAAATTAGTGCCTGAGCAGAAGAAGAATAGAGAGAGCCTCCACGTTCCAGAGAGAAGACAGAGAGAAGAATTTGAGAGAATTGATCTGAGAGAAAAGTCTTTGTGAGAGAGAAGTGTCTGTGACTGTGAAGATCTGCTTCTTCGGAAGCTACATTGTTCTTGGTTTTTAGAATCGATTGTCTTGTTTTTCTGTTTTTCACTTCATCTTTCTTATTCCATATTGTTACCCTCCAGTGTTTGGAGGAAGGGAGAGATTCTCCGGTTTCCCTCTAGGCTTCAGAGGAAGGGAGATCTGTGATCTCTGGTTTGCCAGTGACCGACTGTCACTAGCAGTTCCCCTCCGGTTTGGAGGAAGGGAGATTCGTCTCCGGTTCTGGTCTTGCGGGAAGCAAGTCCAGGTGTCAAGCTTCTGTGGGTTGCATAGCTTCCTACATTGTCAGTGATTCCGGTTCAGGCCAAAACTTGTATGTCTTGATTTCTGACCAAAACAACTTGAAATCTAGACTTCAAGATTCACTTCAAGAAATTGTCCTTCTGGTATTATTTTCAATCATTCCTTCTTCTCAACACAAGGGATAAACTGAATGAACAAAGGTCTCGATTTGGTCACTGAGAAACTGGGAGGTTCATCAATGAAATGAAGTTTTTTCCTATGTCATGAGGTGTCAAATGCTTAACAAAAATTGAAAAGAAATGACAATAATATTCTGACCATCACAGAGCAATGGTGGCTAGCTGGTGAGTAACTGGGGACTCTCGCCTCTAATCAAGGTGTTTTCTCATGTCAAAAGCCACAGTTACTAACTCTGATCCTTTAAAAAAAAAGGAGGTAATGAGGTACTCACACTGAGTAACTGGGGATTCAGGCCTCTAATCAAGGTGTCTCCCTAATGTCAAAAGAGTGAATTACCAACTTACTCACTGGTCTTCTTGAAAATAACCTCAAAATCCCTTGTCGTTATACACTTTAAGGACTAAGGGGAAGACCTTTAGGAGGAAGAAGCCATACTCCTTTAGTAAGAACGTTTAATCTAGCAATAATAAGGACAGAAATACTAAGAGAATGACTTGTTTTCATTGCAACAAACATGGACACATGAAAGGGGACTGCCCAGATCTCCAGAAGAAGGGTCCCTACTTTCAGAAGAAGAGCTCAAAGGTGCAGAAAAAGAAGAAGCCACATGCAATGGTCTACACGTGGAGCGATGAGGAAGAAGATCCGGAAAGCACTTCCTCGGAGGAAGATGAAGAAGGAATTTGCCTAATGGCAAATAGCGAAGAGGAGGTAACAAATGTCTTTGAAAATTTTTCTATTGATGACTAGGAAGATGCCTATGCTGAATTATTAGACAAGTTCAATTCACTCAGTAAAGAGCATAGGGTCCTCAAGAGAAAATTCAATACTAATATTGAAGAACTAACCCAAATCAGTGAGAAAAGACTGACATTAAGGAAAGAATTAGAAGAAATGACATCTCTGAGAAAAGAAAATGAAAAGCACAAGGTAGAAAACCAGGAGAGTCACACCCAGCTCAATGAACTCAAAATCAAAATTGAAGAAAGCCTGAAAGAAAATAGAGTGATCTCAGAGAAATATGAAGCTGTTAAGAAAGTGAACACTGAACTCTTAAAAAATTCTGAGTCTCTGCAAAAAGAGCTGGAAGACAAACAGAAGGTTTTGGAAAAATTTGTTCAAGGAAAAATAAGTCTGGATGCTATACTAGGGATACGGGTTAACTTCAATAGGGAGGGTCTAGGCTATGACCCAACTAACAAGAGACCCCTTCAATTCAAAACCACCACCTTCTGCCCAGAGAAGGGAAAAGAGAAGCTGGACACACCATCCAGCTCAAATAGTAGTCAAGGAGCTCAACGTCCGAAAGAAAATTTAACAAACAGTGCTGGTCGACCATTTTAAATGGGAATGAATTTTGTGAAGAACTTCACTAAGCCCACTCACCAGAACCTAGATGGTAGATGGACCAAGCAAGTGGATCAGAATAAAAGCTGGAATTACTACAAACAGATGGGTCCAAACAAGATCTACTGGAGAAATAACTATCATCCTCAAAAATCTGTTAATCAACAAGCTCACAGGAGATATCCAAGGAATGGGAAGCCCAATGACTGGAATAGAGATTACTTCTCCAGACCAGCTGGACATAACCCCAGTTATAATTTCAATAAACCCGAAGTAAAGGTGCCAGAGAAAACCATGTTGAAGCAAATCTGGATTCCTAAACATCTGCTTAGAGATTTGAATAATGTCTTTGGACCCAACTCATCTTGGGTTCCAAATCACTATGCTTGATTTTGATTGTGTAGGTCGGTCTGGCAGCTGAAGACAACAAGTGGTACCTCGACAGTGGCTGCTCCAGGCACATGACAGGAGACCGATCCAAGTTCAGCAAGATAGAGATGAAGGTAGGGGGTCTGGTCAAATTTTGAGGAAAGAACAGAGGTAAGATAATTGGAGTTGGCACAGTAGGTAAGTCTTCCACAAACTCCATTGAAAAAGTTCTACTTGTGGAAGGTCTTCAACACAACCTGATTAGCATTAGTCAATTATGTGACAAGGGTCACAGGGTCGTGTTTGATGACGACTCATGTAAAATTTTTGAAATAAATTTCGATGTGGTTAAATTTGTAGCCAACAGGACTAATAATGTCTACATGATAGACTTGGATGCTGAATCTGAACCTAATCTTTGTTTATCTGCTAATTCTGAAAGTGATGCTTTTGAATGGCATAGACGTCTAGGCCATGCTAGTTTCTCTACTTTAAATAAATTGGTCAAGCATGATTTAGTTAGAGGCATGCCTAGAATTAAGTTCAAATCTATTTCAAAATCATGTGATGCCTGTGCTCTAGGCAAACAGACCAGAAAATCTTTCAAGCTAAGATCTGAGCCATTGTCCTCTAGACCAATGGAACTTCTTCATATGGACCTATTTGGTCCTACAAGGACTCAGAGTCTTAATGGGAATAGGTTTGGCTATGTGATCATTGATGACCACTCTAGATTCTCATGGATCTTTTTCTTAGCCAGTAAAAGCGAGGCTTTTCAAAAGTTTAACCAGTTTTTCAATAAGGTAAAACAAGAAGGAAAATACAAGATTTGTTCAATTCAATCTGACCATGGAGGTGAGTTTGAAAATTCCATATTTTCTGATCTTTGTGAAAGAGAGGGACTAACACACAGGTTTTCTTCTCCAAGGACACCTAAACAGAATGGAATTGTGGAGAGAAGAAATAGAACTATTGTGGAGATGGCCCGAACCATGCTGATTGAGAGTCAATTACCAAGGAAGTTCTGGGTAGAGGCGGCCAATACAGCAACTTATATAATCAACAGGGCCATGGTAAGACCTATTCACAAGAAAACACCCTACGAGCTACTAAAAGGTAAGGAACCAAACTTGGTTCATTTCAGAATTTTTGGAGCTAAATGCTTTATTCATAATATTGACAAGAAAGACTTAGATAAGTTTGAAGCTAAAAGCTCCCCTAGAATATTTTTAGGATACTCTGAAGTGTCAAGGGCATATAAGGTCTTTAACAAAACAGACCAGAAAGTTGAAGAGTCTCCACACATCCTTTTTAGTGATGAGAAAGGTGTTACTAACATTGAACATATTGACAGGGATTCCAATCACGATGAGGATTTCCTAGAAGACCAAGAAGAAGAGAAGACTCAGCCGAGTGGAACATCAAATCCTCCCAACCAGGAAGGGCCAGAAGAAACAGGTGAGTCTTCAATAAATGTTAGATTCCTTAAAGATCATCCAATAGATAATGTCATAGGCAACCCTGAAGATCCTCTTCGGACTAGGTCTCATTTTAGGAATGTTAATAATCAAGACCTAATTGCTTTGGTCTCACAAATTGAACCCAAATCAGTAGAAGAGGCCTTGGTTGATCAATCTTGGGTCAATGCTATGTGTGAGGAATTAGGTCAGTTCGAAAGAAATAATGTCTGGGAGCTTGTTCCAAGACCAGAGAGTGTTAATATCATAGGAACTAAGTGGGTGTTTAAAAATAAAATGAATGAAGATGGAATCATTTCTAGGAATAAGGTCAGACTAGTAGCCAAGGGCTACTGTCAGGAATTTGGTGTTGATTTCGATGAATCCTATGCACCTGTTGCTAGGATGGAAGCAATAAGAATATTGCTAACTTTTGCATGTTCCAAGAATTTAAAACTCCAACAAATGGATGTTAAAAGTGCCTTCTTAAATAGAGTTATTAAGGAAGAGGTTTGTGTTGAACAACCCCCTGGATTTCAATTCTCTCCTCAACCTAATCAAGTTTTCAGGTTGAACAAAGCCCTGTATGATCTAAAGCAAGCTCCTCGAGCATGGTATGAAAGACTGACTGAATTTCTGATCAGCAAGGACTACAACAGAGGTAAGGTTGATCAAACTTTATTTACCAAGGGTACAAATAAAGATCTCATCATAGTTCAGGTATATGTAGATGACATTGTGTTTGGATCAACTAGCTGTGAACTATGTGATGAATTCTCTAAAATGATGTCTGCTGAGTTTGAAATGAGTTTGGTTAGTGAACTAAAGTACTTTCTTGGCTTACAGGTACAACATTTAGAGGATGGATGCTTCATCAACCAGACCAAATACACAATGAAACTATTCAAGAGGTTTGGTATGAACAACCTGAAGTACATTACAACACCCATGGGTACCAATACCTCACTGGATGCAGATGAGACAGGTAAAGAGGTAGATGCCAAGCTCTATCGAGGTATGATTAGATCTCTACTTTACTTGATAGCCTCTAGACCTGATATACAGTTCAGTGTAGGTATGTGTGCAAGGTATCAGTCTAGACCCACTGAATTACATTTAGCTACAGTGAAAAGAATTTTCAGATATTTGTCTGCTACACACTCTCTTGGTCTATGGTTTCCTGCTTCACACACACTTGATTTAGTTGCATACACAGATGCAGATTATGCAGGGTGTAAACTAGACAGGAAAAGCACTAGTGGTCACTGTGAATTTTTGGGTGGGTGTTTAGTGTCTTGGGGCTCCAAGAAACAACATTCTGTGACCCTCTCCACTGTAGAGGCTGAATATGTAGCTGCAGGGAGTTGTGGTACACAAGTCATTTGGATTAAACACCAGCTTCAGGTGATGAGGGCATCCCTTGCCCCTCCACATTTTCTCCGGACTCGGATTGTTCGTCGACAAGTGCCATTATGTTAGTCATGTATTTTTGAGTCTAGTCATGTAATCTTCACATTTTATTTGAGTCAATATCATGTAATTTTCTCTTTATTTGAGTCATGTACCTAGGTTAGTGAGTCATTTTCCTAAGTATTGTGTCATTAGGTTGGTTTGTTAGGTTAGTGGGCCCAATTCATTGGGCTTGGCCCAAGGGCACCCCTATCCCTTCGGTAATTTGTCATTGAGTCAAATGTCAGGGACTTTTGTAGAAATGTGGGTTGCCTATATATAGGACCCCATTCCCCTCATTTTGAAGTAATGAACAATTGAATGAAAATTGAAATCCACTTCCAAATCCCACTAGATCTCTCTCTCTCTCACTCTCTCTCTCTCTAAGGGGTCCCCCCCTCTCTCTCTCTACCTCCACCCCAATTTTCGGAATTTTCTCTCTCCTCCCCATTCACCCCTCATTAAGACCTCTCCCCTTCCCCATACACCCATTTAACTCCCCCCCAACCCAAGGTGGCATCCTCCAATCCACACCCCACCTCCCAACCCCCAACTACCCAACACCACTTCCTAAGCACCCCTTCCTCTCCCCAAGGTTGAAGGGGCTCTTCCCTAAGCCCAAATTCAAATTACCCTCTCCCTAGGGCAGTGCCCTTCCATCTCCCCACCTCCCAAATCACCCAAAGTCACAGCCCCCCTTCCCCATACCAGCCAAGTTCACCCTCCACCTCTTACTCTCTTGGCCATCCCCTTCCCCACCCCCTCATCTTCTTCTCATTCAGCCTCTGTTTCAGGCAGCAGAGTTGCAGCGACTTGCAGAGGCAGCCACGACCGTCTCTCAAAGATTCAGGAGGCAAGGCCTACATTGCTGGAATCTTCATCAAGATAGCTTTCCAACGGTGGTGGTCTCGCCGGCTTCCGAGTTCGGAGGTGTCCGGAGGAGCATCATCTTCAACGACTGCGCAATCTGTCCCAGACTGAAGACCAGAGCGATCTTGGAAGCTGTTCTTCTGTCAACCTTGGAAGAATTCAAGCACTCTTCCTTCTACAAAATTCTTCTTCGTCTAGTCCTCCATCAGTAGCAGAAAGAACGATGCCAATCGCCTGCCCGAGCTATTTATTCTGAATTATTTCGTCGGAGTGTGCAGTCTGCCACCAGTGGACTCAGGTTTGACCTATCTTCATTTATCTGGCCACCATTCTCATCTCCGACCTCGGATTGTGGCCCCGTCAACTTCTGCTCGAAGCTACTCCGACCACGATCGCGTCACCGCCAGTTTCGTGCAATTTGAAGTTCGGGAGCGACCGCAGCGCCTTATGCAATCCACTGCATCAGTTCTCCATCAGTCCGAAGCAGAGTGTTGCTGTCCTGCTCCAGTCACCGGTCCGATCAGCCCCGAGTGCCATCACCGGCCCTCTATCCAACAATTCTGAAGGTTGGCAGAATCGGCGGGGATCGGCAAATCGGGTTTCCTTAGCATAAGTCCCCACCCCGCTTGGCCGGCTGAAGGCCCCTCCCTGCGTGGAGGTAGTATTGGATGTAATAAGATTAATCCCCACCCCAAGATCACCCCTCCTGCGAGAGGTGTAGTGGTGTAATCTTTCCATTTTAGGTTGAAGCGACACCAACGCGGCGTGCGGGTGCATACCCTCACCTCCCCGCTCGCCCCCATCTCCGGCTGGAGTCGGCGTCTTCACGCCGGCTAGGTGAGCTCCTGAACATCTCTCATTGCTGTAATGGACTTGCTTAGCTTAGTATTGCTATAGTTACTCCATCGGCGGTAAGAGAGTGTCCGATTTTAAATTGCTACCCAAATTGAGTGACCAGCGCGGGCGAGTTGTGAGAGCATCCACTTAACCCACACCCTTGGTGTGTTGGCTGCCCATGATTTGGGCATCCTAGGCCTATTTGGGGTTCTCCCCAAGCTAGCCAACCATTGGAGCCTCAAGGTCCCGCCTCGGACCCTCTCCAACATCGCCTAGTCACCATCGGGCACTAGTGTGCACCATACGGGTGAGCTCGCTAGTGTGAGTCCGCTGCTCAAACTTGAATGCTTGCAAAATAGGTCCATAGGTGGTGTCACATCAAGTGGTATCAGAGCCAAGTTCACAACTTGTCTCTATCAAGTTGGTCCTAGGGCATGTCTATGCATTTAGAGTCTTCAAGTGCATCACTCTTGTCCCCTAGTATGGCCACCTCATATCGACCTTACCAATCGGCCCACTCCATAAGTCCAAGCCACCAAGAAATGCCTACCACTAACACCCATAACTTCCCTAGCCATGTCAACTACTTCATGAAAGCCTTGACCTATGCCAATGAGCGGCTTGATAACATATCGGGCCGACTCAACCAACTTGGAGAAAATAGGCCCGCCCCAAGGACGGACGATAGGATGGTCCCTTTCCCACTTCCCACCTTTGATGGAACCTCTCCTAGAGAATATTTAGATTGGGAAGCTACAATGGACCAATACTTCACTTGGTATCATATGTCTGAGGATGAAAAGGCATTGGTTGCCAAAATGCAACTTACCAAACGGGCAGAAACTAATTGGATACAAATTGTCGGGCAAAAGGTACTTAGAAGGGAAACTCCCATCACCACTTGGAAGGACATGAAGGAGCAACTTAGGGCTAGATATGTTTCTCCCTCATACTCAAATCACCAAGACCTAAGGAGCACTTCAACTCCTTCATCCCCACCTAGCTAACCCATGACCCTAATTCCCCATTCCACATCACTTCCCACCTATCCTACCCCAACCACCACACCAGCACCCTACCTACAAACTCCCACCACAACCATATGTCCACAAATACAATTGGACCCCGTGTCCACCCATCCACCGAGGCCCATAATGGCCACCACCCCCAAACCCAAAACCCCTCACCAAACCCATACCCCACAAGCCCCCTTGACCACCACCACAAACCCACCATCATCCCCAAAAAGGGACACATCTCCCAAAACAAATCAACCCAAAATCCCTCACCCAACCCACCTCCCACTTCCTACACCAATCCTTCCCCAACCTAGGCCTCCTCTACTTCCCCTTCCTATCCCAACCCAAGCCCATGCTTGTTCACCACCCCGGGTGCGTCATACGCTAGCTATCACCAAACCACCCCCCATAGATCCCCCTACTCCATTAGCAATAGAAGTTGAAACCCACACACCCACCCAAGTGGAGAAGGATGCCCATCCGGATCCACCTCCCAACATAGAGGAAATCCAAAGGCCAAACAACTCACACACCTCTAGCCTAGCTCCTCTAGAGACACCCAACCTCACCATAGGTAAGTCCATACTCCAATGGCTCAAGAAAGGTTTCACCATTCCTAGTTCACAATCATGCCACCTACCCATCGGATATCAATCCCAAATCATTCCCATTCAGTCACATGTCCCTTATCAAACTTCCTATTGTGTAGAAGATTTGGGAGACTTAGTGAACTATCTACATTGGCAAATTCACTTGACTAATATGCTAGCCATGAGACCGTCCGAAACTAACACCATTAGCCTAGCATATCCCACCATTGGCTCCATCACTTCCATCTACACTAATGGCCAAGTTACTAGTGAGATCATCCTCCTTCTTCCCATGGAGGAAGAACCTATCCTATTCCACTCCCCAACCATAGAGATCCCAAGTGCTTTGATCGGCCAACCCATTAGCAACTTTGGCCCAATTATTGAGGAGGAGGACTCACCATTCGAGGACCTTGAGAGCATAGAGTACCCCTACCAAGGTGACCCTTACCATGATCCCTTTAACCCTTTTCTATGGGAGCCTAGATCTCCATGTAACCCGCTCACCTTATTCACCACCCACCCTTTCCTACCCCCACCCACCATGTTGGGCCAAGCCCACCTCATCCATGACCCAGGTTACACCATAGGAATCATGACCTTAGGCAACACCCGCCTAGAGATCAAGAAGGTGCCCCACCCTATATCCACCTACCTAGATCCCTTCGACCCTTTTGAGTGGAAGCTCAAAGACCACCCCACCATCCCACATGAGGAAGTCATCTTTGGGAAAGGAATTCATATGTCTTGGCACATCACACCGCTTGGCATGATTAGTCCGTCAGGTACATTCATCCATATCACCCACATGTCAAGAAGAAAACATGAGTGGTCAATATTTGGTTGTAATGGTCCACCATCATTCATCATAAATCTCAAGCATGTTAGGAGCATTCATGGATGTCCGGCTCCTCCAACATTCATCACACTCACTCACAAGAGGGACACCTATGGATGCCCCGGTCCTCCCAAATCCTTCAAAGTCTTCATAACATCAATGCATGATAGGTCTATATGTGGTTGTCCTGGACAACCTTTGCATACCATACATTGTCAACTCACACCGCATCATAGTACATGGCATATGCATTCAAGCAAGTATCAAGCAACAAGCGGTGGGGATTCACAAGAAACGAGCACAAACTCCTAAGCACCACTTTGAGTTCCAAGTTGACAACTTGGCGATGATGGCTTTGGAGTGGCTCTACTTTAGGGTCACCACCAATCTGAGGGAACGAGGACTTGGACCTTGCCAAGTTCCGAGTGGCTTTGGCAACCAAGCTTATGGGTTGAACTTTCAAAAGGGTTTTGGGATTCTCCCCATTTCTCATGTGGCGGATCCAGCACGCTCTAAGGGCACCGCGGTGGATCCTAGTGAGTGCCTCGAACTTACACCTACCCTTGTGAGAGACACCCTCGGAGTGCCACCACAAATAGCCTGAGAGCCCGACGTGAGCACACAGCGGCAATACTAGGCAAGCAAGATCCCATCGCCAGCATGAGGGTATGACCAAGCCACTTTGTCGAGCTGAAGCGCCGTTCCCCGACTATGGTCGCGGGTTGAGTATGGAGATCGTGGATCACCCAGAGCCGCAGTTCGATGTACTACTTCCCTGGTGGACCCATACTCGACGGGGTCGAGTTTTCCCCACCCCGGGGGTATGATGAGGGCATCCCTTGCCCCTCCACATTTTCTCCGGACTCGGATTGTTCGTCGACAAGTGCCATTATGTTAGTCATGTATTTTTGAGTCTAGTCATGTAATCTTCACATTTTATTTGAGTCAATATCATGTAATTTTCCCTTTATTTGAGTCATGTACCTAGGTTAGTGAGTCATTTTCCTAAGTATTGTGTCATTAGGTTGGTTTGTTAGGCTAGTGGGCCCAATTCATTGGGCTTGGCCCAAGGGCACCCCTATCCCTTCGGTTATTTGTCATTGAGTCAAATGTCAGGGACTTTTGTAGAAATGTGGGTTGCCTATATATATGACCTCATTCCCCTCATTTTGAAGTAATGAACAATTGAATAAAAATTGAAATCCACTTCCAAATCCCACTAGATCTCTCTCTCTCTCTCTCTCTCTCTCTCTCTCTCTCTCTCTCTAAGGGGTCCCCCCCTCTCTCTCTCTCCCTCCACCCCAATTTTCGGAATTTTCTCTCTCCTCCCCATTCACCCCTCATTAAGACCTCTCCCCTTCCCCATACACCCATTTAACTCCCCCCCCAACCCAAGGTGGCATCCTCCAATCCACACCCCACCTCCCAACCCCCAACTACCTAACACCACTTCCTAAGCACCCCTTCCTCTCCCCAAGGTTGAAGGGGCTCTTCCCTAAGCCCAAATTCAAATTTTCCTCTCCCTAGGGCAGTGCCCTTCCATCTCCCCACCTCCCAAACCACCCAAAGTCGCAGCCCCCCTTCCCCATACCAGCCAAGTTCACCCTCCACCTCTTACTCTCTTGGCCATCCCCTTCCCCACCCCCTCATCTTCTTCTCATTCAGCCTCTGTTTCAGGCAGCAGAGTTACAGCGACTTGCAGTGGCAGCCACGATCGTATCTCAAAGATTCAGGTGGCAAGGCCTACAGTGCTGGAATCTTCATCGAGATAGCTTTCCAACGGTGGTGGTCTCGCCGGCTTCTGAGTTCGGAGCTGTCCGGAGGAGCGTCATCTTCAACGACTGCGCAATCTGTCCCAGACTGAAGACCAGAGCGATCTTGGAAGCTGTTCTTCTGTCAACCTTGGAAGAATTCGAGCACTCTTCCTTCTACAAAATTTTTCTTCGTCTAGTCCTCCATCAGTAGCAGAAAGAACGACGCCAATCGCCTGCCCGAGTTATTTGTTCTGAATTATTTCGTCAGAGTGTGCAGTCTGCCACTAGTGGACTCAGGTTTGACCTGTCTTCATTTATCTGGCCACCATTCACATCTCCGACCTCGGATTGTGGCCCCGTCAACTTCTGCTCGAAGCTATTCCGACCACGATCGCGTCACCGCCAGTTTTGTTCAATTTGAAGTTAGGGAGCGACCGCAGCGCCTTATGCATTCCACTGCATCAGTTCTCCATCAGTCCAAAGCAGAGTGTTGCTGTCCTGCTCCAGTCGCCGGTCCGATCAGCCCCGAGTGACATCACTGGCCCCCTATCCAACAATTCTGAAGGTTGGCAGAATCGGCGGGGATCGACAAATCGGGTTTCCTTAGCATAAGTCCCCACCCCACTTGGCCGGCTGAAGGCCCCTCCCTGCGTGGAGGTAGTATTGGATGTAATAAGATTAATCCCCACCCCAAGATCACCCCTCCTGCGAGAGGTGTAGTGGTGTAATCTTTCCAATTCAGGTTGAAGCGACACCGACGCGGCGTGCGGGTGCATACCCTTGCCTCCCCGCTCGCCCCCGTCTCCGGCCGGAGTCGGCGTCTTCACGCCGGCTAGGTGAGCTCCTGAACATCTCTCATTGCTGTAATGGACTTGCTTAGCTTAGTATTCCTATAGTTACTCCGTCGGCGGTAAGAGAGTGTCCGATTTTAAATTGCTACCCAAATTGAGTGACCACCGCGGACGAGTTGTAAGAGCATCCACTTAACCCACACCCTTGGTGTGTTGGCCACCCATGATTTGGGCATCCTAGGCCCATTTGGGGTTCTCCCCAAGCTAGCCAACCATTGGAGCCTCAAGGTCCCGCCTCGGACCCTCTCCAACATCGCCTAGTCACCATCGGGCACTAGTGTGCGCCATACGGGTGAGCTCGCTAGTGTGAGTCTGCTGCTCAAACTTGAATGCTTGCAAAATAGGTCCATAGGTGGTGTCACATCAAGTGGTATCAGAGCCAAGTTCACAACTTGTCTCTATCAAGTTGGTCCTAGGGCATGTCTATGCATTTAGAGTCTTCAAGTGCATCACTCTTGTCCCCTAGTATGGCCACCTCATATCGACCTTACCAATCGGCCCACTCCATAAGTCCAAGCCACCAAGAAATGCCTACCACTAACACCCATAACTTCCCTGGCCATGTCAACTACTTCATGAAAGCCTTGACCTATGCCAATGAGCGGCTTCATAACATATCGGGCTGACTCAACCAACTTGGAGAAAATAGGCCCGCCCCAAGGACGGACGATAGGATGGTCCCTTTCCCACTTCCCACCTTTGATGGAACCTCTCCTAGAGAATATTTAGATTGGAAAGCTACAATGGACCAATACTTCACTTGGTATCATATGTCCGAGGATGAAAAGGCATTGGTTGCCAAAATGTAACTTACCAAACGGGCAGAAACTAATTGGATGCAATTTGTCGGGCTAAAGGTACTTAGAAGGGAAACTCCCATCACCACTTGGAAGGATATGAAGGAGCAACTTAGTGCTAGATATGATTCTCCCTCATACTCAAATCACCAAGACCTAAGGAGCACTTCAACTCCTTCATCCCCACCTAGCCAACCCATGACCCTAATTCCCCATTCCACATCACTTCCCACCTATCCTACCCCAACCACCACACCAGCACCCTACCTACAAACTCCCACCACAACATATGCCCACAAACCCAATTGGACCCCGTGTCCACCCATCCACCGAGGCCCATAATGGCCACCACCCCCAAACCCAAAACCCCTCACCAAACCCATACCCCACAAGCCCCCTTGACCACCACCACAAACCCACCATCATCCCCAAAAAGGGACACATCTCCCAAAACAAATCAACCTAAAATCCCTCACCCAACCCACCTCCCGCTTCCTACACCAATCTTTCCCCAATCTAGGCCTCCTCTACTTCCCCTTCCTATCCCAACCCAAGCCCATGCTTGTTCACCACCCCGGGTGTGTCATACGCTAGCTATCACCAAACCACCCCCCATACATCCCCCTCCTCCATTAGCAATAGAAGTTGCAACCCACACACCCACCCAAGTGGAGAAGGATGCCCATCCGGATCCACCTCCCAACATAGAGGAAATCCAAAGGCCAAATAACTCACACACCTCTAGCCTAGCTCCTCTAGAGACACCCAACCTCACCATAGGTAAGTCCATACTCCAATGGCTCAAGAAAGGTTTCACCATTCCTAGTTCACAACCATGCCACCTACCCATGGGATATCAATCCCAAATCATTCCCATTCAGCCACATGTCACTTATCAAACTTCCTATTGTGTGGAAGATTTGGGAGACTTAGTGAACTATCTACATTGGCAAATTCACTTGACCAATATGCTAGCCATGAGACCGTCTGAAACTAACACCATTAGCCTAGCATATCCCACCATTGGCTCCATCACTTCCATCTACACTAATGGCCAAGTTACTAGTGAGATCATCCTCCTTCTTCCCATGGAGGAAGAACCTATCCTATTCCACTCCCCAACCATAGAGATCCCAAGTGCTTTGATCGGCCAACCCATTAGCAACTTTGGCCCAATTATTGAGGAGGAGGACTCACCATTCGAGGACCTTGAGAGCATAGAGTACCCCTACCAAGGTGACCCTTACCATGATCCCTTTAACCCTTTTCTATGGGAGCCTAGATCTCCATGTAACCCACTCACCTTATTCACCACCCACCCTTTCCTACCCCCACCCACCATGTTGGGCCAAGCCCACCTCATCCATGACCCAGGTTACACCATAGGAATCATGACCTTAGGCAACACCCGCCTAGAGATCAAGAAGGTGCCCCACCCTATATCCACCTACCTAGATCCCTTCGACCCTTTTGAGTGGAAGCTCAAAGACCACCCCACCATCCCACATGAGGAAGTCATCTTTGGGAAATGAATTCATATGTCTTGGCACATCACACCGCTTGGCATGATTAGTCCGTCAGGTACATTCATCCATATTACCCACATGTCAAGAAGAAAACATGAGTGGTCAATATTTGGTTGTAATGGTCCACCATCATTCATCATAAATCTCAAGCATGTTAGGAGCATTCATGGATGTCCGGGTCCTCCAACATTCATCACACTCACTCACAAGAGGGACACCTATGGATGCCCCGGTCCTCCCAAATCCTTCAAAGTCTTCATAACATCAATGCATGATAGGTCTATATGTGGTTGTCCTGGACCCGCTTTGCATACCATACATTGTCAACTCACACCGCATCATAGTACATGGCATATGCATTCAAGCAAGTATCAAGCAACAAGCGGTGGGATTCACAAGAAACGAGCACAAACTCCTAAGCACCACTTTGAGTTCCAAGTTGACAACTTGGCGATGATGGCTTTGGAGTGGCTCTACTTTAGGGTCACCTCCAATCTGAGGGAACGAGGACTTGGACCTTGCCCAGTTCCGAGTGGCTTTGGCAACCAAGCTTATGGGTTGAACTTTCAAAAGGGTTTTGGGATTCTCCCCATTTCTCATGTGGCGGATCCAGCACGCTCTAAGGGCACCGCGGTGGATCCTAGTGAGTGCCTTGAACTTACACCTACCCTTGTGAGAGACACCCTCGGAGTGCCACCACAAATAGCCTGAGAGCCCGACGTGAGCACACAGCGGCAATACTAGGCAAGCAAGATCCCATCGCCAGCATGAGGGTATGACCAAGCCACTTTGTCGAGCTGAAGCGCCGTTCCCCGACTATGGTCGCGGGTTGAGTATGGAGATCTTGGATCACCCAGAGCCGCAGTTCGATGTACTACTACCCTGGTGGACCCATACTCGACGGGGTCGAGTTTTCCCCACCCCGGGGGTATGATGAGGGCATCCCTTGCCCCTCCACATTTTCTCCGGACTCGGATTGTTCGTCGACAAGTGCCATTATGTTAGTCATGTATTTTTGAGTCTAGTCATGTAATCTTCACATTTTATTTGAGTCAATATCATGTAATTTTTCCTTTATTTGAGTCATGTACCTAGGTTAGTGAGTCATTTTCCTAAGTATTGTGTCATTAGGTTGGTTTGTTAGGCTAGTGGGCCCAATTCATTGGGCTTGGCCCAAGGGCACCCCTATCCCTTCGGTTATTTGTCATTGAGTCAAATGTCAGGGACTTTTGTAGAAATGTGAGTTGCCTATATATAGGACCCCATTCCCCTCATTTTGAAGTTATGAACAATTGAATGAAAATTGAAATCCACTTCCAAATCCCACTAGATCTCTCTCTCTCTCACTCTCTCTCTCTCTAAGGGGTCCCCCCTCTCTCTCTCTCCCTCCACCCCAATTTTCAGAATTTTCTCTCTCCTCCCCATTCACCCCTCATTAAGACCTCTCCCCTTCCCCATACACCCATTTAACTCCCCCCCAACTAAAGGTGGCATCCTCCAATCCACACCTCACCTCCCAACCCCCAACTACCCAACACCACTTCCTAAGCACCCCTTCCTCTCCCCAAGGTTGAAGGAGCTCTTCCCTAAGCCCAAATTCAAATTTCCCTCTCCCTAGGGCAGTGCCCTTCCATCTCCCCACCTCCCAAACCACCCAAAGTCGCAGCCCCCCTTCCCCATACCAGCCAAGTTCACCCTCCACCTCTTACTCTCTTGGCCATCCCCTTCCCCACCCCCTCATCTTCTTCTCATTCAGCCTCTGTTTCAGGCAGCAGAGTTGCAGCGACTTGCAGAGGCAGCCACGACTGTCTCTCAAAGATTCAGGTGGCAAGGCCTACATTGCTTCAATCTTCATCGAGATAGCTTTCCAACGGTGGTGGTCTCGCCGGCTTCTGAGCTCGGAGCTGTCCGGAGGAGCGTCATCTTCAACGACTGCGCAATCTGTCCCAAACTGAAGACCAGAGCGATCTTGGAAGCTGTTCTTCTGTCAACCTTGGAAGAATTCGAGCACTCTTCCTTCTACAAAATTCTTCTTCGTCTAGTCCTCCATCAGTAGCAGAAAGAACGACGCCAATCGCCTGCCCGAGCTATTTGTTCTGAATTATTTCGTCGGAGTGTGCAGTCTGCCACCAGTGGACTCAGGTTTGACCTGTCTTCATTTATCTGGCCACCATTCTCATCTCCGACCTCGGATTGTGGCCCTGTCAACTTCTGCTCGAAGCTACTCCGACCACGATCGCGTCACCGCCAGTTTCGTTCAATTTGAAGTTCAGGAGCGACCGCAGCGCCTTATGCAATCCACTGCATCAGTTCTCCATTAGTCCGAAGCAGAGTGTTGCTGTCCTGCTCCAGTCGCCGGTCCGATCAGCCCCGAGTGACATCACCGGCCCCCTATCCAACAATTCTGAAGGTTGGCAGAACCAGCGGGGATCGGCAAATCGGGTTTCCTTAGCATAAGTCCCCACCCCGCTTGGCCGGCTGAAGGCCCCTCCCTGCGTGGAGGTAGTATTGGATGTAATAAGATTAATCCCCACCCCAAGATCACCCCTCCTGTGAGAGGTGTAGTGGTGTAATCTTTCCATTTCAGGTTGAAGCGACACCGACGCGGCGTGCGGGTGCATACCCTCGCCTCCCCGCTCGCCCCCGTCTCCGGCCGGAGTCGGCGTCTTCACGCCGGCTAGGTGAGCTCCTGAACATCTCTCATTACTGTAATGGACTTGCTTAGCTTAGTATTGCTATAGTTACTCTGTCGGCGGTAAGAGAGTGTCCGATTTTAAATTGCTACCCAAATTGAGTGACCACCGCGGGCGAGTTGTGAGAGCATCCACTTAACCCACACCCTTGGTGTGTTGGCCGCCCATGATTTGGGCATCCTAGGCCCATTTGGGGTTCTCCCCAAGCTAGCCAACCATTGGAGCCTCAAGGTCCCGCCTCGGACCCTCTCCAACATCGCCTAGTCACCATCGGGCACTAGTGTGCGCCATACGGGTGAGCTCGCTAGTGTGAGTCCGCTGCTCAAACTTGAATGCTTGCAAAATAGGTCCATAGGTGGTGTCACATCATCAGGACTACCAAGTAGACCTGGGGTACACACCTATCTATTGTGATAATACCAGTGCCATCAATCTTGCCAAGAATCCTGTTTTGCATTCCCGTACCAAACACATAGAGATAAGGCATCATTTCATAAGAGATGAGGTCTCTAAAAACAACTTTGAACTGATTCATGTAGGCACTGCTAATCAGATTGCTGACATCTTCACCAAACCTCTGGACAATGAAAAATTCACTACACTGAGAAGAGAATTAGGCTTATTCAAGTTATCTTAATTGTGAAGTCTGTTCCTATTGTGAGGGGGAGTTCTGTGTGTCTGATGGTTAGCTTTCTGTAATGCTATGGTTAAGGGGGAGCTGGTTGATCTGTGAGAGGGGGAGTTCTTTGACTGATTCAAAAAGACTGACCAGATGTGTGTCATTGCTGGTTCTCATGACTGAACTAGTGCGGTTCTCTCAGACAGTAGAATCACACTCATCTCTTAAGTCTATAAGTCTATGTTACTAAAGTCCAGCTAGAATCTTCCCTCTGGTAGTTTATCAGAGATATGGATTAATTGTATAAAGTATATCTTCCTACATTGTCAGTGATTTCGGTTCAGGCCAAAACCTGTATGTCTTGATATCTGACCAAAATAACTTGAAATCTGGACTTCAAGATTCACTTCAATAAATAGTCCTTCTGGTATTATTTTCAATCATTCCATCTTCTCAACACAAGGGATAAACTGAATAAACAAAGATCTATGATTTGGTCACTGAGAAACTGGGAGCTTCATCAATTAAATGGAGTTTTTTTTCTATGTCATGAGGTGTCAAATGCTTAAAAAAAAATGAAAAGAAATGACATTAATATTCTGACCATCACAGAGCAATGGTGGCTAGCTGGTGAGTAACTGGGGACTCTGGCCTCTAATCAAGGTGTTTCCTCATGTCAAAAGCCACATTACTAACTCTGTTCCTTTAAAAAAAAAAGAGGAGGTAATGAGGTACTTACACTGAGTAACTGGGGATTCAGGCCTCTAATCAAGGTGTCTCCCTAATGTCAAAAGTGTGAATTACCAACTTACTTACTGGTCTTCTTGAAAATAACCTCAAAATCCCTTGTCGTTATACACTTTAATGGATTGCTTGGCCTCAATACCTTGAGAACACCTTCTCTGACTTTGTCTCTTATCGTCTACTGGGATAGTTGCCTGTTCAGCTATGTCATGCCATACTTGTACACCCCTGTTCTAAATCATACACTATGTATGTTGATGAACTTTTCTCTCATTCTAGCTCTCTATTGTTTACTAGAGTTCAAGAATCTTCACTTGAGTTTAGCACCTCACTTATTCTCTTAAGACTTGCTCGTGTCTTTCTACACTAAGAAGTTTCTGTACTTCTTCCTCATGTCTCCAGCACTTTCATATATCCTTCATTCCTTTTGATGATGTCAAAGGGGGAGAGAGGTTTTGCAATATCAGTAGGTCATGAGTTTTGGGGGAGACTTGTTCATGAGCTGTGAGGGAGAATAGTTTGTCATGACAATATCTGAGAGTGAGTTGTGGGGGAGCTGAGAGTGTGTTGTGGGGGAGTGGTTTTGGAGAAAGAAGAGTTTCAGCAGTAGTGTTTAATTTGTCTGCATGCGCTTGCTTTGAATTTGCCTTGATTGTTAAAGCTGCTGTTGTTTTTTTTAAGCCTTGATATTGCTTGATTCATAGTGTTGCCATCATCAAAATGGGGGAGATTGTTGCATCCCTACGGTTTTGATGATGTCTCACACTATAAATCAATCTGTTTCTATCTCTAGATCAATTCATGCTTGGTCATTTAGGACAGTGCTGCTCATGCATATGTGCAAGTCTACACATTGCTTGTAGACTGCACAAAGTCTGCACATGGTTACTTTGATACTGCATCAAGTCTATACATTGCTGCATCGTGTGCTTCAAGCATTTCCAAAGTCTATACACTGTCTAGCACACACGTTCAAAGTCTGTACATTCCAATGGATGTGCATCGTCTGCATATTGCACACTAAGTCCATACATCATTGCACATGCCTTCCACGAAGTCTGTACATCCCAAGCATAACATAGTAAGTGCATGCCTTCTTCAAAGTCTGTACATTCTTCAAGGGCATAGTTCATGCATTCAGATCAAGTCTATACATTGTCTCGCACACACTTTCAAAGTCTGCACATTCCAATGTCTGTACAGCCCTTGCTTAGGTTAAGTCTGAACAAAGTCCATGCAACCCTTTTGTTTCATGCACGACAAGTCTGTACATCGCTGCATGCATCACTTAAAGTATGTACAGAGTTCTGCATAGTTTGCATCGGACAAGTCTATACATCGCCGAATGCATTTCTTCAAGTCTGTACATGGTCTTGGCATATGCACACATAAAGTCTATACATCCATCAGTTGATAGTTGATCAAGTCTATACAGCGAAAGCCAATGCATTTCACGTCTCACTTAGCGTCTCATGCTATACTGCTAAGTCTGTACATTGGCCAAGTCTGTACAGAGTCTTATTGCATCGTTCATCAAGTCTATACATCGTTGGCTTGTGCATGCATCATCTTTCAAAGTCTGTACATCGGTCAGTCTCACTCAGCGTCTTTGTGCATGGAGCATTCAAGTCTGTACATCATTATCGCTGCATACATCAAGTCTATACATCCGTCTCACTTAGCGTCTTCTCGCATTCACGCTAAGTCCATACACTGCATTTGGGCATTGTTCATTACAGCAAGTTTGTACATTGTTTTCTCACGCACGTAAACGTCAAAGTCTGCACATTCTCTGCTGTCTATGCATCGGTCAAGTCTGTACATAGCTGCAGGCAATTAAGTATGTACAACCCATGCTCTTCATGCATTCACACAGTCTGTACATCATTTTACGTCATGCATACTTTGGTTCCAAGTCTATACACTCTCTGCTGAAATGTTTGTGCATCTTCTCACAAGTCTGAACATTGTCTAGTTGCACGCCACACGACATAGCAAGTCCATACATTCCTCGATGCATATGCAAGTCTATACAACCAGTGTCTATACGTTGCCTTGCAGCATGCACGCACACAAAAGTCTGCACATTCCTTTCTGTTATGTTCATGCATCATTTTTCAAGTCTGTACATCATCTTATTGACAGCATCTAAGTGCATCCATTTTCAATGTGCATACTTCACTATATGCATACTACATTGCATCCCACAAGTCTGTACATTGAGGTCGCATGCAGGCATTCAAAGTCTACACATTCTTACATTGTACATACTTGCCTATATGCTGCATCTAAAGTCTGTACACGCCTAGTTCAAAACCTGAACTAACTCGTTGCATCCCTTTCTTCTCTTCCTGCAGATTGATTCAAGCTGATGATTGGGCACGTGATCCGAGGTTGGTGCCTGGCACGTGATCCGAGGTTTCTCTGGAAAATGAGAGAACGAGCCCCACTCACGCCACACGAGTGAAGTCATGGAATTCAGGTCGGAAGCCATATAAAAGGATGTCCTCTGCGATCAAAAGAGGTGAACTGGAGGAAAGCTGAGAAAATTAGTGCCTGAGCAGAAGAAGAATAGAGAGAGCCTCCACGTTCCAGAGAGAAGACAAAGAGAAGAATTTGAGAGAATTGATCTGAGAGAAAAGTCTTTGTGAGAGAGAAGTGTCTGTGACTGTGAAAATCTGCTTCTTCGGAAGCTACATTGTTCTTGGTTTTTAGAATCGATTGTCTTATTTTTCTATTTTTCACTTCATCTTTCTTATTCCATATTGTTACCCTCCAGTGTTCGGAGGAAGGGAGAGATTCTCCGATTTCCCTCTAGGCTTCAGAGGAAGAGAGATCTGTGATCTCTGGTTTGCCAGTGACCGGCTGTCACTAGCAGTTCCCCTCCGGTTTGGAGGAAGGGAGATTCGTCTCCCGTTCTGGTCTTGCGGGAAGCAAGTCCAATTGTCAAGCTTCTATGGGTTGCAAAGCTTGGGTTGAGGGATTTGTTTCCCTTGGTTTGTCAAGTTGTTCAGCAGCATGTGTTTGCAGACTGAGTCTGCTGTTCTAGCCTTCGCTAATGGAAGCCTCACTCTGGTTTGGAGTGAGGGGTGGATGTAGATTGTGGACTGCAATCGAACCACCTTAAAAACTCCCTGCCTCTTCTGTGGTTTGCTTGTTATCGTTGTGTTGCTCTCCATCTGCTTGGCATTTTGTTTCACTGTGAACAGCTCTCTCGATCTTACTTCTTTCTTCTGTCTTGGTTATTGTCTGCCTTAGCTATTGCTTTCGTTGTATCTGAAGGATTGAGAAACCGAAGTTGTGATTTATAGCTGAGTTTTTAATAATAGGGAGTGATCTATTCATCCCCCCCTTCTATATCACTCTACGCTGCACATATCACACATGACCCTAAACAAACCTACGGTTAGTCCGACTCATGCATATGCAAAGGTGGACCAGGACACCCAAATGTGTGCCATGCATACACTAGATGAAATCGGTGGTTGGCGGAACGCGGAATTCCTAGACCTCCTAAAGTGGACCATGCATACACATTGGACTTCCTATGGGATTTGGGAGACTTGGAAGGGCTAGGAGAGTCGGATGTAGGAGTATGGTGAACGGGATTGGTGGGTATAGACGACCCGGCCCGTGGGGAAGGGGTGTGGTAGTGGACTCCCTCGAAGAAGTGAAGTATGTATGGTGGGTCTAGGGGTCCACTAGGGAATGGGTCAAAGGGATCAAAGAAGGTATGACCCCTTGTGGTGGGTTCCCACAAGTCACGGCCCCATGTATAGAAGTCTTGAAGGTGTGGTTGGTCACCTTCATGCATTGTGGTAGGTGGGACGGTGATCATATGTAGGATGTATGGTTCCTCCCTCGGGCAAAATGGTATGAAGTCGGGTTCAGCCGACAGGGGGAGGAATAAGAGAATCTCCGTGGTGACACAACCCACGGAGGTAATGGACCCTAAGGCCGGATGGGTGAAGCTAAGACTAGTGGGTTGGTCGAAGCCTCAGGTCAATGAGTGTGTCAACTTCCATTGCCAACCTAAACCCAAAATAAGGTCACCCAATGTATCAACATGGTGACTAGACCAAAATGTCGTATGGTAGGAGTTGACGGGCACTAGAGGTAAGGTGGGGTCCATGGATGGGTAAGGAAGTGGGACCAAGCCATCCTTAAGCCAACTAAGTAGTGGCTCGGCGATGAAAAGTGTACCCGTTAGAAACACGGGTGGCTCGGGCTTTAGTGGCTCCAAACAAGAGGGTTCCGAATAAGGTTCGGAAGTAGAGTGTGGCAAAGGAGCACTCACGGGTGGTGAAGAGGCACGTGTCCTTTCTAACCAATCTGAAAATATTTTCTCAATTTCATCAAAGGTGCGAGTTGGAGTAGGGACCTCGTGGTGGACGCGTTCCTCGTCTCTTGGCTCGGGTGTGGACCTAGGCTCGGCTAGAAGTGAGGCTTCCACTTGGTGGGAGGTGACTGGGCGGACCACTTGATTGGGGTTGCTTTGGAGGGCTTGGATGGGGGTGAAGGGGCGGGGTTGGTTGAAGGTGTGGCCCACTTGATTGCGGGTGAGTTGGTGTGGTTGGCTAGTGGTATGACCCCCGTGGTTGGAGGTAGGTGGGCGGGGAAGGTAGACCCTCCTAAGCACTCTCTTCATATCCCACCATGACTCGATGGGCCTTAGACTCCTATCCTCCTGGAAGTATTTGATGTCCCTCCATGTTTCGGCGGCTTCATAAAAAGGTCACCTTTTGGCAAAGTCGACTTGCATGGGCCCGGACATAAGGTACACCTCAAAGTAGTCGTCCATAATGGCTTCCCACTCTAGGTAGTCACTCAGGTTTTCGGAGCCATAGAAGTCTCGGGCTACGGTTCTCCGAGGGTGGTCCAAAAGGTTCTCCCATCTTAGATAGTATCGTCACCATGCAGAAGATGCGGCCCCTTGGTCGTCCATGGGACACGGGGACACTAGTGAATGGACATGCCAACAGTGGGTGACAAGACACTAGACACGACCCTAATTAATGCAAAGTTAGAATGCACTAACTAATGCACACTAAGGACCCTAGACTTAAACCAAGACTCGGTACGTGACAGAGTTAATCGATCCGAAGATCACTCGCGCAAGTGTGCAGCCTTTCCGATAGGCGTAGCCTAATGTTCAGACAACACCTTTTGATATACCGGTTAATGGCATGTAGATGTGACACTTAGACCGACTTAGACAATGACTAGACGTAAATGACACTTTTTTTTCCACCAGACTACCCTAGACTCAACTGGCGCTCTAATACCAAATTGATATGGGACAGACAGGCGACCTGGGACTCTAGCTCGCGATCGCCCCTAAGCGAGGGAAGACGTGGGACCGTGCGCGGTTGAGAAACCGGTAGTGAGTCTCAGGTATCGGCTTTCCGCGTGTACTCGGATCGAGTCACGGGATGAGTCACTCACTCTCGCTCTCTCGCAACGGTGATAACAATATATATTGGGCTAAGAATCTTAACACTCGCAGCGGCATATACAAATAGATACGAGTAAAGCAAATGCGAAAGAGAGAGGGAGCGAATTTACCTCCATGCGCCGGGCGTGGGGAAGACGATCCCGGCTAAGTCAGTAACTCTCGGTACATTAAATATTTTAATTACAGCAGTGAATTTTGATGCCCACTCCACGCAGGGAGGTAACAGGCTACAAGTGGACCCGAGAGGACCGATCCTGGGTTGATGGGTAGCACTTGGATCTGCTCGTCGGTGCTGTCCGGAAGACGCTTGCTGCGGGTGGTGGGGACCACGTGTGGCTCAACCCTCCGAGTCTGGCGAGGCGGGTCCCGTTGTGAATGGGGCACCTGGACGAGCGATCCCTGGAATGGCGGCGTGCTGGCTCACCTTGCGGAAGGCGAGGCAACTCTGACCGGCAAGTGTGAACGTGCTGTCCACGGATCTGCACTTCTGTTTTTGGCCTGCGCGACTCGGAAAAACTCGCTGCTGCGATCACTCCCGATGTCGGATAGACGAGAAAGTGGTACCGTTGGAAAGCTCTCTCAGAGATCTTCAACCAAGGACTGGGGCAGAAAAATTGGGGGCTCTGTATTTTTCGTGGTGGATTTTACAAGGGACTGACTGACTGACTCAGAAAACTCAGGACAGATCTAAGTTTTCCTGATAACTTGCGTTGACCGTGACTCAAACCACAGATCTGGAACTTGGACTATTCATGAAAGTTGTAGAGGGGGAAACAAGGAAGACGGAGATAATTTTTATTTGACTTGTGGTGGAGGTTTTGATTTTTTGAGGATTTTATACTGGCTGGGGGTCAGATCTGAACTGCACAGGACAGAACAGATTTGGGAAAAGACAGCAATTTTTAAAAATAGGAAAAGGACTCTAGAAATTCCAAAAAAAATCTTGGATGATGGGGGTGGTGGACAGAACTCCCAATAAAATTGGTGACCCAAGAACATAATGGGAAGGGAGTCAAAACGTGGAAACACAGGGTTGCTATGATAGGATCTGAATAGTATATAGAACTAGAATGGGGGGAAACATGAAAATGGAAAAATAGAAAACGGTGGGTAAATGACTGGAATTGTTTTTGTGGAGGCTGGGGTGGACGTGGATGACTCACCCTCCAAGTTTGGACTCGATTTGAGTTCCTGATGGAGAGATAAAATTGGAGCTTTGAGGCTCTATCCTGATGTAGATAGAACTCCGGCGATGATGGCGGCAGCGCGATGATGGTGCGATGGCAGCGGCGGCAGAAACCGAATTCAGAGGATAAGAGGGAGAGACAGAATGGGTCTCATACCCTGGAATGGCAGAATTCCATCCGCAAGAGGTGGGAGGAGAGAGGAGGAGGGCACACCCTTCTTTGGCTCCAACCAAATTCACAATTTTTTCATCATTTATCATTAATTCCTTACAAAACACTATACATGGGTTTATATAGAAGGGGAGGAAGGGGGAGGGGGTTGGAATTTCATGGGAGAGATGGGAGGGGTAGCATTTTCTTCCCCCATATGGTCAATTGGGCTAAAAAAAGAAAATACAAAATGTCATTTTAATGGGGGGGCACCCCCTTGACTTAAGAAAAGACATCTTGGACATTTTTCACCCATTGTCCCCTTGACTTGTCCAAGAAGGAAAGAATCCTTCTAGAAGCCACCTTGGCATTTGACCAGCCCCACATGGACCCCTAGGGCTTAGGTGGACCAATGGAGAAGGAGTGGGGGCCCACTTGCTGGACCTACTACACTTTTGCAAATAAACCCAAAAATTCTTAGGGAATGACATATTGGCTTATAAAGCCTTACAATTGTAAACATACTTTCCCAAGGATATAATAGCAAACTAAATGACACAAATGTAAATTAAAAATGTCAGTGCTCTTGCTCTGATGTCCCCATCAAATGTGATAGTGCAGGAACTATGGTCCGGGGTAGCCCGATTTGATGATAGCACCAGTGCGGGTTGTAGATCGCCATGGTGGTGTCCCCCACTAACTGTAGATTAAGGCCTGGTCGCCGTGGTACTTTGAGCAAGGTTCTTCGAAGAACTCTTGGACGCATTGTGAACTTCTCTATTGGCAACGTGTTGAGGAAGAGGCGCCAATCATCCCATGTCTTTTTATCCGCCGTCCGGCACTCAACCTGTGAAGAGAATCCAAAGGCACCTCTAATGAAGAATAAAGGGTGGCTCCCAAAGATCCGGCTAACTAAAGGTATATCTCCCTTAGGTTGAAATTTGATTCTCACTCCCATCCAACACTCAAGGAGTATCATTGAGCCGAAAAGAGGTCCTCCTAAGCAAGCCGAGCTAATACCTTCATGAAGGTATGAAAGGACCGCTTGAGAAATGGATAAACCTCGCCACAACCCACTGACAATGCTGAGATTTTGGGTATCTAGGAGGTGGTCGGTGGTGGCGAAAAGGAACACTCCGCATAAGCAAACCGATACGGCTTTGGCTATGGCTTCATATCGTTCCCACTTGTTCTTGCAATGAGAGACTATCCACTGAGCCATGGGTATCAAATGAATGTGCCATGGGCTGATCATGGTCCTAACATCCTTTGGATTGTGGATGAAATCGCTTAGAATCAAGGATGGGTCAATGGGTTCCACCGTATGGCACACTAAGTCTTCATCTCTCACTTTTATCTTAGGGAAGGCTAGGTAAGGTTCTACCTCCTCTAATAAGACTGTGGCTTCAAAGGAAGGGAAGAGGAATGTATGAGTTTGTGGGTGCCAAAGCTCTATGAGGGCTGAGATGCTTGCCCAATCTAAAGATAATTTATGGAAATTCTTGGCCAAGACTAATAGAGGTTGGAGATGCCATGCCCTAAGGATTGATGTTACTTCTAAAGGGAGCTCTTTTTTCATTGGAGCCACCCACTTCAGGGAGGAATAGCACCTTGGGCCGGGAAGAAGCTAAGGAAAAATAAAGAGAAGAGGAAACAAAGAGAAAAGGATCATGAGAAGGAAAGTGCAGAAATTTATGGTTTTGGATTAGAGTTGCCACTTACCTCTCTTGAAGAACTTGAGCTTATGTGCTTGGGGATGGAGGTTAGCCTCTGCTGCTCCCCATGCTCCTTCCTAGCTGCCTTAGGGCCGGTATAAACCCTCTCCTCCATGGCAATAGCTCCAAAGCTTCTCTTCATAGTGTTCTTTGATGAATTGATGGAATTTCTGAACTTAGGGCAGAAAATTGGATGGAGCTACGAATTTGGGGTTTGATCCTACTTATAAAGGTTTGATTTTGATATTGGAGTGTTAGGATTTGGGCTAGAAAGCCTTATCCTAGATCTGGATGAGTTCTAGTGCAGCTTAAGCCTCCTTTGCCTCGAGTTCGGGCTCTCACGGGAGAATCCGTCTCGGATTACGCAGGTTTTCTCTGACGGTTCATCGTAGGACCGTCACAGCTCTGTGGCGCTCCATCATTAGGCCGTCACATCTCTTTATCAGCTGCCCTCTCTGCGCTTTCTCTGATGGCTGCATAGTGATGCATCACATCGCCCTGGTGGTCTTAATATAGACTGTTACATGGTCTACACATGTTTTAGTTAAATTTTGTTCTTCTGTCAAACCTACCAGTCCCATGTTTAAATCTGTCTCTGTCTAACCTATTCATCCACACGTCCATGCATTCAATCATAAGCATAATAAAAATAATAACAAAAACAAAAAAAAAGATTTTCATTCCATTCTTCATAGTCATGTACAAGTGTGGGTCACAGAAAAAGGAGCAAAAAGAAAAAGTACAAGTCACTCGGTCGGTTTATCTCTCAAGCTGTCGCTATCACCAGTACCCTCGTGCCACTTCGTTGGCGGTTCCATGACACTACTCTCCTCTTCCCACTGCCGTCTCTGCTCCGCCTCCTCATTCCTCCGCTGGCCGGAAGAACTAGCAAGAAAATTCACAACTGATCCACTCGGGGCGACGCTCCGAATGCCACTCCACGCTCCACTCTGGTAGGCGCTCCTCTCTGGTCCGTGGCCCATCATCCGCACGGTCCTCTCCATCGTCCACAGCTCGATCTTTAGCTCAAAGATCTGATGCCGTGACTCCCTGGCCTCGGTCCGGTAACACTCTAGGTCCGCTGTCCCAATGCGAAGTCTCTCTGCCTCGCCCCGTGGCTGTGCCAACTCCGCTCGGAGTCTCTCTGTCTCCAACCGTCCTCGCTCTACCTCTGCTAAAGCTGCGGTCATCTCTCTCACCTGCATTAGCATTCAGTATAGTTAGTCAATCAAAGCATTTTGCATAATCTTAAGTAATTAAGTCTAAGGGAAATCAGAGTTAGTTTCTTACCCGCTCCGCGAGGGCAGCCTCAGCTTCCTCGGCCCGAGCAACCGCCCGAGCGAAGTCCGCATCTCGCTCAGCTTTGTCGCCCGCAGGCTGTGAAGAGGAGGATGGAGCATCTGGTCGCGCTCTGTGTGCTCCCTCGGCCCGCTGCATTTAGAAGTCAAAGTCAGTCAGTTTGCATAATCATAATCATAAGCATTTAAGTCTGAAATTTAGAAAACTCACCAGGAGCTCCAAAGCTGTCCGGTAGTCATCCCGCTATTGGATAGTGGCGTGGAAGAGCCCCTCGAGCTTGGCAATCCATCCCTGTGGGTCTAGCTGCATTTAGAAAACATGTGTCAATGCATATATAAATTCAATTAAATTAAATAGACAGGAGTTTGAGTTTAGAAGTTCATACCGGTCGTCGGGTGCCTCTGAACACCTGGTCACCGTACCACTGGGAGTAGGCCTCATCGCTGTCGGCTTGCTCTTTCACGGCTCGGCCTTTCTTATTCCAATCATGCACATACTTCGCCTTCCGGGCACACCAGTCGATATCCCTGCTAATACCTTTTGAAGACTTCACAGGGCGCTCATCGTTCCTGCGAGGGAATGTTTCCTTCGGCTGGTGAACTCCCCGTGTCCTCAAGATCAGGCGGTAATGCAAGGGCTCGATGACGTTGATGCAATGCAGCCAGATGTCTCGCCCGCTGTATGCCAGGGAAGCCTTGACCCATGGCTGTCCCTCGTAGCCCTCATCCCGATATGGTGTCCAGCGCACCTGAAAAGGCAATTTAGTCCATGTCAGCATTTAGAAGCATTTAGCAGCATTTCGAAGCATTTAAGAGCATATAAAAGAGTTCAAGTTCAAGAGCTTACCGATGCATACGGGAACGAGTCTATGTCGTCCTGAATAGCTCTGGTCAGTCTGCTGATTGATCCCGTGTCCCTCGCGACTATCCACCGCCTAGCGATGGGGATCCACCCAAGATGCGTCTGAGTACCTCTCCCGATTCCTGGGAGGTAGAGGAAGCTCCAGATCTGCATTTTAGAAGCCAAGTGTCAGCATATAGTAGTCAAAAGCATATAAAAGCATTTTTTTAGAATTTAGCATTTACCTGTAGGAAAGGCGAGAAGCCGCCCAGCATCGTCCGCCGATCGGTCGTGCTAAGAGACTTGAACAAGAAGGCGAGCACCGCCGCTCCCCATGCGTATTTGCCCACTCTGTTAAGATCCTCCAGCAAAGGCAGGAGCCTGCAGCTGATCACATCCGCTCGGGTCTGGAACAACAGCTTCCCGAACAGCAAGATCAGGAAGCGTCGCAGTACTTTATCTCCCTCTGGTCCCGCCTCCGCTGCTACCCTCAGGCGGACCTGCTCAATCACCCTATCCAGGTGCTGCTTTGGAAGCTCCCCGACTGCGATAGCTACTCCTCGAAGCCCCAGGCTCTCCTGGAGTCTCGATCGTGATAACTAGGACAATGGATGCCCCGACCTCACTAAATCCAGCCCCAGCAGCTCCTGGGCTAGCTCTCGATAGTCTCCATATGTCCAGCCTGTCATTGCTGCACCATGGACCCTCAGCCCTATAATCCTCGCTATATCTTCCAGTGTTGGGATCATATGACCCCATGGGAAGATTAATGCCTTGTTGACTGGATCCCATCGCTCGTGCAATGCATATAGCAGCGGCGTGTCCATTCTTGTCACTTCTATGCTGAGGACTTCCCCGAAGCCCATAGTAGCCAGCCTCTCTCTTTGGTACTCTGGCAGTGCCTGGTACACCATCCTAATCTGAAGCCAAGATATCCTGGTTCTTCTTTTCCCCTGCACACATGTAGAACATAAGTTAGTTATTTCATTAGTTCAAATTCATTGCATTCAATATAAATAAAACACCAAAAAATTGAATAAGCAAAACACAAAAATCAATTCTGGCTCTGGTTGCTCTGACGTCCATGCCCTAGCACATCACAGGTCTCTGACGCACCAAGTATGACGCGTCAGGGCCTGTAATGATCACTGGAAGGACTGTTACGTCCTCCTCGATAGGGCATCGTCTCCTCTGTTCCCCCAGATCGTGGAAATGGCCACAATGGATCCTAATGGGTCCCCAGACCCATTTTCTCCCCCTCAATCACACATGCACACACGAACATTGATAAAAATTGAAAAATTTAAGGGTTTTAGGGCAGGAGCCTACCTCACAGTCTCGGCCTCATTACCTCTTCTCTGGCGCCGTGGTCCCTTCTTCGCCGCTAGTGGCCTCCTCCATAACATCTTCTCCTTCTTCTCCAGCCGTGGGAGGGTTTTCCTCCGCCGTTTGCTCCACCGCCTCCGCCGGTTGTTTGTCCGCCACCGGGGGAGTCTTTCCCGGGCTATGCGATCCCGGCAGCGCTTGATCGCCAATTTTTTCTTCCCTTTCTCTCTCGCCAATGGTGGTCGGGGGAGCTCGTCACCGGACATGGTCGCCGGTGGGTTTTGGCTCGGAGGGGTTGGGCGTTGTTTTGCGTTTTGGGTGTTTGAACGAATGAGAGAGGGAGAGACGGATCGGTTTTGTTTTTGAACGCCCAGGAAATGTAACGATCTATCGAAGGACCGTCACAGACCTCTAACGCATGGTTGTTAGACTGTCAGGTGATTCAGTCGTTTATTTTTGAAAAATGTGAACCGACGCTGTATGACAGGTCATATTTGGACCGTTACATGAGTGTGGCGCCCCTTTAGTAGACCGTCAGAAGCTTTGATGGATGTTGATGCCCTATCTATAAAATTTCATGCTTGAATGATCATTATGCTTCCATGCCTTATCTTATCAATATGGTTTATGCTTATGGATGGTTGTGCCTCATTTCATGCTTTATTCATATTGTTATTGGCTGACCCCATTTGAAAATCATTTAAGCCATCATGCTTTGCCATCCGCCGCACAGGTAAGTCAGGTACAGTATCTCGATCCCTATATCCCTTAATGCATTACTATATGTTATCTATGATATATTATCTCGAGAACCGGCTGGTCATTCATGTGTTCTGAGATCTGATGTTCCCCTTAAATAAAAATGATGATGATCTAGGTGCACATGTTTAATCGTTGGATAGGCCGTTAGGTTGGAAAAGCTTGGGGACGATAGTTCTATCTTGCACGCCATGGTTGTATATGGTGTCCTGACCCTGGTTTCTCTGGTCTAGCAATATTATTCTCGAGTATCTTCTTATTTTATCTTTCTTTGCATTTCTTTTAATGATTTCTTTCCTTTAGCCCAGCATGCATCATACGCATCTTTGACCATTCACGAACCTTCATCTGTCCAAAATGTCTCGGTAATGGTGGATAACTATCCATGATCTCGATGAGGAGAGTCATTCCACTCTGAATTGGAAGGTTTCCTTCATTCTGTTCACTCGATCTGGTTAGCTGAAGATTCCTGTCTGGAGTTTAGTTAATCGTCTCTTTCCATTCCATCGCTCCGGCCGCTGGCCGTGTTTTCCTTTCCTTAGTTGTTAGTTCCTCCAGACATGCGTCGTTTGGTTGGCTATTTCCTTGTGATTAGTTTGATGTTTTTCAGAAAATTCCTATCACTCGTTGGTTGAGGACGGGTGGCTTTTGCCTTAACGCCCGCTTTTCAATCCGCTCCGCTTCTGTAGCACCCCAGATAAAATTACATAGGATAAGTTTCCGATAATAAATTTTTATAGATATATAAAGAGATCCAAACCAAATTAAAATTAATAAATAAACGAGGCCCAGACCTTGTACATAACTCTCTTACGTCCTTATAAGTCTTACAAAAAGAACTCGTGAACCCTACTCTAGTATTATAGTAAATTTAAAAATAACATGTTATTTTATGAAAGCATCAAATGCACAACATAATTTTTATTGAATTAAGAATCATTAAATCTTGAAGAAAATGTCAATTTATATTTTATTACTAATTTAAAAATTTTAATATTCCGCATTTACTATATTATAATCTTATTAGAAGGAAGAAGTATATATATAAGATTTAAATACACTAAAAATATATAAAGGATAAAAGAATGGACATATATACAATTTCGATCCTTTCAAGGGCATTGAGAAAAGGTCAAAACCTCAATCGACGCCTTTTGATATAGGCGTATCTAGTGTAAGAAACGACTGCATGTAAGTTGTTATTTATAAATTAGTAAAAATCAAATAAAGTATATAGTGAAAGAGTTATAGAGAAAATAGGGATATACACACAATATCGGTTCTTAAGAGACTGAGGAAAAATTGTCAAAGGCAATTGACGCCTCTCAGTAAAGGTGTTATTTTAAAAAAAGATGACGTTGTGTGTGTCGTTAATTAGTTAGATAAGAAGTATAAATGGCATAAGAAAGGATATATAGTTAGGGTTTTAGAGTATAAATACAGTTTTGGTTCTTGAAGAAAAGTGAAAATGGGAAGAGACGCCTAAGACAATGGCGTCAATTGGCAAAGAAATGACTTGATAAAAGTCGTTATTTTATTCTAAAATGAATAGTGCCATTTTTTCGACTGAGGAATTTTGGAAAAATAATTATATGAAAAAATAGATAAAAATGGAAAACTCATATTCCTAAAATTTCCTATCTAGATCATATCAAGAAAAAAAGATAAAAATCCCGGAAGTTTCTAACACTTAAGTTATACGTGTTTCGAACTGTTAAAAAAAAGGAAATACTAATACCATTAGATTGCTACTAGGAATGCTATTCCCAATCGAACTCCAACCCTATAGGGTCTCCAAAACCCTATAAATATCAACCCCTTCAAGCCAATCTATTGGCTTTTCTCCTTCCTTCACGACGACTGCAAGCTGATACTAAGAAGGCTTTGTTCTTCTTTCGCAAGGAGGCTTCTGCGTCACCTTACTGTGCCGCCGTTGCACTCGCCATGGTGGAGTCTCTCCCTTCCTTCGCAAGGCTGCTGTCGGCCGCAGCACTCCTCTTTTAGACGTTAAAGTGTTGCTGTGGTGGCTGTGGAAATTTTCTTCCACTATCGTGCGTGAAGGAGCTTTGCTCCTAACCCCTTCTTCTTCTGCCCGTGGCCGTAACAAGGAGAAGTTGCTGCTTCTTTTCTACTGCTCCCCTTCTATCGTGGACGTTGCTGTTGCAACTATTCTCTTCCGATCATTATCCTCCGTCAATTAATAGGTAGGTGTTCTCGCATCAAGCTAAACCTGTTAAGAACAATTAAACCCTAATATGGTCTCTGCATATATGTATATACCTTAATCTTTAATGCATCTGTAGGTGTTCTCAATACTCAAGCAAAACCCTATTAACAACTCAATTCATGTATTCATGTCCTTGTTTCATACTGAGTTTTAATACTGTTGGTTTTATATGAAATAATCAATGTAACACATGGTTAAAATTTCATAATCATTTAAACATGTAAGCATATGCCTAAAATTTTAGATATATATTTATTTTTGGGATCCCCATGTTTTATCTTAATTTTTGTGTCCTTATGGGATATAATTAACTAGTTAAATAATTTAATAAATTTTATAATAAGTTTTATAGAGTTATTCGGCTAATCATGAGCTTTACAGTAGCACGTTAGTTGTGATTTTTACTTTGACAATTTGTTTGTGGGCGTCGGGACGTCATTTGACCATGAAAATTTATGGGCGTACTATTGGGGTGGAGACCGAGGTAGTGAAAGTGGTTGCACCATTTTTCGTGCCCCCTATCTCAAGATCTCCCATCTCTCAACGAAAAATTATTTTGAACGTCTGGTTAGGTAGAGTTTTTTGAGCCCATCATTTTGGTATATTATATGCTCGATTCCGACATAGTTACGTCGAGAAATGAGAGGGTTGAAAATCGAACCTTTTTGAAATAATGACCAACAATAGGTCATCAATTTCAATTTGGACGCCACTGTACAGTGGCGTCAGATTAACTAGTATATATATATATATAATCTTTGAAAATCCATATTTATTAAAATATGTAACAGAAAATTATAAAAAATATATTTTTGGAATCCTTGTATTTTTCTCCTAATTATCATATATTCTATTTACTTAAATTATTTTAAATAAATCAATGTGTCTTTGAATGTATGTTTTTGAAATTATTCAATTAAATAGATATAAATGTGAATTCTTGTTAAATAAATTAAGTTAAAAATCATAAAATTAACGTCCCTCCAAGAGGACGCTAAGTAAAAAATGGCGTCACCCCTGGGCGTCAAATAATATAAGTTTATTTAATTATAGTTAATTATAGAATCGGATTGACGTAAATTCTATAATTAACGCATTCATATTCTTACCGTTTTCTTCCGATTTTGACCCATACCTCGGGTCTTCTGGCACTCCCATCTCAAGTCTGTAGATGGAGTCCCTGTTTCATAATTGGTTCACGTATACACCTCAACTCTCGGTGACATACGAGCCCTCCGTTGGACATTCCATTCCTTCGGACTGACAAGTTAGTCATTGAGACCTCCGTAAGTCTCCGCTAGCCTTGGATTCCCTCAAGGCAGCTGAGCTAGTTGTATCCTAAAAACCTCGGGATCCGATCCATGTCACTTTGGTTTTTCGTTAGTCTTGACACTCTACTCCTTTGGAATCTTCTTGTCATCAATTCGAGAACATAACCCTTTGACTCTGTATTTGGCCAAATCTGATTCTGAAACATTAAGGGCTGTGGGTCCGCGACTTTTCAGTGCCAGGTAGGACGGAAGTCCAATTCTGTAAACCATGGGAATTCTGGGTGTGGCATTGCACCAAACTCTGTACATCTGTTATATTCTGTTATTCTGTTATATCTGTCATTCTGCAAACTCTGTTAATTCTAGAAGTTCTGTTATTCTGATATTTTGTTGTTCGGTTATTTTGATAATTTAGATATTCTGCTAGATTGTTAATTCTACTTATATTTATTGAAACTCTGTTACATTCTGGCCAATTCTGAAGTTCTGTTCATCCGCGTATCTGTCCTTGTTATATTCTGATAGCTTGTCCTTGACTATGCATGGGAATTCATCCTTATTTCTCTTGAGCTCGTAACTGCCTTTGACTTTAATATTCGTCTTTCCTATTAGATTGATCGTCATGATTTTCTAGTTCCATGCCTTGCATCGTCATGAACATGTTAATTGGCTAATCACTTATATTCTGCTTGATGAGAGATGTAATTCCTACTGAGCGTTTCGCTCACCAGCCTATCTTTAACGTTTTTCAGGTAACGACATTGAAGATAGTCCATCAGATGGGGAAGGGCAAGAGTGTTGAGTGTTATGGAATCGAGTATGTGTCTTTTATCTTCTTGAGTCTTGTCTTATCATTGAGTCTTTTTCTTTTTTTATTAAGAGTAATGTGTCTGTTCATTTAAATATGTAAGTGAGTCAAGAATTGTAAGTTTGACATTTGATATTAATAAGAATTATATTTTCGTCATTATTGTCTGGCCTTGAAGTTATGTCTTATGAGTTGTGCTGATTATTCATGACTGTATCGCTGCCACATTTCGAACTACATGTTCCGCTGCTATCGGTTCGAGGTGTGACAGCTTCATTTCCGCTTCATCTCCATGTTCCATTTCATTAGCGTTTCACCTTTGCTCGCTCCCCTGCAAAGAGGACGTTAAGGAGGGGCATCTATTGACACACGTTTTATGACCAATAAGTTGGGTCATCTCCTTGTTCATTTTAAATGATGCTCCGAGTTGTTCACCTTTATTGAGCCATCTTGGTCAATTTGAGGTTTATTTAATGGGTCATGCCTCCTTGGTTGGGTCTGGTTCCTTATCTCTTTCCCGCTGGACGAAGCTTAGCATACCTTCATCTTGCTTATCACTCCCTTGTCTCTAACGCGTCATTCCTAGCGCGCCACATGTATTGTAACGCTCTTATATCAGGCCGCTACATCATTTCAGAGTCCTTAAGGCTAAGGCTTCTTTCAAAGCTTATCTTTTATCTAATCCGTTAAGTGTGACGGCTTATCGTGCGACCGTTACCATCACTCTTACGAACCTACTTATGGCCGTTACATCCTTGCAGAGTCCTATGTTCGAAAACTTCACCTGTTGATCTTATCTTTTAGAGGATAAGGTTGTGTGACGATCCACTCTTGGGGCGTTACATCTCTATGGCGGTCTATCGTGCAGCCGTTACATCAAACAGAGAGTTCTAGCAGAACTGCTCTTTCTCTGCTACTCCGTGGCCGAATTAAGAGTTTGATCTGATGATTTCTCCCTCAAATCTGATCCTCAGAACCTTCTATTTGTTTCAATGGACTCTTAGGAGTATTATCTTCAAGAGTTTACTAAGAAACGTCCTACTTTGTAGCTGGATTATCCCTTACTCGACCAGAGAGTTTGAGGGTCTATAAATAGAACCCTTGACTTCATGGCTTGAAGAGGAGACATCTGGAGTTCGCGTCGAAGTGTTGCTGCATCCTGGAGCTAGAACCAACCAAGGAGAACTGCTTCCCACGTCCATGTTCTGCCAAAGTCTAGGGAGTATTGGTTTCAAGGGTCTAGTTCAGTCAAAGTTGTCTTCTTAGTCTCTTTTTCCCTCCTCCAAGTATTATAGCATCTTTCCCTCTTCATCTCTCACGTTTTTGCACTTGTTGCATTCATCTAAACATCCTTCCCATCTTTTAAACGCCCCAGAGGGGTTAAAAAATCAACCTCCCCGGTATTTCCCTCACCTTTTGCATGCTTTTGAGTCCTTTTGATTTATTGATACTACTCTTGCTCTAGGGCTAATCTGGGTTGTTTTCTTTGTGTTCAACACTCTTTTGCAGGTTTACATAGTCCATAGCACGAGGCCCAAGCTTTATGGCCGGCTGGAAGGCTTGGAGATCAAAGATTCCTAAGTTCCTCTTCTGTAGATCCTTGACGGTCTATTACAAGCGCGTTAGAGTCACCTAACGGCTTATCGTGGGGCCGTCACACGTCTGTGGCACATCATCATTCGACCGTTACGTTCCACAGAGTTGCAGTTCTTTCTCTCTCCCGTGGGCGGGTGTTTCATCCACCTATTTCTAAGGTATTTCTCAGGTCTTTGGCTTGTTTATTACCTTAGTGGCGATCACATCTTTCCTTGGTTTGGGCAGTAGCTCTCTCTTTCATCATATCTCTTTCTTTTACTTGCTTGTTCCACCAATACAGTGTGTTTTCCTTTACTCTCTTGCTCCTTTAAATTAAGTGATTTGTTCATCTTGTTCATCATAGTTGAGATCATATCCATCTTGCAAGATAAGGAACACATAATAATCAACAATATCATCCCATGAAGAAATGGGCTCTTGCCTCCTAACCCTTCTTAATCCCTCTATATGTTCCCACTCACTCTTGTCTTGACCCCGAAGTCGTCCTTTTGCAATGCGGACTCTCGTAGGTCCGTATGCTTCCTTTCAAAGTGCTTTTCCATGGTTGCCTCCCACTTTAGATAGGCACTAGGGCTCGATCCGTCAAAGCGAAGGTCCTCATCTAAAATGATGTCCAAGAGTGGTGGACCGATCGGACCCTTATGGAGGACCGAGTGGGACGGATATGACCAAAGAGAGGTAGCCATGTTGATGCACCGGTTGATGAATGCAAATGTGCCCTAGGACTAGACTTAGTAGAGACAAGTCTAAAACTTGCTCTGATACCAATTTGATGTGACACCACCTTAGGGGTGGTAGCCACTCGACCGATGCCCTTGGACCTACAACCCGCAAGCATGCAATTTTGACGGCGGACTCACTTGAGCGGACTCACCCGCTTGGCGCACACTAGGGCCCGTAGGCAACCCGGTGATGGTGGTGAGGGTCTGAGATGGGACCTCACTACTCCGAGGGTTGGCTAGCCTAAGATTGAACCCCTAAGGGCCCTGGGATGCCCACTCTCGGGGGCGGCCAACACGCCAAGGGGATGGGGTATAGTATCTCTCTCACAACTCACCCGTGGTAGCACTCAATTGATGTAAATTTGGGACCGGGCACTCTCTCACCGTCCGACGGAGCTAAGAGGAAATACTAATTAAGCAAGATAAATCTGCAAAGAGAGGGGGGCAGGAGCTCACCTGATCAACGTGAATACGCCGATCCCGGTCAGAGACGATGACGAGCGGGGAGGCGTGGGCATGCACCCGCATGCCGCATCGGTGTAGCTTCGGATGGCGACCTACTAATACATGCACAACGCCCCTTGCAAGGGGGTTGGACTAGGGGTGGGGGAGTAGAATTACAACCAAAATGTACCTCCACGTAGGGAGGGGCGCTCAGCCGGCCAGGCGGGGAGGGGAAAAGCCGAGCTAGGAACTAATTGGAAGGCAGTTGCCGGTTCTGTCCGCTCTCTGGAACACGGGACAGGCAGTCGATGTCGGCGCCGCTGCGGCCACTCGCGGACTCCGTTTACTAAGAAACCAGTGGCAAAACCTTTTGGGTTGGCCCAGGAGGACGTCATATTTTTGGGAGGACTTCTGGTTGCGGCGTTGGTCAGGGCAAGGCCGTGAGCAGGGTCTCTGTTCTCTAGTTCTGTCTGCTTCAGTACCACTGCCGCAAGAAGACAAGGTTGCCACAGGTGCTCCTAGGCTCTGATTTGGGTGTGGCTGAGGTTGCTGGATTCACTTTCGAGCCCTGTTTGAAATGACACCCGCGGGGATGCTAGAGGAGGTCAGAGTAGACAGGGACAACCCAAACAGTGATCGTGTGTTTGTTAAGTCCCAGAGTGGATAGAACAGCGCACCCGAGGGAGAAAATTAAGAAATTGCTACTCTGGATGCCGAACGGGGTACCGCTTCTTGGTAATGGAAGAAGACTTGTCGTAAAAGCTCTCAGCCAAGTGGCTCTTCAAGAAGCATAGGAATGTGGCCGTGGGAGCTTCTGAAAGTTGCTTTAGGTTGCTGACTAGACCTATCCTGTGCAGTCGAAGAAGAACAGGTCTCCCTAGCAGTCACGAACATAGACGGAGACGAGACCACCATCGTTGCAAAGCGGACATGAAGACGAATCCAACGGTATATGATACGCCTCAAGGAGCTTCACGGTGACATCGTGGGAGCCTTTGCAAGTCGATGGAACACTGCAGCCTGCGAGCCGGAACAGGCTGGTTGAAGATGATAGTTGGGAAATGGGGTAGATGAGAGGGGAAATGGGGTGGATGGGTGTGGGGGTGACCCCAGGCTGTGAGGGGGTCTGGGAGAGGGAAAACCAAGGTGAGGAAGGGGGAGAATGGGGGCTGGAAGGGGGTCTACCAGGTGGTGGGAGGGAGAGCTGTGAATTTGGTGTTGGGAGGGAATGAGAGAGGGAGATCTCTCTCCCTTGGGGAGTCTAAGGCATGGGGGAGGAGAGAGTGGAGGGAAAATATTCAAATGTCCCTTGGGAGCTACAGGATTGTGTGGGGAATAGGGTGAATTGTGTTGGGGAGAGGGAGATTGTGTTGGGAGAGCCAAGATTCTCCTAGGGAGGGAGGAGATTTGGTGGTAGTTGGGAGGAGGTAATTAATGCTCCTAGGGAAGTGAAGGGTCTCTAGATGAGGTGGAGGATGATGTGGAGGGGTGAGGAGAGAGAAAGGGGCGCATGTTTTAGAGAGAGAAGGTAGAGGAGATAGAAAATGGCTTCCTAGAGAGAGAGGTAGAGAGAGAGGGGGATAGGGGCTTCTCACCAAAATAAGAAGATTTAAGTTGGACACTAGAAAATTCAAATATTCATTCATTCATTAACTTCAAATGGAGAGATGGGGGTCCTATTTATAGGGATCACACAATTTACAATAAGTCCCTGACTTTAGTACTAATGACAAATAACCAAGGGGAAGGGGGGCGCCCTTGGGCCTAACCCAATGAATTGGGCCCATTAACTAACTTTAATCAACCTAATGACACATAACTTAGGTAAATGACTCATTAACCAATGTACATAACTCAAATAAAAGGAAAATTATAATGATATGACTCAAAAAAATATGTAAATTACATGACTTGACTCAGAAAAATGTGACGGACACAATGGAACCATGCCGGTGAGCAATCGGAGCTGTAGAAAAATGTGAAGGGTGAGATATGCCCCCATCACTCTCTCTTCGAGCTTCCTGATCCCTTCTCTCCGATTCTCCTAATTCCCTTCCTCTATCTCTCCATCTAAAAGATCTGGCCTCTTTATATAGCCTCGCGAGAGCTGGTGCATGGGAAACACGTTTCCCGCCCAAAGAATGTCGATTGGGATGCACTACTGGTAGTCCACATGGCAGATGCTGAGGATACGCTATCCACGTGGCAGAATCTCCAGTCCTGACTTTGCCTTGGATCACGTGCCTGTGAGATAGAAACTTGAACCATGTGACTATCTCCAGCACTTCAAGTGTTCGATCCTGGTTGCTCACTATTCACAATTATGTCCTTGTGAATAAGGCATTTTGTCAAACAATATGTGATCATGAGTTATAATCAATGTGTTCTGACTTATAAGGAATTTGATCATAGTATGAGTCATACAAAGATGCATCAATGTATTTTAGACAAGTGTAAGAGATGCACCGACCTATCTGAGCATTATGCGTACATGGTGCACCGACTTGAGAAGGCATGGAGTATGCATGTGCACTGACTCTAATGAACAAATCATATGCATGTGCTTAGACTCAGGATGAAGGTGCTCCGACCTGCATAACTAAGTTTTTATGCATATGCTCCGACTTGGAGAATGAACATGCTCAGACCTTATGCAAGCTCATTGTTCATGTGCACCGACCTTAAGTATGAATGTGCTCCGACTTGATGAAAGAGACTTAGTGCATATGCTCCGACTTCGAATGCATATGCTTAGACATGTGTAAAACATGTGCTTCGACCATGCCTAATATGCCCTGACCAGAAACATTCATGATGTGACACCACCTTGGGGTGATAGTCACAAGACCGAAGCACCTTGGACTTTAACAAGCAAGCCAATTCACAATAGAAACGGACCGAAATTGGCGGCCACTCACCCGACACTCACCCAAATCCTGGGGTAACTCGGCGATGCCGAGTGGAGGTTGTGAGGGCTGGGCCCTTGCTTGTAGAGGGCCAGCAAGGCCAAGGTTTTTTTCCCAAAGGTTTGGAGGTCCAACTCAATGGGGCCGACCCGGGTGCCGAGGGCATGGGTCACACTCTCTTCCACGGCGGCCACTCGAAGCAATGGAGCTTGCGGATCAGGCACTCACTCTCACGGGCCAGTGGAGCTATGAGCTAATATTAAAAGAATAAGGCACCAAATATGATCAAGGGATAGAGCACTTACTCGACCGGCTTGAAGAAATCGGTCCCGCTCGGAGACGTGGGCCAGTGGGGAAGCGTGGGTTCCCCACACGCCGCGCCAGTGTAGCTTCGACCTGTTCAAGGTTTTACATCACTACGCCCCATACAAGGGGGTTGAACTTGGGAAAGGGAAGCCGAAATTGTATTTAAACACTACCTCCCACAGGGAGGGGCTGTAAGCTGGCCAGGCGGGAAGGGGAGAATCAATCTAGGAACTAAATGAAAGGATGATGACTGTTCTGTCCACTCTTTGGAACAAAGGATAGACAGTTGGTATTGGCACTACTGCGGACTCCCCTGAGCTCCGTTGGTGATGAAACCAGTGGCAAAATCTTCGTAGTTGACTCAGGAAGACGTCCAATTTTGGGGGGAATTTCAGAATGACGGCGATGGTCGGGGTAGGGTCGTGAACAATGCCTCTACTTTCTGGTTCTGACAGCTACGGTACCACTACAGTAGGAAGACGAGGTCACCACGGGAGCTCCTGATCTCTAATTCAGGCGAGGCTGGTGTCGTTGGATTCGTTGTCGAGTCCTCTTCGAACAGAGACCCACAGGGATGACGGAGGAGGTCGGAGTAGACAAAGATAGCCCGAACCGTGATCGGGTGTCTGTTCAGTCCCGGAGTGGACAGAACAGTGCACCTGAGGGAGGAAATTGAGAACTCTTAAGAAACAAGACCATTCCCATGGTAAAAGTGTAGTGGAACAAATGCTTGGAACAAGAAGCTACATGGGAAACTGAAGAATCTATGCGAAGAAGATATCCGGAATTATTCTAGACTGTAAGTACTCTATACCCTCCATGTCTCCATTCACGCAATTGAATTTGGAGACCAAATTCTTTTAAGTGGGGGAGGGTGTAAGACCCCGGATAAATAATAAGGAATAAATATATTCTAAATGAATTAAACGTGTGTGAAAAAGATAAAAATAATAATAATAATAATAATTAGGCCATATATATATTCATGCATTTAATGGGCTTTAACACATTTATTATCTCCTACCATTAATACAAAACCTTTAAGCCCAAATACCCATATATATATATATTATACCAAGGCAAATGAATAACCCATATATATATGTATATCTATAGATATAAAGGGTATATATTATATTATGAATGAATAACACACATACACACACACACACACACATATATATATATATAGATATATATATATATCTAATGGGCCAAGCCCATATACATGTATATAGATATAAAGATATATATTATATCATGTAAATGAATAATCCACATGTATAAATATACATATATATGCAAATGGGCCAAGCCTATATATATACCTAGATAGAAGGAGAGACCAACTCTTATGCGTATAAAGCCATGAAACCCACATGGGCTGAAAATCTTATATAAGTTTTACTTATTATAAAAACCAAACCATCAACGAAGCCATATGTCAAAAGCCCAACTCACGTATGTTACCATGCTCGAACGTATGCACATTAGGGTATATGTCAATTGGTTATAGCCGGCGGCTGAGGTTAAGGCAAGGTGGAAATTGATGTGAATACGTTACTACTTTTGGGTTTGTTTACCCCGTTAGAATATCTCATTCTCTATAAAGCCTCTCTCCATCGAACGTAACAACGCTATTGATGCTGTTGCGTTCGAGGGCTTCTTCATCCTACTGCTTTCTTCATCATGCTACTTTCTTCATCCTTATTGCGTCTTCTTCCCTGCTGCGTCCATCTTCCTCCTGCTGTGAAGAAGGCTTCTTCCACTTCTTCCTATTCTTCTTCCTGTACCACGTTCTGCACATCAAAAGGTAGGTCTTCTTAAGATACGTAGCCCAAACAAAGTTAGGGTCATACTTGTAGGTTTTCTCAAAGTAACGAAGCTAAACATGATAAATACCATTCATATAGTTCTATCGCACGTCTTAATCTATTTTTCTATAATTTTACAGTAAATAGCGACCTTTCCTAGGGCGCTATTCTTTTTAATGACCACATGTGCGGTCGTCAATTCCCATATGATTTAATAATTACACATGTTAAAAATTTAATACCTATGTAACCAATTATCTGATTTAATGCATGATCATAGTTTTGGAATCCTGCTATTTTTCTTGACCTGTCCATATACTTGTTGTCGTAAAATTTTTATATTGGAAAAAATGCTACTGTTCATAATTCAATTTTGATAAAAGGGAAAATAACGACTTGCACCCTGTCGTATCTTTGAAACATGGCGACCCTGTCTAGGGCGCTATATGCATAGAAGGTGACAGCGACCAAGTCGCCATTTTAAAAAAAAATCCTGAAATTTTGAATATATATTAATGCATATATCTAGATTGAAATTAACGACTCAGTACAGAGTCTTCAATTGGTGAAATAGCACCCCTGACCAGGGCACTACTTAATGAATTGAAGTCTTTGGCTAAGGCGCCAATTTCCTGTCTTCCGATTTTTTCATGATTTGTCCTGTAACCGTGGATTTATATGTATACATGGCATTATATTCCAATCCGTGAGTATAGTCCCACGTCTTTCGATATTTTATCGGTTACCCTTTAACTCTCGGTGACGTGCAAGCCCTCCATTGGACATTCTGTTCCTTTGGACTGGCAAGTTAGTCATTGGGACCTCCGTAAGTCTCCTCGCAGCCTTAGATTCTCTCAAGGCCGACTGAACTGGTTGTACCTTAAACACCTTGTACCTTTTTGATTGTCACGTCATGTAATAAACCAGCCCTCTCATTGTGCCATCTTGGTCCATGAAAGAATAATCCTAGCTGGTGGAATGATGATATTCCACTAGGCGATGCCTTGGATTGGGTCCCTTATAGTTGGGGTCAATCTTTCAGCTTGATTCATGTCCCTTGATTGGTGACGGGTTTAGTCATCCACTCAAGTTATCACGGCTACCTAGTTAAGGTACCGATTCAACCCAAGTTATCGACATGTTATGGTTCTCGTTGGTTTTGACATTGTCCATCTTATGTTCTTCCTTGAATTCTGTGGAACCTATCCACGAATCTATCATGATATCCTACATGAGTTTGTGGTTGTCACTAAAGTGGTTGTCTAGATATTTCATGTAACAATGTCCGCGCATATAGGGCCCGATCTGGTCTTGGGAGGAGCACCCGAAAGTACTTGTGCCCATGGGAGTTATATTGATCACGGTGTGGCATTACACCGAAGTACTTGCTTGAATCTACGACACTCCACTATCTCTCTCTCTCGCGCGTGCTTGACTTGACATGACTTGCGTAGCCCATAATGGGCAAAGTACTTTCTTGTTAATAGCCATTGTCTCATGACATGAAAAACTTTATTGATATACTTGGTACTTGTTCAAATACATGAAATCTTGAATACTTGAAATTCCCTATCTTGGATCAACAGTACATGTTATTTCCTCTCGTTATCATGTTCAATTCCATATCGTTCTATTTTACATGATTGACATGCTAGACTTGCATGTTCATTTGGAAGAGGTAATTACTTAAACTAATTGCTAGTTCATGAGATATAATTCTTTCTGAGCGTTCGCTCACCAAGTTCTTTTCCCCAAACTGACTCGTATGGGCAGGAGCAAGAGTGACGAGTGTAGAATCTGCAAGCGTCGTGCTACTACACCTTATCGTGTCCAGTCGGTAGAGAGTGGATAGCATCGGCATCGGCGGCCTTTTCATCACTTCTAGCTCGAATTCCTCTCCCCGCTTGGTGTCACATCAAAATGGTATCAGAGCAAGTCGTCTGATTTATCCCAACAAGTCGGGGTCCTGCAGTTCGAGATTCGAGAATCAAGGTTCGAGGTCGAACCTTCTCCAAGTGGAGGGGTTTGATGAGATCGACAAGCGGCCTCAACAAAATTATCAAATAGATATTCATATTTTAGTTGTCTCATGTTTATGCTTTAGTTGTCTCATGTTAATTGGGCCATATGTATGGGCCTAATGGGTCATGTTTTCTGTGTTGTAGTAATTATGTCTCCAACTATTATGTAAGAGTCTTTTTTTTATTTTGTGTCTTTTAGTCTTCCTAAGAGAGTTATGATGAGTAGGTGTTAGGTGAGTTGTCTTTTGGTCTTCTTAGTGGAGTCTATATAAGTGTCATGTAACCTCTCTTTTAAAAAAATAATGAAGTGAATCAAAAATATTTAGAAAACTACCTCCAACATGAGGTCCCTTACCCTCCTTTTATCTCTCTCTCTTTGGAGTGGATTCTCCAATATTCTCTCTCTCTCTCTAGGAGTGGATTCTCCTGGGTTCTTTCTTTCTCTCTAACTTCTCTCTCTCTCTCTCTAAGGGGTGGATTCCCCCCCTCTCTCTCTCTCTCTCTCTCTCTCTCTCTCTCTCATTATCTCTCTCTTTCTCTAAGGGGTGCACCTCTTTCTCTCTCCTCCCCCTCCCAACCACTTTCTCTCTCTTCCCCTCCCCTAATAACTCTTTCCCTAGTTCCCACACCCTTCCATTAACTCACCCCAACCCCAAGAGCTCTCCTCCAATCCTCTCCTCACCTCCCAACCCCCAACTACCCCACTCTCCTTCCCCATGCATCCCACCACCTTCCCAAGGCTAAAATAACTCCTCCCAAGGCCCAAATTCGAAATTCCCTCCCCTCTCCCATTCCCCCCACACCCTAGGTCGCCCAACTCCAGCCCCAACCGAGCCAAGGTCGCCCTCCCCTTCCCTCCATCTCATTCCACCACCATTTGCCACCACAAGCTTTCAACTTCATTGCAGGTCGCAGGCAGCAAATTTGGTCCTAGAAGCTGCATCATCTTCGGCATTTCCCTGAATCTTCTGGTGTCAAGGCATACATCTCTGGAAAGGTCGTCCAGAGAGCTTTCCAAGTGAGGTGGTTTCGTCTCCATCCGAGCACCGGGCTGATCAGAAGGTCCATTCTCCCTCGACTGCGCAAAACTGCTCGGGCAGAAGACCAGAGCCAGAGTGGAAGATCTGCAGCGGCCAACCTCCTGGGAATCTGAGCAGGAGTTCTTCATCAAAAATCTTATACTCTGAGTCTTCTTTCATCCCCAAGAAGCAGAGCTCTGTTTGGCATCTGGATCTAGAAGTTATCAATTTTCTCCCACCGGGCATGCAGTTCTGCTTCCACTCCGTTGGCATCGACCACCTTCAGTATTCAAGCTCTACCGGCCATCTCCAACCATATCTGGCAGCCCCGTCAGTTTCGTTGCAAAGAGGACTCGTCAACGGAACCAACGACTTCAGCGGTGCCTGATTCCGAGCTCGGGAGCGGTCGCAGCATCGTCGTCTTCCCACTGCTGAGAACCTGTTACAGTCTGCGCAACAGACCTGCCACTCTGTTCAACCGTCTGCCCCGACCAGAATCAGTGTCCACAGAAATCAAGAAAATTCTGGTGTCTTCCCGGTCCAGCTACGAAGAGTATCCCACTGGTTTCGTCTTCAGAAAAAATCTGGAGTGGCCGCAGTGTCAAGAGAACAGACTATCTATCATGAAGCGCAGAGAGTGGACAGCATCGGCATCGGCGGCCTTTTCATCACTTCTAGCTCAAATTCCCCTCCCCGCTTGGTGTCACATCATGTAACATTTAAGACTTGTGGGCCTGATTAGTAATGTTAAGTCTTGGAGTTATGTGACTTTGTTTAATGGTTAAGTTGTTATCCAAGGTATCAGTACTTGGTTATGTTTTAAAATTCTTATCTTATTGCGTACTCTGTTATGATGTCGAAATTCTATTTGCTCTGATTGACATGATTGATATAAACTCGTCACGTTTTTCCCGGGTTCCTTCCGCGCTCGGGGCGTGACTTCTTCTTTGATCAAACCATTTAAGAAAGCATTTTTTACATCCATTTGATACAACTTTATTCTAAGGGAGCATGCAAAGGCAAGTAAAATTCTGATGGCCTCAAGTCTGGCTACTAGACATAAGATTCCTCAAAGTCTACCCCAAACTCTTGATTATACCCTTGAGCCACCAATGTAGCCTTGTTTCTTATTATCTTGCCATCCTCACTGAGTTTGTTCCTAAAAACCCATTTAGTGCCTATGACAGATTGTGATGATGGTCTAGGAATAAGATGTCAAACTTTATTTCTTTCAAACTGGATTAATTCATCTTGCATTGAGTTTATCCAGTTTTCATCTTTTAATGCTTCATCAATATTCTTGGGTTCAATCTGAGAGACAAGAGCAAGATGATCTAATTCTTCCATCATTTTAAAATGTGACCTAGTTCTAGGTGGATCATTCAAGCTTCCAATGACATTTTCTAAAGGATGATCCTTAAGAATTCTAATGTATGTAGAATCATTACCTTCTTTTGGAGCTTGATCCCTTGCATTGCTTGATTCAGCTAGGTCACCAACTTCTCTTGTTTCTTCTTGTGGAGGATTATTCTTTTCCTTCATGCTTAGGAATTCCCTATCTTCATCATTTTTTCTGCAATAGTTAACATTTTTAGAATCATCATGATATTCATCAAAGGAAACATGGGATGACTCTTCCACAGTTTGACTCTTAATGTTGTAAATTCTTTAAGCCCTAGATCTATCAGAATATCCAAAGAATATACCTTCATCGCTCTTGGGCTCGAATTTATCTAATTCTCTTTTGTCATTATTGTGGATGAAGCATTTAGACCCAAACACTTTCATATGTGAGAGAGAGGGCGTGTTACCTTTTAGCAACTCATAAGGAGTCTTTTTGGTGTGTGGCCTTACCATAGATCGGTTGATAATGTAACAATCCATGTTTACCGCCTCAGCCCAAAACTTCTTTGGGAGTTGTCGTTCGGCAAGTATTGTCCCCGCCATCTCTATGAGTGTTCGATTCCTTCTTTCAACTACACCATTTTGCTCAGGGGTTCTTGGTGATGAAAATCGATGTGAAATGTCTTCGACCCTATAGATATTATGGAATTCAGTATTTTCAAATTCACCACCATGATCAGATTGAAGGTTGGAGATTTTAACTCACCGTCTCGCTTTATCTTCGTATAGAGTGCCTGAAACTCATCAAAAGCATCATTTTTATGTGTGAGAAAGAAAACCCATGTGAACTTAAAGAAATCATCCACCAAGACATATCCATATTTTCTACCACTTAAACTAGCAATTCTGGTTGGACCAAACAAGTCCATATGAATCAGCTCGAGTGATTTGGATGACATATTTTCAGATCAGGCCTTGGAGGATTTTCTTGTTTGTTTACCTAGGGCACATGCATCACACAATTTATTTTCTTATTTAAAAGATAGTTCAGGAAATCCTTTCACCATTGAATACTTTAAAAGTTTATGTAAGACATTGTAGCTAGCATGTTCTACTCTACGATGCCATAACCATGCAAGCTCAGATTTTGGTGCAGCAAGATAGAGGTTTATGTGAGCAGGATCATCTAAGTCAATCATGTAACCATTGTTGACTCTTTTACCAAAAAATTTTACCTTGTCAGATTTTGGTTCAAAGATTCTACATTCATGAGAGTCAAACAACACTTTGTGACCTTTATCACACAATTGACTTATACTTAGCAAGTTGTATTTCAAACCTTCAACTAGCAACACGTTTCCAATGGAGTTGGAGAGGTTCTTACTTACATTACCTATTCCAATGATTCTTCCTTTGTTGTCCCCTCCAAATGTGACATGTCCTCCTTCCTTTTTCTCCAAGAGACAAAATTTTATTTTATCTTCAGTCATGTGTCTTGAACAGCTGCTATCAAGGTACCACCGGTTATGCATGGCTGCAAGACACTCCTGCACAAAGAATTAAGCAATGGGGTTTGGAACCCAATGAATGTTGGGTCCCATCAAGCTCTTCAGATTTTCAAAACATGATACCATATCTTTTGGAATCCAAACCTTCCTTGCATTCATGTTTTCTTTGCTTAGTGTAGGGATTTGGTTTTTCTTTTCAGCTTTAACATTCACTTTCTATTTAGAGGCTCTTTGATATTGTTGGATTTGGTGGACATTTGAGGAGGTATACTTTTTAGTCCATTGAGGCCACTAGTTGGTTTTGGGTTGAAAATGATTGTTTTGCCACCTAGGGGATTGAAGCTTATAGGATTGGTGCACAAAGGAATCACAATTGCCCCAAAAATATGGTGGTGTCGACCTGTATGAATGGGAGTGTCGACCTGTCCTACATGCAACCCAGTTATAATGGCATCTGGAAGGCTGAAGTGTCGACCTCCCATCAGAGAAGTGTCGACCAGTGTGAAGTTGTTTGGCGACTTGAACGGACAATGGCCAAGGAAGTGTCGGCCTATGCTGTGGGGAAGGTCGACTGTTCTTAGACTTTTGAGTAATCTTTTTGGGGATTTCAGTGGCTTCCTCTTCAACCATTTCTTTTCTTTTATCATTTTCTTTTTGTTGATATTGAGTGGGTGTTGTGTTTGAGGTAGAAGCATCAGAAAAGGAACTAAATGTGACAGTTTTTAACCCAATTGGCCTTTTCTTTGTGAGATCAAAACTTAACCCTTCCTTGTTGAAATTCATTCTAGTACCTAGCAATGCATCTAGGTTTTCTTTTCCATCTACAAACTTTTCTAAAGATTGTTGTTTTATTAAGTTGAAAATATGGTTATTTCCAGACATGTTGTGCCTTGCATTGGTGATTAAATAACTTTAACACCACACCATAGCAAAGAGAAGGAATACTTCGAAAAATAACCATTTAATTCCAACTAATTAAAAATAACGAGTGTCAATAACCACCAACACTAAAAGTACCAAAGAAATTCTCACATAACCATCAACTTAACACAGTTACATAACGACCGACTTAATCAAGTTACAACTCTTGGACAGTAATACAACTCTCAGACTCGAACTATCAAATGACATCTCTGAAAGACTATCTAGCTGGCTCGCTTCAAGGACTTCACTCCTTCCCGTCCCCATCAGTTTGAGAGTCATCACCAGAGCTACCTGAAAATGGGGAAAAATTGGGTGAGCGAACGCTCAGTAGGCAATAGCAGGCAAGGTTTATGTAATTAACCAATTAATTAACTATCATGCATGCGAACTAAGAACGATGAAACAAGTTATCATGAGAAGTAAAGGAATTAACTAATAGAATGAACTGAATATAGATATACCAATTTCTAGGAATTGGTCGGTCAAGCATGTAACAAGCATATCATATCAAGATAAATTCCATGTAGGAATCTAATACCGGAATGAATGTCATAGACACACGCTAGTCATGCACTCAGTGCAATACCTCACCATGTCATTACAACTCCCCGGGACACTTGTACTTTTTGGGCGCTCTTCCCAGGACCTGACCGAGCCCTTATGATGCGTTGGCATTGATTTGGTGGATCCAAGATCTCAAGTAATATCTAGACATTCATTGGAGTCGGCCAAGAATTTCAAGGTCAAGTCATGTAACTTAATTTCTAAGATCAAAGAGACACTCCAATAATTGAGTAGGAACCATAAGGTTCAAGGTTGGAAAGAATAAGAGTAGAAACTTAAGCCCAACTAAGCTCAAGTCACCAAAACATACAAGAAACATGTGAAACAAGCTTTAGGCTGACAATCAAGTAACAATCTGACATGGGCCGCTACAAGTAATACTGGGCTTGGAGGGACAAGACCCAGAGTTTAGAGACGTAAACGGTCCTAGATGGGCCGTTCCACCAATAAAACGGTCAAAAGAAGGCCGCTCAGGACGAGAGGGTTCCTGGGCCATAAACAAGGGTAAAACAGTCCTAATTGGGCCGCCCACCATAGAACGGTCCAATAATAGCCGTTTACAAATTGAGGTCGACGCACCCAGTAGGTTGACGCATGACTGAAGTCGACGCACAAGCCAGCTGGACACGGTCTCCAAAGGGACCGTTCAGGAACTCAGGCGGCCAGGCCCGGGCCGCGTACAGACAGAGCGGTCCCAGAAGGTCCGCTAATAACTGGACAACCCCGAATCTGGGCTTGGGCAAAATCACGCGATTCGATCGAGTCCAAGGTTCATGTTTTGGAGGTACAAAATGCCCGGCATCCTAGTGGGAATCCCAAGCTCGCGGGGGCTTACGGAGGTCTCATAATGGAGGTCCTAGTCCGATGGAAGGAGTATCCGGCGGAGAGTCCCAACCATTACAAGAATTGAGGCTAATGAAGCATCGAAAAACAATATATAGCGGTCAGTCAGGTCCGCCGGAGTGGAGTGACTGTCAGAACACTCCTAATATCATTATTCTCATTAACAACCATGATGTAGGTTCATGCTTTAACAATTTGATAAGAACGAAGGAGATATGATTGGAAGAAGAATAAACTTATCCCAAATCAAGATTTGACATTAATTACCTTCCATATGTTCCAACTTATTGTGGGTTTCTACCCTATCATTAGCATCATTTAACTAGAACTAATCATGCTTACAAAACAATGTTTAAAACAATTCTGCGACCTAGACGGTCTACCCAGAACCGCTGGACGGGACTTAGCGGCCTGTCGCTGGGCCGTTCAGGTCATGCAGGCCCGAAAGCCATACAGGCCCTGCGCGGTCTATCGAGCAGACGCTGGGGTCTCCGCGTGGTCTGGAGATGAACTGCCTGCCCAACTCCACGGTCTGTCGTTGGGCCGTTTTCATTCATGAAGGTTTTTGAAAGCAATAACCAATTAAACTGTCAAACAATAACCACTGCCCTAGACCTCATGCTCTATCGAGGGGCCGTTCAATGTAGAGCGATTCCTGTTAGGACCGCGTTCAAACCAGCATGGCCGAACTCCGGCGAGCTCGACTAGGATCGACTTAAACGACCAATACACACAATACAGAGCATACAAATTGGGCAAAGAGCTATCAATAGAACGAGAACAACAAGATGCATATCCTAGCATGATCAATTAAATCTTAACGCCAATCCTCTGGGATGGGCAGATGCTGCCGAAATCTCTGCTCGAACGAGTGTTGACTCGGAATGATCACCGCGCTCGAGTATGAACCTCGCGCGAGCCTATGACTCGGCTTCCGGACGACCCAGGGCCGATCCGATGAATACCTGATGCAGCAAACTTCCAAAATCTTCCACGACGTTTTAATAAGTCGAAAACTAAATCAATAAAACCTCAGTTTTCGCAAAACAAGGCTAAACCGGCGCCGTCGACACTCGATGCGCCTTAATACGGCGTGCCTTAAAACGGCGTGCCTTATTCGGCGCGCCAGGAAGGGGAGCACGCTGTTTTCAGGCCAAGCCCTACACCAATGTTAGGCGGCACCATTTTAGACCTTTACCCATGCTTCCCACACCATTTTAAACTCTTTGCCTATGTGTGCAGCGCCGGTTTCATTCTAGATCGCGTCATCATGCCGTTTCAACCCTCTCTCCGCCTCCGGGGTGACTTCTAACGTTGATAATAGAATTAAATAAACCTTGTAATCAATAAATTGAATAAATAGGTTTGTTTAAACCTAAATGAGCAATTCTCATAATTTCATCATTATGCTTTAGTCTAAGCATTCATGCCGCATCAATGTATGCCTGAGTGCACGAGCCCTTGGTATATCAAATGGCATGAGCAGAGAGCCGGGCAACGTCCGACGGGAAGCTCTTGCTACACGTGATGGTGGTCTTTGGAGCTAAGTACTCCACCACGTTCTGAGGGTCTGCCCTAATAAACCGTGCATGGTAGATCATAGTATCTAGCATAATCATTCGCATCCTTTGCATCCTTTATTCCGGCCTCGACGGCCCATTATCTCGGCAATTAATCAAAGGTTTTCCCTCCTCGCGGGGGATGTAATTAACGCTATGACCTTCATGGTATGGCGGACTGCTGGTCCCGATCGAATCTCACTCTCGCCCGACACGGGTCAGGATGAGCGCATAATAAACTCGTCACGCTCGTGACTGGCACGCCTGCGTCGATCAACCGGTTAACTAACTGGTAGTTAACTAACTGATTGACTACGCAAGCGTGCCAGTCACGAGCGTGACGAGTTTATTATGCGCTCATCTAGACCCGTGTTGGGCGAGAGTGAGATTCGGTCGGGACTAGCAGTACGTCATACCATGAAGGTCATAGCGTTAATTACATCCCCCGCGAGGAGGGAAAACCTTTGATTAATTGCCGAGATAATGGGCCGTCGAGGCCGGAATAAAGGATGCAAAGGATGCAAATGATTATGCTAGATACTATGATCTACCATGCACGGTTAATTTATTAGGGCAGACCCTCATAACGTGGTGGAGTACTTAGGTCCAAAGACCACCATCACGCGTAGCAAGAGCTTCCCGTCGGACGTTGCCCGGCTCTCTGCTCATGCCATTTGATATACCAAGGGCCCGTGCACTCAGGCACACATTGATGCGGCATGAATGCTTAGACTAAAGCATAATGATGAAATTATGAGAATTACTAATTCAGGTTTAAACAAACCAATTTATTCAATTTATTGTTTACAAGGTTTATTTATTTCTATTATCAACGTTAGAAGTCACCCCGGAGACGGAGAGAGGGTTGAAACGGCACGACGATGCGATCTGGAACGAAACCGGCGCGGCACGCGTAGGCATAGAGTTTAAAACGGCGTGGGAAGCATGGGTAAAGGTCTAAAACGGCGCCGCCTAACGTAGGTGTAGTGCTTGGCTTGAAAACGGCGTGCTCCCCTTCCTGGCGCGCCGGAATAAGGCGCGCTGTATTAAGGTGTGTCGAGTGTCAACGGCGCCGATTTAGCCCTATTTTGTGGAAACCGAGGTTTTATTGATTTAGTTTTGGACTTATTAAAACGTCATGGAAGATTTTGGAAGTTTGCTGCATCAGGTATTCATCGGATCGGCCCTAGGTCATCCAGAAGCTGAATCATAGGCTCGCGCGAGGTTCATACTCGAGCGCGGCGATCATTCCGAGTCAACACTCGTTCAAGCGGATATTTTGGCAACATCTCCCCATCCCAGAGGATTGTCGGGGAGAAGCGGGAAGTGCTCACGTGGCGGAGCAACACCTGAAAGCCGGGTGGCGCAGCGGCGGCCGGCAGACCCGAACGTATAGGAGAACCCCGAGGGCTAGCCTACTAAGGGTACCAAGTCCGTAGGTGTAAGGTAGACGGATAGCGTGACTCATAGCGGGAGCGAAGACCCCGAGGGCTAGCCTACGAGGGGCACGCGACCCGAGCCGGTACCACGTCTATGTTGGGACGACCGATAGAGAGGGAAAACCCCAAGGGCCAGCCTACGAGGGGCTCCCATCTCACGGCCACCACAAGGCCCACTAAGGGCTGTGGATTTAGGATGTTGGGATTAACCCATGTTACTGTACACTCACTGGTCCGCAGGGAAACTCATCACTAACAGATGATTTTCTATAGACCGTGTGATCAAGATGAGAGATTGGGGGATGTTCCCCTCCCCAGGTTGCCAAATCTCACTAACGAGACGGTAATATGGCACAGTGGGAAAACATGTACAGTTAGCAGACTAAAATCAATGTCTGTAGGTATGCCTATACGTGTGCACATTAATGTTAATAGGTTGACAAAAATATTCATCAGGTGATGCTCATAAGACGATGACGACGAGTATGGGGACGGCCTCGTCTCCTTCTATTCATGGTTGAGAACAGGAGGGGGTGAGAGGACGGCCCCAGACCAATCGGAGAAATGCACGTGTACATGCGCCTCCGACGGTGAAAACCTTTGGCGTTCGAACGGAAGAGAGACCCCGGGGAGAGGGGAGTATTTCCTATAGCCCACAGAGTTGCAAGGGCATATGTTTGGCGTCGGAGAAGACGAGTGCAAAAGCATGTGTGCAAGGAAACAATGACACACAGGGGTAGAGGGAAGATGAACGAATGGCTAAGCTATAATGGCGCCGAGCGCAACTATACATGACCCATCAAATGTGTGATGAGCGGGGGTATGAACATATATGAAGCCCATCCCGGCACTGGCATTGTTGCGCGGCCCCTTCTCATCGACCACGGAGAGGAAAACACGGAGCATGGACAAGAAGAGATGATGCAGGGGAGGAAGGAGAACATTGACTGAGACTCATTCACGTAGTCGAGCATTCATTCATTTCAGAAATGAGAGAAGGATTACAGGTTTATATATATCAGCACCGGCGTTGTCGCACGGTCCCCATTAACATCAGACAAGAGAAAAGGTTTCAAGAGAAGAGGGATAGAGGGAGGATCGTAGAGATGGTGAGGGGGGTTAAGGATAGGCTCATATCATCGCCCCTCCCCCCTCTCGCTTACATTATCTCGGAGAAGAAAACCAAACGGCGGGGGATCGACGGAGAAATCACTACGACCCACCTAAATAAATGAGGAAGCAGACGATCTTCTTCTCCGGCACTGGGAGGTTCGTGCAGAGCGGGGTGGCAGCTGTGGAGACGCTCGGACGGGAGCTTTTCCCACAAGAAAATCCTCAGGCCCCTTTTTTTCTGGATCGTTCCCCTTTCCAAAAGTCCTCTCTCTTTAACTTGGTCGAACAAGTTGATTATATAGCACTGAAGCTATTCTGGCGCCACGGAGGGCGCACCAGACGTGATGGCACTGGGAAGCAGCTTCCCTTGGAGCATTTGCGCGCCGTTGATGACGGTGCCGTTCAAGGGGCGGGTCGGTGAAACGGGGCGTCGTATTAGCCTCACTCGGATGCCGAAGGCTAGTCGACGAGTCCGGGGATGATTCCAGAGGTCATCGTTGACGATTCCTCTCGCTGCGGTCCTTGGAAAACCTCGACGGGGCATTGACGAAGCACTCGGCACGACGTACGGCCTTAATACGAGCTCCGTGTGTGTTTGGCTTGAGCACACGGGTCTTCTGCTGACACGGCCTTCGATACTATGATTCGTGCCTCTGGCTCAGCCTGACTCATGTCTGGGGCTTCCTTGCAGGATGGTATGTCATCCGGTACAATTCCGCCTTGACTGGCGATCATTCGGCCATTAACGGACCCAATATAGCGAGAAGCCGAACCCGTGTCGGGTGATCGGTACCCTCCGCTGCCAGAGCCTTCAGTTCTTTGTTATGAAGGACCGATGGCATTCTTCCTCCTTAGGAGAGTCTTCATCCAGGTGGCGAGCCATCGGGTAGACCGTCGTCCTTGGTCGGGCGACGGGTGTAGGGTAGGGGCACGACGAAGTCAATGCCGAATCATTAGGCAGACTTGGTCGCACTGTCGGTTGGTTGTGGATTCATCTCGACTCTCCCGAGGCGAAGTCCCCGGTGTTAATTCTAGGTGACTCAAGGCTCTGGCAGCTTGAGAAGTCTTCCGTAGGTTGTTCTTCATCGGCTTCTGTGCTTCAGTGGGCCATATCATTCATTTTTTTGCGGCTCGACCGCCGTTCATCACATTTTGAGTGCCAACAAATGCCCCCCAGACGTGGGTGTTGCAAGCGAGGCAGGAGTGCGGCAGGACCGATGGATGAACTTTGTCTAGATTGATCTCCTCTGGTGACGAAAGCTCAGAACGGCACTTAATTCCGGCGTTGGATGTTAATCCGACGTCGACGGATGCTTGAACGATGCCGTTTAAAACGACATGCCCATGCCTTCGTTGTTAAAATGGTGCCACTTGAAGCAGCGCGCCCTTTTGCTCTGGGGGTTGAAACGGCGCCGGCCTATCCGGCGCGCAAATGGGTTAAAACGGCGCGCTCTGGGGCGCGCCGTTTCAACAGGGGAGGCACCTCTCTATATGAAGGCTGCTTCTTCATTTTCTCTTCCTCAGTTGCTCATTTGCCCAAGGTTTTTCTCTCTCTTCACTCTCTTCTCCACCCTGCGATGCCGAGTGAGCTGAGGGCGTGGGCGAGTTTCTCTTCGAGCGGGTGAGTTGAGTTGCTTGTTCGGGTTTTAAACCCACTTCTTTGGGCCCCGGGAGGCTCCTCATAGGACTTGTCCTCGGAGCTAGATCCCTCGGGTGTTCCATTTGCCCTCGGCTTAGCGCCTATGGCTGCTTTTAGGGGCCGCTCCCTTGGTGGACGATTTCCAATTTTCTTTTGGCAAACTCCAGGGCTGGGGAGACTCTGCCGAAATTTTGTCAGAACTCTTGCTTCGATTGATCGACTTCTGACTTTGCTTGTTCTCTTCTGGATGATGTCTTGCAGATAACATGGCATCCGATTCTTCTTTCTCTGCGTCCTGCGTTGCTATGACATGGGGGAATGTCCATTCCCTTGATCGGGGGTCCAGGCGGATAGCCGTGGTAGCTGAGTCTTCAGATTCGGAGACTGATACCGTCGACACCGGTCGCCTGATGATTCCTGACGGTAATCGTTTTAAGTATGAGTGAGGGGATGACGTCAGACTGGACCACCCCAAGGACAAGCACTTAATGGCATTCCTCGGACGCTTCAACCTTCACGGGAAGCGTGATATAATCCTTGTCCATCGAGCTGAGGGAGCTTTACTAGCGGACAGAAATAGCCTGACCGAGTCAGTCATTCACGGCATGCCCATATATCTTCTCGGTGAACTCAGAAAATGGGGTGCCGTTCTTGGGGTGCAAGAGCTATCTCCAGAGGCTGGGCTACTGACAAGAGCGCCACAGTTCACGCCAGCCTGCTGGAATGAGACCACCGGGTGCGTTGATAGAGAGAAACCCGTATACGGTTTATTCCTTGCTCCGCTGCACTGGGGGTATCAAGACTAGCCCTTTGTTTTAGATTGCTTGGCAGTCCGTTTCAAGCATCAAATTTCAGTGGGGTGGTTTGGAGAGCTTAAAGCCACCGACGCCCACGCCTTCAGACCGAGAGCTGTTGAATTCATAGATTATGTACTGCGGCAGTATGCTCCAATCTTGGTCCACGCCGGTGTTTATCAGAGCGTATATGCTTCCCGGTATCGGTACCAAATATCCTGAGGTCTGTGCTGTGGGATGATCGAAGTCTTCTACCCAGAATACAATACTTCTTATACTGTAGAGGGAGAAACTTCGCTGGATCTCTGGAGTCTATCCCAGTTGAGCGGCTTGCCGATAGATGGGGAGCTATATGAAGAGGTTTGTTTTTCGTACTGGCTGAAGGACCAGACAGACGGAGAAGGGAAATACTTCACAGGCTTCACCTATCGCTATCTGATGAAGGCATACCGCACCCTACTACGTTTGACGCTTGATTCTCGGGAAGCACGGAAGCCTGGTGAGAAAAGGCGCGTGCGGATGGGCACGTGGCTTCAATACTTCTTTGGTGGGGAGCAGTAATATGAAGACTTTCCCACAGTTGCTTCGACAGTAGTGAAGCGAAAGAAGAGGGCCATTCGCCAGACAACCTATCCTGCCACTTCAGGGAGAGGGCGACAAGGGGGCCCAAACCCTACTGGAGTCGACGCAATCACACACTGTGCTGCGTATTTGACATATTTACTTTGCTCGTTCACTCTTCCTCAGGGGATGAGACAGTGATCAGACCGGAGGCCATTTACCCTGCTTGTTTGATGGCCTGGGGGATGAAGCTGTCCCTGTGCCCAATGGCTTTATGCCTTATTTATAAGATGTTGGGGGATCTACACAAATCACGTATCCCCAAAAAATTACGGACAGTTGGTCCAATTCATTTCTTCATTGCTTGGGTCTGCACCCTGTTTCCTGAAGCAGCTCCCCGGTCGATGCAGTCGGATCGTCCTATGCTGAGGATGATCGAGTTTTCCAGTGCTGAGCCGTCTCCAATGGCGGATCAGCTTTTTGCTATTCGGGGGATGTTGACCACAGTCCCGGAAGGTTCCCCAGAAGTTTTGCATTTCAGGAGCTTGGCAGCTAGCTCCAGCCCCCTTGTCAATAAGATGCGGCAATGCTGCCTGTTCGAGACAGAGGAGTTCGTTCATCCGCTCGCCGACACCAAGAGCACAAGGCCAATCTTGGAGCCAGAGCTGGTTGATTGGGCATTGGCCATCCGCCCTAGTGTCCTTGTCTTTAGAAAGAGCGGCTTGCTGTGGCTGGAGCCGTACTACCCCTCCCGCTTTGGCCGGAATTTTAGGTACGACCAGCAGACTCCTTCTTCTTCAGCCCGGTTTCATCTTCCGAACAGGCATCGGGCTAGCCAGACGACCACGGATGAAGCTCGCACATGGTGGGTATACTTCCACCACCGGGAGGATGTGTCCTTTAGGGTGCCATCCCCCGCTCGTTTGCCCAGAGTGACTCTAGACTTTATCAAGTGGTGGAATGCACGGATGGGCTTCTACCGGAATTCCCACAAAGACTACTGGCATGTTGCCGAGCGTCGTTTTCTAGATTCTCAGCCAGAACCTGCCTTGGACATCGATCCGGCTTACTTGAAGAAGCTGAAATCCTGGTCCAATACTGAGGTAATGGCATATTTGGAAGCCAGGAAGGCTGTGAAATGTCGGTCGTCCAAGGCTGACCCAAAGATGCCGGAAATCCAGAAGGATGACTATGTCAAGACACTCTTGGGGTTATGCCGGGTCAGCAGTGAGCGGACCGTTCTTCAGACGATTCCCATCCTGGCGGAGGAGTCTATTCTGGTAGTGGCGAGCTGGCGTCCGGAGGTTGACCGCCTTCATCCGTATAGGACTTTCATCAGGAGGGAGGATAGGCGGGAAGGCATGTACTCTAACACCCCTTGGATATTTGCCCTGCTTCATTCTCAAGGGCTCTCAATTACCGGCTCATTAGAAGCCATCTTGGACCACCAGCTCTTAATCTTTTTTAAGTATGCTGATGGCTGGGGGTTGGACCACTTGGGCCTATATTATCACTAATCTTCTCGCGGCCATGAAGATTTGGCACAGCTGGTTGAGAAGAGTGAGAAAATAGGTGATGTCTACTGGCTTCTTCGTGAGGCGACTTCCCGAGACAAGGCGCCCGCACTATTTTATTGGCCACTCACTCCCCGATACACATGGCCGCCAAGTATGCTTGCCTTTCGTTCAGCTTCAAGCTGTTTCTTTCATACTCAGCATGCATCTTTCTCACCTATGCGCCTTTGTAGCTCACCTCTCCGTGGAGGTGACTCGGCATTACAGGGAACTGATTTCTAAGGCGCAGAAGCCTTCAGATTTTGACATCCCGACGCCGACTCCGACCACGATGCCACTGCCTCCTGGAGACTCGCAGAAGCAAACCCGGTCCCAGGTCAGGGAGGCCATTAGCAAGGCTAAAAAGGCCAAGCAGGCAGACACCCGTGCTGCACGAGCACGCCAAAAGAGGGCCGCTGAAGAGGAACCAGTTGTCGCTCCTCCCCGGATCCCATCGTTCACTGAGTTTGGGGCCACTCGGACACAAGGGCCCGAAGATGAAGGTAACTTCTCGTTCATATGTGGCTTGTTCGCTCATTGCTGCCGCTTTGGCTGATCATCTTTTTGCAGTTGCTGGCACTGCTTCTGCCGTTGTCGGGCTGGAGGCGGTGACGGGTGCCGCGGCCAGAGAGAGAGAGGAGGAAGCCCCTCCAGCTTTTGTTGAAAGGGATCTACCTTCACCGACACTCCATCAGGAGATGGAAGGTAAGTCGCAGCTTTCTAGTAGAGCTCGGTGGCCCACCGTGCCTTTAGTCAGGTCTTGACTGTTTATTGTTTTGCTTCCAGTCGACATTTGACCGACAATGCTACCTGGAGTTGAGACCGTGGGAGAAGCCGCTACTGGAGAGCAGGTGACTTCCAGGGGAGAATCCCAAGATATTCAGCTAGGTGATGCCCCCGGGACAGAAACCGTTGGGAGGTTCGGGCTAAGGGGGCCACTCTTGGTAGCACGGTAGCTGTTCGGATGCTGGAGATTTGGGAGCAGGTAGAGGAGTCTTCCTCCCCTGAGCGGGTTGATTACGGTGGTGGCTCCAGTGACGACGAGCTTCCACCAGCTGACACAAAAACTAAAGATGATGAGGCTTCTTCAGCTTATGAAAGTGACCTTTTGACATTCAGCCCACCGAGGCTACTAGGGATCGAGCACGGGCCATCATACTCGATTGAAGGAGGAGGGCCGGAACCTTCAGAGGCCACTCTTGGAGGCCTAAATATAGTGTCGGTCGAGGTAGAAAGTGTTCCGACACCCACCCGCAGCCCCCTTTTTTATTTCCAAGCCCGTTGGCTGACATACATATATGTGATGCAGGCTGAGGTGGTGCCGCCAACTGTGACGGTTCGCATACCTCTCCCCGACTTAGGCATGAGCCAACCAACCTTTCCATCAGTTATGCGGCCCATCACCTTATGGCTTCTACAGACTTATGCCGCAGCAGCTGCCTCAGAGAAGCCCGACGTAATTGTAGAAATTGGTGTCCCGGCCGGAGTCGCGGAACCTCAAGCCCCAGTCACCGGCCAAGAATTGCTGCTGGAGCAGAATAGCCTCCCGGAGATAGAAGCGGGAGAAATTGTTGAAGAAGAGGCCAATGCTTCTAAGGCTTTGGCCGTCGTTGAGGAATGCTCTTCCGCAGAATCCGGTGGGACCGTACACGAGGAGCGAGTATCCTCGTCTATCAAGACGGCCATCATGGGTTCACCTCGGGGGGAAGGCTAGGAGGTTGCTGTAGTAGAGACTCTTCCAACTATATCAGCTGCCGTTGTCGAGTCTGGCATTGGTGCGCTGTAGATCATGCCATCGACGTCCTCTGGGGCGGGCGACGATATTTGGGCGGAGTTAGACAGCAGGGTGAACTTCCAGCTTCCCGATACTTTGCCTCTAGGTTTACAGTTTTCCAGTTGTTGAGTAGTGGACAGCGGATCTAGAACGGAGGGGTGAATAGATCTGCCACTCTTTCGCAATGCAACCCTCTATATAGCTATATAAAATAAATCGCAGCGGAATATAACTAGCTTATCGAAGAACACTATGATTCGCTTGACAAGATAAGTAACTAATATATAGATTTGAACCTAAACATGCATCTAGAATGAAGCAATCACATAAACAAACCACAACACAAAGGATTTTAAGGTGGTTCGGACTGAATCCCTAGTCCTACGTCCACCCCTCACCAAATCCGGTGAGGCTCCACTAGTGCCACGCACTGAACCGTAAATCGGAAGAACCTCTGATTGCCTTCTCACTAACCACCGGTAGGGACGTCAATCACCGCAGATCGGAGAACTTCCGATTGCCTTCCTACTAACCACCGGTAGGGACGATGATGGGGACATCAACGACAGCCCGCTCACATTGTGTTTACATTTACGTCCTTTTGTATTTGTATGAATACCCTTGTGATATATGGGTACACAATTGTAGGTCTTCGTGGGTTTATTTGCAAAATGCCATTGGGTTTCTTTGCAAAAGTGCACTTAGGCCCTGCAGGGGCCCCTCCCTCCTCCTTATTGGTCCACTTGGACTCCCGGGCCCAAGGTGGCTGGTCCATGGTCCAACCTTGGACTTGGACCTAGATTTAAATAAAGAAGACAAATCCAAATAACCTTCTTTAGGGGGGGGGGGGGGGGGGCGAACCATGTATTATATTGGGATTTATTGTGGTTGTTCAAACCACATCCCAGCCTTTCACTCATCAACCCTTGATCCAAGGGTCTAGAATTAGTTAGAGACCTAGTCTATATAATGTTGTATTTTTCATGAGAAATTGAATGGAAAAAATCAGAATTTTATATGTAAGCCTTGGAGCTTGGTGCGCCCCTTGCCTCTCCCCTGCTGTTCTTCCTTCCCCAACCCCAGATCTAGAGTGTATCCCTCTTCTATCATCCCCTCTCAACCTCCGGTGATCGTCTGTGCCGCCGCCGCCGCCGTTCGTGCCGCCTTCGAGCCGCCGTGGAATCGTCATCAAGTTTCTGTCCTGCTGGACAGAGGTGTGGTTCGTGAATTCCTGAAGCCAGCCACGAGTTCTGATCGATTTGAAATTTTGAGGGTTGGTTCCTATCTTCTAGCCCCTTCTCCACAAAAACAATTAGGTTCAAAATCCACCGTTTCATATTTTTAGCTTTTCGTTCATCTCTCAATCTCAGATCTGTTCTGTCACTGTCTACAGTGACAGTATCCCTGAGTTTCATGTCTTAGGTCCACATTTTGATTTATTTTGGTTCGCCCAATTTTACTGGAGGTTACACCCATCCACCCCTTTATCCACAATTGTTCTCAATTTTTGGTTCGTCCATTTCATATTTTCTAAAAATCGTTCTCAGTCCCAGCTACAGTTCTGTCCCCCTGTTCCCAGATCCGACCACCAGTCACCCCAAAAATCATAGTAAATCACCACCACCTCCAAATCAAATTCCAAAAATATTCCCCATTCCGTGGTTTGATCCCCTACAACTTTGAAGAAGAGTTCAAGAGCTGAATCGGAGGTTTACTAGGCGGTCAACGTTGGTTCTCAGACAAGTACCCTGCAAATCTGAGGTTTTGGTTACTGTACAACAGGGGCTTGTAAATTCATTAAAGTTATGATACGACCAGATCCAACAGATCTCTCTGGGTCTAGATTAAAGAATTTGAAGAGAGCTTTCCAACGATAGCTCACGCGTCCCGATCCGACGTCGGGATTGATCGCAGCGGCCGTTTTCGCCGGAGCGCGCGCTGCAAAACAGCAACCACCAGTCCGTGGACAGCAAACCCGACGGGTGCCGATCGGAACCGCCCGACCCCCGGGCGACGTTCCGGTGTGCCGCCAGCCCAGGGAACACTTCCCTAAGTGTCCACACTACAGCGGCGCCACCGGGTCCCACACGGCCCCTCCAGACAGCACGTGGGCCCCACGGTCGTGATCACGCGTGTAGCCGAATCAACACACGAAGCTGCCCGTCATCCCGAATTCGGCCCTCCCGGGCCCATTGTGTCGCCCTTTACCTCCCTGCGTGGAGTGGGCATATTTCCATTGCTGTAATATTCATGTATTAACTGTCCCAGGAGCACGAGTTCGGCCGGGCCCGTCGTCCCCACGCCGAGCGCGTGGAGGTATCGCATTCGCTCCCTTGGCATTTTGCTTAATTTTCATATATACTTGCTTATGCCACTGCTAGAGAGCATGATAAGGTAATTAGCTCGCTTTCTATTTATATCACCGCTGCTGCGAGAGAGAGCGTTACCGTCCCGTGACCCGATCCGGGCACGAGTGAGAGCCGACCACCCTAGCTCACAGCCGGTTTCTCAACTGCGCACATCCGACGCTTCCCTCGTTAAGGGGCAGTCACGAGCTTGTCGTGTCCGTGGCCTCGTCCCGCATCAATTTGGTATCAGAGCGAGTTTGAGTCTAGGGTGTCAAAAAGAAAAAAAAAGAGTGTCATTTACATCGAGTCATTAGTCGGTCTAAGTCGTGTTTAGAGTCATCATTGTTTTAAAACAAAAAAAAAGTGTCTTTTTGCATTTGCATCCCTTTACTCGGTATATCAAAAGGTGTTGTCCGAACGTTAGGCTACGCCTATCGGGAAGACCGCACACTTGCGCGAGTGATCTTCGGATCGATTAACTCCGCCACGTGCCGAGTTTTGGTTACGTCTAGGTGCATCATATTAGTGTGTGTTTGCTTTAGTCAGCGTCGTCTAGTCAGTGTGTTTGCATGCCCACTCGTCGAGGTACTCAATACTCACCCCATCCACCACCAATGGCGGAATCCCGAGTCTATAGTTCTGATGAGGTGGCCACTATGTTCCGAACTCTTATGGGAAAAATGGATGGGTTGAGTGAGTGCATGGATGAGTTAAGCACTCGAGTGGATAGGATGGAAGAAGTGAGTACCCGAGTGAATGGCCTAGGCACCCACCTAGAAGAGAGGATGAAAGTTGTAGAGGATAGGGCCGCTGGGTCGAACCAGTCCGTTCAAGGATTGGTCGGGAGAGTCACCGCACTAGAGAGAGGCCCTACCGAGGCACCACCGATTGCCCCAGTCCAGGCACCCGTCCCACCTACACAAGGTCAACCGGAGCCGGTTCATCAAACCGTGACTCCAAGGGTTCACGGGGTAGCTAATAGGAGGCATGAAGTCCCCGAGATGCATGACTACGAGTCCGATAATGAGCATCGGGGACATGGTCATGATTATCGCCATACACGGCGTACCCACGACCAAGATATGGATGAACGGGCCATTCGGACCGTTCGGGCCGACCCTCCCACCTTTGACGGGTCCTTAGACCCGAAGGTCTACCTTGATTGGGAGGCTGGTATGGACCGATATTTTGAGTGGTTCGAGATGTCGGACCAACGAAAAGTCAAGTATGCCAGGATGAAACTTTTAGGCCAAGCCCAAACCTATTGGAGAAACATGGAGAACCTATTATTTCATCGTCAAGAACCCCCGATCGATACATGGACCGATATGAGGGAGAAGCTTAGGAAGAAGTACCTCCCTACCTCGTACCGCCAGCATCTTATAGAGAGGTGGCAAAGTCTCACCCAAGGAGACCGGTCCGTCTCTGATTACATCGTCGAATTTGATGAATACTACTTACGATGTGATGCCACGGAGGAGGATTCCCTTACCGTCTCACGGTTCCGGCGTGGCCTACGCCCACACCTACGGTATGAGCTTCTCCGCCATAAGGTGGACAAGCTGGAGGATGCTTATCAAGTTGCTCTCGAGATGGAGCAATTCGAGGGTGAGTTCGAGTCTATTCCCCGGTGGAGCCCCTCTCCTCCCCGTAGTGATTCCCGTGGCTCCTTAGGTTCATACCCGAGGGGACCCATGACTCGTCCACAGGAGCCCGCCCGTCAGGAGCACTTTGCTCCTAGACCGCTACCTCCCCCACCACGGGATCTCCCTCCACCCCATCCACCGGCACTCGTTGCCCGTCCCCCAGCTCCTATAGCCCGTCCTCTGGCACCGGCACCCCCTCCACTATTGTCCAAGGCACCGACACCTCCCCCATTGCTGCCTACACCCCCTACCCGACGGGATGATAAGGGTAAGGCCCCTCTTTTCGTGGAGAGTAGTCAATCACGAGTGCAGTGTTTCCACTGTCATGGATTTGGCCACATTGCCAGCAAGTGTCCCGCTCACGCCACCCTAGCCTTAGGTGTTGGAGGATCCGTACCTCCCGAGCCTGAGTGTGTTGATTACGAGGCCGATGAGGCACTAGCCGAGGAGTACTATGCCTTGGGGGGGGGGGGGAGAGTGGGAGAGCTCTCCTGCCACCCAGGATGCGGCCACCTAGTGGGATTGATGCTACCACCTTAGTCTCGAGTCATATATGAGTTGGTATGTTTTCCTTGTGTGGTTTGTTTTGTGTGGTTTGTTTGCATGGTTTGTGTGTCGTTTGTTTGTCTGCATGTGACTTGTGCAAGCTCGTTGTCGTTCTCTTATGAGTAAGAGGTGATTGGACTCACTTGATGAGTATGGGATCGGTTCTACTTCTATACTCGGATCAGTCACCTATAGGGACTCAGCGGTGATTCCTAGTGAGTCTTCGAGCCGCTTCCTTCCTTTTTTGAGAGTGCCCCTTCGGAGTGACCACCTTTAGCCCATAGCAGTTTGCATATCGAGTATATATGGAATGAGCAGGTGACGATCGCTTAGAGTGGAGCATACCCGCGCTACTTGGCACGGTGACGGATCCGCCGGAGTACCGGTGCAGCCATACCCTTACTCGACGGGGTCGAGTTCCTCCCACCCGGGGAGAATTGATGGGGACATCAACGACAGCCCGCTCACATTGTGTTTACATTTACGTCCTTTTGTATTTGTATGAATACCCTCGTGATATATGGGTACACAATTGTAGGTCTTCGTGGGTTTATTTACAAAAGGCCATTGGGTTTCTTTGAAAAAGTGCATGTAGGCCCTGCAGGGGCCCCCTCCCTCCTCCTTATTGGTCCACTTGGACTCCCGGGCCCAAGGTGGCTGGTCCATGGTCCAACCTTGGACTTGGACCTAGATTTAAATAAAGAAGACAAATCCAAATAGCCTTCTTTAGGGGGGGGGGGGGGGCGAACCATGTATTATATTGGGATTTATTGTGGTTGTTCAAACCACATCCCAGCCTTTCACTCATCAACCCTTGATCCAAGGGTCTAGAATTAGTTAGAGACCTAGTCTATATAATGTTGTATTTTTCATGAGAAATTGAATGAAAAAAATCAGAATTTTATGTGTAAGCCTTGGAGCTTGGTGCGCCCCTTGCCTCTCCCCTACTGTTCTTCCTTCCCCAACCCCAGATCTAGAGTGTATCCCTCTTCTATCATCCCCTCTCAACCTCCGGTGATCGTCTGTGCCGCCGCCGCCGCCGTTCGTGCCGCCTTCGAGCCGCCGTGGAATCGTCATCAAGTTTCTGTCCTGCAGGACAGAGGTGTGGTTCATGAATTCCTGAAGCCAGCCACGAGTTCTGATCGATTTGAAATTTTGAGGGTTGGTTCCTATCTTCTAACCCCTTCTCCACAAAAACAATTAGGTTCAAAATCCACCGTTTCATATTTTTACCTTTTCGTTCATCTCTCAATCTCAGATCTATTCTGTCACTGTCTACAGTGATAGTATCCCTGCATTTCATGTCTTAGGTCCACTTTTTGATTTATTTTGGTTCGTCCAATTTTACTGGAGGTTACACCCATCCACCCCTTCATCCAAAATTTTTATCAATTTTTGGTTCGTCCATTTCATATTTTCTAAAAATCGTTCTCAGTCCCAGCTATAGTTCTGTCCCTCTGTTCCCAGATCCGACCACTAGTCACCCCAAAAATCATAGTAAATCACCACCATCTCAAAATCAAATTCCAAAAATAGTCCACATTCCGTGGTTTGATCCCCTACAACTTTGAAGAAGAGCTCAAGAGCTAAATCGGAGGTTTACTAGGCGGTCAACGTTAGTTCTCAGACAAGTACCCTACAAATCTAAGGTTTCGATTACTGTACAACAGGGACTTGTAAATTCATTAATGTTCTGATCCGACTAGATCCAGCAGATCTCTTTAGGTCTAGATTGAAGAATTTGAAGAGAGCTTTCCAACGATAGCTCACGCGTCCCGATCCGACGTCGGGATTGATCGCAGCGGCCGTTTTCGCCGGAGCGCGCGTTGCAAAACAGCAACCACCAGTCCCTGGACAGCAAACCCGACGGGTGCCGATCGGAACCGCCTGACCCCCGGGCGACGTTCCGGTGTGCCGCCAGCCCAGAGAACACTTCCCTAAGTGTCCACACTACAGCGGCGCCACCGGGTCCCACACGGCCCCTCCAGACAGCACGTGGGCCCCACGGTCGTGATCACGCGTGTAGCCGAATCAACACACAAAGCTGCCCGTCATCCCGAATTCGGCCCTCCCGGGCCCATTGTGTCGCCCTTTACCTCCCTGCGTGGAGTGGGCATATTTCCATTGCTGTAATATTCATGTATTAACTGTCCCGGGAGCACGAGTTCGGCCGGGCCCGTCGTCCCCACGCCGAGCGCGTGGAGGTATCGCATTCGCTCCCTTACTTGGCATTTTACTTAATTTTCATATATACTTGCTTATGCCACTGCTAGAGAGCATGATAGGGTAATTAGCTCGCTTTCTATTTATATCACCGCTGCTGCGAGAGAGAGCGTTACCGTCCCGTGACCCGATCCGGGCACGAGTGAGAGCCGACCACCCTAGCTCACAGCCGGTTTCTCAACCGCGCACATCCGACGCTTCCCTCGTTAAGGGGCAGTCACGAGCTTGTCGTGTCTGTAGCCTCGTCCCGCATCAGACGATCTTCAGTTTCGATTTTTTAAAAGAAATGGAAAGAGAACAAATAGAAATCACTCAAACAAGATATAGAATATGTTCAAAGTAAAAAGATCTATTATGAGTTGCAGGAGCTTGAATCTGATGCTTCGATGGTGTCTTCTTCCTTGAGAGATGATCTTCCTTGAGTTGATGAAGAAGACTATGGATGTAGCTTTGATCTTCCCTTTGATCTCCTTGAGTTGATGAAGAGTTTGATGAAGTTTAGATCACCCTTGAGAGCCTTGATTGCTTCTTGCTTCCTTGCAGGTTGAGATAGCTTCAGATCTAGGCTTGAATCCCTTGGAATGGATGAAGATCTCTTCACGAAGTATTGTTCACGGCTACAGTACCATCTCCCTTGAACAGCCTCCACAAGCCTCCCTTGATCTCCTTTGATCCAAATGAAGCATTAGGGTTTCTTGATGAGTCTTTACATGTTTTGAGGATGACAACACTATGAGCCTTAGTGGAGAATAAAAAATATTTCTCTGTGGAAAATAAACATTCGAGTCACTTCAGTTATGTTCAGGGGTTGTCTTCGTGTCGTTATTTGTTCCATCGCGTGCTGAACACTGCAGCACCTCGTGCTTCTTTCTGTGCCACCTCGTGTCGCTCCATCTGTGTCACCCCTATGTCTTCGAGTCTTATGTTCTGGCCAAGTCTATACAGCCTCATCTTTTACCTTCGTTCCAAGCCAAAGTCTACACATTTGTTTCCTTGGGCAAAGTCTATACATCGTGGCCTTGAACTCTCAGTCTGTACACTCTTTATTTCAAAGTCTGTACATTGTTGCCTTGAAGCCGTTCCAAGTCTATACATCCAGTTGAACGCAAAGTCTACACATCGCCTCACATCATATGAAGGCTGTACGTTGGAAGTGTCTTTCTTGCTTTGTGACCACACTTCGTGTCGGTTTCTATTTTCATCTTCGAGTTGGTTTCAGTCCGTGTCATTTCGTGTCATCCTCGTCTTCGAGTCGTTCGTAAGTTCTAGCAATCTTGTATTCGAGTCGTTTTTATGTGTTCGTGTTGTTTCTGTGTTTGTGTCTTCGTGTTATCTTTTGTGCTTGTGTCTTCGTGTTATCTTTTATGCTTGTGTCTTCGTGTTAATTTTGTGTTTGAGTCTTCATGTTATTTCTGTGTTTGTGTCTTAGTGTTGTTTTTATGTCTTCGTGTTGCTTCTTTCTATCTTCGTCCAGGTTTCCTCTGGTCGCGTGTTTTACTACCGTTTTACTCCGTGTTATTTCCTTCTCACCTCGTGTTGTTCTCATCTGACTTCATGTCGTTCTCTTTGTAGTGTTAGCTTTATCATTGTGTATCTCGTGTCGTTCTCTTTTTACCTCGTGCTGTTTTCATCTGACCTCGTGTCATTCTCTCTTTATTTCGTACTGTAGTAATCTTGTGTATCTCGTGTCGTTCTCAGAATAGTGCATCTCGTATTGCTACCACATACCTCATGCAGTTTTAGTTTTTGTGGCCCTGAGTTTTAATCATTTTAATTTCTTTGCAGGAGAAGAAGAAAAACAAAAAGAAGAAGGTGGTCCGAGGAAGAATATTCCCCAGTGACTGGGCTGCACGTGATCCAATGCTAAAGGAACCAATGCTATAAAGGCACGTGGCAAGAAGGTTCTGGATCAAGTGTGGGAGGCACACGCATTCTGCACCTCATCCACCTGCTGCTGCTATATATTGAAGCCCTCGTCCACAGATGAAGGTTGATCGAAAGGGAAAAAGAAAAAGCATAAGTGCAGAGAGTTCGATCCAGCCAAAGAAGAGAAGAAAATAGAGGGCAGAAACTGAAGAAGAGGAAGAAGAGATAATAGCAGAGAGAGTGAGAGAGAGAGAGCTCGAAGCTGAGAGTCAGAAAGAAGAAGAAGAAGAGGATTCTGGTTTCAGGATCAAATCCGAACCAGTTTGCTCTATTGTGAGCTGTATTCCGTGTTTTATCGTTCCAGCATTCAGTCTGCTGTATCTTTTAGTTTCTTGTTTTTGATCTTTCTTTACTGTTCTAGTTTTGTCTCCGATTCTCAGGTTGAGATCGGTGGTCCTCCTGGTTTGTTGGTTCAGGAGAAGGGAGACGCTGTCTCCAGTTGGAAGTGGCCGTGTGCTGCTTGTGGGTTCCCTCTGGGCTTCAGAGGAAGAGAGACCTTGGTCTCTGGGTCTAGTGACTACAGATCACTAGTGTTCCCTCCGGTTGGAGGAAGAGGAACTTGTTTCCTAGTTTCTAGGGACTTAGCGTCCTTAGGGTTCCCTCCGGGTGTGGAGGAAGAGGGGAGGGTGTTCCCCTGGTGAAGCTGTGAATCAGCCGTTGTCGCAGACTGAGTCTGCTTGGCTAGCGGGTGCTAGTGGAAGCCTCACTTCGGTTTGAAGTGAGGGGTGGGCGTAGGCAGACTGGAGGTCTGACCGAACCACCTTAAAAATCCCTGGCGTAGTGTGTTTGGTTTCTATTCTGGCTTTGGATCTATTCGGTAGATGCTTGTCTAGGCCGATCCATCTCTATCCTCCTAGCTGATCGTTCTGCGCGGTTAGTGTTTGACTGTTAAGATCTTTTTCGGAAACTCCTAATTGAGTACTTATTTTTTTTAATCCTCAATGTTCTACTGGTAAAGGTCCATTCACCCCCCTCTGGACCTATCAATTGGTATCAGAGCGGTCTCTGGTTCAGAATCCAACGATTCTCAGAGGATCCTCTCCGTGTTTTCTGTGTGCATTGTTTTGCTTGTGAGTTAGTGTTTGATATCTGTTCGTTTGAACTGATGGCAATGGCTAATCCACCGATTTTTAAGAGACCTGATTTTGACATATGGTTCAGTGTTTTTCGCATGTTTGTTAAACAAGCTGATAAGGACTTGTGGAAGTTGATTTCACAAGGTCCGTATGAACTGCCCAAGAAAAGGTCCAAGTGGACGGACAGTGAGAATCAGATGTTCCAAGAGAATCAAAAGGCCTTAAACCTAATGTTAATAGCGACTGATAAAGCCTTGCATTCTTGCTTCCATGATTGCATATCCGCCAAGGATATTATGGACCAGCTGAAGCTAGCCCACAGGAGAAATGAAAGCACATGCATGATGGTTAGCAGAAGTGACCACAGTACCATCCAAGAGGTGGAGGAGAATGAAGAAGAGGTAAACCTCTTCGAGAACTTTTCTATAGAAGATTGGGAAAATGCTTTCAGCGATTTATCTGAGTCATATGAAAAATTGCAAAAATGATATAAAAAATTGAAAAGGAATAAGGGATTAGATAACTCAAGGTCTGACTGTAAGAAATGTGCTGAATTGAAGAGTTCTCATGATGCCTGTGTGTCTAATCTACAAATGTTGAAAAAACAAAATGATGTGCTAATCAATGGAAATAAGAATCATGTGAGTGAGATTGATTCCCTGAGAAAATCCTCAGCTGAAAGCAAGGAAAGTTTAGAGAAGCTCAGGATTGAAAACAAAGTACTTGCTGAAAAATCTGAAGCCATTAAGTCTGCCAACTTTGAATTACAGAAAAACATTGAGAAACTACAAAAATACTTGAAAATGTTTAAGGATGGAAGAAAATCTGAAACTGATTCTGATGATCAGATTCTGATAAACGAATTAATTCAGAATGACAGACTAAAGGAAGAAATTGAGAAACTAAAATAGTTGAACACCATCTTGTCAGAGAGATTGCTGACATTTGAAAAGGGTAAACATGTGGTGTCCAATAATTCAGAAGAAATTGATGAGTTGAGAAAGGAAGTTGAGAAATACATAATTGCCAACCAAGTCTTGAATGAGGCTGTCAATTGCAGTGAACAAGAGACTGCAAGTTATGAGCTACACATTGCCTCTTTAGAAGAAGAAATCCATGACTTAAAGAAATCTTTGTCTAAATTTGTTGATGGGCAAGAAAATCTGAATAAACTGCTGGGAGTAAAAGTCAATTTTCAGAAGGAGGGGTTAGGTTATAACCCTGTAAATAAAAAGATCTTTGAAAATAAAATTCAGACATATTCTGTTTCTAGCTCTACTTTTGAGAAAAAGGGGCTGGGCTACACTCCAGTCATGAGTAAGGTCTATGGATCAAATTTGGAAACTGTCTTTGTTAAATCATCTGAACAAGAAAAACCTTCTACTTCTTCTCCACCTCACTATAAGGCTAAGAAAACACAAGAACAGGATAAAAAATAGAAAATGAATAAAAAGGGCTCATTTGTGCATGTTGATCACAGTCCGCACACACACTCATCTAAAAGGAAAATGTCATGCCACTACTGTCATAGACTTGGACATTTAATGCATGAGTGTAAATTGATGGAGAAAGATGATATGAGGGCCGAGATAATGAATGCTAAGAAACTTCATGATAAAATTCTTCATTCCAGAAAAAGAAAATTGAATGTCTGCACTGTGGCAAACTAGGACACAGCATCACACAATGCTGGTTTGCAAATGGTAAGAAAATATATTCTTCACATCATGCTAAATTTCCTGCAAACCATAATGATGTTGAGAGGAATAAAGTTGCTGCAAATAGAAAATACTCTGCATGTGTCAACCGTGGAAAGACAGGCCACAGGGCCATTGAATGCTGGCATGGTCAGGGTAGAAAAGAGAATTTTAAGAGAATGAACTCTTCTCATTGTTTTAACTGTGGAAAGCCACGTCACAGGGCTGCAACCTGTTGGCTGTAAGCGACGTCACGCGGTTCGGGGAAGAGCGGAGAAGACGCGGAGTGCGCGGGCTCCTTTTTTTTGGTGTTTGTTTGCTGCAACACAGAAAAAAGAGAAGAGAGAGAAGGGGCCACCACGGGAGATTGCTCCGGCGGGGCGAGCGGGACAAGTGTGATATAGCAAGATATGGGGGTTAAACGGCCATAGCGGGAAGTGACTCGCCGCGGCCTCGGGGGGACGGGAATGGTGCAGAAATTAAATAACAAGAATTGAAATGGCCATTGAGGAAGTGACTCGGCGCGGCCTCGAGAATATAGCAGATGATATGATGACAGAATATAAAGAGAATACAAAGAGCGGGAATTTAAACGGCCATTGGGGAAGTGACTCGCCGCGGCCTCGAGAACATAAACAGATAAGAATATAACGTATGTGAATTTAAACGGCCATTGGGGAAGTGACTCGCCGCGGCCTCGAGAATATGAGCAGAATATAACAGAATATAAAGAGAATATAAGAACGGAAATTTAAACGGCCATTGGGGAAGTGACTCGCCGCGGCCTCGAAAACAAGATGTGATCGCCAGGGGCCGAAAGACCCCAAAATAAGAAAGTGATCGCGCCTACCTCAAGAGCGGGAGATGGCGGGTTGCTTCTTCCTCTCCCTCCGGCCGGCCGACGGAGAGGGCTTTCCTCGGCTACCCTTGCAAAACAACGACAAACAAATGACAAGTGGATTAGAAAGATGGAGGTGTAGTATTCAAATCCTTGTGATAAAAATAATGAAATGATGGCAAGACACACACCTGGTTGGTGTTATCTTTTAAACCCCTCTCAAACTCGAGTAGGAGGAAAATGAGATGATGGATGTAAGAAGTGTATAAGAAAAGGCGCCCTTATGAAGGGGGATAGGGGATGCAAGATGATGAATGCAAAAGAACTACGAAGAAAAGGAAAGAATTGGCTTATTGGATGTACCGATGGTGAAATCCGGTAGAGCTCCGGCAGCGTGGGGACGACGTGGAAGCGCGGTGGATGAAGACGACCTTCCTCTCGCGAGCGTGAGCACCCGAGAAGCCGGCAGAACCTCCACCTACAAAAGAACCCACGGGTTAGAAAATGACTCCGTAGCCTCTAGGCTCCGGCAGCCTATCGGATCACTTCAAAGCTCTTCCAGAACTGAGGGGGTGGGCCTCTATTTATAGGGCTCCGGAGGGTGGAGGCGTCTAGGACCCTGGACACCTCCATCAGGGCCGAACTAATATTTTATTCTATTTTTATTAATTTTTTTGGAATATTTTTGTGGAGGCGTCCAAGGGCCCGGACGCGTCCAACAGGTCCACCGAATACTGCTGGCGGACGCACGCGGTTTGGCACAACGCGTGGTTTTGTGAGCGGCGCCTCGTGATTTAGAAATGGGCGCGTCCAGGTGGCTGGACGTCTCTATAATTTGGCTTTTTTCACACACGACAAACCGGCGTTCGGTGACCCGCGCCCGTGAGAGAGTTGATGGAGGTGTCCAGGGGCCTGGACGCCTCCAAAATATATATTTTTTATTTTTGTTTTGTCTGTTTATGCTAGGGCTGGCATTTTGATTTTTTTATATTTGTTTTTATGGAGGCGTCCAGGGTCCTGGACGCCTCCATTAATATATATATAATTTTATTTATTTATTTGTTTTTTTTATGCCAACTGGCATTTTACATACATTTTTTATTTTTGTTTTTATGGAGGCGTCCAGGGGCCTGGACGCCTCCATTAAAAAATATATTTTTATATATTTTTTATTTGGTTTTGGGCCCTGAGAAAGAATAAAATAAATAAAAAAGATGGGGGCGTCCAGGGGCCTGGACGCCCCCATTAAGACCCACTCGGGTACTCAATCGGCGACCGCCCGGCAAACACCTTCTTGGTTTCGGAACCTCTTGATGCGTCTGACTGGTGTTGATGCCGTCCGAATGCCGTGACGAGACGATTCTGGATGCCGAAAAAGGCAGAAGAAGACCCAAGAAAAGGAAGTTAATCAAGTGATTCGAAATGCGTAAGCCGTCGCGGGGCGTCGTATAGTAAAATGAGACTTTCTCAGGAGACGTCAAGAATGTCGTGTCTACAGCTGCCCCGCCTTGGCGTCTGCTTTGCAAGGGAGTGACACGTAATGGAATGGTATCGAAGTGGAGTGAAATGAAGTGGGAGCGGACTGATAAGTTGATGCCAAGGTGTGATGAGACACGCTTTTGACGTTACTGTTTGGAATCTTTCCTGAAGTTTCAATGAGGTGACCTTGAAGAAGGTCTTTCAAATATTGACGATTGCTTGGACGGAGATCAAATAAGGGAGGGTGAGATGTGCGCTCAGGCACGAAAAGGAGACCAACTTCTCGGTGTGGAAGTACCTGGGTCATAAACCGGAGGTTTCACCTTTGGGGAGCGGTTACCAGCCAATGTGGAAGTGCTGCGGCCAAGGTGGGTCAAACAAGGTCAAAAGTAAAGGAATATCTGAGGGTCTGTCCAAACAAGGGTCTTCTTTGGAAGAGCAACGTAGGGCCGTTTCAAGGAAACTCAGTATTTTGTTCGGAGTGGAATATCTCATATTTATAGGAATTGAAGCACAACGGCCTTCGCAATCGAATCACTTGAATGATTTTCCGCAATAAATCAAAATCCTATATGAATGCATGCTGGGTTAAAATAAAAATTTAAAACAAACTAAAATAGAAGATAGTCAAGGATAATATTGTCAACTTGTTAAGAACGGGTCAGGATACCGATCCGGTGAGCCGCCACTGGGCTGGGGCCCGTTTATCCACGCACCAACTCACTGAATGGAACCGTCGTCCTCATGCTACCACAAGTTAACGGCCTATCCGTAGAACCTAAATTCTTCTGGGATCATCACCGTTTTTTTTGAAGGGGAACTCAGATCCGAGATTCATTCGGGCCGCAAGGTCCTTGACATGTTCTAGTAGCGTAGGTATCATATACTACGATGCATGACATGGTGGGACCAACCATTGAAAGGTGGGACAGGAGATAGGACAAAGATGTCCGTTAGTAAAACCTGCACATGCCATCATGGATTAATAACATCAGAAAGTAGCAGAATCATAACAAAATCGCACCACAATGGGAAGGAGATCTAGCCAAAATCCTGACATTGACCGCTGATGTGACATGTTCTGTCCTGTAGCAATCTTCCCTTCCTATAAGAACTCCCCTTAGGCTAGTTCATTCAGATGCACTAAGGTGGGTTTTGGAAGCTCATGAGAGGAAGGAGAGGAGAATCTAGAGATTTCAGGATGGAAGGAGAGTCTTCCCGCGTTATGAAGAGGAGCAGGCCTAGCAGCGAGATCAGGCGACTCTCCAACCTCGAGGGTCATCTGAGTGGGACGATCATGTCGCATATGGTAAGCTGATTCATTTCAAATTTCCATGTGAACCTTCTTCTTACTTCCTTTATTTCTTCTTTTTTTCCTCTTCCAGCCATATCCACTCTTCCCAGGCCCAAGGAAGTTTTCCAAACTGCCATGGCTTTCAAAGCTAACTTCCAATATCTCCATTGGCATGAGGGCCATACTCTCGAAGTGGCATCTGCAGGGGCTCCTTATTCACGTCAAGCATTACGAGAAGATTCGTATGGACTGGGCGGCTATGGGCGCACTAGTGGAGATCTGGCATCCCCAGACCCACACTTTTATCTTCCCGACCTTCGAGGTGACCATCCTCCTATTGGAGGTGGAACTTCTGCTCGGATTGAAGAAATTCAAGAGTGACGGGAAGGTGAAGGCTATGCGGATGCTGACACGGGGGACTTCTGAAAGCGTCCTTGGAAGCTTCATGCCGCCCGACGCAGCCCGAAAGGTCCGTACTTAAAAGGGGATCGATCTCCAAAAGCTCGCGGAGTGGGTCATGGACGCCCTGAGAGGGTCACCAGACGATGACTATTTGGAGGGAATCATGAAGGGGTTCACTATCTGTCTGGCGGGTGCTCTCTTGTTTCCTCATACCGACAACATAGTGGAGGAGGATCAACTAAGTGCCATTCGCGGGATCTGGAGTGGAAAAAGGGTGGGACCCGCCGTCCTTGCCTATCTTTACAGCGGCCTTACTGCCTCGAGCATGGGTAAGCCTCCTTTTGGTTGCGCACTTGTCTTGAATTGCTGGCTTGATTTGCACTTCAAATTCGACCACCGCGAGGGACTGCCAACTGCTTCGAAGCTCTTCCAACAAAGCCCGCTTCACCACATAGCCGACGTGTTAGGCTTCGGTGGTACTATAGTGAACCGCGTTCCGTGGCTGAAGAAACGTGAAGACTGGCGGTCTCACTTCCGCACCGTGACACAAGGCTTCTTTACTTGCGCACCGGCATGTTTGCTTTCGCTAGATCTCCTCATGAGGCCTTCTCCCGAAGTTGATCTTCAACTGATCGGCGCGACCGAGTTCGTCCTTTATAATGCGCATCGGTGCTGCCTCCAGATTGGCATCCCACGCCATTCGTTCCCGCCACCGACTGGCATCGTTCCTTTGAAGAAAAGGGAGTTGGGCACTGAAGCGGACGCGAAGGAAGCGAAGGCCATTAAAGCTCCCTGGAAGACAAGTGTTGCGGGAAAGGCCTTAGCGCACGTGGTGGAAGAATGCGAGCCGTGGAGGGCTTATGTAACCGAACTGGGGAAGTTAAGGCCTAAGGCGCCTAAGCCCCTGATGTAGTTCACTCTGCTTTCTGATGGAATAAAATCTGGCATTGATGTTTTGGGACCCCCGTCCACTTAATTATTATTATCTTTTTTTTATGGTTTTTCTTTTTCTTTGTGTTTTTTCTTTTGTTTGGATTATATACATACTCTTATCTTTTTTACTTTTATTATATATATATACTTTTTTTTTGAAAATTTTTTATTATGGGGGCGTCCAGGGGCTGGACGCCCCTAATTTTATATTTTTGATTTTTTAGGTTTTTTTGTCTTGGGGTCGTCCAAGGGCCTGGACGCCCCTATTTTTTTATTTTTGATTTTTTTAAATTTTGTTGATTTGGGGGCGTCCAGGGTCCTAGACGCCCCAACTTCTTATTTAATATTTTTTTGGTTTTTTTTTATTTTGGGGGCGTCTAGGGTCTTGGACGCCCCTATGTTTTATTTATTATTTTTTTGGTTTTTTTTGTTTTGGGGGCGTCCAGGCGCCTGGACGCCCCAATTTTTTTGAATTTTGAAAAAAAAAATGTGGGGGCGTCCAGGCGCCTGGACGCCCCAAAGGAGGTAGCTTCTATATATAAGTGCTGCCCCCCCCCCCCCCCTTTTGCTCATTTACTGTTCATTCTGACGACCCAGTCACCCTAGACGACCCATTCTTAGTCCCAATGGAGCGAGGAGGATCGAGCCAGGGTCCAGAGAAGCGGAAACGACGGGCACGTCGTCCGAGGAGGCTGAGGGATGATGCCGAGGGGGCTGCTGCGGCGGAGGAGATTGTCGCGGGTGAGGAGGCTCTTCCTTTGGCCTTGGAGGCTGCAGTGGATGCTGGCGACGCGGCAGAGGACGAGCACGATCCGGTAAGCCCCTTAGACCTCCATTCTATTGGTTCACTGGGTTAAAAGGGCGGACGAGAGGCTGTGTGGAGAACGCCGGGTGTGATTGAAGGAGGCGTCCAGGGGCCTGGACGCCTCCATAATTTCTTTTTTGTTCTTTTTTAATGTATTTAATAAAAAGAATTAAAAAAAGGAGGCGTCGAGGGAATGGGACGCCTCCATAATAATATATATATATATTTTATTTATTTTTGTTTTTGTTTTTGGGTTTTTCTAAAAATAAAAGAAAATAAAGGAAATGGAAAGGAGGCGTCCAAGGGCCTGGACGCCTCCACAAAAAATAAATATTTAAAAAAGGAAAATAAAATAAAATGAATAAGTAGTATATGTAGTGTTATTGTTTATTACTATTCATGATGCTGATGTGTTCTCTGTTGGTTTTGTGGTGTGCAGGGCGTGATGAAGGGCCGGATCAGCTGGTCCCTGGTGGTGGCAGCATACCGCGGGCTGCCGGACTTCCAGAGGGCGCGTGTGGATGCCATGGGCTTTGGAGCTTTCCTTAGGATCGAGCCCTTCCGGCTCGACCTTCCTCTTATCCAGGCATTGAGGGAGCGGTGGCACGCACCGAGCCGGGCGTTTCTGATGCCCTGGGGGCACATGGTGCCGACACTCGAGGACGTGGCTCGGATCACCGGGCTACGGGTTGACGGAGAGGCGGTGAGCGGGGTCACCTACCCCGACTACCGAGAGAGTGCCCTGGACCTGCTGTGGTTAGAGACGATCGTGACTGATAGAGACAGCAGGGTAGTTGGCCGAGTGGAGATCATGGAGGCGCTCGGATTCGTTGACCCGCGCCAGCGGGTTAGTGAGACTGGAGCGGAGTTTCTGGCACGATTGGAGGGAGATGCCCGCGCAGCTTTCACCCAGGGTCCGAGCGAGAGGGAGCTGGTGGATCTAGACCTTCGGAGGTTTCTTTTCTTCTTCCTGGGCCGCCTTCTGCTGGGGACGAAGTGGGATGGCATCCACTGCCGTTTCCTCAGGATCTTGGCGGATCTGGACAGAGTGGGACACTACGCGTGGGGAGCGGCTCTGCTTGCCCATTTGATTGCTGATCTCTCCCAGACTTCGGAGAAGGAGACGACAGTCAGTGGCTTCGCACCTTTTCTCCAGGTAAATATTTTATTTATGCATTCCCACAATTAAATATGCAATTATTGTACTAATGATGTATGATGGATGCAGGTGTGGAGCTATTACTATTTCTCGATGGGGAGGGCTAGGCATGGGAACAGGAGGGCCGTGCCTCTGGCGCGGCGGTGGAGGCCGGTCGTGGTTGCAGCACCCCACGGCTACCAGCTGGCGTCACTTCGTCGGGAGCTGAGCGAGTATCCCGAGGCCATGGTATGATGCGTATGGTTTTTTATGTTTATGCATGTGACTGAATGGTAACTAACATGATGTATGTATGGTGATGCAGGTGGTGTGGAGACCCTACCTGGGCATGGGCGACGCTGGCCAGCCTTGGGTTGTAGCGGGTCTTCCTCGTTTCAGGCGGGACGTGTGGGTCCATTGCCTGAACGAGATCGAGCCGCTTCGGCTGAGGCTGGTTATGAGGACGTTGGGGCTAGCCTAGGAGTGGGTTGATGTAGAAGAGCCGGCCCGCATTGGGCGGAAGACCAAGGGGAAGGCGAAGGTTGTGGACTGGCGTACGCCCTTCCCAGCATAGTACCAGGACTGGCAGCAGGGCGGGGTCCCAGTGGTGTCCCATGTACAGGACAGTACTGATTACCTGAGACGGTACCGGGCTACGTATGGGGACCGCCTCTTCCTTGGTGGTATGGCAGGGGTAAGTGAAATGAGAATGCTTCACTCTTTTATATGTATATGCATGTGGTACTAACTTACGTGCAATGCAGGATGCTCGTGATACCATGATCGCCGACCTGCGGGCCCAGTTGGCGGACGCCAGGCGACAGTTGGTGGCCATCCGACAGGAGTTGGAGATCCTGGTGAGTTTATGCGATGCATTTTTTGTGACCTGGATTTTTGATGCTTAGCCTTTGACTGACGTTTGCCCCGTGTTTTAGCGGGCCCACCAGACAGCGGCAGCCGGGACGGCTGGTGGAGCGGGTTCCAGTTCGCGGGGCCCTCCTCCGGAGGTTTCTGCCCTCCAGGAGCAGCTGGCGTATGCGGTGGCTCGGGCTGAGGAGGCCGAGCGTGACCGCGAGGCTCGAGTGAGTGCTTGCCTGACCTTGACTCTCTTCTGGCTACTTTCCTTCTATCACTGTTGTTCCCTTATGGTGCATGCGTGCTTTGACAGGTGGCCGAGATTCGGGAGGCCCTGGCGCGTGCTGTTCGTGCCGAGCAGGAGCGCGACGCTCGGGTGGCGGAGCGTGACGCCCGGATTGCAGAGCTGGAGGAGGAGCGTCGATGGGAGGCTGAGGAGCTCCCTCGCGACGTAGTGGATCTGCGGATCGCCCTCGAGCTGTCGAGGAGAGAGGCAATGAGGGAGAGAGAGGATAGGGAGAGGGATAGGGAGAGCGTGGAGAGAGAGAGAGAGCGGGATAGGGAGAGAGAGAGGGAGGAGCGACAGTGGGATCAGACCGAGAGGAGGGCTCTAGAGGCCCAGCTGCTGGAGCTCTGATTGAGTCTCGGCATGGCGGAGGGGAGGCTTCGGGAGAGCGAGGAGCGGTACCAGAGGGCGAAGGAACGCGGGGCGCGACTTCGTCAGTCTGGTTCTTTTTCCATGGGCAGCTATCTGGTTTCTTCGGCCGAGGAGCGTCGTCGCGCCTTCGAGGCTGGAGTGCCACCGCAGGGCGAGGCGAGCATGGCTTCTCAGGGTTCGCAGAGGCCCCCTAGGGATCCCCGGCAGAGGAGGGAGGAGAGAGATGACCAGGAGGGTGATGGTGAGAGTTAGAGAGTTACTTGTACACGTCACCCTTCTCACTATATGATGTACTTTCGGCTATTATATGAAATGAAAATGGCTTTCTTGTGTTGTGTGTACTTTTCTCTCTCCCACACTTTGTTCTTTGCACTGAGTTGCCCTTCGAGGCACGCTCCATGAGACCTTGCCCTGAACAGCGGGGAACTACGCTTTGCACGGGGGGATTCTGTTTCCTTTCTCCCCCTTTTGGGCGCGTCCAGGCGCGAGGACGCGTCTTAGTCCTTGAATTCAAATTTAAAGCGTCGGGTGGCCTTTCTTCTCCCGTGCCTTACCCGCAAATGAGCCCGCCTTCCGCCGAAACTCGCTTGCCCTTTTTTCGTCTTCCTCCTCTTTTGATTGATGGAGTTCGGTGGGCCCGATCATGGTGAAGGTGGAGAGGGATGAGGAACTCCTCGCCCGAGGAGGGACGCGCCAGAGCACGGAACGGCGTCCATGGAGGAGGAAGGGCCGCTTCGGGCCCCCGAGGGACCCGATGGGCCCGATGGCGCGGAGGGAGGTGAACACGGTGTGGTAGGTCCTCCGATATCTTCTTCTTTTAATTCATTTTGAGTTTTGAAGCGAGCCGTGCGAAGGGGGAAAGGGTTCGGCTAGTGTCGCACTTAAATGATGGACGCGTCCTAGACAGGGGACGCGTTATTTTTGACTGATGTGGGACCCCTTTCTTGGTGCAGGACATGGCAAGGACCCTGGGCCTGGCCGATGAGTGGGCGAGTGCGGACGAGCAGAGCCGCGTCAGGAGGGAGAGTCGCGGTAAGGCGAGGCTCGAGGACTGGCCCGTACGTCTCCCTGGATAGCAAGGGGGTGTACTGGTGCAGGACAGTGCCGACTTCCTGCGGCGGCAGAGAGAGAGTTACGCGGGGCTTCCCCAAGCTGGGGACACGCGTGGGGTCGGCGGCTCGCGCGCCCAACTGTCAGAGACTAGGCGGCAGCTGGCCATCGCTCAACATGAGCTGTCGCTCCTGGTAAGTTACGTGCCGCACTTTTAACTTCAGATTTTGGAGTTTCACTGACGGCCGTTGTTTATTTTATTCCAGCGTGCCCAGCAGACAACGACGGTGGGAGTGGCTGGCGGATCTTCCAGCTCCTCGGCCCCTTTTCTCGAGATTGCCTCCCTCCGGGAGTAACTTGCCGGTGCGGTGGCCCGCGCGACCCGGGCGGAAGAGGAGCGTGATGCCTGGGTGGCGACTGTAGCGGAGCTGCGGCATCGCGGTGAGGAGAGACCTTCTCTAGACATCCTGGAGTTAAGGGTTCTTCTGCAGATGATGAGGAGAGAGACAGAGAGAGAGAAAGCCGAGAGAAGGTCCGAGCGACAGCGGGATCAGACCGAGAGGAGGGCCTTGGAGGCCTAAGTGGGGGAGCTCCAGCTGGGCCTTCAGGCCGTCGTGCAGAGGCTAGGAGGGATGGAGACGCGCTACGAGAGAGCGCGAGGGTTCGGGGAGCGACTCCGCCAGTCCAGTCGCTTTGCCGCTAGTGGCTTCTTCGCCACACCAGGGGAGGAGCAGCGAGTCACTGCTGCGGAGCAAGCGCCCAGAGGCGAGGCAGGTGCTACTACACGGGGATCCCGGAGGCTTCTGAGGGACCCTCACCTCGGGGGAGAGGAGAGGAACGCCTAGAGGGATGAGCATGGAAATAATGGCAAGAGCTGGCGAGCTAGTGGACCCGCCACCTCTCTATGATTGTAGTGTTTGTGACAGCTTATGTAGAATTATGAATGGAATGATTTGATTTTCTGCTGCTTGTTTGTTCTCTTGTGCGTTCCTTCTTCCCTACACTTCCTTTCCTTTGCACTGTTCCCATGTGATGGGTCTGCCGAGACTCCGCCCCGAGCGGAGAATCGCGTCTTGTTGTGACCATTTTCCACGGGAATCTACCGTCGAAGTCAATAATGACGGCCCTAGTCCCTTTCCTGAACGTTGTGTCAAATTTTGCGGACGTCCTCCAAATCATGATAGGGTATCTCTAGACAACATAGGGGGCTAGTCGTCATATTCTTCGTCCAGTCAATCACCCCGTGCGAGCGGTGAAGCGACACACGGGACCGCATGGCAGGTGTCTCATTGCGAGGGCTATCATTAAAGGTGATGGAGGCAATCTTGGCCCGCACTCCTTCCATTTTTATAAATTCTTGTCCCTTTTATCTTGCCAGGTATATCGAGGACTAACTCGAGGAGCACAAGTTCTCACGGGAGAGGAGGAGTTCGAAATTCTGAGAGTTGGATGGAGGGCGCATCTTCCCATTCCTCGAAGAGAAGCAGGTCCAGTGGTAGTAGTTCCAGGAGGCTTTCAGACCTTGAAGGGCACTTCAGCGAAAGGGCCCAATCACAACTCGTAAGCCAAGTTTTCTTGCCCTTTTTTCCATTCTTTCTTCCTTTCTTCTGACCAAACCTCACCCCCATTCCTTGTATGTGTAGGTTGTTATGAAATCACAAATCTTATGGGAGTTGGTAGTAGCAGCGTACAGGGGCCTCCCAGATTTTTAGAAGGCGAGGCTAGACGTGATGGGATTTGGAACCTTCCTTCGGATCGAGCCGATCCAGCTCGACCTGGTCCTGATCCAAGCCTTGTGTGAGAGATGGGACCCAGTGAGTCAGGCATTCCTGATGCCCTGGGGGCATATGGTGCCCAGCCTAGAAGATGTGGTCCGAATTATGAGTCTCAAGGTGGATGGCGAGGCAGTGACCGGAGTCACTTACGCGGACTACAGAGAAGGTGCCCAGAAGTTACTGGGTTTGGACCTAGATGGTCGGAAAAACAGGTCGGTAGCTAGGGCGTCCCTCATGGATGCATTAGGGCTCACCGACACTCGTCGGCGGGACGATGAATCCTTAGAAGAGTTCATGGAAAGGATGGAAATAGGATGCCGTGCCGTGTACTGCACAGATTTCGGCGACTGGGAAAGATGTAACATAGATTTGAGGAGATTTCTCCTCTTCCTTTTGGGGAGATTGGTACTGAGCTCGAAAGGGGACGGTATGCAATGTTGCTTCCTGGAGCTGCTGTCAGACCTTGAAAGAGTAGGGTATTATGCCTGGGGAGCCGCCATGCTGGCACACTTGTTTGCAGGCCTATTCCAAGAAACGGATCGTGAGACGACTGTGAGTGGTTTCACACCATTCATCCAGGTATTTTTTTTGTTTTGCTTGTTTTGTATTTTTTTGTGTTTTTACAAAGTACTGATGACATGTGCCGAGCAGCTATGGAGCTATTATTACCTCCCTATGGGGAGAGCTCGGCATTGGCGACCCGTGATGGTGCCGCTAGCCAGGCGGTGGGAACCCATCATGAGTGCGGCACCCCTAACCTACCAACTGATGGTGCTAAGGCGGGAGCTACAGGAGTTCCCTGCAGCGATGGTAAACTGGAGACCCTACTCAGACATGGTCGATGCCGACCAGCCGTGGGTTCTAGCAAGTCGTGCCCGGTTCGGACGGGAACTGTGGATGCACTGCCTGAATGAAATCGAGCCGCTTCGGCTACGATTAGTTATGAGGACTTTAGGACTGGCTCAAGAATGGGTGGATTCAGCTGCGCCACCTCGTGTCGGGAGAAAGACGCGGGGACCGGCGACCTGCATTGACTGGCGCGTGCGATTCCCCGAACAGTATGAGGACTGGCAACGGGGTGGCACGATTGTAGAATCACAGGTGCGGGATAGCGAGGACTACTTGCGTCTATATAGGACAAAGTACGCAGAACGGTTCCAACCCCGGGGACTTGTGGAGGTAGGTTTCCCCTTTTCTCTTCTCTTCTTTCTCCTTTTCTTGGTTTTCTGGTGAAAATGCTGACTTGTAAGGCTGCAGGATGTCCGGGATGCCATGATAGCGAATTTACGAACTCGCTTGGCAGAGATGGAACAACAGTTGGGCGATGCCCGCGGAGCTACGAGCGCCTTGGTAGGTGTACAGTACGTTCCTAATTAAAACTCCAGATTCCAGATGTTGGCTGCTAATTCACGCGGTCGTAGCATGCCCAGATTGGCGCGGCTTCCCCAGCGATGGGAGTGGGTGGTGCCTCTTCCAGCTTGTGGATTCCCACCTCAGAACTTGACTTGCTTCATGAGTAACTTGCTCACGCCACGCAGCGTGCTACGGAGGCAGAAGGGATGCTCTGTATACAGGTAAAAGTTTCAGTGTTGAGTTCTCTTGGTTTACGCCTTATCGCGTATCTGAGATGGTACACTTGGCAGGAAAAGGAGACGGAAGAAGCGCTTGCCAAGGCTGCGCAGAAGGAGGCTAGGATAGCAGAACTGGAGAGGGAACTGCGGCATCATTCACGACTCCTCTAGGGATGCCGTAGAACTGAGGATCACTCTCCAGTTGGAGAGGGAAGACCGCGAGAGAGAACGTGCAAAGAGAGAAAGAGACGCAGAGAGAGAAAGAGCCAACAGATTGACTGAAGGGGAGGAACGAAGGGCCATGGAGGCCCAACTATTCGAACTCCGAATCAGCCTTGGTCTTGTTGAACAATGGCTGATAGATGGTGAGGAGCGCTACCGAAGAGCACGAGAGCGTGGCTTTCGTGTTGGTAGCTTCTCTGCTGCTTCCGTAGATCAACGCCGGGATGCGGGAATAGGAATAGGAGTACAGAGCGGTAGGAGTACCGCTTTTCGTAGTTGGGTAGCACCTTTGAGAGTGTTTTGCCCGGAGAGTAGTGGGACGAGTAATGCAGAGAGAGAGGGCGGAACTTGATGTAATTTTTTAGTTTTTGGAATAAAACACAAGGTTTGGTTTGTTTGGTTTTCACCTTTGCTTCTGTTGCCTGAATCCCTACACACATCACTGAAACAAACAAATCAGAATTTCTATTCTGACTTGGCCCCTTGCTCAATAAGCAAATGGTCACTGTGACTGTCCTTGATAACTGGTCAAGGGGCCAAGCCTTTATTTTAACGAAGGCAAGGGAAAGAAGTGGTGATGATAAATGCGATAGGCAAGCACACGAATGCAAGCGGTATTAAAGTGAGATGCTGCACGTAAATATAATCATGCAAAATTAATTTGTTTTCTTTTTTTATATTTGATATTTTTTTATTTTATAAAAAAGATTTTTTTGCTTGCAAATATGTACATTTTCTCTTTTCCATTTTTTGTTGTTTTATCATCTCAATTTTTTTATTGCTAACGCCCGGCAAGCACCCAAATGGCACCTAACCTTCGTGAGAACAGGGGTTTCTTACTAACCTCCCAGGTATCCTAAGTGCACATCTAGGTTGATTTGGGCCTCTAGACCCCTCGAATGATGATCCCGCTGGCTAAGACTTACCCTGATGACAATACCGTCATGACATGCTTAGGCTCCCAGTCGCTTCCGACCACAGGGATTCACCCAAAAGGTGTTCGAGGTAAATGATTTGCCCGACCCGGGTCTGTTTCCTCACAACTCTAGATGGTATATGATGGACCACCCTGGAACCCTAACGACCAACCGCGCGATGCTGACCCGGAATCAGATGCCGTCGCACCCATAGGTGACGCGCTTGCATTGGCCTAAGCCCGAGGTTAAACAAGAAGACATCAAGGTGGTAAACAGGGGTCTTGACTAGTCAGAAACACGGAGACTCTTTCGCAGCGATAGCTTTTGCTTTTCAAAGTAGGCAACCAAATGTGTATATTAAAATAAAGCCGCAGACCCTGGGCGGTTTTCACCTTTCGGAAACTCCATCGAACCTTCATCTTTAGAGGAAGAAGGAAGAGCGTGGGGGATAAACCTCCTGAGAGGATCGGCAAAACCGTTAACCCGACGAGCGAATAAGGGCCCATTAACTCTTTCCTTTCGGACAACTTCGGACCAAATCTCGAGCATTTACAGTCCACGGCCCCTTTTGTGGATTCAGACTTTGCTTTGAGGGGTTCCGTTTATCGCAACAGGCACGGTCACGACCAGGCTTTTCTCTTGATTTTGATTTTGTATTTCTTTTTGTGAGGGAGATATAGTCGTTTGACGTTTGTGGGCTCCCTTTTCGTATGCCTGCGGGGACACTGCCCTCTTCTCGTGCTCTGATCGATGCTCGAAGAAATGGATCCTACTCTTGCCTTTGGGGTTTGAGTTTCGGTTTCTCATGCTTAGCGTTTTAAGGGCGCCGACTGTCTCATTTGGTCGAAGGGAAAAGAATAAAGATTACAGCTTCCGGAGATCTTCTGGGTGGGGCCCCATCGTAGGTGATGCTACCGACTTTTTTTGAATAAAATACATAAGTGAGCACATGTTGGCTTCCTTCGAGCGAGCATAGGCCGACGTGGCCGGACAGGGATCTCCACAGTTCTGGAAAACCGAGACCCGGTGCCTACCAAGCCTTAATGGGCCCTAACCTAACATGAAGGTTAAATGCAGGGACTTAACTATATGGTGACTGCCGGGCATCGGCATTTTGAATTTTCCATATTTTTAGTGGTTTTTTGGTATTTCTTTATTTTTTGATATTTTTTGATCTTTTCATCATTTTTTTTGGTTTGTGCTAAGGGTAGTATTTCTTAAGATAAAGCCCATTCCAAGGGTGGGATAACTCGGTCCCTTCGGCGTTGACTAGCTTGTAGGCATTGCTAGGTTACACGGCTTGAATTACAAATGGTCCTTCCCAATTGGGTTGGAGCTTAGAACGCGGACCTCCAGGTTTGACGAAAATTCTTTTTACGACCATCTCACCAACTTTGAATTTTCTCTCAACGACTTTCTTTTGGTAAAAGCGAGCGAGTCTATTTTGATACACACGCGCGTGTTCGGCAGCGGCCAGCCGTTTCTCATCCAAGAGTTCCAACTGGGCGAGGAGTGAATTACGACGATCGTCGAGTGGAAATTCCTCGTCCAATTGTACCCTGAAAGAAGGGATCAGAGTCTCGTACGGGACTACCGCTTCCATACCATAAGTAAGGGCAAATGGAGTCTACCCGGTGGGGGTACGGATTGAAGTGCGATAGGCCCATAGAGCTTCGATAAGCTTTTCTGGCCAGTCTGAAAACTTACTAGACTCGTAGGTTTTTTTGATGATTTTGAGCAATATTTTATTGGTGGCCTCCGCTTGGCCGTTACCTTGTGGGTAATAAGGCGATGAATGATGCAATGCAATTGCGTACCTTTTGCAGAGGTCCTGTAGGTCCTGAGAAATGAATTATGGCCCATTGTCAGTGACGATTGTGCTTGGGACGCCGAATCTTGCGAGGATGTTCTATATGATGAATTTGCAGACCGTTGACGCCTTGATTTCCGCGTAAGCTTCGGCTTCGGCCCATTTGGTGAAGTATTCCATCGCAGTAAGGATGAAAGATTTCTGCTTGGTGAGGGAATTGGGATCACCTAGGGGACCAATGATGTCGAATGCCCACATGGAGAAAGGCCATGGGGAGGATATTGGATGAAGTGAGGAAGATGGTGAATGGATTTTATCGGCGTGAAGTTGACACTTGACACACCTACGGACATAGACAGCACAATCTTCTTCCATAGTGGGCCAATAAAAGCCTTGGCGAATGATCTTCTTGGCGAGCATCTGACTATTTACGTGGCCACCGCACACACCCGAGTGCGTCTCTTCTACACATTTCCAAACCTCATCGTCACCAAGACATCTTAACAGAATACTAGTAAGGCTCCTCCTATAGAGTAGACCTCCAACCAAAGTATATTTCTGAGCCACCCTTCTTATGGCTTTCTTATCCTCTGTGGTGGCCCCTTCAGGATAAGACTGATCTTGGCAGTATTTCATAATTTCATAGAACCATGGTTTCTCTTCATCAGCCAGTTCTTCTTCGGCCTCTGCCAACATGATTTCCCTCTTCTCAAGGATATCTTCCTGCAGGATCTTCCCTGCTATCCTGTCTTTGATATTTACGTAGGAAGCATCATCGATTGTAGGGGCGTGAAGTTTATAGATGGAAATGGACTTAAACCATCTTCCTAGAGGGAACCTTATGGATGATGCCAACGAGGCGAGGGCATCGGCGAGAATATTCTGATGACGAGGGACATGAACAAAGATCAGTTTGGCGAACAGTTTGGGAAAGGCAGCAGTGAGTTCTTGGTATGGCTTGAGTTTGGGATCGCGAGTGCGATATTTAGTGAGCACCTGGCGAAGGATGAGTTGACTATCACCTACGACTCGCAACTCAGTGATACGAAAAGAATGAGCGAGTTCTAGGCCAGCTAGAAGAGCTTCATATTCGGCTATATTGTTGGTGACTGGAAATTTGAGTTGGTATGCCAATGGGAATGTGAGGTCTTCAGGCGATAGGAGGGCGATGCCGATTCATCTCCCTTGAGAATTCAGAGCTCCATCAAAATATAGCGTCCACATTGGCTCATCTGATTGGTTGATGGACATTAGTTCCTCATCTGAAAACTCTGATTGGACGGGATCGAAGTTGGGAAGAGGATGGTGAGCGAGATGCTCGGCTATGGCATAGCCTTTAATCACCTTTTACTGGATGTAGGTGATGTCGAACTGAGAGTGAAAACTTTGCCAGCGTGCTAGCCTATCCGTAAGGACGGATTTCTCCAGAAGGAATTTGATAGGATTCATTCGAGCAATCAAGTGGACCTCGTGAGCCAAGAAGTAGTGCTTCAATTTCTGCACCACCCAAACGAGGGCAGCACAGGTTTTCTCCATGCCGGTGTACTTCTGCTCATAGGGATTGAGAAGTTTGGACAAGTAATAGGTCGCCCGTTCCTTGCCTTCTTCATCAGCTTGTGCGAGGACGGCTCCCACGGAGTCATCCAAGACTGAGACGTAAAGGATCAGAGGTTTTTCCGATTTGGGTGGAACGAGAACGGGTGGACTAGCCAGATATTCCTTTAACCCTTCAAAAGCCTTCTGACATTTAGAATTCCAGTGGAATTCTACTCCTGGCTTGGTCAACTCGTAGAGAGGTCTACACCTTTGTGAATGTTGGGACACAAACCGACGAATAAACTGTAACCTCCCGATTAAACCTCGGACTTCCCTCAAATTCTTGGGAGGCGGCATATCCCTGATAGCCTTGGCTTTGTCGGGATCTATCTCGATCCCTCTTTTACTCACGATGAACCCCAGTAATTTACCTTACGACACACCAAACACACACTTCTTCGGGTTCATTTTTAATTTGAACTCTCTTGACCTTTGCAAGATCTTAGCCAAAACTTTTGGATGTTCCATCCTAGTCCTTGATTTCACCAATAAGTCATCCACATACACTTCCAGATATATGTGCATCATGTCATGAAATATGGCCATCATCGCTCTTTGGTAAGTAGCTCCAGCATTCTTTAATCCGAACGGCATGACCACGTAACAATATGTTCCCCAAGGGGTAGTGAATGACGTCTTTTACTGATCCTCTTCTGCCAAACGAATTTGATTGTATCCTGAAAATCCATCCATGAAAGAGAGGGTTTCGTAGCCTGCCGTGTTATCAATCAGCACATCAATGTGAGGTAAGGGAAAATCATCCTTTGGACACGCGCGGTTAAGGTCCCGGAAGTCGATGCAAATCCTGACTTTTCCATCTTTTTTCATGACCGGGACAATATTCGCCACCCATTGGGGATAAAGAACGACTCTAATGAACCTGGCTTTGTGGAGCTTATCGATCTCTTCTTTCATTTTCAAAGCCATCTGAGGGTGGAAACGCCTTAACCTTTGTTTTACCGAGATGGACCCTGGTTTTAGGGTTAAACGGTGTTCGACCAAGGTTGAATCCAGACCCGGCATATCCTCGTAGCTCCATGCAAACGTGTCCTTATATTCCTTGAGAACCTCAATTAATGCCTCTTCTTCAGAGGGTGGTAGGTTGTCACTTATGAGGATGATCCTAGGGTCTTCCTCAGTTCCCAAGTTGACTTCTTTGGTTGATTCTTCTACGGCGGTTGACGGCTCGTCGAATCTCCTCATTCCACTAGCGTATGCGCCCGCCGCATCCTCATATTCTTCACCCTCATCTTCAGTGGGACATTCTTCATCCGTGATCTCGTAGACTCCATACCCTTCATCAAATGCACAGTCGCCCTCACATTCTATTTCTGGTAGCCGGATGGGATTTTCTAGCAACTAGGGGATGGCAAGGAGGGCTTGACACCTGGCGGCTAAATCCAGGAGGAATCGACGAGGGATCTGCCTACCCTTGGATTTCTTCCTAGGTACTACCCTTGGCCTATCATTCCTAGATTGACTGACAATATTTACAGAAGAAGAGGAAGACGAAGAGGATGGTGTAGAATGTACAGGAGAAGACCCCTCAGAGGAGGGGTAGAAAAGGTCGCTCATCGGACCTTGGACGGGTGGTCCGCAAGGCGGTACGCACCCGTAGGAGATGTAGGAGGTTTCCTCAACGAAGATGTGTTGTTGGGGAGTTTGAAAATTGACGTTTTTTTTCATTTTCATTTTTAATGACAAAGCAGTGAAAAGAGATTGGAGGAGAGAGAAAAGTGGTTATGGCTAGAGGATTGTGAGGCTCATAGAGCAGATCATGGTTGAAGACCTGGCGCGGGTTGAAAAGCCCGCGTAGGTATGTAAGCAAAGAAGGGGACCTGGGAAGATCATCAGACAATTGTCTGGCCCAGGAAGAAGATATCAGCAAAGGCTGAGACGAGTGGATGGAGAAGATGGCGGCTAATGAGCCGTCGACGGCAATGTTGAGGACGGATGAAGATCCGTCGATGATAGGGTCCTTCTGGCGAGGACGAGGATAGTTTGGAACCTTGGCAAGAGTGGTAATATTCTCTGGTATTTCGGAGATCAATGGTGGTCCTTCAAGCTGCGGAGACGAGAACATCCTTTTCAGTGCAACGGAAATGTCCCGTATGTCGAACCATTTGTCCCACTCGCATTCCGGATCTTTGATCTTACCTCTTTTGGTGATCCTCGGACATTTTTCAGCCAAATATACAGCATGTGATCCCCCATATGCTTCTCGTGGGTGATCTCCCATCTGAACAACGGGCCCTCTGTTGAAGTTGTTTGATAGAGTCCACGTGAGGGGCTTCCAATCTGCCTTGAACGGTCCTTTGAAGCCTAGGCCAAAACTGCGGTTCGGCCTAATTTCCTTTGGCGGTTTGAGCATACCCTGTAACTGTGCGCTCAGACCTTTTCCTTGTTGATAGCCGATGTTCCTCATAATCTCTCAACCTTTGGAGTGAAAAGAGAGACATGATGTTGTGGTTGCCCTGACCGACTCCTTTGGTGCTAGTGGAACATGAGATGGATCACGTACGTCCAGCAGTGACAATATGGGCCGATGAGACGGCCAAACAGAAGGCAGAGAGGTGTTGATAGCATCCACTGTGTGAAGGACAGGTGTACTGACCACTTTAATAATTCTCCCATTGTAAGGAAACTTCAGGCACTGATGGTTGGTGGAAGGCACAACGTCCATGGCTTCGATGTAAGGGCGACCCAGTATAGCCTTGAATGTGGGGTCCATGTCGAGGATATGGAATTCCGTGGGAATTGACATGGGGCCTAGTTCTGCCTTCAGAATAATCATCCCCTGCGGCGGCCTTTTGCTATTTTCATAAGCCGTGACCGTGATCGAGGAAGGTCTTATTTATTCCTCGTTGACCCCACACAACTGAAGAGTGCTCATGGAGATCACATTTATGGATGCACCCGTGTCCACAACACAAGGGTTTATGGATACCCCATTAATTTTTATTGAAATGCACAATGCATATTTCTGAGCTTCCTTGGGAGCGAGCTCGTAGTTGTGAAACATGATGGCTGGTTGTATGTCTGTTAGGGTCAGGACGGTCGAAATCTTCTCCACGGGGAGGTCTTCATTAACCATGACCTTTTGAAGATATTCCATCAAGGCCGCCTGGTGGGATGTGGATCTTTGAAGTAGCTCCAGGATGGAGATCCGGGCTGGTGTCTTGTCCAAGTGTTTCAATAGATCATACTGTGTTCCAGGGATAGCTCTTTCTGGTTGTTCTGCATCATCCTTCTCTAGCTGAGATTGCTCGGGATTCTGACTGTTGTGGGGGAAAACCCTGTGGAAAATCCTTCCACTCCGGAGCACCATTGCCTGCGACTTTTGTACCTCTGTGGGGGTAGCAGTGGGTTTTAACAGGGGTTTGAGGGGTAATAGTGGAGGAATGGTTGATGAAGCAGGGGTGATGACGGGAGCAGGGATTCTGATGAGGGGTTTGTTAGGTGGCGGCATGGTGGAGGTAGAGGGGATATTGCGCAGATTATGAAGGATAAGGGGTCTAGAAGGTGGCGGTGGAGATGAAGTAGGAGTGGGTAGGGCTTGAAGTGGGCAATGATTTTGAGGTGGGTGATGGTTAATGAGTGGTTTTGAAGGCATTAGTGGTGATACGGTGGAGAAAGACGGGGTTATGTATGGTTGACGGATGATAAGGGGTTTAGAAGGTGTAGGGGTAAATGTGGTAGAGGTGGATGGTAAAGTGGGGGAGTGAGAGAAGATGAGAGGGTGTGAAGGCGTAGTGGAGAGTGTCGGTTGATAGGAGGTCGGGGTGCGGATGAGAGGGCGTAATGGTAGTGGAAATGGTGATGGTGATACTGACGCGGGTTGATGAGAGAGAGGTGCTACCCGGGCAAGGTGAGGGGGTTGCATGATGATAGGGTTGGAGGTAGAAAGAATGGAGGTACTTTCTTGGTGCCACACCTGCTCTCTCCCGACTTCTGGGAAGGAGGAGATGGGGTTAACCTGATGATTGGGCTGTTGGTGCTCCGGTAATGGATTCTGGATTATGCCCATGTCGGGCTGTTGTTGTGGGGCCTGCTGAGCCTGCTGTTGTTGTTGTGGTTGCTGTTGCTGTTGTAACTGCTGCTGTGACCTATGAGGAGGTCTCCTAGCCTTGAGAGCCGCGACGTATCGTCTCATCTCATCCCAATCTATTTGATGTTCATCATTCATATCATGGATGTAATCTTTGAAATGGAAGCAGTAATCTACTGTGTGTCCCGGCTGCCTGTGGTAGACGCAGTATTTGGAGGTATCAACATTGGGGGGCCACGCGGGCCTTTCTCTGGGTAGGGCGAGTTGGTTTGATGCCATGAGGGCATTAAAAATGTCTGCTAAGGTTTCCGGCAATGGTGGATAGTAGGCTCTCTTGGGACCGAGCGGCCTCCTTTGTTGCTGTTGGGGACCATAGTTTTCCGGGGGTGGAACTTGGTTGTACTGAAGTGGTGGTTGTTGTTGCTGAGATTGTGGTTGTTGTTGCTGGGGTTGGCGTAATGGAGGCATATTATCCTGGGGTGGATTATTTTGGGGTGGAGGACGAAGAGGGAAAGGACCTGGTTGAAGGGGAAGTCAGGGCATTTGTGGAGGCCTTGGGTTGACTGCATAGTTGGCATTGTTGACCGCACTGACTTGCTCATTTGTCACGACCCCTTCTGTGGCTCCGCCCGGGACACCAGCGCCTGTCTTTCTGACCACTTTGGGCTTCGGCGACTCAAACATGTTCATGATGGGGGAGTCTTTTAGCTGGGTTTGGATGTATCGGGCCCTTTCATAGAGTTCCTCCATCGTAGTAAGTTTATTCATGGCCAGGACGTGTCTGAACTGTGGGGTTGCATTAGACACAATCATCTTCACTTGTTCGGGCTCACAGAGGGTATCCCTTATTCTTTCCGCTAGAGACCTCCATCTATCAGCATATCGGACAAAATCCTCGTCGGGTTTCATCTTTTCGGCCACTAGGTCGGTAATGGAGAGTGAGGGACCGACCCTATCCCTATATTTCTGCAAGAACCTTCTCTGGACTATTTCAAAATTCTCGGCCTCGCGGGGCTCCAAGGAATAGAACCACTCAAGCGCGGGACCATCCAATGATCTCCGAAAGAGGTATGCCAGGGACCTCTGATCGTTTTGCCAATAGGAGGATTCATACATGAAATCCTTGAGGTGAATGAAGGGGTTGCCAGTACCATTGTATCTGCGGTACGTGGGCATTTCGGAGGGAGGAAGATGAATGACGGGAAGGATTGGCAAAGCAACCTCCGGGGTGGCTTTCACGTCCACCATCCTTCTCAGATTTTGAAACTGCTAGTCCATGCGATTGAACCTATTGAGGAGCGATTGGGCGAGCTCCTCTGGAGGTGAAGGTGGCACTTGCCACTGGGGGAGAAACTGTCTCTCGGAGACTTGAGGGGGAAACCCCGAATGAGAGGGAGCTGTCGGACCACCGACAGTTGGCCCTGGCTGAAGCGGTGTGTGGGGAACAACGGGAGTTTGAGATTGTGCCGGGAACTGGAATGAGGGTGGTTGTTGGCTCGCTTGTCCTTGAAGCGAGGGAGACTGGATGGCTTGTGCCAACGAAGGAGATGGAATGGCCTGCACGGACTCTTGGAGAGGTGCGATGGCCGAAGTTGATTCCTGGGGCGTGGGGGAAACAGATTTCCCCTTCAGAATGGCCTGGAAGGCCCGGAGCTATTCAGAGGTAAGCTTCGTGTTGGCGAGGACGCCCAGTAAGGAAGAGATATCCTGTGGTGGGGACGTGTCCCCGGCAATAACCTGCACCTCATGCGAGGGGTCATGAGAAGGACCCGAGTCCATAGCATAGACTCGTGGGTCGGCTGACAAACCACGGCTAGGGTGGTTCTCCTCAAAAGACTCGTGAGACATGCTCACAGTTTTCCCAGAACGTAAAAACATACACTAGCAAGTAGGTAGCAGAGATTATCAAACAAGTGGATGCCTTTACGCCCTTTTTTTTGTGTTTTGATTTTGATGATTTTTTTGTATTTTTAGCGAGATCCGAAGTTCACACAAAATGGGGACCCTAGTTTGTTTTTGTTTCACCGCCGTGTCAGCTAGGGTCTCTCGTCTCACCAAGAATGAAATGACTAACTCCGGGGAACTTCAATGGTACAACCAGCCCAGTGAACGAAGAGGAGATTCTTCGATGTCGGGGACTTACGGAGGTCCCAGTGTAGGAGATTCTAGTCCGTTGAGAGGAATTCCCAAACGGAGAGTCCTTCCTTCACCGGGAAAGGGTGATCCTCAAAAAAGGAAAAAAGGATAGAAAAGAGGAATGGATGTATGCAATGGAATGCTGACAGATATATAGAGTAAGAAAACAACCGAAATAACAGACATATAATAAACAAACAACCAATCACAACTGATAGTGCTGCCGTGAGCACAACGGGGGCGCGCGCGGGCGCCAAGGTGGAGAGGCACGGATGGTGCTGAACTTGCAAGGGTAGCCGAAAGGAAGCAGTAGACGTCCCACCATGATCGCCAATCTGTGAGCGACGTCACGTGGTTCGGGGAATAGCGAGAAGACGCGGAGCGCGCGGGCTCCTTTTTTTTGGTGTTTGTTTGCTGCAACACAGAAATAAGAGAAGAGAGAGAAGGGGCCACCACGGGAGATTACTCCGGCGGGGCGAGCGGGACAAGTGTGATATAGCAAGATATAGGGGTTAAACGGCCATAGCGGGAAGTGACTCACCGCGGCCTCGGGGGGACGGGAATGGTGCATAAATTAAATAACAAGAATTGAAACGGCCATTGGGGAAGTGACTCGCCGCGGCCTCGAGAATATGAGCAGATGATATGATGACAGAATATAAAGAGAATACAAAGAGTGGGAATTTAAACGGCCATTGGGGAAGTGACTCGCCGCGGCCTCGAGAATATGAGCAGAATATAACAGATTATAAAGAGAATATAAGAACGGAAATTTAAACGGCCATTAGGGAAGTGACTCGCCGCGGCCTTGAAAACAAGATGTGATCGCTAGGGGCCGAAAGACCCCAAAATAAGAAAGTGATCGTGCCTATCTCAAGAGCGGGAGATGGCGGGTTGCTTCTTCCTCTCCCTCTGGCCGGCCGACGGAGAGGGCTTTCCTCGGCTACCCTTGCAAAACAACGACAAACAAATGACAAGTGGATTAGAAAGATGGAGGTGTAGTATTCAAATCCTTGTGATAAAAATAATGAAATGATGGCAAGACACACACCTGGTTGGTGTTATCTTTTAAACCCCTCTCGGACTCGAGTAGGAGGAAAATGAGATGATGGATGTAAGAAGTGTATAAGAAAAGGCGCCCTTATGAAGGGGGATAGGGGATGCAAGATGATGAATGCAAAAGAACTACGAAGAAAAGGAAAGAATTGGCTTATTGGATGTGCCGATGGTGAAATCCGGCGGAGCTCCGGCAGCGTGGGGACGACGTGGAAGCGCGGTGGATGAAGACGACCTTCCTCTCGTGAGCGTGAGCACCCGAGAAGCCGGCAGAACCTCCACCTACAAAAGAACCCACGGGTTAGAAAATGACTCCGTAGCCTCTGGGCTCCGGCAGCCTATCGGATCACTTCGAAGCTCATCCAGAACTGAGGGGGTGGGCCTCTATTTATAGGGCTCCGGAGGGTGGAGGAGTCCAGGACCCTGGACACCTCCATCAGGGCCGAACTAATATTTTATTCTATTTTTATTAATTTTTTTGGAATATTTTTGTGGAGGCGTCCAAGGGCCCGGATGCGTCCAACAGGTCCACCGAATACTGCTGGCGGCCGCACACGGTTTGGCACAACACGTGGTTTTGTGAGCGGCACCTCGTGATTCAGAAATGGGCGCGTCCAGGTGGCTGGACGTCTCTATAATTTAGCTTTTTTCACACACGACAAACCGGCGTTCGGTGGCCCGCGCCCGTGAGAGAGTTGATGGAGGCGTCCAGGGGCCTGGATGCCTCCAAAATATATTATTTTTATTTTTGTTTTGTCTTTTTATGCTAGGGCTGGCATTTTGATTTTTTTATAGTTGTTTTTATGGAGGCGTCCAGGGTCCTGGACGCCTCCATTAATATATATATTTTTTTATTTGTTTGTTTGTTTTTTTTATGCCAACTGGCATTTTACACACATTTTTTATTTTTATTTTTATGGAGGCGTCCAGGGGCCTAGACGCCTCCATTAAAAAATATATATATATTTTATATTTTTTATTTGGTTTTGGTCCCTGAGAAAAGAATAAAATAAATAAAAAAGATGGGGGCGTCCAGGGGCCTGGACGCCCCCATTAAGACCCACCCGGGTACTCAATCGACGGCCGCCCGGCAGACACCTTCTTGGTTCCGGAACCTCTTGATGCGTCTGACTGGGGTTGATGCCGTTCGAATGCCGTGACGAGATGATTCTGGATGTCGAAAAAGGCAGAAGAAGACCCAAGAAAAGGAAGTTAATCAAGTGATTCGAAATGCGTAAACCGTCGCGGGGCGTCGTATAGTAATGTGAGACTTTCTCAGGAGACGTCAAGAATGGCGTGTCTACA